>JARDWD010000627.1:0-1435965 GCA_029034505.1 Ornithoptera priamus | reverse complement strand
GTAATTAATAAATTTTAAAAAGTTTTATTTTTTTAACAAAAATAATTTTATAGTATATTTTGGTGACTAATCTGTTAGATAAAAAAATACATGTATCAGGTAGCCAACTCCCGCCCAGCATTGATGACAAGAAATAAAAATTAATTAGATAAAGAACTTTGGGGAGGCCCAGCAGTGGACATCTGTCGGCTGATGATGATGAACTTTAAAGAAAATAAATGAGATTAAAATTTTAAAATGTGTAACAAAAATTATTTAAATACATTGCGTTTTGTGCACGCGTGTTGCGTCTAGTGTGTGTGTATCTGGTTGTCAAAAATTTTAGGAATATCTTCAGTGTCCCGATAGGTTATTAATTTCTATAAATATATTAATTTCTTTTTGCAATCATGATATGTTAGTGAATATATATTTAATGTTTTGTAAATGGCATTGTGCAGAGAACTAGCTCGGTTTGTAAATCGTCTTATAGAAAATGTTAATTTTGTTAGTTTGGTGGGACCAACTGCATGTACAAACATGGAAGTATCGGGTCAAAGTTTTTTGTAATTTTATTGAAGTAATGTATGATTTACGAATAGTAAGTAGGTTTAAATAAACATATAGTTTTTCACTTGAATATCGGAAAGGTACGAAATACATAATTTTTAAAAGAACTCTTTGTATTATTTTCAATTCTAAAAGTTTTGTTTTAATCGCGCCACTCCGATTATAATACTATAGGTTGGTACAGATTGAGCTAGAGTTCTTTGTTTGTTGTATGTTTAAGTTTAATGAATATCCATTTAATCTTTGTCCTATTCATCAGCATTTCCAAATGTGAGTGCCACGTTAGATGTGAATCCAAAATGAACACTAAGTAAAGAATTGTGCAAACTCTTCCAATTTGGGAACAAGAACAATATTAATTAAGCATAATTAATATTTCTACAACTGTATACTTTGATGCTACAGGCGTCATCTGGCCGAGTCTTTCTATATGGCGCATAATACATATATTTTGTCTTGCTGATGTTAAGTGTAAGATGATTTAAATGTTGTATCCGAATAGTGTAAAAAAATAACATAACAGATATGGAAAAAGACGTACTTTGTGCAATTCGAACAGTTTTAAGTTAATTTCTAAAATTATTATGGTAAATATTACATTCCTTTATAATAAAAAGAGCAAGCTGAAAGTCATATGTGTTTAAGGTTATGGGATGATAGATCAGGAAATACTAACTGCAAATATATCACTTCTTTTAATCGACAATGTACGAGGAAGGTGAAGCGTTCTCATTCAGAATACTCTGCTACTCACATGGGTGCAACTGGAACACTGTATTGCTGTTGTGGCGGCAGATTTACAGTATGAACCGAACCAAGGACTTCCGTATGAAGAGATAAGTAGATAACCACTGCGATGCAACTTGACAATTTCGGTGTTTTTTTTTTATAAAACAACCGGAAGTTAAATTATTTACTGAGCTCAGAACGTTATGTATGTTATAAAATTACAAACTATTTTTTTTTATTTCAATAACAAACATCTACTTCAAAGACCACATAAAATACATTCTGCTTATGTAGTAAGTGATAATAGGTAAATATGTTTCCTATGAGTTAAGTTGTACATAAACGAATTCGTCAAAAATTATTTTTTTTTTCATTTCAACGTTTAATGAAAATCTTATGAAAAACGTTAAAACGTTAAAACTTATAAAACACATTTATTTTCGACCTCATAAATGAAAACCTTAATCCTAAGATTGCTCCGTTTATTGAAATTCTTATTAACCACGTTATTATTAGCGTTTATTTAGTAGAATATTATTTTATGAATTATTTTTAATGAAATAATATTCTACCAAAGAATTATTTAAAAACTAATTAGAAGAATCGATTATTATTAAATTTTTTTAATATGCATTGTTCAAGCATTGTATAGTGTTGCTTGCACAAAAAATATAAAAATTAATTAATATTATAATAATGCATTATTTTCTTTGGTATTCTGAAATTTATATGATAGCGTGCACTGGACGCCATGGTCGTGAAAAATGGCCTCGATCCTCTCTAAGTGATAGAAGGCCCCAGTCCCAGCAGTGGGAACATTAAGTAGGCTGTTTATGCGTGTCATATGCATTTTTATATGATAAATAACAAAAATAATAATAAAATAACGTTATCAGAGTAATATAGTACATTGCAAAAACAACGTTTAGCATATTTAAATATACATGAGATATTGTCTTATTGCAAATAAAGGCTTACCGTTCTTAAACATATATTTAATCCTTTTTTCGTGTCTGTTTTATAACCACGGTTAATAATTAAAGAAATGACGGCACCCATACAAAAATATGCTATATTTAGTTTAACAATTACTTCTAAAAATATTACCCATCATGATTAGTCAAAATTTCAAAGATGATATATTAGTATATTGCAATCTACTGCTAAAATTTATGGCGCTATCTATATAATGGATGTTTGCAGACATCAGCTATTTATTTGTTCTGTCACAAAATTCTAACAGGCAATTGATAGTTTTTCCTTTAATGCTTTGCCTGCTTGAATGTGAACCTTTGATGAAGCAAATCAGGTTGGATGAAATATCTTACTGCCATTGAATTATTTAAATTTTTGATGTTGCACAATATATGTAGTTAATATCTATTGGCTAATGATGATTGTTATGAAGTTGTTTAACCTTTTTAAAAATTAAGAAACATTGTTATAAATTGATAATCGTTAAAATAAATTTATACTGATTATCAGTTCGTTTTAACGTTATCTTAAATTTAAGGCAGATATTTACTTATTTTTAAGTCATTTATTTGTTTTTGATAACTTTTGTTATTTAAATAGTATAGCTCAAACCGTTTTTATTATGAATTATTATTTGGCAAATTTCGAATCAGTTGTGTGATTGTATTTGAAAAATTATTTTATATATTTCTATGCAAAAAAAATGTATTAAATCGAGATTTACTTAAACTAATGTTAGCAACACTATTCAATGCTGTCATAAAAAATAAAACACGCCAAAGTGGACGTTTTGATTAACTGCCGTAACTCGATCGCACCGCCACGTTATGCGGTACGATAACGTATCACAAGCACGAATATTCATCTGCCTCGACATGAAAGCTGCTTATAGTAATGTTGAAAACCATACCATTAGTGGTATTCCCTACCATGAATGGTATATCATATGTATGTTTTATTTGTTCAATTCAAATATAATTAACACGTATCACACGCGGAAAATTGGAACTTAAAAAAAACATTCGCGTCTTTTCAAAGTTTAAACAGTTTTTTTTATTGACAACTTACAGATTGTAGCATATTTAATTAAACTAAATGCTGAACTGTAACTGCTACCGTAATATGTATTATAGGGTGTATCGATAGTCGGTCCATTTTTTTAACTTTGAGTACATAACAAATTCCTCGGCCATGGAAATTATTGCAATTATTATATATTGTTCACTAAACCAAGTCCACGACACTTTATCGATGGTTTAGCTACCACTGATGATCATTACAATGTGCACCGCACTACCCAGAAATATCACGAAAAATGTATTCACACGGCAGAACCTTCCTATTCATTAGGTATTACGAAAATTGTCATCAATGTCATAGAGTAATAAGCTAAGTACAAAAGTGTTTAAACGATTTACTTTCCAATCATAGTCTCCGTATTACAAAATAATTTACCTAGGCTGAAAAAAAATAGCTCTTATTTAATAACTATTTTAACACATTGATATTCGATACGATAGAGAGGAAAAGCCATGGTGTGTGGGCATTAAGAACTTAGATTATACGTTCAACACCAGTTTGTAGAATTTTATTTAAAAATCAAAATTTGAGAGGTTATCTGACGGAAGTGTAATGTATAATAATTATTAATAAATAATTTATTTTATTTTTGTGATATGTAGATATTTACAGTTGTGAGAACCACATGAAATTATAATGTAATTGCATAATACAGAAAGTTTTTAGTCATAAGGAATAAATTTAATATCGGATAGCTCCAACAGGAAGAGACAGTGATAGGGGCATTGTATGGACGGTGAGAGACGGGAAAGCGTACTTAGCATACTACACCATTTTCCAGGTAATGCGGAATGCTCTATTGTTTTTGTGACAAGTAAAAACCTTATTTTCCAAAGTTCTGTACTTCAAAACTATAATGCTATATATTGGGCTCGTTTCGGGAGATATGAATTGGTATGTTCCGGTGATAAGTATGAGTTGCCAGGGATCTAGGGAGGTACCACCGTAGAATCTATTTCTACCCCCCAAACAATAGTGCGCAAACATTACCAAGTTCTGTTTTCAAGAATTGGAGCTGTACCAATTGTAATTACTGGAGTACGGATATTAACCTGTCTCAAGGCCGTAAGCACGATGTGGTGCGGTGTTTATCATCTTAACTAGCGCCACTTTGCTATTTTGATTTTATTTACGATATGAGAATGATAGCTAGACAAGAGGTTTTGAAAAACCCTACTGTTATAAGTAAGAGAGTACTTCAACAATGACGCTTTAACGTAATGTAAGATTTTCACGCCAAATCCTACTACATTTGTTTTCTGCGGTGGTACAAGTGAACGTGTGTATTTGGGTTAAGATACATACCGATTTGTAATAACGGTGGTCCACGCTCATTTACCTTACTTACTGCACTCTTACATAACTTGTTATATTGTCTTGCATAACAGCTGAATCTGACTTCAGTCGCGTGTTAGACTTAGTCTTTTTTATCTTAGAAAGACAGGGAGTAGGGGCATTATTTAAGGGAAGCATATCGTACTTAACAAAGTAAACGATCTTTTTAGTAACACATGTAGTAAAAGCATGCGCTACAGCACATTGCCGCGCATCCGGTTTATGTGTGCAGACTGGTGAGGCTGCCTTGATCGAAATTTAAAGTTATCCCAAACCGGCAAATTAAGTAATTTGGTAGAACTTTTGTATAATAGCCGAGAAAATTAACCCGTAACAGTGGGGTACAACGACGAGCACATGTTGCATAGTGCGCACCTAGTAATTCGTATTAAGCGAAGTACATAACCTTCTTAGTTACAGCGTGTACGGTTATGGCGCGTGCCATTGCGCCAGGTGTACGATCCTCGCTGCACGCCGATTGGTGGCTTCCTTCACCGGAGTCGTGTTCCTTCTCTACCAGATGATATCTCGCTCGGAACGCGACGAGGTGAGCGTAGTACGCAGGCGCCGGTATGGAGACGGATCGTGTACAGCGCACGTAGGTGTGACACAATTGATATGTGAGGCACTGGAGTTCATCAGATCCAAAGTGATTGTCGTCCCAAAGCACATGGTAATGTGATGGACGGGATGTGCCCTGGGTATAAAAACGAATGATATAAAATCTACAATTTATATTATTCATCAAATAAATTTAAAAGTAAATAAATAAAAACTTTTCAAGTTTCATAAACCCTTGAAAATTGCAATGTCAACAGCACAATTCTGTAGTAAGTAGTTGGTAATACATAATAAAAACAATAAACAGTCCTCTTAATATTCCCATTACTGGGAATAGAGGTTTTTTCTTACAAAAGGAGAGTAAGCCATTAATTCTACCACTAGGGCCAAATACGAGTTGGTGGAAGTCACATGTACATGACAAATGTCTCACTTAAAACTGTCGTTTTCCTCGTTATGTTTTCCATCACTGGAAGCATAAGTTCAGTAGGGAACGAACACGCGTCTACGATACAACCTTACAAACTAAGCTATTATGGTTGATAATACAGAGTCATCTGCCTCTATAACATTCCCATCAGTTTTAGTCTCAGCCTTTTTTGCCTTGATTTTGATGAATTACCATAATGACTTTTCTCGATTCCAATAACATAGCCTAAAGTAATATTATTAAGGAGATTCAAACCTGTATCCCTTGGTGGCTGCAGAGGTAAAAGTCGAACTCAGTGGGATGAGTGATGCCCAGGTCTACGGTGGTGCCGGCTGGAATATTCCCCGATTTTCCTGACTGTTCCTTCTTATCAGCGCAGAACAGCCTCGTGTGGTGCCGTTTTTGTACCACGATGAATGTAATTCCTGGCTTATACTCTGCTTCCAACTGTTAATACATTTTATAACATCATATAAATAGAGGACAATAGTAATACATAGTAATAATTACGAGTATAACAAAGACACAAAAGTGAAATTACAAAAAAAAATTAACAAAGTACAACAAAAAATTTTAAAAATCACTTCATATTTTAATAATAAACGAAGCCTCAATTCGTAAATTTTAAATTCACCACTTAGTTTTTTTTTTTACATTATTTCAGTTACGCGATTCACATAACACGATTAACAAAACAGATTTGTACTGCCTTTGTTTTTAATGATGGTAGATTTCTGTTGCCGGAGACTTACTAGGTAGGTACTTCCGGCACTGCCCAACAATGTAACTAGCGAAATTATTGGGGTATCGTGACTCAACATTTTTTATCTTAAACCTACAAATACAATGTCGGTCATTATATCATCTTAACTAGTATCACAATTTCATTGGTGACTCATCACTTACCATCTAGTCGTTTACTCGCTTCGTCGAATAAATAAAAAGTACCATATTTTATATACGATGGCGTCACAATTTATTCGATAGCAAAAGAAATGTACCTATAATGAAAGGTTAAGGTGCAAAATATATATATTTAGAAATAAAGTGGAAGAACAAATATAAAATAAACACTTATATCATATTATAATTGTATATTCTCTAAAATAGATACTTGCGATGTCCTGAATAATATTTTAATAAAGCAAGCCTGATGTACATAAATATTGTGTCCTTTTTTTTCGTGGGAAAATCCTGCATTGGATAACCTTCTGCTCTAGTGGCAACAGAAGAGTTATGACGGATTCTTACTGACTAAAACCCCACGGTTCCTCACTCAACGCATTTGACCGAAACCATAGGAACGCTTTAACACTACCGTGGTTCCAACAACGAGAGGCCGTGATGAGACCACGTCGCAGGTTGAAGCTACTGCCCTCCACCCCCTTTAAAAGTTGTTAGGCGGGAGTACCGCACGTACCACCTAAGGCCGTTCATATTTGATGACGGATTACCTCCGAATCCGCCACGATAGCCTCTGTTACGGGGGTTGGAAAGAGTAAAGCATCCTCCTTCGACCCCACGGTTTCTGCCTGAGGTTTGAGAGATCGGTTGTTATTTCTCGCAGCTTCTCTACAGCCTCTTTCTGCAGCATGACCTGCTCATAGAAGGCCACCTCGGCGTCCCACGACCTTTCACCACTGACCATAGTCTTTATCAAAGCCAAGAAGTGACCACACAACAGAAAATATTGTGTACCCAAGATCCACAAAATTGCATAGGTAATTAAGGTTTACTAAAATAATTCACATTTAAATATTTTAAAATAATTGTTTTTTGTTTTGAGGTCTCTTAACTGCTATAAATGACATAAATAAAAGTTACTGACTAACCTTTATACAAGCCTCTCGTACAGCGGTAAGCTCATGTTGTAGCACATGTATGAACTGACCCTCGGATATACCATCCCTATACATAATGATGCGGTGCGGTTTGAAACCGCCAGTGCTCTTGTAAAACATTATGAGCAGCTCCTGCACCATGCTGCTCATCTCGTGTACTATCTCCTGTCTGTCAATACAACAGTTATAAAGGCACATTATCATAATAATAACTTTCAAATCAGTCACAATTGATAACGAGATACTAAAGAACATTATTATGTATTCACCTTTGAATGTACGTGTGTTAATGTATATTTTGCTAAACTTATTTTTTAATTCTCCATTTTTCTACCTCACTATAAATGCATCTCCTCGTGTGTCTACACGACGTAAGAAATACATTCAATCCGCCTTTTATATTCCTTATTAGGTAAACCGTAGTTTTGAAGTAATACAAATGCATATATAACGCAAATATAAATCAACATATATATTATGTTTGTAACCTCTTTATTGTGTTCGTCGCCTTGGATATAAGATCTTCAGTCCTATTATACTACTCGCGATTGTTAAAAAAATTGTTTCATTTTATAATAATAAATTTACATTAAAGATCTTTTACACTTATGAAATGTTCTTTCAATACTAATTTATATTTTCATTTAAAAATATTATAATTTACGGCGTTACATTTTTATTTAACAATAACTAATCATGTATTAATCATTTCAAATAATTGGACGGATATGTTTAAATAAATTGTGAATAAACTTTAAAAAAATAGTACTATCAGCAAATGGTGTTGTGTTAAAGCTTATTGAGTTAGATACCTATGTTGCTGTACTCGTACAGTGGCTGCGTATCTCGAGGGGTGAGCGTCCATTGACCCCACGACCGCTGCTATTGACGGTTTCTTGTTATCCCCAGCGGGGGGGTGCGTTACATCCACACCCAAAAAGATCACCGGCTCATTAAAAACCTGAGGAAGTACTATTTGATACAATTTAAGAAAACTCCGACATTTTGCGACATGCTAATACCACGAGTGAAGTAAAACGAGCCTTAAGAGCAGCCTTTGGGATTTAACATTTATCATTATCACCGTGAACATAGAATTTATGCTAAACCATAATTTAACGTGGTGAAAATATAAAATCGATAAGTTTAAAGATTTGAAGTTACTAATATAAAGAAATCAAATCCGTTTGCAAGTACTCAAATAAATATACTTGTGTAGTGTACCAAAAACCAAAATAAATTTCATAATATCACCAACAATCAACACATGATCAAGTAAAACATTGTTAATTTCTTATCTTTCTTAACTACACCTCACTATGCAAAATTAAATAATAAAGGAAATACATTTTAAAAAGGCACAATACAATTATCATCGAAAAAATGAATCAATTATTGCAAGAAACTAATTACAATAATAACAAGAATTCTTTTGAAATACATCTTATGTCATGTTACACCATTACAACAACAATTAAGAATAATAAGTTAAAATTTTCTATTAATGAGCATAATTAATGATCAAATTAACATTATTGGTGATATTAATTAATAACGAATTATTTTTCGATTTACTCAAAATTATGTAAGCTCAAACCATATGCAATAAACGCTTATGACACTATATTATGAATGAAACATATTTCTATACATAAATATAGGCACAGCAATATACTAAAATACAATACATAAAATATTTAGACTGTCTCCATGACATAGTGGCTAAGCGTCTCTGTTCTGACACAGAGGTCCCTGATTCATTTCCAGGATTTTTTTTAACCCGCCTGGCTGGTTATCATCCCCATGGTCTTTTGGCTATCAACATATGAGTATTATGGACTATGCATTACCATCTACAGAGTCATTGTCACTTAACACCATGAAAAAGTTAAATTAAGTATCAGCCTTTTGTAAATTAAAAAAATATCCTTTTGCATGGCAGTAACGTACATGGCACTCACGCCTGCAAGCATAAAGATAAATACAATACGACTAACAATTAATGAAAAAAACAGTTGCAAAATTTTATTATCCGCTTACATTGAAACGGTCCGTGCTTTGGGCACTGTTTTGTTCTAAGATAGTAGGACTCGTTTCTTGGTGGCGCTCAGACAGGTTTTTCTATGAAGAAATAATGATCTCAAATCAAATATTTACTTCACATAACTAGTTTTAAAACAAATTTTATCCATATCAACTTTATTATAAAATTTAATTTGTTACGAAACTACTAATTGATGCACATTTCTGATGAACATTAATCTAGGTAACATTAATCTAAGTTTTAATTCTACTATTAAAGTTGCTTTAAACGCTATGTAACTAGGTTACTAGGCTAGTGTTCTTTACTCGCGCAAACCACATCACCACTTAACAGCAGGTGCTATTGTGAGCAAGTGTTAACCTATTTGATTTAAATACAAATTAAGTACAGATAAATTAGCTTTAAAGAAACCAACATTTTAAATATTTCACTGATGTGTTAAAAATAATTAATTATTGGATATATTAAATACCTTTGGACGTAATGATGGCACTAATATCGAGTTGATCCCTCCGAGCTTCACATTAATTTTCAAGCACAAATTGCTGAGAGTTTGTGGTGATGTTTTATTTACGTTTTTAGCTTGTACACATTGTGTTGCCATACCAAGAACAGTGTCACCAACGCGTTTCACTTCAGCTGCACAATAAATTTATAATAGTATTAAAACTATTTCATTATATACTATTTATTAGAACACTGTTTATGGCTCCTCTGAAATCTTTATATGTATAGTATTAAGGAATAAAATCGATTATTTTAAAAGAAAAACACACACCATAAACAGGGGTCTTTCCTGGCAACACCACAACTACTAATTGCAGTTGTACAAATGTAGACTTAAGATATTTGAACATTGGTTCCACCTGGTCTGGTCCTGTGGCATACTTGCAGAAGCAAGGTTGCCCGATAATGGGCATACCTGCATCGTTTGAAATTTTCTGTAGTTGTTGTGTAAAGTTTCTGTAAAAAAATTTAAATTGTTTCAACAAGTCAAACCAGTTTTAAAATAGAAGCCACTTTTGTTTCTAATAGAGAGAAGAAAGAGCTTGAGAATTGAGTTTATATTAAAATAGTAACTTACTTAAGAGCATCTTCTCTAACAGTTCTCTGAGGAGCAAAACAAGCAATAGCCCAAACACGAATTTCAACACCCATGAAAAACTGCTTCCCTCGCATATCCCAGACTCCTTGGTTTGGCAATGCTTGCTGTAAAGATAAATGTTACAGTAAATAAAAGCATTGGAGGTGGAGTTATTTAAAAGTAGCCTGGCTACCTATCATGTTGTGAATATGTCGCCATAGCTGTATTTCTGAGAGAATACGCAATGCCATCTAGAGCCTCATGATCACTTTGACATCATGTAAAATTGAGGATAAAAGCTAGCTATGCTTGCAAAGAAAATTATTATAATTAGATGATAGAATAGGTCCGACAAACGTGAATGGTATAGTCCAAGAGTTTAATCATGCAATCTAAACTGAATTCAAATTAGTAAAATTGATACATACTGCACAAACCAATAAAACATTTGACAATTAGTAATTCATTTAAGTAATGTTTATACACTGTGCTAAAAATAAAAATACAACTACTCTAATAACTACAACTTTTAAGAACGAAATTATATTTTTGTTTTATCGTCATTATTTCCTATAAAGCAGTTAGTGCAGTTTTTGTGGCTTGAACTTCCAGTAAAGGAAAACATCCAAATGAAGTTGACACATTACAAGAACCTACAACAAACTCTCATGGACCATGTGTCCACTGACTGCAATTGTACAATGATAGTGGCCTTCACACTCTATGAGAAAAAACCCAGAATCTCTATAATGGGAACATTTACCGGGTTTATATCTATGTCGACATTCAATATTCTGAAATAACATAGGATGTTTGAAAATATTTACCTACATTTAAATCTAAACTAAAACCATTGAAAAAGCTATAATAACATGGTGCCAGTAATTGAAGAAAATAGAAATCCAATATATATATATAACATAAAAGTTTTCATAAAATTTGTTTTATAAAAATATGTGTTTCAAACTACCAGTTTACAATTTTATAATTTTATTCTGCATTCCTACAATATATCACTTAGGAATAAATATTTATTACGAATTTAACAGTAATTTGTAATAGGCAGTTTACAAACCTGTCCACCTAGAGATGATACACGGCCGCCATACTGAAGTTTTGGAGGTGGAAGCACACGTCCACGTACTTCCATCATATTGTTGGATATTGTTAACCCAAACTCCTTCACATAAAGATCTGTATTGAAATTAGCACGGCGCACTAAGTTGTTAATCTCTCTTTCCCTGGATATGAAAAACTTAATTTATAGGAGGTATGGATATTAAAAGTTTATGTAAATTGTATCTATTTGATTTTTTTTTTAATTTAAAGCAGCAACAAAATGTGTAGAACATTCACCTGATGAGAAAGGATACACTAAGTCGTAATAATGAGGTGTTAGGTAGCATGACATAGGTAGATTACACCATATTGTGCAGGCACCTCAGATCATAGGGTGTTACACTTCATTTCCTCAATAATTTCACTAGCTATTTCTTTAAACCAGAACAGTAATGGTAGCACACTACTGTTTTGGTGTAGAAATAAGGAGTGTGAGAGATATAAGCACACAATTGTTTTCTGAGTAGTTTGCAAAATTCTATCTTTTTAGATTATTGTTCATAACAACTAATCGTTTTTAATTATGATGTATATTGGTACAGTTTATATATCTTAATTTAACTCACCTATCTGGAGCTGATCTTGCTGTGGCTTTAATCATTGTAGAAGTTTGCATATCTGTCAACTTTTTTATACATCTCTGACCAGGAACAATATTACATACTTCTAATGGCAAGTATGTGTGTTTGTGTTCCTGCCCAACTTGAAGACAAGGCAAATGGGGAAATCTAAGTTTCATTTTATATTTATCCAAGAAATATTTAGCTACAGTACACTCTACAGTTTGTCCATTGTCTAACTGCAGTGGAAACCTATTTAAAAATAATTAGAGTGGTAAATTTATGTACATGAAATAGAATAACATTTGATAACCTGAAAATATAGAAGTATTTTAACTTACGATTGCATTTGAGCTGGACGTCGTGTAACATTACAGACCCTATATTTACGTTTCATTGTCCCACAATGAGTGATTTCAATCTTGAGACCTTTGATTTCTTTTGTAAACTTAACACGTTGTGAATCTGTTAGAGGCTTTCTTTGGTCATTTATATCCCTTATGTCTAATACTTCACACATGAATTCTATTACTGGTTGTGCTTTATAAAAGGCAGTTGCAGACACTTAAAAAGAAATTTCATTTTAATAGAGTTCTACAAATTACTTTTATATTATGTCTTCACATAAGTACTTGAATAATTTTCACTTTATTAAGTATTCATTGAAAAATATTGTAGCTCAAATTATAAAAATTATACCATCAATATTGAGCATCATTTTCCACTGGCTTGGTCGTACTGATTGATGAAAACCAAACCAAACTTCTCTGCCCCCTCCAAGAGGATGGTAGTATCCTTCTGGTGATGAGAAGAATGATCGTCCAACAGGAGTGTACATCATAGAAGGTAAATGTCTCATAACTACATCCAATGCTAATATAGCATCATATGGAATTTGTCTTGTGCGGCCCTCTAGTGCTTCTTCTAAGGCAAAAAGTGACACCTGTAAAGTTTGATTACATTATTACAGAAAATTTTTAATATTTTGAGAGATATTTATCAGATAATGAATTAGAAAATGTGTAACTTAAACTACAAATTAGTAAATATTCACTTTCCAATTAAAATTTTATATTCGAATTTTTCATAATGATTTTAAATAAGCAACACAAAATCTATACCTGTGCAACCCACTTAATAGTAACCCGGAACACTCTGTCCTTTCCTTCTCCTGGTAATATTACTTCTAATTCTACTCTGTCATTGCCAATTGGTAAAGGATCTCTTGTATATAAATTATTTCTTCCATCAAAAACAGGTTTCAATGTACCAAATATTTTATTATAACAATGAACCATAGTTTCAACAATTTCTCTATTAACCTGTTAAGCAAAAATCAATTATTTATTCCAAAACTGACACAGTCTTTATTTCAAATTATAAACATGTAAATTCTTGTTAGCATACCTTTCTAGGACATTTATCAGGTTGTATATTTACATCATAATGATGTACAAAACCTCTAGGCATTGATATTTGAAAATGATTTGCTCTTAGCATGATTGGACGACCTTCATGGCCAAGGTTAGGACGGCGAGGACATGTTAACACAGGCAAATCTGGAGGAGGTGCTGCAGCTGGAGGAACAAGCGCCATGGCACCAGCTCCTCCCGGAACTGGAGGCGGCGCACCTGTTGTCGGCGCCGTGCTTGGAGCTCCAGCTACTGCCGCTGTTGCACCTACTGGTGCCGTAACGGCACCAGTCACGCCTACTGCACCAGCACTCGTCTCCCCCGTTGGAGCTACATTAAAATTTATTGATTACAAAAAATACTTTAATGTGCTAAACACGTATTAGTCTTAAGAAAAACGCAGTAATTTACATTTATATGCTTTCTACTATAAACGACATTATTAAGGGCAATCAAACAAAGGATTATTATGCCTATTTCTTGTTTGGTACAATATATAAAATAACACTTACGTTGGCCAACGGGGTACATTTTGGCATAAACTTATATATACAAGAATTAAACACTTAAATATTAAACGTCTTTTAGTGTTGAAATTAAGGCAATGTGCTCAAATAGATGTGGCTTCAACTGCAATTTTATGTTGCACCTTGACGTCTGTTGTTGATTTTTGACATACATTAAGGATGTAAATTAATCGATGTAGTGATAAAACAAGTTTTTAAATCGATGCTACAGAGTATTCTGTGCCACTTGGCATAGTCGCTAAACAAAACCGGAGTTCCTTAAATTAAATCAATAGTTATTACTTGGTAGTCATTATTAAGTACTCCATTTTATTTAACATTTTGCCACATATTATAAATCAATTGTTTGTAACAAATATGTTTGCATCACTACATTTTAGTCGAAATTACTTTTAAGTATTTTTTACGGTTTTGTGTTGCGTTTTTTTTAAAAAAATATACACATTTTAATAATAGAAACTAAATTATTGGTAATCAAACTATATTAAAGAGATGCATCATAAATCAATGTGACCTCATTAAATCTTTTCTGTTGTTATCGATTCAACACGCTAGTAAGAATAAAATTTCGTTCGAGTATTACCACGCAAATGATTCGATATCATAATCGATGATTTTGAAATATAAACAGTAAAATAACTAAAAAAAAAAAAAAAAAAAAAAAAAAAAAAAAAAAAAAAAAAATTCCCCAAAGATTCCCAAAAAGAGGGTTGATGTCAGGCAGGCGGCCGGTCGTAAAAAACTTTAGCCAAAACTATTTACAACATGTTCGGTAATGAAGAACATGTTGTGCCGACCCTACATAAAGTGGGACCAGGGCAGGAGAAAGAAGAAGAAGAAACAGTAAAATAAGTAGTAACAGTAAGTAAGATAAAACAATAATATTTAAAACAAAATAGTTTTTTAATTATTTAAAAATTCTAATAAAAATTTATTTACTTTTAAAGGATATATTTTATCGTTTTAAAAAATAACAAGCAATTCCTTGTTTAAAAATTAGTGATTACTAGTATATGAAACCGACATTTATTCTTATCAAAATATGATGTGCAATTTATTTAAGAGCATTAATCATAACCATTTTCATAAGTGAACGCAAACATCGATTTTACTCTAACTAGATAGAACATTGCGTTTTAATCTGTTCTTTATAAACTTACACAAACATTATCTATACCTAGTTTTATTTTTGCACCCCTAAAATTTCCTGGAGAAAATGTCTATCCCTTACAGTGGTACTGTTAGAAGATCAGGAGGTGTTGTGTCAGCAATTGCAAAACAGCTAAAGGGTATAAATCTTAAAGCTGCAAAAAGAATTACAGTTGTATTCGACCCATTTACTAGTAATGTTAAAGAAACAAGGTAAATTTGAGTGTTAAAATTACACTAAAGCACCTAAGTGAGTTATAATTGGAGATATTATTAGCCCTGGATTCTTTTATTTATTACGATATCATAGTATTCAAGTTAAAATACACTGTTTATTCTAGTTAATGAATGTTTCAGGAACTTTCTGCATTATATAAGTTCACCAAAGATTGCTGTAACAAACCCAAACTGCATTCTTAAAACAGAAATAGTGTGTGACCGGAGGGAACCATCCGTTAACATATCCATAGTACCTTCAATAGCTGGTGAGATGCTAAATATTGTCTCTTTAAACTTTGACTGAAACAAGTATTACTACAATTGTGTAGCAGTTTTTAGAAATAGGCAAATTAAATTGCAAACATTTAATTGGAGTCCATTTCAAAAACTATTTAATGTAAAAAAATGTTTATAAAATATTGTATCGATTTTCAAACAATTTAGTATTTTTAGTAAAGTTAGCAAATCTTCATTGAATGTAACATTTTAAATATATATCAAACCATTTAAGACATAGTTGTTTGAAGTTTACTACTTTTATCACACAAATAAATTTCATATTAAACAAACATAAAATTACTGGTGGTAATAGGACTCTCACTGAAGACTGACTAGATAAGTACCACCATGGGACTTATTTCTGTAGCTAAATAATTGTGTGCAAACATTACTGTGTTCTGGTTTGAAGGGTAATATAGCTACTGAAATTATTGGGACAATAAAACTTAAGATATTATGTTCAAAGTGACGAGCACAGAGTGGTGCAGTATATCTCACCCTAATTAGCCCCACATTGTTATGAGCAAGCATATCACTTAACATTAGGTGTTCATCATCATCATTTCATTGTATAAAAAAAGGAATATTTAGTACCAATACTAATTCTAGAAAGTTATTTATATTATAAAGGGAATCACCCATTTCAGCTTTCGGTTGTTTACTATTATTTTTATTGATAATTATTCAAAATACCGTGTAAATTGTCAGTGTTTATCTTCATTGTATTAGTATTTGCTTGTCAAAAATTTGTCAATTACCAATTTCAATTTTCTTTGTTTTCGTGATGGATATTATTCCATGCCTTATTTTTGTGTAAAGTCATTTTTTTATTTTTAGAAACTGTCAAAATCAAAAATATTGATATTAGAAGTGGGAACTTAACATGCTTAGAAATTCTACAATTAATGAACAAACATTTATCCTCTCTGGTGCCAGTTGAACAAGTTCCATCAACTGCCCAAACCAAATCGGAGAAAAAAAAAGGTAAGAAGAAGTGAACAACAATATGGCACGTTCAAATAAAGGAAACCTTCATGTAGTGGAAGAGATCTACAATCAGATACCAGCCTTTACTGATATATTCTCTGAAGATACATTTTATATGTTTGTTGTGATTTTTGTTTTATCAACAATTCTGGTTGCTTTCATCCTTTCAAGATTTATTACTATTAAGCCTGTAGAGTAATGAATAATAAACTTAATTAACAAACAATGATTTTTATTTAAAAAATAAAACAAGCATCTTGTTTATTACATTTATTATAAAGATGTTAATTTACATCAAGAATTGTTATTAAATTATAATTAAAACTCTTGTGCACCCCAACGAATCTGAAAAAGTTCAATTTGTAGACATATAACATTTTGTTTTTACCGTCAATGAACACCATTGCTTGACCTCAGACTCACATAGTGTTAAAAAATATTGACGCTGTGGACTTTGAATTGCGCTCGCACAGAATAATTTAATTCCTATCTACTTGTTGACACCCAGAAAGAGCATTGCCTTTATGCCAGCCTATATAAGGATAGCTAACCAAGTGAACATAAAAAAATCTTACAACCAACTAAACTCCACAATTTAGGGCCCCAAAATTAGTCTCAAAACTTCCTGGCTATAAGGCAAATACTTTGCATCTGTACTGCAGAGGTAGTAGAATATAATTTTAGTCACAATTATTTTACTATGGTTTGGCAAAACAAAAGGCTATAACCAATTTTCTGAAATTTTTTCACTTTACCACCTGAACTCTTAGTTGACTACTACTATTCAAATACATACCCATATAAAAAAAAATATAATTTAAAAAACTTACATCTTGATTGCATGTTTTGTGCTTCCTTTCCACTAAGGATGTTAGCGCTTCTGATCTTACAGCTAGCGAATCAATCCGCTCCACTAATTGTTGGTAGGGCGAAAGTGGTTGTGCACCCATCACAACATGGCCTAACTTTGAATCAATTTTCGCATCAAGACGGGCATTACGAATTAAGTTAACAATCCAACATTCAGCTTCATCAGGCTGCATATTTAAATTCTCTGCCAACATTCTGAAAATATCATTAAAATGCTAATATTTTTCTAAAAAAGTGTGTAAATACTATGGCTATATTGTGTTTATTATTTAATAGGAGATATATTGGGTAATTTAATGGTACAGAAAATAGATTTCAAATTTAGGGTACTTCTTGAATATAATCTCTTGATTAATAAATTAAAACCAATAAAATAACAAACAATAATAATCTTTAAAAAACGTTAAAGTAACATATATTTGCGCTACATATATGTTAAAGATATGCTGCAGAGGTCAATAAAATACATTGTGCGGAAATTATTCTTTTAAAAATATCCTATAATCCCATTTAACAAGTTTAATAAGGAAAGGCTAGATTTTTAATAAACATCCTTCTTACTGCCAAAACACATACCCTATACTGATGACTTGATGAATTCTGCAGAATGTCTCAAAGATCATTAAACGGGCATTCTCAACAAATTCATCTAAGCAGGCAATCAAAAAGAAGTCTGTGAAGAGAACAGCTTGACATTGATTTAATTTTCTGCGTGCTGCTTCAAAATCAAAGTTAACATATAAATGTTCAATAAATTCTGTGATTGGATCTCTGAAAAACAATAATTAGTAAAAAGTACATATGATAATAGATATTAGTCTATAATCATGTATCAGTATCAGCAATGTAAACACCTGTTATAATCTCATCAGCCTAAATGTAATCACTGTATCAGTGTACATGGATTTGGTATACAATTTTCAAAAAAAGAGGGGAACATCTTCATATAACAGTTGAATGCTATAACTACCCAGCAACTGTTATATGAAAGTGTCTTTTATAATTGAAGGATGTTTTGGTTAGGAAATGAGGATTTCCCCTCTTGATCCATTGACGATATTTAGGTCGATGACATTATAAGAGGTGTTTACATTGTTTGAAAGTATAAACTTAAGACTTTTCAACATGAGTGCTATAGTCAAAAATCATAACAAATACCCAACGAAAATAATCTTGAACTAAATAATTAAAAACATTCATAATTATAATGAATTTATTTTTGTAACTGTTTATATATTATTATTAACGTACCAAACGCACCATAGTCACGTCCCTCAGTCATGAGGTTACGACAAAGAAGAAGATATATTATTATTAATTAATAACATTATAATTTTGATATAGTACCTGTAGGTATAGGCTTCTTGTTGTATAACTTTTACAAGATCCTTCAATGCGTTTCGCCGCGATCTGTTAATAATGACTGCAGTAGCTAAATAACGTAAAATGTGAGGGCACATTGTTTGAATAGCGTTAAGATATCTAAAACAGAAATTAATAAACATACATAACGTGTCAAGTAGGTAGTGAGAGATCATATTGCAAAGTAAACATAAGTATAATAAACTTACAACGGCTTGTATAAAAACATCTCGATAATTAGATCTCGACCTTTCACGTGATTGAAGAAAACGAAAAGTGACCAGTGAACAAGCCATGTGCGTTGTTGTAACGCTTGCATGTTGCCAACGGTAGCTCCTGCACCACCATTATCGATAAACTCCCGTAACTTAGTCAAATCATCAAGAGCACCATCCCAATTTTGGACCAAAATCTCGCTTGCTAGTTTACCCCATAGCACCGAAAGATAATTCTACAGGCAACACAAATGAAAACAATTTTAGGAACACAATGTTAAGCGGTTTTGTAGATAGCAGAAATCAGTCACCATTTATTTTATTTAGGCTATTTTTATTTATGTTAAGTAAAAACGTTATCGCTATATAGTAGGAAAGTTGCAAAAAAAATGGTGTAACATAAACATGTTTTCCTCGTTATATATATACATTCCGTCAATATTTTTTTTTATATTATAACACCTTTTTCCAAGTAGGAGTAGGCAGAGGCGGATAAACACCCACTTTTCGCCAGATGTGGTCAGATTAGGTCCCATGTAACAGGGGGCGAGCCTGTTGCCACTAACCGTAATAATATATACTTATATATATGTTTATAAGTATATATTATTTAATTTAGAATAGGAGCAAAGGAAACATTCTCATCAATAAAAAAATTATCATGTAGGACCAGACTTATTTCAAAAGATTAATATTTTTTTACGCGAAATTCGCATTAAAATCAAACTAATTAATGTAAAATTTTACGTGGACAAACATAAAGAAAGAAACATTTTTATATCAGTATTTCGATATAAAGATTATAGTGTAAATCACAGACATTTTATTTGCATTTAAATAAAACCTCTTCCTCTTCTACTCCCTATTCACCATATTTACAAAAAATATATTCAATTTAAAAGTATGAAACTGTCAAAAAGACATTTGCAAAAATGTCAGCAAAATTGATAGTACAGAAGTCTGAAGAGGGAATTAATCATAAATATTTATTTATTACAATTGAAAATGATGTATCTAAAACTACCTTTAGTAATTGGTTTGATGGCATATTAGAGCCGAAAAAGAGAAATTCCGAAAGTTCACGTTTAATTATTAAGATGGTTTCTGGTAGTGAGTTAAAATACATTGATTTAGATACCTGTTCTAAAGAAATTTCACACTCAAACAAATATTCATTCAATTATACACAAGGTTGGTCAGAAAACAGCTCATTTAAAAATAATGATGAGGGAGGTGGAGATCAAAGAAATTTAGTTAAAAACTTTTCTATTGAAAGCATGTCAAGCCATACAGAAGATGCTAATATATCTATAAGTCCGCTTGAATATAGTCTCGAAAAAGTAAAAGAGAACAATGCTAGAATAATGGAAAATATACATATGCTTAATCGAACCCTAAATTATACAAAAAAGAAAGAAATTTTTGATGTTATATGGCCAAATTCAAAATTTATGAAAACTTATCCTTGCAATGTCTGTGGAAAACATTTTGTTTATGTAACAGGTTTAAAAAGACATCATGCAATGAGACATGTCATTGCAGAGTCCCAACAACAATGGCAAGTTGTGTGGACTTGCACTGAGTGTTTTCAGGTTTGGCCTCGTCAAGATCTAGCTCTGAGCCATTCTGATGAATGTGGAAAAGAAGAAAACACTGATTGCATATGTGAAATAAAAACATCATCCCTCTTACAATGTGAATTTTGTGAGAAAGTTTTCACTAGTATTCCCAGATTATTGAAGCATTCAAAAACACACACTATAACATGTAATTATGAGTGCAATGCTTGTAAAATGAGTTTTGATTCATATAAAAGTGCAGAACACCATTGGTTATTTTGTCCATGGTTGAATATGTGTTATAGATTTTCCTTGCCCAAATTACTATTATGTAATGTGTGTGATCGAAAATTCCGAAACTATGATCAACTTTATAATCACAGGTAATTACATTAATAATAATATAATTCATTCAGATATACTCAAACCTCAAAGAAAAAATTTTTTCAAGGTACAAAGTTGGCCACTTCATGACAAAATTGAAAACTGAATGCAATAACAAATGCCATTTAGTTTATCAATGTGAAATTTGCGGAGAAGAACTTCAATCAATATCTCTTTTGCAAGTGCATAGAAATCACATTCATCCACATGAATCTGGCCTTCACACCAACATTCAGTCTTTATCAATGCATCCTTTTAACAACCAGATGGACTACGTGTGAATTTGATTACTATGTGGGATAAATAGTTTCAATTTGATCTGTTTAAACATACAAGGTAGAAAAATAAATTTATTGAAAATTAAATTGTTTTTATATTGTTATTTATTTTTGCAAACATTAAAAAAAAATCTATTTATGATCAACAACAATTGAAACAAAGTCATAGATTAAATTAAGTAATAAAAATGTATAAACAATATCTTATTATATTACACATTCAATAAAACTAACATTTAAGGATTTTATTTAAAATGTGTAAAGTTTAATTTTATTAAAAAAATTATGTAATAAAAATATAGCTCATTAAGTCAACCAGTTATGTATATTGCATAGACATTGTCACCAAAACAAGCATGACATAATGCTTAATTAACAGTAATTTGAAGTTTAAAGAGTGTAAACTGTAATATTCCCTAGAGACAAAATCGTAATGGTGGCAAATAATAACATGACTGTTATAACACTATTGATAAGTATCAAAGAGAGTGTAAGAAACCCATTATTATGATTACTCAAATAGATTCAGAGACAATCATTCTCTGTTAACTAAAACCATGTATTTTTTAATATATATAAATATAACTAGATACAAATGTCTTACCTTATCAGTGGGTGACATAACCAGCTGACAAAAGTAGAGGTATGATGCAGACTCCACATAATTTCCACACTCATATCGGTATTTAGCTAATTGATACATACTGTCAATCATTTCAATTTTAAACTAAAAATAAATAAAAATTATATTAAAATCATATTTAGTACTTGTAAACATAAAATACAAATAAACTCTGATCTCATTTTAAAAATGACAAAGTATTACCAACATGTATTTAATTATCCATTGCAGTTTTTTAAATAGAATTATTTGTAAATTAGATTAAAATAAGACTAAATAAATATTATTACCTCAAATTCTCTATTAGTGGTTAAGTAACTAATAAGAGTTTTTGAATCTCTCATAGTTTCAACTGTTTTCATTACATCATCTCTTTGCATAAGTCTTAGAACAGGTTCCACTGCATCCTGCAGTTCCTGCAGCTGAGATAGAACAACACCTCTACGAGCTTTGATTTCCTGTAAATCAGATTTACTTATGTGTATATGCAACTCTTGTTAAACTTATGCAAAAGGAAAGAACCTATTCAAAAAAGTGTATATATATATATATAATACTATATCTGGACTAACTTACCTCTGGAGTATCATCGTTCGGATAAAGCATTCTTCTAATGTCTATCACATAGTCAATCATATTAGTTTTACTAAGAATCTTTAATTTTGCTTGAAGAAGTTCTGACTGATCATAAGTCTGAAATTTACAAATTTAAACAATTTAATGTGAATTATAACCGTAAATGTTACTAGTCAATAATGAAACAGCATATGTAAAACAAATTCAATACCTCTTTTGCAGCCAAGAATTCCAACAGTGGAAAAACAAGATGACGGTCTAAATATTGACCTATTTTAAATGTTAGGTCAAACTTTGAATAACTCATTTTTATAAAATACTACTGAAATAATTGAATAAAATAACCAACACACTCGTGTCGAAAAATGACAGCTTTAGGAAAGTAACATCTAAAATACAGAGTTGTCACTTTTGTTTTTACCTAATAAAAACAGTTTAGAATTTATTTTGTATGAATAGAAAATATATGGAAATCTCCGAAGTTTTTATGATGTATCTGTTTTCGACACAAGATAGGCAAGTAATTTAATAATGCAACCTAAACATAAGCATGATACATTAAATATCAACTTTTTTCTAAAAATTATTTCTATAAATAATTCCTTTTTATATTTATTTGATATACTAATTTCTCAACGCTTTTGTATCTTTCATATCATTTGTAATACTTATTTGTTTGACGTGGTGAAATGTGTAGAAATATTTTTATTTAGGTTAAATTCAGCTTATTTTACTGTTAAACTTTAACAGTTTTATTAAAATTAAGTAAGATTTAATTTTTTTTTACAAACACTTGCTTTCCTACATTAATTCCTTTCCCAAATAATCATGGAAAATAAGAAAGAAAGAGGCGTTCAGGTTAGAGCTTCTTGTCTATGTCTCTAAGATACTAGTGAATCGCCATCATTTAAATGCCAAGTGGACTGCTTCATCTTTGTGGTCTGTTGGCACGTTTCAAAATATTAGGTTCTGCTCAAAAAAGTCCAAGCAGAGTAGACGTTAATAAAAAATTTAGGCGACTTTAAAGCTTTTTTTTGACATTAATTTTTCATTTTATCTCTTAGTGGAAACAGCGTAACCTGTATACCTGTAAAGTTAACGGTTTAGATGGTTATTATTGATAGCCTTGCGCTTCGAACCAGGCTTGAAAACATCATTAGATATAATAATTGTTATACGTGGTCTAAATACCTATAAAATTTTAATGTTTTTATAGAAGATAAACTTTTCCCTTATTGATAACATACATTATCTATGTATTTAAAATAATATTACGAGCATTTTAAGAGTCATTACTATTTAATGATCTAATAATATTGAAATTCCTTAAGAAGTATAATCAGAATAATTTTCCGCCTATAGCTATATTTACATGTACGAAATAACTTGTTTATTATCCTACGAAGCAACGAGAGAGCGACACGTTCATGTGATGGTGATACTTACCTAGATGGTAATGCTTGCGAATAACTCTGTGGAGCAATTTAAGATATTATACATTGCACTCGTCGCCATGAGACATAAGGATGTTAAGTCTTGTTATAATATACTGCAGTGTTTACGTTTACGATAGTAACGATTGAAACCCACTGTTTTTATTTTATAATTATCATAAATATTTCAAAAAAATATTGTTTCTTATCAATTATTTTCTTGTTTCTTAGCCTCATTAAATAAAAAAAATATTTTAGGGACGGAGCACGATGCTAGTTTTATATAAATATGTGACGATAATATTTTTTCATATTATATGTTTGCAAAATAATTAAATTTAATAATAGTTACATAGTAACGGAGAACTAAAGTTGTCGACGTAGCTTAATTGCCGGGTCAATAACATCCGATGGTGGAGGAATGTCTTGGAATGAAGGCCGTACAGGACGCCTCCCTTCGATATCATAAGAGCAGTTGGAAGTGGGTGCATGCAAAAATCTGGTGGAAGACCTTGGGGAAAGCCTACATCCAGCAGTGGATTGAGAAAGGCCGACGATGATCATAATTAACATTGGAAAAACTACAAAAGTTTGTCTACAATGCTACGGTCAGCATCAGTTATTAAGGCCATTAGCTGACGCAGAGCACATATGATTTAGTTTAATAATTTTCTATAGGATACAAGAACTAAATAAACGTAATAAAATATGTTAAAAAAGTTTGGGTATCAATTTGTTGAAAATATGGTTTTAGTCTATACTTAATGTTTTGATGAATTTGTATATTTTTTGTAAATTGTATGAGATTATAGAAAATATCTTTATTTAATAAAAATAAATTATTGCAAGTTTCAGTTAGTTTTTGGGTAAATAAATATGAAGGTTTAATTTCCTTCATCGTTCAATATTAATGACCATAACTATTTTGATAATTGGCAACTTTATTAGCATGTTGTCTATGTCAACGTTGAACGTTGGTATTGTGTTTTGTTTTAATCGCGTAGTAAATAATTGCATGAAAAAGTTGTACACTGATTATTTATTTAGTTTTTCTGCACTTGTTGTACATAATTCCATAATTTTCTAGCATAAGGTATAAATAGTTTAAACGATATAGAAGACTGACACTGCGCTCGGCGCCTTTTTGTTGCTTGTTGGATTTCAAAATGGCGTCAAGCGTGTTTATAGTTAGACGCGATGCTTGTGTTCTATGTGGCTAAAAATAGAGAAGTTGTAAAAATATAGTGGCATGACTTGTAGCGAAAAATGGCAAATACCGTAATAACTAATTACACGGATCTTAATGGACCTTCATCAAAATCGGATAGTTCAGTTGTTGTTATTGTCAATAAGGATGGTTCTCTATCGGTAGATCAAAAACTACTGGGTACTCTTATGGGTAAGGTATATTCTATCTTTATTATTGTTACTAATTAACATTTGTGTAAATTACGTTAAAAAATTGGAACTGCTATTTTTCTTTAAATAGCAAGAAGTCGGCGAATATAGAGGATTTTAATTCTATATTTAAGATTTTAAATTTATCATATTTTTTAAAACATGTCACTGTTTTATTAGTTATCGGATAGTTAAAAGTTTCAACATTGTAATACTTATCTATTTTTTTGTATTTTGTTTACATATTTGTTATATAAATTTTATTAAATATTTGAACGTTAATTATTTGTTGCATAAATAGTAAAAATGTTTTATTGAGTTTATTTGTTATTTCATATAAATTTCTATTGTGATTTGGGTAAAATAGGAAGTGATGGATCCCAAGCGGCCGGTATAAGCGTAGTTCGCGTGGGGCATGAGGGGAAGCCTGATGATGCAACTGATTCTGAAAATGAAGATGAAAAGATACCACATGTAACACTCTCTGTTGACAGTTATTGTGATGAACCAAATAGCATTATTAAGTATGGTAAGAAACATATCGTTTTAAAAAAATATTATTTTCCTTATTCTTTAACCAATTAATTGCAATTTAAACTATTTGTTTGTATAGTTTAATAAATAATTTTAAAACCATTTCATTTTAAAGCCGGAAAATTGAAATTTAAAATTTTGGTTTGTGTACTTTGATTTTTACAAGTAATCATTTAAACAATGAATAATTTGAGATTCAATTATTTATTACATATAAAAAGAGATTTTCAAAACACTATGTCATTGGAGCAAATACCTTTGATAACATCACCATGCTAATCGTCTTTATCCATTCTATATTAAATTTCATACAAGACTACCATGTGTGATCTTTTGAAAATATATATTTTCAGATAGCGGTGCAGAAATGCTACAATCATTGAGAATAGAAACAAGAGAAAATAGTCTTGTTGGGTTTCATAATGACCATTGCTATACATCTCTCAAATCACCAAGTCAAGTAGTACCACAACAAAATGAAGCATTTACTGCTTATGATGATCCAGTC
This sequence comes from Ornithoptera priamus, assembly GCA_029034505.1. Lineage (NCBI taxonomy): Eukaryota > Metazoa > Arthropoda > Insecta > Lepidoptera > Papilionidae > Ornithoptera > Ornithoptera priamus. Next base: position 1,409,346 of record JARDWD010000627.1, on the reverse strand, counting down.
ATTGAAATTAGGCAAACACCTACTCAAAGATCAGTTCAACATAATAAAAAGATCACCATTTTGGAACAACAAATTATACCTAAAGGTAAAAAAATAATTATAAATCCTACAGAAGCATCAGTAATATTAAAAGGCAATGACATTTTAAATAAACCATTACCAGTCCTATCTAAACCAAAACATCGAGAAGTTGAGAAAAAGATTGAACTAGAAAAAAACCCTGAAGAAAGTGCAGATTCATCATCTATTAGTTCTTCAAGTGAGAGTGCACCAGATAGAGATTCTGATTCTGATTATAAGGATGCTAAGGACAGATCAATGTCGTTAAAATTAAAAAGAAGTAAGGTTAAACCAAGGATTTTAAAGAATTCTTATTTAATGAAGGAGTCTAGATTAGATATTAAAACTACACCAAAGTCTAAATTAAATAGGAGCATTGTTAAAAGAGACATTCGAGAAAAAATTCAAAAAAATACGGAATTGGACAAGAGAGACACAATAATACCTAATAAAGATAGTCTTTCCATGGAAATGCCTGTTACTTCTACTCCCAGCAGTGAACAAATTAAAATAGGATCCAAACAAGTACAAAAAGCTCATAAAAAGGAGAAAAAAACACCAGCACATGTTACTGCTTTACTCTCTGATATGACATCTTTGTTTTCAACTCCTGATGTTATTAGAAGAGTGTCTACAGATAACAAAACATTGCTGAAACAGGAAAAAGACACAGTGTCCACAAATAAAAAAACAAATACCATTGTAAAATCTGGTGAAACAAATGAAACTAAATCAATAGATAACAGTAAATTTATAGAAAATACAGAAAAACTTAAAAGTTCAGTACACAAAACTTATATTAAACAAAATAAGAGTGACATTTCTTCTGATAAACCTGTAAAAAGTTTTGACACAATGCCTCAATTAGACGATGCCAGTTTAGCACAAATTCTCCAAGAACCAACTCCAACACCCATGAAGATTCAACCAAGTGTATCTACAAATGCAAATGTCATTAACAGCCCTGGTCTGGCTGGACCATTATCTCCAACATTAGATTTGCTGGCTGGACTGCAACCTGAAGAAGAAGGTTTGACTGAAGATTTATTGATGCATGTAGCACAGTTAGTTGAAAGCTCTGAAAATCTGCAGGAGGTTATTGATAAACAAGTACTTGGTAAAGTTGATACACTGTCTAAAGCACAAGCTCCTGTACCTTCATTACTTCAACAACCTCAAATTTTAAATAACACCTTGCAAACACCTTCTAAATTGATAAAGAATTTGTTGCCAAGAAAAGATCCCATTGAGATTGTAAGGCGAGATGGTCGTGTTATTACTTTGCCTCCTATAGAAGCACCTGCCACCAGAGCTTCTAAACGCAAAAGTCAAGTAGAATCTTCGAATTCTGTCACTGGGACCCCAGTACTAGCAACAGCACCACTTTCTCCAATCATATCTGCCCATGAACCTGCATTACAACCTGTATCAAAGCAATATGTTAATAAAAAACTAACTGCTAAGAAACAGGAACCACTACCCATACAAACTCCAATCATTGAAAAAACTTCTGCTGAATCTCAAGAAAGTTGGAATTCTGAAGATGATCCTAACAGGTATTACTTCTATTTAGTTACATTTGTTATTTCAGGAAAAAGTATTCTTGGACTTACTAAATTTTGTTACTTCATCATATTAATATGTACCTTTTAAAATAAACCTTGCTAGTCTTATGATGACCATACATAATAAAAACAAAACATAAAAACTTCATATTTTTATTTCTGTATTTGTGTATATTAGGAATAAAATTATATCTTATACTGACCTCAGAATTTTACCTGCTATTTGTACCACTGCATGGACTAGTATATCAACAAAACTTTATTACACTGGTTTATATGTCAATAAACCCCACTAAATTATTTTGTTAGAAAATAAAATTATTGCAGGGGATAGTATAAATATATCTATAACATTTACACTTTTATATGTAATTGACTACCTACCACAATAAATTTAATAGAAAGAACATTGTTCCATTGAACTTAACAACACATACACAAGTGTGCTTTACCATGTGCAATACCTCTCCATTTATCATTAATTGTGATTGTGGTCAAAGTACTAGTCTATTATTAAATAATAAAGTTTATCAATGAACTACATATGTGTATCCTTTATTATAGTGCATTCATTACTATTACATTAATAGCCAATACATGATTAATTTTGAATCAAATTTTCATTATAATATGTACAGTTATATCTGTGGTATATATTTAGTATGTTTTCTGTACAAGCCTGATGTGTTTTAGGCTTTGGTGCATATGTAAGCAACCGCACAACAACCGTTTCATGATATGTTGTGATAGCTGTGAAGATTGGTTTCATGGCAAATGCGTTAACATTACAAAAGCTATGGGCCAACAGATGGAAGAAGAGGGTATAGAATGGAGGTGTCCAAATTGTGTTAAAAGTACTAAAACTCAGAATAAAATTCTTAACAAGGTAAACTGAAATAAGTTTTTAAAAAATACAATTATAATCCTATTATAATAAAATATTATCATTTAGCAATAATACTGATCCCCTTATACAAAAAAAAAACAAAACTGTTCTTAACTGTTTCAACAAATTAGACATTGCATTACATTGTCTTAAATTTCTACTATTTATAATAGAAATAAGAATATAATTCTGTTCTCTACCGATTGGAGTGGATAGTTCAGTATTTTTATATTTATTAACTGAGCTAGTTGATCATGTGTTGAACAAACTTTGCATTAAACAAAATTTTTACAAAAAGTTTGTTCACCAAATTAGAACTTATAGTTTCAATATATTTTTTTTAATATCTTAAAGTATGGTATATTAAGAATATAAATCATGATCAGCATTTAAAGCTATTGAAGCGTTAAAAAATATGGTTTGAAAAGTAATCTCAGGAGAAAAAATACTGTATCTTTGAATAATCATTGCAATGTGAATAATATTTATATTTTTCAAGAACATTTTACAAATATGTTTAATTCACCAAAGCCACTATCCACAGTTATAAATTGACATTGTTACTCATTATGATTAGGTGGCATCTGCTACGAAAAATATCGAAAATCAGAATATAAAGACACTTGCATCACCTGTTCTTGCTAAGGACCAAGGATCTAAAACAAATTGCATAGTATGTAAGAAATCAGCATGTGCAAGCAGCATTTATTGCAGTGATGCATGTATTTTAAGACATGCACAGGATTCATTAGGCTCTCAAGGAATTTTAAAACCTGATGAAAAAGGAAATGTTTCAGAGAAACTTAAATCAGAATCAAGGGTATATATATTTTATTTTAAATCTAAATTTGTATTATTAATAACGCACATGTTGATTTAATGTGTACTCATTACAGGTCATTGTATATGAAAGAAAAACTGGAAGATTACTTGCAGGCCCCAATGCTCCGACAGCAGAAAATTTAAAATCATGGTTACAAAAAAATCCTACATTTGAAGTAGTACGTCCAGGAACACTCAGTACAATCAAACCAAATCTGTCACGTAAAAAGTCATTAACAGAAGCAAATAAGATTCAAACTATGTTGAATTTCGAGAAGGTACCGAAAAAGTCACAAGAACTGAAACAACGGCTTAGTATGCCAGAGTATAAGGATAAAGCAGCAAAACCATTACTGTCACCAAAGGAGGAAATTAAAACGGTTGCCCAGCCCAAAACTCCAGTTACTACAAAATCACAACAATCACAGCAAGCTCTTGATACTGCAAAGTCACACACCACTTCATCTGCAGGGAAAGCTAGTGAATCGCGTAAAGCTGCGCGCACTCCGAGTCGATCTCATTCAACAGTAGAAAAGGTGAGATCATAAAAATAACCAATTACTGTTTAAATTTTTAAAGTTTTAATTACATTAAGTGTCATTTATTACATTAACTCTCACAAGAAAAACTACTTATTGACATTAATTGTGCAGACGTTAAAAGCTAACCTTATAAGACAAAGCCCTCTCTGTTGATTCTGAGATCACATGTTATGAAGTTTAGTTGGTGGTGGAGTTCTTTTGAATTCAGATCAGATTCAGATTAAGCTCAAGCTTTTGGGATCGAACACGTGCGTCTTCGAAACGTATAGCGTGCTATTGCTTTTACTAACTTCGCTATTACTGGTTACTGGTTCGTCCAACACGACTCCAAATACCACATCATACCACTCAGTCCTGCATTACAATGCAATATTACTGTTAAAGTTATTTAACCTGTTTACACCATCATAAAACTGTAGAAAGAAAAATGGCGATTTTGCGTAATGGCGTAAATTTGAAATCACAGCAGTGATATCTGATATCGATAGCTAATCTCCGGTAACAGTCCTGCTACCATTAAAAGATTTATTTTATAGCAACACCATACCCAAAAATATTTTGTTTCAGTTTTTGATATATTGAAACAAAATAGAAACTCGTTAATCATGCATGAGTTTTTAAAATAGTTTCCTTTTTTTTTTAATTAAAATAAATTCTGTGTAAAGTACTTTGAAAACTGTATTTCTATTGATTGATATGATTTGGAAAATATTGAGATTTGCGATCGTGCGATAGTGTACTTAAAAATTCCACTATGGAATATTAGTCATTTAATATTCGTCTAGCGTATACACGTTAAGTGTAATATAATGAACCTTATGTATATGGAGGTACATCATCATCATGAGTGACATTATCAAAGTTGTGATGTCATTTTATACGATAGAAAAATAATCAGTTATTTTAAAATATTAAGTTGCGTCTTAGTTTTCGCTCTAATAAGTATATCATCTTCTATTGCTTAAAAAAACTGTTATGGAGGTAAAAACTATGTTCCTTTAACATTTCCAATTATATACAATTGCAAGAATATAGTCAAAAATTCATTATTTTGTTTGCTTTATTTATTATTGTGATTGATTTATTTTTTATTCAATCCTTTTTACAAACGGGCGCTCTAATGAATTTATGTGATTTGCGCTCACAACATATATGTAGTGAAACATCCTTGATATGTTTACACAATGATTATAAGTACATTTCGGCGCGCTCACGATATTGGAGGAACTCTTTACAGGCACAGGCACCTTCAGTTTTACCTTTGACGCCGCGACGGAAAGACGCCTCCGAAAGCAGAATGAAATTGAACTCGGCCGAACCGATAAGAGATAATGTGAAGAAAGCATTGCACGAGCAAATGAGCTCAAGAATGGCGGAAACTTCCGGTGTTAAATTTACTGAAGACGAAATTTTACAATTTGCAATTGAAACAGAGTTTGAATTGCACGAACTATTTCGCGATGTTGGAATGAAGTATAAAGCGAAATATAGATCTCTAATGTTTAATATTAAGGATAGAAAAAATTTGTCTTTATGGCAAAAAATATGTGATCGAAGAATTACACCTCAGCAATTGGTATGAGTATTGAAATGACCTTTAATAACAGTGTTAATTATTTTGATATGCAATAAAGTATTTTTCAGGTAAGATTATCTCCTGAAGAACTGGCTAGTCAGGAATTGGCACAATGGAGAGACAAAGAGGCGAAGCATCAACTTGAGTTGATAAAAAAGTCTGAATTAGATCTTTTAGCTGCCAGTAAAACATATGTTCTGAAGACTCACAAAGGTGAAGAGGTAAGTAGGTTTTACTTTTACTATGGCTATTTCCAGAGGCGGTAAGTCAATGATTAACAGATTTTACATTAATTTTAAAATTTAGTATATAGTATAAATTTCCACTGGTAGTATTCTCGATACTGATATTGTAAAAATCAAATGTATTAATTTTTGTGGCAATTATTTATTTATGTTTAACTTTAAATGTAAAATTTCCATTGAAATAAGAGCAGGAATAAAACTAAAGAGAGTTTAAGTAAATGCTTTCTTTATTACATTTCTCAATTACTAGTTTAAGTTTAATTGGTCAACTATTATTATAAGTTTGGTTTCAAACCAGGTAATGGAAACAAAAGAATCTGTGTCTACCGAATTAGACCCTAATGTGCCGGTAGAAGATTTAGTAACAGCTCTCAATGATTCTATGGGTAAAGAGCAACCACCAGAGGTCTCCAAACATTTGTGAGTATATAAATGTCATGTTTATTATTTATTTCATGCTTTTTAAATAACAGTATTATTATATTTTTGGTATATAAATACAGTGTTGACATAGTACAATTGTTTTTAGGCTAAAGAAAACAGATTCTGGCAGTCATAAAAAGTATGGCAATAGTAAAAAAAAAGATAAGGAGAATGGGTTATCAGGCTATAAAAGTAAACGGGAATCCAAAAAGGACTCAGAGAGTAAAAAATCACGATCCTCTCGTAAAAGGTCAGAAAATAGGGATAGGGAACTACGTACACGCAGATCAGATAAAAAATTACGTAGATCCAGGTCTCAATCTAAAGAAGATTCCGCAAGAGAAAAAACTGATTCCATTGAAAATGTAAAAGACAGATCTAGATCTAGAGTAAAATCGAAACGACATTATAAAGAAAATTCTAGATCAACGTCGCGTGGTCGCGAGCGCTCTCGTTCTTCGGGACGTTCTAGACATCGTTCAAGATCCAAAGAATATCCTAAACATAGACAAAGATCTCGTTCTAAACATGATTATAGCACTGAAGAGAAGGTAAAACATCGCTCGAAATCTCAAGAAAATCCTTACAGCAAGAATAAGAACGAGTAAGTACTCACGTTGTGGTGATTTTTTTTAAATTCTTTATTTAATTTTTTACTCTTTTTGTTGGAATTTATTCACCTCAAACAAAATATTTTATTTAAAATTATAATTTTTAGTTCAACAGATTCGGAATCAATAGAAAGACCAAAATCAGCTATGTTGAAAGAAACACATCCGGAATATGATCCACATGAACCAATGATAACATCTGCATTTTCTGAAGAAGATTTGCGGAAGTCTAGAGAAGATGTTTACGAAGATGGTTACAAGAATGACTTATCTGAATATAGCGAAGTTGACTATGATCCTTCAAAGTCATTCTCCATAGGCACCAGTGTAGTAACGCCTATGGAGAGTTACATAACAACGCAAGACAAAGCATCTGGTAAGTATCAGATAGCCTCAGCTCTATAGTCTTAGAATAGTAAGAATAGGGTAAGGTATTTCTGCCTGCTAGAGAGGGAGATCAGAAGTTTTTGCGTTTGCGGGTCTTTAAGGTAGGGGCTCTGCCCACAAAACGAGCCCGTGGCGTATTTTCCGTAACATAACGAAAATATTTGCGACTTGTTACACCATCGTGTAGAGAGGTAGGATGTGTTCCATAGAAAATTTCAGAGATCTCTTTAGTGGGTGGAAATCTTACAAAACCCTCACTTTCCCTGTCAGCGGAAAAATATTACCGACACAAAAATAAGGAATAACGGTTTAGAAATCACATTTAATGTTTAAAGCAACTAAATTATCAATGATGATATGAGATGAAAATTTAAAATGTAATCACTACAGTGCATTTTATTTTTATTCAGAAGTAGAAAGTGATCAAGAGCCGAGCAGCACAGTAGAAAATTCAGCACCAATAGTATGGAATGGCTGCATCAACATGGTTGATGTTGCCAGATTTTATGTTGCAGCACATGAGGTGAAAATTCATATAGTTTTTCAATACATTTACATTGATTAATGTTTCACTGTCTAATTCATCAATGTACAGGTTTCAGGGAATTCTGTAGATATAGAAGATGATCTGTCTGCAGAATTGGATGTAGTCGGTAGGATAAATCCGGAAACTGTTTGGGATTACATTTTGAAAATGAAAAGGGCCGGAAACAAAGACATTGTAATTTTGCGGTTGCAAGCTGCAAACGATGAAGAGAAAATGCAATACATTGCGTTGTACAGTTACCTTAGTAGTCGAAATAGGTGCGTTTATTTAGCTAATAGTTGTACACAACATTCTTGTTTATTTTAAACTTAATTCTTTTTTTCTCTTTTAGATTGGGTGTCGTCAAAGTGTCAAACACTGCGACCGTAAAAGACTTTTATATAGTGCCGCTCTCCGCTAATTCTTCTTTACCTCCTGTACTTCTCCCTCTTGAAGGACCGCGCTTAGAGGTCAAAACACATCTGCTTATAGCAATAGTTATCCGACAAAGAAAAAAGAGACTACCCACAAATATTCCTAAAGAAATAATTCCTACTAAGGTTAGTTTAGGTCATACGGAGTCATAATAATAGGTTACTATATAGTTCTAAGTTGTAAATAAAATGTGCATGTGTTTACATGCAAGAAAAGCTAGTGTCCAAAGTCCGCCATTTGTAACAAGTACATTAATATTAAAAAAAATTTAACCAATGGCTAATGTTATTTTAAAATAAATATTATTATATAGGGTAATAAAGCTGTTCGACATTGTTTGTTTTATTATGTTTATCAACTGTAAAAAATATGTACATAAAAAAGAGGTTTAATTTATGAGCAAATTTTACATTTATTCACAGTCCCTTTCCCTCATATCCATTATCACCCTATTGTTGCCCACTGCTGAACATAGGCCTTCCAAATCGGTTACCTTTTGTCCTCGAAATATGTCGTATCTAAACAGTGGAGGTAACATTAAATTATAACTTAAATAAAATTAATATTGACTCACAATAACTTATTTGCTTTTGTTTTAATCACTTCTAATATGTTCATTAAGTGACAGTAAAACTGCTGACTAGTACACAAGAGTGACGGTATATACATATTTAAAAATAATTACATTTCCTGAGTACCTCATTCCATTAAGTTCTCGACCTAAAAACGAAGAAACATTTTTAAACCTCTTTTTTTATATATATCGTTGTTAAAAAATTAATAATGTTGAAAAATATTTGGCGTTCTTTAAAAATTAACAGGTTTGTGCGGATCTTGCATATTCATCGCGAACTAGAAGGTACTTTGATAAAAGTTTGATGATTATTAAAAAATCTTTATACATACCAACGTGAGGTTTATTATCATCATTTCGGCATATTATCGTCAACATGATGAACATAGGCCTCCACAAGGTTGTATACATTCAATGGAGGTTAAGTCTATTCACTGCTATGTACAATCTTAAGCACGTAAATGTTCGCGTGTGATAATTTAAACTTGTCAGTAAAGAAAATGCTTTCTTATATAATATGTACTGTTCGGCAGGTTGTACGTGAGTCTCGTAAGCGATCGTATACTCCACCCGTGGGCAATAAAAGCTCGTACACACCGCCTGCATCGCCCAAACGACGTGCGCCGCTGCCGCTTCCTGTTGCTTACGCGTCACCGGTGCTGTCAACCACGATTAAAGACAAAATTGCTGCAACTTTAGGTTTGTATTCGATATACATGATAGTACATCAAACAATAGGAAAGAAAATACTGGTTGTGGGTATCTATCGCCGGGGACCGTCTAGGTAATGGTACCTACCTAATTATTACAAATGCAACTTTTAATAAAATTTTATTGCGGTTCGCGAGTCTATAACTCGAATGAGTTGTGGCCCCGTGAAAAAAAGGTTAAGTACCATTGGTCTAGATAGATATCTGCAACCGCAGCTTCTATTTCTGCCGTCAATAAGTAGTGTGGAAACGTTACTATATACTGATTTGTAGCTAATGAAATTACTGGGGAAATGAGACTTATGTCTCAAAGCGACGATCACAATGTGGTGCTGTATTATCCTAACTAATACTAAGATCCTATGGGTCGGCGTAACATTTACCATCATGAGAACGTCTAGCTCGACTTCGCCTCACCGAATATACAAGGCTTGTGTGAATTTGCTATAAGGCGTGTTAGTACTTTTTTTTATTTACAATGCTAATACTGGATCTCAATGTCACATGGTGTTAATTGACAATGTGACTGGATGGTAACGCAGTAAATTAGTAATTATTATATTTGCTGTAACAGCTTCAGCTGAAGACGAAGAAGCGTACAGTCCGGGCTCGTCAACGAGCAACAGCTCCGCGCCCGCCTCAAGCACCTTACGCTGCAAGATGGAGGAGCTGAACCGGCAGATAGAGGAGCAAAAGCAGCAGATATTGAAAATGACACAAGCCGATTCATCTATTGGAGCAGAGGTAATTTTCTTCTATTAATAAATTTTCAGGTTTCTTCTAGGCTAGTGTATTTTTAGCACTTGGAGATCTCCACTTACAGACTGGTGAAATCATGATCAAACACTAGTCTATACAATTTTAAAAAAATTTTGGCTGATCTGTCTGATTACTCATTTCTTGAAGACACCCACATCATATCCTGTAGAACACTGGGGGCTCGGCACCTGTTTCCGAGACCGTCCTGTCAATCTATGACAAATTTTTGGTCACCGATAAGTGTCTTGGGATAGCTCACAATTAAATATTACTGAATGAAATGTTATGAGGTAATTTTTTACGCGACCTTCGTTTTTGTATTTAGCATTTTGAATAAATAGTACATGGTTTGTTTAGGACGAAGCGTATTCGCCGTCGCGTCCAATGACGCCGCCCAGTGTAGTGCCGCTGGCTGACATCGCGCTGCCCTCCAATTTACAGGAGATCCTCGCCACCATCAAGCAACGTACGGAAACGGCCGCTGATGTGGACATGCGCACACTACCGCCACTTTAATGGACAGCACAGCATATAACACAGGCAAAATGTTACTTGCGTACCAACACAAATCTTACTGCAATTAAATTCAATACGCGTTATTGTTTCACAAAACACTGCTTTAAGTACAATATTCTTTTTTTTTTTCTTAGGTATATGCGGTTTTGTGTCAATTGGGTTGAGCCCCAATAAATTAAAAATATATATGTATTTTTTTAGTAGTAACACTTTGTTTTACACCGCACATATATCCAAACGGTGTGTATTTTCGCCAAGTACATATATTAGGCTAGTTGCTTGTGAGTTGTGCAACTGTGGAGAAAAAAATTATGTATTAAATAAATGTTTGGGACTTCCGCCGGTCGGTCGAATTGTGTTGATACACTTGTAATTTTGCGTATCCGCTTTAGAATTTCAAACCAGTTGCATGTATATATATATATGTATATTCAACTACATAAAACATGTTTAGTATCTTATATAATAACGATTGCATGAAATAAACATTGTAGTTTATCCTATGATTATATTATTTTTATTTAGTATTTTAAATGAAATGCGTGAAAATAGCAGACATGTTTGGACATGCGAAGCATTTTTATCAGACTTAATAAATTGTGTGCAATGGTAGGTAAACGTTGATGTATAGTGGGAATGTCACGGTGACAGTTTAACGCATGCGAAAAGTAAAAAAAATATCCGGTTTTGTATATAACTAAATTGATCATAAATCTAATTCGGTAATGTACAAATATAGGTTAAAATATTATTATTTAAGGACTTTTTTTTTTGCAAAGGATGTTATATTAAAATGTTTTAATACTAAGATGTAACTACATGAATTATTATTAAAAATAAATCTTTTATTTATACCACATCTTATCATCTTAATCCTATTTATTATTTTTATAAATTAAAAACAATAGCTAATTAAACTGTTTATTTGTCATCATCATACAAAGATTGATTGGATTTATATCTTTTTGCTCTGAATGACGCCATATTAGTCTTTTTGATTATTTTAAAATTTTTGAATACTTCCTCCTGAGCTAGTTTACTTTTCCTAATCTTGTTTTGCATAGCCAATATCTTGGTTTCCATAAGTTTTCTTTTTGGTACATGCCGCAGAGCATATTCCCAATCCCTAGTAAATTTTAAATCGAGGAGTATTTCAACCATGTGATTTATGTTTAAATTTTTTTTTGCTCCTGGTGCCCACTCCAAATATCTGTCTAGAGGTAGTTTAGCCATCCTAATTCCATCTCTTTTTGCCTTAGCCAGAGAAAATGGTTCATTGTTGACCTAAAAGAACAAGTTTATGAGGTAACAAGTATAGGCAATTAAAAGATGAAGAAAAATAGGAGATGAAAATTCACCTTGTCAACCATGCATCCAATAATGTAAACAGCATTGTAATCAAAACTAGTTAATTCTTCTCGACAATGTGGTGTAAGATACACTAACTCCTGCTTTGGGAATATGTCTAAGTAACTCTTAGTGTGAATATTTAAAGGCATCCACGGTTCTTCTACTGATGGTATATTAATACGCAATTGTTTCATAAACTCTCCTTGGTGGTTTACATTGCACATATGAATATTAAATGGCTCCCTATGTATTCTGTTATCTCCGAAAACCAGAGTCATTTGCTTAGCAGCATTTATAGCCTCCCGCCATGTCATATGTTGATCATAAGAACAATCTATAACAAGTGATTGTCCCCTTACCATTGATTGTAGCGCCCTGGAAAAATAATACTTTGTTATCTCACAGGAAAAGTAAATTTATTAGTGTTATGCCAGGTGTGCCATACCTATAATTATCAAATTGGTTAATAGAACCGTCTCGAATACGCAAAAATAAAGATTGGTGTTTTAATCCATACAGGAGGTCATCGGGATATTCCTTAGTTTCCTTAATGTAATTTAATTCAAACTCTTCTTGTTTTGCTTTCTTTCTCGCCTGTACAATGATCAAAACATTACTAATATTTACTATTGGTTTAGATTTTTATTATTTTTAATAACAATTAGTAATTGATCTCATTGACCTCATATTTGTTTTGTATTTCATCTAGTAATGGTAAGTATCACTTACCATCAGGTGACCCGTCTTGCTCGTTTGCCTAGTATCTTACATAAAAAAAAGTTCTGCTGATGATAATACTGTTCTACTAAAATTATTTTATAATTACTATATTGCCATTTAAAGCCATGGAATGAGATATATCTTACTGATACCAACGATCTTGTGTGTGCAGTAACTATAGGAATATTTGTACCAGAACAGAGAAAATATTACTGCTTAGTGGCAGAAGTAGGCATAGTGATGGTATCTATTTAATTAACCCTAATAAAATAAAATTTGGGTAAATAAGTAATAAATTACTTTTTCATTTTCTTTTGCCATTTCTGTTTTCCATAGATATTGTAAATATCGTGACCTTTGGTTTACACTGGTAAGAGACAATAAGCGCTCCCAGTGGTTTAACTGTAAATTACTGGGTGCTTCACGGCCATCTTGTCGCATTACATCCACTTCCAACATTAAAAGTTTAAGTTTCTTCTCTAAATTTTTATCGCCTTTGCATAAATTTTTAATGATATCTGAAATACTTTAAATCATAATTATCCTTTTTATAATAAAGTAAAAAAAATCATTCAGTGGTGCAAAGTTATCAATTAGATGTTTTATTTCACTGTTAGAATAATTTTAAATAATAGCAGTAACTTTTGTTGTAGGCATCATGCTTAAAGTGCCTATGACCTATCTACAAAGGTTCCTGTAAGGGAAGACAATATAACATTCATCATCAGCTTTTGTTTATCCACTGCTGGATATAGGCCTTCCCCAATGTCTTCCACCAAATGCAATCCTCAGCTTCTTGCATCTACCCACTTTCGACCGCCCTGATGATGTCAGTTTATGTGGAGAGAGGGCATCCTACACTTCTGCAACCTGAATGCGGTCTACACTCCAAGACTTTTTTCCACCCTCGGCCGTCACTAACACGACAGACAACATTACAACATTAATATATTCGTTGTAAGAGCTATTTCTGTAAAAATATAAGTATTTTTCTATACTTGTCTTTTATTACACAATTTTAAAAACACAATAATTCTTAAATAAGTTTTACGAATCGACAAAAAGTTCTAATATTACATATATCTATATAGACTGTAACAAAAAAAATTAAACTTTTATACTTAAAGAAATATTATATGTATAAAAAATAATTTAATTATAATGTATATGTAATACGGCTACCTGATTCAATATCATCTTGGGTACTACATAATCGTAAAGGTTTTATCCACTGCGTTTTATTTAGAACACATTGATTAATAATGGGAGAAACGCGTGATATTCGTATATGTGAAATTATGGACTTAATACACTGCATTGTTCACCAATAAATGAATTGATTTATTTTTTATTATTCTCAATTCAAAGGAATAATTGAAGTATTAAAAAAAAATTAGTTCATTGTAACTACTACTGCAATTATAAACTGCTAAAGTAACCTCAAAGACATAAACAAATATGTTACACATCAATGTCAAAATAGCAGTTTTCTTAGCTGTATGTATATATTAATTAAAAGAAAATTGTGTGTTTAAATAGAAAAAATTATGGCAACGTATCTAATTAATAAAAATATATGCTTAAACCAATGACAACTATAACTGTTTGAAGTCTCTGTTCCAAAGTTCGTAAGACGAAATTGTTAGAGTTTTAGGACGTTTATGCATCAATATTAATTATTTTTTTTTTTGTTATGAAGTCAAAAATAGAAATAATATTTAAATCTAATAATTTTGTGATGAATGTTGAAGACTATTAAAAAATTAAAATACTTAAACTATATTGTTTAAATTTTCTCCTAGAATCACTGCTTTATGTTTTTTGCATAAACTTGTTACAATGAAAGAAATAGTTTTCAGAATGCAGCAACATATTGTTACTTTTGATTCAGATGTATTTATTAGTCTAGAAACACTGTATATGTATCAGGTCGTAAATTGTCAAGTTTTGCACCTCCTTTCAAGAAAAGGAATACATTAAATTTGGCAGAGATTATTATATGTTCATTCTGACAATAAAACAATCGTCCTTCTGTTTTTATTACCTAATTTTCCTGGTAGGTAATTAGCAGTTACTTTTTAAGGTTAGTTTTAATTTTGTAAAATTAATTTGCTATGCAATTTTCTTTTTTAAATTCTAACTATAAAAATATGATGAATAATTACTAGCATAATTTCATTTTTGATAGTTTTCAAAACTAATAAACCAATTTGTTGAATTTTATCTATTAAAATCATACTTAAAAAATCGTATGCCACTACTTTATTTGTGGTTATATTTTGAACACGAGGCTTCTTAGTAATATATCTAAAATAAAATATCTTAAAAAGGACAAATCCGATTAAATTTCGCGTAAATAATTTGTACGCAGTAGTTATATTTAATGTTTAGTTTTTATTTCAGTTGAATTAAAATGGCTCTTTCGTCAATTTTACGTAGAACATTCATAAATGGAACTCTATATTCAGCAGCTGCATTAAGATTTGCTTCAACGCAGCAAGACAAAAGGGTTTACTTTGATGTAACTGCAGATGGAGAGCCTCTTGGACGAATTGTTATGAAACTAAATACTGATGAAGTTCCTAAAACTGCTGAAAACTTTAGAGCTTTATGCACTGGTGAAAAGGGATTTGGGTATAAAGGATCTTCATTTCATAGAATAATCCCAAACTTTATGTGCCAAGGAGGTGATTTTACTAAGCATAATGGAACTGGTGGGAAGTCTATATATGGACACACCTTTATGGATGAAAACTTTAAATTGAGGCACACTGGTCCAGGGGTTCTATCCATGGCTAATGCTGGACCAAATACAAATGGTTCTCAGTTCTTTATCACAACTGTAGCCACACCTTGGCTGGATAGAAAGCATGTTGTCTTTGGATCTGTTGTAGAAGGTATGGAAATTGTTAAGAAAATGGAAAACTTAGGCACCCAAAGTGGAGCGCCTTCTAAAAAAGTTGTTATTGCAGAATGTGGTGAGTTAGTTTGAAGGAACAGTGGGTACAAATAGTATTAGTATATAGCACATGTTGATAGCTATGTAAAAATTGTAGATACAAGTTGGTATGGTATAAATGATAGCTCTGTAGTTTGTAGTAATAAGTTGAATGTTTATTTGATGTACATTATTAACCTATTTGAGAACTATTACTTTGCTGTTGCCTATTAAAATGTTCTTATTTCAAAAGGTGATGTGGATGAAAATATAAAGATTAGTGAAGCAGAGCAGCACTAAAGAAGAACAAATGTGAAGTTGTAGATTTATTATTTGCAAATAAAACATGGTTTAAAATATGTATGCAATTTTATTATTCACTAAATGCAACAAATTAGATTAGAGAACTGTTATCAATTCACTATCTTTTTGGTGATAGACAACAATAAATACAGCTAAGTCAGTATCAAGTCTTAAGACTTAATGTAATAAGGCATTTTTAGATAAAACACTCTCTTCATATCAAACTATTTCTCTCTTAACAAATATTAGACAATTTACATTGATGCTCTCTTTGTCTTTTTATTTAATTTGTGATAAATATATTGCTTTAAAATTTTATTTTGGTACTAAAAAAATATTCCTACTGTAATAGTAATTGAATTCTTAATTTTAAACAGCAGCCTACAAATTGACATTTTTTTGAGTCATAAATCATATTGAAATAATCTATAACACAGTTTAGTGGCCCTAATCTCTGCTACAAGAACAATTCTTCATATTTTAATGGTATATCAATAAAAAGAAAAAATAAAAAGGTCTTAAAAAAGTTTCTGAAACTATTATGATAAATGATAAAATAAATGAGTTATATAAAATCAAATACATTAGCAAAACAATCATCATCATCATAAAATTATAAAAAACAGAATTTCTGAACAACTGCAGTATAAACTGATTTATATATTTGCAATGAAAAATATTAACACAGGGTTGATTTACATTAAGAGATTGCTATCATTTGAGATCATAAAAAGGAAGCGAATAGTAATCACACAAAAATTAACTAAACAGAGACATATTGACAAAACTTGCATTCTGTTATATCATTTACCTGAGATTCGGTGTTATGATTGTTAAACAAGCAAAATATATACATATTTAAGAACTAATTGTTAATGTAAAAGGTAGAATAGAAGAATCTAAGTAATTTTAACTTTGCAATACTAAACTAATACAGAACCTCGTAAGTCTACAAAATTAAACAGTGCAAGTATATATAATGAAATATAATAAGCAGTAACTTATTGTTTTATGAAAAAGATTGAATAGTCAATATTTCAGAACCTTTAAAATTATAAATTAAATTCAATCAACTGTTTGAAATGTTAAATACTAACAATTTCAATGTTTCAGAAATTATTAACAATGTTTGCAACATTTTACTTAGGTTCAAATATAACTATTGTGATGTAAAGTAGAAAACATTTTAGGTACTTTTTTTACTCTATTATTACAAAATACTAATGGCATTTATTCGTTTATTTGCTGCAATTTATCCTGTAATATGCCTTACATTTATTTAGTTTTTGTTAATAAGAAAAATAAAATATTTTAATTGATTTACTATTAATTTCTTCTCTTCAGCCAATAACATTGTGATATTATAGTAAAAAAAAAATTATCGCAAAGTAGCTAGTAATCTTAGTTACAACTATTTTGACATTCAAAAAAAATTACAATAACAATTTTGTCAATGGTCCACTGCTCAACAATGAGGGTTGTAGAAAATAATAAGTGAAAGAATAATTAAATAAAATCTATATATAAGGAAACTGCTTATGATCAGGAAATGTACATGAATTATTGTTTTATTATATACTTTAATTTCTGACTCTTGTAATTAATTAAGAAAACCTATTTAAAATATTAACTATGCATTCTTGTTATATTAGTCAGATGTAATACGGGCAGGCCCACCAGCAGTGGATGTATACAGGCTGATGATGATGATGATATTAGACCATTAAGTACAATTGCTAAATTAGCACATTATTCAATCTACATTAGTTTAAAGTTCATGGACTTGATACTTTTCATAATTTATTTTAATTATAAAGCTAAATTACAAGCAGCAGTATGTTTCACATTTAAACAGTCTCTTGTAATTTAGACATCGGCTGTAACATATAAAAGTTGCTACGGTCCGCGATCAGGCATTAAATTAAATTCTAGTATTAGAATTGCATCTAAGCACGTTTTTTTTTCACAATATAAAGCGTTAAAATAGTCTAAAGATATGATTCAAAGTCACTTGTGGTCATTGTTGTTGGTGTAATAGACGAAGTAATTTGTAGAAATTCACATACATATAGTATGTTTTATTTATGTCTATTGTAGTATTTAGGAGCCTAAATTTTCGTAAGTTGAATTATTAAATTATTTCCTCTATTCACCCACACTATAGTGCATATATAACATTTATTTATTTATTTATTAATAAGAATAATTGCGGCACTCAACTAAAATTGATTTAAATTTACTAAAAGTTTGGTTTCCTCATGGTTATTTTCGCTAGAAATGAGGACTTGGGTGTGCCACGTCAACTTAGTAATATATCACCTCACAAGGAGTCCTTCAACTACTGAGATAAGTATACACTGCACTAAATGCATTATTCATACTCGCGGGTCGAGCGGGGCAGTCGCGAGCTGGTCGACACTACGACCTTTCTGTATCTGCAGGCTAAGCTCGTTAGGCTCCATTGTTATGTGATGCGACGAAGTTCGTTTGTGTCGCGACTCTGGCGGTTTGAAGTCCTTGGAGCTCGTCCGTCGATGCCTGAGGACACCGCCACCTTCTATCAGTCGCTTGCTTTCTTCATCATTGACGCATTTCGTTAACGGAAGTACGGTTAGGTCGAGGCTCTCCATGCTTTTGATGGCTAGTTGTTTGAGTTGGTCCAGACTGAGGTCTCGCGAGTCGGACCGCGAGTGTTTGCAGTCTCGGGAGTTGTTGCGCGAGTGTGTAAAGTCCCGAGACACGGAGCGCGGGAACGCATCGCGCGAGTGCCGCGAGTCGCTGCGCGCCGCCCGCGCGCGCTCCGGTTCGTCGGCGGAGTGCTGGCGGGCGCGCGGCTCGAGCTGTATCGTTTTGGAGTCGTTCCGGAGGTGTCTCGACGCGACCAACACCCGCGAGTTCTTAGTGGGCCGCGTGTGCGAGTCGTGCGAGTACTGCGAGTCGGTGCGGTGGATTTTATGTTTGTGGTCGTCGTGTGGAGCGGGCTCGAGCGGCGTGCTGGTCGCCGAGCTGTGTCCAGAAGTCACGGCCGAACGGAACCCGCTGGTGTTCTCCGCCGAAGGCAGCTCCTCAAATACTTCAATAAATAATAAATAAAAAGTGATTTAATATTAAATATTATAAAGTTAGATTTTATGTAGATGTTGGTCAAAGTAACAAAATAACAAATATTCGTTGTAAATTTTTGTAATTCATACATACATGGACGACTTTTTATTTTATGCAATAAGGCCGTAGTACAAAACCTCGTAGTCATCTTTCTCATACAACGATATTTGTAATAATAGTCATAAATAGTAATAATGGATGATGAACATTTACATTTATCTAGACTGATGATTGAGCCAGCTATGTCTTTTTGTGGATCCAACGGCGCTGTGGTTTCCAAATGTCTCCGCCTCCTGACCAGCCACCAGTCCGCGAGAAATATGCCAAGTGCGACAATCTTAATACCTCCGCATAGACCGACATACCTAAAATAGTAAATAAAAAGTCAATTCCAATTTTCAAGAATTCATTAAATTTTATTGGCGGAAGGACTCATAGTTTCTGTAATACCTTACCATTACTTATTTACTCGTTGTATGCCAAGTGTTATGATATAGTTTGTAAATCAATGCTGATAACTAATACTTATTTAACACTCATGGCTGCGATAAAATGCAAACTTGAATTCTATAAATAATTGTCTATTATGAAGTACCTGTATCGAAATTGTTCAATGTCGTATAACAAACAGCGTCCGCCTTTCTCTCCGCTGCAGGATTGTTTCCATAAAAGGCACGTGGAGTCGATGAGGTTACCGAACACAATCGGCGCCGGAATATAACCGAACAGTCTGAATATAACGAACTGCATTCCCAAAGCGAACGAACGTTCCTCTTCGCTGACGGACCTGAAGAAACAGAAGTAAACCTTTAGTAAACCGATTCTGTTGTGATATTTCAAACTAGATGTGAAAAAGAAAAAACGACGAAAGTTAAGCAAATATACAAATCTCACTTATATTTATGTTATCATCAGTCGATAGACAACCACTGTTGGACATATGCCTGTAACAATGACCTCGATATGGATTGAAGGTCCACAATGTGGAAGGTCTTACAGTATTATGTCTATTCGAGGACTTTACTGCCCGAACAGTCGTGGATTGATGGAGCTATGTGCCCTGCCCCTTACCAACTTAAGTCTAAGAAATCTTTAGGATTTGTCGGTAATCTTACTTTTTCTACGGATATTATAATGACGGTAAATCTAGTTACGGTTGATGGTGTCTTCTTGAGCAATAATATCAAATAATAATTTGATAAAACAAAAGAACTAAATCTGAAGATCATTCATGGTCTTGAAATCGTAGCTTAAGGATCAAGTTAGACAAGTTAAATGAAGAGATAGTATTTAAGTAGCTTTTTGTAATGGTATTTTATCTACAATAGCATATAGTCTATGGTTTTAAAGGAAATATAAGAGGTGGGTGTACCTAAGTACGATCATCAGCAGTGGCATCTGGGTGACGGCGACAACGAAGGTCATGAAGAAGAGCAGCACTAGGAACGGGAAGATAGTGGTGCAGGGCGGGTTGCACGCGCCGGCCGTCGCCACTGGCACCACGGTCACGTCGCCGAATTGCGCGGTAAGCGCTGACGCGGATGCAGATGCGCTGCTCACAAGTGGCCCGCGGGGTGTTTCGCGACTGTTCTCATGTACACCTGTCGCAAACGGTTTACATTAATTGTTAACCACCAACCCAAAAATGGTGTAAACGGCGGAACCGATTTTAATTTAATTTTTATTTATTTTTAAAAGCAATTTGATCGAAAGCGATATTAGTTATAAAAAATCTATTCAAAATTATAAACATTTAAAACAATAAAGCAATATTATGAAAATAAAAAAAAATATTTTAGTGTTATTGTCTTATATATTGGTATCGCGAATGCGGTACTAACAGGCACAGTTGGTAAAATTTGAGCGCGATGAGAAGGCTGCACAGCCGGCGTGACACGGCGAGAAGTAGGTGAGGCCGTTGTTACCACACACCGGTTCCATGTCGGTTTCGGTGCAGAGGCAATTGAAGTTGCACGCGGCGGTGAGGTTTACTTTAAACGGCTCCAAGTTGCTGAAAGTAATATAAAATATTTATGCACTTACAATCTTCTTTTCTGCTCTATATTAGCTTCTTGTATTAGACTAAGCGATGAGACATGTAGAACATTCACCTGATGGTAAGCTATATGCTAGCCCATAACAATGTGGCACTATTAAAGGTGATATACACTAAAAGAAATGTGTTTTACACAACGCAATGGTGTTACCCCAGTAATTTCAATTAGGAAAATCTTTAAACCGACAAAATAATGATTGCACTACAGTTAGACGGCTGTAATAGATTTTGCAGTGGTACTTGAACTGTCTCCAGTAACAGAACTACCAGCAGTAAAATAAAACAATAACGGAATTGAATAAAGGACATATCAATATATATATATATACATATATATATGGAAGTGTAACGAGATAAAATAAACAAAATGGTACGACAGCCGCAATCAGATATGACAATCTATATCAATATTGTTCCATAAATGAATGAAGATCTAAATGAAAATACCTGTTGTTGGTATATGGGATTGTAGTGCCGGCCATCTTAATGTTGTCGCAGCCGAGAAAAAATAAGAGAGCGTAGCAGGAGAGACAAATCGTGTTGGATATCAGCACGAACTGTACAGCGCCCTTCGGCCTGAGCTCTAGTCGCTTTAACAGGCATCCGCCCATGAATATGCCAATACACGCCCCTGGGATTGCTATAGAACCTGTCAAATAACAACACCTTTTAATGTATCTATTGCTGGGACGCGGAAACTTCTTTTGCAATAAAATAGTCAAGATAATTTATTCACCACGGTTGCCAAGTACTAATTGGACGGAAGTCGCATGTACTCGAAAGTGTTCTCTCGATGTGGTACATTTCGTTGTTCATAAAGATGTTTGTAAATGTTGGTATAATTAATTTACAAATCTTAATTTTAATCTTAATTATAATACAAACAACATACATGAAAACTCGATGCAATGTTCTTAAAGTACCTTAGTACTTATTATCTATCTCTCAGATATCTATCTAACGATCTAGTTATTAATAAACTCTTAAGTTTATTAATAGCTTGATCGATAATGAGATTATTGGCCTCCAGAGTTCTAAGTAACCTTACTTGAAAAGAAAGACAGATTTAATTTAAACAACCTATAACACATTCTTGAATTAAAAAAAATAATACATTATGGAACATTTTTTTAAAAAAAACAGCCAAAATTCTGTTCCCTATTTGATCATCGAGGCAATCTGTAATTCAAGAAGTTTAATCGCCCACCTGTAAATACACTGGCCTGACTTTTTCCGAGGCTGAATTGTGTTTCCAAGTACTTAGGAAGGAAGACGACGAAACCGGACACAATCATCAGCTCCATGCAGGCACCGAGACAGGTTACAACGTATACGGGATTCTTGAGCAGTCGCCACATAGACACTGGAATATCTATAGAAAAAAAATAATATTTACAATACAATACCCCAATTCCACGTGGCAATGAGTGATATTGAGGCCGTGGATGATAAAGAGTAGTGAATAAGAGCATTCCGACTCTCATATGTTGACAGTGGAACCAAGGTCTCCGGCTTACGAAGTAAGCGCCATTACGTCGTGGATATATGTATGACTATATTATATATATAGTTTAAGTTTCAATTGAAAGTTGTATTCAGGAATAACTAACGTAAATGTTATTATAATAATCAATTAATAATGATTGTGCAATGGTCAAGAAGTTAACATTTCTTAAAAGAGTTAAAGTTACCTTTAATGTCTTTCCCATAGCCGGTGTCCTTTATATCAGTTTGCGGCTTAGCTGGTGGTTTCGCAGATGAACCGCTGGCGGCAGCGGCGGCTTTTTCCACGAGACGTATTTTCTCTTTTTCTCGTACTAATACTTTCGGAAAGGAGAAGAAGGGAATGGCAACTAAAATCAATAACAGCCCGCAAAGGAGGAACCCTCCCCACCACATGCCCACCCAACGATGGTCTCCAGGATCTGAAATTGAATAATTATATTATGCTTCATTACCTTGATCCATTTTTTACGTCCTTATTAACTCCAGAAACGTCTAGATGATTTTATTAAATATGTTTAGAAGTTAAAACTTGCATCAAACTAATTTATTTGAACTGTCATGCAGGGTAATAAGAAAAAAATATAATACAAATAGAAAGTTATATTATTTCTCAAATTGTTTACGTAATTAAAAAAATTCTACTAAAAAGGTTTAAGACAATAAGTTTCTGAAAAAAAACAAATGGATTCAAGTTTTCTTCAGGTTTTTAAAAATAGATGTTATTTAAAGAGATTAGTTTATCTAAAAGACCGTTAAAGCAATTATCAATTTTTTTTCACAGTTAAAACCCTTCAGATTATCTCTTAGTAATAGCAGAAAGAATATAAAACAGAAAGTTTATTTTATATTCTTCGTTTATCAAGTGCATTATTTTATTTTAAACAGTATGATCTAGATTTAAGATTAGGGCACATAAAATGTTTGCTATATGTCCGTACATAAAAGATTCTTCGGTTTTAATATTTATCGAATGGCAACACCAAAAGTCAGCTTTTACAAATTCTATTCAATAATGGTTTTAAGCGCGAATCGTAAATGTTTGAGCCTTTAAATACTCATTCCTCCCGGGCATTTTGGGGCCTGGGGTTTTATTCTTATCCTTTATACAATTTCTGATTTATTTATATCCTTCTTTCTCGTCTTTCTTTCTATTCTCATATTTCTCACCGTTCTTTATTGTTTTTTTTTCTTATTCTACTTTACATTTTGATTTAACTATTACGTTTTCTTTACTCTATTCATTCTAATTTGCTTCTATATTATTTTTTATTCTGTGTGTTTAAGCGCTTACCAATAGATATGATAGCACCGGAAAAGGAATCCATATGGAAGGAGAGCAGGTAGGCGCCAAGCAAGAAGCCAAGTACAGGGCCAAACGCTGCCATGCTGTACATACATCCTGCGAAACGTGAAAACTTTAGAATTATCTAATAGGTGTGAACGTTACGGCATCGCACTGCGACACGCGAAACAAGGTTATTACGTAAATCCAAAGAAATGTTGGTCTCAATTCAGTAATACTGAAAAGACTCGTTTTTTTCTTTTCAACCGTAAATATAACAGTTCAACAGAGAATTAAGATTTAGTTATATAATTGAAATCGAAAATTCCCTTATTCAATGTTTTAACGTAAGTTAACTGTCAAGTATTTTATAATAACCCTTGTCTATAGTACATCCAAATCGCACCCTCGATGTTTTCATTCATCTAACCTAAATTTGTGTCTTCAATTATCCGTGTTTAATTTGTAAATGATTTTCATTTTACGGTGTGAAGAGTAACATTTTTTTTATTTGATAAAATTAAATTTTAGGTAGTTTTTTGGGAATATTTTATTGTCCTAACGTTTCGACCGCTTTACAGCAGCCACGGACAAGAAGAGTGGTGTGTGGAGCGGGTTCATAATAATATCCGTAAAATTAAATTTTATGAAATATACACCATTCGCATAAATAAAAGATTTTTTTTAAGGTACTACTTTTTGTGGATAATTTTATTTAATTTTAATCCTTCTCATGTTTTTTCAAATGTAATTAAATTTTTATCTTACAAAGACATACGAGTTTCGAGGGAGTGATAGTGCAGAAATTGAAAAGCTATGACTGCAGGTAGTTGAGAGTTCGCGGATCTAATGTAGGTCAGACGGTAGCCGTTCGCCGCTTGGGACTACGTTTAAACACTATTTTAAACTCTATGGTTTATGATTAGCCGGAGCTCGCGTGAGAAATGCTAATGTATAACATTTTGATACCTCGGTTCACTTTCGAATTGCGAAACCTTTACATAATTATGTTAAATCTTATATAAACAATTGTAATTCTACTTTGATTTTTGGTAAGTTAAATTTATTATAAAAAAAAATGTAAGCAAATAATTAATGTTGTTATCTGTAAAGAAAATACAAAGGTAAGTCGTTTGAAGCATGTAAAGTGGATGGTTTTGTATTGGCATCTTCAAAAAATAGGACGTAAAGTGAAAGCTGCGTGGATTCATCTAAAGACGGCACTAGAGACTCTTGTGCTCCGGCCGCACCTGTGGAGCGCCTGAAGGAGCGTCTTATTAAAAACTCTTGCTTCATTATAAGTCACACTGAAGGTTTCTTGTTTTGTAGATACTATAATTGATCATTATTTTTCTTTTCATAATTTTACTTTTGAAAATTATTTATTAAGCATAAACTTATCAACAAAATTTAAAAGAGACGAGAAGACAATAATGCCTTGTTATTGTAGCAAAAAACAACATTAACAATATGTTTATCTTAATTTAATTACATAACGTACAATCCTCATTTGCTGACGGAGTGTTCTATTCATAGATGCTTGAGGTATGACTTTGAGCGGGAGGCAGGCTTAAGAATAGACACAGCCAGTCTACCCGAGATTATAAAAAATAAATCTAAGATAGTAAACAACAGAAATAAGGATAAGTAAATGTACTTTATACATATGGACACAATAATATTCTGTGTATTTCTATAAATATTAGATAGCATAAGTATAGATTTCTAAGAAAAAAATTTTTACATAAATTAGCAGAGAATATGTTATAAGTAAATGTTGTAAATAATAGGATAAGGTAAAACCGTGGAAAATAATATCAGGGAAAATTAGAAGTAAATTAAAAAAAAAATTATATAATGTATAAAAATATTTAGTAACGCCTTTTTTGATATATTCGTTATGTGAACTTAAGAAAGGTGTAAGTACCAAATTACAATGTTGAAAGCTATATGTGTCTACGCGGCATTAGAATCAATTCAGCCATAAGTGTCAGCCGCAGCAGGTACAAGGTGGGTCAAGGACGCGCTCGGGGTGAACTTTCCAGGCTGGAGACGCGGTGCGACAACATTGTACTAATTAACTAGGTTTAGCCTGATAGCTTTAGATAATCGCTTGTTTTATGTATATGTACCATACGGAACAAGATAGGTACTGTTGTGGTACAAACTTTTTTATATACCACACCTCATTGTGTAAATATCTTGTATTTTTGATCTGTACTAAAATCCTTCATTTCTTATCGTTAAATAGACAAAACTATTTACATTTTTTTTTATCTTAAAGCATCAATAAAGGCTGTAGTTAATAACATTTATAAAAGGATTTTTTATAGAAATGTGGATAATTAAGTTTTTTTATAATTTCATATATAACGGCGCACAAAATAATTTGAACGCTACATAAATTATAACAGTGTTGATGTCAGTAATGATCTTGATACAAAGGTATGCTGAGAATACATTATAGATGTAGTTTTTTACACATTGCATCGTTTGCATGTGTTTGTAACCAATAAAGTCATTTATGTGCAGGTAAGTATGTAAGAAATTGTCGTCTCACAATAATGTTATCTGTAAGAGGAAATGGTATAGAATTGTTAATTTAAACATAAGAAGATAAAATTGAAATTAAAAAAAGTACTAGGAATAAATAACTGCATGTGTAAAGAAGTGGTTTTTCCTAAGTTCGTTGGCATTTAGTTGCAATTTATAATAAGAATTTGTTGTATTGATTTTATCATATACGGTTTGTTCATATTGAACAAAGAAATGAAGGTACGGTTTGATAGGGTCGCCGACCTCGGTGGCGTGCCGTATGGTATGGTTTATGGCATTGGTGGCGACGCACCACACGGTACACGACGGTGGGAAGGTCAAACAAGGACATTTTGATATATTGTACGAAATTACGACCATGAAGCTCTGGTCGAACTAGTTAAAATATTTTTTAGTTTATTCTTTAATTCAATGTACATGAAAGACAATGAAGAAGAAGAAGAGTAGTCCTCTTAGATATATTTAATTAAAGATAGTTTTCGTAGAGAAGTATTGGAATATTCCGACAGTGACTTATTACTATTTCTTATTTCATACATTCGGATTACATGTTTAAAACATTTGTGACTATGTTTTGTTACTATTACTTTAATTTAATAATTTATAAGGACAATCTTTATTTTATTACAATTATTTACGTGAGGTAGATCAGACTAATAATTATAAGCTTAAAGTACTTCGTTGTAACTGTGTCATAAGGACATTTGTCGCTGGAGAAACCTGGACATGGGCGTTGTAAACAAGTAACCTATATACAATGAACTGCTCGAAACGAAGGGGGTAATGTATAGTTAAAAAACGAGATAAAATTTATATAATGCGTTAAAAAATATTACTAGAATAAATGATAGTAGGCGTGTCCTTTTATCAGTTTAAATCTTCATTGTGATAAAATCAAGCAGTTAACGGATATTCATTATACAAACATTGAGGTTCATTATAATTTTTTTAAGCCACAGTATTTAAAAGAAACTAATTTGTATCGGTCAACTGTTAAAATATTAGCTGCTGAATGAATTCGTAACTGTGATATCATTGCTAGTGCACTTACCGATATACATGCTTGAGGATTCGGGGCGGACGTGGTCGTCTACGTACGTCGTGCCGAGGGTCAGCAGCGGGGATCCGCCGCAGCCCAACAACAGTTGCGCCACTACGAACACCATCACAGGTACGAAGGTGCTTGGGGAGCTCTGCGGACAAAATTTTTTTTATAACAATACTAGATCAATATCAATTAAATGAAGCTGTGGATGGTGAAGTGTGTTCGCCCAGATATCTGTCTATTGTACATAGACAGCCGAAATAGAGAATTACTGTTGCCGTGGCAGATTTACAACATAAGGGCAGAATCTGACTAGTTAGCTCTGAAAGAACCCTACCATCAACCAAACTCCACTACTTGGGTTTGTGAAATCGAACCAGGTACCGCCGTGTAGCGAGACAAACAATTAATCATTGCGCCACGGAGGCTCTTAGAAAATAATAATTTCATCATTTGTCTCATCGATTTATAGGTACTAACTACAGCCGGTAGGTTTTAAGAGTGGTGTGCAGTGTTTATCCGCACTACTCCAATGCGGCATCAAAAATTAATTTCGCCAATGCAGTTTTCAGCGATGTTCTTTACGTTTTGAGTATGCTGCAGAAAATTTATTCTCTGCAGTTCGTCCTAAGCGAAGAGCGCCAGTGTGTTTCTTTATATTATTTAAACCTTTTATTACCGCATTTCATATGATGATGATGACAAGGAATGGAAGTTGTTCGCCCAGAACACTTTGCCTTTAACTTTCGGAACATCATAAAGCGGAAGCTAGCTAGAATCTAGCCATAAGTAGCTCATCGCTCTTCAAAATCTAAACTTCACCACTCATGTTAACTCGTATCACATTTGATGGTAGTTCTTTGTTGCCGGGACCGTCTAGGTAGGTACTATCGCAATTTCCAATTCTGCTGCCAAATAGCAATGTGCAAACGTTACTGTGTTCCGGCTTGAACTGCGCTGCAGCTAGTATAATTACTAGGGTAACGATAATTAACATATTATAGTTCATAGCGTCAATGTGGTGCTGTGTATATCATTCTGACTAGCGGTGTGATGTTACGGGCAAGTGTATCACTTACCTTCAGGTGATCATCTCGCTCGTCTCGTCGTTATAACGAATAAAAAAAAACAATAAAACAATCTTAACAATAGAGGTTAGTAATGTTAAGGAAAGTCTACTTTTTCTTACTTTGATGCAGTTGTCGGGTCGCAAGTTGCTCGGCGGCAGACCTTGCGACAGCCTGCCGAGGCCACTCATGTCCTGCTCGAGAGGGCGCGGCAGTCGGCAGATGTTGTCATCCGATTTGTTATTAGCCAACATCTCACTGTTCGCCTCCGCAATGAAATGCGGCACCACGAACACTAACGAACCGATGCCCATTATGACAGCACCTACAGAAGATCAATAAAACAATTAGACTATTTAAAAGTTTTTATGAAGTACTAAATTGAAGCTGAATAATAATAAAGATGAAGTCTATGTTAAGCAAAGGTTGAAGGTTGAAATTATTGGTTTATTAGCAGCGACGTTGCAACTATGCCTCCAAACAGTGGTGTATTCCCACCTTAAAAGCCTTTTTGCTAGTGATATTACCGAGGTAACGAGAATAAATAACTTATGTGTCAAGGCGACAAACACAATGTGGTGGACTATCGTATTAAGCATCATGTTGTTATGGGTAGGCGTATCATATAATAATCAGGAGAACGTCTTGCTCGTTTCATCAAATAAAAAAAAGCAATATATCTTTAAAATAGGATTTTCTTCATTCACATTTACTGATGATCTCTGAAAGTATTGCTTTCAGCTAGAGGTGAAAATGGAAACCTATGTTTGCTGATTACAGTAGCTCCGTTTTGGTAAGTAAGATAACACGTAACAAAGATAACTCACCAACTGCTATCCAAACGGGTATATGCCGCCTGCTACCCAGATATGACACAAAGATCACAGTGATAACGTTGCCGATCTCATAACTGCTGGCTATCAGTCCGGACAGACTCGACGGGATCTCGAAACGTTTCTCAATTGTCGTAATCACAGAATTTATGTATCCGGAGCTTAACGCTTGTTGCAACGTCACTAGGAACGAAAGGAAAAATACAAATACCTGAAACAGAACAAATAATATACAATCAAAAACTATTGCTGGTGGTGTCTATCGTATTTGCATCATCTATTTCTACAGTAATTTACAGTCATTACAGTGTTCCGGTTTGAAAAGTGTAAAATTACGGGGATAACGGGAAATAACATCTTATGTCTTAAGGCCACGAGAATAATATTATGCAGTATATATAATCTTAAATAGCTTTGCATTGGTATGAACCGGCGTATTACTTGCCGTTACGTGAACGTGGTATTCGGTGCCTCGTTGAACAACAGTAAAATATATGCATAAATATTAAGAATAATTTTGTAATATTAAAAATTTAAAAAAAAAATTACTTACTTTATTACAATGATAAGTATGTCTGAACAGCGAATTAAAGACAGATTAACTCTTTATATAACATTGTATTGACTAGATTGAAATTTTTTCAAACTAAAGTGCTGTGAAGTTCAGAGCCTTTTGCTCTTGAGTCCTCCACATTGAAAATTAATTGAATATTCAAGCTTAAGCATAAGTATAAGTAAAAAAGTTGTAATTAAAAAACACCATCATAATCGGTCACTATAAAAATTAACGTAATACCCTATAGAGTGCCGCCCGCCCTGTAATAGCGTGCTGCGGAAGTATTGAAAGTGAAGAATGTTTTCAGCACGTTTATTACATTCGATATTATAAACTAAGTATGCTCATACGAGTTCAAGCGATGAAATATAAAACTATTATAATACTAAAGTGTTTAGTAACTATCTTTATAACGAAAAAAATCAATATATTAAAGAAAACACAGATGTTGTAATGCTCGTGGTTGGCTGCTTTATAAAAACCACATGTC
Source organism: Ornithoptera priamus (assembly GCA_029034505.1). Lineage (NCBI taxonomy): Eukaryota > Metazoa > Arthropoda > Insecta > Lepidoptera > Papilionidae > Ornithoptera > Ornithoptera priamus. The sequence goes on along the minus strand of JARDWD010000627.1, from coordinate 1,378,902 downwards.
AACAATATATTATTGACATAAATGATTTAATAGTGTAAATAAATAAAGCAATTATGCTTACTTTAATACTAGAAAATCTCTGAATGAATAACGGTCTCCAGGTAAGGATACCGCAGTCACGAGCGTCATGAGGAATGTCTAAGATTTCTGGGAACAACTGGTGGGGCTTCTCTTTTTCCCTCTCTCGATCTCTGCAACAAGCATATCATTGGTAAGTGATATTTCACACACTATCCAAGTTATATAACAAAAATTACTATATAGATATGACCTAATAATAAATATTTACAAATAATTGAATAGTGGGTGTAAGAGTCGTATGCTAGTTTACTATACTGTAGTTATATGTCCAAATCAAAGATAACGCAGGAAGCCATACATTGGCCTCGTTTTTGATAAACATTCAACAAAGACGAAGCGGAACATTGTTGATTGTAAGTAGTTTAAACGAAAACGGGACAAAATGGCGTCCTAAAAGATTTTATTACTTAACATATGTTGTTATCGCGAGTTATATATATAAAATAGTCAAAATGTATTTAAAATTTTTATTTAAGAAAAAAAACGTGAAACGATTTCAGTTTATAGTTAACCTGTGTAAGTGTCCTGAGAATGAAATATATATCTATTGATCCTTTCTATTTAAGTCATATCAAAAAAAGTGTATTGTTCGTTTAGTTACAAGTATATATACTCTAATTTTTATGCAATCTTCACTACATTTTTGTGATTGTATCTACTTGTCAGTTCAATGTTACCTTATTAATGTATTAAAGTAGTTTTGTTGTTATATGTTCAGTCAACTTGTAGTTATATTTATTGATCCTTTAAATCTTCAAAGAGATTCCTTGTGAAGTTGTGAAAATTACTATATTATGAAATTAAATATTATTAACAAATCATGTATTTGGTAGATATGGACATATGTAGGTGGTAATGTAAACGAAGAATGTTGTTTTTGCTCTCGAAAAAGATCTAAATATTTCGCGCGATGATTCACGAATCAATAAAACATCTATCGGTGTGACAATAGCTGCAAAAGGTATGTCTAACGTTGATACATAATACATTTATTAAAAACTAGTTGTAGCTAGTTGCCTTTTACAAATATTTAAAATTTTATTTTCGCGATGAAAAATAATGTTTTGCTCTATATCTATCTCCATATCGGAAATCAATTCGATTGATTCAGCAGTGCACTAATGAAAACCTAGCAGACAAACAGGCACTTGAATCTAGTCTATGAATATATTTATCATACTTATTGTCGAGAGCTGTTGAAAACTAATCAGAATTATGAAGTTAAATCTTTTTACCACTGGACGACAAGGTACAAAGCGAATCACCATCAATTCGTGGTAAATTTCCCCAGTTTGTGAGCAAAAACGTTGATCATCCTTTTTGATAAAAACAGCAAAGGAATGAAACAATTTGCAAGCGTCAGTGTTCCTGTCCAAAAATGACGCAGGTATCTTCAAAAAGAGTGGATAGGATGTTACTAGGTTAGTGCACTTTACCATCAGAGAATTACCGCAAAGTGGGATCGAAGTCAAGCATTAACCTTTACAATAAAAAAAGTATTATTATTAAACTTTTTGTGTTGTAAAAGTGATAAACTCGCAACTGAACCCAGCGCGCAACAGGAAGGGATTCGCAGAACTAGTGTCGAATATTTACTAGTTGGAGGGGAACAAGAAGAGAAAAAGTGATAAGTCCTGTCATTCATTTTATATGTATTTTAACAATTTCCGCGTGATCTTTGTAATTTCTAATACCATATATCAAGTTGAGGTTCAATCGATAAGCTAAAAGTAAGTGCTACTATAGCTAAACATTGTATGTGATTTTTTATTAAAGTTTACTATATAAGAAATTGATGCTAAAAGTTAGTGATAGAAGAGTAACTTGTAGTAATGATTCATACCTGTCGCATATGCCTGCGGAGGGGTTCCTGCTGTGGCACTTGATAGACTCCCGTGGCGGGTGGGCGGGGAGCGGCGGCGTGCTGGGCCCGGCTTCGCAGCCTTCCGCGCATGTTGATTCCGCATAGAGGCCTGTCATAGCATACATTGACTCTTGCCTCCTGACACCAAGAAAAAACAAATCGGTTAAGAACAATTTGAATTTCAATTCTTCCTACAAATGTTTGAAAAGCTAGGTCTCTAATTTATTTTGTTTTCTCTCTGTTTCTCCTTGATATTATTGATTAAGGGGGCTTTATTTTTTTATTCTATTATTTACACAAGTTATATTATTTTAATTTCCACTATTTACATTTTATGGACATTGTTTCTGTTTGTTTTAACTTATATCTATGTTTTTACTTACGCTGTCTATTGTATGCTATGTATCATTAATTACAATATTGTTGTGTACGTATGTAGTCATATTTACTCGTCCTTATTTCCATTGTTTACCTATTATGATACATATTTTTAGGCAATGATATACGAGTATATAGGTCGTGCACTGACGTAGTTATCATATATTAAAATGTTTGTTATTAAATAGATCTGGCTATGCGATGTGGTTAAAACGAATATAATAATAATTGCTAGCTGTGTTTATATATATATATAAATTGTGGCTTCAACAATAAAAAGTATCCTGGTGCTTTCAAAAACTGTGCAATTATTAAAGTTTCCGATTATTTAACAATATTGCGACATGGCTAAGAGATCGGTCATCGTCACATATGTTAAAAATTCTTGGGAGACATAAATTTACTTACGTCAGAGAAACCCCTGTCGATCGCATTTCATGTCACTGGCACGTGCTCATGTTACGAGATTGACGGGTTTCCTTGTCCTTTCTAATTACTTTACGGTATTTCGTTGATATATAAAAAATTAACAACAACATATCATATGTATACTTTGTAGATTACCATTTAACCGATAGGCTTAGAAATAACATGTAACAACAAACAATCTTACTGACATTTTGTTTATAGATAAAAAAATGTAAATTATGAGATAATGTTGCTAACAGAGCAATATATAAACAGCAGAAATTATAAAAGCGGAACTGATCGATGTGGAAATCTTCAGGGGAGGTCTATGGCCAGCAGTGGACGTCTATCGGGTGATAATGAGAAATTATAAACATTACACTGTTCATGATTTCTACCTTACAAATTAAAAATATCTTTCACGTTTACATGGTTTCCCCTTTAAGAATCCTTTACACATATATTTATTAATTTATGGTTAACATTTGTAATCAACGTGGTCGTTTGTAAAGCGCTAAGATTAGGAGATAGATAAAAATAAAAAAAAACTTGAATAAATGTAAAATTGTACATGCAACATATTACAATGGAATTAAATAAATCATAAAGGGATATTTATTACAGAAACGTAAACATCACTAATGTTAAAACAGTTTCATACCTCTCCAAGACGAGTAATGTAACATGTTCGCGTTTCACCTTTGCCATATTTAGTCACTGATTACAAAAAAAAAACTCATCACGCGAACTTCACATCATAGCAGTATATATAACTCTACCGCGTCACGGTTAGCTTAGCTTCGTAGTAACATGTTTATATTATAGTAAGGAGTAAGGTGTTTTGTTACTCGAGTATGACTAACTTAAAGCTTTGTCTGTATAATGATATCAGAGAAATGTAGAGCAGGTGTCGCAAACTAAGCGCTATCTATGATACACTGACAAATGTTATCGGCTGGAGGATCGGCGGATGCGTTTTAGTTCTGTTCGTAAGCTAAATTTTTTTTAAGTCATTGATGTGCTCGTAAAGACTTTTAAATTGTTATTGTTGCATACAAATAATAATGAGAATAATGATGTTTGGTACACAAACGACCTTGCGTTTCGGTTAGCCAGATGCATGATTATGACGATTTGTAATACACGCACCACATACGTTTGTTTTAATATTTTTTTTTAATGAACGAAGCGACGAGACGAGCAAGACGTTTACTTGCTTGTAAGTGATATGCCTGCTAATGACAGCATGATGCTAATTATCATTATATACACCACCAAGTTGTGCTTGTCGCCTATATTTAAGATGTTAAGTTAATTAGCGCGCAATACAGTAATGTTTCTACACTTCTTTTTGACGCTAATTATAGGAGCTGCGATGGTACCTATCTAGAAGATTTTCGGCAACAGAGACCTACCACCAATAAGTTGACCGCTCCACAAAAAGTAAAGTTTAATTTTTGTTAAAGCCTCTGAATATATATCGAGGTTAAATAATATTAGTATTGATTTAGCTAATGGTCTTATTTGTTGTTTTGTTAATTCTACAGGTCTCCTATTGGTATTGACGACCGTACTGATAATGTCTCCCTGAGAGCCACCTCCTTATAGGCTGGTACAAATAACTGTGATGTAAGTCTATAAGTTACAATTATCTTGTACTGTAAATGCTATTTGTTAATGATTCTTCGAAGTAATATTATAACTAGTCAAGAAAAGTCAATAAACTGTATAGCATTCATTGTGATAATTTAGCGAGATAAATATTATGAATGCTATATTATGTCAAGTGATTGTGTTATCAAATCAGTTTTAAGAGATCCAGTACTTGCATCTCTTTTTAACTGCCAGCACTGGGGTAGCAGTCGCTATTGACAGTGATACAGAGGTCCCTGGTTTGACTTCTGTGGCACGAGTATTTGCTTTAGATTGTATTAGAGCGTTAGACTTAATACCTGGTGAAGTTGAAGCAGTGTTAACCTATTGTATAACAGATAAAAAAATTACATTTCGTAAAGTGTATGTTACCGAATACTAGTGGAAGTAGAGCGGAAAACGATTTCTTTGTTATATCGTTACATAAATTTATAATTTTAATTCCATAGTCTAAAGACATTGTATAGCTATAATAATCTTATAAAACAGTTCTTCAAATTTCACGTTGTGGGATATCAGACAATAAGTGTTCGGCTTTGCCTTTTTATCCTCACGAAGCGGAGGATCGTGACGAGGATAAAAAAGTATAACCATTTTTAACCGACAACCAAGAGTTAAATATAAGAAATTATTAAACGAAAAGTTAGTTCAACTTCGACAAGTATATTTTAAAATTAACTTTTTCATATATGATAATGCAGGCAGGCTTCTGTTTTTGTTATTTTTATTGTTGTAATGATTCCAACCAAATTATGAGAAATCTAATTGTAAAAATCCATATATAAAAAAGTAATATTTGCTATCAGTATATAGCTTTTTAACTTTAACTGTGATTTAGTTAACACGGGAACAATTTTAGATTGAACCTCCATGCAGGTTCCATTCAGGTTTTAATTACAATCTAAACTTATAAATAGGCTCTCGCTCTGCTGTGTATGAAACCTTCGTTACGTGAGGGTGGAATACGATCAATATTATTCTTTTTGCCGCTGTGAGCTGTGCAATGAAGTAGATAATATTCTTTTCGTATGAACAAAGCGAAAGAAAATAAATTATATTATTATATTATTTAATTGTGAAGTCACCTTTACATCGTTATTTGCATGTTCTTGAATGACTCATGAAAATAATATGAGAAACTCTCTCTTCATATCGATAGTTATTATACGTACACTTAATACAATAACTATTTTAACTACTGCAAATTATTAACGCCATAAACATTTTTTATGTGAATACCAATAATAAAACCAATGACGATAAAAATTAGCGAAATAATCTTAGTTTTCGTCTTGTTTATTCCAATACCACGTTAGCATGACAAACTGTGCAGAAGATCGTATATTTGATTCAACCTGGAACCTAGTTATTATTAATAGATGAACTGCTGTGGCTACCTTTACCAGTCATAATCTAGACATGGATAGGTCGGAGAAAAATACCAATACAATATACGAATAAAACTAATCCGTACTTTTGTGGTTTCTTTGACGGGGTTGAAATCCACGGAGTAACCCCTCGTGAAACCACTAATGCCAAGTGAGTATAACATAGACACTATACATAAAACAATAATGTGAAATCTACGATGTTTAAATTTTAACCATAATATTTTAAAATTACCTGTGCCCCTTTCTGTGTTGTGGTGCGGCGTTGGTGCCACCGGCACTCTGATGCTTCTCTCCTTCTGTCATCTTGCTGAGGTACTCCTGGTCTCACCGCGCGCCCATACCAGCCCTTGCGATAATTCTCCACCTGCAACAAAACCGAACATTGGATAATTTCAAAATTAATACATAAACTCAAATACTGGAACGATGAGCAGATTATGAAAATGTTTGTAATGATATGCCATGAGCTGAAGACCGAACGCAATGAAGAGTGGCCACTGTAGACGCCCTCTGCCCCACCAGATATCTTATAGGAGAAATAATATATGAACATAACATGAGCACTATATTTGTTCCAGTAACAAAGTTTTTAGAAAATTTTGACAGCAAATTATGTAGTGGTCCTGATAACCTAGACAAACCATTATTGCTAGTAGATCACTATTACCGGCGATCGTCGACAGGTATCACGGAAACTTTTATTTCTGCTGACAAACAATAACGTGCAATTGTTACTGGGGTAACAAGACTGAGACACTTCTTGTTCTTTTTGAGATAGGTTAGATTAGGGTGCATAAATGGGATTTAGTTCTGTAATAGCATTATCTTCTGGTCCACCAAAAGCAGCAGGAGACATTTTAGGTAATAGCAAGAACAAGTGGTTTAATGCAACTGGGTGTAGCATTTATCATTTTAACTAACGCTACATTATGGGTTAATTTACCATCGGGTAAACATAAACGTCTTGCTCGTCACTGCGCTTTGTGGTTTAATTTTTATATTTGTGTGAATACCCTGTAATAGCGTATAAATAAGATTTATTGCGATTTGGAATCGATATAATATTGAACTCGATTTGGAAAGGAGGGCAGCGTAGTGGCTATATTTTTATCCATAGATATCAGCGGGTGTTGATAGTGCAGCAGCGCGGCGAACGTTCCGCCCGCATGTGCTTTGCGCCTCCAGCGGTGCTCTAATTCCGTCGATGAATCCGCGGAGGAGAGCGTTATTATTAAAAAACGTTTGTTTATAACGGGCAAGTAAAAAAAAAAAACTACGCGTTCACCATATTGCGTGCGCATTATTGGCATTGAATATTTATAAAAGACAATGTTACAAATTATCTTTAGTATTTACATTTTTTTTTATTTAACGACGCGATGAGTTCAGTGAGGCGTTCACTTGATGGTAAGTTCTTGTACATAACAACGTGGCGCTAGTTAGTATATAGACCGCACTTCATTGTGCTCATTATGTTGAGACATCAAGTTCGTTACCCCAGTAATTTCACTAGCTACAATGCTGTTTAAATCAGAACACAGTAATATTTGCATGCTACTGTTTTTATACAGCCCTTGCGCAAGAGTGATACGCAAAATTCCAATCATTAGTGTTGAGAGGGACACGGGAGGGTATAGCCAGTAAATCACCTAGGATAAATAATCTCTTCCTTAATATGATAAAAATATTTCCTCAATTGTAACAAAACGCAGTTTATTATAGTAAATATCATAGACAGAATTGCTGCTGTTTTAAGTTGTTCTCGGGTATTGGAGGTTGGGTATATTTTAAACCTCCCCTGCATTAGAAACATATTACGTTAGAAAACATTAATAAAAATCATTAAGCTGAATATTTACTGTTATTATTAATTTAATATGGCTAGGATTATTAAATTATTACACAGTAAAGAAGATAATAGAATTAACGACTTTTTTTGTACTGTTTATTACGTAACGATTGCGTAGCTTCATATTTATAAAGTTAGATATTTCCAAAAATTAAGACCTTTAAAGTTATTTAAATCTAGTTTTCGATCCTCATTAAATTAGACATCAGTCGCCGCTTCAGTATCATTGTTTTGTCATTTTTCTATATAAGTACTATTATATTATATATATAACTATTATATATATTGTATTCTGGGTTACACCGTTCACCATCATATATGAAAGTGATCCTAGTATCAGTTCAGTGTTAATAAAATAAAAAGTACAATTGTATTCAAATTATTAAATTAAGGAAAAAACATGTTATTCGTATCTATCACCAACAGTATAAAACAAAATTTTATTTACGGCTTTTATTGAAGTACTTGTTACTGCGGTATCGCGGTGCGGTCAAATGTTACTCGGTCATAGTTCTGCGTATGAGAGTAATTAAACATGATTGATATCCGAGTGTTGATATCACGAATGTTAGACGTTCATACCTATTTTTTTTTTATCAGGAATGTTTGTTCAAATAAAGTATTATGTTAGGGCTCAGAACGCATTGTTCTTATAATATCTTGTACATTTCATTAGCCTAATAATATCCAGAGAATTTTACACATTTAACAAAATGGTATAGAAATACTTTTTTTTATTTGACGATGTTAAGAGTTACGTTCGCTGATAGGTATGTGGCGATAGGATGATGTACATTGCATCTCATTGTCTTCGTCGCTATGAGACGTAAGATGTTAAGTATCCTTACTTAAGTAACAATACTAGCCACAGCTTCATTTAAAACAGTAACATGGTACTTTTTGTAGAGTATTTTTGGCAGCAGAAATAGGTACTGCAGTGGGAAAATAGACAGTGTGCGGCAACAGAGAACATGAAGAGCTTGTATTTAATGAATACCTTTATTAACTTAAATACGGTATTTTTTATTAGAGCTGCAACAAAAGATTACTGTAACATATTGTGAAGAACGCAAAATTCTCTCACAATTATTAGGAATACATAAAAGGCAAGTTGCACATCTAAGCACAATTCCCACGGTTTATCTTTTATGTAGGATATCTTTGAGTATCAGATACTTTAACACTCGAATATGATAAAAAAATAATACGAAGACACGTTTTACGGTAATGAAAATATTATTAAGGTTAGTACCTCACGGACCAAGTAATGATATATTTTGAAGTGAAACAAGGTTGGGTTAAGTTACAAAACGATTTGCACATACATATATAATGGCAGTTTGAATTCAGGGGATATTGTGCTGATAACGTTAGTTACTTGGTAGGAGTAGAAATATAATTCTAATGCTGGATGGGATCAATGGTTTACTTGGGAATATAATATCAATGTTATAATTTCCGGATATTTTGTTTTATTCAGCGACTAAACAAGCCCGACGTTCACCTGATGGTGATACCTCTTCCAATAACAATGTGGCGCATATTATGCTCGTCGCCTTTTGACATAAGATGTTAAATGTCGCTACCCCCGTAATTTCACTAGTTACAGGACCCTTTAAACCGGTACACAGCAATGTTTGCGCACTATTGTTTGAGGGTAGAAATAGGCACTGCGGTAGTACTTATCTAGACGGTCTCCGGCAACAGAGACCTACCACCAGTGTTCCCCAATAAGAAGTGAAATACATTGAAAATTATCATTTCTCTTTCATTTAAATGCGCATGTTGCCATATTAAAAATAAGTAAATAAGAAAAAACGTTATTGATTTTTTTTCTATGACTACAATCATGTCGTCGGCATCAAACGTACGTTTCAGTGTCGTGCCGTACCTGCAATGTTACACAACCACTTTGCGGATAGAATTATTGGCAATGGTTGGTGTGTACTATAAAAAAGGTAAAATATATATGTATAATTGAAGGTTTTTTTTTTACTTAAACGCTGTATTCTTTGTTGATACAGTTATTGTTAAAATAATTAACATTGTTTAAGATTAAAATTTTTTTAACAGTAATTTATTTTCAACGGTTAATCAATTTTGTTATGACAGAATTGTTTATTAAATTAAATTAATCTTATAGATGTAGTTAGCTAGCCTAATTGTTAGAGCGCGCAGCCTTCTATTCTGAAAGTCGCGGATTCAAATATGGGCATGTACCGATGACTTTAATATTTAAGTTATGTACATTTGTCAAGTTTAATAACAACAGCGAAATACAAACGGTGAAGGAAAACATCCTGAGGAAACCTACACATGAATTAGAATTTATTCTAAGGTGTGTGTGTAGTCACCAATCGGCATTGGGCCCGAATGGTGACTCCGTCCTGCCACCCTCATATTGAGGGTAGGTTTGCCCATACAGTTGGGGACGTAAATTGACTGTTTGAAAAAAAAAATTTTATAGAATGAGACTTTTTAAATATTTTACAAAAACAAACAACGCCAATAAAAGCAAATTAGGACTTGATATGCCCTTGGGAGCTACTTCGTCGCAGACGACGGTCTTTCGAGATAAATAACTTAAAATAATTTTCGTTGAAGATTGGGTGAATAATATGAAATCATATAATAATTTATACTGATAGTTAATTGTTTGCCATATGATATATAATCGAAGGGATTGGCAATGTTACTTTCTTTCCATTTAGTAAATTTGATGCTTTCATTATTTTCTATAAAATCAGCGGTGTTATATTGTTTGTTTAATTTATAACGGGGGAGTGTTTCTTAGAATAGTTTCGGAGCGAAGCGTTGCTCACCTAATTTTCGGTGGGCAACGTCCACCAAGGACAAAAAAAGCGTATCCATTAGTCGCACTAGTAAGGTCTGTGGGAAAGCCCGTGTGCTTCGAAGGTTGTTTGCAGCCGCATTATGAGTTACGGTCGATACGAAAACATCGAATCATCTAGTTAGGTTAAGGTCGTTACTACGCGACGAAATTATTAATTCTTCTTTAAACCATAGTTTCTCATAGTATTCTGTAGTGATATTAAAAAAACCCATTAACTGACAAAGTCAATACCAAACTACGGGTTCTTATATATATAAGCGATAACTCTTGAAACATTAAAAATAATCTTAATATTCAAGCCACGTACTAAAGCCATTGTAAACTTAAACAAGTGCCAATTTAAAAACCCATTCTCTGAAAACACCCACCTAAATTATTAGCAAAATTAGTCAGCTTTTAACGAGTTTAGTGACATGCACACGAAAATATGAAGTAATTATATATGTAACTAAAACAAAGTACATAATAAATCTTAATGCAAATACTTGTGCGTCAATAGCTGCGGTTTGTAGTAAGCAGTGACGTAACAAGTTATATCGTTTCTTGAATTAGTTCCTGCTCTGCCGTAGCGGGTTTAGTAGCCGTCGCCTGGTTATCACTGGTGATTCGAAGATAAAACTAGGTCGACCTAGGTTTCCGCTCTAGTTGAACATAGAATACTTCACTAGCATTGGTATTAGAATTCGTCGCTTCTCCTATCCTGTGCGTCTATCCATTGTCGTACTTTATATTTGTGGGGGAATTTGGGGAAGGGGCTCTCCTTTAACATACGATAGGGAAGGTCTTATATTGCGGCTAAAGTGGGTGTAGTCTCGATGTGTGCAAGAGTTTAAAGAGTATTACCCAGGGACGTGTGCTCGATACAACTAAATATGGGTATCTAAATAATAATCTCTCATGTTACTCAAAAGTACACACTATGTTTAGACTATTACTAAATTGACTAAATTGGTAGGTTTATCTTCAAATATAGATAAGCACAGAGATTTAGGGCGTGGTTTGCATACCCTACCCGAAATCTCTGTGCACGTCCCTGGTATTACCGCGATCTGGCCGTAAAGAGACAAAAAAGGATCAATATAGAAAGAATTTTGTTTTTGTTATTGCAGGTTAAATAGATTTTTTTTTATTTGAAAATATTCTTATAGTAACATTATATTAAAAGTCCACTCAATTTCTTTAGTAATGCATTAATAATATGTTATATACACACAAAGCTTAAAAGAAACAGGATACTCCACAAATTCAAGCTATCTCTACATAAAAATAAAAGAGCTGCATTGATAAAAAGGAAAAAATCGATATTCATTCGTGACTTAAAGGCCATTGTGGTAATTGACCGATGATGTTTAACGAACGCTCAGACCAGTTCTGAGACCAGACTGACTCATCCTATCAGCGGACGTCTACACTGCACTAAACATATAACCATATGTGTATAGAGCAATATGAGAAAGATACATTCACATTTTAATAATAATGTAGGTTTCCATGAGAAAAACTGTTGTGGCTAGGTTCTTAAGTAATTTAATGATTTTCCAAACAATATCGTTAAAAACGTTATTCATTATAAATAGTTTTTTTTTGTTTTAAATTCTAGTTGATATTTTAATACTAGTTGCTCCCAGCAAACTTACTTTTACAATATATTTATTTTACCTAAACTGTTATTGTTTTTGATGTTAACGGAAATCTAGATAACCAAGGAGACTTGAGATCCCTAAAGTTTTTAAAGGAAACTTTACCTGATGGTAAGTGATACGCTCGGCCATTATAAAGTTGTGTTGGTTAGGATGTTACACAGCATAGCATTGCGCTCGTCGCCTGAGTCGTAATATGGTGAGTCTCATTACCTCCGTAATTACACTAGCTACACTAGTTAAAACGACCTTCAAACTGGAGTACAGTAATGATTGCACACTGCCGTTTAGCGGCGGTGGCACCTACCTGGACTTTCTCCGGCAACAGAGACCTACCACCAGTGTACATGTTGTTCTGCATATTATTTGTAACAATTTACAAATAAATCAGTAAAAGAGCAGTTGAATTCAGTTTAAACAGTCAGAGTTAGCCAAAGAAACGACACAAACTAATGTTGGCTTGTACAGAATGTTTACAGGAATTTAACTCGTTTATTATATATCTAAGTCAACAAGTGTTTATAAAGAAAAAGAATATTTATTTAATATACAATTACAAGTGGACTTATAGGAAGAATAAATGTGAATTTCTGTAGTGAGTTTTGAAAAGTTAGAGACATTTAGTATGGGTCTCGAAATTTTGTAACGCACTGTTCCCTATTTTCGCTTTTATTTATGGATTTGATTCTCGGTTGCCCATTGCCGTGAATAATAGTATGAACAGAAACTAAAAAATAAATAAATTTTTGTATCTCGTTTAATAGTTTACAATACTTCTTTAGCAGTGTAAAATTGTGACCGTTCAAATAATCTCGAGGGCTTTTGTTGAAGCGGTTAATGGCGTTAAAAGGGTCAGTTTACTGCACCGGACGAGTGGACGCCAATTCTTTGCAATTGTTTTAAATGAGGATCGTTTACGCTTTGTACTGTTTAAATTGGTCAGCTTTAATAGTTTACCGTGGACGTGGAGGACCAGGAAGCGATTAGATATCTTAACTAACAACATCATGTTCACTAACCTTCACCAGCTCGTGCGTATCGCTGACCGCACACAGTTATCTGAAAACAAAAAAAGAATTGTTTTTAAAATAAAATATTTTTGATGATTATATATCATTTAGTTAACCTTATCAAATAACGTTATCGTTTACACGAGAGTTTAATTATTTTCAATTTGGACAAATATCCGTCTGTGTGGAATTATAACTTAGGAATATTTATTTGTAACACGAAGGCCTTTTTTTACTTATCTAACTTAGACAAATAAAAAATTCACCCGGTCATGAATGATACACCTGTCTATTACTAACAAAGCGACGAGACGAGTAGGACGTTCACCCGATGGCAAGTACGCCTGCTCATAACAATTCGGCCAGTTTAGATAATAAACACTAAACAACGTTATAACTGATGCAATGAAACTTTAGTTGTTAGGTCTCGTTACCCCGGTAATTTCACTAGCCACAGCAAAAATCTTGTTATTAAATCCTAAATCAGTAGGTGACATCACGTGATCTTTTTATATCTCTGTATAAACAAAAGGCAGCAACGATACACCATCTGTTGTAATATTTGAGTATACGTTCCTTTCCATGCGAAATTGTGACATGAACACCTTGAGGCGCCTCTGTGTTATCATCATCGTAAACAAAGTATTAACGTAACATACGAGTAAACATTATGCTGAATAGGCTTACTTTGGCATAGATTATAAAACACGGTTTTATAAAAAGTTTGTAAAGAGAATTCAATTTATTACTGACAATATAATATAGGGGTTCCGCTCAAAATCAACCTCACACGCGGTGCACCTTGCTAAACACCAAACGAAGCCCTGACCACCCACCAACCTCCATTGGGTCAACGTGGTCGGGCTAAAGCCCAATTCCTTCTCAATGAGGATCCTTATGCGCGGGTTATGCCCAGCAGTGGGCATTATCCGGCTGATAAGAAGATAAGGTTTACAATAATTCGCAGACTGTTATTATTTCGATAAAAACATATTTTTCAAATACAACTAACAAAGTTAACTAATAGAAGAGCTAAAGTTAGGAGTGCGGGTACAAAATGAAAGGTCGTAGTTTCAAACTTGATTAGTCTTTAAGAAACTCCTCATAGAAGCAAAAAACCTAATTGGAGTAATCTAATGGATTCTTAGCAATTCTAGCATTGATATTAAAAACTTAAAAATTCTTAAAGATCCATAGATTTTATTTACTGTAAAAATATATTATCATTAATAATGTAAATTACATCATATAAATTAAAATACATGACTTCAAAATCAAAATTTTGATGAGTTTGTACTTATTACAGTCTAATAGTAGTGACAATTTTTTTTTATCGGTTTTTAGGTCTGTAATGACCCACACGCTATCTACTGAACAGGATGATGAAACTTGACTCGCGAGTTGCATAGTGATAATATAAAGAAATTATCTATCAAAATTAGATTTAAAGGTGCTATAAGTTATTTCCGAAAATTTAAATATTAGTATTCAATATACTTTTTACAGCTATTTTAAAATCAAGTGTACGAACACAGTTAAATTGATGAAGGCATTCAAATAACCAATGAGATTTTCTTTATTTCTCGAAGCGATGAGACCAGTGGGATGTTCACATAGAGCACATTGTAGTCGTCGCTGTGAGATATAAGATATTAAGTCTCGTTACCTTCTTTTTTCCGCGGAGAAATCTTTGAAATATACCCTGCTTCTCGGGGGGAAGTCAGGGTTATGTGAAATTTTTACTCACTAAAACCCCCTTGGTGCTCTGTATCAGTGCATTCAGAGAGGCTCCGGGATCTCGTATAGAACGCACCGTTGCCCCTCTACACTTTGTGTTAACACATCTCTGAGGAGGGGCTTAACCCTCCTAGGCTGTCCCACACTGGTATCCTGGTCTCCGCCACAGTGGTGGCATTGCGTCGGTGGTTCGCGGCCGATCCTTTTTAGATACTCACCGAAACACCCGTTGTCCGGTGAGCACCTGAGTCAGTCTAAAAGTGACGTGCGCCATTCCACTCGACCGGAGCCATACTTCGAAGCTTGGCAGTACCGCGCTTACGATGCGCTGTCGTGAGCTATAGGGCTCAGGGAGCGGCTCTCTCCAAACCTCTAGAGCACGCCTGTGCTCTTGCCTACGCACTTCTGCCATCCAGGGGCTCGGCCTCACAGTGGCAATAACGGAGTCGGTTATAGATTCGCGCATCCATCTCTGCCAGAACGTCTAAGGGTGGAAACCGAGCCAGGATAGTGGCCGCCTCAAAGGATATCGTTCGGTATCTTCGCGCGATACGAATGGCCATCTTACTCTGTAGGTTGTTCATTTTGCCTTTACAACGCCCACTACATGACAGCCGATGAGACCATACAGGCGCTCCCTAAAGAGCCATCGATCGCTTGACCCCCGATTAGAGGCGGCGGACTCCTTCCCCGGGACCCCCAAGGTTGAGCAGCAATCTATGCAGAGCACCTACTACCTTCTCAATCCTAGGGATCAGGCGGTTGAAGTGCTCTTCGAACCTCCATCGACTGAAGTCTCGTTACTTTACTGATTTCTCTAGCTGCAACGCCCTCCATAGCGAAACATAGTAATTGTCTGCACAGTAGTTCGGCTGCGGAAATATGAGCTGCCACTAGTGGAATTTTCTACGATAAACATCATCATAATTGCACCATCGCTTATCATCTTTTGGTGGCTATTGGACTCTATGGTATTCCACCAATTTACATTATGATGACTGGACGTATATTATTTATTCCATACAATGCACAATGACGTATTGTACATTGTAAAATATGAATGTTCTCTGCATTACGCAAAGCCTAATTCATATCGTATTCATATCGCTAAGAAAAAATTTTAATGTCTGTTTTCAATGTTGAAAGGAACACATAAATAATTGTAATGACCATGGCCAATAAATTTATTTCAAGTTAGTATTATATAGACTTCATTACGTATGTTTTTGCGATGGATAGTTTTTGTTTTAATTCGCTCGGCTGAGAGTACCGGGACTGCTAATATGGTATAATGATGATGGTGATATATTTTTAAACGCAGTCATAGTAATAAGTTTTTCAATGCCTTGTTTTTTTCAAATAGTTCGATAGCAGTATTCAATAGATAGGGCTGTTTCTTTGGCTTGTTCACTTGCTTTACGGTTACAGTTATTTGCATATGTTTATATGTAAAGAACCCGAAAAGCACATTTAGCTGACATACATACATATACAATACATAGAATCGTTAAGGTCCTGCTGAATAAATACTCAAACGAGCAAATAATACTGTACACAATACTTCATCAATTTATCTACACATTGTTATATATTATAAATACCATTCCATGTGTAATATTTATATGAAACTATTATTTTACTAGTGGTATAAGCTTTAGAGACTTTTGAATCCTGAATGTAAGTGATTATTTTTCAATACATGGCAATCAAATATAAAAAATACATTACCTTTGATGCGCAAACAAATACTTAATTATGTACTATTGATAACTGAAAAAGTTGTGATAGCACGGTAATGAGGATATTGAACTCGATTTGTGGCGACTGTGAGTTCGGATTCCAACTTAGTTTTATGAAGTAGAAAAAAGTTATTACCGAAACTTTTATACTGATGAATTATTTCAAAAACAACTAGAGATGACGCACTGTTTTGGTGGCTAATAGTAACAGTAGCAGCATCTGATTACCCGGAATAAACTTTCCCAAAGTATTTTCATTACATTATGTCTACAATCTGGAACTAGGTAATGTTATTCGACGCCTCCTGTAAGAAAGAATGAATCTGGTACTGAAAAATCTAGACGATAATTTTGGAATTAGGTTTTGGCTATTCATTAATTTTTAGGTTTCTCTCTTAAGTCGTGTTTCAGATGTTTGTAGATGACAACTTTTATATTGGATCCCATAAATATTTTAGGTTTATTTAATGGTTTTTTAATTTCTTTACAGTTAATAATATCTTTTTATAACTTTTTTCTGTAATCTTTCCTTCCCTCGTCTTTAGCCTCATAGTAGTTCTACACATCTTCCATTATGGTGCTTTGACTATAATAGACCAGACTGGTTAACACTTCTCGTGGTAAAACTGCAATAGGTTTTAAATTATTTAAAATTATAAACTACTGCTAATGAATCAATATAACCTTGTCAACGGTTGTAATCAAAATTATAAAATTTATTTAAATTCAGTCAATGTCAAGTCAATGTCATGTCAAGTCGTAGTTCATCTTACATCTACGTGTATATCTATATATATATATACGAGTATATATAATAAAAATGTTCTACCCTTGTTCGCCAATCACGTGAAAACTAGTAAACGTACAGACATGAACACATAAGCATTCAACGCGGAGTGATTTGTAGATGATTATAGGCTCTTTGCTCTTTTTTATGAATTTCATAGATCATCATTTTATTTCTATTAAACTTATAAACATTTTCATTTCGTATTATTTATGCGGTTGGTCTCAAGGAATATTTCAGTCAAATAAACATGGTGCTGTTAAACAATATATAAAAACCAGATTTGCAAACACTTTCAGTTCTCTAATCATAATTAAAACTAGTTTCAATATTGCTCCTATTCTTATTTAATAATAACTTAGGTTGCATAACGTTTTTTATATATTTTAAGTAATTGGCTGGTTTTTTGACTTCCAAAGTGAAGCAAATTTAATAGATATAAAGTTAAAAATTCATGTGTGAAATTTTTATATCCTATTCAAACTATTAAAACGAAATAAAATTAGAAAATCTTCGTGATAGTGGTAACTGAGATAACGGTAACATTTTGAGATTTTCCATTAATATTGTTTTGTATTCATAGCGTTTTTCTTTAACTTTCTAAGGACTTACAATCAATTATTTAGTAGCAAATTTAACTTCACATGTTTATTTTCTTTGAAAATGATCGTAAAGCTTCATGAATACGACAATTTACTCGTGTACAGTTCAGAGTACAGTAGTACTCCGGCGTGAGAAGCATAGACACGGTGCCGCGGAGGTGAGCGACCGCGCGCGGGTCGTTCGTCGCTTGCTCTTCACTGAATCACTGCACTATTGCGCAATGTTCTATAAGAGTCATTAGAACAAAATTACTAGTTCGGATTTTAAGAATTAATATCTATTAACATATGAAAGGTTAAAATATTTTTTTTACTTCCAGAAGCGACCAGATAAGCGAAACGTTCACCCGATGGTAAGCAATATATCAGCTCGTAACAATGTGAGGCTACTTAGGATGATATACACAGCGCCACATTGTGCTCCTCAACCGGAGACATAGTCGTATAAGATGGCGTACGTTACCTCAGTAATTTCACTAGCTATAACACACTTTAAATTTGGAACATAGTAATGTTAGCACACTAGTGGTTTACGGCAGAAATAGGAGCTGCAGTGGTAGGTGGTACCCATTCAGTTATCGGCAAGAGAAGCCTACCAGCTGTAAATTTTATATAAAATAAATAAGCTTTTAAATCTATTTATAAATCTTCACGATTTATGAATAGTTCGAAATTCAATCCGAGATATTATATTATCTGTTAGCGTATGTATTCGTCATTGCTGATGAGTGACATAAACAAAGCAGAATGCACTCGATATGTAATGTTATATAGGTCAAGGTTGACGTAGTGGCTATGTCATGTAAATATATATTTATGTGTACCAAGACAACAATCGCGACAGCTCATTCTGTTGCCTAGTACCGCCTGGTACAGGCTACTACAACACATAGGAAGAGATAGATAATAAAACTTCTAATGATGTACATCGTTACATTCTCGGTGTATTTACAATATAAGTTAAGCATTGCTTATACCGATCGATGTGGAGATTCTTTGGGAGAGGCCTATGTCCAGTAATGGACGTCTATCGGCTGATGACTTTATACTTCATGTAACTTAAATGAAGGTATTAAACATAGTTCGTTCAAATGCTGTAATGATAACTGAATGGTACTATACTACGATAGTAAATTATAAAAATGTCAATCCTTTTGACCGTATAAACCAATAAAAAGTTTAAAACTTATATGTCATAATGTGGTCTGTAAGTACTTGTTCTATTGGTTAATAACTGTAATGAGCAAAAACTAAAATAACCTAGACAAATTCGTAGTCAAAGTTTGTATTAAAATATTTCGGATCTAAAATATTGAACGTTACGACATACATAAAGAATAAAAAAAACCATTGAATTTGGTAGGGTTAGTAGAAACTTGGTATGCTTATTAGGTATAAACAATCAATTTTAATCGTACATTGGAGAGAAATTGACTGATGGTGAATGCCTTTTTAAGTTTTCTATTCTTAACGCTTTGGATAATTATAAAACTGAATATATATAGCAGCAAATGTTGTTATGAAACAATTTGAATAAAACGTTTTATTAAAAGTGTAACAAAGATTCTGCCAGAGAAGAAGTAACTAGCGCTTATGATTACTTCTTCAGTTTTGTAATTTCACTGCGCTCGATTGAGCTGAAGTAACCGCAAAGTAGCCAGAGCGGTTGGTGTTCTCTTTATTTCCACTTGTACTGTTATTTGTCTTATGAATGGTTCAACGTATAGCTTGATGCTATTGCGGTTTAATTTATATTTACATCACGGGCGTAATTTCTTTCTGTGGTAATTTTAAATAAGTTTTGTTTAAAAAGCGTGAAATCCTTTGTCTGTTACATCAACAATGCTGCTAGCGCAACGCTGTTGCACAATCTGCTTTCAAAGTACTCCACGATTCTCGTTTACGAATGTCCTTTTGAACAATTCATTTAGAAAAG
This sequence comes from Ornithoptera priamus, assembly GCA_029034505.1. Lineage (NCBI taxonomy): Eukaryota > Metazoa > Arthropoda > Insecta > Lepidoptera > Papilionidae > Ornithoptera > Ornithoptera priamus. The sequence continues at coordinate 1,358,973 of JARDWD010000627.1, read as the reverse complement.
AAGGCAGACTTTTTCAGCCACAGACAGCAACAGTTTTTTTTATACTCCTGATCATTATACTTTAGCACACCATCAAGGTGTATTGATTCCATTTACTCTAAACATCTATTTTCATTAATTGTCTTCAGTTTTAAAACGGTTTTAAATTTAATATTGGAGGTAATCCATCAATATTATTTAAGTTAATATTTAAATCCGTTATTTGTAACATAAAGTACACAGCTAACTTAGTTTTTTAAATAATTATCTACTTAATATTTAATTACAATTAATTCGATTACATTCTATATTACTCTATCTAATACTTCGTTGTAGGAAGTGCTGAATTACTTTTGAGATTTATGAAATTCAATGAGTTCGATACGACAATATAATATTTTCTAATTCTAATACTTATTTAACAAAAATGGCGAATATTCAGAAACAATAGGATAATATTTGCTATACCGCAACATCCTGATGAATACGGTCAAACAACTGTGCACGACACAGTTACACCAGCATACACCAGTTCGCTGAACTGATAGTGACGCTTCAATTGACCTCCATTAATGACCGTTTGAATTTAACATACACAATATCAAAAACATTAGAAGTAAAAATTTTATATTTAGGTTTTTCACACAAAAAATTATACCATAGTCCAAAAAAAAATTCAACAAACGAGTTCAACAGAGATGAGTAAGTGTCCTTCACCTGATAGTTTAGGTATTATAAATCTCTATGTCACTTTCTAAACCGTCTTTGTCTGTCCATATATATTTAACATAGTAAATACAACCTTAAACCGTATAAATAGAGTTTGAAATAGAATGAATCGAAATATTTTAAGTAGAAAGTGCAGCCACGAACTTGGGTCACGGGTGGAATTCTAATTCAACTTATTCCATGAAAGGATACGACCGTATCTTTTTTTTTTATAAGTAATGATATCAGCATACGCCATTTATTATTTTAAGTATTTAGTATTCAGTATTCATGCCACACCTACTGCTTTTCATTGTATTGGAACAATCAATATGAGATGATTCCGATAAGGCTTTAATGTTTGTAGAAATTTGTTTCATGATTTAACAATAATCGTCAAAGCGATCCAAGAAATACGACTATTACTTAGTAGTAAGTAATATGCTATTAAATAACATTACAGTGCTAGTGGGAGTTTTTACACAACGCCATATTGTGCTCAATCGTTCACAGAGCCAGCCAAAGGAGGAATAATAGACACCACACCTTGTGTTTTATAAGTACTATATAACGCAATTAGTCACATTGCAAATTGGTTTACTGTGATAGGTTAAATAATTAGCCTTTAAGCGGATTTCATTGGGCCAGTTTTCTGGTTAATCTAAATCCGTACATTAACTGCCTATGCTGGTATTAGGTATTGGCTCCTTTCTAAGTCAATTTTGGCCAATCTAGTTAGGACTTTATAGGCACAAGCCTTGATTTTATACAGCAGCTTTTCCTTCACATAAGTATCCGAGTATGTATAATGCTTAAATAAATTGATTTCTAATAGTCTTCAGCAGCATAAAGGATAGATAAATATTGAATAAGAAAATATATATTATATAATATATATTGTGTGTATGTGAATTTCATGCAAACTTTAAACAAAACTGTTTTTATTAGGGTAGCTTTTATTAAATTTATATAACAGTTATGGCCAGGTCAAAGGAACATTGGAATGTAAAATGAATGTCTTTGTTGCGGTGTCGACGGTCTTATAGTTAACTAACGGATAGGTCAGCTCCGGATCAATATAACTGAATTTTTCAAGATATGGGGAAGCTATCTTCCTCTATCGCATACTCTGTATCAGCCAAATTCCAAACGTGGGATCGGTAAGTTTTGAACGTACTGATATATAATTAAGGTGTTTTAATAAATTGTTTTTGTATATTATATGCGTTTACTTTGAGCTGCATCATCATTTAACTGCATTTTATATTTGATTTTCTCTTTTGGTGTATTTTTACACAAACAGCTCTCCTATAGACATCGATGAGCAATCGTTACGACTTTTCTAAGTTAACCTTTGAATAATTTGGCACAGGTCAAGTAAAACCTTGTCGGGGAATAGCAAAGCGATGTCTGCACATTTGGCTTAAATCCAAAGGTCGTAGTTGGATACTCATTTCAATTTATATTCGTTTGTAAATCAAATAATATAATGGAGACTTCCATTTAATATGGTCAAAACAAGACTGCAGAAATCTTTATTTATATCATTGATATATAACAAAATTATTTTGTTTAAACGAGAATCACTACAGTTTACAATTAACGTAAACATTTGCTATGTTTCTAAACATCGTGACGAAAACATATTGTTTTAATAAGTTACGAAAATACTATACCGACAGAATAATATAAAAAAACATTCGGTATTATCTGCTCCTTAATCTAAGACAGATATGCTGTTAGTATCATATCTCTTCATCTTCACCTCTTATGTGTAACCGGGTTTCCCCAACTGTTTATCATAGTTATGAGTTAAAAAAAATTGGGATATTTAATACACCTACGCAAAAGCAGTGATGGTAAAGTGTATTACATCTAGTATTTAAAAACAACATTATAGTACTATTTGTTTCGAAACTATTGATTAGTAATACTTAAATCTTTTTCATAAAGTAGAAAATTATGTTATTCTGAGAAACCTTACTGCTGACCGCGAGAAACTCGACGAAAACCAGGACATAACAGTATACTGCGTCAGGATTGTAATGATGCCATTAACAATGTGATTCACATCATGTGAGTCACCTTGTTGGGGTAAAAATAATGGAGAAAGTATACAGGGATATCGTGCCAACGAAATTCTCTATACATAACATGTCATGATGAAATATTCTTTAAGTGTAAATATTATATTTAGATTTTTTGGATTAACTTGTTATATTTTTTTGATTTCATTTGTGGCAAGTCCTTGTTGTTGGAAACCGTCTAGGTACGATCGTAGCGCCCATTTCTGCCGCCAAACATTAGTGTGCAAACATTACTGTAATCCGGTTTGATGGGCGCTGTAGCTAATGAATTATTGGGCTAACGAGATAACATCTTATGTCTCAATGCGACGAACACAATGTGGTGTAGTGTATATCATTCTAACTAGTGCCACGTTGTTATAGGCAAGTGTTTACCAACCGGTGAATCATTTGCTCGTCTCTTCGGTTTTCGCATAATAATAAAAAAAAAAATATATGCAATGAAATTAGATTTTTAAAGGCTTTACTTGTTATATCTTCTTGAGCTTTGTAATCTTCAAAAATATAAAACATTTATCGTCGAAATACTACTTTTCTGTTTCACTGCGTTACAGAGCTAAATTTTTTTATAGTTGATAATAATATGGCGTCGATACTTAATCGGTCTTTTTATAAAGTTAATTAAATATTTATTAGTTATATCTAATAATTATTTAAAATTTCCGCCATTCTTATACATTTTTAAGAGAGTAGAAAGACACCTTTAAATGCTACGTCTCGGCAAGGGTTACACTGGCCGTGGTTTAACAGGAAGAATTCTATGCTTGTTTTAACTTGCTTTTAAGTTTATAAAACAATCACCCTTATTTGATAACATATATATGTGATTTTACTGTTTTAATTCATATTGTTAAATATTTTAATGTCACGTGTTTCACAAAGATCGTTTCATGCTAAATATTTGTTAACCGGTTTTTTATACGGAAGTTGGTAACATTTTACAAAGCAAGGTGTGCCTAAATTTTGTTCATATTTATTAATGTCATCTGAATATGATCATTTTGTTTCTAAGATGATTCCGTGTTTGTGTTATTCGAATTGTTATTTTTTACATAATGGAGCAATATCACAAAAAAATTCAATGAAAATTTTGTAGTGCCAATGAATTGCTTTTCTATCGATATTCCATAACATCCAATTTACGTACCCATTGTTGGGGCACAGGCTTACCCTCAAAATGAGGGCGATGGGCCATAGTTACTACGCGGGCCCAATGCGGCTCCTTCACACACCTTAAAATAAATTCTAATTCATGTGCAGGTTTCCTCACGATGTTTTCCTTCACCGTTTGTATTTCGCTGATGTAACTAAAGTTCACAATTGTTCATAACTTAAATATTAAAGTCATTGGTACATGCCGAGATTCGAACCCCACGACCTTCGGTATGAAGGCCGTGCTCTTTATCCATTAGGCCAGCGAGCTACTTCGCTAAATTATTCTCTGTATTTTTGTAACGCGATTATTGAGTTTTCATAGTAATTATTTATTTATATAACTTAAAATTACGTTGTACATCATAACAGAATTACTTAGTTGAAAACTGCTGCGATTCAGTGTAAAGTACAAAGTATTATTATTCAATACAAAACTGCGAATAAAAATCTTGACAATTAAATCATGTTGCTATATAACAATTAGTCGTAAAAAAAATTGCAACTTTCCTTGCTTATCAAGTTACTAAAACGTACAAATGACGTTTTTAGTAAGAAAACTGAAAGCCATTACAAATGATTTTCTTTGGCCCAGATTTTTTCTCCTTTGATGTAAGTTTGTAGTATATTTTAAAATCAAAATTGAATCTGTTATGTTTAGGAGAGATAGTAGTTTAAATATTTTAATAATTTTTAATACAATATTATATGCTAATCGTATTCTTCTTCCTATACTATATAATAACATATTACTTATGTATAATAGCTCTTAACTATTATCAATGTAATTAGTTCGGATGCATGAAATAATGAATTTTAACGAAAAAGGCAAAAAAAATGTTTATTAACAAATTAAACTGTATTAGGAGACTGTATTCAAAGAGATATAGATTTTTGTAAAGGGGATGTCGTCTGGAAATAGGTCTGGCGTCATTATGCGGATTGGGGTGCGTCGTTGTGCGGAGGCCACCCTCCTACGTATGTAGCATTGACCTTGCAAGGTCGCAGGTGATCCCTACCTTTGACCACCACACGGATTTGTTTTTACGCATATAATTTACATTCCTTTGTATGTTTGCAATCGATGATTAGAATAAGTTTGAACATAATATTTGGAAAATATTTCAGTTGTTTAAATTTCAGATATTATAATATGCTATTTGACGCACGTTCGCAAAAAAAAATTAAAACAAGTAAACTGTAATGGATGTCAATATAATGAAAGATGATAATGGACAGTCACTCACAACTGACTCTTCTTTGTCGTCGCAATGTAAAGATGTTTCATTAAAATATCTGAAATTGTAGGAATTTGGCAATTGGTTCATATTCATTGCAAAAGTTGCGTCACTATCTTTTAACATATCAGTGAGAGAGCATTGTATGAAATGTCACCATCTTTCAGTTGACGAAAAGGCAAACGAGCAAATTATGTATAATGTTACAATATAAAAAAAACATTACAGTTTTCGATAGCAACACAACGGTTGGCTTGGACAGACCTTGGGCAACTTATGTCAATGTAAATACAGCTAAGAATAAGGTATCTGTTTATTGCTTTCTATATAGAGGTACATATTTACAGCCCGCACTGACCTTGTTATTCGATCGCCGTGTAGACTTAACAATTGTATAGCACTATTATATTTTCAAATTTACATCGGATAATGGACCTTAGTTTTTTTATTTTAGATTCTGCTATTCTTCATGGCTCTGATAACGTTGAGACGAAATGATGTCGTCATTCTGCAGAAAGTTCTAAGTTACCAACAATGGCCAACGATTTTGAAAACTAGACAGACAACCACAAAGTTTATAAACGTTTAATTTATATATTTGAAGAAAACATCTTATTAATATATCTATTTAGTTAAATTCGACTTACATATAACTTTGTAAATATATAGTTAATCAACAAATTTACTTTCATGTATACATGTATTATATAATACATTTAAATATTTTATAATATATCCTTTTGCATTCTTTTATTTTAGTTTTTTTTGTATTCTTTCTATTAATTTACTAAATCTATCGCCAAAGAAGATAGATAGTGCTAATAAGCATTAAGTACGTTGTTTTATCTCTTTTCTAATATAAATAAAACATAAGAATAATATGAGCAAGTTGAACTTAACGCTTTTGGCATTAACTCACAGTTCACCTTTGTTAACATAAAGGTGATTTGAGATTAAGTATAATTATTATTTTTTTAATTAAATAAAATGGGTCCTCTGTAAAAAGATTAAAAAAATTTTTCACTTTTATCTTGAATGAAGTTACCCCAAGAAATTCTACAAAATCCTTTTGTGTCTGTCTTCACCCTTCACATAATAAGAAATAGAAAATGAAGATTTTAGTTATATATATCGAAGTATTTTTTATAAAATATTTAGTCTAAAACACAGTCGTGATTATTGAAATAAGTGTTTTCAACCCAGAAGACAATAAGGATTGTAAAACAAATACCTGCATCGTAGATATATATAGACAGACCACTGTGGAGACCTGTCCTTGTCGAATCTATTGTTTTCAGCTTTGAATACGCATGTGGCATGTCTGTTTACGTTGACATCTGTTCCGATGACAATTCCATTGAATCAATACTAAAAAAAAAAGTTATACTGTCTGTGATTTGTTAGGATTTTTAAAAATTTCACATTTAACTATTAACAATAACATAATTTAAACTAACGTTCCCATTATTGCCTGATAACAATGAGTTGATGTGTGCGATAAAAAGTAACTGTAATAACACACATTATTAAGTTAACATATTTTTAAATTAAAAACATGCTATAAATGTTATTTATGTGGTACGTCTACGTTTTTATTAGCAATAAAACGGTGAAATTATGCGAAAAAATAATTTAAAATATATTCAACAATTTAACCTCTAGTCGGCAATATCGAATTGGTTATTAATTGGTAAGTAAATTAGCGATAAAAAAAACAAGTATATTAGAAAGTATGTCTAGTTTATAGTATTAGGAGAAAAAGTAATTTTTTTGCTGTGTAATTTTAGAGTTTTAGCCGAGTTTCGATCGTAACGTAGCAAGGTAATATCTCTGATTAAATTGATTAAAACTCTTTCTACAAGCTTCAGACCTGATATATCATCACCATAATCTCTAATCGACCTTTGTTTTCAATACTTACATTACTTTCTAGTCCTTGTGACATTTACGATGAAAACTTAAAGTAGTATCTCTTAGAGATTATATTTTTGCTAGGATATTGAATTTGTCAACACAACGAACTTAAATCATTAAAGATTAAAAACCATATTATTTCAGATACTGGTGGTACGTCTTCCTTGCCTTGATACCTTCTAGGTAGATACCATCGCAGCATCTATTTCTGCCCTCAAGCAGTAGTGTGCAATTACTGTGTCCGTCTGTGTGTGTTGTGTGTACACCATCCTAACTAGCATCACATTGTTTTCACGTTTAATTGGTGGAATTTTTCAGTATTTTGCTTATGATACTGCAACGATTGTTTACATATCTACTTGTATAATACAGTAGTTAAAAAATATCACACAATGACGGCAAAGTATAACCGAATCGCATATTTAACTTGCCATGAAAGCAAATTAATGTTCATGTGCCTGGTGTTAATTTTACAGAATTTTCTGTGAACGCTAAGAAATCAATCTTGGTTTCTATGTTATCTGGGGCATTTAAAATGATGCAGTTAAAGTGTGCCGGTTTATCGAAGTCTCGTTCACCGGTGCAAAAACATTGTGCAAAGTTTGCGTCAGACCATAGCTTCATCGCATACCAGGGGCTGTGTAACATATTTGGTACGATAATGAGTTAGTTGCGAGATCCATCGTCTTAAAGAAAACTTTAGTCTCTATTCCTTGGCGTGAAAAAAAAAACAAAAACACCTGAATTCAATTTAACATTTGCTATTCTTAAGCTTAACGATAAAATTGATTTTTTACTACTATGTAATAATAATGAACTGGTAAAATATGTAGCACATTTACTGGTAGTAAATGAGTCTTGATAGGCAGTTCCTATTTTGTCCGTCAAAGGAGAGTGTACTAATATTACTATACGTGTTTGAAGGGCGTGGCTAATGAAATCACTGGGGTATTGATACTAGGAATTTATAGGTAAAAAAAAGCGAAATGTAATTATGTGCAGTGTAATCAAAGTAGCATTAGATCATTGCAGGCCAGCGTATCATTTACTCTCATGTAAACTCGTGTCTCGGCAGTTCATTGTATAAAATGGGACTATCACTCGTTGCCTACATTGAGATATATGTGATACAATCAAAGTAGCTGCCGATGTAGTCTAATAAATACGCTCAGATGCAAGACTCAATTATTTGTCACACAATATGCGTCTCGTCTGAGAATAGACTTTGCGGTTCAGTCCTTAGTTGCTTATAGAATACGATCAGTGCCGTACTTTCGGTTCAGCTTATGGGTTTTCAACGGGAACTAGCCCAGTGGCTTCAGCTTTATTAAAATACGTTAGAGAATGAGAGAAATTAATTTTTTAGTTTGTAGTAATTAATAGTTATCAATACATACATACATATATAAAAGGCGGCGGTGTTACATGTAAGGTTGGGAACTCATACCGATGCCGTCCGGCGACACCACAGTGGTGTCGTGCGTAAAATAGTCGGTGACACCAGGTGTCGTGTGCATAGCATCGCTCAGTGGCTGACGACACCACAGTGGTGTCGAGAGCACAGTACCGCTTAGTGATCGGCGACAGCACTTTAGTATCTTTTGCTTTCTGCTGGTGCTTTGTTTCGGTAACAATAACAAATAAAAAACTTGAAAATGACAAACTTGTTGTGCAACTCTTTTTGCCTTACATATTGGAGACTGTTACCATACGAAAGAGAAATACTAAGTACCAAAGAATAACCAAATATATAAAAGAAACAAATTTTGTATTTGTTTATGTATGTATATCTTCGAAATTTCATGAAAGAGCGAGAGTAGTTGAGAACTTATGAGAACTCACGATGAGATTAGTAATACTTAACAATTTGTAATCTCCCAATAATCTCAAGAGCGGCCGGCGACAAGTCAAGTGATCCGAATTATCGCTGCCGGCGCCAAGCGAATAAAATATTTACGAATCGTGCGGACGGCAAAGTGTTAAGGTGTAGCCAAAACATCTATATAAAATCTATATTACGGTTTGTCTTACCGTTTTTATCTCTACCAGACATATTAATTTAACTTTACGTTATTACTGTATTAAATCAAGCAAAGATATTAGATAAGGTTGTATGATGAAACTTTTGTCTTCAACCCCCAATTCTCAAATGGTTTATTTAAATACTATTATCTACAATTACTATAACAAGGAGCATTCATTCGATAATCATTGTAATTGTCCCCAATTTAATATTTTGCAGTCAGCATCACTTCCGTGTCGTTCTGACAATAAACTGAAATATAATTCGACATGTACACTATAAAAGGAAACCAACTCGTAAATATAAAGGTTATTCTGACGGACGAAGGTAAAGTGATTATATGATTATTAATTATAGTTATACTATGAAAGACAACTATCATTTGCTCGCGGCCGTCCACAGCTAGACTTAGACCTGTCCCAAGGAATGCCACATAGTAGCCTGACTAACAAAAAAGATATATAAAAAGTACTAAGAAAATGTTAAAATAAAAAAAAAAATGGAATATCGGCAAAAAGCTTTTGATGTTGGAATACTAATCACCAGCGCTTAGCGTTACGTCGTAGCCTGGTTAAGAGTACGGCTTCTGAATCTAAAATCGCAGATTTGAATTTGATACCGATATACATCGAATGAAATAAACGAAAAGCAGTGGAAGCTGTAATATTAGTTTTAGTAATATTGCCATTACGAGTAACAAAGAAATATCTGTAATTAGTATCCACATTACAGATTATTTCCTTGCTATTATTAATGTTTTCGGTATATTTATGAAAAAATAATTAGGTTTATTATGTTTTTTTGTTTCCGGAAATCACCGATGCGGCTAGAGCAATTAATTACCGGGATATTTTCACTTGATTATAGCTGAAAACTAGCTAACTGAAACTAGCTAAAAACTAAAATAGCGTAAATTAATATTATAAATATTGAGCGTACAACTAAATCCAAAATAATAAATAAGTAATATTTATACTTACATTTATTAACGACTATCACTCGCTTTGTCAGCGGTCATGATGCGATGTAGTGTAACTACGTGAATGAATAGGAATTAGGTCCCACAACTGGGTCAAGAGTGCGTGGTGCGTGTATAAACAACAAAGAAATAAACAATGCCCGTTTTCGTGCTGTATTAATAATATATAATGTTAGACGAAATACACTGCGACGATAGCAGTTGCATCTATAAGTCGTTCCAGCAACAAAACTAAATTTAGCATAAAACAACAATACGGCAATTATTAGAGAGTAGATATGAAATTAAAAAAAATTAAAGAAAAAAATTTGTCTTTTTTTGATAATGTTACCTGTTAAAAACAAATAATTAAAAACAATTAAAAAAAAGTGTTATGCCAATTGATTATTTCGGGTATGTTCGGAAACATTTGGGCGTAATTCAAAGACTTGCACTGGCGGACACCTATTGATATAAGAATATAAAAAGTTACATTATTCTCAATTTTAAAAATATAATTGACATTCCGCACAAACAGAATTAAAATTATAATTATTAACAACTCCCATTCAGTTTGCACTGGCTTGAGTACATGTTTAAAACGCTAGATTTAATTTAGCACCAATAGTCGTTGAACATTTACCCTTTGCTGGGACATTCAGCTGCCACGAGATTGAGGTGTAATCGTACGTCTGCAACGGCACAGCAACCACGCGGAAGCGTTTACTGACCCACTGTACTCCTCTACTTAGATAACTAATGCCATGCCAACAACGCCGCCACTCATCGCTTTTCACGTCACATCTAATTTAAACTAGTTAAGTGCCAATATAAACCTGTATTTTACTCTCCTATTTACTCTTTATGTTATTGATGATGCATTAACACTTAGTCTCAATTTCATATGTTAAGTGATGATGAGGATATAGATTGTGAAGTGCATATGCCTGGAATATATAGGTTTTCATTTAAAGGTGTAAAATAACAATGCTGTTATGATAGCAAATTTAAAATGTTAGGGTGGTGGAAAGCTAGCCATGTGTGTACAAAATGGATTTTGCATTGGTACCTATCTAAATGGTTCTTTAAATTCAGACCTCTGTATTATTATTTTTAAGTATAGATTAGTCACAAACTGTGAGTTACAAAATTACTACAAGGTGGTTTGTTCCTAGAGGATAAATAGATGGAGATTTATATTCATAAAACTAGTTCACTATAAGCATCAATGTTTTCAAGATAAGTTTTATGCATAATAAATAAAAACATAAAAGATTTTATATTTGGGTACTTAGTGAAAGGATGAACCTTGACTTTAACAATCTACTTTTAAATGTTCTTAAGAAGTGCTTTGTGACATTATACCAATGCCATTAGCTCTGACATTCATTGTGAAAGCATTTCTGGTATCAATTATAATAAACAAATTTAAATAACAATACAACAAGCAGGTCTTTTTTTACTTGCATGTTAGTTTTCATCATCATCATCAGCATCTCATTCCACGGTATTTGGTTGTATGTAATGTATTTCAAAAACCAAGGTCTTAAGTTTTTGATTCCACAATCAAGTCCAATGTTCAATGACTTAGTATTAAATTAACCAAAGATGGTAAGGTATATTAAAAGGTATACTTTTATTATTTCAAATTTATATTTTTTAAAGAAAAAAATCTTTTTAATGGCTCCATAGCTTTTTAGATTATTAGTTATCTAAATGTTGTAAGGAGTTGAGGTGAAATATAAATTATGTATCGCTTTGAAACTGAAATAGCATATGGATATCTTAATTTAGAAATTTAAAGAAAAAATATAGCAAAGTTCTTAGTTCATCTTTTTAAGAGAGGTAATATATTAATTTTCCAAAACTTTATTAGCAATTGGAATATGTTGCTTAATTATATTTTGATTACAATTGAAAACACTTTAAAATGCTACACTGTATGCTTGTGTTAAATATTTGTTGAGTTAATTCTTGTCACTTTCTAGTCAAAATATTTTGTAAACATGAGTATTTCAACAATATTTTATTAAAAATATAAAAAGATATTTTATTACACCTGTGAATTACACAACACTAGTAAAACAGAACATATTTTTATACCTCTGACTCTTATAAATGTAATTCAGTACTGTAATATGAAATTACCATGTGAATTATATAGTACAACGTCATTAAATAGTTAATCTTAAATCAATAAGTATATGGCATAAAGTTTGTTAAGAAATTCCGAAGCAGCATATTTTATTTTAGTTGAAAAGCAATAAGACAAATTATAGATTCCTATAGTTTATGTATCATTGACGTAAAAGGTTTTGCAAATTTATTATACCAAGTCAAAAATTATTAATTGTTGCTTGCAATCCTCATAAACAAAATGTTTTTATACTTACAGCTGAATCAAAAAACTGTTTGCAGGTGAATAGAACACGTATAAAACAAGTAAGTCTCAGGTCTATCCTTTGTGAAAGGTATCAGCTGAACACAAGTTTTAATCACTAGACTCTAACCAGATTTAATTTTAACGATTTTTACACTACTTAAATCTTAATTTGAAGACTTAATCCGAGCTCACTTTGAAATAATTTTCTTAAACCTTTTGTCAAATTTCAAAAGAAATCGACACAACACAACACAACGATATGAATTTTTCACTGTCTAGCTGCCTTTTTCTCTGGTCTCTGGTTTATTAACCGGTGTGAAGTTAGCTGGGAGTGAAAGCAAAACATTGTATGGAACAGCTGTTATTGCGATACTAACGTCACCTATTTTGTTTATGGCAAAAAGTTAACGTCGCTTCTAATGTTGACGATTGTTTAAAGTGATGTTAATGTAATAACATAGATAGCGTTAAAAATTTATTTTAATATGTAAATTTTTCTTGGTTAAAAATCTCTTATTGTGAACACAATTTTTTGATATTTTAAGCTCCAAAATAAATTTATTTAATTGGATGTATCAATATTTTTTTAATAGTTGTTTAATCTAAAAGTTATAGTAAATAGTTTTCAAGAAGCTCGACAGATGGCGCTAATATAAATAATAAATTTTGAAAGGTAACTATGCAAGTTTTTTAAAAAAAACGTGGTAATTAAATAAAATGGAAAAGATACTAATAATAAGTTAGTAAGATAATTGATATTACATCGAGATGTTTTGTGATACAAAAAAAACACTAAAATTAATATATAACAAGTGATTTCTTGGATCAGAAGAACATGTGTTAGGATTAAAGTATTTAATAATTTTCGAATTTATGTCTATTTAATTTGTTAAATGATTTTATTACCTTCCCAGCCTGCGGTGTAGGGCTGGTACGAGGTTATCGCTTTTGGTGGGCTTAATGATCTAATCTTCGATGTGTGTCGCTTGGTTGCGGAAGTAGGGTATAGTGAGAAATCGTTTTTTTAATTCTTATTAACTAAAGAAATATTTTAATTATACATTAATAAATTTTATTATTTTAACTAAATGTCTTGATTTTGATTTTGGATTTTTTTTAAGTTAGTTTTAGTAACTGTAATACCATCGTCTTTACTTAACATGTACTGTATTCGTGTTAGTAATTGTATAATTTAATTAAATTCGTGTTAGTAATTTAATTACGCTATAAATTTTTACATAAATATGTAAAAATCTGTAGCGCCGACGCTTTTTGCTATTAAAGTTAATTAGGTTAGCAGCGCCTGTATTACATGAAATGTTATTTCACGACTGTACATGTTTTTTTTTATTATATTTTTTGTCTACGCAAACAATGGGTAGCATTGACTTAATTGCAATAATATTTCATAAAAGAATTTTGTCGTTATATGTTAAATCTTTGCAATAAATCATCATCACCAGCACCCTGCAGCAGTCCACTGGGACATAGGCCTCTGTAAAGGAACGCCATTTAGCTCGATTTTCAGTTATACCCATCCAGTTGTTGCTATAAATATTGGAACACATTTTATTAATAATTCTGGTACCAAAATAGGCGTTATATGTAACAAATTTTAGAATTTGTTAATGTCAAATGTAAATATTTGTTGGTTAAACTGGTGAAACAAAATCGAATTTAGAGCATGTTTTTATAAATTTCAACTTTTTACGCTTGATCCTTTTTTAAAAGTGCCTGTGTAGTGCTTTATAACTTTAGATATCCGTTAGTAACAAACAAGGTCTCTTAAATCGGTCTAATCGTTTTGAAGATTACGCGGTAGAAACCGGCAGACTGACAAAGAGAAACTTGATATGTAATTTTGTATAATTATTAACGGATGGTTAGAATTATATTATTAAGGGACTAGTTGTTCTTCGTCCGCTTTGCTATCTGTAACACCCTCGCAACTCGCCTTGGGAAGGAATTTTGTAAAATATATTATTAGCTTATCTTGAAATGGCTGAAGCAATAACTACAAAATTTTGAGTATTTACGTCTGACAGTTTCGGATGTTTCGTGATGAGAGAATAAATGTCTGGATATATATATACTAGTTGTTCTCCGCTCGTTTTGCTGGCCGTAATATAAAATTAGACTTGACATTTGTCTAAAATATTCTCCAAGAGCAACCGCAATCGCAAGTGAGTTTCTATAGCAACCGCATAATTAATACGAAATGATATTGTTTAAAAAGTTAACTAGAAATAAAATGATACGATCTAAGAAATTCTATAAATAAGTAGCTTATAATCATCTAAAAATCATTCCGTGTCGAATGGTTTTGTTTCCATATCGATACGTTCACTAATTATCACGTGATTGATGAAGAAACAAATTCTATTTTCATTATGTAACCATAGATTTGGATTTTTTTTAAAATACTAGAATTTAATTTATTTACACAAGCCATTTCTTTAAAATGGTGTACGTGTGGTGGATGAGCATTTGGCATAATGTACCTTTTATTGAAAAAACAAGTGCGTGCGCGCAGGTTTATTAACAGTCCTTTTGTGTATAGCTCGTGTTGCGTTTGTAAAAGCGCAACAGTATTTATTGTTCTTATGTCATTTTGACCACGCAATTCCACGTAATTAGAAATTAAACGTGAGGTGTAGCGCCATGTTAGTACGTTACCTGATGAGGAAGCAACTCTGATGTTATTCAAACAAGAAGTAGCAGACGTTATACAAGGAAAATTTTAGTGCATAATACTACAATATGAATGCATAAAAATTTGCGCTTTATAATTAACTTTGATAAAGAATTATTCATTGCAAAAAAAAAATCAGTTTGTTTATATAGTAAAACGAAAGTAGAGTTCAAATCGAATTTACAATATCTAAAAATTATGACTATAATAAATACGGGCGGAATTAATACCTTTAGTTGCTCTCCGCCAATCAACAAAGTAAACAAACATCCATTCTATTTAACAAACTTAAACCATTTAAAATGTATAAGGAATATAAAAATATTATACACAACATACATAAATGTAAACACAATTTTATGAGTATATCTTAACATTTAAAAAATAACTTTACTGATGTTTGGTTTTTTTCCCGTCGAGGTAAATACCACCGTAGCTCCTATTTCTGCCGCTAAGCAGTAGCGTGTAAACATTACTGTGTTCTGATTTGAAGAGTATTGTAGCAAGTAAATTTATTGCGGTAACGAAACTCAACATTTTAAGTCTCAGGCGACAAGCGCAATGTGTTGCAGTATATACCATTTTAACTTGCGCCACTATGTTACGGGCAGGCGCATCACTCATCATCAGGGGAACGTCCCGCTCCTATCGTCGGTTGAATAAAATAAAAAAAGAAGAACGTGTGTAACCGGTTTATAAAAAATTTCTATAGTAGACTCACGTCTTTGGAATGAATCAACGCGGTCCATTTGGTATAGGCGTGCCGTTTTATTTAGATTTCGTAATGTGGCTTTGAGTTATCGCTGTTTGTCGGTCAGTAACATAGACAAATAATATGTAAGGTCATCATGCGTAACTGTATTTTTATACATACTTGTTACAGTGATGTGTTAATAAAGAGACATTTTTGTTGTAATTGTAATTTATGCGTTAATACTATAGATATTCCATACGATATACCATTGAAGTGTATAATAAGATTTATGTATATATACTGGTGGCAGGTCTGTCTTGCCGGCTGTCCTGTAGTCTCAGATTATTAAGAATAGGATTAAAGTAAGCAATATCTGTTGCAGAAGGCGACTAAATGGGTTTTTGGGTTTGAGGGATTTTAGAGTGGGACCTCTCATTGCCCATTAAGCAAAGCGAGGGTTCTGAGAAGGATACGGCATTTCCTGAAATGAGCTTAGGCGCAGTGCAGGGAGGCTCCGGCGTGTTCTATAGGTGACCACAGGGTCTCTTGCAATGTACTAAGGATGATGGGTTTTAGTACGTACAAATCTCACATAACTCTGTACACCCAGAAATACGGTATCTTTTTAGGGCTTCTCGTCCTTCCAAAAATGAAGGCCTATTACTGGAGACCATCTAGGTTGGTACCACA
Organism: Ornithoptera priamus; assembly: GCA_029034505.1. Lineage (NCBI taxonomy): Eukaryota > Metazoa > Arthropoda > Insecta > Lepidoptera > Papilionidae > Ornithoptera > Ornithoptera priamus. The sequence goes on along the minus strand of JARDWD010000627.1, from coordinate 1,342,455 downwards.
GCAGCGCCTATTTCTACAGCTAGATAGTAGAGTACAAACGTTATTGCTCTTCAGTTTGGAGGATGTTCTGGCTACTGAAATTACTGGGATAACGGGACGTATTATTTCATGTTACACGGTAACCAGCATAACGTGCTGCTATGTATATCATCCTACGTAGTGCTCTGTTATTATAGGCAGTGGTATCATATCAGCTGATCATCTTTCACATTTCGTCGCTTCGTAGAATAAAAAATATATGATGTATTGAAACTGACCTGCTAAGTTTCAGTAATTCTCTATTGCCATTGAGCAGCAGGGTTCCTACATTATAGTGTTCTCGTTTAAAGCTACTAAACGTACTAGGTTATAGGGACATCACATTTTGTCTTAAAGCGATGGGTGGAAGTGCTTCAGACGATTCGTTTACTATTACGGAACGTTTTACGTAGTCTTTGCTAGATGGTATAAAATCTTTTTGTATATTGTCAAAATATTGGAGAATATTTATTTAGAATTCATATGTTTTGTGGGTGTTGAATTAATCCTCTATATTTTATTTCTTTAATACAATAAATTTGTGATTGACCTAAAGAACTATATATTTAATTAGATTTGAGTGAGTAAAATGTAAGATAAAACAAACCATGTTTTAAGGACATGAACAATTAATTAGAAATTTTTAATAATGATGACAGTTAAATGTTTTGAGGTATAAATGACTTTATACTAAAATTACAAGCAATATTTATAAAAAAAGCTAGTACTCGCATAGCGTGATGACCTTTATTTATTAAAACGTCTAAATGCGAAGAGAAATAGTGCAAATGCTGATAATCGATCAGTGAGTTCTACGTTCACCAATGAACAACAATATGCTGAAATAATAATAATGAAGTATTTATCGCAATGGAGGTTTAATAAACACGATGTGTCAATATTGTCGTGATGTTATCTTTTCAATTGACAGACAGACTAAACACAGTTCGGTAAAATATTAGTCATAAAGGTATTAATGTTTAAGTGGAAGCAAATGTAGATTCATATGTGAAAGTTAATATGGTATAGAAGAAAAAACTGTGTACGCAATATCAGTATTTAGATTCCTATTATGAGGAATCATCGAGTATTGATTAACGTTATCCATAATAGCATTAATGAATTTATAACGTGTCAATTTATCCGATCAACGTTAGTTATTAACCGCATATAAGATTAATAGCGAACTATGACCGCTTATTATGTATATACAATTGCTTGGTTAGCTTTACTAAGTAGTACTTGGCGTTTTCCACTTAATTGATAAGGCTAATTACTAACAATAGTCCGATGGGATTTATTTCTTTAGTGTGTAATAAATATGTTGCCTGAAGCGTTATCTCTGAAGGATAAAGCTTGCAACAAAGCTTCCAGCTAAATTGCGAAAGATATTTTTCATTTCTTGTAATAACTTTTATTTCTATATACTTACTTATACATATCACATATGATACAATGCGATATTGTTATCTAAATCTAGTAATTTTAAAAATTACGGTAATATGCCAAAATTTATGTAGTTTTATTTAAAAGTCTTAAAATGAAATTATAGTAAATTATAAATAAACACAGTTGTAGATTATTTATAAATATTACTATGTAAAAATATTAATTTCATTAAACATCTCAACTTACAGATACGATTGTCGTTAAATTTTATACTTTAATATAAACTGAATTACAGGTTCGATGAGGAAGTATTCGTCCAAAAAAAACTTGTACCTTTAACTATACGGTTAACAAGGTTTATTTTATAAATTTGCCTTAAAGGGGATGAGATATCAATGAGTTACCAAGAGACTGCCTACTGGCCGCGGCGGCGAGCTATCTCCCCTCCACGCGGCCTTCCTTGAACCCCGTAACGATGCGTGATCAGCGACAATACAAGCGTGCATTAAACACATGCCCTCCCCTCGAGGCATCACCACTGCATTCTATATAAGAATTCAGAACTAACCATCTTGGCATCTGTGAGTTTGTGGCTGCAGCAGTGCTGTGTTGTGTGCTCATTGCAAGTTAACTAAGGTACATTTTCGTGGATTCAGTATCGCAAACTTTTTCATTAATTTTTTACACGCAAAATAACTACTAAAAGCTTTATTTCTTATAATTAGACACTATTATTATTATTGTATATTATCTTACCAACTTCTACAGCCTATTAATTTTTGTACATTAAAAAAATACTTGCGTATTTCTCGCGGTGTTCAAGTTTTCGTTTACGAAATATAAGAGAAATCTGTAGTGGAAAGGTTATAATTTCCTCAGGACGTCTCTAAGGAGAGTTTCTTCGACAGGTTTTCATATTGAACATTTTGCTTAATAGTTCAGAGAAAACGATAATAAAGATAATTTTATGTAATATAACAAACGAAGGAGATCATTGGTTATATTTCAAATTTAGTTATCGCGCTTTTTTACATAAATTTTTGTATCCTGTGAGTTTTTTGTTAAATTTCCAATAAATGTTGTATTTTAACGCACGTATATAAGATAAAGATAAATATAATATAAAATATAAGATCAAGTTAATTTATTTTACATGTGTGATGAATATAAAATACTTGTATAACAAAATTTTTCAAATGTTCAAGTAATAAGACGCGGGAAGATTATGTATTTTAAAATCTTTAATAGTACTTCTATGTAATTATTAGGCAGAATAATTTATTATTAGCTACACATAAAAAAGGGCATTTTTAGTCTTTCATCCGATCTTATTTACTTGTTTCTCATCAAAATGCAATACATAATCCCATAATGGTTATTTTAGAAGATAAACACGATGCAGTTCTCTACACTTATCGTACTGGCCTGCCTCATTGCGACCGTAATGGCGAGTGTCCATTACCACCATCAACATGACGTTTCTAGTATACACGACGCATTCGCCGCACACGACTCTCAATATGGGCCAAGTGAACAAAGAAGTCCGAGGATGAAGAGGGGTCTGCTTTTGTTGAAGAAAAAGTTACTACTTGGTATGTCTAATTTTACAATAGATATTATTAATACTGGGAGTATTTCTATTAATCTATAGCATTCACTATGTCACTAAAGTGTGTAGTCATCGAGCAATATATATTTGCCACGGTTGCGCCAAGATTAAGCCCTTACATAGCAATACAGTACAAGTACAGTACAATACAGTACATAACAAGAAAGTCACTAGTTCGATTTTAAGGCTATAACTAATAGGGTTTGTAGCTAGTAAAATTACTGATGCAGGTGAGTACCACCGCAGCGCCTGTCTGCGGCCAAACAGTAAAGTATTAATTAGTGAAATTAATGGGGTAACGAGACTTATGTCTTATGTCTCAAGGTAACGAGCGCAATGGGGTTTACATCGACTTAACTAGCTTCGCCTTGTTATGGGCAGGTGTATTAGCACAAGGTGAACATCTCGTTCGTGTTGTTGCTTTATCAAATAAAAAAGAATAGCAAACTGGCTATTGTTTTCTATTATTATTATTTAATTTTCTAATATTGCAGTGATTTCTTTGCTTAAGTAAAAAAAAATATTACATTAACAAATATCAAAATACAACTTGACATCAATTCTGACAAGTTGCGAATAGCATACACATCTCGAAATATATTTGCAAAATTTGAATGACTCTTAAGGTATTGCAAGTAGGCTAGTCTAATGGGTGTACATTAGTGGAAAATAGCCAATGCATATTTGGTTATTCCACTTTTATTTCTAGGACGATACCTACGGCTCATGACTTAATTGCCTATCCGGTATCATGATTTGCCATCATCTTAATCCCATTGATTTAGAACAGCCTTCTGTTCTCCGTTTTGATATTCAATCTTATCCCAGAAATATAGCTTGACCCTGTATTTCAAACTAATAATATTGCGATTGAAATTGGGGTATTCAATTAACTTAAGGGATTCGGGATGATGGTGTGGCATTATTCCAAAAAGTAATCTGCTTGTATTATGTGTATTTACGTCAAGATATTTAATCCTAATATGTAAAGTATACTGACAAAAATTTTTTTCGTTTTCTATTACGTTTTTAATTATTGTAGATGCAATATATTTGTATTCCAAAAGAAGAGGTTTAAAATTTTCGCCTGTTTTTGAGAACACTGAAGCTATTATATTATTTATCTTAACTGCCTCTATTAACCGCTTGCCTCCTGACACAAAAGTTTCTTGTTTGAATTCGTGGCACACATGTCGTTTCTATTATGGTGTTGTTTATTTCATTCTGCCTGACTAGCTACAACCTTCAAAAAAGGGTTTATTTCAGTGTCTATAAAAATGATTCGTATATTTTATGTATCAATATGTATTCCGACAATCGATATGGTATATATTACATTCATCATCGTATACATTTTGTACTATGTTAAAAGTTATATTTACACATTATAATGAAATAAAATAGCAACAAAAATAACTATCGATGGCATTTCAATAGCATCACAAACAAACGGTTGATGACACTGCTATTTATCAATGATCAAGAAAATTACATCGGGTCATGGCTTTGATTCTTGTAACTCGTTGGGAAATTATTTTATGAGTATTATTTTGCAAGAGTTTTTGGATAAATTACATTAGAATTAGTGAGAACATACTAGGTATTGAATTCTTAGGAAAATATATTTATTAGTACATACATTTTGTACGGGTTTGTTGTAGAAGGAGATGTACTTTACGTTTGTTATGTAGTCGGCTAAAATCAACGTCTCTTATGAATGGTTAGTTCTCATCGAGATGTTCGGTGGGAACTGATAATAATGCGGTCGCCGATGAATTGCGTTTGTTGAACTAAGATTACAATAACTACTTATGTTAAGGTTGTATGGGAAAGTAATGCTGCATTCATATTAAACAAAGAAAACATTACGCTTTATGTTTATGTAAATATGTTAAAATCAACTAAACATTTTTGTTTATGCGAATGGATGTAGTTTTTATTTCAGTGTTACTGTGATACCAAAATATGATGGTGGTAGATCTCCGATGACGAAACCGTCGAACGTAGTATGTAAACAATTTGGAGAACTTAATAAGCAGTAAAAGTACTGAAGTAACGAGATCACATTCAAATCAAAATATTTGAAATATTAAATATTATTTTCTTCATATTTTATGTACAATAAATGTTTCAATGGAACTATATAAAGATTTGTTGTTTCTTTTTCTCTTGTGTGATAAAAGAGAAATTTAGTTAATTTAATCTTTTTATAATTTCCATTTTTTATTATTATTTTAGGTGCGTTGGGTCTGAAGGCTGCGAAAGTAGGTGCAGTTGGAGCTGGTATCGCCGGTGCGCTAGCTCTTAAGAGCAAAGCGTTAGTACCAAAAAACAACATTCAAATATACTACCACTAACATGGGCTTCTTATTTATACCACTGTAATTATTAACACTTTACAATTGTTTATGTATTTAAGTTAATTTTTTTTTTATATAATAATTTAAGTTTGTAATATTTATAACTATTTTTGCAATAATGTGTTAAAATTATTCAGTCATGAATCATATTTTTGTTTCTTTTATTTACTACTTCGGATACTTCAAGCTATGCTTCTACACGGAACATGGAAGTTCATAGGTGAGTTTCATTAAGCTTATTCACATTAATTTTAACTTCTTTTAACTCTGTTATTCACAGTTTAATTCTTTTCAAAATCATTTATGCTTTTAACATCATTTTCGTATATACCCTTACCTTGTAGTCGAATAGTAGATTTTTTTTTTATTTCAGTAATTTTTTGAAATCTGTTATGTTTTATGCCTATATATAATACATATATGAAATTATTTTTAACGGCGTTTTTGTCAAGCTTTATTTATAAATTTATATATTTATTTCATACAGAAATTATTTATTTGTACTAATATTTAAATAAGGGCAATATACAACATAACCTTTGATGACTAAAAACTAGAGCAACAAAAAAATTACACCAATAATAGCCCAGCATGTTCTTTGAAGATAAATTGTATAAGAAGCCTGCTCACTCTTCTCTTATAGATTCCCCCAACATACCTGGATGGAAGTACTGTCATCAAATATACTTGTGCAATTAAAGGTTTTTCAACACCGGCTGTGTGCTGTATTGCAATTTGCACAGTGCTTTACTGGGAAATGGCAATCATTGAGAGCAACGATGTGGTATCATATTGTAAACAGTACCAATGACAAAGAATCGAGATGATGATTACTGTTTAATCATCATCTGTGTTTGCGGATTACGCGTCACAAACTGTAGTGCAAACACTACTATTTGCTTTCGCGGCAATCAGACAGGTTTATTATTCGTGTGTTTTACATAATACGGCGCAAAACGTGCGTATTATGTGAATACTTATTAGATCAAACATAACTTTATATATTTTATACGGTAAAACCCAAATTATTATTCGTATCACGGAATCATCATCATTGAGAGCCATCTCCAAGTTGAAATTGGGCGGTCAACTTTTACGATCACGATTAAGAAACACGTATATGACGGAGTCCGGATTCCTTTTATTTCCAAATTCAGATAATTTTGACAAACAACAAGTATTACTTTTTTTTCTAATTATAGTAACCCTATTTAATGAAGCAGTTTATAAAGACTACTTTAACCATACATGTAAATAAAACTATCAAATAGCAATACCAAACGAATATGGACAAAAGTTTGTTTATAAATATAATATATAAACAAATAATACAAATTATTACAGTTTTTATCTTAGTTGTTGTTTTCTAATCCCTTAAGAATAATGTTGATATTTTTATAATTTTTTATCACGTAATGTTTCTAATACCGGTTTAACATTTAGTTTGTGTAAAAGAGTAGAAACAATTGTTACGTATTTATTTTGTTTATTTACACTGTTCAAACAGCAATAGTTTTTTAATATATCTGATTTTTCTATGCTTGATTTCCTTTCACATGAAGTTCTTTAGCCTTATATGTCTATGTAAAAATATTAATAACATAACATTAAGAATATTCGTAAAGAGGATAACACGGAAAAATTTTATATGTTATATATGTAACTTATTATAGACGCATAATGTGCAATCAAAAATATGATTTTTATGGTTTTTAAATCAATATTAACTTGAGGAAAATTTTAAAAGTACATAATTTTAAATAACAGAATAACTAGTCTTGTATTTAAATTGTCATCATCATCAACCGATAGATGTCCAATGCTGGACATAGACCGACCTCAAAGATCAAGATTTGTTTTTAAATACAATAAAGAAATATCAATAAGTTTCAATTTATTGAAAGATAGTGCTTGAGTATCCATAAAAAGCGCACATTTTAGTGCTTCATACATAAAATAAGGTCATATTCTCAGTTGTACTTTTTTATATCCTTCGAACACTTATCCCGTGTTCTTGTCATGACTTAAACCAACAAAAACGTATTGCATGAATGTTTGCACTATACAGGTCTTGTAAGCGCAGCTAGCCTTCACACACTTATTTTGCCCATAAGCAATTAAGCATAGTAATAGAAGTTCATATATTCTCTAATTTAAATGATGACACACAATACTAAACGAACAGACAACGTTGTCACGATTACTATTATCTTTATACCTATAACGTAGTTACATTCTAATCTAAATATTTTTTTTTACAGATGGAAAGGTTAAATCACAAGCCTAGAACTTTCGAATGCACCACCGTTTTCTATGAGAGAAAATTTATGATATTTGTATAAACATAGAAATGTGTTAATTTAAGAAACGATGTAACTTACGACGGAAATGTTATTTTTTATATACAGAGGCTAAAATTTTTTTTTTAGTTTTAAGGATCGGAATTTTTTTTTAAATGTTGCTGAGATTTTATGCCATATATCGATTCTAAATATATTACCTCTAAGTTGTGTTGTGTTCGTTTGTTGTAATATTTATGACAAAACGGGTGACGACTGTAATAACGTGTGTTGTTTTGTTTTACGATTACATTATTAAAAATAAACTTGTTTACATTTTATTTACCATCAATTAAGCAAACCTTTAGTACATTATATTTACCTATAGATACATTTTTAAAACTTGGAGTATTATAAAATATTCATATAAGAATATACTTATATAAGTAAGAAGTCTATTACTACCCAAGGAAAACAATTTTCGGAAAAAACATTTACCCTTTAAAAAATAAATGTTTTGTTTTTAAAGGATATTAGAATATCTTTTATAAAACATAACCTACGATGGTCTATAGTGTCATATATAACAGTTTCAGAATAGATATGGTTGTTTAATTCTTTTATCTACTTGACATAGATGTAAAAGTATTTTCCTCTTCGTTCGTCTGTAATTTTTAAAAGTTTAACAAAAACTTGCGTTTGATTTGCCAAAAAATATTTTTTTATGTATTATTATACAAATACTAGAATCTGTTCCCACTTCGTCATAAGCGGAAATGTAGTTTAGTAATTCAAACGTTCTAATCTGAAAGAGAGTTATTCGCTCTCTTTTAAAGACTGCAAGAAGGAGAAAAGAGATAAAACAGCTTTCCAGAAAATTTTCTTTTGATTATTTATAAACAAAAAATGCTTGTTATGCTATATTATATATAATATAACTATACTCGTAAGTGCAAATGAAGAAATTCTCAAGTCATTGTTATTATTACTTCGCATTGTTCAGCTTCCGTAGTTCAAATTGTTTGACATGTCACCTACAATTCGTAGCTTACGGACAATATCTTAAAGTTTCCAACTTAACAATAATGTCGTGTAACGCTACTATAATATTCAAATGAAAGTTTCAAGATATAGTTGTTATTAACTTTTAATTAGATAATATGTATGTTTTTGTAATTTTTCTCATACGTAATTTAGTATAATATAATTTTCGTTTACGTTATTCGAAAATTAAGAGAACTGTTAACAAAAATCGCGGATAAATATATGGTAATACAGATAGTCTGCACAGAATGGGGAAAACCTACTAAAAACGACCAGTCTTGTGAAATAAATGTGTCATTGACACATAAATTATGAATATACTTTATTATATTTTACGCTCAACAATATTGGATAAACCTTTAATAGTAATCATGATGATTTTTTTTATCGACAATGATATAATTCATATTTCAGTGAAATTGAGGCCGAAAAAAGTGAAATGTGCTCATCTAGAAGACCCTGGCTCTTAAATGTATGGCGGTAATATCTGTTGTGGTAGATTGACAATAATAGGGCTGTAGCTATTATGTTTGTTTTAAAAAATTCAATCACCATATAAATTGGTATTATCAGGCCACTACGGAAGCATTTTAAAATGATCATAGTTAATTTAAAATCTAATCTCTTACAGAAATAAATATGCTAAATACGTTATCGTATATAAACAATATATTGACCGCTACTTCAATCAGAGTGTTTATTTTAGTACTTTATAATTCTTTAATGGGCAAAACTCCTCTTTTAACTCATAGATTAAAACATATGTAGAAAATAATGGCAGTGATGATATTTGAATTAGTAAAAGTTTGCTACAATTACATCAAAAGATATTATTGTTAAATCTTACTAGATATTCGTTTCAAACTTTTAATTTTTATAGTAAACATCAGTCCATAAGTTAAACATTAATATACAGTGACATAAGTTAAACGAGAGTCAAGTTTTTGTATTGAATATTGATGACACTATAAATTGATTATATTTATTTCGGCATTGTAATCATATAAATTTGTGTTCCGGGCATCAATATGGTCTTGATTTTTTAAAAAAACAAACATAGAATAAATAACTATTTCCTTATTAAATTTAGGCATAACTGACAAAATGTAATGTATGCGCTTTATTATAATTAATTCTAATTGTTGATTGTGTGCCTATAGTATTTTTATAGCATCAAGATATATTACGAACAAGATGTTCCTCGGCTGGCAGGTAATACGCTCAACTTTTAGCAATATGGCTCTTATTATGTAGCCTGCATATACAACAATATCCACATTGTAATGAAAGTCTCCATAGCCGGATAAGTTCACTATTCCCTTCAACCCGATCCTTTAGTATTTAGCTACAGAAACTTGATTAACTTTACCGGAAAATAAGGACATTTTACTATAAGGGAAAAGTACTTAACTTTGATTGAACCGAATGCTGAAGTTAGTTAAAAAAGTTGTTATAGGTACCAAATTTTAAGAAGGTCCCATTCATACTTTAGTTCCTGTTATCAGTTCGTCTTCTTTGGGTTTCTTTACGAGCAAACGTGTAATATTTATTACAAGATTGTAATGTGTATATGTTATAAATCATGTTAATAGGGTCTTAAAATTCCCTGTTTCGGCAATATGAGACCAGTTTAAGTGAATTGACCATGAAAGCTTATACCGTGTTGACATTGTGCTAGTCGTCAGCAGTCGAGTAGCAAGACATGTGTTATGTCTTAAGTATAATTAAACACGGAAAAACATCAATATATATAATTTTAACATTGTATCTTATGTGTAGATTAAAAAATTATTAGGCATATTGTAAATAGATAATCGCAAATTTAAAAAGAATATAACCCGGAAGTATTAAATAACGTATAAATAACAGGTATCGTTTATTACAGTAAGAAAAACGAGTACAATTTCTGGAAGCTTTAAAATTTCATATTCACCGATTAAGTTAGAACAAGAGAATCAGGACGTTCACCTGGTGGTAACTGAGTACTATATAGTGATTTTCGCTATAAAGCATGAAATGTTATGATTTGTTATGACTAAAAAACTATTATTAACTGCAGCGCCGTTTGAACAACAACACTATTATATTTGAATTCTATCATTCAGTGGCAGAAATAGATATTTTTAGCCTTTGTTACTACTTAAATCGTCTCTGGCATCAAGTGAAATGTGTACCCAAGTATCCTGCAGTCATTTGTAAATATTCGTTTTATATTGCGGTCTATCACAAAAATATTACGCCGAGAGTTGTATTATAAACTTGTTGTGTGAAAATAAATGTCCTTGTCATGATTGATTTAATTGTGAAATAAGTTCAATACAAAAAGTATGTTATCTAGGTCAAGTTAAAGGCATAATTGTATATATTATATAAGTTAAATAAGAGGTTAGTTCTTGGAGCAAACATGTAAGGAATATTTTAAATAATTAAGTATAAAATTAAAATTTTATTGACTCTTTTTGATATAGTTCAGTGGATTAGTAAGGTGTATTTGTAATTCTCAAATTGCGAAGTGATAGTGAAACAGGCATGAAAATGTTATAGAGGAACCATCCTGCTAGATGGACCTCGTAGAACACATGGAAATTAGTAGGAAAACAGTGTATGCAGATGACATCTATCCCTTGGGTAGACTTGAATTCAGTTTATATAGAAGATATAATTTAAAGAGGCAAATTACAATATAAAAGAGAATACATTTACAAGCATTGGCTATATTTCTAATTTAGGCAAGTTTTAGAATGATTAGCAAATATCTTACAACAAGCAACTCATCGTTACTCTAAGAAAGACAACAAAGTGCGTAAATTCTGAGATGATGTTTGTCAAGGATAATATTAGAATTATGATCAAAATATTATCATGAGTTTAAAAAGAACTAAAGCTAGATGTGGACTGTTGACATCTGATACAGAGTTACTGTATAGAAAAATAAATCTTTCTCATTGAATTCGTTACTTCATTGTATTATTTATTTATAAAAATGATCCTCTGGTGTGGGAGTGCCAATAACTTTTATAAAATACCGGTAATTTTAAATTTTACAAGTTCGGCATATTTGTCGACCTATAAAAGACAAGAACAGGATTGCCGCGGACAGTTGACTTGAGTCGGTTTTTGTGTTTGCCGGACGACGGACTATAAAAAGGTAAGTATTGGAAATAAATTGTCTTAATTAATATATAATATATGTTTTTAAGTTGTTACTTAATGTTTTTCCAAAGATTTGAACTGAACAATAGTTGAACTGATAGCTAAATAAAGTAGGAATGCTAACACTAACTGTACTAAGATGGATATCGTAGATTCGATACTTTATCATCATTACCTTATTATTTCGCTTGCTTATTTTGATTATTAAATATCTATTTCTAAATTATGATTTTTAGGTGTTAAACATCACATACTTTGTGTAATAATCTATACAGTGTTGTATTTTTACCGAGAAATTATTATTGATACAATGGTTATAAAAAAAAATACAAATTTTAATCATCTTGTTGTTACAGAAAATGAAATTAAGTGCAGTGGTGTTTTGCGTACTGGTAGGATGTGCGGTGTCTCTGGCCGTTGAGCACAGTCCACTGCTTTCTGCTTTACAACCTCGAGATGTCGCCGTCGAATCATCAGGTGTAGCTCAGAGCAGAGATAAGCGAGGTCTCGCTCTCCTGGGTACGTTGTAATCTAGATTTCTCGTTATCCTTAGTTATTGGTATGATAATTTCACAGAATCTCAGTTCTCAATTGAGCTGAGATAGCTTGCATTTGCATATCTAGATTAAGTAAGTTTAGATTTTAAAAATATGCACTTTAATTTATTTCTAACATAGATTATTTTAGAAAATTAAGTTTTACTACAAAAAAAAAGTATTTTGATTATTATTATGTTATACCTAATGAAGTGGTAATCTTAAATTATTGTTTAAATCCAGGTGCCGGAGCAATAGGAGCAGGAATTATAGGCGCAGGAGCACTTGGACTCGGAGCTGGTATCGTTGGGGCTAAGGCTGGATTTATTGGTGGAGCTTTAGCTTCTGGCGCCTTATACGGACACGGTAGAAGTTATGGCGGCTATGGAGGATATTACGGTGGCGGCGGCTACTACGGTCACGGTGGCTATGGAAGTTACGGTGGATACGGTGGCTACCATGGATATGGTCATGGATACAGGTACTTACTTAGAAATTTGGCGATATAATAATATTTTGAATTTTGAAACAAAGCCTAAAATAGAATTTTCTGACATTTGAATATCACGAAATATCTGCGGCAGTCCACAGCTGGATAGTGGCATCTCCCAAGGCACGTTGATTAGCGGCGGAGATATACAATTGGTTTGTTGATTCCAGTAAATAAGAGAAGAAAACCTGCTTTTGTCTATACACAGCTGGAGATAAGTCCTTCATTTATTGCCATCTGCTATTTATCTCCTAGACAACCATTTCACAACGCAATAGACTAGACGATCTGGTTAGAAGGATCCCATATAAGCATTACTTACACATAATTCAAATGTGTAAAGTTTACATAACAGTTATGTAATTGTTTGTTTCTGTAATATAATAAAAAAACATTGTTTCAGATCGTACTATCCTTCATCAAGCTACGTTGTTTCTAGCCCATGGTATTAAGTTACACTATCGCAGTACGGTAGCTATATGTTGATTATTTGTAGACTTTTTTGTGTGGTTGTGTGTGCGTTAAAAATATTGTCATCACCGTGATATTGTATGAAAATAAACTAATTTACTTATTATTATTTTTATTCTATTATCATAAAACAAAAATGAAATATGGTAACTATTGAGTGTGTTTAATAATTTATAATAATGATATGCAAATTACATTACGAAAAAGGTGGTTTCAAAGTTATTTGTAGGTATCATGATTTTTTATAAGCTGATTATATCAAACTAGTTTATGTTGGCGTCATCATCTACGCACAACTTTCTGTGTTCATATATAATGAAACATGAGAATAGTAACATTTTTCCTTAATATCCTAATTGTTAAAGTGTTTGTATTTGCAAATTCATATAAAGTGAGATAAAGAGAGATTGTGTAACTTAGCGACGTTACCGAACCAGTCGTTTCAAACTCATGTTTAGAATGAATTTTATTTTCATTATGTCAACTTCAAGTCTACAATATAGTTTTACAATACTACAACAAATAACAAACTATAAATATAGTTTGAAAACAATAGGGAACAGGTAAGCGTAAAAAGTTGTTAAGTTATAAGTCTATAACAGTACGTGAATTGATTAAGTTTCGAGTTAAGCAGTTTTAAAACTGTAAAAGGAATAATTTTGAAGCTGTATATAAGCTGTATTTTGTAAACTTATATATTTTAGTCCATATTAGAGTCAAATTTGATATGTGATGTTACATCTGCTCGTTATAATTTATATGTGCAGCCGGGGTCACCGACGTAACGTGCTCAAGAATTATGTGGTCTAATATACTCCCTTTTATCATACGACGTATAGATACACGGCAAATCTTCATCCCTTCCTTGTCGATATTCCGCGTACTAGGATAAAGTGGTTCCCATAGCTCTTCTTAATGCGAACAGCGAAGGATTGGAACAGTTTACCGACGTCAATGTTACCGTCCAGCTGTCGTGACAGTCTACAAGAGAAGAGTAAATAGTTTTCTTCTAGACTAGTGCGCTTTACGCGAGATGTAATTTAGGTAGATTACATCTCCGCTTTCTAACGGGTAGGATTGTAGTCAAGCAACAGGCTATATAAAATAAAGGAAATTTTATACGTACTATATAATCTAAATAAATTTATAAGCTTTTCGACGTCTTTCTAGTACAGTACTTCCTAAAAGTCCTTTTATCAAAATACGAATTGAATTCTTCAGGAAGTATGTTTTTAAAAAGTAATCATCAAAATGTATTTCTTTTGGAGTCAGTTTATCAATCCAATGCTATATAAAAACACTGAAATTGTTTTCGTAAGTGATATGTCAACAAATTAAACACTACCGTACAGTTAAAGATTATATATGAAATTAACTGCCGCTTCCTGAATAATTCGCTGATAGCGTTTTTTTGAAGTTGCATCTCCACTAAGTGAGCCTTGATGACTTTTAAGGAAGACGGTAAACATTTTGAATGTTTGTAGTTATATTTGTATCAGATAATTATACTTTTTATGTTGTTTTAAGATCTCATTGTTATTTAATATATTTTAATGAGGGTGTAAAGGGACTCGCACGACAATTCACGGGACCCAAGCCAATCTCATCTGCTCATGGTGCATCCTACTAATCAACATACGAGGTTTTTCATTGGGCTAGCATGGTAGGAAATAGTCCCAATCCCTCCTTGTGAATCCCTATAAACGACGGCTCAGTACCGGTACCTGAGGTCAAGCTGACTGTAAGGTCGTGGGAAGCCGCTAGATGCGGGCAGCGCAGGAGCGATCGATGTGGAAATATTTGGGAGAGACCTACGTCATGGACATGCAGACAGACATCATTGGACGTCTATCGGCTGATGATTGATTGATCGAATGATAATTTATGGACGATTAATATAGTGCTGGCATGCCCCATGTAGGTGCTCCGATGATCTGATAAAGATCGCGGGAAACAGCTGCCAACGGACATTGTAAGGCCGATCGGAGTGGAGATCCTTAAGGAAGGCCTATGCTCAGCAGTCTGCGTTATTCTGCTAATAATGTAATGTAATGAACTAACATGACTATTGTGTGTGCGTTATTTTCTATTGTATATTGTACATAAATTCAAAAGGCGAGAATATTTCAATGTGTAGTAAGTTGCACTACAGTAACAAAAAAAGTCTTATCCTTTTTACTTGTATGTTTTGCGTTCCGAAAAAATCTCTACTGCATGAGGTGGCCCTCATAATGCATTCAGGGTGACAAACGGGTTTCACACACAACGTAGTCCCATAAGGTATACTCAGAGAGTTTTCATTTTCAACATACAGAATCGAGATACTACTGTGAACAATATGACTTACCAAATATCATGGTATAATTAATATATGCGATAAAAATTATTAAAGATATTAAAAGTATTATAGTCTAATAATATTTTGCAATGAGAATATGGCGGTCAAAGAACTAATGCCATAATTATTTTAACATTTACTTTTTGGATAGTATTATAAAAAAGCCTAACGTCTGTAAAATATAATATAATAAAGTGAATATAAGGAAGAAGCATATTTCACAAATTTTTAATGATCTATTTGGTAAAGAGAAATAGAATGGTAAATTGATGCTGTGTAATCAAATACTGATGATAATTATAACATATCGAATTAAATAATGATTATGATGTAATGATAGTACATTACATTAACATTACAGCAGTGATAAGATTACATTTAACAATTAACGCGCTTTGTATTTATACGCTGTGGATTATTAATAATTATTTGCACATTTTGTAGGAGGATTATTTATTAGATATTTTTTTGCTACGGAAGCAATAAAAAAGAGTATATCTATTTTATCACGGTTATGAGCTTTAGTGCAACCTAAATGAAGTCTGTTGTATGTAGTCACGATTTGTACTTGACGGTATTTAAGTTTATGGCTAATATTTATAGCAAACAATGGAGAAGGCCTATATCCAGCAGTGGATAAACAAAGGCTGATAATGATGGTTATAGCAAAATGTCTAGGTGCGACGACGTGTGAGAGGGTTATATTACGGAGTAAACTGCTAATAGGCTGATGAAATTATTTATAGCATAACAGCTAACTCTGCTCATCATTATATTTATTATTAGCCTTATCTGGTCTCCAGAGGAAAGTTTGCTACGCGTAGCAACTATAGGCACATATCTTTTGATTTTAATAATAATAATAATAATTGTTCCCCGCAACATACAGCCTTAGGCAGTGATTAACATACTTACAACCTAGTGAACAGGCAATCATCTCCAGAATGGTGTTGGGGCTGGCTCTCACCATGCGCACCTTTTCCGCATCGTGGCATAGAAGCAATCGACGCGTGCTTGGGCAAACATCCCTGATGCGCTATAGAAGCGAGGCAACCCCAACAGCACTCTGAATGCGTGGTTATATTGAACGGGACGGGCGTTGTAGGACTTTTGCTTGTAGCTCACCCACAGGCTGCTCGCAAAGAAACTCGTGCAGTAAGCTCTTAATAGAGAGTTTAACCTCCTTCGAGCATTGAGCAAATTTGCGAGCGATCATGTTAGTTCTCACCACTCCTCCACTTCCACTCTTTAGACTTAAAATTATGGTCAGTTTTAGAGGACATGGCCTGCTTTAAACGACACGGCTACATTGAGTCTCTTAAAAAAAATTTAACAAGCAGTGGCGGTGGTAGAAATTTCCTTTGGACACAGTGCGTCCAAACTCAAGTACAAATCCATAGATTCGTAGCCAAACTGATTAAAGGCCTATATAAAACCTGATGATGATGATGATGATGACGACGACGACGACGACGATGATCACGACGATCACGACGACCACGACGACCACGACCACGACCACGACGACGACGACCACGACGACGACGACGACCACGACGACGACGATGACGACGACGACCACGACCACGACGACGACGACCACAACAACGACGACGACGACCACGACGACGAAGAAAGAAAGAAAACTATATGTTTCTAAAAGTTGTGATGAAACGCATTTATTACTAATTTGTTGTTTGACGTGATGTAGCTGTTGGATGTTGTGCAATATAAATAATTCGATCTGGGTTACCTAAGCGTGTGTAGAAATAAATTTTGATAAAATACTGGTATGAAACAATATGCCTTTTTCATGATACAAGTTCTTTTTAGGAAGCAAAAAATATCCTATTTTAGCTTAATTATATTTTTATGACAAAATTATAAATATGTAGCAATTAAAAAGAAGAATAGCGTTTATGCTTTTTTTCTAAAAAAGTTCTTTGTTACTTTTTTTCTTGTTTAAAGTTTATTGTCTAGTTTTAAGTTGGTAAATTTTGTTGCTTGCCTAGTGCAGGTTCTATGAAAAGAGGATACAACCTTACTCGTGTGAAAAGTTAATAAACAACCAGTTAGTAAGCCTACTGACTAATAGAATAGGTGTGTGATTGCCAACATCTCTTCAATAGTTTATATAATCAAATTTTCGTTTAATAATCAAATTAAAGAAATTGTAGTAATACACAAGCCGAAAAAATCCCTCAACTACAAAAGCCTGGCGGGACCATGCGAGTGAGTATAGCTAATATAGTATATAGCTATATAGTAATAAGTATCTAGGCGTAGACGATTAGTGTATTCATTTAGGAGCACATCTAAGTACATGAACACGTATTTGGTTTAGGCGTCTGAGGTGCCAGAAAACCATCACGCCAAAAGTCGTGTAGGTTTAAAGCGATGTAAGTCCTCGCCCTGTGAACGCAAGGAATTGATGGATGTCAAACAAAACAGACTCATAAAAATAAGAAAAACATTTTTTTTTTTAAGCGATAAATTTAACTAAAATATCTTTTAAATACTAGTCAAATGTAATGCGATGGGGGATCGACGTTATTAGAGGGAAAAATGCTGGACTATCAAGCAGATGTTCGATGTATAAGCACCTTAATAACCCGTCGAGATGTTTATGCAACTGGAGTTTTATTTGTAATGAGATATTTTGCACTTACATTTATTGAGAAACATCTTGTTTTAAACAAATCGGAATCCGTAGGCATTCTTAAGTATTCACGTAATATAAATGTTTTATTTTTTTATTTGACAAAGCGATTTTGATGCTAACCTGATGGCAAGTAATATTCTTGATGATAACAATGTGGCGCTAGTTAGGTAATATACATTGTACTACATTGTGTTGTTCATTCTGCGATACAAAATATTAGGTATCATTACCCAAGTAACTTTACTAGCTACTGCGCCTTTGAAAACAAAAAAGCAATATTGTTTAGCGGCAAAAATAGTTGATAACTAACCTAATAAACCAGTGTGTTTATTGCATTGTTGGGTTATAAATCATCATGTATGAAAGAATCATCACATTCACCTGGCCATTACATAAAAATAATAGGATACATCAGAAAAATATAAATTAATAAAAAAATTTAGTATGTTATAGTTAATGTATCGAATTGTTATTGAGACAGTTATCGCTTCATGCAATTTTACATTTTTTGAGAATCGAACGAAGAGTAAGTTTCTTGCAAAATAACTTAAAACTTTATTTAAACGAGTTTCACATTTCAGTGTTTCTCTAATTCTCAAAATTGATAAAAGCCGTCAAGACCTTCCGTTATCAAAGAACAATGTTTTAATCAAACAAAAAAATGATCTAGTTTATATGTCAGGGACATTAAAAAATAATTAGTTTTTAAAGTGAGCAAGGTTAGTGAGATTATAGTAGAATGTTACGTTTACTTTATTTTAGCATCATCTACGGTAAAATTAAATACAAATTAACATTATGTAGAACTTAGAAAATCAAAGTGGGATGTCAAATTTAAAATATAAAATAACTTAGATTTAACCGTCCCAAGAGGTTCCGTGGCGGAGGGGTTCAGTAGCCGTGGCGCGGACACACGGTGTAGCGAAGAGGAACCTATCCGCCCGGCCCGAGGTGTAGGGCCGGCCCGAGGCGACTGCTGCTCCAGGTTAGAGCTCCTGTTCAAGGAGCTCACCACGAGATGCGCGCCGGTGGCTACAGGTGCGGTTTCATACTGGCCCTTGCAGCCGAAGTGGAGTCGCGGAGGGAGCACCCTTTGTGACTAAGCGGTGCGCACCGCTGACGCGGCGGCGGTGGGGCAGCGGGGGAAGAGTAGTGTCGGTGTTGTGATGCACTGTTCTCACTATCCTCCGCGGCCGTATAACGGGTGGCGGCGGGCCCAACATCGGATTCGCCACAGGAAGCCGGGAAAAGGTTTCTCTCTTGGCTACCATGGCTTCTGGGTGACGGGTTTGGGGGAATCCGTTTTCCGTACGATTGCAGGGGGCCGAGGCCCTTCTGCGCTCTATGCTCCGGCGTGCCCCTGCGGAGGTGGAAAGAGAGGGTTCATTCCTCCCTCTCGAGGTTGGGCTGCGTAAACGCCTGGCACCGGTGGGGTCGCGGATGGTGCGAAAGCGTTCCCGTGACTCTGCGAGCAGGTGACGAAGTGGTACATCGTGGGGGTTTTAGTCGGTGCAAGTCCGACATAACCTGTCTTTGCCCTCGCTTGCACGGGTATCTCCTTTGCTCCCTCTCTATGTCACCGTCGCCTTGCAGATCAGTGGTAATGTTCATACGCCTTGTATAGCTTTTACATTTCTTTGACGCATCACTAAGAACACATACAATATTCTCATACATTCTATCTATAGACATTATACAGTTACATTTATTTAAACAACAATTTTCACATATTTTAATTTCTGGGTATAATCAATAAATTTTAACTTTTCGTTACATTCCGCATAATATAGATCTATCTGTTTATTATTTCTTTCACTCCATAATATCTTATTATATACAATATTTTCATTTACTAATATTGGAGATAACACATTAAACCTGCACTCAGCTATAGTCGGAAAGTGAATAGATCACCACACATCCCATTTAAAATAAATGTTACATATAGCACTCTTTGCAGCTTGCGTTGTTACAAAATGATCGAGCCATCTTATACACCTGTGAGATTCGCTTACAGATTTGTACGTACAGGATGATAGCCCTAATGTATCTACAGCTACGCAGTACCAATTTTGTTCTGAAACACAGTTTTGTTCCACAACAGGGCGACACCGCCGTACGGACTTTTTCGCAACATACCCACCGACGTATCTATCGCAGACGTGCCCGTGTAGCTAAAGTTGTTATCGATGCTGTTGAGGTAGGATACGTCCTGTGGCAGCAGCCAGGTCTCCTGCAGTGCGATTACGTCACAAGACAAGCACAATTCTCGGATGCCCTCAATGGATCGTTTTACATTTTTACAATTAAAAGTAGCTAATTTTATTAAATCCTTATTCATTATATTTGTTATTTTAAGCAGTTTTTATTAAATGCTTTATTCGATCTATATTTCATATTGACAAAACTTTTCAATAGTATGCCTGTAGGCCAAATAGTTTCATTCAGAAATATTTCCAATTTACTTTGTGGAACAAAAAATTTATAAGCTTTGTAGCTATCGTGGTTTTTTATATAAATTTTCTCCAGTCACCGATTCATTTGTCTTTAATTTAATGTAATTTATGATCTCATCATCTTTTGTATCATTGTGAATGTTAGAAATGAATATTGGTATCATTCGTACAGCAGCTTTACAGATCTCTTCGGCATCGTTTGCAACGGCCGTTTTGCCCTTAAATCGGTATTTTTTCTTGGACCGTTTTATCGTTGACCACTTACTCTCGTTAGTATTATTTTCATTATGAGGGTACTCTGAAGATACTTCAGCCGACCGCTGCACACTGTTATCTCGCAGCTGATTTAATACCAGCGGGGGCGACATTACTCGGACGACTCACCGGCTTATTTTGCTCCGTATTACTTTCAACGCGTTGTATTTGTGTTTGTTGCATGAGATTACTACACTTATTTGTTTGCATATCAGGTACCACGTTTCGGTACTCACGGCGATAGTTATTGTTGTTATTTGAATTGCTCATTGGCGGCTGTTTTTTTTTTATTGTTATCCGATAGCACCGAATCGTGCACATGCGATAGCCGCACGATATAGACGCACTATCCATATTCCAAGCACCACGCTTTGTGTTAATGTTGCAAATAGGGGTAGGCAAAATTGAGGCATATTTTAAATTATTGAGCACCGTTTTAAGTTCATCTACGTATTCATTCGTAGCAGGTGTCACTTTTAAGCTTGATTAAATCCTTTAACAAGCTCGTGCAGTCCAAATGGTCGAATGTTAACGGTGGCAGTTTTTTTTACTTTTTAGCTATGTAAACCGATAATATATCTGGGTCCGTTTATTTAATTAGACTTATATCATCCATATCACGATTCTCCTTTCCTTTTTTTTCGATATATTTTTCGTTTATCGGCAGGCAAAGCACTATATAACAGGAATTTAGATTTTTTAATATCCTCCTTTGTGAATGATAACGTACATAGCCTTATTAACGTCTTTTCGTTTACAACAGATATTTTATTCTGTAGATACGCTAGCAGTTCATCTAATGTAAAACTGTGCTTTTGAGATACTTCAAACTGAGTACTTGTTGTACACCGATAAATTGGACATAAGACATTATATTGCAAGCAAATAGCTAATACTAAAACTTTGATTTAAACTTTTTTATCAGATGTATTAGTTTTCTTAGTGCTTAGTGAATAAATGAACAACTCTACGAATTAATTTTTTTATTATAAGAAGCTATGAGAGGAATAAAACAATTGTTTACCAGGTGGTAAATTATATGCCTGCCCATAATTGTGAGGTGTTAGTTAAGATAATAAGGACATCAGTTAAGATTCGTTACCCAAATAATTTATCTGCTATTACCTTAAACGAAACACATTAAAGTTCGCACACTACTGTTTCGCGGCAGAAAGAGGCATTGTGGTGGTACTTACCTAAATGGTTTTTGGCAAATTATCTGTACGCAGCATCGCTACAAGGCATTTACAGATTGTATCAAAACAGATTGTTATATGTAATTCGATATTTTCTGGTGGTAGATTTCTATTGCCGAAGACTCTCTAGGTGGGTACCACCTCATTTCCTATTTCTGTCGCTAAACAGTACTGTGAAAATATTACTATGTTCCTGTTTAAATGGCTCTGTAGCTAGTAAAAATATTGGAGTACTGGGATTTAACATCTTACGTCTGAAAGCAACGAACACAATGTGGTGCAATGTATATCAACCAACTAGCACCATTATGGGCGAGAGTATCACTTACCACTAAGTGAAAGTCTTGTTCGTCTCGTAGTTTCGTCATTTAAAAAAGAATTAAAGTTAAGCTTATATTTAGTAACGCTAACTTTGTCTATTATATTTTTTTTAATTTATAACAATATAATGTATGACGTCGTCATTAGCTTAATTGAATCTTATTATCACATATGTATTTCGCTTCGGACACAAATCGATACTAACCATGATAAGCTTATATTCATCGTATTAAGTTATCCGCCTTTGGGGATTCTCTCAAGTCTTATCCATTATGTAGAACAACATTAGAACTACTTAAATCAGCTTAGCAGAGATTATAGTTTAGTAAGTACTTTCAACAATAAGCATATCATCGAGAAGGTCAGGCAAACTGAAGATATAAGCACTTTGCTATACATAAGATTTAAAGTGAATTAAAAAAATAATAGATATATAATAGTACGTTACCATTTTTATTATATTAGTACATACAATAAAAAACCAGGCACATTGTTAAAATTGCTTGCTTGTGTTCTATTTTATATGTACTTTTATAATTTATATAAATGTATATAATAATATTTAAATGTATAAAAAAATAAATAAAATAAGGGATAAACCGTAAAACTTGATATATACATTAAATAAAAATTATCTGAGAATGACATTTTTGTCGTATTTAAATTGAATTCAAATCCCCTTTAAATCTGCGAACGAAAGAGTTGAGTAACCAAACAAATATATACGAGATTTGTGGCAGGAGTTTGGACTTTCACAATAAAAGCAATAACACTGGCGACTATAAAAGTTAGTTAATACATTTGAAATTTATAGTTTTAGTCACAACAAGTATAATATTAGTAATTTTTAACGCTTTTACTTCGTTACTTAACTTTATAAACTAGCTGTAGCCCGCTTTGCTTGCCGTAATATAAAATTGGACTTGAAATTTCTCTGAAATATTTCTTGAGAGCAACTGTAACCGCAAATGACTTTCTATAGCAACCGTTACTATATCAACCGCATAAATATTATAATATGAAATGAAAATGTTTATAAAAATTAATTAGAAACAAGTTGATGAAGGATCTATGAAATTCAAAATCTTAAAAGCCTATAACCATCTACAAATCATTCCGCGTCGAGTGGTTATGTTCCCATGTATACTTTCACGAGTTTTCACGTGATTGGCGAACAAACAAAGCTCATTTCCATTATATATATCATCATCATCAGCCCATAGACGTCCACTACTGGACATAAGCCACTCCTAAAGATCTCTACATCGATCGGATTTATACATATATACATAAACCCGTCCCTCGATATGCACGGTACTTGAATTATACGGTTTCGTTTTTACACGGTTTTCAAATAAAAAAAAATTTTTTTTGGTCTTATTCTGATAGTTTCGCATTATGCCATTTATCAGTATCATATCGTTGATCGTACTCTTTTAAAAGCTCGTTCAAAGTTACCGAACGCACCCTTTTCCAAAACAATACGAGGCTTTTGCTTGCATCAGCCTCTTTTTTGGTTGAGGAAACTTCAAAGTCATATGTTCTGATTGAATTCCAATAACAGGTGATCAGCAAACCTTATCTCATTTTACACGATTATAATGAACAACATATCCGTCTACTTTGTACAAACTCTGTGTCTCGTTTTACACGGTTTCGTTTTGCACTATTTTCCCAAGAACGTATCTACCGTGCAAATCGAGGGAGAGTGTATACATCTACATATAGATTCACAGTAAATACACACACACACAACAAGAATTTACATTGGAAATGTAATGAGGTTCGACTTGGCGCTTGATTAACTTTGTTATCTTTGTACTTACTACCCAAATCGGTATATATTACCTAAAGTAGTTAACTTTAGACCGATTTTCAATTGAAGGAGACTTGTTTGATCCATTCGATCTAGTACCTGAAACGCAAACTGCAAAATCAATATGTCGGCGCCTGTTTGTCCACAGACCCAATTTAGCGTTCTAGCTGTTTTACTCAAACTTCTAAAGATACTTGCAACTTATTTTTGTATATAAAAAGAAAAAATTTGCGTTCATTTATGATTATCTTCAGTTATTTTATTCATTATTGGAGATTGACTGCGTCTTTAAATTTACTTAAGAAAGATCAAGAACCTGTTATATAAGTAGAAAAAAGTTTTTTTTGAGCTTATTTTCTTTAATACGGTGAGAAATCAATGACTATCCAGAAGTTTTATACATTATATTTAATAATCATTAAGAGATTTTTTTTTTTAATTAAGCGTCGAGATAAGGGAAACGTACATCTGATGGTAAGTGGTACAGCAACCCATAACGACATGACGCTAGTAAGGATGATATATAATGCACAATATTGACTTAAGATGTTGAGTTTCGTTACTTAGGTTAGTGTAATTACTGGTAATTGTAACAGCTACAGCGCCCTTCAAACTGGAACACAGTAATATTTGCACACAACACACTGTTTGTATACCAAATAAATCTCTATCGTTACATGATTACTCATATTGGGTGCATAAATTGTTAATAATTTTAATCGAAAATAACAATTATACGATTTTTTTGGATATTTACTAATGATAAGTAGCGCCTTTAATGGATAATAAATATAAAACAAGACGTATACAAAAAAAATCTATAAATTTTTAACTACACTTAGAAAGTGTTTAATTAAGTTGTTATGTATACAAACGCGGATTTCGTGTATGTTTTTGTGTTTTATGTCGCTAGATATATTAATAGATATTGTATATCATAAAAGTCTTTAAGTAAGGTATGCTACGCTGTTAGACTTACTTTATAAGTCGCAGATGTAAACAAAAGCCTACGAACTTAAGTGTGCGAACGGAGGTGTAGCTGCGTCTGAGGGCTTTCGAAACGAGAGCGCACATTTGTACAAACGACAGTGTAACCAACGATGGAGAAATACTACTTATATATAAGTGTGCAGATGTGTCTTAAAAATAGAAAATGTAAAAAATACTATTTTCTATTAGCAAAATTAAACTGCTTACTTTTATTCAATTAAGCAATGAGATGAGCGTAATTTTCACCTGATGATAAGTGACATGCCTGCCCATAACAAAGGATTATGTTGTTCTCGTCGACTGAGACCTCTGTTGAATATTTTTTTATACAAACAAACGACGAGATAAGCGGAATGTTCACCTAATAGTAAGTGATACGCCTGCTCATAATAATGTAGCGCTTGTCAGGATTATATACTCTGCACCACATTGCGCTCGCCGCGTGAGATTTGGTAAGTCTCTGTTGTCGGAGATTGTCTAGGTAGATATCATCGCAGAGCCTCTTCCTGCCGCCAAACAGTAGGATGCAAACGTTACTGTGTTCCGGTGTAAAGGGCGTTGTGAGTAGTGAAATTACTAGGGCAACGAGACTCAACGTCTCACGTCTCAGGCGACGAGCATAATGTGGTGCAGTATATATCATCCTAACTAGCACCTCGTTGTTATAGGCAGGCGTATTACTAATCACAGGCGAAAGTCCGAATCGTCTCGTCGCTTAATTAAACAAAAAAAACTCCCGTCATCGTCAATATATACGTAAATAAATGTGGAATTTTTCGATGTTATCACGAAGGTAAAATTTAAAGTCCTCACAGAAAAGTTTTAACTACGCCAGCGCCAGTACATCAACGCTTAAAGTAATAAAAACAATAATTAAAAATTTATTTGCAGGAGTTTTGTGGTAAATCAGATCGTTTAATTGCTGTGCTATAACAAATGGCGCGATTGGATGCTGGTAATTGCTATTATATATTATAACATAAAGTGCATCGACATTACCTAAGCTTTGCTTATACATTTGTTTAATATATTTATTGTACATTAGGTAAGTAACTAGGGTATGTAGTAGGATAGTACATAAATATTATAGGAATAAGCTATATGTTAGTACCGTCATAGAACAGAGTGAATATATTTTTTTATTCATTGAAGCGACGAGAAGAGCGCTGCATTCACCTGGTGGTAAGTGCACCCATAACAACGTGACGCTATATAGTATGATATACACAGCACCACATGGCGCTCGTCGCCCTGAGACATAGGATGTTCAGTCTCGATATTGCAATAATTTCACCAGCTACAACTCCCTTGAATCCGGGACACGTAATGTTTGTACACTACTGTTTGGCGGTAGAAATAGAAGGTGCGGTGCCATTTAGACAGTCTCCGGCAAAAGAACCTACCACCGTTGCAATATATATGCTTCTTTAACTATGAACCTCGTCCATAGGTTGTTACAAAGTTCAAATGTAAAAATTGTGCTTAACAGTAGTCTGACCTGTAGTTATTATAACGTTGCTTATATACTCTATTTGTGTGTATATTGGTTTTAGATTCACTCTCCTTTGCAGTTGAATCTAATATAAGATATAATCTTGAGAAATGTGTGCATTTGACAAATTGTAAATTAACCTTATGTTGAAAGCCTTGGAGCAAAAATGGTTCTAACTTTTAAAAGGTGTTACAGAAAAGCCACCACGTCGCCACGATTTATGAAGGCTATTAAGGTAAGGGCGAATGTAAGTAGTTCGAAGCAGTGGCAAAAACAGGAAGATTTAACACTGTCTTATTTAGAGAGATATCTGGAAGTTATTGTGGTTACTGCGTCCGCATTCATTAATGTTCTACATTTAAAAGGCATTTATTTTATTATTCTATAAATATAAAAAATATAAATTTTATTTTACAAATAAATAATTTATACGTATAGTTCAACTGAACATAAGTGATGCGCCTGCCTATAACAACGTGGCGCTAGTTAGGATGATATACACTGCACCGCATTGCGCGCATCGCCTAAGATAAAGGATTTTGAATCGCGTTACCCCAGTAATTACACTGGCTACAGCGCCCTTCAAACAGGAAAACAGTAATCTTTGCACACAAATGTTTGGCGGTAGAAATAGGTTTCATGATTCTTGATGATGTCAGCGCTGCAAGCCATTCAATTGTTACAGCTTATCTGACACTGGGCACGTGGACATGGATCCAGGACCTGTTTACAAAAAAAGTGTACTACTTGTAGTGTAGTTATCCGACGGCGGAGTTTTTATAATGTGTCTGGTTATTGGTGTCTCTGGCGAATCTACTCGGTCGTTGAGGGCGGGCGCGGACCCGTTCCCCGACTACCTTCGCCTGTTCGGGTGAGTTGACGCCTTGTCGAAATATGATTCGGAGCACTCTCTGAAGTGTTCCGCAATGGTTGGGAGTTTGAGGTCGCTGTGGAGGTCCACATTGCGCTGGTACCATTCGGCACCGGTTGCGATGCGGGTGAAACGATTTTGAATAACCTGCAGGGGTTTGAGGCGTGCTTCGGACGAATGGACGAAGACTACGCTGGCGTAAGACATTATAGGTCTTACGCATACCTTGTAGAGGTGAAGCTTGTGCCTGAGAGAGAGCTTGCTCTTTATGCACAGCAGGAGGTACAGCTTGCCCAGCACTTGAGCCGCTTTGTTTCTCGCCCCTCGAATGTGGGCGATGAAGTTGAGCCTGGCGTCGAGCGTCACGCCGAGGTATTTGACCGAGTCCCTCCATGGGATGGACTGGCCGAAGAGGGAGATCTGGCCTCTTTTATGGCCTTTTAGGACCGACTTCCAGTGGAGGGTTGAAAGCTTTCGATGAGTGAAGTGGATGGCTTCACTTTTTTCCGGGTTTACATCGATTCGCCACATCCGGAACCACTCGCCTAGCCGAGTGGTCGCCTTTTGTAAGCGACTTGTTATAACACCCGGAGTTCTGCCCGAGTGGTAGAGAGCGGTGTCATCCGCGAAAAGAGCGAGGTTGGCGTAGCGGTCCTTGGGAATGTCGCTCGTGTAGAGCGAGAAGAGTAGCGGGTAGAGGCAAGAGCCTTGGGGGACGCCGGCTTTGATCGGCCGGATCGAGGAGAGAGCGTGCTCGACGCGGAAGCGGAAGTAGCGGTTCGAGAGGTAGGCTCGAATGATAGTGACGAGTCGGTCTGGCACTTTGTGAGCGTAAAGCTTGTATAACAAGCCCTCGTGCCAGACTTTGTCGAACGCCTTCGCGACGTCGAATAGGACGGCGCAGGTGTCGATCGGACGTTTGTGCTCGAAGCCGGCCAAGATGTGTTCCGTCAGTCTGTGGACTTGTTAATTAAATGTATAGGTTTTTAATTTTAAGTTAAAACAACGAAAAGCTTAATTTGTACATACAAGAAAAATTAAGATATATTATTTATTCAGACTTGTAATTATTCAGGTAAAACATATTATATATATTTTTAGGGAATTTTACATGAAAGGATTATTGGCTTAACAGACGGTTATTGGTTGTTGGCACCAGAGCATTCTGTATTGTCTGGATAAACAAAGTGTACTCGAATATTTGCTTAAGCACAAGCATTTATTTACCTACAGCGCACGGTCTCGTTTAACAAGACAAAGTCAAGAGAAGATCCGGCTTCGGTTTTGAACAAACAGAGTAATCACGTATTCCTCATTAACTAAAGATTCGAGCGAGTAATTCGACTGAAATATACTACATTTATTATAACAATGTGAGTACAATATCTCAAAACATTAGATATTGCAGTTCAATCAAATTATCAAAAGACATGTTTCACGCGGTGATTCAACTCAGTAGCAAAATAAAAATTATTCACTACACATAGTGGACAATATATGAAATATTATGAAACGTGTTAAAAACTTAATAAAAACATTTTATTTATAAAAATGTTTAAAATCATGTTATGTCGGCGATAATTTTTTAATATCCGGCCTACGAGTATAGCACTGAGTCCTTCCCGGAATATTAATGCCGTAAACGGAAATCAGAGAAAATTCAATCGGGAATAACGAATTTACCAATCATAATGTAATGGTTATAACGGTACCCTAATTCGCTAAGAGGACTGAAAATAAAATCTATACCGATTTAGTTAATTAATTCACACTTTTAACTATACCATGTTATTTGTTAATCGTTTTATTATAAGGTCTTCTCAGCGGAGATTCTTGTATAAACAGTAATATCATATCTACACCCCGTACGGGTTTTATTGTTTATTAATGAAAATACGAGATTAAATAGAAGACTTATTTTTTACTTCAACGTAGCTGACTAAGCGGCACTTATATTTAACGCCATAAATAGTTCATCATCAGCGGATAAACGTCCTCTCTTGGACGTAGGCCTTCCCCAAAGATCCCAAATCGATCGGTCCTTGCACCATCATCATGCACTAGGAGCCGTCGTCTGATTGGGTTGATATGGAAGGACTTGGCCCATTTCTCACCATGCTGGACCAACGCGTGCTAGTGGGAGCCAGAGTCTTGTTTGTTAATTAAAAGGATGCACTACAAGTAGGTGAGATTGGCTCTGTTCTTGTGGGTAGTTGTGTAAGGGGTCCCTTACGCCCCATAAATAGTTACTAACTATTAATTTTTCTTCCGGTCTTAAGCTTCATTAATATCATGTAAAATAGAAATACTAACATTATTATCCTTTTTAATGTTTATTATTTGTTATTTATTTTAAATAGAAAAAAAATTTACTGACAAAGGCTTTCCACATTTGTTAACTAATAACTTTGAGATAAAACAATGATTAATAGGAATTTTAATCTCAGGAAATGCTTAAGGACTTGAAAGGAGTAAGGAAGAGGATATAGTTTCAAGTAATACGTCTGTAAATAATATAAAATTAAAAACAATCGTTTGGCATTGTATCAAATAAATATAAATTAATCATCCTGCAAATGGATACAGTGGCGTCTCCGTGACTTGGGATAGTTAACAATGGGAACGGTGGCAAGTATATCAATCATCTCCCTTTCGTAGTCTTGATGTTTTACATTAATTATTCATGGCGTGACGGTCGCGAAATCGTTAAAAAATATTTTATTAATTATAGAGTTTCAAATGACATCTTACAATTTGTGATGCAACCCACGATAAGAATTTTTTTTTCTTGAACAATTCAATGTAATTAGCTTTTACGACGAAGAGATCTAAAATACCACTGAACTAAGTATTGGTTCTTTATATCTATTTTAAAATCAAGTACTTGATTTATATATATATAAGATAATAACCGAACTAACTTTTTTATAATTAATGAGGTATATAAATGAAGAAATAAGAAAAAAACATTATTATGATATAATATCCCAGTTATAGCTCTCAGTAAAATGTAGCGCCTTTGGAGTATTACTCTTTCTTCAAGCATCAAAATGATCATAAGGTTGAGCATTAGCTCATGCTTATCCGTACTTAAGTTGACGTCGTCTTCACGTAATCGCATTACAGATACGACAGCCTTTCCTTACTCTGTATAACATAAAATATTGAATTATATTTAGACATTAAAATTATTAACTAAAAAAAATATATTATATACTAATTAATAAAAATTAGGAAGGAGAAATTACTAAAATAAGTTTATATTTTCTAATTTATCTTAAATAAGTTAACATTGGGATTCAAATTTTAACGAAGTTGTAACAATGATGATGATATAAATTGCTCGTTCCAACAATAAGGATGGTTGCTAGTCAAGTGTGTTGACAAAATATATTATCGTTTCAAATATATATAGTTATAGTAACATTCATTATACACACATACATCTCGAAGTATATGACTTACCTTAAAAAATAAACCTTTGTATTGAATAAAGCGACTATGCGGAAAAATAATTTAAATTTGTAACGTTAAAAGTTCATTATAATAGCTTTCTTTAAATGAACTCCATTCCGCTGTTCCTTAAGCTAAGGAATAATTTCTTGGCCTCCTTTCAAGTTTCAATTGTCAGATGAACAATAAAGTCTTTTAGCAATTTATTCACCTGATAATAATAATGTTTCGTGGAGATTACTTATATGTTTCATCTTTAAGTGTTTAATGTTAAAAAAGATTCTTACATAAATCTTTAAGACTTGAATACTAAAAATTTTAAATAAAATTAATGATTATATTATTACTGTTTTTTATTTACTGTAAAATTACTAAGGGATTAAAAAATTGTTAGATTTTTTATATGTAAACAACTATAACAACATTTTTAAAAATTGTGATGTGTAATGTACAAAAATGTCAAATATTCTATGTCTGTATATCAATGTAACATTGGCTACTGATTAAATTCCAGTAACCAAATACAGTAAGCCGCATACGTAAGGTATCGCGACGTCGAATTGGACGTAGATATTATTGAAGGTATGTATGAAAGGTTTCTTAGTTTAATTGAATCTAAGAATATATTATTCTGTATATTACCCGATTTTCATAAAGATTATAAGTTAAAGCAAGTTTTTTTATATTTATGAACTTAAAAAAAATATTTTACAATAAACTTAGTTGACTTAAGATCTTGCTTATATAAGCTTTAAGGAAGCCAATTTGATATTGTTATGTTGATTGTCGTGTTTTTTGTTCAAATCAACTAGAAAAGATAGTTTTGACCAGGATAATTTAAAAGAATGTCTAGTGATCTAAAATATTGCCATCTTCATGATGTTAGTATCTATTCCATTATTTGATTTTTATATACTCAAACAGTAGCTATCAGCTGCAGCTAGTTATAAATATTAAGCTTCGAAAAAGATCTCTTTTCTTCTTTTGTGTGTATAGTTAACTGAGTATTTTTTATTTGCATTTCTGCCTTTAATATTGTGGCTCTTAAACGATTCTACAAGTCTTATTAATATTTGGAACATGTATCCTAAGTGAACAAATCTAATGCAACGTTGCGCACCTTTAATTAAGGACAACTACTACTTAAGGACATCTACTGTTTCTTAATTGTTCGATGATAGGGCCAATGATGAAGCATGTTTGCCGAAAATATTCTATCTCTTTGTATGTTGAAAGTCGAAACAAGGTTGTCGTGATTATGGCAGGAGATTAACGATACAAATACGTATTCTAGCTGGTCAGGCGAGTTCGGATAATTCCTACCATCGTTCATATGGGACTGCATAGGGTGTGAACCTTCGTATTAAAGACCAACAGATAATCCTTGGGTCATATTACGAGAGACGGTTAACAAGAAAATTTACAACATTATTTATTGATAAGGTATGCTTCATTGCATTGTTAAAACGAAAAAATACATTTGTATGCGTTGATGTTTCCGAGTATACAACTAATATAATTCAATTTTACTTCTATATTTACAATGCTGTAACTCTGACTTTTTTGAACTTTATTAATCCAGGCCGTCGTAAACTTCTTTGATAACAGATCGGCTTATATCTAAAACGGTTTTATTGAATTTTTCTGGACGTAATACCCGCTTTTACTCGCCAAGGAATTTCATTATTCGGATTCTCGAATTTTCTACACGTATTAACTGTAAATATTTTCATACCCTTTATTTAAATATTTAAAGTCTGCTTAATTTCGATAAATTATACACATAAATATTTTATCATGTTTGAATATACTTAGTACCTGGATACCTTATAACCTGGAGTTTTAATTTTTATTCAAGCTTTAAAAAGATTTAATAGTTCCATAGTTATATTTATCGTAACTAGTGAAAATACTGCATATACAATCTAGCTACAGTGTTCAGAAGTAAGCATCTGCGGTAGTACATACGAAGACGGTTTCTGGAGATAGAGTTCCACCAACAATAGTATAACAAGCCGTTTTACATATATCAAAATAATATCCATAAGTGCGTTAATGTTAGATTTTTTTAAGTAGTTTAATTCGTTTTATTTTCTGCATTTTCAAACATAAAAGAAACAGATAGTTACAGCTGTAATAAAAATAAAAATATACCATTTTTTACTAATAATAATAGTTATTGCAAAAACGGACAATAGTTATTGTAACCAATTCTTGTGAAAACAGGCTTTATTAACACGGTTTATTGACAACCGGGTGCAATTTCAGTTAAAATAGAGTGGACGTTTAATGCGGCTTAAAAACAAATATAACTGAATATATTATTTTCCATTTATAATAGATGAATATAACTGTAAAAGTTTAATATAGCTTAAAATAATACGAAAACTAATATTAATTAATAAACACACGTCAAAGCCTCGATAAGATATGAAAATGGACCTTATCACCATCGGGTAAGTAGTTTGTTATAAGCCACCTGCCACAGACTCTTTGAATTAAAACTAGATAAAAGTAGAGAAAGAATCCTTAGCATATTGTTTTAAAAAATAAAAAAAAAATCATACAAATATTTCATAAGCAGAGTTGCGATTAGGAAAGCTGTTGTATTTTCGTATATGTTCATATGTATATATCAAATATTTAGTTATTGAGCATATACATGTCTAACTGTCTAAATTTCTTCACTTGTGTATAGAATAGGCTTTTAATATATACTTGATAATTATTTCATTATATTATACTACACATTTTTTCACTATTCTTGCGCTGTAACTTTCACATTAATATGACATATTTTGTTTAATTATTAATAGAAAATATTTATAAATAAATGCTTCAGGTCATCCGTACGGAGCAAACTCATATGTATACATACGTCTGAGATATGACAGTCGCAATGTACCATTAGACAAAAAGCATTATGTACTAAAAGCTCTATAAATAGCTGAAAAGAAAAAAAAATACGAAATATTTAAGTATGTACTTAAAAATTTTGCACAAATATTTAAAAAAAAAATCTATTCTAATATAAGTAGAGCATTTTTTAATCAAGGAAACAACGAGATGAGCGGGTCGTACATCATCATTTCAACCGATGGATGTCCACAGCTGGACATAGGTCTGTTGCGATGTGTGCCACAAAGTACGGTCTTGTGCTGTTCGAATCCAGTGGCTCGTAGCTATCGGCGGATCGTTCACTTGATGGTAAGTGATACACCTGCTCATAACAACGCGAAGTTAGTATGATATACACTGCCATACATTTCGCCCGTCGCCTTTAGACATAAGATGTTGAGTATTTAAGTAGTACTTCAGTAATTTCATTACGTACATCTCATTTCAAACTGAAACATAGAAATGTTTGCTCAGTACTGTTTGGCCGTAGAAATAGGCACTGCGTTAGTACCCACCTAGACGGTCTTCGGCAACAGAGATCTAGCAGCAGTGAATCCTAAAAATGCCCCTAAGAAAAAGTTTATAGGAGCATGGTGTAAGGGTATTATCAGAGCATACATGACTACTTCCACGTTATGTATTACATACATACATATATATATATATATGTAAATATTTACATTTTTCTTCCTCATCTACAAGAATGCCGACAGGTATTAATTCCCCCTTTTGCCCTGTAGTTAAGGATTATTCAAAATAGGACTAAGATGTATCTGTTTGTCTGCCTGCCTGCCTTGAAGGTGGGGCCCTCGTTGTCCACTAAGCGAGCCCGGGATGAACAACAAGTACGAGATCGTCAAGTGCTAGTTGCACCAAAACGAAGGTGTCGAGGAAGGCTGCAACCCTCTCAGGGATGTTATTTAGGTGTTTTCCATAGGGGATTCCGGGTTCTAAAACAACGCACTGAAGATGATTACTAGTAAAAATATCACATAACCTTATCTTGCCCCCATAAGGAGGGTATCTAATTAAAAGATCCGCTCTCCCATTAATCAAAAAAAGATATCAATTTCGTCTATTGTAACGTAAATATTTTAAATAAATAAATAGAAATAAAACTAAATAAACTGGATATTAAAAGTGTTCGTCATTATGGTAGCCGTTAAAGGCCATGTTTATGTATGCAGGGTTACGTGAGCTAGGGAAATGTATGTGGCTCGTGTGCGGTGTTTGGTTTTAATTAACTTTCTTGTTTGTTTTATTGATGATTTCGTTAAGAATTCAGAACAATGCTGTAATGGCTTAACAAGAGAATATTCCGTTACCGCGGATTGTGTGAAAAAATAACTATATTATATATATAGCAGTGTCGCTGTTGAAAAGATCGGAGATGATTTACTTTAAATTTAATTGTACTTAATGTAATTTACTGTAGAAGTCTTACTACATAGATAAAGTTTACCGTCTTCATTGTTAACAGTCTTTGTCTAGTCGCCGTACACTTGAGATCTTAAGTCTCGTTATTGAAGTAATTTTAGTAGCTACGGTGTTCTTTCTGCTACAACAGTAATTAATAGTTAGTAGTAATAGTAACTTACTTACAATCTACCGAAACAGGTACCTAACGTCGTTGTCATGAAATCATTAAAGACTTATTTTGTAAAGTAACCGTAAATACTTTCATTTGAATAATATTGCGTAAACATAACTTTAAAAGAGGTAACATAAACGTTGCAGCGCACATGTGTTACTTAATAGACAGTACAGTTTAAAGGGTTTAACTTTGTAACTATAGTGTACAATTTGTGTTTTAATTAAACTTGGTTTAGGCTTCATTGTTTGTTCAATTAATGATGTCGTTGATGGTAATATTAGTTGAGCATGATAAACCGCACTCAAAATGTTATCCAAATAGTTATTCTGTTTTAAAAACTATATGTGAAACTTAATTTAATTAAAATTTGGACTATGTTTAACTACTTATATAATTTTTAGATCTGTATACTGTTTGGCGACCGAAATTGTTGTTGAAATTAAATACTTACAGCGGAGCCTTAGACCACATCTCGTTCAGAGGATTGGAAGAGCATGTGCCTTCTTGTGAGTGTCTTGGAGATGGGGAAAGAGTATTATGTGTAGATTAGCATCCAAGTGTTAGCTGTTGGTGTGAGCAGCAATGAAGAAACGGACCATCTAGCCCAAAGTGCAATTTCAGATGGGATGGAAATTCATGTGTGTCCAAATGTTAGTTACCTTTTCATTAAATATAAAAAAATGTCATAAAATCTAGAAGACTTATTTTAATGAAAGGTCTAAGGAGAATAGAGTGTGGTACAAAACACTAGTACATTCCTTTAAAGAAATTCAAATTTATGGTGAAAAAGGTATCCTCACCCTATTGTGAAGTGTGTAACAAAAGTGAAAATCTGCATCATACGAGTATATTATAGGTATGTGTCCGGAACGGAAACAATAGGAAAACACTTATGCACAATACTTATATAAATCAATTGGATATCAGTCCATATCACAGGGGTCTGTCTTCCGTGTGCTTTGAGAAGGCTAGGACACTGTTCAATATTGTCATAAAATTTTATTGTCTTAGGGACGAGAACATTTAGGAAATGGAAGTTACTTATGGTGTGATGGGACTGTCATGATTGTTAATTAAAAGTCCCAAAATTAAAAAAAGAAAAAGAAATGTTAGCTGGTGATCTATACAGACATTGAATTCCATAACTTGCAGTTTCTTTTCTCGAAAGGTAAACGCAACATTGATGGAATAGCGAATTCGAAGCAGCTTTCTCGTGATCCCTGTTATGAAACGGTAAATCAGAATCGTGTAAGTGTTTAGTTAGTGCTACTTTTAAATTGAATTGTTCAACTCTTACGTTTAAATAGTTTATTGACATCACTTTACACACCCACAGCAGAAATCGACGTATTTCATTTCCTTGAGAACTCCGTGCCAGTAATTGGAATACTGTGTAATTGTCTTCACCTGGAAGTCAACAGCAGTTGGCTTGGTACTACATGCACAAAATGAGCGGAGCGTCGAGGTAAAGCCGTTTTCGACAACTAATTAATACTGCTGTTGCACTCGGAATTGAGGAATTGAAATTTTGCTTAATCGTGTTCAATATTAATGAAATATGAATATTTTAATTTAATTCTTTGTTTGTATTATTTGCTAATCCAATGTATTAGGCGATAAAAATTTAAGAAAGTGTTCTTCACTAGAAATTTTTAAAGTTAAAATAGCACGTGAACTGAAAAATAATTAACTAGAAACATGTAACTTCTTTCATTGAAATAGTTGATAAATAAAAATTATAGCGGAGGCAATTTTTCCGAAATTTGCGTTATTCAGATCGTTATAAGTAACGTAAAATTTGCAACTCTAACAAAAAAGACTATAGTTGTTATGTAACAAAAATGTGTACTTTTTTTATAAGTATGTCATTTTATATAGAGAAGTTTATTATTTCTCAGTAGAATAAAACTAGAAGAGATCTTTTACATTGTTTGAAAATAGCATTAAGTAAATGTAGTAAAAGTAAAGAATGCGAGTGTCAGGTAAAAATATGGGTGGAACAAAGTCTGCATTGAAATATAGCCTCGTGGATTTATTACAAAGCTGGCATTTGTACACTTGAAACAAATATGTATGTCGCAATGTATGTAAATACTTGCAGCTTTTAATTACGTTTTCTCTTATTTTACTAAACTTTCTATTTTACTTCTCACAGCGAAGAAAATTTACGAACAAAATTCATTGAAACAGGTTCTCAATTAATGTGATTACAAACGTGTACAGTGATTTTTTTTGCTATTTTTTTGTGATATGCTAGTAGATTTGTATGGTTTTCAGCAAATACTTGCTACAAGGATATGTAAAACGCCGCAGTTAATTAGTAACAAAAATTGTACGCAATTATTTCATTATAAAAATTTACATAAAGCAAAATAAATGAACATGTTTCTTGTGAAATATATAGTGTGAACGTGTAACAGTTATATTTAATTCGTAGTACGTACAATAGGTGAAGTTATTCATCATCATTTATTGCTCTGGTGAGGGCGCCGGGTAGGAGCCGTTATATTTCACAACCTGTGATCGCTTTAAATATTGTTTATTACTGTAGCTGGAATAAATTATTGTTACAATACAGAATGCAGCTAATGAAATATAAACATACATATTTGACCGATAACGAGACAAAGGTTCTTCGGTGCGAATCTCATTTGTTCCTTATTAAGTTATTTATATTTTCTTCTTGTAAATATACGCCCCCTAAAGATAGACCAACAAACTTAATAAAAACATCTAATCTATGGAAAATTTTGAAACAGTGATTCTGTAGCTGTAATAACGGATGTTGAAACTTATTGTCGAGTACATTTTCATAAAGTATTTACATAAAATTGTTACCATATTAAAAAAAGAGTCAATATGGTTTACCAGAAAAATTATTTCAACGGCCAAATTTACATTAACTTATTTTTTCTATTATAAATTTTTATCACATATATTCTGTCTAGTTATTAGTCTGATAATAAATTCTTATATAATATACATTTTCCAGGAGTAGAAGTAGAATCTCTCTCAGATCACTTTATGATCTTTATGACGTTGGATATTTACTAAAATGTTTTAAATTTTTAAACCATGAAATTGCAGCAATGTTTACAAATGTAAATACAATGGAAGTGCTTGTTATATATACACGTGGGTATATTACAAATATGCAGAACCACAATATACTACCATTTCCTTTTTCATTCTCTTATACATCCTATTTTGAATAAAATTTACTTATTGCGACATTTGTAGGCTACTGCCGATGGTAAAATATACAACGAAGCTGGAATAAAAAAAACAATTCGAGGTTGAGAATTTGTTACATTCAAATGTAAAAAAAGAACCAACAAAAAGTTTATACGAAATGCTTATTATGAAAATAACTATAAAACAAAGTTACATTTGTGAACTAAATCAGATTTGATGACAAGTAATAAGTAAGTAAAAAAAAAATAGAAGTCTGTTACGTATTCAAAAATATTGTAATCTTAGCTAGTAAATGGAGAACCTATGCAGTATTTTTTTTGTTTTGTTCAAAGAATAGACCAGACAAAGGGGTTGTTTACCTGATAGTGAGTAATACGCCTGCATGTAATAACATGGCGCTAGCTAGGATGTAATCACAGCACTACATTGCGCTTGTCGCCTTGGGACAAAATATTAAGTCTTGTTAGCCCAGTATTTTCACTAGTTACAATACATTACTGTTGTCAGCAGAAATAGGCGCTACGGTGGCGCCTACCTAAATGGTCTCCGGCAACAGAGATCTACCATCATTGTGATATTAGTTCTTGAACTTAAATTTTAATAATCAATGTATTTTAAATATTGCAATGTATATGACTTAGATGCTGCTTCACTATTTTTCATGTAATTGAATTTAGAGTATGAATATGTGCGTTATACCAATTGTAATAAGATTTTAAAAGAAATAAACTTTAGGCAGTATTTATTAATAAAACTACTATAACGAAAATAGAATTTGATTCTGTCTAAATTTATTGTATGAAAATATACAACTTGTTTTAAGAATCCAGATAAAAATTGAGATAAAACTTTAAGAGAAATGTCCTTTTATGTGATTTTTAAAATGCGTTTGATTGTTCTAATATTTTCTTATACATCGTTCGCTAACGAATAGTTTCATTCCCTTCTCAACATTCTTTGATTATATGTTGTTCGAATAAATAACGTAAAGGTATTTGGTTAAACGAAGCCACAAAAGGTTTGTTCGTGCGATACAGGCCTAAATATCTAATAGCAATTAGTAATTCATGAGGTTCATCAGGATGTTTCCTTTGAATAAGAGATGTCCTGAAATTTGCTGTTTTCCTACAGTGAGCAAACATTATTTTCGAGATAAAATTGTTATTATTTGTTTCTTTTTACTATGGTATTAACGTTCGTGTACATATTATATACGAATTAATAGAGCCAACGGTAGAGTGTTCAAAATAAGATATTATCAGGAAAAAGATATTATCCAAAAAAATATACGAAATAAATGTTAAACAACATCGCCTTTTCAAATTGGAAAGCCATTGATTTCACACCTCAATGAAACGTGAATGCTTTAAAAACTGTATTGAAATAAGCTTTTTTTGAAATAAATTGTATGCTTTTTTAATACAGGTAATACGGTCTTTGATATTTAGTGCATAAATCTTTCATTTGATCTTTTATATTCACGTCGTTAAGGCAGCCTCTGTCTCCTATGGTGAGTATATTGTATTTAAATAATGAGGCCCGGTGGGTTGAAAACAAACTTATTATTGCTATTCATATAAATTTGCTTAAAAGAGAAGACAGCAATGCACTCTAATGGATTAAGAAAAGTTACTAGTGGTAGGTCTCCGTATAAGCACTGTAATGTTTACACACTTGATGTTTGAAGGCAGTTGTAGCTAGTGTAATTACTGGGGTAATAAGACTCAACCTTTTATGTCGGCAACGAGCGTAATGAAATAAGAGAGAAATGAAAAAATGTAACATCCTAACTAGTACCACATTGGTATGGACAAGCGTATCACTTACCATTGAGTGAACGTCAAACGAGTTTCGTCGCTAAATTTTATTAAAAAAAAATCAGCTATTCATTTTCCTTAACTTCATCAGCCGATAGAAATCGATTGGTTCATAGCCTCAAAAAAAATTCTCCCGATCGATGCGTATACATCCTTACTTTATATGCAAAGTAATAGTGAAATCATGTTTGCAGATTTTAAAAAGGAGAATTCTGTTCAAAACATATGTGGACGATGTATTTGAAGTCATTGTAGTAAAGGTACATTTGGCCGATTTGTTTTTAATGGATGTCTATACGTCCGTTTGTGTGTTTGTAATGGATCATTAGATAAAAATGTAAAAGGAAAATAGCATTTTGTTTCATTTCTCCAGGAAACTATTATAACCATTCTTATACATTTTTTATTTAAATTCATATTTCTTCTTTATATTTAAAAAAATACTTATTCTACTTCCATTATATTTAAAAAAAGCATCTAAAAGTATTCAAGAACATAGTCACAAAAGGAATCATGAAAACGTTTATAATATGGCATCCGTAGCCCATTACTCCAATTTTATACGCGGTGGAAAATTACTTACCATAATAGGAATGGCTTCCTGTAATTTTTGAAAATTGTGGATAGAAAAGTGGTGCAATTTAGATCCTCAAATATCTTACATAACTTTAGATAAAAAATATTTATTGAAGATTTTTTTAATATTTTATTATTGATTTACCTACTATCAACTGAAAACTTCTAATATATTATATGAACCTTGTAAAAAACTTTAATAACTATTATATGTACAGTAACTGGTGTCAGGTCTCTGTTGCCGGAGACCCTGTTTCACACTTCTGACTCACACCACAACTCTCTTTTTTCTGCCGCCAAATAGTAGAGCGTAAACATTACTGTGCTACGGTTTAAAGGGCGCTGTAGCTAGTGACATTACTGGGGTAACGAGACTTAACATCATATGTCTCAAAGGAACTGGTGCAATGGGATTAAGTTTATATTAACCTAACTACCGCCACGTTGTCATAGTTAGGTGTACCACTTAGAATAGGGTGAACACTACACTTATCTCGTCGTATTGTTAAAAAAAATTAAAATTACTGTAATTTAAATAGAATGTGCTATGCTTAGGTACTGTATAGAATATAACCTAGAATGACGTTTCCTGATAGTTGTCATTAAATGGTTGATAATTTTATAACAGGAATTTCCTGGGATTAGTGGACTTGCAGGTAATTTCTTGCAAGTTCAGCACTTGGGGGAATTTTATACATTATTCGCGCAAATTAGGTATTTCATAGCTGTAGTTTATATACTTTGTTCAGAGGTGAAGATATGTAAAATGAATCAAGATGTAGTAAATTCTTCTTATCTACGTACGGACATGACCGCTTCTTACATACTTTTTTAATTTAAGCGTTTTTATTGTTTATGTATTACAAACTTATGGTTAACTTAAAAATATTTTTTTTTTAAACGAAACGAAGGGATGAGTTAGATGTTCACCTTAACAGTTAAGTGATACGCTTCCCCAAAACAAGTTGGCGCTACTTAGGATGTCGTACACTGCACCACGTTGCGCTCGTCGCCTTGCGACATAAAATGTCGTCGCGATACCACAGCAGTTTCACTAGCTAAAGCGCCTTTCAAACCTGAACACGGTAATGTTTGCACGTTACTGTCTGACGGCGAAAATAGGCGCTGCACTGGTACTTAACTAGATGGTCTCCTGCACCAGGGACCTAATAACGGTTGGTGATGATATGATGTTTAATTTATATGACAGAACCTGCTTAATTGTTTAAAAAAACGTAATAC
This sequence comes from Ornithoptera priamus, assembly GCA_029034505.1. Taxonomy (NCBI): domain Eukaryota; kingdom Metazoa; phylum Arthropoda; class Insecta; order Lepidoptera; family Papilionidae; genus Ornithoptera; species Ornithoptera priamus. The sequence continues at coordinate 1,299,934 of JARDWD010000627.1, read as the reverse complement.
CTGTTTATTGTTTGAATTTTCTAAAAATTAGCCGGACGGCTTATGCTCGTATGAACCAGATGCTGTATTCTGTAAATAACTGGATCAATATCACCGTCTAGGCTATTTTTGATACTGCTGCTGCAACTGGAAATGGGATCCTTCCGTAAAATAGCGCTGTCTGTGTTTTAATTAAAATGTCCAGCAAGTCCATGTAATGTGTAACCTAATATCTACTGTATCGTTATTACACACAGACGACAGTGTTTACTGGTGGTAGGTCTCTGTTGAAGGAGCCGGTCTAGATAGGTACCACTGCAGCACCTATTTCTATCGACAAACAGTAGTGTGCCAAAATTACTGTGTTCTAGTTTGAAGGGCGTTGTAGCTCGTGTAATTACTGGAGTAAAGAGACTCAACATCTTATGTCTCAGACGACGAGCGGGATCTGGTGCAGTGTATATTATCCTAACTAGTGCCACGTTGCTATAGGCAGACGTGTCACTTACAATCAGGTGAACGTCGTCTTGTTGCTTAATTAAATAGTACGTCGCTAAGAAAATTTGTCAATAAATTTCAAAGACGTCTCGAGTGATTTTTTAACACTTGATAGCTTCATTACAAAATCGTTAACATACCTATTTCGTTTCTTATTAATACAAAAAAATATACATACAAGTTTTTTTCTTTGATCAAACTACGGGACGAGCGAAGATGTTCACCTTATAGTAAGTGATACGCATGCGCTTAATAACGTAGCGCTAGTTAGAATGATGTACTCTGCACTACATTGTGCTGGTCGACTTGAGACGTCGCGTTCACTATGTTCATCTTCTTTCAAACCAGAACACAGTAATGTTTGCATAGTGCTATTTAGCGGCGGAAATAGTAGTTGCGGTGGTAAATACCTAGATGGTTAGAGAGACATAAAAAATTTGGACATTTAATCTGTAATAGCAATGTTTGTGATCAAAAGCAATTTTACTTACTCAAAGTCTAAGTTTTATACGTTGATAAACAATTTTGGCACCAACATTACGGGCTTTGGCGTTTTGCCGAACTAAATTGAATTCGTGTACTATTGAGCCTTGAGTTAAGAAAGAATCGATTTGTTCGCACAGGTAAACATTTTGTGGTGTCTCCTTGTAACAGATTTACCGATTTACTCCTCATCTCATCAACAAAAAGAAAATATCTCAGCCGTATGAATAGGCGTTCGCTTATGTAAAATATAGTAACATAGTATTTCAAAAGACATGTTTAGAATCTAGAGAAATAATATATTTTTTTATTCGACGTAGCGACGAGATGAGCAAGACATTCACCTGATGGTAAGTGATACGTTTATCCATAACAATATGGCGCTAGTTAGGATGTTATACATTGCATCACATTGCGTTCGTCGCCTTGAGATATAATATGTAAAGTGTTTGTTACTTCAATAATTACATCAGTTACAGCGCCTTTTAAAGCGGAACACAGTAATATATATACAATACTGTTTGGCGGCAGAAATAGGAACTGCGATGATACTTACCTAGATGATTTTCAGCAATAGAGATAAGACCATCAGTGAGAGATGATTTGCCATACTTACTTCGCTCGACTAATGCTTTAGTAAGCAAAAGACGTGGGTAACAATAACAGAAAACTGTGTTGCTCTTTTCTTGGAATATGTCTAAGCCGCTTTTAAAGATAAGAAAGGAGCCGCAGTGTAAACATTGCAACCTGTTTACAATAGGAGAATACAATAGCATTGTAAAACATCGTAAATAAAAAGAAATAATTTAAAGAAAAAAAGAAAGTATTTTCGATTTACTTAGAACAGATTCGAATACCCACAGTAGACATTTTTAATATCGAGGAGCGTAACTGCTTTTTCAATATTTTAATTCATGGTCTTCTTTCCAAGATAAATTGTTTTCCTGTTAGTAGATTTTTTATTCAATTATAAAATTCGCACAAAAGTCGTTTCAATTAATTCAAACTCTAATAACACAATTAAAAGTTTCCCAATTAATTTACAGGGCACAAAACGCTGCAGCCAAAGTTATGACAAAACCTTCCTCACGTTTTCCCATCATCAGAATATGTTTCGTGAAGCAAAAGTCTAGTTCATTCATTTCCGAATTTAATTTGGGTTGTAAATATAAAATTTAGTTTACGGCACATTAACTGGTCCCGATGATTTATTCTATCATCGTTCAACAATATTATTTTATTAATAGTGATAATTTATGGATATTTTATGTAGTGCTGGCAGGCCCGCCATAAGGTGGTCCGATGGTCTAATAAAGGTCGCGGAAAGCCGCTGGCTACGGGCAGCGCAGCGCCGATCGGAGTGCAGATCCATAAGGGTGACTTATGTACATCAGTGGGCATTATCCGATTGATAATGTAATGCAATACTACTAGACTACTATAGTAATACTAGAGTAACGAGCTGACCTGGCTAGAAAGTAGTCCTTCAACACAGCCAAAAACGATTAACAGATATATGGCATCGGAAAGTTATGAAAACAATTTTACATAATTGTTTTAGTGTTGCCTTTTTTAAGCTGGAGTATAACTTAAATAAATAAACATCATCGCTCACTGAGAAACAAGATCTATGAATAATAATATTTATAACATCATTGAATATGTATTATTTATTTATTTATTTTAACTTCATACACGTCGTGTAAAGGCGGACTTAATGCCATTGGCATTATCTTCCAGTCTATCTTGGGTAATACAGAGATGATGAGGTAGGTGCATCAAAAAAATACAATATAATATTATAATACTCAAATATATATACATTAAATACACACATATTAGATTTAAATACAAGTTTAATATTTATATCTTTGATTAATATTTAATAAACAGGATATAGAAACAAAATATTATATAAAGACTCGTAGGCAAATACCATTTAAAGCAATTGTAGCTTATAAATGTGGACACAAACGCTGCTGCGGTATATATTTCAATATCAATATTGAATAGTATACAGTAGTTATTTTAGGATAATCAAGCACCATCCATCGGTGTGGAGATCTTCGGGATTGGCCTATATTCAGCAGTGGACGTCTATCGGCTGATGATGATGATCAAGCACCAGAGAATACGATACAATATTATTGAGTCTTTGAACAAAATGTATAGAAAGATATATTTTTGGTGGTTGTGGAAATGATTGATAACTATGGCGTTGTTCGGTATTAATGAATACTTAGGCGTCAGGGAAGCGTCAATTTATCCTTCACGTGACAGTATGATTAATCCTCTTTTATCAGTAGTACTTATACTGTATAATGGTGCTCAAGTACTATGAAATTACTAAAAAAACGTATAAAAGACAATCTGTATTTATGTACTTGGTGACTTTATTCAGTTTTATATTATAGTAGTTTTATATTTTCTTCAGCTGTTATTAGGTATTAGGTTGCGTACATCTACAATTAAGACTCAAGATCACATACCCAGCGTTTTTATCTAAATTTACTTTCTAATACAAATGCTGCCGCAATCACCGCATGTAATTTATATCTTAAGACATTTTTATGTATTCTCATTTCTTATGGTATCAGGTGCGGGCTTGGAGATTCCATTACGCTTCTGTTAAGTTTTTGCAATACACTATTTGCATAATTTATTCATCAAATCAAAAATGTTAAAAAATATTTTCTTTAATCATGATATTTTTTGTTCTTTCAAATATTACTCCATTAGGGTTGAAATCCGCTCAATTAAATTATTAGTAAATCAAATATTGAATCCGTGTCTAGAGCAACGAACAACCGATTTTTTAACCATAATATAACATACTGTCGAATTTCCTTCTTCTTTAAAGTTAGTAGAATGTGGTTCATATGGATTTTTATGAGACGCTTAACACGCTCCTTGCGGAAGACGTGACGAGGAATAGTAATCACGGTACATCATTATCGTACGCACAAAGCGTGCCGACAGGAGAGACGACATCAATTAGCTTTTGACAACACTCACCGCGTCTTACTTTTTTTCAACTTTAACGATGTAACTTACTTTTCCAATAAATGATATTTTATTTAGACATGATAAGATATTAGAATTTCATCTAAACATTTGACTTACTCCTCTAGGTCAGCGATTTAAAGTCAGCCTTCACGCCGAAATAAAGAGAGCGCTATGCTTTCACGGCATATACAAATTATCCTCCGGGTGGTGGATAGGAGGATGGTCGGTAACGCTGCTAATGTACCGTAGCTAATTCGATTAGGTTCTTTGATTAAAGAAAATATGTTTTTACAGCAATATGAGGATTGTTCTTAAATAACTCCTCTACATAAAAAAGGAATCGAAAAAAATTTTTAGAAAATCGTCAATAGAAAGAAGAATATAATCCAATCATTTAAAATGAAATTCAATGAGAAATATATTATATTAAGGTATTAATTAATTATCCTTTCTTTTTTTTAAACTAATTAATGAAACATTTTGACAATTCCTAATAATAAAAAAAAAAATCATTATCTACAATTAAAAAAAAAATCATAGTATTTCAACCAAGATGTATTTCTTCCTCCTGCCCTTTTTCCAGATATGTGGGGTCGGCACAGTACGTACTTCTCTTCCATATCCATCTATCAGCTGTCATATTTGAATTCACACTCTTCTTACACATGTCATCTTGTCATTACTTTCTTTGTTATATGTCCTTCATCCCTCCGCATAACATGCCCGTACCACGCTACCCTCTTGCTCCACATTCTCTGTCACTGGAGCAACTTTCAGACTTCCTCTAATATACTCATTCTTAATTCTATCCATCCTCGTCACACCACACATTCATCTTAACATACTAAATATTGAAATTTCAAAATTTTTATTTGTGAACTGTGTGCGCAATATATTTATTTACTTTTTGTATATAAAACATACACTTTGTACTGAGAAACTTTAAATAAGTAAGCAAAACATTAATATTATATAATTTATGTGTTTTATGATTAATACGTTAAATAAGTTCTTAGTAGTTATTAAATATAGCCACTGAACTGTTTCTTTGCTCTTGATTTTGATTAAAATGTAATAACTTTTGTGGTTCACTCAGAGTTTATTTCATTTTTGATATCATCAGCACGAACTTAATTTTTATTAAAGTAAATTATTAATCTCCACATCGAAAGAGAAGTACTTTGGGGGAGGCCTATGTTGAGCTGTAGACGTTCATCGGCTGATGACAATGAAACTATTAATTTTTGCTTAAAATTTCAATAACATAACTATTGGGTATGGATTATGTAGTAATCCAATACTCCTTTGTGCATATCGAGCAATAATATTCACTAATAGTTATCAGCGAATAAAACTATCTAATATTAAGAATTTTTCATTTACCTATTGATTATGGATCCCTGATGGTAGACAGTATAGGTATGTACCACAATTGCCATCTTTCCCATTAAATGGTATTTTTCAAAATACAAGAAAATTCAATATCTTGATTATTCTCTTAATACATGGTATGAGAATTATTGCAGTTCTTTAGCTACAGCGTCTTTTGAACAGTGAAAATCGTCATTAAAAATAAAAAATAATTAAAAATGAAATGTTTTTCATACTACGCATTGTCGGTGTAAGTATATCAACGACAATATATTATGAAAAAGAGCTGCATGTTCTCCTAAGAATTGAAAGCGTAATTGCTTACGTAATGTGCAGAGGGAGCGGTGCTTTGATGTAGCCAGTTAATTAATGCCTCTAACACCCTTCCAGCGAATGTTTGCGAGGCTGACAGGAACTAAATCATACAATATTTGCTGAGAAAAACGTAAATCAAAATGGATATCATATGCCCATGATTAGCTATTGTTCTTTCAGCTTGCCTAATAAAGACAGAACTCATGCCTTCTTGAGACGTATATATAGCATTCACAAAATATGTTTTTTTTATAGCGTGAAGCGACAAGACGAGCGGGACGGTTACCCGATGGTAAGTCATACGCCTGGTCATAACAACTTGGCGCTAGTTAGGATGATATACATTGCACTACATTGCGCTCGTCATCTTGAGATATACAATGTTTAATCTGGTTACCCCAATAATTTTACTAGCTAGTTTTCAATTCGGAACACAGTAATGTTTGCATACTACTGTTTGGCGTCTGAAATAGAAGCTGTTGTGATACCTACCTAGACGGTCTCTGACAACAGAGACCTACCACTAGTAAATGATAAGACCACATCTATATTTAACTACTTTAAAAAGTAAATAAATAATATCATTTATGATCAAGTTTAGATTATAGTTACAATATTTTCTTCACAAAGTCACAAATAAATTAGTATTAACTATACTTGTGAATCGTAATCAGCGCCGCAAAAGGCGAAACTATGTGAAAAAAAGATTGATAGCTCTGTTGTGAATAGTAATCAACAAAAACTAGTAATTATTATTGAAAAAGATAAATCTATAACAGTAAGTAAGAGCAAATAAAACTTAACTGGTTGAATTTACTGCAATTCCCAATTGTATAGATTTCTACTTAAAATGTCGATATTAAGAGAAAACTAAATGCCAGTAGCTTCTAAACTCTTGTTACTTGAAGAATCCCAAAGGTCTTCAGCGTTTCCTACTAAATTACTAATTAGTGAAAAGGCTAGATGTTTTTGCTGTGAAAATTTAATAAATGGTCCGGAGTTTAAAAATGGTGTTTATTAACAATTCTGATGATAATAACTCTATAATAATATGACAACAATTCCATAAGTTAAAAAGTTGTTATTTGTAGATCTTTGACAACTGAATCCTCTTTTCTATATACAATTAAATAGAGAAATATGCGCTGCATTGGTACCCGCCTAGATGGGCTCCGGTAACAGGGACTTACCATCAGAAGCTCTCCACTATTATTTACATAGGTGAAATCCGAATCCTGACTGTTTAGCTGGTTCATATTCATACAGGTTCCATTTGAAAATTGATTTATGTTGCTGGTTGTACATCAGCTATATGATCTCCATGAACTACTACTATAGCTGGTGGGTTATAAGTTATAGAACAATACTTCAAAATACAAAAAATTTTATTGAAATAAAAAAAATTCGACGGTGGACAACTGAAGTAACGACAAAGCTTTCGACATTTACTGGAAGTGGGTCTCTGTTTCCGGTGACCGTCTAGGTAAGTGTCATCGCAGCATGTTTTTCTGCTACCAAACAGTAATGTCCAAAACCTTACTGTGTTCGGGTTCGAACGCTGTTGTGGCTAGCAAAATACTGAGGTAAGGACACTCAACATCTTATGTTTCAGGCGATAAGCACAATGTGGTTCAGTATGTCATGCTAATTAGCGCCACGTTGCTATGAGCAAGCATATCACTGACCATCAGGTGAATGTCCCGCTCGTCTGTCGCTTAATTGAATAAAAAAACACATTGGCAAGTAGAAATGGCAATAGCCACACCGGTATTTTAATGAACGTAGACGATTGAAATTTCTGGAATAGAACCTGAAGTGAGGAGTATTCCTTTCGAAGGAATCAACGATATTGTAGAAGTGGCTTTTTGTTGATGATGAAGTGCAGCAAAAGAGTGAAAGAAGATAACGGCAGAAAAAAACTGTTTGTGACAGATAAAACTTCACTCAGCCCAGAGATAGAAAAAACAGTAGACAATGCTTTTTGCAGTAACGTTTTGTTTTAATAAGCGATATAGTTATTGAAATTACTGGGGTAACAAGATATAACATTTCGATCCTTAAGGCTCCTATATATGTCTATCTCTCTCATCGACGATTTGAAGTTTAATTTTTTTTTTATTTAACTAAGTGACGAGATGAACGGGATGTTCACCTAATGGTAAGTGATACTTACGCCAATAACAACATGGCGCTAGTTAAGATGATAAATATTGCACCACATTGTGCTCGTTACCCCCATTATTACACTAGCTACAACACCCTTTCAACCGGAACACAATAATGTTTGTACATTACTGCAAAACGGCATGAATATATATTGCGGCGGTACCTACAAAGACAGTCTCCGGCAACAGAGATCTACCACCAGGTTATGAAAAAATATATAAGACAGTAATGAAACAAACGTTTTATAAGCTCTTTCAATAAATTAAGAAATTCACATTACAAAATGGCGTCTTTGAAATGTATGAGATAAAGAAAAGTTTATCGAATCAACAAATATCCTTGCGATATCATAATGTAATATCCGTTTTTGATATAAAAGCACCCTGCTCCAGTAACTTGCGAACTTACGTAACTAAGACACCTTCCGTGGATAGAAGAGACAAAGCTAACGATGTAGCAAGAATATTAAATGTGTTTCCGAACTTCCCCCGCGAACTAGGTGGCACATGAAAGTATCAAATACCAAAACTTACTGGTCTTATATCTATTGAAATAAAGTACTTGCTGTAAGTTGCAATCGTTATTTTAAAGCAACTAAGTAATTATATCGTTGAAACTAAATTAATTCAGTCTGACTTAGTTTATTCCCGTCTATATATAATATATGAATTAATATAGAACAATAGGTCTCTACCTCATCTGATGAAATATATTGAGAAAGGCCTACATTCAGCAGTGGATTGAGAAAGGCTGATTTTGATGATAAAGTATCAAATACCAAAACTTACTGGTCTTATATCTATTGAAATAAAGTACTTGTTGTAAGTTGCAATCGTTATTTTAAAGCAACTAAGTAATTATATCGTTGAAACTAAATTAATTCAGTCTGACTTAGTTTATTCCCGTCTATATATAATATATGAATTAATATAGAACAATAGGTCTCTACCTCATCTGATGAAATATATTGAGAAAGGCCTACATTCAGCAGTGGATTGAGAAAGGCTGATTTTGATGATAAAGTATCAAAACCTTACCAAAACTTACTGGTCTTATATCTATTGAAATAAAGTACTTGTTGTAAGTTGCAATCGTTATTTTAAAGCAACTAAGTAATTATATCGTTGAAACTAAATTAATTCAGTCTGACTTAGTTTATTCCCGTCTATATATAATATATGAATTAATATAGAACAATAGGTCTCTACCTCATCTGATGAAATATATTGAGAAAGGCCTACATTCAGCAGTGGATTGAGAAAGGCTGATTTTGATGATAATGATGAATAGGTCTCTGTTGCCGGAGGCCGTGTTACTTACTTACCTCACTGTGTTCCGGTTTATAGGGCGCAGTAGCTAGTATAATCACTGGGGGTAACGAGACTCAATATTTGTCTTAGGCGACGAGCGCAATATGCTGCAGTATGTATTATCCTAACTAGCGCCACGTTATGTGCGGGCGTATAACTTGTTATCAGGTGAACGTTCCGCTCGCCTCGTCGCTTAATTAAATAAAAAAACAACAATGTATGGAAAAAACACGAAGCAACACAGGTATATACAAGAGAAACTTATATAAAAATAAATTGAAAATAGTACTTTTAGACAATTACTCTCTTGCAGATTAAACAAAAACTGAATTAAATATTGTTAACATGTAAAGTTACTTATTAAACGAATTTATGTGGTGTATGAATGTTATTATTTATTATTATTGATGCTTTTGATGAATTAAAAAAATGTATTATTTAATTTAATGAGGTTATTCATCATCATCATCAGACTTTATTTATCCACTGCTGAATATAGACCTTCGCCAATGTCTTCGATCAAATGCGATCGTCGCTTCTCACAACGACTCACTTCCGACCGCCTTGATGATGTTGTCGGTCCATCTGGAGGGAGGGCGTACTACACTTCTGAAACATGTACGCGGCCTCCACTGCAAGAGTTTTCTTCGCCATCGGCCGTCACTGACACGATAGACATGGCTGGCCCACTATCACTTCTGCTTCCAGATTTTGAGAGCTACATCCACAACTTTAGTTCTCCGTCGAATTTCTTCATTCGGAATTTTGTCGCTTAGAGAAATGCCAAGCTTAGCACTGTCTATCTCCTGCTATGCTACTTTGAATCGGTGGACCAGCTCGATGATCAGGTGTCATGTCTCTGCGCCGTAAGTGCGGAGGACGCACTGGTTAAAGACTTTCGTCTTGAGACATTGGGATATTTGTGAGGTGAGGATGTGGCGGAGTTTCCCAAATGCTACCCAGCCGAGGTTGAAGAGGTTATTACATAAATGTATCGTTTACAAGAATGTGAAGTTTTATGTCAACCAAAGTTAGTAAATAGACTTTAATTGTACGATCGATACATCTTAAATACAGATTAAGTTAATATATCGTTTAATATTTACTTGATGTAGGTAAAAATGATATGATACGAGGCCATGTGTTTAGGAAAGCAAAGAGAAATAGCCCGCCGGGGTACGGAATTACCATAATGTTGTGGCGTAATTTTCATTTGCTTAAATTGAATATGTAAAGAGGAACAGTATTACGCTTGGTAGATTCTGCATGCTATTATTGCTCAAGTCTTGTTAAAACATTATTTAAATCAAATGTAAATTGTGATACAGACGACTGGAAAGCTGAACTTAAACCGTTTCCACACAGCGAAGTATTATACCTTAGCTGTTATTCGTATTGTACAATATTAAATCTTTTATACTTATCAGATGAGACATATTTACTACCTATTATTTTGTTTACTATCTCTTTTTTTAGTTTCGATTATAAACGCTTCTACTAATACTCTTGCCGGTGGAGTATTTTTTATATACTCTTGTACATTACCATCATAACAAGACGTCTAATTTCTCATTTGTAAATGCTTCTAATATAAATAATAAAGCCTTTATTTTATATAAAATATTTAGGGTAAAAGTTAGTTATATTATAATATATGTGTAATATTTATATCTGATAGTTTTTTCTGTCTTCTTTTAATAGGTTTTTTAAATTTTCTTTTCTATAACTGTTTTTTTTTGGTAAGTACATTGCCAAATACTAAGTTACTGTAAATGATAATAATTCTAACCTTTAAAAAATACGATGAGACATGTTCATCAGCGAAAGGCGGATTGCTGAAATGAGGACGATCATGATGATTAAGACTATTGTAAGTGTTGTTAGATCAATATGATGAAAAATTAATTTAGTTAGATAATGAAGTGCTTAAGAAGTGTTAATTAAAACTATTCTATTTCAATGGTTATTCACGGACAATAGAACAGCTACCCTCCGTCACACATTTCCCTCATTATCCTTAATTTTGTGTTCAGTAAGCTTACAAGTGTTTAATGGATCCGAAGCCGGATTAATTTAGAGGAGTGTCGGGGTGAATGAAATCGTAAATCTGGAAAATGAAAGACAGAGAATGCTTCTTTTTCTCCATCACCTATATTTTTTCTTTCTTGTTTATGTGTTATCATTGGTGCAAAAAACTGAATTATTTCTTACAATTTCTTACTCCCGCCGTTTTTGATTATAGTAAACTTTTATGACTGCAGGGTATGATACGATTACGGTCAAGATGCTGACTAGCTACCACGCCCCGTTCAACACAGGGCGTGGTAACTAGTCAGCTGTATAGCCTTTTCAGCCTTTGTTGGAGGAGCGGCAAAGTGCCAGATGACTGGTGTTAAACCATAATCATTCTGTTATATAAAGGAAAAGGGTTACAGCAAGACCAAAAACTACCGTGGCATTAAAATACTGAGCGTCGTCGGTAAACTTATGCAAAGATACTGATTAAAGGAATGATGAACGAAACTAAAGAGAAGATTTGGGATGTACAAGCAGGATTTAGGAGAGGAATGGGATGCATGGACCAGGTCTTTTCTTTATGTACTATAGCCGAAAAATGTTTGGCACATAGCTAAAAGGTCTATTGCGTTTTCGTGGATTTAGAAAAGGCCTATGACAGAGTGGTGAGGAGATATTGTCTGTTTATGGGGTAAAGAGCACGCTGATACGAGCACTAAAATCAGTTTACGAGGGTTCCAGTGCTTGTGTCAAGATAAACGGGGCTTGCTCAGTCTGGTTTAGCATCCAGAAGGGTGTTAGACAGGAATGCGTGGCTTCTCCGTGGCTGTTTAACCTATTTATAGACAATTGCTTGAAAGATTTCAAATATAGTGAGTATGAGACTAAGAATGAGTTGATCGTCAAATGCCTCCTATACGCCGATGATCAAGTTTTATTATTATCATCGGAGAAGGAGTTGCAAGCGATGGTAGACACGATGCATGGTAATTAACAAGCAAAGAAATGAAAGTGAATGTTAGGAAGATGAAAGTAATGGTTTTTGAAAGAGGAGACAATTTGACAAATTGTGACATTATGATTGAGGGACAAAAAGTGGAACAAGTGAAAGAATTTGTATATCTGGGTTCTCAGTTTACGAGAGTTGGCAAGTGTGATGGTGATATTGAAAGAAGAGTTTTGAAAGGGAATAAAGTGAATAGGGCACTTCATAACTTCATGAATAGCCGAAACATATCACAAAGAGCACGACTGGCTGTGCATACAAGCGTGTCGATCCACACACTAATGTATGGTAGTGCATATTGGGTATGGCAGAAAGAACATGAAAGTAGGATTAATGCTGCGGAGATGAGAAGCTTGAGAAGTTTATCTAGAGTGAAGCTAATGGACAAAGGGAGGAACAGGGACAATAAGGGAGCGGTGCGACCTGGTTGAAGATGTAGTGTCAAAGATAGAGAAAGGGATGCTTAGATGGTACGGCCATGTTGTAAGTATGAATGAAAGAATATTAACGAAAGAGGTATACAAGGTAAGAATGATTGGACATACCGGTGCAGGTTGACCTAGGCGAACATATTCTGATGAAATCGAAGATGTCCTAAAGAAAGGCCGGGTGAAGAGTACTCGCAACCCACGAGCTTGCATGAAGACGCTTATGAAAATGGAGGAAGCGAGAGAGGTGTGCCAGGATCGTAGCAAGAGGAGAGAGGTTGTCTCTGCCTACCCCATTGGGAACGAGGTGTGATATATATGTATATATGTAAACTTTTACTCAAGCTCATTCTTACCATAGAAATGGCAGATCGATTGGAATTGCAAGCCGTCTGCGCGGCCGGAAATTGAATATTGATGAAATCTATCAACGACGGCTCGAATTGTGATATTTCAAAATTACACTTTATTTTTAGGTAAAGGGTACACAAATACTTTATAAATGATATCTTACCTTAACATCAAAAAATATTTTCTTTTTGTAGTTTTAATGTGGCCGTGGATGGAAGGAGAAGCATGCTCACCTGAATGATCACCAGAATGCCTTGGCTCTCTTATATGTTACTAATAGAGTAATGCTGATATGAAGGTAGGTTTATAATGATGAGAATATGAGGATAGTAGATAGCCAAGTCGACTTCAAAAAGTTCTGCCATACTAAAATAGTATAAATTTTTTTATGATAATTTAATATGTTTTGTCAAGCCATTATTATATTATTAATAAAAGAAAAAAAGAGACCAGCCTGTCATGTATTCTAGGGTTAATAAGAATAGGACTAAAGTATTATAACCTCCGCCTGTTGTTGAAGGCGTCTAAAAGGGTTCGTGAGCTTTGAAGGTGGGGGCCCTTATTACCCACTTGGTGTTCACGGAATAAACGACAAATGGGTGGTGTCATGTTTGTTGTAGCATGGTGAAGGTGCTAGGGGAGTTGACGGTTATTCCTAGAACTTGCTTAGGCATAGTGCAAAAAGGGAGAGATAAAAGAAGAAAAAAGGGGATAAAAAACTTTTTCTTATTAGTACAATACCTCAAAATTTTTCTTTTGTGTTGTATTTTTATTAATAATATGTATGATATACATATGAACAGTGTTTTTTTTTAAATAATATATATTTTGTTTGCTCGAAGAGAGAAATGTAATGAAATACTGAATGTCTATGTTAATAAATTAAAAAAATACAATTGCATTTAGAATAGTAGTCAAATGAATAGTTAATACTTTTCATAGAATTAAATGGTTCCCCGAGTGGTTAGTTGCAGCGATACGGACCTTAATCTGGAACAGCAATCAGTTATTCATAAGGTTTGTCAACTTACTACATTTGGATTACAAAAGGCTTTAAATAATATACAAGTATTCTCGGAAATAGAAGCTACAGCCTATTCAATATTTTATAAGTTATTTGCTTAGTAATTAATTAAGTTCTTACATAACTGTTTATATAGATACTGTTTCGGATGAATGTTTATCTTTATTTACCGTTGTTACGTCGGCTTTAAGTTCGATGATTTAAAAAAAGTCATTTAAAAATATGTAAGAATTAGAAATAGATATTCTTAGAATATCGAGACGAGCTGGTAGTACACCTGATGGTAAGTGATACTCCCACCCATAACAACGTCGCACTAGTTACGATGATAAGCATACCACATTGTGTTATTTGCTTTGAGACGAGATGTTAAGTCTAGTTATCTAGTAATTTTACTAGTAACAGTGCCATTCAAACCGGAATACAGTAATATTTATATACCGATGTTTGACTGCAAAAATTGAAGCTGCATTAGAATCTTGATGGTGATGGTCTCCGACAACAGAGTTCTGCCACCATTAAAGTTCTTAATTGATGATAAATGTTATGATTTAATTTCATCTTCCCGTGAGCATTTTTAATTACCATTAGGCTTTAACTGTCTAGCGACGGATCGATGTGACCGTCTCTCCCTCCCTGTTTATTATTCGTTTAGCAAAGAGCTGAGAGCAGCGTAGCGAGCATGGCGTCGTCTCCTGAAGAGCCCTTGTAATTGTTTTAATTGGTTAAAATAAACTTACATTAAATATACCACGTTGGCTTAAGCGTAATGGTTTTTTAGTAACTACAGAAAAATATTTCTTAAATATTTAGCTATAAAACGATAGCTTTCTTTGTACCATTGATGTAGTGTTTAAATAGCCGCTAATAACATGCATAAAAACTCTTCTTTACACGAACAAATGCCTTCGGCTAATTGCTTAAAAGTAAGTAATACAAAAAAATAATATCTAAAGGTGTTTTCATATGTTGGGTTTACAGGCACCGATTTTTATTTACATATGACGTTTGCATAGATTTCGTCGCAATTGCGAGATATATAAATATGAATAAGTTCAATTGAAGTAGAACTAAATAGAAACTGCGGTAATATTAGTTTCATAACTTAAAATTGTATGCTCGCGTGTTTGTGTCACATCGCTAACTTACAGCGCAGGCGAGGAGTACTGGAATTGCTGGGTAATTTTATACGATTTATCATTTCAAAATTTAGTATCTACTTGGTTAACTATACCAAATTGTAGAATACCCCAAGTTATAATCAACTGTTGAACATAAATAAACTTTCTCATAATCTTTGCTACTTCTTGATATTTCGCATATTTTTCCGTATTACCTAACTTCGGAAGAATGGTAGAGTACATTTGGAGTAAATTTAAAAGTTTTACGTATTTGTTAAAACTTTGTGTTAAGGATCTAAATATATTTAAATTACCATTACACCACCACAATTTAATGTTACATGCAGAATATTTAAGTAATGTGAAAACTGAAAGAATAATTTTATTTTATTATTACATTTATTATATTTACAGTGAATAAGGAAACATAAATTATTTGTTATAAGTTTAAAAACTTGAGATGATTATCGAATTTGTCGATAGTCCTTCAAAATTTTAAGTATATAAATTTTCTTTGAACGGAACCCTAATGCTTATAGTTCGAAATAAAATTAATCAATAGTTTTGTTTTCATATACATGTATGTCAATGTCCTATTAAAACCTGTTCAGCCGTTTCCTTTTATACATTAAAGAATTAGTATTTTTGATGTACGTACTATAGAAACATTTACGTGAGTTAAGCAGCTAGTATTAAAATGTCTATTTGAAAGCTAACTACTTATTATGTAGCTTTTGAAAGATTAAGAGTATATAGTGTCCATTAAAAGAGTTAAATAGCTATCGATATATGTTTACCATGAATTGTGTTTGGTTTTAATATTAAGCGATGTATAAATTCAAGGAATTTCTAACAAAAAAAGGATATATTCATTTTGCTGGTTCGGAATTCCCAAGTGGCCGGATTCCGGCGTGGAATGCTATCGTGGTTATTACACGCAAAACCAATTGCACGATTCCCCGGATTGTGTTCCCTAAGATTCCCTGAGGACCCTTGTATTTACAAGTGAATTGCCTGTATATTTCGAATACATTGTACGTAATGATGTTTCTAATATAATACTACTGATAGTATGTAAATTTCATATACAATTTATAATATTCACTTCCACATAGTGCAAGAAACCTACCATACTATCCAGCTGCTGGGACTCGTTGCGTTTTAGGACACCGAAAGGCCCAAGTCATTGCTTGATAGGTATGCAGATATCCGCAAAAGCAGATGGGCTTAAAATGTGCTGGTTAATACCGAATGATTTACTTCCCCATACAACTCAGTTCTTCAATTTTAATTGCCTATGATGTTCATTGTCTTTTACGTTTTTTGTGTCATTAAAAGCGGCTGTGAGAGGATTGAATCCATGGGAAAAAATCCCTTGGACCCGTAATAAATGTAAATATCTTCTATCTTTGGTAGTGGATATGAGTAGACAGAAATTACAATTATGCTACGGCTTGTCATATAATGAGGAGGTCATTTGGTCACATGTAGAGAAGTTGAAAGTGATAGGGTTTTTAGGAATCGCTTGGATTGTTACTACCTTTATGTAGTAACTCCGCAGTCGTTACAGTAATGTCTGTTACGATTGTCAAGGTATGAGAGTATCCTAGATGAGAACGCACGTCTTCTAGTTTCTAATGTAACTATAAACTGATTTTCACGGTAATGGATAAACTTGCGCAACGACTTCGACGCTGAAGTTATAACACAACGGGTGCACCTGAAGCTTCATATAATGAGGTTTATTAACATAATCAACGCTGTAAGTAAAGGTCTCTCTAAATAATATGGCACCTTTGTCTCGCGAAGTGTGTTTCACTTTAACGATTTTATAACGAGAAGAAAGAATAATAATACCACTTCCTCAATCCATCCCTAATAAACATAGATAAATTGTTTTTATTTGGTTTAGGATAACAAAATAGAAAAGTAACGTTCACTGTAAATAATTCCTTTGAAATTTGTTTTTTTCGCGTTGTTTTTAAAGTTTTAATTTCTGTCCGTATAACGTTACTAATCACTGTAACATTTGATTTTTTATAATTAAATAACAATTAAAAGAGCTTTGTCCATAGTTAACGCATTCGCGTAAAGCGAAATATAAGGATCAACAATAATAAATGAATGACAAAGCGAAAGTTTGTCCTTTATACTGTAAACAGAAAGGAATTACAAAAATATACCGTTTTCATTGTTTCTATAAAGGTAAGCGTGAGCCTCTTTAAGAAATTAATAAAAAAACTATTTACCCTCAGCAGTAAACTGGGCAAGTACACTATTACGTAAAATCCTATATAGTTATTAGAGAAGATTGAAGAAAAACGTAGGTAATTAACTTTAGGAAGGAGTTTTGTTTATGACGAGGTCATATTTTTAATTCCACACCGAAATGAAAGATTTAAACATCTATTCAAAGCTTTTATCTATGCTCTTTTCGGGGTCAACAATGAATTATGATTATCCCATTAAAAAAGGGAAACTAATAAATAACTTAATCAGGAAACATGAACTCGGTATGAAAATTTTGGAAACGCATGATGTATAGCATTGTTTAATTATATCAATATCTTCTTCCATTTTTTGTTATTAAAATTGTATTTTTTGTACATAAATGTAAATATCTCCTTAAATTATAAATTCTTAGCACGTCTTTAAGCTCTCGAACTTAGTAAAATTATTAAAGTTTAAG
Organism: Ornithoptera priamus; assembly: GCA_029034505.1. Lineage (NCBI taxonomy): Eukaryota > Metazoa > Arthropoda > Insecta > Lepidoptera > Papilionidae > Ornithoptera > Ornithoptera priamus. The sequence goes on along the minus strand of JARDWD010000627.1, from coordinate 1,282,171 downwards.
AATCTCCAGTAAAGCTATTATATTAATGAAATTTATTCGTATTTGATTTCTAATGGTCGATGGCAACGCCGTTGGATAAGAAACATTAAGTGCCCATTTAAAAAATCACTTCTAATATTGGATTCAAATGGAGCTAAACCGAGTTTTTCAAGGAAAAGGTAAATACTGAAAATGAAAATGATGCTTCCCTTTGGATTTTTTTTCTTACCGCCACAATGAAGCGACTTGCTATCTTGAAAATTAAAACCCAACAGATTCTTTATATTATTTTATTGCAAACTATACTTTTATGTTTGCTATTAATTACGATTAATGTATTTTATTTTAAGTTGAAAATAAAATGGTGTAGGTAGATGGAAAAACGATGACAGTTTTGATTTTATAATAAATAATGAATGTCACTATATTTTTCTTATAGGATGGTTGCGCACACGTGCGAACAGTTCACCTGGTGGAAAGTGATCACTGACGTCCATCTCACAACAGCAGAGAGGTCGCGGCTGCGTTGCCGACTACGTTTACTACATATTTATATATTATATTATACTTCGAATAATTATTATATCTATGTATTTTATATAATTGCGAACTTGAAGTAAACGAAACATATATTTATTACTTGTTAGAAACTATTGCCCCAGACATTTAAAAAAAAGGTTAAAAATAGTTGAATCCATTTCTAGAAGATAAGTATCACCCACGTATCCTTTCGATTTATAGCAGCCGTCCAAATGGTGTTCGCATTTCGTAGTTTTACACTCGAGTTCTGCGTTAAAATGTAAGCGTAAGGTTGAAGTAATATATTTTTCAAGATAAATTCTTCTATATTCTTGTACTAAGGAAACATGTTTTCAGATTTAAGCACACGATCTTCTACACCATTCATCTCATTGAATAATTTTATGATTTATATGGTATAAACCCGGCAAAAATCGAATTAAATGTTCACATTTAAATACTATGCTCTTAAATCTATTAACCTGAAACGGAAAATATTTACAATTTTAAGAATTTTTAATAATTTTTGCCACTTATATTATGCTTTCTTATATCTACAACTACATACTATTCTCGACGAAATCGGTTAAAACGTTCCAGAGATTATCCTAAACAGAAAAACAATTCCTGACAATACCTTTTAGTATAGGTTATTTGATCGGATAGAGATATACATATAATAACGTGAATTAAGTGAAAGTTATTAAGTTCAAATTTATTTATTAGCGTGTAGATAAACTATAAAGCTTCTCGCAAAATTAACGTGCGTGTGATAATCTATCGGATATAAACGTTATTGTTTTGGATTATTGAAAACTTAATCAGTTTTATGTTAATGAGACAGTGGAAGCAGTGATAGCTCAGTTTATTAGTCCGCTACTAAGCACTATACGATTCGAATAGGCGTAGGTAGGATTCTTACGAAGCTTGAACTCGCTTTAACAAAAACGTTGTAGTGGAAGCGATATATTCCAATAATAACAGGTTTTCTGGATAAATTATATTCACCAACGCTGCACATGATCATGATCCGCCATCTTGTAGTATCTTAAAGTATCTTGACTATCCTCGTGAGAAGGCCTCAAGTCCCCGTTGTGGAAACATGAGATGGGCAGTTAATATGTAATATTTATTTATTAGATAGAACATAATTAACGATTACCGGCTCGTCAAAAAAACAGTGAATTATTTTCATTACTCTTTTAAAAAATACGTAATAAAAATATCACAGGAAAAGGTAATCCTGATGCTTTAATTCACTTCACTCTCATTAAATAAGAATAAGGATTCGATTTGTTATAAATATATTTTATACATGTACGGTATAGTTCACTACTAGATATGAAATAAGAAATGTTAGTCATTTCATTATTCTTTCTTTTAACCTAAACTTTAATTATTATAACCTCTAAGATTTAAAAGAATTTTTATAAGTATTATACATTATTGTAATCGTACTTATTTAAAATCTATTGCACGTTTAATATTTCACGAGAAAGCCTTTATTGTGGCTGAGAATATATCTGCCGCCATATATGTCTATCTTGTAAACTGTTGTAATAAATCTCCTTTCAAAGAAGTTTTCAGAGAACTTCTATCGTGCTGTATTTCGTTGAAAACTATTTGAGGTAATATATAGAGTAAAATACAGTCTAGTTGAATGAAAGAAGTAAAAATATATGAAAACTGATTTCTTAAGAAAGATTTATTAGTAAGTGTGGCAAGACTGTTATAATAATGAACATGTTGCAGGTTTGTAGGTTTTAGATATTTTCTTTGTTTATCGTATGAGACGGGCAGGATGTATGACATGAAAGTCTAAAGAGGCTTTATTAATTTTATTTTATACAACTGGACGTATACTTTTAACGTCGTTCTAGTATATAAGTAGTAAGAAAAAAAAGTGGTCTACTCTTATCTACCTTAAAAGATACACAACTGTTTAGCAGCGGAATTAGGCGCTGCTTTTATTTAAAACCCAAAATATATGTGTTGTGTTATTCATCTTCAAATAATAGATAAATAATATAACACGTAAACGTTCTTACCTGTAGGAAACGTTTAGTATTGTACGTCACATTATTTCTGCGGACGAGAGATTCAAATTAATGAAGACAAACGGCGCTCGTTATAAGGTTTCTGTTTAAAGGCGTCATATTGTTCTTTGTCCTTCCAAGAGAATAATAATTGAACAACAGACATATGTGCCTGTTGTATATAAATAACCTATATACGTGAGATTATCAAACAATTAAACATAGACTTAAGATAAATCAACGGTAATATTTCTGTTGTCATAAACTCTACGAGGAGATCCAGCGAAGAACTCTAATGTGGCATAAAAGATAGCTAGACTTAAATAACAGGATTTATCCTAATACGATAAAAGTTTTAAACTTGTTTTTATTGTAATTAAGTGTTGTATATTATTGGTTTAACAAAGAGATACACTGTCTATACTGCTACTAATTAATTATTAGAAGAATAAATAGATTTCATGATAGCGCTCTGGTAACCATGGTAACGAAGCTCCAGCAGCACAGCCGGTGCAGTTAATTCATTTGTCGAGCGTAGCCCATGTAATGGAATAATTTAATCAATTTGTAAAGTTTTAATATGTTCAGTTAAAAAATTTGTTACTAACATTTGATATTACACTTTGATTGATCATGATAATATAACAATAATTAACGTTTGTATCTAAGTTTTACATCGTATACCACATAACAGGTTAAATCTATATCTGTCATACTAATGACTTCAATGATCTAGATTTATTCATTTCTTTAACTTTATTTTATGAATTCAGAGCACTAGATAAAGTTTTTGTTTAAAGAGACCTTTTATATATTAAATTATCGTTCTATTTGAAGTTCAGTTTGCAAACTTTATAAAACTATTCACATTTTTTATAAATTTCTACAACTTCTCTCAATAGCAGAAGATTATTTATTATCGCCATAATTTATCATTAAGAACATCTTAATATATTATGATCGAATATATACTTTTTATTTCGACTTCGCCTAATTACGAATACCCCAATCTTCTTTTTCATTAATTAATGTGTGATGAAAATCAAACATTGTTTTATTTCTCGATCAACTTAACATAAAATTGAGAGAAATATATTCTCGAGTGATTTGTGACAGAAACAATTATTAAAATTGATTTTAGTCCTAACACAGCATTATTGTTAAGTTTACCCTAATGAACTGAAAAGATCCTTTGTTCCGGCCGCACCAATGTTGGTGAAATAATGAAATCAAAACGTGAAACATCAGTAATACTAGTGTATTCGTCAAAACCCTGCCAAACGGCAAGATAAACGATTGCCGTGATTTATTATGGTATAAAAACACACACATATATATATATATGTTATATAAATATATATATATATTTAAATATAATACTTGTTTCTGTATTCATATACAATATTTTCTCACCATTATCAATAAATAGATTATAAATAAATATATTAAACGTGTATGGAAATTTGAAAAAGTCAACAGCCGACTATATCCTAGTTACAATTAGTAATGAAATCGTATTGTTAAAAAATTCTATAGTACTACATTTGAGAATTAAACTGTTTCTTATTATAACGTGCTACTATAGTTAATTAGAGAGATAAATAAGAGAATAATACATAATCATAATCGTAATGTTCAAAATTATCGTCCATCCTTTACTTAATAATAAATAACAATGTTGGTTAAGCGAGCATGGGGTTGACTTTAAGAAGTGATGAAGGGGTTAATTGTTTTAAGGCATTGTTATTGTTGAAGTGTTACGACTTAGGTATTTCTTGTATATTATTTCTACGAGTCGTAATTAAAGGATGTAAAATAAAAAAAATTAACAATGCTCATAATATAATGTTGTTTAATTATAATAAAAAAAATCAAACAACTATTATATCAAGTATTGATAAATAGTATAGGATAGAACGTTTCAAATTTACTGATACCACAATTCAACCGAATTATGGGCCATTATTATGTTATTCTGTGGTTGTAACAGTTCAGGATTTACGATTTAAGTGCAAATTTAACATATTCATTTTAAATTCGAAACACTAAATTATCAAAACTAATGTAGCAAGATATTTTTAGTCCCCCACTACGTTTATTATTTTATACGTTAATAATGCAATAGAGTAAATAACATCGATTACTTAATATCGGTGTATCCTTAATTTCTTTCATATATTAGCCCTGAAGATTTAGTTAATCTTAAAGTGTATACAGTTTTTATGTTTATTACGAGTAAATTAATAATTTTGAAGAAATAAAATCAATGGTACATCTCATACATAGATTCCCTTAAGTATTCCACATTTGACCCTAATTAATTAGAGAAGTACAGCGAATCATTCTCCATAATGGCGTCATTAGTCGCACCAGTCAAGATTTACGATTTCGTTTAATCTAACCTTCTAATAAATTTACACAACATTAAACGATAACTAAAGAAGTAAGTAACTTAACTAACTTAAGAAGTAAGTCCTCGTAAGTATTAAAATTATAAAAAATTGTTACATTAGATACAAAGAAATAGTAATGAAGCATTGAAATCCAAGTACAGACAGTCTTTATTATTGTGAATATGGTTTATAACAGTGGTTAAAAAACTGTACAGGTAATAACGTTTTTACGTCTTTATATAATTTTTTTTTTCTTCAATTTTTCCTGTAATTCATGGTTTTTTTTTAACTGTCTTATGCTATTATTTACGGCATTTATACATATAAATGCTATACACATATTCACATATATATATTCATTACTAATTAACATCTCTTCCAACCTTATTTATGCTATATCATTATCTATCTAAACTTACAATATTATTGTTCGTATATGTATATATATAGTAATATTCACTTGTAATTTTTTATCTTTAACTATGTTATATATTTTTAAGCAATATTTAATTTAAATTTTGATCACCGCTGGTGTGACAAATAAATGAAATTGAAATAAAACACTGAACCTGAAGTTAATTAAAGCTTATTTGTAAATAAAAATCAAAAACTGCTATATTTACATTTTGCGCTAAAATAATTTAGTTAGCAATAAAATAAATTGTGCGTCGAATAAGACCTCAGGCCACTGAATTTTCATGATAAAAATGTCACTCTGGTGGAAATGAAAAACGTGGAGTTATGGTATTTTTTTATAATTCTCTTTTGTGGTTTAGGTGTTTTGTATGTCGTGGATATTTTTATCATATTAACTTAATAGGCAAAATAAAAAAAAAAACGTTTCACTAGTATTATCTTAATCGGTGAAAATACTTTATTGGTTAACTTTTTGTCTGAGTACGCATAACTTTTTATTAAGTAATTAATATTACTAGTATGTTATTAGTACCATATATTATTGAGCAACAATGCCCCCAAAAAAAGACGAATAGTAAAAGTAGCTAACATCTTTCGGGAAAATATATTTAGGCGAATTTCGACAACTGTTATAAACCTATTTTTTTACTCATTCCAATATATTTATGTTAATGACCCACGTAACTTTTTGGGGTACCGCTATAAGTTGTACAACGCGGATAATATCATTGAGGGATAATGTTTCTGTTTTTCCGGCCATGTTTATGACCTTTTACTTTAACAACCCCCGTATTTGAAACATGACGGAAAACAATGTTAATAATATCTGTATTATATTCGACTTTCACGATGATGATGTAAATTGAAGAAATAAATTATTTCCTTCATTTAAAATTCTAATTTAATACCACGTGGCTCCGTAAGAAAAAGTTACTAAGTTTTTTCATTTAAATGCAATTGGAATTGAACCGCGATGTGCCGCCGGTAGTCGACGGAAACCTGAATAAATTGATTTTTATTTTAAATGAATTTCTAGTATTAAATATTTTATAGGTAAATTAACATATATAAAGATATTTTTAATGATTTAAATAATCATGTTTAGTATATAATAAGTTAATATTAAAGAGATCTCAGCAGTAGCATCTATTGATTTTATATGTTCAGGTTTTTTATATAAGTTCGTAATAATATAATATAAAAAAATTGTTATCAATAAGAAATGCGTACGAATGTAAAACCATTACGCAAAAAAATATTTTAAAATTTATGTATTCGATATAAATTTTGTTGACTACATATTGATTCTTAAACCAAATATATAGTATGCAGTGTCTGTTTGCATTGATTGATGCATTTGATTGTATTTACTTGAACTGCTTAGTAAGTGACGTGGCAGGTAAAATCTAGTGTAAAATATTTTAGCAAGGCTGTTAGTGAGTTTAATTAACAGGCTACATCAAAGCGCGTCACGTTACCCGGCACATTAAGTAAGCAATTAGGCTTTGAGTTCGCACAGGGAACATCTTTTCTCTATAAATTGTTGATAAAGGCATATTAACATAATGTGATCGTAAGCTGTGTGATTTTAATGTCATCAGTCGATAGAAGTCCACTGTTGGACACAGGCCTCCCCCAAAAATCCCCACATTGATCGGTCCTGCGCTGCCGTGATTTCAGCGCTTTGCCAACGTCCGCCACAGTCAGCATAGCCTTCGATATCGCTTGCCACCAAGATTTGGGCCGTTTTCGACCACGCTGGCCCAATACAGGTTGGAAGGTTGATTTTAATGTAGGTAATATAAAATTTCTTATTTTGAATACGTATACAATATGCTACAACGATGATGGTAATAGAAAGATAAGACTTTGATAAAGATTTGTTGAAAAAAAATAAGATTTTGACAAAGTTTGAATTTATACGAAAACTATACATTTAATAAAATTAAAACAGAGAGAGAGTGAGAGACACGTCAGTTCCTCAGTCGCCATGGCTACTACAAAATGGTCTAAACGTCAAGATAATAAAAATAACGAAAAACACAGTGGAAATTTTAAATTTTAGTTTTAATAAGAGTTTGAAATGTAAATAACAATATTTTTGTAAAAATTGAATTAGTTTTTCCAAATTTATGTATAAATAATTTTAAAGTATTATTTTAAAAACTGAAAAATTTCATGAAAACCGTAACGAAGAAAACACGAATTGGGAGATTCTTTCTTGTATACTGTTGATCGGCCTTTAATTGTTATATTGTCATGGAAGTGAGACAAATCTGTTTCCATGATGCAAGTTGTTTAGGTACATTCCCTTTGATTCCAGCTTTTACTGCTGGTAGGTCTTTCTTGCCGGAGACCGTCTAGGTAGGTACAACCATAATTTTTATTTATACGCCATACAGTAGTGTGCTAACATTACTGTCCCGGATTGAAGAGAGTTGTAGCTAGTGAAATTACTCGATTAATGAGACAACGTTGAATATCTCAGGGCGACGAGCGCCACATTCTTATGACCTGGCGTATCACTTACCATCAGGTGAATGTCGTGCTCGTCTAGTCGCTTCGTTGAATTAAAAAAAAAGTTTAGGATACGTAAAATCGAATGAGAAAAAATGTGGACTAGCGGGTCGTAACCACAGTGGAGCAATACACGCATTTATTGGCTTACTGCCGGAACATTCACAATGCTTTGCTCCCTTAACGGTCGAACAATACAACCGTACAGTTCATTTTCACTATTTCCGCCTCTCATTGTTCGGTTGCCTATTGTGCTTTGAGTGCTTAATTATGATTATAATTAATACAAAAGTATTCACATTTAAGAAATGACAAGTGTTGTGTTAATGGAACGAGTACGTACAAATAAATTGAACTTATCGTGTTAATTTATATTAAGAAATTAAAAGTAGCTATAGTTTTACATATTAAATAAAAGTAAATTATGCGTACATTATAGCGTTTATATAATTATTTATTACTCCTATTCTACGAGTGTTTTACACAACAACGTGGTAGAACCATAAAGTTTAGTTTTATTAAAGATGTTAAGAGTTTAGGTATCGAGTTTTTACATGATTGTTTACACTGATTTAATGTCTAAGACAAAATTAAAAAAAAATTGTCCTAAAGTTTGTCTACGTGTTTGTTCCGGCTATAATTTTTATGGAACTTTCACTCTCATCTACATAGTTAATGGTCTACTAAGCTGGCTACTTTAGCCACGTTTATACATAAATCGGTAAATTTGTATCGAATCGTCAACATGGTAGGCCTGGCTTTTACTGGTAGTATGTCTTGTTGGAGATTGTCTAGGTGGGTACCACCGCGGCACCTATTGCAGCCGACAAATAGGTAGACTGCAAACATTGCTGAGTTCCGGTTTGAAGGGCACTGTAGCTATTGTAATTACTAGGGTAACGAGACTCATCATCTTATGTTTGTGGCAAAGAGCGCAATGTGGTGCATATATTGTGGTGGTATATGTTATCCTAACTAGCGTCACGTTATTTTGGGCAGGTTTATAACTTACCATTAGGTGAACTTTTCGCTCGTATCGTTCGTGAAATGAATAATGAAAAAAACTTTCAAAACCTTTACGACCGCCGTTTATAGAAATTGGCAAGAATATGTATAGGCAATGCTTTATATTTGCTAACTTTATCTTAACTCTTTAAAAACGCTACAGTTTATACTGTTCTACCAGTGTAAGATGAAAAAGATAAAAACCTTTAGGAAAGGATGTCTATCGGCGTTCATGATGATGATAGCGATCCAAACATTGTAATTAACTGGAATACAATATAAGGATCTATCATTAAATAAAGTACTCAATAACTAAGATCCATTGTTAATTTTCTCTAGTCACAAAATTAAGGAAAAGCTTGCGCCGAGGGGAGAGTAATAATTAGGTTAATTACGAAAAGTCGCTTAAACTGAACAAAAGTCCGTTAAAATATTTCATTAATTTGTAAATGTTAATTGAATTACCAAAACTTTAATTTTATTCTATGGTAGTTTCAAAGTATGCTGCGTCGTAACTTGTATACAGTTGCTGTTTGTGAAATAAAATATGGTGGAAATAATATTTTTTTACAAAAAACATTAGGGGTTAAGAAAAGATTAAAAAAAATCAAGCTTCAAATGTAAGCTTTTCTATTATTTCATTATCTGTGTTATTTTTTTTATTTTATTTGCTTACCTGTGACTAAGCAACATAGCGAGTAAGATGTGCACTTGGTTGTTAGTTAAAAGCTATCCTATAGTAATATTGTGCCTGTTAGGATGTTATACAATGCACTTTGTGTTCATCACCTAGTCACAATATACCTTCTCGTTACCTAAGTAATTCCATTAACTGTGACATCGTTTAAACCAGAATACGATAATGTTTTCACAATGATATTTGGGGGTACTATTTGGTGCTACGGTGGTACCTATCACGATGATTTCTGGTGACAGAGATCTATGATCTGTAAGAATTATTGATGTACCAATACAATAGGATAATTAAACTAATATTTATTTTTAAATTGTTTAGGACAGTTGCAAATAAAAGTAAAAACAAGAAAAATAAATGCACGGGTAGAGTTAAGGGTATCTATACAATAGCATCGACTTAAAAAGTGTCAGTGGCGATAAGAATTGCGTAATTTTAGTTAATTTTTTTTATTTAATTAACAGTCGAAATGAGTGAGATGTTCACCCAATGGCAAATAATACGCCCGCCAATAACAACGTGGCACTACTTAGGATGATATATATTACACTAAATTGAGCTCTTCGTCTGAGACATAAAATGTTGAGTGTTATTACCACAGTAATTACACTAGCTACAGCGCGCCACACACCGGAACACAGTAATGTTTGTCAACTCCAATAGGAGCTGCGGTGGTATCTACTTAGACGGTCTCCCTCAACGGAGACCAACCATCAATGTTTCGTTAATTAAGGAGTTTAAAAGTTATATAATGATGTGATATAGAGAAAAAAAATACTTTATAGTATTTGACTCTTTATTTTCTTTCAGAATTAATCACAGACATTGGCTCAAAATAAATCACTGAGGATAGAAAGAAGTTCATAATGAGACAGGTTTCAATGAAATTCTGACAGCGAAGCAGACCTCGGTTCGAGGAAAATTAAAAGTTTCTCTTTTGTATAAGACAAAAGGCAAGGATATTGTTTAGAGAATGATTAATTTTTTTAATTGTTTTCAATAATTTTATATATATATGTTTATACTTTTGTTTCCCAATTGTACTATAGATGACATAATTTTATATTTACTAGTATTCGAGAGTGTAATGTATATAATACTTTTGTTTGAAGGTTTTATTCACAGAAATTGCTTCGACTATTGAAAATGTGAATCGCATATCTTCATTCATAGTTTAAAAAATAAGAAATGTGTCTTATTTTTTGCATTATGAGAGAGGTAAGATTTAAAGAAACAGTTGAAGATAGAAATCACTGAAGTAATAAGACAACATCTTATATTTCAAGGCAAGGAGCATCCTAACTAGCGCCACGTTGATATAGGCGGGCATGTCACTTACCATCAGGTGATAGTCTCGCTCGTCTCGTCATTTCGTAGAATAAAAAAAATATGTTGTAGTTAACTATAGGTCAGACAGTAAAAAAATTGAGCTTCTTTGTCACTTGCACCATAAAATGTAATAAAAATCATGTTCTTAAAGAATAATTTTATTTGTTAGCATTTTTAAGCTAGAGTAATAGCATTATCTTTGGGGGATAATATTTTTTTTCATAAGTGTTTTAATTATACGTACTAGTGCTTGACTATTTATTCCATTATTTTACCTGTTGGTAAGAGATAATTTAGTCGTTTGTGGTAAAGCTCATTAGTCCAGAAGAAAATGTTGTAGTCGGAAATAGATAAAGGCGTAAACTAACAACAATTTGCATATCAGTAAATATTTTCAAAAGCTTGTCCATTCGAAACGTGAAACAATATTTTTAAAAGACATATTTACTCGGGTGAAAATTTTGCTCAGTATATTTAATATAACACCTTCCAGGTACACATGTATAAATGTTTCTATTTACTAAACTACTGTAATAAATCTTAAAAGCTTTCCAAGGAACTTTTGCTTGAGACGCGCCTTGTTGGAAACTACTAACGTGGGTACATTGTTCATCACGGTAGGTGTAGAAACAGATTAAAACTTTCATATATAAAAATTTTGTAAATTATATATTACATTTTTATGAAAAAAATTATCAACGAGGAATAAACGGAAAGAAATTAGAAAAAAGACAGAGCTTCAACAGAAATTATTAACTTACGCAAAATGTATCTTTCCATTAACCTACCCTTGTAGAAATATTTTTAAAAATGTTGAGGTGACTTACTTTGAGGTACATACTGTTCAATACAAACAGAATCACCAAAATAGCATTACTTTAATAGAAATCAACAATAATATTTACCTTTTTCTCATTCTTTGGGCTGATATTATTTTATTAATTTCAAAGGACTCAACTTTGTTTACACTCTTTACAACAAAATCATCAAAACTTTAATACGGTATTCGAAGTTATTTAAAAAAAATTACTGAAAATAGATTACATCATTACTGAATAAGAACAAAATCTATAGACGTATTAAATAGTTGTTTCAGTTTTCTTGATATTTATAACAACTACATTATTCTGTATATATAAATCATATATTTATAAAGATCAGTATACATGTTAATGCAAACTGAACTTTCTGTTTAACTACTGCATAATTTTATATACACAATATTTATTAAGTAAATATTGAGAAATTATTATCTCTTCGTCCCAAATCTCTTACAGTGCTTTGAGAGTTTAAATTCGTTGCATCAAACGAATATACCATACAGATTAAAGCTTCTTTTTTGAATAAAATAACTTGAAACAATATATAAAATTATTTTTAAAATATATGACACAAAAAGCATTTACAAAGTAGAATAGGAAGGAAGTACTCGGTACTACGGTAAAATATTTCTTCGAGGCAGATCAAAGGATGCGGCGATAAAGTTATACGAATTATTTGAACTTGTATATATTTGTCAGGAGCTTTGTTACAGACTATTGGCTTCACAGCGTCAATAGATCTTCGAGTTTTTGACTTGGTTTTTTTATTATGTTATTAATACATATTGTATATGTTAAATACTAAAATAAATAAACAATACAAGCAAGTAATAATTTAAATCAATTATTATTGAAAGTCTGATAGTAGTGAAACTTATTTTTGAGCAATCACAAACTAAATTTTCTCTACTTTCAAGTGCACTTCATAGTAATTTTTTCAACTTATACATATTTTATCTGATACTGACCTTGAGCGTCCAGGGTCCACAGCATAATCAATTTTCTATAACGTTAAGAGACAATAAAATCATAGAAGAAGACGTATACTTCCCTAGATTACCCCAGGTTTGTTATTTATGCCAGCTGAAAAACAATTTTATTGTTGTTTTAAGGCGGGTTGGTAATGAGTACCCTGTAGCCAATTAGGTGAACTCGAAAAATCCTTACTATCTAGTTGACCGCTTACAAGGCCTCTGAATATAATGTAGGGCCTCCGGTGTTAGAAGATGTGGGCAGAAGCGATGATAAGGAGGAACTTAAACTTACCTACAATGTGTACAGTTAGGGAGTACAGACGGATTTTTTTGAAATTAAATGTACTCAATACACTGTTTTCTACATGGTGTTAAGTGACAATGGTTGAGAATGGTGAAGTATGATGGCTTGTAATACTCTGGTTGTCATATATTGACAAACGGGACACAGTAAAATTTTTACAGCAGTAGGTTTTACAATAGGAGAGTAGTAGCTAGCCAGGCCGGTTCGAGAGAACTCATTGATCAACAGACGCAGTTTTTTTAGTTACTCTTTACGTAGCTGGTACCGGAAAACCTAACCACACCAATATTGAGAACTATTAAATAATTTGTATCATCTCTGCGTGATAATCTAAATTAGTTTATATTTTAATCACCAAAAAAAAGTATTTAAAAGTTTTTGATGTATGTTTATGGATCTCATAAAGATTATGCGTTATAAACAGTCTTTCATTATGCGATGCTAATAATCCGGTAACCATAGCAACCAGGCTCCTTCCTAAAGCCGACGTTGTAAATTAAATCGTCGGGCGCAACCTGTCTGATAGGATGATTTAATCAATTTGTGCAGCACACAAATTGAATTTTTTTAATATCATATTTCTATATTAACCATAGCAGCGTTGATTACTGTATGTATTAACGTTGTTACTCAAGGGATATAAGCCAACTTCATCTGCCCGTGGTGTACCCTGCTAATCAACAAACGAGGTTCTGGCTCCCATCAATCCGCAATGGGTCCAAGGTGGTGGAAAATAGCCCAATACTTTTCAAATTACTCCCTAGCAGATTGATGTGGGAATTTTTTGGTAGACCTATGTCCAGCAGAGGATGTCTAATGACTGATGATAATGAAGTATAAAATATATAATTTTGATAAGCATTTATCTACCGCGAAAGACCGAAATCAGAGAATGTCGACAATCAGCGGTGAATGTCAACAAACACCAAATACGTCGGTGAAAGATCGAATATTTCATAACATTTTTGTACATTCGGACCCTCATCGGTGTATGCCGACAATCACAGATATGCGTTGGTGGAAGTCGAAAAGAGAGGACAAAGAGGCGACTGGCTGTTAGGTTAGGTTTTTCTTTTTAGGTTAAGTTAGGTCAGTAAGTAAGTTTTTACTTCTATTATTTTCGTTTCTCATTTTGAAAGTACTGTATGTTTTCAAGTTCTTAGTTATTCCTCTCACAAAGAGAGGCATAAAATTTATCGCGACTTAATTACGGAGAAAAAAATATAAATCTGGGACATTTCAACATTTACCATTAGTGTAGGGTGAATGTCGACATTCACTGGTGAAAGTCAGAAATGAGAGTATTTAGCAAATATTTCGGACATACACCAAGCGACTATGTGAATTCTCCAGATTTCGGTGTTTCAGCGTAACATATACATAAGAGATTTCCACGTATGTAGAGACTCATACGATATCTTTTGAACCATAAGGCCTAAAGATTTGATATCTAGTATGAAAATTCTTCTTACCGAGTGTAGTTCAGTTAAGAATGGATTTTACGAAATCTTTACCCCAAAAGAGGTTGCGGGGGTGTTAATAACAGGAAAGTCTCGAGCAGCAGCGACTTGCCGCCGGACGGTAATATTTTTGTCAAATTTGAAGTCTAAATTTCCAATTAGTAAATTTTATATTACGGACAGCAAAGCGGCCGTGAAACAGCTTATATTGCATAATATCTTACCTGAGTAATAACATAACTCTGGAGGCATTATAAATTTGAAATTATAATAACATTTACTCTAACAGGTTACTATATTTTGTTTATATATTCTATGTTTTTATATTATACCCCACTTTACGCCTTGACGTTAACGTTTCAAAAAGTAAACGTTACCTTTTCTCTTTCTTGGACATTTACGACAAGCTTTAGATAGGTAATAAATTCTTTTACGCCACCTACAGCAACAACACTTCCGCTAAGTCGTTCTAAAATTTATTTTGCTATCATCTGTTAAACATGCACTAGTGGTAGAGGTCTCTGTGGCCGGACACCGTCTAGGTAGGTACCACCACAGTGTGCAAACAATGCTGTATTCCAATTTGAAAGGCGCTGTAGCTAGTGTAATTACAGGGGTAACGAGACTTAATACCTTATGTCTCAAGGCGACGAGTGGTGCAATGTATAATATTCTACCTAGCGGTACATTGTTATGGGCAAGCGTATCACTTACCATCAGGTAAATGTCTTGGTTGTCTTGTCGCTTCGTCGAATAAAAAAAATCCCGTAACCATTAGCCTACAGTCGTTTATGGTACATAACTCTTAACTTTTTTTACTAACTAATACTATTAAAGATGAACGACGTGAGATTTTTATACAACTTTACAAATATTCACACTCGCCCTTTGCGCTACCTTTCGTGCGGTGCCCTCATTCATTTTAAAATCCCCCAGGCGCACTGACTCACCATCACTCCCTTTTGTTGGTTAAATTATAAAGCTACAATGTTCACCTTCACATGGAAGTCGTAAGAGTAAATGAATGTATATCGCTCCATATTTCCATATTTTTTGTCCTATTTTATTTATAGCCCGCACGTATGTCGGTCGAGACAAAAGGATTTGCTCTCATTACTTGAAACCTTAGAAATTGTTGCTCGCTGCTCGTTTTGCAAATGAATATCATGGCTGGTGTATTACGAATTCGAAATATATTAATGTTGGCTCTAATACATGTTTTTAGGGTGGAAATATATTTTAACTTGTTGTACTAAAGATTTCAGTTTTCCATTAAAAATTAAAATAACTTGTTTACGATTTTAATCGCGTACAACTTATTGCAACTTGATTAAAATGGGTATTAAACAAAATAACGATAAAAGCAGCTCCAATAGTTTCAAAGGTTTAAGAAAACTCTTCAAGAATTCTCCTACTTTTTCTGAAAGCTATTAACGTACGGATCGTATTAGATGCTTGAAGCAAGCGGGAATCAGGTTTATTCTATACCTTGTTGTTTTCAACAGATCGTTTCGCCCAGCTTCACTAAGTTTTATAGAATAAGAGTTCGGTTCATTTATTTCTTAAAAAGAAATAGTTAGGACCCGTTCATAACGTTTCATGATTCTGCTATAGTGGAGTAAATCGTTTGGCAATAACATAGTTAGTTCATTGAATATGATACATTTCACAATTTAATATAACATTGTTTAAATAAATATTGTTTGCATATTAATTTTAATAGTAAACGTATTCTAGTTACAAACTGGGGGAAGATATTTACATATAAACCGAATCTTAACGCATCTACGGGTACTATACTGGATAGTAGCAATTCATACGTCTTACAATTACATCTATATATGTAGAATAGGTTTTAGATTGATAAGAGAAAATCCTATGAATATAGTACTACGTAATAACTATGAAGTCGGGGCCTCTGTCACCTAAGTTTTTCCGTGACCATGGGTGCTGCAAACCATAAACACTGCAGTAATTAACAATTAAAATTGTGTACTAATAATAGTACATTTACTAAATATCTATTATGGTTATATTTTTTTATTTAATTCACACTATGATTTGCCTAAACGTAAAGTAAGTGAACCAATCAAATCAATATTACATTGTCATATAATAACAATAAACAAAGTTATAAAATATATATAAAATAAATGTGACTGTGTACAATCAACGTATTTATAGTATTTTTTGTAAATATCAAGTTAATTCTCTTGTTGGTAAGAATTTATAAGTTATGCGAGCAAGCAGGAGTCGCCACGGTATAGAATATCATACTGTTTGTACTTGAAATATTCTGCTTGTGAATTAGAATATGAAATATGAATATTTAACGAACCCGCTATGTAACGTACGATGTTAATAAGTAAGATTAACGGCTAGAGTAATTTAAATTCTAAACCAAATCTGAGACAGATGTAATGAAAATATGCGACTTTACATTTTATTTAACAAATTTGCAAAGAAAATTTTCAGTTCAAAGGTTATTGTATAGTTACGATTGGATAACAAAAACGATAATTGTTTTTTTAATTAAATGAGATTTTTAGTTGAAATTCCGTAATATCCACGCGAAGAAACATATTTTTCACAGCCGTTTTTCATAAATATAATATATGTTATGTTTACTAAACTTAAAGAATAGGTATATATTAATCTCTTAAATTACTTTAATTCATTAAAAGAACTTCTAACAACATTATAACTAAATAAAACAGGCAAGGTTTACTAACATAAACTTCCCGTTTAGTTTTATGTTACAAAAGATGATAATCTTTTTAAATAATGTTTTTATTTAATGTTATAAATACTTTCTGTTATTAAAACCATTAAATATATAAACAATCAGTCGCATAATAGTATGCTGTCTGCATACATTACTGTGTTTCAGTTTAAAACGAATAATACCAGCTGTATAATCAGACAACGGCAAAAAGACTCCGAGGTATGTAACGCTAAGTAGACGTCGTAGTTAGCACAATATATTTACACTATACATCGTAAAGGACAGAAAGCAAGAAGTAGTTTAATCGTCCAAAATGATTACTTTATATAAAAATAATCCACACATATTAAACTTAGACAAACATGGACTCTGCTTAGTACCAATGTGAGCATGGTCGCACAAAATTGATTTTCAGGATAGCCATTTGATTCCCTGTATATATCATCTTAACTTACTAAATGTTCGTATATTCACATGAATAATGGTCCTCTTATATTTAAGTACGTAGCAAATCAGATTTCTTAAATGACTCATTTCGCATTTTCCACTTTAAGGACTTCAAAGTGTTGGAGTGACGGCTCCGCACCGGAAAGCGCAGTGTTAGCGAACCCCTCACTCAGTGGGCGCTCAATTAAAAGAATCGACGGGATCGAATGAACCCGAATAGAGCAAAACCGTGTTTTATGAAATATATTATGAGAACTATGTCCAGCAATGGACAATCATCGATTATGATGATATTTTTATTCTACGAAGCAACATGACGCAAGTTAAGATGATATACACAGCATTACGTTATGTTCGTTGACTTGCTACATGAAATGTTAAATTGGTTACTTCAATGATTTGACTACATCCCCTTTCAAACTGGAACACAGTTACACTTGCAAACTGTTTAGTCGCAGAAATAAGAGGTTTGGTTCTACTCTGACGGTCTTCGGCAACGGCGACCTGCCATCTATCACGATGATGAATAACTCATAACACTGTATGCCGAATGTTCTTAGTCACTTGTAATGCGTAATAAAAATGAAAAGGGAAACTTTTTGCTATTATAAATGTGGATATTGCGTTCGTAAACAGTTTATTGCGACTTTTGAAAATCACTCTTTAGTTATTTCACTCGTTGTTTTTCGGCAGACAGTGAGCGGGGGCGGCTCGTAAAAGCGATCCAGCTAAGGCTAAATTCGCCATTACCGATCGTGATTTGTTTACGCTTTTATCGCGGACAAATTTACGTTGTTCATAAAATTGTTCCGATCAAACCATTGTTCCGATGTTATTGCTTTGATTTTATTAGCAAAACATAAAAAAAAAACACCGGTTAACGTTTAACTAGACCCAGACAACGGGCGGATACAGATTTCTTTGGATTTTACGTATTTATGTTCAGGAGTTTAAGATACATCATTATTCTATTTGATACTATATAAACGTGTAATTATAACAATAATATCAATATTTATAATGAAAACAGCAAATACTTTTTATTGTATAAGTGTTTTGACGGATTAAAGGTAATATAAGAAAATGCGAAAAACCGAACATCATATCCATCACGATATAAGCTCCATTATATGTTTGTCACTTTCGTTATTACTTTCTTTTATGATATTTTTAGTAAAGAAAGTACAAATTTATAAATTGGGTACGTGTGGTGCTCAACTTTCAATTCTTTATTATGATCTCTGTCTCTGTTGAGTGATGATTATTCATAGTTATTGCTATAAAAGATTGCCGTGCTAATAACTATTACATACTCGTCTATGTATATTTATACTATGTGTATACATATATACAAATACCCATACGGACAATGAGAAATAAGAAAAGAGCTGGAATTTACAATGGTCATTATTGAGTACAATATGTAATAGTATACCAGCACTCAAAAAGAACGGTCTTTATTTATTTATATAAACAATGTTTTAAATAATAAATTAATACAGAACATATAAAGAAATAGTTATTTTAAAGGTACGAGCGAGAATTAATTTATCACATTTTTAATACAATTATTCACATCTCCTTGAACGTACAATTGTTAAAAATAAATAATGCATTGGTCGTTTCCCTTGTGGACGTCTCTGTTTTATGAATATCATGTATTAGATTCTTACATATAAAACTAGCTTTTTGTCGTACGTGACCACTTTAATCTGAAATATCTTCTTTTTGGTTAAGAATTCCAAATTCAAATTTATAAATTAATTTAGCTGGTACGTTTGAGTTTTGGTTCATTGGTTTTTTCTCATAATTTTTTTTTGGCGTTGCTTATTACCGCACAATGGAAAACATGAAATATCGGTATATTTACGAGTACGCGTTCTACCGTGGCATCAGTGCTGCAGAAACAGCTCTAAGGATCAATGATGTGTACTTCTCTGGTGTCACAAAAGATAGCACGGTACGTTTTTGGTTTCAACGTTTTCGTTTCGTGAAATTTCGACCTTCAGAACCAACCCCGTGGACAATCGTAGACTAAAGGGGAAAATGAAGAATTAAAGGCAAATTGTAAATACGGATCCATTACAAAGCACTTCAGAGATAGCTGCAGGCTTCGGAGTAAGTGACAAAACTGTATTAATCCAGTTGAAGCAAATCGGGAAAGAAAAAAAACTTGAACGATGGGTAACTCATGAATTGAGTGAAGGAAACTTGCAAACACGCATCGACTGATGTGTTACTTTGCTTAACCAACACAATAATGGATTTTAAATAGAATCATTACTTGTGATGAAAAGTGGATACTGTACAATAATCGGAAATGCTCCTGGAGACCCAGCCAAATCCTGCCCTAAACGAAAATTGACTCAGAAAAAATTACTTGTGAGTGTTTGGTGAACTAGCGCCGATGTCGTTCACTACAGCTTTATAAAATCTTGCCCAACGATTATGGCAGATATCTATTGTCAGCAACTGCAAACCATGAAGGAAGAACTACCTGCTTAACAACCGAGATTAGTCAATCGCTCTATGCCTCTGTTGCTTCACGACAACGCAAGACCACACACTGCACAAGAAACAACCACTAAGTTAGATGAGCTACAATTGGAATGTCTGCGACATCCACCGTACTCCCCGGACTTTGCCTCAACAGATTGCTATTTTTTCCGGAATTTGGACAACTTTTTACAAGGAAAAAATTCAACTCCGATGCGGCAGTCTAACCGCCTTCAAAGAGTTTATTGATTCTCGCCCTTATAGTTTTTTTTGTAAAGGGATCAATGAACTACCTATGAGATGGCAAAAGTGCATACATAACAATGGTGCATACTTTGATTAATTAAATATATTTTACAAAAAAAAAATGACTTTATATTCCTTCCGCACAAAACGTCAATTTCATATGTAAGGACCTAATATTAATATTTCTTTAGTAAAAATTTGGAAGATGGCAATTTAAGTATATCATATTTATTTTAAAAAATCGTCTATAGCTGAAGAGGTTTGGAGAGAAGGTTTATATAGAAAAGGGAAAGATTTACACCAGGGAAAAGGAGCAGCGGAACTTATTGTAAAAAAGTTTCGTACATTTTTTTACATTTTTACATATTAATGTAAAAATATGCTCTTTTGTCTTTCCTTTTAATAACGTGTAAATTAAATTAACAAATTTTTTAATACTTTATATAGTACATCAATACTCGTAAAATAATTAGTCAATATTAGCTTTAAATATTTGTAGCAAAAATTTGTTATTAATTTACATGATATATACACATAAATTATTTTTTTTTACATTTTGTATAGATCAATGTTAGATGAAATAGAGACAGAAAATCTAACACAAGAGAATCTAGAGAGTTTCTCTTGTGTTAGATTTTCGTTACACGTCGTTTGGTATTAGAACATATATACCAAAGGTCAGGAAATTGCAGTGCCTCGGATACAATTGCGCCGGAACCACTTGCAACGGAAAAATGGTTTCCGCTCAACGTTTAAATATTTAGAATTTTTATATAATTTTTAATAATTTTTCAATCAGTGAAATGTAGTTTTTGTGATAAATAGTCTTTAAAAAACATCTGTATACAGAGCTACTACAAAATAGGTAGCCTACTAACTATGTAATAGTCGGTTATGGCTCGAAAAAAACTGTATGCCTGTTTTAGTCATACAATACAGTTTCAGTTTTTTTTTATATTCAACGAAGCGATGAGACGAGCAAGACGTTCACCTCATGATAAGTAATACGCCTGCCTATAACAACGGCGCTAGTTAATATCATATACATAGCACCACATTGCGCTCATCGTCTTGAGACGAGATGTTAAATCTCGTTGCCCCAGTACTATCACTAACTACATCGGCTTTCAAATCAGAACAAAGGAATGTTTGCTCACAATTGTTTGTCGGTTGCAATAGGCGCTGCGGTGGTTCCTACCTAGACGGTCTTCTTTAACAGAGAAAGATACCCTAATTCTGGAGGGAAGTCAAGGTTATGTGAGATTTTTACTCACTAAAACCCACTTGGTGCTCTGCATCAGTGCATTCGAAGAGGCTCTGGGATCTTTTATAGAACGCACCGCAGCACTTTCTCTCTACACTTTCTTTAAACAAGTCTCTGAGGAGGGGCTTAACCTTCTAGGTTGTCCCACACAGATTCGCTTGTTGAGTAGTGAGGGCCACCACCCTCAAGGCCCGCAAAACTCCTAGACCCTTTTAGTCGCCTTCTACGACAGGCAGAGCTTACCTTAATCTTATTCATACTAGGTCAAGACTACAGAGCTGCCGGTAACAGAGACCTACCACCAGTCAAGTAGTCAAAGCTTCTCATTTTTGATACCACAATCCATCACCTGATTATTAATTTTATTACAATTTTAAATTTGTATACAAAGTTATTAACATTTTTAGAATTTATAAAAGCAGTTGTAACTGCAACCGTTATAATATAATATATGCAAAGCTTAAATGTCGTAACCAAAGTTTTTTATACATATTTTTTTTGCTTTTTATCGTAACAAATATTATATAAGTACAGTTAATAAAGTCTTTGTTAGATTTTTCATTCGATATTTGTATAAATATGAAGGGACAGAAATTTCACTTCTCAAGGTTCAAATGTTCACATGGTCGACATCCTGTGCTAATGACACGGCATCCATTTGCTAAAGTCAATTTGTGTCATGAACACTGAATGTTGAGTGCTCTGTGCACTGTGGGGGATTCACTTCATTAAACTAATATACGATTAGTTCAGTTTCGACATGTTTTAACAAGTCAACAGTTTCTAAAGGAGAACAAAAAGTTAAAATGAATGAATATATGATACTGTAATAAATTATATAGTTAATAAAAGGTATTTTTACTATCCAACTTCAGTCATGATCTAAGGTATCAGACTGTATTGAAGATCAAATTACGCAAATATATTTTCCTTATATTTTTATATGAACATTGGTTTTGACATGTAGATTGAACGAAGAATGACGAAGGTTTTACTCAAAGTCATTGTGACACACGTTATATTTTCTATGGACGCGGTAAATAGTTAATTCTAACATTAACGGAGCAGTACAGTCACATATAGGTTACTCTTCCCAAAAAGAAAAAAATTATGAAGATGATTATTGAATGTTTGGTTTTAGAAGAGAGAGAGAAAGAGAGTGGTATTAGAAATGAAGCTAGATTTAAATGTAGATATCTTTAAATTATATTACGTTTAAGTGTATCTACATTTAAATCTAGCTTTACAGAAATAATTATATACTCATTGGAAAGTATAAAACGTATAATCGTTAAAACTTTCAAATTTTATCTTTTTTGTTATGTGGAGCGACGAAATAAGCGGGACGTTCACCTGATGGAAAGTGATACGCCCACCCATAACATTGTGGCGCTGGTTAGGCATACATACACTGCACCACATTGCGCTCGTTGCCTTGAGACAGATGTTAAATCCCGTTATCCCCGTAACTTTATTAGGTACAGCGCCATTCAAACTGGAACACAGTAATGTTTGCACAGTATTGTTTGTCGGCAGAAATATACTCTGCGGTGGTACCTACCTCGACGGTCTCCAACAACCGAGATCTACCACCAGGAACCCTCAAGTATTTTCTAGTTTAAACTTGTCAAGTAACTTTGAGAACAAATGAATTGTAAATAGTATTTTTCACATATAAAAAGAGTATCAAGGTTTCATATTTTATAAGTGCCTTTTGAATAAAGCACGAGTATTAATTTTCAACTATGATAAATTTTCAATATCCGGCCTTTAGACAAAATTTATAGATCAATCGTGCACATCAAAGCGTGACCGGAAATAGAAGAAAATTCAATTGTGAATTATAAATGTATCAATCATATAGTGAAATTGGAGGTACAGTAATTTCACGACCGATATTATTATGTATTTTCTACTACACATCAGTAAAATATTTCTAATGAATGAAGTGTCTTTACTATATATTCAAACATTGAGAATAACTATTGCAGTCCTGCGGTTATTCAGAATTTAAATGTGTTAATAAAAGTTTACGAAAGAAGCATATAAAAAAGTAAGTAAACCTTAAACCTTTTTATACATTAATTACCTTGATTGAGGTTTTAAATCAACGTTTACTGGTGGTAAATTAATTATATCGATTATTTCTACTATGAGAAGGTATAAATGAATCCTAAAAGCATTGTATAAAGAATCTTTACAATTAAACTATTTTACTGCGTGCGATGAAACGTGTAAAGTTGTTATTGGATAAAGCAAAACAGTTTATCGGACATCTAATAAAGAAAGCCCTCGACGGGAAGCCATTTCTCTGTCACATGTCTCCCCGAAGCTACGCAATTTCCTGGACCATACAAGTTTCAACAGCTTTTTATTTACTTATCTAATCTAGCACAAAGCTTTCTATTACAGCGAATATATTACAATGATTTACATTTGCATGCACTATTTATTGAACACATCATAATACATGCTTTATAAATTATTTGTCCAAAGAAAAAAAAAACAAACGCGTATTGCAATTACTTACTGGTGGTAGATTACTCTGTTGCCGGTGACCGTCTAGGTAGGTACAACCACAGCGTTTCTTTCTACCGCGGAATAGTAGTGTGCAAACATTACCGTGTTCTGAATTAAAGGGCACCGTAGCTAGTAATTACTGGAGTAACGAGACAATGTGGTGCAGCACATATTATTAAATAGCGCAAAGTTATAATGAGGACGTGAACGTCCCGCTCTTCTTATCGCTTATTTGACTGAAAGAATAGTAATATTAATATTTTTATCTTATATACTAATTATTAAAAAAATATATAAAACTATGTTACATATGTTAAAAGACTACATAACAAGTAATTAATTAATGTTGTACTTTTTAATACTTTATTATAAGAAATTAAAACGTTGGTGTATAGGCCTTTCAATGCCTGAACTTCTGTGGTTAAAACTAGGGGGATAAATTTAAATTTAAGTATAAAGAGTCCAAAGGATTTATGTTGTAAAATTTTGAAGTTTACATATTATTTTTACGCTGTAGTCTCCGCCTATTAAGGATAGGACTCAGATTAGTCCTGCCTGTCGTAGAAGGCAACTAAAAGGGTTTTCAAGTTAGTGGGCTTTGGGGTCGCTTCACTAAACATGTCCGGGATGAATGACAAGTATGAGTTGATTTAACGTTTGTACCAAAGCGAGGGTGCCAAGGAAGGTTACAGTCCTCCTAAGGTATTCCGTACGAGATCTTGGGGTATCCCGCAATAAACTGAGGGGATTTTAGTGGGTAAGAATCCGTAGATGGAGGGTATCTTTCAGAAGATTTTCCTTCAAATAAGAATAAAAAAAAGATTTAGTGTCATCTAAGTTCAATAATTGTTTGTATTATTATTAATTTATAACAGTTATATCATTTATTAGCAATGTATTCGTTTGTAAGAGTATATCGTCGAGTTCGTTGTATTGTAGCAATGATTGATGTACGTTGTACTGTTCTCTATTAATAAATATTTTGTACGTTATTGGAGGCTCGGTGTTGTTGATAGGAATGTCAATGTATCCATTGTATGACAGTATGATTAATTCGGACTCAATAAAATGTCTGGTACAAAATATATAATTCCCGTTCATCAATAACGTACGGTTCAACTTGTAAAAAAATGTTATAAAAATCGGTCACAACAATTAAACCAATTTATATACAATAATTTCTTGATAAATTTCTTTGAACTTTTTTATATAAAATATACATTAGGAAGTTTAGTTAAGTTTATATCATTCTTATTGCGATCGAGTTTGAAATTCTAATGAGTATTCACAGAATTGCTTACTACCTGTTATCTTAAAAGTGTTGTTATATTTTTTATTCAATAAGTCAACTAGTCTTAATGCTTATCAGTTAAGTAAGTGTTATGGTTTCAAAAAAAAGTTTCGTGCTGTAAAACTTAACTTAATTATCAGGACTTTAGTATAGAATCATTTTTTTACATACAATGTTAACTTAACGTTAAAGTTACTTGATAACGTTATGATATTTTAAGGTACTTATGCTAGACTTCGTACATCTTATCAATAACACTGATGGTTGATAAGAAATCTAGACTTAGTGTTCTACATACAGTAAATACTCTGCTAATTATATTCAACGCCATTTAATTTTCATATTATTGTTTTTTTCACATTGTATATATTATAAAAAGTGTTAAAAAATTGTGTGACAGAAGACTCAACATCGTTTGCAGGTACAGACTTTATTTAAAAACCTGATATTATTATGACTGTATAAAATGAGACAACCATTGGTACTTGTATTTGTAGTGCACGAATTTCCCAAAGGTATTTGCAAGTAAATTGCTTGTAGATTTCAAATATACTAGTTCTTGTTCTTTGTAATACTATTCATATTAACCGAGGCAAATAAATTTAATATATTAAGTAAATTATGTAGTTAGTGAAGTAGGATAAAGAGTTATGATTCTCATGGTGAGAGAATGGGGTGAATATAGTTATTGTCTTAGGCAAGCATATGATATGATAGTCTACCTTAATATGTCGCTTTTGTTAATAAAAAATATCAGAGTTAGTCTTTTCTATAAATCTTTCATATATTCTTTCTACCTACTGAAAAGTAAAAATAGAGTTATAAGATAGTTGACTTAGTATTAGATTGTAACAAATGGAAAAATATTGAAATAGTCATATTACCGGTTCAGAGAATAACAGGTTTTTAGAAAATTAAAACATGGACCTGTTGGAGAAATTTTTGGTTTGCAATTAAAATTATCTTTAAAGTAATATTTACAATGGATCTAACATATATCAAATATTCATCTTTATTTCATCGCTCGATCGATTAGTGTTATGCGACGACCATAGTGGAATTCAGGTATAAATTTACTCCTGCATTGATATATTGAATTACTGTAATATATTCGTATCACAGCTCCAAAATAATATTTGTTTTATGTACACTACTCTTAACATTCAACAAGAGACGTTATAAAAGTAATTTAACTAGCTTCTCTTCGACGACTAGAAGCGTAGAAGTTTATTCAAAGTCGTTCTTGTACGCTACGTATGCTTTGTAGACACATGCACATACACAGTTGATACCGTGTGCCTGAAAACCACAGTATGTCCTGAAATTTGCTTAATAAACGGCGTGCCGCTTTTAAGTATACAGTGAAGTTCCGTAGTGTTATTTAGAATACATTTCTTTAAAGAAAATATTAATTATTTTAAAAACGAGTATATTAATACAAACAGGTAAATTACACCATTCTTGTTATTATTTATATTTAGGGTGTACTGGTAATTTATACTTTTAAAACGATGTGATTTGTGTTTATTAACATAACAATATACCGCAAGGGTTCATCATTAAATAATAAACCAAAATTATCTGTTTGTTTAAATTGAATATATAATGAGGAACAGCATTTTGTTGAAGGATTTGTTGATTCTGTTATTGTTAAAGTTTTGATATAACATTGTTTAAATCAAATGCCAATAACAAAATTTTTAGCTAGAAGAACCGTTTCACGAAAGAGTTGTGTGAGGAAAAGTTTTAATACAATTTATCGATTAAACACAGAAACATTTTTGATATAATTGAAAGTATTTTTCATATTTCCACTTTTTTGATTAATTAATTATGATCTTAGAAAGTGATACATTGGAATTTATTAACGATAGCTGTATTAGTTACTGGCTGTTCCCCAGCCGCTTTAATTAAATTTATTTAAATTAATCCTTTTACTAACTTCGGCGTATTTAAAGACTCCGGCAATCACTATAGTCCCGCATTTCTTGTTGGGGAAGAAATTTTGTAAAATCCTTTCTTAACTGACTATTAAATGGTGGAAGCAAAGAGATCTCTGATGAGTTAATGAATCTCTGGACATCTCTTATATTTGCTAGCTGTCCCCTCCTGCTGTGCGTGGTGAAAATTCATTATATAAATCTTAAGTTTTAGATAACAGCTGCTGTGTTTACCCGCCAGTTAAATCGGAATTGTGCACTCTAATCGCAATTTTTTCGGCTTCACTAAATTAACGCTACATCTATGGGTCTCGGCATTGGGTCAGGCCTGTAATCATCATCAGCCGATAAACGTCCGTTGCTGGACATAGGCCTCTGTCAAAGATTTCGACATCGATCGGTCCCGCCTTGTTCGCTTCCAGTGCAAGGTCTCCCAACACTAAGTCTAACGGTACGCGGCCGCCATTCGTGAATCTTACTGCTCTATCGGCTGACATCCTTCGAGCAGTCTGCCCTGCCCACTGCCACTTAAGTCTAGCAATCCTTTGGGCTATTTCGTATCCATAGTAAAACCCTACAATTAGTACTACACTTGTCACTTCACGATGTTAAATTAAATTTAAAATGTGTATTAACTAACACAAGATACTGTAGTGTTGAAGAGTATCTCTAATGACGATAATGTGTGGAAATAATACGAGCTGATCTCAACCGCTATGTTACTCGGCATGTAAGACATTTTAGAATTGAATAACAAAAGAATTAGCGTATATAGCGTAGTTTCTTGCGCTCATTCTCCTCAGGTCCGTAGTGTTTCTTTTGCGAATGTCTAATAGAATTTTAAGTTCATTAAGTGAACGAATGTATCTATGTTGAAGAAAAATGATGACTTTCATTTTAACATTTTGGTATTTTTTCATTTCATCCATCCATCCATCCATGCATTCACCCGCTTTACCCGTTTCGCTCGTTTTGCCCGTTTCGTCCGGTCACCCGTTCATTCATTTGTTCGTTAATTCATTTATTTATTTGATTAATTAATTAAATGGTTATTTAATTCGTTAATTGATTAATTATTTATTATTTATCATTAATTCATTTGGAATGAATTAATTAAGTACTGAATTAATGAAGAACGAACGCACAAATTAATGAATGAATTAACGTATGAATCAATTAATAATTTATTTAATCAATAGATGAATTAAATAATCAGTTAATGAATTAATTAATTCATTCATTAATTCGTTCATCCGTTCATTCATTAATTCGTTCGTTTATTCATTTATTTTTCATATATATTCGTTTATTTATTTATTCAATAATTTACTTGCTCGCTCGTTCGTTAAATTGTTCGTTCGTTCAATCATTCATACGACCAGCTATTTTCTATACATTACAGTCAAAACTTACCAAACTTTTTTAAAAATAAATAAGATTAATATTTAACGATTTATTATATTATTTAAAACTTATTTGTACAGAAAATATCGTAAGGATTTTACAATAACTTAATAATTTAAAGACATTGTGCATTATCGCACAAAAAGAGTTTAGCGTCTGTCGTTTAAATGTTTTTGAAAATTTTTATATGTACTACTTATTAAGCTGCAGGGGTAATTGTAAAGATCCAAAGTCTTTCATAGTTTATAAACTTTGATTATAACTGATATTATGTTGGTATGCAACAATGGCGTGTTGAAATTCACGAAAGATGTATAAAGAAAATCAAATAAACGTCCGAGAAATTCGTAGCGCCATTTGTATCTGGCTTCGTCAAAAAAAGACAAGCGTAACTAATAAGCAGTTGCTCGTGTAAACTTTTCACATAAATCAGCAGAAAGTTTCGAACGACTAAGTTGGAATTAAGTTCCTGTTTCTGGCAGCAATCAACGAAGCTCCTTTTATTTATTTGTTAAATAACTAATTACTTAGGCTGTCAGGAGGTAGTGAAGTGAAATTTTATCGTTGCGGTGGTAACGTGAACTTGTTACGTCTTTTTATAATAATTCTGTTTGCGAAAACATAAATAAAATATTTATTCGTATACGATTGTTTTTAACTTATATTTCAAACTCAAGATTGTTTATAATAATCTTGTTTAAATTAGCTGTTAATACAAACACAGCAACGATAATTTTAATCGTAGAACTAATATTGATCAGAATTATATAAAATGTCAGTTTTTTAGTTTTATACAGTGTCATGTCTAAAATAATTGATGCCGTAATTTAAGTTGAAGTGTAACAAGATAATTAAAAAAAATAGTTTTTTGTGGATATTAATTGTATAATTGTTATTAATAATGTTTTCTCATTAAACCCTAAAACAGTAATCAACGACTTTTTCGGATTTTCTATCAAAATAGGAACTATTGGTAAACTCCTGTTACCATACTGGATATGTAATATGGAAATTGTTAAAAAAGTCTACGTGATGGCCTGACTTGGCCTACTCGTATGTCCAACGGTAGATGTCTATCCGCTGATGATAGATAGATAGATAATATAATGATGTGATAGCATAGGTATGATCTATTAGCTTTTTTAGAGTTAAAATAATTTTCGATACTATATCGAAGGAATCATTGATATAACATATAAACAGTTATATTATAAAGTGAAAAATGTCTTAGTTATTCCCATGTGAGAAGGTTTATTATAAAAAATTAGAAGAGTTATAGGGTTATATGAACGCGTAGATATACAATTGTTCTATTTTTATTTGAAATAGTTTAAGATTTACTCTGGAGGATGGTCGTGTTAGTAAAACCTATTAAGATAGAGAAAATTGCGCCGTCACGTTATCCGTATCGTACGTTAAGCGGACACTCGCCGCCGTCTGCTTTACCACAAATATATTTTAAAGAACTTCCCTTCACTATAATCTCTAATCTAATCTAATAAATAAATATATAAAAATATAAATTGATAATATTACACAGCAGAATTCGTATAAAACACAGCTTCCAATATCATCTTTAAGATTAAGTTCATAATTGTGGAAAGCCTCTTTGCCAGAGACCGTTACTAACAGCATTAGCGATAATAATGTACATTAATTATTCAGAATTGAAAACTTCTGAAAAATCTGTACGTAGCCGTATAACTTTTATTGTGTATTAATAATATTATCAATATATTGTTGTTAATGAATAATGTATTTGAATTAATTACAATTAGTAACAACTGACTTTTATGGATTATCGCAAAGTAGTTATCCAGTTCTTTACTTTCTTCTTAATCTAATATAAAATTAATTCTTAGTTATGTGAATTATTTTTAAAATATTGTATCATTGATTCAAGGCGAGCTCTCTAGCAGACTCCATCTGAAATCAACTTCATCGCCAATTAATCTGCTGTGGTAGATTTGTCAGCGTTAATCACTTTTATATTGCTCACTACTTGTTCGTACTGCAACATTGACGTAACATACAGTAAAATATTTCTCGTTTTAATAAAGCGTAGTAAATCATTGTTATTACTAAAACAAAAAATATTGTTTATTTCATATGTTTATATGGATGTGGTTAAGGTTATAACCAAAGCTTGCCTCTATTTATTTCTATTGAAGAAGACACTGATTATCTAGTGTTTTTATTAATAAAATTAATGTTATTGATAGTGACATATCTACTTAATTCTTTTAACTGTACTGAGATTCATTTATATATATATATATATATATATGTTTCCAGTTATGTGGAGACTCATCAAGATATCTAGGGAACTTTTATATAAGGCTTAGATACTTGATATTTGATGGGAATATTCCATTTACCGACATTAGGTTATATCCGGTTAAAAGTATATTGGAGTTAAAAATGGAATATTTTTTTAAAAAAGAAAAGGTTTTTATGAAATGTTCATTCTATAGGGGGTTGAAGGGATGTTACAGCCAGCAAAGCGCGCCGGGTAACAGCTGGCACTTTATAGTGCTAAACAGGTTCAATAAATAATCACACTTCAGCTTTGATTTGTAAGTTATGCCTTTTACTGATTACAAATTCATTTTAATGGTCGGCATTGCAATTGCTATTGCTCTGGTGTTGGTTGGTGGCGGTGCTGAGCGAGGGTGAGCATGTAAGCCGCTTAGATAAGTCCCACTCCTCCCTTTTTAAATATTACGAGATGGGCTTTATATTTAATGGAAGGAATACGATGGAATATTTCTCATGACAATTGTTTTATTCCATGAAATATTCATATTGGATATTGGTTGTGGTGTGGGTTGATGTGGGTTTTAATACTAAAATTACCTAAATAAAAATTTATTACTAACTTCGGCTCTTCATCAATGTTAGATATTGTGCACTGAATTTTGATTATTCCTATGGATCAGTGGCTAAGAACTGCTTTATAACAATGCTGTCTCTGATTCGATTTCGTGGCCAAATGCGAAAAATCTGTTAGGAGATAAGAGTTAAAAAATCCAGTAAGGTTAGCGACTGAAATAGGAGTTGCGACAGACTAATCTATACGATCTCAGGTAACAAGGAACAATCGTTAAAATGTGTATTTTTAATTTTTTTTAATAAGAATCAACAAGATAAAATAAGCAACATGCTTACGTAAAATATTCTGGTTTCCCCCCGTTCACATTTAATCTGGGACAAATATATTTCGCCTAAAACTGTTAAAATGCCTTAACTTTATCAAAAAGATTCGCAACTTTAATACTATCATTGTTATTACTCAAGAAATCCATTGCATCTCGGTAAGGGTATGTTTCGTAACATCCCTGGAGTTAGCTTGTATTTGCAAGTAAATTGCGTATAGAATTGGAATTCAACCTGTATGTGTATGAAGATATTTGGAATCTCAATAGACTTAATAGGAATTCACATGGAGCATACCTTAGTAAACATATATAATCGTAAGGTAGAATTATTATATTACGTACAATACAATAGTGTAAGGACAAGACATTAAGGACGTTAAACTGTTGATAAGCGATATACTACCATCAACGAGGTGCATGTATAAATGTTTGTGTAGTACACATTAAATTAACCCTTCATTTTCCCTAGCTGGACTGCCTTTTGACCGGAAGGAGTAATATTTACATACTATAAATCACGACGGTGCGAGGCTAATCTTCCAATTACTCTCCATCATAAAGGAAGGAAAACATTGAAGCAGTATTTAATTAAATATTTCATCGTACAATTAGATGTTAATAAATAACTAGAACTATATTGCAATTATAATTTTTAAATAATATGCTTTTTAAAGCGTTAAATGTTTGCTTTATTACCATTTATAACCTTAGGGGTATCTCGTCATCACCTCTTCTTATTCGGGTAAGATATAAACGTCAAAAGGAGACATATTGTTTCCAACCAAGACAACTGTTATGAATGTCTTTCTATCCGTTCCCTATCCTATAAAAGAAAATCGTTGAGATTTCGAATAAGGAATTTCAATACAAATAAGGGAAACTTTTGCGATTGGTTTAAACACAATTTTAAATAGAAAAATCATTTAAAGGTACATTAAAAACTAGCATTTACGAATTTTTTCCTCTACCTGTCCTTCTGCTTTTGATTTCGTTTATCCGACTCGTAAGCAAGGTGGTAGATAGACACAGCACATAATTATTTTTGTAAAGGAAGAATGACATTTTTATTTTGGATTACTAAGTATTTTGTTTTTTTTTTTTGCATGGTCGAATTATTCTAAAGTGAAAATGAGAAAACTTTCTTAGTTATATCTTCTCACGGCGCTGCTTTGAGTATAAATAGGAAAACTTATGCCAGTGATTTTAATCACTATGATTAAAGTTGGCATTTTAATTATTTTATTCTAAAAAAGTACAATAACATTGACAGAAATTCAGTCAAAAGTATTTTCTAATTATTTTCAATCTGACTTCAACATTCTATTGATATTATTCGTTTCAAAACATATCAATGATCTACAATTTACTGTTACAAAAATGAAAGGTAAGCAATGAATTTTACTGTTCGTTTGAACAGTGAATAAACATTATTACCACTGTATAAACCTGTACAATTTGTAAGTATTACTTTGAAAATAGAGCTGCAAAAGCTTTAAATGTTCAACAAAGCTCCTCAAGTGACTACGATTTATGAGAGCTATTAACGCGAGTATGGTATTAGCTGCTTCAAGCGGGAGGAGATCGGGTTTATTTTATACGTTTCTTTTCAGAACCAATTGGTTTCATTCTCACTTCTCTTGCAATAATAATGTTTTACATAAATTTATGTAGTTGCTGTTACCATAATAATTTTAAAAGACTCTTTATAATTTGATTGGTTTACAGCGCAGCAGTTGGCAAATAGCCTGGTATATTTCCTTGGCCACAAAGTGGTAAAGTTTTAATGGCAGTAAAATTTTTGGAACTCGCCGGGTTATGTACTTCACTCATATTATCAATTTGTTATTATAATAGTATTGCATGCGTATTAGTAAGCTGAAGTGGGTAGAGGCACATAATGCGAAAATCGGTAAGTTGGTAGGATGATAGGATCTTGGAGTGGATACCACGCTGTGGCTAGCGCAACGTCGGCCCACCACCCGCCAAACGGACTGACAAAATTATGAAGATTGTAGGGAACCATCAGATCATTCACGCTGAAAAACGATTGAAAAACCCTATCTTCAGCAGTGAATAAGACTTTCTTGAAATGGTAATGACTGTTACTGCATTGTTATTTTTGGACTCTTAATATATGAAAGCAGGAGAATTTTAGGCAGTACTTATCGCGTTAAATTGAGGTCAAGCGTAAATAAATAATTTGCCAGCCAAAGGTCACTTTTGGTGTAGGATTTTGATAGGATGAACCTAAGTGAGCATGTGTTTTCTCATGGTTCAGTTTCCAAGGTAGATTGAGTAGATACAAAGGAACATTCACAATAACAAGATCTGTACATCTCTATGACGCAAACCTGACGTCAGCCGATGTATTAATAGTTTTGTCATACTAGATAACATCGCTCACGTATTCATGACAGATATTTACTTAATCTTAATAAGTAATAAAATCAATGAAAGTGAAAATGTAAATCATTGCTTTGTACGCCTTTATAAGAATATGTATGTTGTTTTAAAAGTCGTCATTAATAAAAAAAACTTAATAATTTTTAATCTGTGTGGTAGAACAATGACAGCTTTGTTTTATTTTGTAATTAAAAGTGCGGCGATTCGCGTACTCAACAGTAAATGTACATTGTTTGACCATATTATTAAAATTTAAATATAAATCTCTTAATGTTTGTAATGATGGAAAAATTTAAAATAAACATATATATATATATATATATAAGCTAATAATTGTAATGAACATATAGTTATAACTACAGAAGGATTCATTGTGATCTGTCGTCTGAAAACTTCTAGTGTATTGATACTCACAATATTGTATTTTACCAGAAGAGAGACTTCGTGTTCAAAATCCGTTTGTCTCTTTGTTTTAATTGTACAGTTCAACGTGCAACTGTTTCACGTTAGTATTTTCGAAGCTGTGCTCATAGGGCGTGGTCTTCTACTAGGGGATTCATTTGAGCTGACCTTTCTATTCTGCTCATGTTTTAAGATGTACTGATCTCTATTGCCGGAGACCGTCTAGGTAGGTTTCACCGCAGCGCCTATTACGGCTGCCAAACAAAATTGTGCAAACATTACTGTGTTCCGGTTTAAGGGGTGCTATAGCTAGTGAAATTACTGGGGTAAGAAGACTTTATATCTTTTGTTTCAAGACAACGGGCACAAAGCGGTGTTGTGTATGTTATCCTAACTGGCGGCTTGTAGTTATGGGCAGGCGTATACTTACCATCAGGTGAAAGTTCCCATCGTCTCGTCGCTTCGTAGAATAATAAAACAATCTTTTGTAAATATCGACATACAATTTTTTAAATTATTAAATATTATAGAAATTATTCGATAATAAACTGTGTAATGTATATGTATTTACTATGTTTGACTAATAAATAACTATGAATAGTTAACGTCAAAGTAAACATAGTGTGCATCAAAGTACTCATTTTGTTTTTTAGCATTTTTAATATATAATTCCGAGTACTCGCCGGTTTATTAGCGGAAGGAGCTCAGCAGACATTTGCATTTTTCATTTGCATGGCCGACGACATTTCCTTAAGCACTTTTATTTTATTTCGTGACAAGAAGATATGTTTACAAATTGAAAAATTAGTGCAATTTGAAATAATTTGAGATTTGATTCTTAAATAAAGAGAGCATCGTATTAATTTAAGTAATAATCTCTTACAATGGATTAATTATAAAAAAAGTAATATTATAAATATTATTTGTTGGTTTGTTAACTAATGATATTCATATAACTACGTCGACTGAATGTTTTTTGATGATAAATGAAATATTATCGAATTCTCAGATAATAAGTATTATTTATTTATCATAAACATTCATTCTTATAAACAAAAAGTATAATGAGCTACTTACTTAATAATAACATAATATAACGTTAATGTTCACTTAGAAGTCATACCACAACCGTGCCGTAGCTAACTCTTTTGATCTTGAAACCTTGCCACTATTTACAATGAAGGTATTTAGATAGTATAAGGATTTACTTACCGGTATCAAACTTGAGAATACAGTTGGAAGGCAGTTAACCACTGTGCACACACAGGCTATTATACAGAATATTATCAAAAATAAATATCTCCTGTGTAGTTGACTTTATAATAGTTTTGCAGAAGCGAACAAACTCATTCGCAAATCTATTAGAACGTTAAAATATATTTCATATAATATGTAAAATTTTAATTATACATCATTCATCCATCAAATCATCAGTAGCATGTTGAGATTGATAACTGCATCTAATATGCTTCTTTTCCGATGATATTGAGCTTAATATATTTCTTTGCATCATTTAGTTTCAATTAAAACCTAGAATACTTTATAAATAAAAATTTACATTAAGCTTCTTCCCTGTTTCTTTAATTACGAGAAATATATAGTCGATGTCATTTAGTAAGTAGATATTTATTCTTAGTCTTTGCTATTTAATTTTTTGTGCTAATTTTAACTCCCACGATATTTTTGTGCTTTTTACATCAGAAGAAACTAAATTCTGGTTTTTGGTAAGCAAGTAAGGATAAAACGTTCGCCTGCGGCCACATTTTTCTGTTTATATCTCCGTTCTGCGAGTCTCGTATAAAGTCTAGTCTGCTAATACCTTTTAACTCAGTATACCGCAGATTTTAATACTAGTAATGTGTGGGCTATATGTTCGTAGGTGTGCCCGGTTTCAATTAAACTAACAGCACTGGCAACTTGAGTGGTGGTTAGTTCCGGAAATTTAGTTTACTTCCACTAACAATTCACACTTAGACCCGTAACAAAGGCTAAGATTGAAACAAAACTTCAATTCAGACGGTAGTAAAACTTATGTTAATAATATTTAATAATCATATAAAAGGGAAGCCTCTGGTTCGATTTCGGGTCCACAAGTTTTGGAGTTTGTTCGGTAGTAGGGGTTCTGTAGTAACATTTCTGTGTAACAATTGTCATCATGTTGATGTGTTCTGGGTAAGCACGCTTTATCATCCACGGCATCATTGTTACTTACTTCAAATACATAGAGACAAAATAACGTTATAAAGTTTTTGCACAAATTTCATCACAGCGAATGAAATTTAAAAAGGTAAAACGTTGTTCAACGAGATTTACTAATGTTTTTCGTACCCACAATAAGGTTATCTAAAAAAATTTTACATTTCTGTTATGATTCCTTAAATGTGTCCAAGAGTGTAAATTTCATAAT
Source organism: Ornithoptera priamus (assembly GCA_029034505.1). Lineage (NCBI taxonomy): Eukaryota > Metazoa > Arthropoda > Insecta > Lepidoptera > Papilionidae > Ornithoptera > Ornithoptera priamus. Next base: position 1,245,020 of record JARDWD010000627.1, on the reverse strand, counting down.
TTTTTAGCCACTGTTTACACGAGCTCGTCGCTGCGTTTGTTATTTTCAAAGTTACTCTGCACTTAAATAAATAAGCTAGGGAAACACATTAAAATGAGAATATATAAAATGTGAAATGTTTTTTCTCATCAAGTCAAGGGTTTTCGTTAGAAAAATATAGGTCAAAACCATATTTACATTTCCATTTTATTCGTTCACATTTCCTACATTAATTTTTTTTTGCAGCATTTTTATTTCATCCTTACCTAAGACTATTATAATCATAAACAGATTATTGGAAGATCAAATTCATACGATATTTTTCCAATATTATTTAGTTTATACAAACCTATATTAGCGTACTTATTATTTATCAATTTAAAAGAGCCAATAATACTGTTGCGTATAGTAAATATGTTTTTATTATTTCAATGAATCCTCTTCTATCATTAATCGAATCGCTACTGAACAAACTGTTCGTTCTCTGAGCTCAAGAGATCAATCTCTAACGTTGATATTTTTTCTGTCAATATACAAGACAGATTATGACAGATGCATTTTTTTATTAATATTTGTGCTTCGAAATTAGTGATATATTATGAAATTGATGATGAATTACAGGTGCTATCGAGCCTGGAGCTGAACTGAACATTATGAGAAATTTGTAAATAATTATTTTAGAATTAATTCAACATCAGATGGTTTCCTCGCACTCATTAAAATGTCCATTGCTATAGATTCAATCGCTCTACATAAAAGTATTTTTATGAGACTATGCTATGGAGCATTATATGCAAGTTATAAACACAATAAGATTTTTATAAAATTTTTGTTACTATATTAAATTACTATTAAAATGAAATTTAGGCATATTCGATTGTTGAGTTTAAAGCGGCGCAAGAAATATATTAATTAATGTATGGTATGAGTTTAAATTAATGAAAAAAATATATTTTTAACTATTAAGTAAAATTCTCTTTTCTGTGATAACACCTGTATAGTAAATAATGAAATACTCATTGAATTTAAGAAGACCCTTATTAGTATTATTCGTTTTTGATACTTGTTTGTTTTGTTAAGATCAGGTTATGTTTTATCACTTAATAGTGTTATAATAAACAATTTAAGGTAAATTGCTTTTAAAATTGGAAAATTAACAATCACTAAGTTCGTAACTCGAACAAAATCGAAACAGTGGGGCACTGCAGTAGAATTCGATTTGAAACTTTAAATTGTACGGCAGCGCGCTCCGGCCACATCGGTTACATGAAAATGAAACCGAACAGTTTGGTAATAACTAGTGACGCGAAAAAACTGCAGCCGCTTCATATCAGCTCCACTTTTATTAACTAACGATATATAGCACGTCTTTATTGCACATCGATGGTTAATGCACTATATTTATTTGTGTAAAATATATTTAACTAGCTGTTACCCGCCCGCTTTGCTGGCTTTAATATGCATTCAAATTTGTTTTGAAATTCGTTTGAAATTTTCTTTGAGAGAAACTACAACTGTAAATGTCTTTCTATAGCAACCGCATACATAATACGAAATATAGACGTCCACTGCTGGAAATAAGCTTCCCCCAAGGATCTCCATATCAATAGTCAGTATGGCTTCTGGTACCGCCGGGCACTAGGGTCCGACGTTTGTAGGGTCAGTAGTATGGAGGGATTTGGGCCATTCCTAACACGCTGGCCTGACGCTTGTTGGTGGGAGCCACAGCCTCGTTTGTTGATTAGCAGGCCGCGTTAAGTAATCCGTCGATACGTTCAGTAGTTTTCTCGTGATTGGGAAACACACAAAACCCAATTTTGTTATATATATTTATATAGAGTCACCGAGATAAACCGAGTCGCGAGGCTAAAATGGCAATGGGCGGGGCACATAGCTCGTACAACCGATGGACGTTGGGGTCTTAAAGTGCTGGAATGGCGACCCCGTATCGGAAAGCGCAGCGTTGGCAAAACCCCCACTAGGTGGACTAAGGACATAAAAAAACGTTAGGAGCCACTGGATTCAAACAGCGCAAGAACGTGCTTTATGGAAGACATAACAAGAGACCTATCTCCAATAGTGGACGTCCATCGGTTGAAATGATGATGATGATGATGATGATTTATATAGATTATAGTAAAATCTTAAAATTGTATCTTTACAACAAACTCGTATAACTTAGAAGGCAAAACGCCACAGAGTTGAAATTCTAATTTTAAATCGTACCTGTAAAAATATTTGGCGAGTTTAAACTGACATATGGCATGACAACTAAAACCTTTTGTCTTCATTTTTTTTTATTCATTTGAGCAACGTGACGATTGAGACGTTCACCTGAAGGTGAGTGATACGCCTGCCCATAACATCGTGGCGCTATTTCGGGTGTTATATACAGCAATACATGACGCTCGTCACCTGAAACACAACTCGTTACCCCAGTAATTACACTAACTATAACGCCTTACAAACCGGAACATAATGACGTTTGCACACTACTGTGCGGCGGCAGTAATAGGCGCTGCGGTCGCGTCTACCTAGATGATCTCCGGCAACAGGGACCTACCTGTAGGTACTATGTATTATACCTACCTATAATACAGAAATATAAACAATTTACAAAATTTATTTAAATATTTATATTTTAGTTGTTTTCCGAAATACCTTTTTATTGCGTAAATAGATAAGCGTTTTACGCGAAGATAAGTGTTGACCGTCACTCATATACAGTCGTAATATGAGGAGAGTTGCAGCATTCATATCATCATCATTAAGTTTCCTCTTCATAACTAAATTTAAGCGATCAGATTGAGAAAATCAATTTGATCCTCAGCTATTCTTTTTAACTGATGGTACTGAAGCCCGGTCCACTCCTTTAAGTCGTCAAACCATTTCTTCCGCTGTCTACCAGGTGCACGTTTTCCAGGAATTTTGCCTTCCAGGGTCAATCTTGGGAATTCATAAAGGCATCCTTTTTATAGATGTCCGAAAAAGCATAAATAAAAGATAATTAATATTATTAAAGATATTTTCTTTATTTATAACAGTATTATGTTCATTATCTAATTGAAAATAATAATATAATAAAAATAAATATGAATGTAGTGATTTAGAGCTTTGGAAATGGTCATATGTCAACTGCGTTGATCTTCAGATCCCAAAAATAAATTATAGAAAGTAGACATTACTTGTTTAAGTAAATAATTCCAAGTGTTATACTTCACCAAAAGTCAATTATTACTTCGAGTTGATAGTTAAATCGAGTTAAAAGCTTAAAAAGTCTTTAAAGTGACTTAAAAAGTCGTTCGTTTCGTACCTTATTTGCATGATCCTTTTCGGTCACTTGAAAATATTTATTATATTTGTTAAGAACAAATACAAAATAATAAATAAATTAAATAATATTATGAAGAAAAGGAGAGTGATGTATCTTTCTTATTCTAATTCAAAGCGATTACTTATCAGGCGGTGGTCGGTTCAACAAATATTGATTTCTTAATAATTAAATTGTGTTTATGAAAAGATTATGTCTATATAGGGTAGGTTTTTTACAGAGAGAATATTATCGAATTAATGTAAAATATATGTAAAGCAACCTACGCTCTAACATTTTATACGTTTTCAATTCAATGCTAACTGCTACGTAGTAGTACAAATTTATACTTTGTCAGACTTTTATGACGTTGAAAACTATTTGAATGTAAAATAACGTCGCTTTACTTTTGAAAATAAAAGTGATCTAGATTGTGATGACTATAGTCAACCTTTCCTTTGTGCTTTCAATACACTGTATCAATAAGGCTCAGTTGAATTAAAATAAAACTTTTCTTTTGCTGTATAGAACATGATAATGTGTATTGGATCTATTACAGAAAGATATTGAAAGTAAAGCAGTCCTTTGCTTTCATCATCTTATTGTTATAGGTTCGCTTGATAGGTAAGAACCTGTATATTAATATCGCGAGAGAAGCATTTCAGTCATTATCCTTAATTTCACGTTCGGGGTGCTCACAAGTGCTTAATGGATCTGAGGCAGCTTCAATTTAGTAAAACGTTGGACGAAATGAAATCGTAAATCTTGAAAGCGAAAGACTGATAACGTTTCTTCAAAGGATGATTCAGTAATATTTCACTTGAAATCTGGCGCAACAATACAAACACACTCATTGTTGGAGCGACTACTGTTATTTGTAACGGGCTTTACATCGTAGTGCAAAATGCAGGTGATTTTGAGACATGCTTGGGACTTCGAATGAGATGGTAGTATTATATGCTGTGATATAAATAGGTTTGTATGATATCAAAGAAAATAAACAGTTCATCGGTACAGAAATCGATATAATACAGAGCCGTCTGGTTGCGAATTGCAAGAAAATATATATTAATATTTTGTCTGAAAATATGTAAGTATTAATTTTTATAGTTTTCAGTGTGATAGTGACGGACATTTCAAATCTGAAGCAATTCAAGTAACATTTTTTTTAAGTGACGTAAGAACGGCTTTTAACATCAGCTTTACCAGTGAAAGTCTCGTCAAAATTTGTTTAATAATTTTGAATATTACAAGGTACATTCAGATAGACAGACCAGAGATTTAGGCGAAGGGTTTTTGGTGAATCATATAAAGATTTTTAAGAAATAAGTAAAGACTATAAATGGATTCGGCTCTCTCCACGTAGAAGAAAGCCTTGCATCCCAGTTGTGGGAATATTAAATGTTTATACCGTATAATATTTCTTGCTAATAACTGAAACGATAACAACTGGAGTCAAAATTGTCATTTAATGATACATACATTATATCAAGATGAATTCACCAAGTTTATAACCACAAGTATGTTTAAAAAGGTGATTAATATATTTTATAAATTCGCAAATTAAACCAAATAGCTAAATTTGTGAGTAGTTACATGAATATTTAACACTGGGCTTAAAGCTAAATGGATCCTCAAAGGGTTTGTTGGAGCGATAAGGACTTTAATCTCTACCAGCAATTAGTTATTCATAAGGTTTGTCAACGTGTTGCGTGGGCTTAGAACTGGCATTAAATTAGTTAATATGTTCGAATACATTTCATTTAAGGGCCTTTCTAAATTATGGTTATGGTAATGTACGCCATAGAAATAGAAATAAGTACATTTTAATCTCAATTTCAATAAGATATATAAAAGTTTTTACTCTTGTAAAATGTAAGAGTATTCGCCATAATTATAAAACGAGAAATTATTTATAACAATTACATTAACAAAGGTGCTGGTGATAATTAAAGAAGTAAGTAGATATATGCAGATCATGTACACAACCAATAATGAATAAAACACACTGTTTTATTGATGTTCCAATAACGAAGGTCTCACCAGGAAACTATTTCCCTGTCACATGTCGTGCCAGAACGGCACAATTTCCTGCTACACAAAAGATTTAGTATGCTCTCTCTTATGTACTTTATTTATTGGTAAGCGCATTCGATGCATTTTTTATTACAAAATTTGAATTTTTTGTTAGCAAACCCAAGCTTAAAAACTTTAAGGATTTCTTACTAACGGGCTAATGATTTTCTAAAGGAATTTCCTCCTTGTCGTTTCAGATGACGTAGCAGTAATTATGACTTATATAATTTTATTAACTGTTCCTCTCCAGCTCTGCTGGCCATAATATAAAATTACACTTGATATTTGTCTAAAACATTCCATAAGCGCAACTACAGCCGCAAATGCCTTTCTATAGTAACCGTTACTATAGCAAACCGCATAAATGATACTAAATGACATTGTAAAAGTTTATTAGAAATAAAATAACGAAGGATCTATGAAATCTACAAATCAGTCCGCGTCGAATGATCATGTTCCTAGGTCGATTCGTTCACTAGTTTTCTATATATATATACACGTATACGTACACGTATCCACATATTTATAGATTATAATATGCAATATTACTTTAGAAGGTGAACTATATTATCTTCTTTGTCGTAACCTCATGACTGAGGGACGTGACTATGGTGCGTTGCACTAATTATACTATAGCTTCAATTAAAATATTAATTTTGACCATTTAATTGGTGCTCCATCAAAAATAAAATCTGGTAACTATATTTCCTTGCTGTATGTATTTATATATGGAAGCACTCACCTGCCGCTTTCATCCCTAACTAGATACAATGCACTCATAATAACATTTAAGTATGGGGTCATAAACACAAAGTTATTTGTCAACCGCAATATGGATGCTATTACTTGAATCATAGAAGCAATATGTTGCTATTTTACGAGCAATATGAGGACCTTTCTCCGTTCAGCAACCCTCTTCGTACGACATCGCGACCATGCTACATACTTTTCATACAATAAAAAAATAATAGTATTAAATGTGAAGAAGCAATTTATAATAACGTATTTAGGAATCGATTTATAAATTTCGACAACCTTCTGATACGTACGGGGATTATATTAAGAACATAAAAAATTACAATTAATATCAGTCTTATATAAGTACCTTCGGGAGAGCGTACGAAGCGGACGTGTTACAAAATAATTTTAATTTTTAAAACATTCCGCATTTAAATTTAAACCTAATAAACAGGTGAAATTAAGTACAAAGTGATTTTGCTTAATCAAGTGTTTCATACGTCTTTCCCGCTACAACAAATATTGAGCAACGTAAAATCTACGTGGTAACCGCTCTTTACCTCTTCGGGTGAAAAATAAAACAGGCTCTATATATTTGTTCTCTTTCTAAAGACAACTATACCTAACCAGATAACGGTAAGAAATATTTACACGGATCAACGATGAACCTCCTACGCTCGCCCTCTAGAAGCTGTCTTATACAGCGTAGCGGCTTGCAACCAAATCTGTCAGAAAATCAAGAAACACCACAAATTACTTTCAGAAATAAACGTAAACATAATGATGAAGAAAAATTTATGAAAAACGAACTATCTGAAATAAAAAAACGAATGGGTGAAATGATGGCTCTTCTAACAACGTAAAACTGTACTCAGGTTGAGAATATGAAGAAGATCTGCTCAGATATTGCGTTAATCAAGAGTCAGGTGAATAATATCAATTTTAACGATGATCGTCTAAGCTCTGAACATAAATAGAGAAATAAAGAGAAAGATTGTTTTAGAAAAAATTAACACGATCTCAAACTTGGCTAACGAGAGATTCAATAGCCTTGAATCAGATATAGCATCAATTAAGAGTCCCTGAATTTACAACATATGAAAGTATAATAAGTGAACTAAATGAACGTACCGAAAGGGGGAAAAACTTCATCATTCTTGGGGTAGGTGAACCAAATTCAAAAAATGTAATTGAACGCTGAAACTTTTTTTGAATACTGTCCATAAAATTGTCGAGACTTTACTTAGAAAGCCCATAAAACCTGAGAAAGTAATAAGATTGGAAAACTACATATCAAGCGTAAACAATCCTTTGTGAATTGCCCTTAACACAAACGATTTAGTACTGGAAATGTTACGTAATAAAAACAACATTAATTTAGGCACTACAAAAATTTTTGCAGATCAAACACCACAACAAAAAAACTACATTAAGGCATTGAAAGAAGAACAAAAGCAATGTATTGACAAGGGTGAGAATAACTTAACCATTAAATGTATTAAAGGTACTCCAAAGATTATAATAGACCGTTCAAAAAACTAGTAAATATAGATAAACCCAAAAATATAGAGAATAATAGAGGTCACATAAATTCTAACTTTCTATATTAATATATAAATAAATACAAAGACGTAACCACTACTCAGTAGGGGCAATATACAAACCTGACAGTACAGCAATAAATTACTTTCTTGATATATACTTCCAACATTTACTTAAAAGTAAAAAAGCAATAGTTTTTGAAGACTTCAACTATTACCTGTTAAAACCTGATTGTTTGACAGATATATATGTATAAACAAAAATTGATAGAATATGATTATTGTAGTTTAAACTTTATAAACGACAACTATAGTACTCGCGAAACTGCAAAAACAAAAACAATCCTAGATCATGTATGTACAAACGTGAGAGACGTTAAGTTTAAGTTTGCCATAATTAATTCATCGATGTCAGATCACAAGCAAATCTTTTTTGAAATGAAGAAGTATCAAACTCAAACTTTAATAAAGAAAGATCACAAAGCAGTTAAACACGTACAACTTTATAAATCAGTACAGGAACACAAAGGTAATAATCAAGAAGATAATCCAGTAAATCCTGAAAACATGGCGTACCTCAAGGACCGGTGCTGGGATCGCTGCTTTTTCTCATTTATATTAATAGCATAAAAGACATAGGCCTCTCGGGTGATGTAACATTATATGCAGATGATACTAGTCTCTTTTACTATGGGCATTACATATATGGGCATAGTTAATTTGTTTTTAAATAATCTCCTAATAATCAATATTAAAAAAACAAATTATTTAATTTTCTCCGCTAAAAACAAAAAATAAATAATAATTTACATTTAAAATTAAATAACGAAATTATAAATAAAAAAGTCAAGAAAAAAATTTAGGATTTATACTAGATCTTCAATTAACATGGAAACCGCATATTGAAAGAATCAAAATGGCTCGATGTTTACCAAGTCAAGTGATATTACAATATATAAATGTTTAGCAAAACAACACATAGAATATCTGATTAAAATTTGGGGCACCGCAGCAAAAAAAAAATAGCCTTAATGTATGTCAAAACAATTTAATAAAAGTCCTTTTCCACTACGATTATTTAACATCTACCAAAACAATCATCAATCATGCTACGTCCGCACTTGCATCAAAATAACCATTGCTATAAAAGTGACTAATTTTCTCTATACAAAGATATGTAATCGAATGAACAATTTATATTTACGTCGTCCGTGAACTAACTATGGGAAAAAAGTTTACTATACGAAGGAGCTTAATTATACAACAGTCTTCCCGATAATATAAAACATGCTAAATCATATCAAGTTTTCAAAACAACAACTACTAAAACGTCTTAAATTGACCACGAAACATTTATTTAATATAACAGAAAAAAAAACAAACATAAAGCACCCTAAAATGCATGACTATTCTAGTTTAACTAACTCTATGTATCTGACTTAAAAATTTTTAGCGACTGCCCTCTGATGTCTTATTTAAAATTCTGTCGCACTGACGACTACCCCGAACTATCTTCCTTTGGCCGATTGTAGTGTCAGTTGTTCTATGTATTAAGTTTATTGCTTTACTGTATGCCTTTGTACGCTTGTAATTTTAGCTTAATCCTCATTGTCTTCTCGCATAAGTGAATTGTATATATTCTTGTGAGAAATAAAGATTCTTAAACCTCATATAGTATCGTTAAGCAAACTGTTTTACTACAACTGTCTTATTTACAGGTTCTAAGTCTCCATTGCCGGAGACCGTCTAGGTAAGTACCACCGCAGCGCCTATTTCTACCGCCAAACAATAGTGTACTTACCTTGGTATACCTTGATACCTATCAAGATTCAATATCTTATATTTCAGGTGAACGCCCTGGTGATCTGGTCGCATAAAACTCGTATCATTAATACATATTCACCAAAGCCTTGTAACTTTTTTTACTTAACATGAAATATTTTAAATACTAATGTAAAGGTTTATGAATAATCTTCTTAAGGTGCTTCTCCGACTAGCAGCGAGTGGTGGTCAGTTCACCATATTTTTCCCGGTCTCTAGCGAGGCAGAACCATTAGGCAGCGCACGCGATCCCGTACGACTGCCTAATGTTACGAAGCCACGGTTCATTCCTACGACTAACACTCCTTTTATGATTATTGAAGGTGATCAAAAAATTAAATCAAATTATATATGTTCCGTCTGTAGATGGAAATGTCTAACAATAAAATAGCCTAGCCAAAACTACGCTTAATCGAAATCACTACCTAACTGTTCCATGTGGAGTAGTTAGGGAAAGTTTAGCTTTTATCATAATAGCGGTGTGACGTATAATTAAAACTTCTTCTCTGGGTTGTTTATTATGTATAATACTGAACCGTGTAGTTAGTTAACATGTATGAAAGTGGTTTAAGAGAAAGCAATAACGCATCTTCTGTAAGCTACGAAAATTTGTAATCAGTATATAATGTTCAAACAAAAATATTATTGAATATTGAAATCTTAATTATTATATTTATATATATAAATTCGTACATACGTAGATTATGGATTTAAAGCTCTTATTTAAATTGAATGTTATTTCTGAAACTAGTGTTGTAAAGTAAAAGATACGATAGAACTATTCAAGGGAGATTACATTACATGAGAGAGAGATGTTATTATAGACTCTGAGTCTGCAATCCCAGTGCTCGATGAGCTGTATAAGTCGGTCATACGACTGGCAATATTACTCATCATATGTGAATAGATTTTATTAACAAAACCAGAAAGGAGTAGTTAGAATGGTTTAAATATGACATCTAAACTGAAATATTGAATTTTTACATCCATCTCCAGCTTATCTAAATTCCGTTGTAGTATGTTTAATTAACATATTAACGGGCAAGTTCACACTGACGAAATTTTAGAGCAGCGAGTTCACTACAGTTATTTCGTGGCTGTAGCTAATGAAAAGGTCCAGATGTAACAGGCATTCCAGCCTGCCTTTGATTACTTTTTTATCTATTCAAGAAAAAAAAGTTTTTAAAATGAACACGCATAAGTATATACATAAAAACATACAAAAAAGCTGCGTGTGCGCGTATTTTCGTGTATGCATAGAATGTCATTGTCAAGTTTGTTTTAGTGAAATTTGTGTAAGATAAATAATAATAATACTGGTAATCAATGTGAAGTAATACACTAAAAATGTTTTTAGACAAATTTTTAACATTTACAGCAAAATAAAGGTATTAACGTATTCCTAAATACGTTAGTATACAACGATCAAATAAAAAATAGTACAATAAAATCAAAGCGCGCAAAATGGCGTTTCCACGAATGGTACTGTCGCACCGGAACGACGTGGGACGCGAACAAAATGATTTCCGGCCAAGATGAACAATTTACTTTGTTCCTTGGAAATACGTTATTCTATATATAACTAAATAACTCCAATTTTCAATACTCATTTAAATAAGAATTAAATTTCCATAACAAATATTAAAAGATAGCTGTATGAATATTTTAAAGGTATTTTTTAATATGGCTTTCGCAAAGGCGGATCAGCTGGTGATCTTCTGGCTTTATTAACTCACCGTTGGGCGCAGGCGGTTGAGAGTAAGGGTGAGGCACTGGGCGTTAGTTTGGACGTAGCGAAAGCCTTCGATCGGGTTTGGCATAAAGCATTACTATCGAAGCTTCCTTCCTATGGGCTTCCTGAGAGACTTTGTAGGTGGATCGGCAGTTTCCTTGCGGAACGGAGAGTTAAAGTCGTCGTTGACGGCTCATGCTCGAACCCCCGGACCGTAAATGCTGGTGTTCCCCAAGGCTGCGTGTTATCCCCGACATTGTTCATTCTGCATATCAATGATTTGTTGCATACCAGTGGCATCCATTGCTATGCGGATGACAGTACCGTGGATGCACTGTATTTCGGCCGCAGCAATATCTCTCGGGATCACGTCGACGAGTGTCGGAACAAACTTGTGTCTGAAATCGAATCATCCCTTGTGAAGATTTCCGATTGGGGGGGACTAAATCTAGTCCAGTTTAACCCTTCTAAGACTCAAGTTTGCGCGTTCACCGCTAAAAAAGCCCCCTTTGTCGCATCGCCACTCTTCGGAAACACTCACCTTTGTGCCAAGCCGTACATTGGCATTCTGGGCGTCGATATTTCGAGTGTTGTCCAGTTTGGCGGTCATTTGGAGAGCAAGGCTAAAATGGCCTCCAAAAAACTCGGAGTACTCAACAGGGCCAAACAGTACTTCAGGCCGGCTCACCGCCTTAAACTGTATAAGGCACAGGTGCGGCCTCACATGGAGTATTGTTGCCACCTTTGGGCCGGGGCTCCGGGTTATCAGCTATCTCCATTTGACCGAATCCAACGTAGGGCATGTCGAATTGTCGATGATCCTGAACTTGCCGATCGGCTAGATACTTTGGCACTGCGTAGGGATCTATCTTCCCTATGCATCCTTTACAGAGTCTACAATGGGGAGTGTTCCGAGGAGTTGTTCAATTTAATAGAAGCCGCTGATTTTCGCAACCGACCATCTCGCCGGCACTATCATCCGCACCATCTGGATGGTTGGCGTTCCACTACAATGCGTTTTAAAAACAGTTTTCTGCCACGCACAGTAAATATCTGGAACTTGTTGTTGTTGTTGCCATCAGCGGTCTTCCTCGACAACTGCGACATTGGGTTGTTCAAGAGAAGAGCATATTCTTACCTGAAGGATAGGCAACGCACTGGCGTCGCTGGTGACGTGGGCGGCGGTGAATCACTTACCATCAGGTGACCCGTCTTGCTCGTTTGCCTTATCTATGCCATAAAAAAAAAAAAAAAAAAGGTACATGTATACAGGGTGAAAGGTAATAGGTGTAAAAGATCTGGAGGGGCTAAAGTATAGCTCGTATCCTATCTATTTATGTATGGAATACCCCATCCAAAAACAATGGTTCTGGAGTTATTAATTTTTTAAATATTTTTCTAAAAATTCCTATTTTTCTAGGAAAAAAATCGATGATTTTATTTTTCACTTATTTCTATACAAATTTTAATGTAATAATTACTGTTTAATCGTTGTTTTATTAAATTAAATTAATAATCAATGCTTAGAGGCCAAAGCTTTTAAATTGGGTTCTTTAAAAGTAGTGACAGCAAAAAATAAGGCGTTATACTTACATTTTTATTTAATCTTAAAATAACATTTTATTTATAAAAAATACGTATAAAGCATAAATAAGTATCTGACTTCAATACCGACAAGGTGCAAAAGTATATAAAGTTTCAAAAATTTAGAAAATAAAAACACTTGTAACAAAACTAAATACCATGAAATATAAAACTGTAGAGACTCATAAAAATAGACACCGCAGAAATAGCAGTTGAAATAAGTGTAAATCTTTATAAGCAACCTTGTCCGTTTTAAATACGTCTTAATTGACGGTAATGTACAAAAAAACGCGTTTCTCCTGACACAAATTGGAACCTGACGAAAGACAGACGCGGCAAAATTTTAAATAAAGGTTATTTTAAATAGCCTTCTTGGCGCAACGGCTATTCATTTACCTATAAGACATAGATCTATAGGTTGATTCTGGGCACATAATTGTGGGGATATAATTAGTGGTGTTTGGATGGTGGCAGAAGTTTTCTCAATCCAAACTAGCTATCACTTGTCTTATCAATCTACGGTTGTAACAGTATTGCTATGATCAGGTAGTCATATTTATGTGGCCAGAAGCATTTCAATGGAGCACCATGTACAGCCTCATACACTTCACTGTTTCAAAGTAATAAAAAATCGAATAATAGCCAATGTTTAATACCAAAAATGTGTATTGTTGTATTCGTATATAAATAACTTGAATCGGGTTAAACCATTTTTGTAATTAGTGCTAAGGATATACATAGACTATTTCGCACAAAGAGATCAAAATGAATCCATCAGGTATGTTTGTATGAATATAAAATTCTCAGCTACATAGATATACTGACAAGAGAATATACATATATTAAACTGTAAATATCTCCCCTATCCACCCTTTTATGATCGAGGGTAAAGCGAAGTATCGACGAGGTTTTAAAAATAGCGAACAGCAGATTTGTTTCAGTCTGTTAGTACATTAGTGTTTGTTATTATATCACTATTATTACTCGGCTTTCTCTCACAAAGAAAGTATTAAGTTATCCACCATGCTTCCAAGTTAATTATTATCGAAGTATTGATACATAATCAAGATACACGAACAACGTAAAATCATGATGTCTAATACAAAAGTTTCTGGATAATTAAAAACGTTTAATGAAACCCACGTCATGAACTCTATTAATTGGACATTATGAATAGCATGAAATTTATTGGGTAGTCGAGGAAGACGTATTAATCCCTCACTCCCCCAAACTTAATTCGCTCGTTAATTGATTGATCAATCTCCCTTATGGGTATTCACGAGTCACTTAGATATTTGAGATTTTAATAATAAACTTACTTAAATAAATTTTGGTGGTTGTTTGCCGAATTACGTCTAGGTAGATATCAGCTCTTCTCAGTCCCAGTCACCAGCCCGAGATACGGTGACTTAACATTTTGTCTGAAATCGACGAGCATACTGTCACTACAATACTACATTACACTTAACCCATAAATATAACTAACGTCAAATTATTTTACCCAGGCACATTATTTGCTATCATTTAAGTTTTGCTAGTCTCATTGCCCATTTGAATTAAAAAACACGTCACCTTCGTATATTGGTGTTACCATATATACGATGTTTTTTGGGATACTGTAGTATATATGATTAATCGTATGTATAATATTGTATTATGGAAATACATAATTAAAATACAGCATTAACATTTGAAAATTTAAACCTTCTGACATTTTTTGTTTTTCAGTTAATGAAGCGAAAAGACAAGTAGGAACTGGCGTTCACCTGATAGTAACTGATACGCCTGCCCATAACAAATTGGCGTTAATTAGAATGATGTATCTAGCACCACATTACGCTCGTCGCTTTGAGACATAATATGTTGTATCGTTACCCCAGTAATTACACTAGCTACACCGCCCTTCACAGCTCGCCTAGTAGCTCGCTGGCCTCATGGTTAGTGTGCCGCTTTCATTCCGAAGGTCGCCGGTTCGAATCTCGGCATGTACCGATGACTTTAATATTTAAGTTATGTACATTTGTGAACTTTAGTAACAACAGTGAAATACAAACGGTGAAGGAAAACGTCGTGAGGAAAACTGCACATGAATTAGAATTTATTCTAAGGTGTGTGTGAAGTCACCAATCCGCATTGGACCCGCTTGATGACTATGGCCCATCGCCCTCACATTGTGGGTAGGCTTGTGCCCTAGCAGTGGGGACGTAAATTGGCTGTTGAAAAAATGTCTTTATCATTAAATGCTACTTTATCTTTTATATAACAGTTAATGGTAAAGGCGCTTTTTGCATAACAACGATTAATGGAAACTTGATTACAAAACAACTGATAAGATTTCAACTTACTTAAAGGTATATTTGTAAATGACTGAACTGTTTAAATTTATAAATGAGAATTTAACTTATTGCATGTAATATTTGGTAAAATGTAAACTAATTAACATCACAGAGATTCAGATAATCAGTAGGGGTTCTCTGAAGGAAACAAGGCAATTTTGTTGCGAAACGACAAATAATTCTTTTTCAAATGGCTAAAAGTCATCTATAACTTCCTTTGATCAGTTTCGTATTCGATAACGATTTTCCGTAAATCATAATTTTCAAAACCAGGTGAAAGTTCTTTCTAATTTCCACACCATTTAATAATTTTTGGGCAGAAGTTTTTATTTTGATTTGAAATTTTGTTTAACAACGTAATGGTTGAGAATAACCGGTAAGTCGTCACTGGAACAGTTTCCTGTCTTGGCTCCAGGAATCAAACTGATAAAAATGTCAGTGTAACCTGGAAAAAGAGGAAAGAGCGTTTAGTGTAAAGTAATGATAGATCAATTATAGTTTGATGAGTTGAATGATATTGAATATTTGATCTGAAGGGATAATTAAAAGTGATCTGTATTGGAATGTTTAATAGGAATGCTAAAGGCGTCTAGTAAACAAAAAAACTTTAACCGAAATTGATCATCTTGTATTGAGAGCACATACTATGCTACTTGGAAACTCGTGATACTATCGTGATCAATTACAAGCAAACTATAATGGATAAAAAAATAACCCCGCAAAGAGCTGTGCCTTTACGCAATACCTCTTTAAAACTATTTTCAACTGTACAATATATAAAACAGGATGTAATTAGTTTTAAAATGCTTATCACTAAAATCACTGGATCGATATATATGTAAATTGATGATAAATACTCGTAATGAATTTTATATAATAATAACATTATAATAAAATTATTAATAGTTAATATCACTTTAAACTTCTAATTAAACAATTGGTTGTAGATAGTCTCAAGATGGAGCTTGATGAAGAACTATATCCTTATAAAATGTTATGTAAGAAAGAAACGGAATACTTCACGAGAAATACAAATACATTTTCGTATAACAAAACTTAGCGTAAAATTATATTAATAAGCATCTTCATCAAATATTTTCGGTTGATCAGTAAAAGATGAAACGAATTCAACTTGGATCTCCACCCTGGTAATAAATAAGATTGATTCCTGCGAGCTACTAATAAAGAAGGTAAACTTTTGGATCACTCCTAAGCCGTAGTTAACTTTATTAATAAAACTTTATTAATATAGTGCGATACTGATATTTTGTTGAAAATATCCTTTGGATATAAACAGAAATTAAGCCTTTTCTATTACATTTGTATGATAAATAAATGATTTAGAAATACCCACTATATTTATTGATCTATTAAAATCAAGAAATTCATATCAGTTAAACTTTACAACAGTGGACGATGTGCTACACACTTGAACTTGATTTTACATAATATTAAGTGACTCAAGTTTATATGTATTGACAGCAGATACAGAAATTTTATAATAGCAACGGTACTAGCTAGTCGTATACCTGGCTACAACATTTTAGTATTATATCGTTAGAAGTCATTGTATAATTATGTTGTAGGGTATATTACATTACATAAAAGCAAGCAAGAGGAAAACAACGAATGAAATGTCAATGTACAAAGATTTAAAAGAGGTTTGCTGGCGGGGTTGTGTAAATATCGGTGTATTTACACAACCCGGGCTGTCGAATAGAAGGGTAGAGCTAGCGAATTACAATTTTGCCCGAATCAGAACAATTCACACTACAGATGTTTGCCACTAAAAATATTTACGAAATTTGTAATATGATATACTTCTACTTCATCACAACTCTGCATCACTAATAGTAGACAGGTAAGTAATGAAAACGGATTTAATTCAACTTAAATACAACTTAGTTACATGATGTGTATAAAGACTGTTAAAAAGTAAGTTGTTGTTAGTAATTATATTCATCTATCATCATCATCAGCCGATAGATATCCACTACTGGATATAGACCGCACGCAAAGACACCGCTATACAGTCACCTTGGTCTCCGGTACGGCTAGGCAATAGGAGCTGTCGTATGTAGGGGTTGATATATGGGGGGATTTGGGCCATTTCCCACCACGCTGGCCCAATGTGGGTTGGCGGGAGCCAGAGCATCTCAGTTGATTAACAGACTGCACCAAAAACAGATAAGGTTGGCTTGGTCCCGTGAGTTGTTGTGCGGGACCCGTTACACTTTATTTATTGTAAGGGGACTTATGTTATTATATTATATTATTATGTTAAAAACCGCACCATCTGGATGGTTGGCGTTCCACTACAATGCGTTTTAAAAACAGTTTTCTGCCACGCACAGTAAATATCTGGAACTCGTTGCCATCAGCGGTCTTCCCCGACAACTGCGACATTGGGTTATTCAAGAAAAGAGCATATTCTTACCTGAAGGATAGGCAACGCACTGGCGTCGCTAGTGACGTGGGCGGCGGTGAATCACTTACCATCAGGTGACCCGTCTTGCTCGTTTGCCTTATCTATGCCATAAAAAAAAAAAAAAATCTATACATGACTATTTAAATATAAATCAATAACAATAAAACATTACTTTGAAGTTTGCCCAACACAGATTGTCGATTGTATCATTTCGTTGACAGGAATGGATTTTTTATGTTTTAATAAAACTAGAATATATCATAAAAGTAATAGCTGCGACCAAGAGAGTATCAACATTTACTCTTTGACCATTTCAGTCCGAACTATGACGATGACAAAGCAGTAATAAATTAATACTTTTAGCAAAAGTTTTTACTATATCCATTAAATATAATCACTTAATACCGCACCTCACTCAAAAAGCTGTGCCGGTTTTATTACTTGTCGTATTTTTCCGGTAAATCTAAAAGCATTTTTATGATAGATGAAATAGAAACGACCCAAATTATAGTCGAGTGCACGCAACTAAGATTACTTCATTTCATATTTAATGACTATATCACAAAGTATTATTTACAAATCTCAGTGGCTATTCATAACCATTAATAGCCACTAGAAACCAAGCAAACCTGCTTAAAAGATTACTGTTACACTGAAAATTAAGTAAGGGTATCCGATAATAACTAGGTAATAGGAAGGTTGGTGATTATAATAAATTGTGGGTAATCTTATAATGCGGGAATACTTAGTCCTGTATCAAATCAAAATTCATTTCTTTATGTATAAATTTAAGGCATAATGATTTAATAATTAAATTATTGAAGCTGTGTTAATTATAACAGCTATAATTGAAAGTGTAGTTTAATCTCATGCACGTTCACTTGGGATGAATGATGATAGCTGTGGTAGCGACCGCCGAGGACCGTGAACTATTACTTATATTTGTAAGATTTTTTATCATCAACATATTGTAAGAAAATAATTTAAAATATACAATTGTGAAAAATATTAATATTTTAATAGTTTATTTAGTTTCATGATCAATGTATGCAAATAATGAAGCACATACTTTCAAAATGATTTTAATGTAAATTAATTTTGTTAATCATATTTGTAAATAATATGTGAATGTTTGTCAAAATCTACTTGCATATTGTTTTCTTTGCCTTTTCTTTTTTGAAGATCTTTTGTAATTAATACATTCTTTAAAGTATTTAACCAATTGACAGAAAGTTAAACCTTTAAATATTGTTTACGAATTACTTGCTTATTTAAAGTTTATTACATTGTACTATTATTAAAGTTATGAATAAATTGTTCGAGTTTAGGTTTTGTTAGCGCCATGTTATTTATAAGTACTTGTACTCGTATACTTAATATATCAACGATTAAAATTTTATTTGTTTTCATAATAACTGATTTCCAATTGAGTCAGTTTTATTTTAATTATAAACATGAACAAAAAACCTTACAAAAAAAAATAGCAACGGGAATCTTATACATACGTGGATAAGTTTGATATGTTTTATATCAAGCATTAAATACATTCAGTCTGTAATTCTGATAAAAAATTACAAATGTAGAAAACTGGCGCAATACTCAGCAAATTTTTATAATAAATATTTTTATTTTATATACTATTCGTACTGGTTTATGAGATATATTAATTATTTGCCAACATATCCCCAAGGTTTTCATCAATTGGAATTGGCTTAACTGACAAATGTACACTTACGGGAATACGTTATAATAATCATCATGTTCATACTACATATATATTCACACGATATTATTGACTAGCAGTAAAAATATAGATATAATAATGGTTTTCTCCTTTACGTTTGAATATCGTTTGATACCTTATGTGAGGCAGAGCGTTTTCATTAAAAATTTAGCGTCTATTTTCAATTCGAGCCAGACCGTGGTATTGATCCAAGATATTTTCAGTAGCAACAATACTGGTCCATTATTTGGAAGCAAGTATTTTCTTCTAATGGGATATTAAATTGATATATTTTTAAAAATGATGGTATATTAGTCAGTTAACAAATATAGCTAGAAAATAAATATATTCTTCTTATAAGCACCTTAATTTAACTCGATGTTAAGTGACAATGTGGCGGTAGATGATGAAGAGCGCTCTCTCAACATATAAATGTTAACAGTCTAAACACACCAATGTTGATATGATAAGCAAATTTATTACATACAGACCCTACCATAATCCAAACTGTACTATTTATTTGGTGCCGGGTTTAAAACAAAGACCTCTGGGTCACAAGAGGAGCAACAAAAGAAACCCAAACCTGCCAAGGGTAAATACCCTCTTTCGAGGCGGTCATATCAGCATTGGACTTCAATAGACACAACTAATAGTGGTGAGTCATCATCATCAACAACAGCCTGCGGCAATCTACTGCTGGACATACGACTTTCCGAGGAATGCCACCTAGCCTTTTCTTCGACCACATACATCCAGTTGCTGCCAACCGCTTTACGCAGCTGGTGTATACATAAAGATAATTTGTTTCATAAACAGTTTCCAGATTTAAAACTAAAATAATGGGAATGTTTTTCACTGAACAAATATTATAATTAGAATAGTTCAGTAAATATATAAAGGATATACTATTTTTTTTCATAATATTCTAAATGATAGTCAAATTAAAAATAGTTTCAGACTGTTCATTAAATTGTGATTCAGAGAAAACGTTTCAAATAAATCTGTTGAAAGGAATTAGGTAAAATTCTTGCTAAAAAGCCTTTTTGCTATTGTTATTTTTGTAGAAATGTTGAGGACCTTAGTTTCTATTCGTGGGGAGGGTAATTTGTATAAGACTATTATTACAGCTACTATTTATCACGTGATAATGATAAGGTCGACATTAACGAGAATGTTAATTCGATGTCTGTATTATTTTCGTTTTACTATGATGATTCCTTTTATAACATAACTATTGTACAGTGTAGTAATCTTTACCTTATATAAATTTTAATATTAGGTCCTTATATATGTAATTGGCATTTTGTACGGGAGGAATATAAAGTCAATTATTTTTTTTGTATAATATATATTATTAATCAAAGTATGCACCGTTGTTATTTATCTATGCACTTTTGTCGTTTAATAGAGGGTAGTTCATTGATTCCTTTACTAAAAAATCATGGGGGTGAGAATCAATAAACTCTTTGAAGGCGGTTTGGACTGCCGCATCGGAGTTGAATTTTTTTCCTTGTAAGAAGTTGTCCAAATTCCGGAAAAAATGGTAATCTGTTGGGGCAAGGTCCGAGGAGTACGGTGGATGTCGCAGACATTCCAATTATAGCTCATCTAACTTAGTGGTTGTTTGTTGTGCAGTGTGTGGTCTTGCGTTGTCGTGAAGCAGCAGTGGCCTAGAGCGATTGACCAATCTCGGTTGTTAGGAGCTAGTTCTTCCTACATAGTTTGCTGGTTGTTGTTGTTCTCTGAAGTGCTTTGTAATAGATCCGCTTCTACAATAGCCTTTAACTCTTCATTTTCCACTTTGGTATCCGGCCGACCACGGGGTTGGTTCTAAAGGTCGAAATTTCCAGAACGAAAACGTTGAACCCAAAAACGTACGGTGCTTTCTTTTGCTGCTCTGGTGTCGAGCAGTACACATCATTAATCCTTTGAGCTGTTTCTGCAGCACTGATGCCACGGTAGAACTCGTACTTGTAAATATACCGATAATTCATGTTTTCCATTGTGCGGTAATAAGCGACGCTAAAGAAAATAATAATGAGAAAAAAACCAATGAATGACTGTTTTCAAAACTCAAATGAACCAGCTAAATGAATGTATTAATTTAAATTTGGAATTGGAACTTGGAAAACCAAAGAGGAGATATTTCAGATTAAAGGGGTCAGTACGACAAAACGCTAATTTCATATGTAAGGATCTAATGTAACGGAATATTTTTTAATACAACAGGATATCAAAAAAGACATGTAACACCTTTTTTAACTGTAATTTTGTTAGGAATTTGAACTTATTGACGGGATTGCCTACATCGTCTCTATTTAACTTCACTGACCAGTTCGTTAGTTAAGTCAGTTAGCTGTAGAAAACGAAGTTAGTTAATTTCGTACTTCCCTACTCCTGATAGATTTCATACTCTTTAAAAATCTTTTTAAATAAGCTCCTGTTTTTCTAGATTCTACTTACCTTTTAGATAGAATGACTTTAAACGAAAATTATGTTATCTTTACTAAACAATTTCAATAGGTGTTAGGTATCATCTATGTGGTGATATAAAATTTATATTTACATAGGAATATTTTAGGAACATACGAAAGCTGTATAATTGTTATATAAGTGATGTATATCCACATTAAACTAAAACTTGGAGGTCTAATTTGTAAGGTACTGGAGCAATAAAGCATTTAGATCCTGTTGTGACCAACTACTGACGGAATTTCATGTCCTAATTTACACGGATTTACAACGCATATTGTTTACGAGAACACTGCTAAGCTGTAGCAAACAGTCTGTATCATGAGGAAATGGGCAAAGAGTATCCCTTGCTATTATAAGGTGTCACTTGATGGTAAATACTTTATTTTAAAAATCCACTGTAAAGCCTTATAAAAAGCTGTTATATAAGAAGTGGGCTTAATTGCTTGTAGATGTTCTCTCCTCGTCATTCCTCCCTCCTTCCTCCTCGTTTCATTCGACGAGATGTCGAGATGAACAAAACGTTCACATGGTGGTAACTGTTACAGCTTATGTAGGTATGATGTACCCCTACATCATATTGTGCTTTACGCCTTGACACATAAAATATCATATCTGATAACCCTAATAATTTGACTTAATTTGAGAATACAGTAATGTTAGCAAACTTCTGTTTAGCGACAGAAATAAGAGCTGCCATCATCAGTAAAGCAATCTTCAAGATTTCAAATTAAAGTAAATTTTATCTAAAATCTGTTCTTTTTTATCTACGCGATAAGACGATCGGGACATTACACACACCTGATGGTAATTAATACGCACAGCCATAACAACGTGGCGCAAATTAGGATGTCATACCATCACTGCACCACATTGCGCTGGTCGCCTTCAGACATAGGATGTTAGGTCTCGTTACCCCAGTCGTTTCACTAGCTGCAGCGTCCATCAAAACGGAACACAGTAATGTTTCCACACTGCGGTTTGACGACAAAAATAAGCCCTACGTTGGTACGTACCAAAACGATGCCTGGCAACAGAGACCTACCACCAGTAAAAGTTTACTATAATTTAATAATGATTTAACTATAGGTTTTACAACAAGCGAAAGCTAATACTATATAGTCTATACTATACAGTTGTTAGTGGTATCGTGTGTGGCACTCACACTAAAAGCCAACAAAGGGATATAGCGAAGCAACCCCCTCGCCATATCCTTTTGTCTTCCGTATTTGAGAGTTTTCGAAATAAGAGCCTGTTTCAAACAAAGAACTCTTCCAAGTCGCGACGTATGCGTATGCACCGTGTGTACTTCAAAACAGGAAGTGAATTTGATAACAAAGTTATTTATTAAGCTAAAACAATCTATTAAATACTGTAAAGTTTTTTTACAGGTTTATTTACCGTACTCCGATAATATAATAAATGATTAAGAAACAAATAATAGAAAAAAGAGAAAATTAAACTTTAATAAATTGTCTTTTATTATCTACAAAATATATTAAAGTTAATTTTAAAGGGCAGAGGGGACATTTTCCTTTCTTTTCTTTTAGGGTTCCGATGTACTGGAATCGTTTATTAAAACAAACTGTATAACTTGAGAGTATATTCTTTTCATTTATAACAGGGATTCCCAAATTATTTTATGTAAGGTAGCCCTTTTTCAAAATGAACAGATACAGCAGACCAGCAAGCCTAAATAACTTTAAAAATCATTATCAGAATTTTTTTCCTATTGATACAAAATATTTAACACTTAATAACTTTACCGTTGGTCATGTGAGTAAACTTGATCTTATTTTTTCATGAAAATTTATCGAAATAAATTGATATAAAATTCAATATATATATATATATATAATAAATTTTTATTAATACAAATTGCGTATCTTAAAAGAATGAAATAAGAAGTTGTGTGAATTAACAGGCGTCGATTATTAGACATTTAAGTCGACTCTAGGGAAACCATTTTCGTTCCACACCGTCATCATCATCATCATCATCAGCTAACAGACGTCCACTGCTAGGCATAGGTCTCGCCCAAAGATCACCGCATCGATTGATCCTGCGCTGTTGCATCCAGTTGCTTCCAACGACCTTCACCAGATCGTCGGACCACCTAATGAGAGGTCTGCCAGCACTGTGTCTTCCGGTAGGCGGTCGCCATTCGAGGACCTTGGTGCCCCAACAGCTGTCGGTCTTTCGAGCGATTTATCCTGCCCCACACCATCGATACCAACCATTTTGGAAATGCTTGATATGAAATATTAGAATTCATTTATAATATTTATGCAGGAACGTATTTCACAAATTTATTACATTTAACTTTGCAAAATAAACACCTAAGTGTTTATTCTTTTCCTTATTTTATATATTTCTATAGCAATTTTGCATTTGAAAATTGTACATCCTAAATGTGAGATCATATATCTCCTCTTGTATAAGTCGGCAACATATCTATTATTCAATGGATGTTCATTTCTAAGGGTTGCTTTTGTCATTTCTGAATAATTAATCAATCTCGACCTAATTGAAGCAACATCTTAGACAACTTTAAACAATATCAAATTTTAGCACAAACGTTACCACTTGCATAAACTTAAAAAACTTATTGCACATTATGCACAGTTATGGAGATAAAAAAACTATGTGTATATCTATGACTATTTGTCGTGTAACTTACGTAAATAACTTATTGTTACAATGTCATAGGTTTTCTTTAATTTTAACTCCAAAATAAATTTGCTGCATTAACAAATTTCTGTTTAAGATTATAATGCAATCTAAATGCATTGTAATCAGATTTATTTATTTTTATATCTTATCTTTATACGTCGTTGCAATGAATATTGTAGTTACAAGTCTTCAGTGACAACATTGTGTCTACTTGCAAAACCTAACCTAAAAATCTTTATTTAAATTCAATACAAATATTTGCTAATATAAGCTCGTATTGTTATACTTATTATAGCAACAAGATTTCTCAAATATAAATATAGAAGACGCTAACTAAATTATGGGGCTGTTTGCCCGTTTTCCCTTTTGTCGTAAAGTTCCCTTTCGAAAATTATAATTCAAGTACATGTAACACGTATACAAATATACAAAAAGCGGAAAAATGCGTTTTTAGCATTGTCTAATTCCGAAATTGTGTTATAATATTGCTTTAACAAATTTCTCTCTCATGTCAGATATTCTCAGGGGAAATTAAGGGCGTGTTCAAAGACATGCGTAAATTGTCGAAAAAAAAGCTAACTTTGGTACATAACACATGTAATAAGTTAGTTTTTAATTTATTTATAAACAACAGAGTATAAGACTAAGATATAGATAATAAATGTGACTTATTATGGGGTAAAGTTTGTACTTTTTTTTTATTCGATTAGGCGACGAGACAAACGGTTCGTTCACCTAATGGTGCGTGATACGACTGCCCATAACAACGTGGCCCTAGTCTACCCCTAGGAAAGTCAGGAAAATATATATTGCACGAACATTGCGCTCGATCGTCTCAGACATAAGATGTTGTCTCCGTGTGTTACCCCTAATTATACTACTTACACCGCCCTTGAAACCGGAACACAGTAATGTTTGCACACTACTGTTTAGCAACAGAAATAATCGGTGCGGTGATACCCACTTGGAAGTTCTCCTTTAACAGAAACCTACCACCAGTAGTCTATGTAGTACTTAGTTATTTTATTTTATCGTACTATGTAAAGGAGTTCTAAGTCTTTAAACATGCGGCGATGTTTGTCTCCTGTATTACTTTATAAAACATTTTTTTTTGTATTTGCTAGTATTTAATAATTGTGCTGATTTTTTTTTATTTAAATTACTTTGTATTTTTCAGCAATGCTTTATTGCGCTACATTGAAGTTGTAAGTTATTCACAGCTTGACTAGCTAACAATGTTATAACGTAGTTCCGACTAACCGTTCCGACTGATACAGGCCAAAGTAAATCTATATTTCCACATGAATTTTTTTTAGATATAAGCATGAATTTTTATTTCTGCACATAAATAAAAATTATTTAACGTTTTACACAGGAAAATCGTGTTAATTTTGTAGTCATTTATATGTTGTCTCTATAATCGGAATAAAAACAAATTACTTATTGAAACACTATAAACCTGGAGGCAAGTCTCTGTAGGTCTCATTGTAGGTAGGCACCATCAAAGCGCTTTCTTCTGCGGCTATAATTACTGGCGTAACGAGGCTAAATGTCGTATGTCTCAGGACGACGAACACAATGTGGTGCAGTGTATATCATCCTAACTAGCGCCACGATGTTATGGGTGGGCGTATCACTTACCATCACGTGAACGTCCCTCTCGTCTCGTCACTTTGTAGAATAAAATTATATCAAAAGAAAATAACAAAAATTATATTTACTATGTAAAAAATGTTTTGGGTACTTGCAATTAATTTTATTACCAAGGTCCAGATTAAGTTTAGTAAATGTTTTGCAAGTTTTTTATATAAATAACTTACTATGTGTATTAATTATCATAATTTATTTCTTTTTATCATTCTTTATTAAAACATATATTTAACACAAAAATTAAATTAAGTACGTTTTTAAGAATTAAAAATACTGTATACAGGAAACAATTTTACCGACAGCAACAATTCGATATTCGTTGGTGGTTTGTTTAAGAATCCATAACAAATTTAAGATATTAATAAAGTCTACCCAACGTTACGTCTTTAATTGAATAATGTATAATTTGGTTAGTGCTGTTGTTTACAAGATCACTTAAGAGCAATTTTCCAAAATTGCGCAACTGACAAATGAAAATTGACTTAAGAGGTTATTCCCAAATCGCAAACTTACAACATTAAGTTGTTTTCCATTGAAATGAAAACAAAATGAAAGGATTAAAGCTCAGCAGTCTGATTAAATAAATACATAGGGATTTTTATGGATAAAGCTATAAACAAATCTGTCCTGCGACAGGATTATTTTAAGTTATGATTTTTGAAAGTAAATCTACGGAAACATTCACCACGAGGCGATGAAAAGTTTAAATAACTGTTGAAATTAGTAGTTTTTTTTTATAAACCGCTTGAGAAATTGTTAAAATAATAACAAGGGATTAAATAGTTAACTTGTTGGATAAATTATTGAGAGGCAAGAAATCTAAAATTTAGGTTAAACGAATATTGATTGGGGCTATAATTAGTACAAAGGACTGTTGTTCACGATACGGCACGACTATTAAATATTTACTATTATATCTAAATGTTGAATTCGGAACAAACATATCTAAGAAATTTATTGCGTTTTACAATAGTCAGAAAGTGTTTGATAATTTAATACTTTGACTATTTTTATAATTGTTCTTTTATTGTATAAGCAATTTCATCTTAAAAGAATAGTATGTAAATGTGGGGTATATTACGTAAGATTTTTTTTCAAGTTAGTACGTAAAAATACGTAGAATAAGTTATAGCCGAAGTAAAGCGGGTAAGTTAAGACACGAATTCGGGAAAGCGCGTCATTTTTATGTGCAAAGAAATAAAGAAAAAGTTTGACCGATGGAGCCTCGTAATCGGAAAATATTTGCACTGACTGAACGAAGTTGGAACTTTTTGTCCATCGCTAGCCGAAGACAGTCGTTTGATTTCCATTTCAATGAAATTAATAAGTTTTTGTGATATTCTAAGTTGAAACGTTGCCATGGTTTTAGTTTTTATATTTAAACATAAAATATATTTTCAATTAATATATAATAAATATAAAGCCCCGTGTACTTTATATTAAGGTTTGAATACTTTAACAGAATTCTCCCAATACTTGAATCGTTTCAAGTGTCGGGAGACCCCGTCGTGAAAATGTGACGACGCTATGGAGGAAACGGTTCCTCATTTGCTGACGGAGTGTCCTATACATAGATGCTTGAGGTATGACTTTGAGCGGAAGGCAGGCTTAAGAATAGACACAGCCAGTCTACCCGAGATGATAAAAAATAAATCAGAAGTAAGTTTATAAAATATTGTATAAAAATACGTAAGATAGTAAACAATAGAAATAAGGATAAGTAAATATTATTTTATACATATGGACAAAATAATATTGTGTATTTCTGTGAATATTAAATAATTAGATAGCATCAGTATAAATAATGTAAAAATGTAATGTAATGTATATTGTATGTAATATTTTTAACAATGGCATTAATGTTTATATTATTTTTTTAAAGGGTCTTGATCTCAATTTAAAATCACCTTAAGCGACTGATAAGCCGGAAACGGAAAAGAATTCTTGTTAAGAATAGGCTGGGTTTTATGTGTCGCCGGGGGACGGTAATACTATTATTTATGGTGAAAAATTGAGATGTTGAAAGTTGTATCAGGCGAATTCTCCATCAACACCAAGACTTTATTAATTTAGACTTTTCAACAGCCTTACGTCCCCACTGTTGGGGCACAGGTCTACCCACAATATGAGGGCTATGGGCCGTAGTCACCACGCGGGTCCAATGCGGATTGGTGACTCCACACACACTTTAGAATAAATTCTAATTCATGTGCAGGTCACCTCACGATGCTTTCCTTCACCGTTTGTTGTTTGCTGTTGTAACTAAAGTTCACAAATGTACATAATATAAATATTAAAGTCATTGGTACATGCCGAGATTTAGACCTGCGATCTTCGGAATGAAGGCCGCGTGCTCTAACGATTAGGCCAGCTAGCTAGACTTTAGACTTTATTACTTAAAAATTAAATATGGACCTCTATGTCACAAGTGAGTTTGCTAATAAGCAACCTGAGTAAGGAAGAACAATAGAAATATTTATTTTATTTATACATATTCTTTAATATTTTTGGTACAGTCTAATTTTAGGTATGCGTAGTAATATTCTATGTAGGGTTTAATTTAAGCCAACAGCTCTAACCACCATTAATTAGGCCGGGAGCGCTCTGCTTAAGCGGTTTTTGTGGCGACAATTGACATGTGTCCTTCCCACAGGATAGTGACCTTATAAGTGTGTTACCATTTTTAATTTTGTTTAGATAATGTCCAAATATTTGTTTATCAAAGTATCATAATAATTTTAAAGAAACTACATGATAGCGTTAATTCAACGTGCAAAGTTTCAAAGGAAGAGTACAAGATAAAAAAATTATTAAGTTCTCCTTTATATAATATTATTTATAGAGCTTTTTAACGATACCTTTTTATTGCAAACCGAACCAATGCTTGTATTGATTTTAACTATTTTTAGCAACAACGTAGTTCATACTTAGCGGCAGTTTGATTTTTTTATTTCTATTCATCGACTACCCTTCTGTCCTAAGGAAAAATATACTAAAGATTATAATAAGCTTCATATATTTTTAAAACCTT
The DNA here is from genome assembly GCA_029034505.1 of Ornithoptera priamus. Classification (NCBI taxonomy): domain Eukaryota; kingdom Metazoa; phylum Arthropoda; class Insecta; order Lepidoptera; family Papilionidae; genus Ornithoptera; species Ornithoptera priamus. Next base: position 1,215,926 of record JARDWD010000627.1, on the reverse strand, counting down.
ATTTTATTTACTGTATTTCACCGTAGTTTCAATATGCTGAAGTACTTAATTCCGGCATTGTTTGTCTGTTCATGTTTTATTTATACACTAAATGGAAATGAAGCAAAAGTAAAGTTGTTATGCGTAACGGTTGAGGGATCGGGGACCGTCCTAAAAATACGATAAGGAACCTATCAAGCAGTTGGTTATCGGCTCAAAAAACATAGGACCAACCTTTCATGAATACTTAAAAGGTGGGCTGGTGAACTAAGGTCCGTTCACACTAACGTATAAATAGGTATATAAATATACAATGGTGTATAAACACATCTTAATTTATTATATTACAGGACCTACATTTTAGTAAGAAGGTTAAGAAGAAAAAATAGATAAAAGACAACACTAATACCATAACAATAATCATTGCCCCTAAGGAGGAAAGTTTCACAGTTCATGAGAAAGCTCTTCAGCTGTCTGTGTGGGTTAAGGCTTAGTCTCCCTGAGACATGCGCAGTGTGATACCAGAGGGAGGAATCGCAGAGTGTCGTCAGACGTAGCGGGGCCCGCGCGAGCTGTTCCACAGACCTTGGCAACGCGTCCCGTAGATACGTACCTACTTACGTAAGTCGTTACAGTGAAAAATATTTTATTAAAAAATAATATATTTCGTTAGTAATAAATATATGTTGAATTAAAAAAAAAGTTTTTTTTTTGATACTTTTCCGCTGTTGTAACATTTGTATAAACGACGAGGTGAGCAATAATAAGTGCGTGTTAGAATCGAAATGTTGTTTGACGTTTATATGTGAAGTTGAATGTTTTTAAAGATCGTTTCCATTTCTAAAGGTGAGTTTTTCTTTTAATTACTGCTTATTTTTACTGTTAAATACACAAAAATTGTTAACCCTTACCGCGGATAAGGAAAAAACATTATTTTAGAATCGGTGTGAATAATTAAAAAATAATAATGTTATATACAAACGTTTCTTTACATGAGTATTATATTTATATACTTAGTAATAAAATCGTCTAATTTAAGTGAAAAAAGTAAATATTATAATCCAAGAAACGTATGTATCTATTTATATTTATTCAGTTTAAACTAATTTGTGAATTTTTTAAGTCGGATATATAAATTTAAATTTCGTCGTGTAAATACTTCCGCTATATATAATATATATATAAAAATGTTACAATTTAGAAATATTTTATTCCTTGTAAAAATTTTCAGCTGCGTTTCCAATAATTTACATAAAAATTTTTTGAATGCAGTTAAGAGTGCCAAAAGTTTTGCGCACTGCGTCGCTTTCCTTAAATCGAATAAGTTTGGTGCCAATTTTATATAAACAATTATAAGGGTTAAAAAAATTTGGTTACAAGTAATAATATTAAATTTTACAAAATCATTAAAATATATTATAAGTATATAAAGCCTCAAATAAGACCTTGCTAATGTCATAATAATAAAAACACATTATTAAAACTGTATTAAGAGTATAGTATTATATTACAATTAGGTTAAAAAATGCTTATAAAGTTAATACGGCTGTTTTATTTTATAGGACTAATAAAACTCAGTTATCAGGTATAATATTGTTGTCATTTAAAATATCTTCCTTCTGGATATATCTTTTTTTTTAAATGTGAGACTAGCAACGATTTTTCCCATGTGGTAAGTTTAGGATTTAATTCATCTGTCACCCTGATTTTCTAAAATGGCAATTATCAGCTGTCGCATTTTGTTTACCTTAGCTTTTTAGAACACGAAAGAGAAATTTTTGGAGTGTATTCGCAATCTAACGTCTTTTTAATTTGATTGTAGTTAAACTTAATTTTTCTTATACTTTGGATTCTAGTTCCAATAGAGTTTGTTGTTAATTCGTAATAAGTATTAGAAAAATATCTCACAAATGATTTAAAGAAATACATGAACGTAATGTTGTATTAGATTATCATTTCGTTAAAGTAAAACTGTTCATCATTTAAACAAAAGAAAACAAATTGTTTTCGTTTATTTACTGTTATTATAGCACTACATTACACTCGCAGTGACGTCACGTTTACTCTTGTGCTTCTTATGCAAGAGGACGCAGGGAGTTCAGCGCGGCCTTGAACTGTTGTAGCGCTACTGCATCTGTTTTGTTTACATTGAGTCTACATTTACCTTACGTGGATCCAATAAGAAACAAAAATTGTTTTATCATTGTTTAATTGCTGATGTACTTACAGATTAAGTTACTATCTAATAGGCAATACAAACAAATCAAAATTATCAACTTAAGTCGAAATAAATATCTGGAACGATTACAACTCTAAATTTATTAAACAAAAATACTTTAACATACAAAGTTAATTCTAAATTTTAATTTATTATATCCTACCCTACTTACTTTTGTTATATTTTTAAGCAGTGTGTCTTATGTTAAAATAATGTATATTAAGTTGTTGGGGATCTAACATAAATAAGGCGGTTTTATATATTAAACTGTCTGTGAAATATTTTAGTGTATATGTATCGATAAACGTATAAAATATAAAATAAAAAAGAGTAAAGGATAAAATCACACGGTCTTCCTTAAAAACTATGTTCATTTGTAAACGATTCGCGTATACTATTGTATAATTCGAAAACACCGCGGAACAAATTGGCCTCGTTTTATTTATTCTATTCACTCGCACAGGAATAAATTTATTGCGACCCGATAAATTGCTGCCTTTAGGCAAGTATCCTCGAGTGTACCCACCTCTGCTCTTTGTGAGAAGGCCATTAATCAAACCAAAGAACCCCAACCCACATTGACAAAAGTATCGTTATACATAAATAAATTACACGCACTCGGGTATCACTTTCTGCAAATTTAGGCGGATACGTTTCGTAATAATGTACGCAAAATATCTGCGGCGTATGTTTTATACGAATAATAACAATATAATTTACCTCTCATTAACATTATAATTATTTCGTTACAATTAAATGAACAAATTTCAAGCCAATGTTACCTATAAAGTATTAAATTAGTTTAAAGGTCATTGTATTTCGTTTAACAAATAAACAAACGATGTAATTAATGTATCCAACAGTCTTTTATGTATATAATAAATATACTTGTTTAAAACATTAGTCTAAACTTGTTAATATTTGAAAATGAATCGCTCTTTAGAAATCTTGTTTTTTTCATAATTGTAAGATCACAAATGAAAAAATAAACCTCAGTTTCTCATCAGTTTTTGTCAAACGAAGACGCCTTGTGAACTGACTTTAACCTTAAACTATCCACGATTATAAGTAATCGTACTAATTCAATTTAATAAAGAAAATTTTTATTTGATAATTCAGAGTTCATGAGTGTTTCGATCTCATAGTATTACAATTTAATATTTATCAAAATAACATTTAAACACCACAGTTAAACATATGTCTTGTATCTGTAGATGGTGTGCGGAATGAGGCGATGAGTAAACATAGATTCCAACTTAGAACTAAACATTCACTAAATTCAGCTCAACGTTATTATTTTAATTAACTTTAAAGCAATCTTGTAACGAAAGTATTATTTTTGATTTAATTGAAATTACTTAGCTTGAAATATTATACAACGAATAAGGAAACATTCTTGTCATAAACTGGTGATAGATCTCAGTTGTCGGAGAAGTAAGTACCATATCACCTTATATAGCGTCATTTCATTGTGAACACTTACCACCAGGTGAACGTTGCGCTCGTCCTGTCACTTTGTTGAAGATAAAAAAATAATTCATAATAATAAATTTCGAGTTCTTCAGCGTTTAGTACCGTATTACAATGGTTCCTTTTTACCTTTTTTGATGATGTTGAATCACTGTTAATTGGTTGACGGACTGATATAAACTATACTGGGCTCTCGGACCCGGACTCTACAGCCTTAAGGCTGTCACTGCAGGATATTTATGTAAACAATAAAAATTTAATATCCGTAGAACTCAAACTTGGCTGATTATTGAGTTGTTAAGACTCGAAATAACTTATTAATTATTTAAACTTTACAACAAGCTCCTAATTAAACCGTATAGGAGAAATATTTCAATCACTTATCATAAGTTATATGTACCTTGGTATCATAGAAGTTTGAGTCATATAGTTTTAAATATTATATAAAAACTTTTTTCTCAATAATAACACTGGCACATGAAAAAGTAATATACATTTTTTTATGCATAATAAAATTTGAATTTGACTTATTACACAAATAGTAAAAAGCTCATAAAATTTGCAGTGATTTTTTTTAGAAAACATAAAATTACAGTAAAAAATTTTAAATTGATAAAACTTATTAAAAACAATGGATTGTTGTTACATCAATGAATGCGAGAACTATTCGGTTACGCCGGTACTTTTGAGTCCATGCCCTACGATGAAATGTTGTGAAAGCGCCTCTGTATACATACCGTGTCAACCGTGTTGTAACGAGAAGCAAGTCATATTCTGCTGTGAGAAACCACCATCGAGTACTCCGCAGGCAAAAAAACCATGTTGCGATGATCAAGGCAATTATAAGTGTCAACGGTGCCAGGAACCACAACAAAATGTTTGCCCAACTTGTCATCAACCAACTTGCCCGCCTGTGAAGCCTCCTGTAAAATACGTTATGCCTTGCTATCGATACGAAGATGGCCGAATTGTAAGTTTTACTTAGCTTCTTACCGATTTATTAACTGTTTAAATCAAGACAATATAAATTTAATGCCTACCATCATAAAAACGTGCACATTCTCAACCTAGGAACTGGAGTAGTAGTGATAATTTCTTGTTACAATTCCCCGCACATATTTATGGGTAGTATATATTAATTCCGATTTATGAAGGTAGGCCTTTATTTAAGAAGAAACTTATTAGAAACAAATATTTATAAAATGTATCGAACATTTTATAGTTCTTTACATTTAGGCATATTTTTTGCCGAATTTTTCTAGTGTCTCAGTTTCTCGTTATTCTTTGCTTATTTTTTGCCCGTTGCCTTTATATTTTTAAAATGTATTGATCCTTTAACCAATGGGTTTATAAATGATCTTTTCCGTTGGTTTCAGGAACAATACGTTCCTAAAGTCCATGGTAGGCTACCTACAACTGCATATAAAAGGAACGGAGTACAAGATCAAATTGTTGGTTATAGAGGAGCTATGCGTTACTTGTGTGCAGTACAGAAACAAAATAATTACTATGTCTATACATCCGTTGATCCTATAAAGAAAATATTCCCAAAAATTACTCAAGAAGTGTATCCAATAAAATTAACGCCAAAAAGGACTTGAAATTACAAATAGCAACATAATGGAAAAAGTCCTTTGAGAACTTGAATAAGTTCTTGATGTTATTATAGAAATTAGGCAAATGAGTTAATTTCCAATTACAGCACAAATCGCAAAATAAACTCTATTAGAATTATTGTTACAATATTTAAATCACACAATATATTATGGCCTAAAGATTTTCATAACACTAGAATGGAATGTAAGGAATTGTAAATTTATTTTCTAAACTAGAAGACGCAAAGTAACACTGACCTTTAGAGAGGAGGGGTGAAGAGAAATACCATTAAAGACGGATTACTATTAGGCTTGTTTATTTTTTATTGAAACAGTAAAAGTCGAAAAATTTAATGAATTTTTTAGAGCAGAGTAAATCACCAAATATCTTTAATTAAGAGAAGTATGACTTTAAAGAGGCGTTTATTATCAACATTATTTTATTCGTGTTTTTTATTTGGATTTAAAATCTTACTGTCATAACTAGAACTACATCAATCATGCAATTATACTATAATACTGATAAGATCGAAATTACGGAAATAACATGCTTGTGATTGATAGAGTTTACTTACCGCTATGTTAATTATTGATGACAATAATAAAAACTAATCTAAAATTAAATATTGTTCACTTAAAACCAGCAAGTGAACTGTGCGCTGTACAGTTGCCCTTTTCCGATAAGAACATCTTATTTAAATATTTGCTATAAACTTGGCAGGTAAAAAGTTTGCAATCTTCTGCGCTTAGACGAAACGGCCTCCAAGATCAAAAGTTTATCGAGAGCGGTGGGATATCCTATTTACGCCAATGTCGATACACCGCATTTTTGACCGATACTCCATTTTACATGCCCATCGAACCGATGAAGAAACTTGCTTCTGTTCTTGCTAAAAAATGAAATTAAACATCTATCTGATGTGAACGGCCCTCTCGTGAGAAAGTAGAACAGAGTGCATAAATATTTAACAATGTTAAATTACATGTCCTTATAGGTACAAAATTTGCCAGTGACAGCATTCAAGCGTAATGGAATGCAAGACCAAGAACACTCGAGAGTATTGGGAACGGCAAATTTCTTGTATCGATGTCCCAACGATATTTCCGTCCATTGCGACGCATAAGCGTTGATTATACGATTTTGCATATTGTTTATCGTGTTCCGTTCATGAAATTGTTAAGTTGTATATATTTGATGAAATAAAGTTATTGGAGTATACGAAAGTTTAATTACATTTTTATTTTTTATTTTTTTTTTTTAGATAAATCAACCTACTTCTTTAGCCAAACACGTGTGTAAAATGGTTTGCAGTATAAAAGAACAATCAACGGCCTTAAAATGCGTCCCTTGTGAACAGAAAAAGGTAGTTTGAAAATTTTTTTCTGTCGTATTCAACGATGTAATTTAAATTCATCTGTTGAAGAAACGTTGCAGTATTCTTTTTTCGCAATTTTATACCACCAGCCCTATTTTTTCCTATTATAACAACCACCGTAATTTATTATGAGAACTGTAGAGTCTAAATTTTCAATTTAATTTCTATTGTAGTAACTTAAAAGGGCTGTGATCTTATTTGTTATGCGAATATTTAAAATGACTTTCAATCTATACTTTCGTTTATTAAATTTAAATATTGCACTCGTGGTGTGGAGGAGCGGCACCTGAATTGATTCCCACGCAATATCCTTTCAGAAGCCAAAGTAAAAAGCTGAATAAACGTAGTCATTGACGCGAAGTTGAAATTCAATTTCATTACCAACGATGCTTCGGGCTGAAAATACGAGTCTAGCGAAACCTGTAAAATTTATAGAACCTGTAATCGATTTTTTTTTATAAATTTAGAACTAACGGGGAATTTTGTTATTAGGAAATAATTTCTGATAAAATAATAACGTTGTCCTTGTAGAAGCAAAAATTTAGATTTTATTTTGTTTTTTCTTTTAATAGGTAAATGAAACTGAAAACACTCCAAGTAATTTCACGAAGAATACTTGTCCCGTATGCTTGCAATGTCGAGAATGATTCTCTCGAATACATGAAGATTATAAATTTACTTGTGTATTGTGGAATTATGCAAACAAACATTCAATAAATATTTTTTTTACATTAATATTTCTTTAACATGTTTTGATAACAGAGTTATGCTATTGTAACGACCAAAAGACTATATATATTTATCTAGTAATGTTGGAAAATTGGTTTCATTACCTTTTATAATAATTGGAATCACTTAAGATACAAATTCTGAGCAGAAAAATATGAAGGCGATATACGGTATCAAATAACGCATTAGCAGTATACGAGAATACGTGAAAATATACTAAATAGATTGTACTATCACTGAGTTTACTAAAATATTTTAAAAAAATTAATGTTTCTCAAAGTAATCTGCGATAGTTTGGTATGTAAGTATAACATAATCACCGTATGTTGTACTTATTTGAAGAGGTGCGGATTCGAACCGGCTCAAGTTGAGCTTCCGATGAATAAAATATTCTGAGAAAAACTACGTACTATGTTCCAAGAACAACAGCTTTTGTACCAACTCGGACTAAGCCAAGATGAATAAACGGTCTTAACCTCATGGTCCTTTTCACAGAAGGCCCTGATTACCAGCAGTAATAAAATTAATAGGATTTATCTAGAAATAAATTTTGGAAAAAATGTAATCTCGCGTTAATAGGATTTTCTCTTGTCTAATTATTCGCTTACGAAATTAACTTCATGTTGAGATAATCCCAAATAGATACAGTATTGAGTTTTTCATTTAAGGTTTGGTAAGGTGTTCCGGAATCGACCAAGCGTAAATACTTGTGGTATTACAGGCGTATATGGGCTGTTTTATAATTAAAATACCAAAGATAAACTATTACTAGACAAACCTAATTCATCGATCTGACGCTATGTAAAGTAAGGGAAATCGCAATTGATAATTAAACGCCTTCTGAAGTATTTAATAACTACATAGTATATTATTAAGAGTCTAATTAAATTCCACTCTATAAAATAGCATCCAACATAAATATAAATTATTGTAGGTTTAGGTGAATTCACCGAATATGATTTGAAAATATAAATATCTAAAAAAAAAACTTTTAGAGAAACGCAAGCAGTTAAAAAATGCACTTTATTCACTAGTACGTAGAGTATAAATTATCTTGTAAATATCCCTGATGACAATTAATTTTAGATAGAATTACTCAAGATCCGTAGAACTGTCTTTAACATTATAAGGTGTCAATATCAGATAAATAACACGTTTAGTATTAGTAAAGTTTTTAATCTATTTTTTTTTAAAGTAAATATATATTTGATATATTTTATAAAACCGATGTCATAAATTTTTCATTCTACGAGACAAGCAAAGCTGCCTATAACGACGACGCCAGTTAGGATGATAAACAGTACCATATTGTGCTCGTCGCCTCAACCTTAAGAGATAAGCTGTTAATTATCGTTATCCCAATTATTTTACTGGCTACATTGTGGAACACAGTAATGTTTACACACTACTGTTTGGCGGCAGAAAAAAGAGTTAGGTTTGTACAAGCAATGTAGACTATATAGTCTACAGTGCTGGTATTTACATTGTATAATATTACACACATGTTTACACACATATTAGAGTGTGGTAGTAGATATCTAGTACCGTACTCTAATATGTGTAATATTATATAAAGTAAACATGTGTGTAAATTCGTTAAGCGTTATAATATTACGTAGTAGTCAATTTAGTTTTAGTACACGTAATATTTATAAGTGTACTAAAACTTAATCGACTGCCATATAATAGTATAACATTTACACGAGCTTAGAGAAAATCGTTATGGCAAAGAAGCGTTTAATAATTTTTTATAACTGTCACTATATTAATACCTAGCTAGCCTCACATCTATCATATTTTGTTCCAGATTAGGGGAATAATAGACGAGTTTAACCACCGAGGAGTCTGAATGATAAGACTTCAGTTTTATACATATAAAAGTTACAAGAACTAAGGTGTTGTGTAAAAATGTGCAAAAGAAAATATTTTCCGGTGTGCGTGGAATTTTTTTTAACTTAGGATATAGTTATTATTGTGTAGAGGTGTGTAAAGGCCAATGCGAAGGCGACGCAGCTGGCCGGCGGGCCAAGGGGCGCGGTGACTGCATGCTCGCACCATGCGGCAGGCTCTAGCGCTGCTGCTTGCGGCTGTTTGTACCGCCGTTTCCTCCCAGATAGCGTGGACTCCAATCTTCCTAGATGCAAGCAGTGAGTTGTCTTATTGTTGATTACTACAATTTTGTTACTAAAACAAAACGTTTATATTTGTAATGATTATTTATTTTGTCAGTCTGCTCAAGCATCTTTTTTTTAATAACGGGTTCATTTGACCACACGTCAAGGTCCTTGATTACCCGCTCACATGTTTCTATTATATCTACTATCTCTATAATACTTAAGCTATTAATTTTATATCTATTATTACTATTTCCTTCTATATTTAGTCGTACTTCTAAATCATATCTCTCTCTCCAGTGTATGGGGCATTTTGTTATCAGGTTTATTATGGTTCTTTGTTTTTACAAGATACAGGCATATGTCCGGTTCTCTTTGCAATTAAACTTGTGAAAATACTCAAAGAACTTTTCCCGCCATTACCTGTACAGCTTTTATTTCTAGATCAGAAAAGGTATCCTTGTATCGTCCACTCGTTAAAAGATAATCCCACTCGGTTTTAAGTAGTGTTAAATTTTCTGGCGCCAAAGCAGACTAATCTCTATGACTATAATCCAGTAACAGCTTACTCACACTTTTCTTGGTCGTATTTGGACCGGTAGACTGACGCCTGAAATTTGTTCCACTCTTTTACTGTTCTTATCAAGAAAGAGGCGCTAAACCTCCTTGTTGCGTATTTAAAATATTTACAACCTAATGATGGTGATTCCCCATGCAGCTGGTTATCCGATGGTAAAAAGGGGATGGGGATTTATATTATGTAAATCTATCACACACTCTCCGAATTGTATCTTATAGAATACTACGAGACTGACTAGTCGACGCCTGCGTACAAGACTGAGAAAGATATTTCATTAATATTGACAAACTTTATTTTATATTAGGTAAGAATTAGATTTCATTAAGAACTATATAATTGTTTGTTACTTCTTACAAGGTCAAGTTGATCTATGGACGCAGTCGTCATCGGGGTGCGCCTGCCCGGGTGACGGTGGCGATGACTGCGCTTGCTGTGTGAGGGACGGTGCCTGTCCATGTGGCGATGTGGCTCCGGGACGTTGCGCGCAGTGTGGCCTAGAACAGTATTGTTCCAATAGTTAGTCAATTCCTTATCTTCATTAAACATGTTATAGATATGCAGTAACAATAACAATTCTAACAATACGATACACGATACAGACGCATGTGTTTAAGGGATGATATCAAGATTTGTAGATAAAAAGATTAAAACTTAACTACATTAAGCGACACGTTTATCTTTAAAATAACATAGGAAACTTAACATTTTTAACTTATTTAATTTAATAAGAGATATTTAGTTATATGCGAATTGTATTATGTGTGAATTTGTAACATGTGAATATTTTTTAGTGTGCAACATTACAATAGATTCACGCATCCTCAAAAGCAAGTCGGGCAAGACATTTGGGCAGATCAAATCGCCATCGATCGAGGGACCAGGAGCATGCTCTTACTTCCTGCAACCAGACGCGGGTCAACGAGTAGAAATACAACTGTACCGACTTGTCTCTGTTGGTCGGTTCAACGGTTCTAGGTATTAAACCTACAAGTTTTACTCTTAAATACATCTGTATACTTATTTTATAAAATGTAAGGACATAAATATTTTGCACGATACATATATATCATGCTTTATATTAGTTTGTATTCGTTATGTAGAAATATTATAATGCCATAAGTATTAAAATAAAATTGGTCTTTTCAACATCCATATAAATTACGTTATTCTAATAGTTACTTTATATCTAATTAACAATGTACTCAATTATATGTGGTGGGGAAATGACTGAAATCCTCCCCTATTAACTTCTACAAACACGGCCTCTAGTGTCCGTCGGTAGCCATGCTGAATGCCATGCGGGGAGCGCGGGATCGATCGATGTGGAGATCTCTGGGAGAAGGCCTATGTCCAGCAGTGGACGACTATCGACTGATGATGATGATGATTACTCCAGAGCAACCACAATCGCAAATGTAGTTTCTATGGCCACCGTTTGTATAGCAACCGCATAAATAATACGAAATGAAAATGTTTATAAAAGTTAATTAAAAATAGAATGATTAAGAATCTATGAAATTCAAAAAATAAATAGCTTATAACCATATACAAATAATTTCGCGCCAAATGCTCGTTTCCATGTCCGTACATTCACTAGATTTCACTGATTGGGGAACAAAGGAAACCCATTTTCATTATATACATATAGATATACTACAAGGTTATTCTATACAATTAAATAATATTATCAGTAATCTTTATTCTTTCTAATTATATTGGTAAAACTAGTTGCATTGGTGGCTGGTTGCAATTGAGTGGAGCCAGTGCTGTGAGGAACATAGACGATGCAGCCGAAACACGCCTTTGCGGCGAAAACGAACGGTATACTCCACCTGTGGTTTTATTTGCTGACCATGGTGCTTCTACGCTTGATTTTAGGTGAGGTCCTTAACTTTTGTGTTTAAAAGATATTAGGATACAAAAAATGTTTATTAAAACATCTCTACTTAAGCACTTTTTTCACAGGATAACGGAAAAAACGGTGAGATCTCAATTTCTCGCCTTCTTCAGTTTTACTTCATTAAGTAATACGCAGGGTGTTGGATTTCATCCACGCGGTGGATCTAGGATACCACACACTGGTAAAAATATACTATACTTTTAATAACATTTGTCTTTACTGATTCAAAGTGATTAGAATAATTAATTTACTATTCTTTTCACTCAGTCATATTTTCTTTATTCTTGATGGTAGTTCTTTTACATCTTAAAGAGCTTTGAGAGATACATCGAAAATCGCGACCATTCGGCTTGTCTGGTGATTTTCAATATTGAAGCAACTTAATACATTAATTAGAATAGGCCAGCAGGTCGACATCTCAATATCACTCTCCAGCTCTGATTTTAACTCAATATGTTAGCCATTGTAATGATGTATAATAATTATAATACTTACAACAGATTGCGACTGGCTGTATCAGGACATATCATGCCGCGGTCCGGGTACTTGTGTATTGGCCAGTCCCGGTTATCCCGGTCTGTACCCTCCTCATCGCCGGTGCCGGTACCTCTTTGCAACGAACTCCGTACACACGCGTGTGAAAATAATATTCACGTCCATATTACTTCCGAATGGGTAAGTGTTTAATGTTGTTTATTAAAATTGTACCATCACAACACAAAAAGACCACCATATCTTTATACTGCTTAGTGTATATTTCAATTATTGCTACGAACATATTACATATCGGATAAAGGAACAACAATGTCCTGAATTTCTATCCGTGTATAGTATGGGAATTTATTTTATATCTATATATATAATATAAATCCTCTTTTAATATATGATAGGTAAGTTTTTTGAAAAATATCGTTATTACTCTTAATATCTTCAGAATCATTGACTCTCGATAGACAGTGGTCGTCACTGTGAAATATCGCAAGTTCCGGTTTCTATTTTTGGCGGGATCGCGGAGGTGTGCGAAAGTATTATTGTAGCCCCGCCATAAAGCGACGAAGATGGAACAATGAGAGGGTTTTGGTCGGTATAAGTCCGACATAGCCTGTCCTTTCCCGCGCGAGGGCAGGCATGGCATGTCTCCCACGTTAAATAGATCCGGTCCCCCAAGTTTTTATTTTAGTATAATATGCCTAAAAGCTATTCTACCTAGTACTAAAAATATTTCTGAACTAGAAGGTCAAAATACCTACTTGCTATAATGTGAGCTGCTTAGTTTACCTACCAAGCAAACCCTGGTGTTATTGTTCTTTCATGAACTGCCTTTCGGCCGCTGACATGGTTCATGTTATGACAACCATTACCATCAAAGATATTTATGACTGAGATCACCTACGTAGGTTGATAGGTAAGTAACTATTTATTCATTTTGTAGTTTTCAGTGCACAAAAAATAAAACCGTTTAACTTAAAAGTTTTTTTACCGATTTTTATTCATAATCAAACTATATTACGGTTGCACAATACTCGTGATATAAAATAGAATGAAAAACACTGCAACTGCTGAAAGAATGTTTGATTTCTAACGGCTCGAGTTTTGGACGCTGAATAATTGGTTTAAAAGAATAAAAGCACTATCTCGTTTCCACCCTTGTGGATTCGTTCCATCGCCCGTTATTGAAAAATTACCGTGTAGTCATTCTTCGTCCATACGTGGAAACCTATTTTTATCTAATCGTGGCATATTCATTTGTTCTGTCAGCAGCATCACAATTTTTAAATCCCTTTATGCTATTTAATAATAATTATATGAATAAACAATTAAAAAATAATCAAATAGTATTAATCAAATATTTTACTAATGTTATTTTAGGTTATTGAAGTAATTCATTGTTTTTGTTACAAAAAATTACAAGAAAGAACGTAGTAGTAGAACATTCGGGGAAAAATATAGAGAGGTGTCATGAGTCAGGTATCCAGTGATGAATTTGGAATAAACAATGAGTCATCACTAATAATTATTCGTATTTCATCAGAAAAAGGAGTTCTCTGGAAATTTCTAGTTTAGGTAGGTACCACCGAAGCTTCTATTTCTGCTGCCAAACGGTAGTGTACAAACATTACTGTGTTCTGGATTGTAGAGAGTAGTGGCTAGTGGGATCACTGGGGTAATAAGACTCAACGTCTCGAGGCGACTAGCACAATGTGGTGCTTTATACATAAAGGTATCTAGCGCTAGGTTGCTATGGGGAGACACCATTAGGTAAACGTCCCGCTTCGTAGAATAAAGAAAAAGTTGACCAAGTTGATGGTTCACTCTCGTTTGAACTTTGCTGCGATACTGAGATTTAATCTACAAAGGCGACACGAGCCATGTATGCCTTGGTTAGTGATTTTGAACTTTTGAAGGACTTATTTAATTTCGGTTTTTGTTGTCAGGAATAATGAACGTTTTTATCTCGGTACGTCGTTTCATTCGACCAAATCCAAACTTGCCCATGACGTTATTAAGCATAATTTTTTTATTCTTTATATTGTATGTTACTAATTTACTAACTAAAATAATCTTACCAATCCAATGGGGACGCGGTCTGCGAATACTAGGCATATTTATTTTAACATTAAAAACGTTGTTACGGTGTTATAAAAAATCGTCGTAACTAATTCCATTGACAATGTAACTTGTAAATACATATTTTTTGACCAAAAACATTAGCGGCAACAATTTACTATAGTTAACTATGTCCAACCACGCAAGTTAAAACATTTATATTTCGGTCACGTTTAACCTATTTAGGGTTCATTGTATTATGAAACAAAAATTTGCTATTACTACTTGAATTTATGTGAGAATGTTGTATGAAAAATATAAAAAATTTTTTTTATAATATTGTATAGCCTAGCGCTTGACGACAACCTCTACTGATGATAAGCGAAGAGGTAATGAGGTAGTAACGCGCACTAGTCTAGAACCAGCCTATTTACTCTTCTCTTAAAAACCTCCAAGTCATAGCTGAATTATTATTTTGTATGTATATTATACAGATAACTTCAGTTACTTTTTAATATACAATTTCTTTTAAATCAGTTTTTTCAGTCCTACATCTTTTTAATAAGTTTTACTTTGTAGGCATTGTGCCTCGGACTACTTAACGCTGCGGGCTGGGAGCTCGCCGTCTGCACCCTTTCTGGCTTCAATATGCTCGGAAAAGAGTGCAACTTTGGAATATCCAGGACCGAACCTGCTATTGGAATTTAAGTAAGTCTGTTATATTATTTTATACACTTTAGATGAAATTTTATAATTTAAAACCCTTATATAAAGCATGAAATATAACCTTTATTTTTGTCGTTTAGTTCAGGACCGTTAATCCCGCCTTACAATTACAACGGGTTTTTAGCAAAACTAGAATTCTTGGAAAGAATTGAAAGCAGTGAATTGCCACCTACCGTCGTAGCCGCATCGCCGCCACTTGCCGCATTAACACATCTCTCACATCATGGTAAATAATGGATCTTAGTTTCAAGCGATAACTTTTACATATACATTTCGTCTAGATATACAAGTTTTTACAATTCTTAAAATGTAACATTATTTTTTAATATTTTAAGGGAATACAAGCGTTAAAAGTTTTTATTGGTAGTAGGTTTCCGTTACAACTGCAGCACTTATTTTCACGGCCAAAAATTACTGTGATTCAGTATTAAAGACGTAACTCGTTAATATGGTGCAGTGTATATCATCCTAAATAGCATCATTTTGTTATGGCCACGAGTGTACACTTAAGTTAATGTCATCCTTGTCTCAAACCTTCGTTGAAAAAAATATATATATTTGTGGTTATGGTTACATACAACATGATTATTCGATCCTAACATATTTGTTTTAAATAATTATACTAGTCTATATGTGAGTACCTTAAAATGATTTACTTGCAATCAAAATAATTGAAATGAAAATAAAATTTATGATTTCAATACTGTTTTGTTGTTTTAATTTAATTTCTCCGACAATCAGACAGGACGGCGGGAATGGACAACACGATCATTACAAAGGAAATATCGCCCAACAAAATCAACGGCCGCGTGGGGTGTGGTGCGAGTTTACGCGGCTACGGAGCGGGAGGGGTTCGGTCCGGACACTTCGACACTCGGTCCACGCCCTGGCGGACACAATGCGCTATACATCTACTTGGAACACCTACTGACGTCATTCAAGTGTCACTGTTCAATTATAATTTAAGGTATGACTTCAGCGGCATATGTTTTAAGCTCTTATTTAAACTAAATGTGTCTCTCTGAACGAAAGTTACTTTCGCCTATTATAAAGTAATCTTAATAAAAAAAAATCCTTAATCATATGAAAAAGTAAAGATTTCTTCGCTAATCCAACCTCAATTTTTTTTGACATTCTAAAATATTCAATTCATTAATAATACTTTGATCTTTTTACTAAGAAAAACATTCAAGGAATGGACGTTCACACTAATCCATTTCTTAATGTAATAATTCATAATTAATTATGTACCTAAGAGAATAATTAATTCACAACTAAAACATCATTATTAATTTTTCATAAAAAAGCATAGTTATATTTCCATAAAATTGTTACAAAGTAAAAGCATTGCTTCGGACTGATGATGAGGTTTTAACCCTTTGTGTTTTAAAAAAAAGCATACAGCGCAGCCATGTTGAAAACAATTCTGACACAAACGATCAAAGTCCGATTATTGCAGTTGTCGCTTATAAATTATTTTTTTGAAACTCAACTATATAGAAAAAAAAAATCTAGCTTTACGTCGACATACAATCTAGTGTTATTTTTTACTTATGATATTCTAAATCAAATTATTTTACATGCTATAAAAATACTTTGGAACCGAATTGTTTGTTTGTAGGCGAAACGAGAAATGGATTCTGTAGAACCATTATGATTTTTATTTTTATTAAAAATTTTAGTATCCATTGAAAGGGAGCCATTTATTATTAATGTTATATTATAAATGTATTTATTTTTTATGTATTACTTTACAAACGTAATGATTAAAACAAGATTTCTCTTTTCACTAAAGGTTACAAAGTTGTCGATCGCACATTGAAATTTTAGAGGGATATCACGAGTTCATTGGAAAAGGAGAAAAGGGAAGTAGGTCTGAGAGGGGTGACCGGGCACTCTTAAGAGTATGTGGTCCCTATGTAAGAGAGGCTAGAGATCCAGCTGGAAAGTTTCTTATCCGCCAAGCTGTGACTTCTAAAGGTGCTAATGTAACTATTTTAGTTAGACGCGCATCGAGTCAGAGTGTTGATGAAGAGGAGTTTGTTGACGGAGCTTTTGCATTTCACGATGGTTAGTGTTATTTATTTCGTAAATCTATATTTGTTTTCATGAATGTTTGAATAAATTTGCGTAGTTTATTTTAGCAACAGCCTAAATTTAATAAATAAAATATCATAGATTATGTTTTATAAAGTCAGTTGTCGACACAGCTGTAGAAGTTGTTTTATTAACAACAGGACTATCGGATATAGAGATAGGGTAGAAATAAGTAATAACTTGTATAGTTTCAATGTCTTTCTTTTTCTGGCATTTTACCAAAACACTCATATTTTAATAGAATCTTTAAAAAGATGTTGGATACATAATGCACTTGTTTACGTGGGGAATACAATAAACTATCGCCTATGTTCTATAATCTAAATCTAAATTACAATGATCTCATAACATTAATTTCCAGAGATGTATTCTTTTAAAAACACTTTTGTTGAGCAATTAGTTCTCTGCTAAGCAGCAGCTTATTTTTGAAAGTTTCAATAGAAGCAGCACTTGCAAACCATGCATATGGTGCTGCTGGCATTTGAATGTGTCTTAGCAGCCTTAGTCCAAATGAAAAGTTTGGTTTTCTTATCCACGTTAACGTCTTTTAATTATTATTAGAACAGCATGAAGGTACGTTGTCACCTGATGCCACGTGTGCCACGACTCACTATGGACTGTCAGCCCTTCGCCATGGCGGTGTGTCCGCACCGTCGCATCATCATATCTATTGGAACATTGAAGAGAGATTATTATGTACACATCTCTTCATGCCCGCTATCAACCAGAGTGTAACAATTGAGGTATGTACAATGAGATTATTGGAAATTTTTGTCAAATATTTTTCTAAAGGAAAAAGAAATCATATAAGACATCATTGCTTATTTATGCAACCGTGTACTCTTATGTATGTGTATTAACAGATCCAGCGACTCGATCGTATGTGGAGTGCTGAGCCACCTGGTACAGCGCCGGCGGGCTCTGGAGGATGCAACACAGCTTGCGGGGATGCTGGATGCGAATGTCGAGCAGCGACACCCTTGCACTATCATGACCACATAGCCCTTGTTGCTAGTGACGGAACACATCTATCTTGCCTTTGTGGTGACTTTCAGGTTAAAATAACAATGATTATATAATTTTTACGTTGTTTCTTGCGAAGACGTTATGAGTTTAAGTAACGTTCTTGTTTAATATAAATATATGTTCACTTCTAACAATTGCTAAACTCAAACGGTAGTAGAAATATCTAATTTCAGTGTATGAGCATATTCAAAAATAATATAGTTGACAAAGTCATAAACCCACAAAAAAAAAACATATTTTTATGTTAACAATATTCCTTTATAACAGCAAAAAGGTCCAAGTTTAAATCAACCGGGTCACTAAACATTAGAACGGCATGCTTCCGGCCTGATTATTAGTGGTCTGGCCACTGTGTAAATTGCTGGTACCGACAGATCAAAGTTCCGCTGGTGAAAGTTCAATTACTTAAAAATAATCCAGCGAGTGCATGAAGTGGTAGCGACAAGTTTTACATTTGTTGAGAACCGTATCCAGCATCAATAAGCTCTATAATCACAGTATAAAATAGAAATAAGCTATGTGACACTGATGGTAGGATTTTGTTACTGTAGACCGTCTAGACAGGTTGCGCACCATCTACTTCTGTTCCTTTGTGAAGAGTTCTGTATCTTATGAATCGGAATACATCATTCTAAATGGCGCCACATTATTATGGACACTAGATTCTTACCATCAGATGAACGTCTTCCGCATCTTCACATTTTTCTACGGAAAAAATATTTGGTAATCGCTTTGTGTTACGTATATACGTGTACTAATATTAGAATTATATTACTTTGATAATAGGCAGCCTGGTTGCCGGTCGTTGTGCGGAGTTGGACGAGTCTCAGATTGGAATATTCTGTAGCTCACTACACTTATGCCAGCCGTGGTTTTGACTACGCTGCAGCGTATAGTTTTAATGATGACGCCCTATGTGGCCAACGAACATTCACTACACATTCTGGTAAGATATTCATCATCATTTGAATCTATAGTCTTCTATATCTAAACAAAATATCTCTACAATCAACTAAGGTAAAGTTTTACAGGATCGAGAATAGTTTTATGGCAAACAAAGAAGAAAACTCATTGTAAGATCGTACACCGTAAGATCTTTCTTAAGAGATTGCTACATCTTTGTGAAACAATTTGCAGCAAGTTGGGGTTGGTTGGTGGGGGGTTAATATTTTTGTGCATTAACAAACTTGCATGTAAAATGCGGAGTGTAAATAAAAAATAATAAGGTATCGTTGAGACGAACATTACAGCGAGTTGTTCTTGCTCGGAATATGCGATACAAATTCGAGGGTAAACATTTCAATTTAACTATCCGCGCCAAGGGGAAAAAATTGGTTATACTTAGTAGCGAGGGCAGCGTCCGGGAAAATTACATGCCACGACCCAGTTTCACTTCGCCTGAGGTAGTACTGAATTGAAAAAAAAAATACCTTGAACAAGACTGTAAAGTCACCATTACAGCGTCGATTATTATTCGCTTTTCCATTTTGTTAAATCGTAATGGTTTTTTTTTTCGCATTTCTGAGATCATCGAATTGTGTTAATCAATTTCCTTTGCAGGTGAAATATCATCGAGGAATGTTTCCGTTACGGGAACCTTAAATGAGTTTTTTTATCAGCAATGCACATGGGTGCTTGATTCTAATGTTGAAAGGCAACTATTTATCGATATATCATCAGAACAGGTTCGTAGTAAGATGTTATATTAACGCAAAAATACTACTTTATAGATTATTACTACAACAACAAAATTAGTTCAGGAATATAATTCAGAAGTAGATAAGCGACAAAACGCATGACATGACTGGACATCATGTTGGGTGAGTTTTGTAGTTTCGGGCTAGTAAGAATAGGGCTAAGCTAAGCCCCGCCTGTCGTAGAAAGCGAGTAAAAGGGTTTAGGAGTTTCATGGCTCTTGAGGATAGAAACCCTTATCGCCCAACAAGCGAACCTGCGTGGGATAACGTATGGCTCAGCGGTAGTGCCTAGGAGGCTTTAGCCTTTCCTCAGACTCGTACTGTCCGCTCGGAGTTTCTTCGAATGCATAGGTGTTGACTACCGAGTGGATTTTAGTGAGTAAGAATCTCATATAACCCTGACTACTCCACGGAAGCATGATATCTGTCGAAGCTTTCCCCCCAAAAACCAAAAAAAAAACGATCAGTATGGGTGTGAGTGAAAGACTAATCATGAGTCAGAAATAGGTGAGAGAACTATTGAAAGGTGACTTCATTGAGACATAAATGATATGTAGATATTAATTTTATTATTCCATAATTTAACACTATTTGATCATATGACAGGACAAATCCTGCGGTTCGTGGAATATTACACTCCACGAATGGTCAGGCATTGGAGCTCAAAGCAACGAGGGCCTTGCGGCAACCGCTGGGGAACTCCTTTACACGTTTTGTGCGCGCCATAAAAATCACACCTACACGTTACCATGGCGTCTCAATACAGTGGTTATAAGGTAACTGACTATTTATTTATATATATTATTTCTGAAACATTTGTTACCATTTTGAATATCTATAAAAGGTGAAGACTATAGATCACGGTATTACACGAGCTATAAATTAATAATGTCTATAACTCAATGTACATAAACACTTAAAGATAACGTCCACTGCTGAACAACTTAAATATATCTAAAGAGTACTGATTTTCATAAATAATAGAAAAATCTTTGTAGTTTCAAGAATTTTCTGTCTTATTCAAATGTTTTTTCTTTTTTTAACCTACTTAAAAATATCAATACAAAATATCTATTTTAAGTTTCTGCTCTACCTTATATACATAAAGGTTAATGTAGTCGAAACAATATTTAATACAGACAAATGTATGTAATTCATTTTAATATAGTGTTATAGGTAACGGTGAAGGTATTGTTAATATTTAGGAAATATTCACAAATTGTCTCTTTCATCATTTTTTCAAAGCTTAAAAAAAAAAAGTTAGAAAAATGCGTCCTCTACGTTTTGTCTGAGTCGCACAAAGAGCAATTGAAAGGAGTCCTCGTAGACGGCTTTTCCCTGACGACTGAGATACGTATCAACGGAACACGTCATAACCACATATACTGTTATTGATGTATAGCATTTCTCCCTTTGTCACATCAAACGTACCAGTCCACCACACAAAATCAATGTGTGAAAATCTTAAACCAATATATACGGGTAGTAGTTTTCTGTTTTGGTTACTGGACGTCATTAGGTTCTTCTTCCTTATTCCTAGTTGCTATCTTGACGGAGTGGCCGTGGTCATCACTTTAGGTGTTGATCACGAGTTCAACAACACGTCGCCATTCTTTTCTGATGGCCGCCTTCCTATCATTATGTTAGTTAAACATTAATGCCCTTGTTGCTACGAAAGAATAGTGTACTAAAATATTTATTAGATGTATACATGGTAAAATTATTCATCATGATCATCTCTCTTCCTCAAATTGAAGATAAAATTATTGAGGATTATGAAAGTTACTATCTCATGCCTCAAGAAGAAGCGAACAATCTACTGCTTTGTGAATATCCTAACTAGATTAACTGATACAGTAGGTCTTATCGTGGGGGGTTTAGTCGGTGTAAGTCCGACATAACCTACCTTTGTCCCCGCGTGGGCATGTATGAGAAGGCATTTCCCCACCGTAAATTAATAAAAAAGGCTTTGTTTAGGTAATGGTTCCAGTCATCACTTCGCTTCTTTTGTAAATAATACAATATCTGCACAAGGAGTAGAGGTTTACATTTGCAAATAGATTTTATATAGTTAGGGCTAATGCGAGGGGTTCATATAAAAATCGAAACTGTGGCTATACTGACAAAAAGGGAATAGACAAAAAAAAATCTTCCGGTTTCAAGTCATTACATGTCATCTATCTTATATTATTTCTTCGTAATAAATTCACTAAATATATCACAATATATATTCACAATAAAATCACTTATTTAGAGGCACTATTAAATCTCCGCTAATATAGATTACGAGATATTTTAAAATTTTCCTTTGGTTTAATATAAAACCTGAAACTTTCCTCTAAATCTCTTGAACCGTAAATACAGCGCTTAAGTTGCTTGTTCCCTGAATTATTTATGTATAGTTTAAGCCTTTGTACATCCCTCTCGTAAACACTTTCACATCTTCATAAGTCTATAAAGTTATATATTACAAAATATTTTTACAAATATTGTTGAGTTACTATTTCTTCTTTGATCTGCCTCTTCATGTTTGAAAGTAGCTGTTAACACGGAAAGTAATCCGGCATGTTACGTACCCATGAGTACTTCCGTCTGCCAACACTTCTTTTACCGTTTACTACGCCAACGATGAACCAGACGTTCACCAGATGGCAAGTGATACGCCTGCCAACGTAGCTCTAGTTAGGATGATTTACACAGCACATCATTGTGCTTGTTGCTTTAAGATATAAGTTAAGTCTCGTCTAGATACTCGTAGGTACCACAGCCGCAAAACAGTAGTGTATAAACCTCACTGTTTGGTTTAGAACAGCGCTATAGTTAATGAAGTTACAGAGGTAACGAGTAACTAATAAAAAGTAAAGTACGCAGATGGTTTCCGTAGCAAGTGAGAAATAAAAAAATTAAGTGTGTATTAAGTTATATGATGAAATTTTAGAAATTACATCAATTAAATTGGATCGTTATGTAGTAATTATTTATCGCAGCGGGGTTAATGTTGGAACGTTATTCATAAGCTAAAATTCCTTTGTCCTTGCACAATTAGGTTAGTCGCGTTGTCAAGGCAGCAACCTTTGTACATGATCCGATGGAGGTCGCAGGTGGTGCGCGCCAACACGCGGCTCGGCCCGCCGACACCGGCGCCGGCGGCGGCCGCCTCCGCCACCCACCTTGCAAAAATACTAACACAACATTTTTTAAATTTTCTCCTATTGTTATTAGGGCGAATACACAATCGACATCAATTGCTTTAACGCGTTCAAACGAACCATTTTATTTTGTGTTCCAACAAATGGTTAGCAAGTTTAGTAAATTTTTACGTTGAATATTGTTAGAGCTTTAAATAGGAGTTATATGTTAAATTAGATCATCCCTAATGAACACGAAACATGTTTTTTTTTTTTATTAATCACTGTAATGGGGTTTTGTCAATTAAAAGTCGTTACTGATCTAAATGTTTCGTTGTTTGTAAATAATTGTATGGGTACATTTAAATGTGTAGACATCCCTTAGTTTTAAAGTAAAGGCATGTAAGTAAACATGTTATCGCTGTGTTCCTGATTTAGACAAGTTGGAAGGTACTTTGAAGATTAAAAAAATGTATTCAATGATTAAATAACTAGCCTAAGTTTTAATTGTCTGTGTAACTTGCATCGTTTTCTTCCATTATAAAGAATATGTTAAAAAAGCAAATAAAACAGTTTAATTCAATTACCTTACAGTTACGATTTTCATGATTATTCAATGTATCGATTTCGATCAATTTAATATGATAATGCGTACACAAATTGTTAACTTTTTTTTATTTTAAATAGTTTTATATTTAATCGACACGGGCTCAGGTGTAATGTCTGTCAAGAAATCAAATAGTTAAGTAGGTGTAAATATCAAACACTAGGAAATGTGAAAGGTAATAATAAATTAGTTAAGTAGTGTACAAGTGTAATAAGTAATCCATTAAATTTGTTATACGGGAAATAAAAATATGAAACAAAATTTGTGTATTATTTATTTGCATTATTTTTCAAAATTATTCATTTACGTATTGTTTTTTGGGACCATAGGATTCCTACCACCAATCCCACCCACGAGACCCAACTACGTTGTGGAATATATTTAAAAAAAGAACTATTTCCAACATCAGGCGTTCATCACGTTGAGACGATAATACTGTGTTTTTCGCCCTTTCGAGATATGTATTTTATTAAAAAAGCATTAACGATATTAATAAAGAAAAAATTTCCTATATTTTTCATGACAAAAACATTTAATGATTAAAATATTGCTTAAAATCTTTTTCAATCTTCAACTTAATAGAAAACTTATTTAAAGTCAAGAACCATGACGCTACAGATGGACACACACTGGTAAACAGATTTACGAGTTAAAATTATTATCGAATGCTTTTAGGTAAGAAGTTTTACTGCTGATAGGTTTCCGTTGACAAACAACGTGTAGGTAGGTACCACTACAGCGTCTCTTTCTGCCGCCAAACAGTCGTGGGTAAATATTACTGTCTTCCGGTTGGATGACCGTTGTAGCTATTGAAATGAATGAGGTAATGAGACCCAACATCTTATGTCTCAAGGCGACAAGCACTATGTGGTGCTGTGTATATCGTACTAACTAGCACCACAATGTTATGGGCTGATGTATCACTTAGAATCGTGTGAACATCTTACTCATCTCGTCGATTGTAAACTACTCCATAACAATGTGGCAGTAGTTAGAATGGTATACGCAGCACAACAAAGTGCTCATTGCGTTGAGACCTAAGATATTGTCTCGTTATCCTAGTGATTACTCTAGCTACAGCGTCCTTCAAACTAGAACACAGTAATGTTTGCACACTACTATGTGTCAACAGAAATACGCGCTGCGGTGGTACTTACATAGACGGTCTATGGTAACCGAGATATACCACCAGTAAATAGAGACCTACCACCAGTATCTCTACGTCTGTCTTCGGAAAAGTGATCGGATCGGAGAGTTAAAGGTATAGAGTTTTCTATCGCATGTAGTAGAAAGATTTACTGTTAAAAGCAATCAAGATTTAATCTCGCAAGGAGCGTCTTGCACTCTTACCTTACCCATAAGTATTTGCCGTAAAATCACATTTCAGCTACGTTCAAAACTTATTCGTTAGATGTATTTCCGGCAATCTTATTAATTTTTTTATTTAGCAAAGCGACTAAACGAGCGGGACATTTACCTGATGGTAAGTGATACGTCTGCCCATAACAACGTGACGTTAGTTAGGATGTTACACACAGCACCACATTGCGCTCGTAGTCTTGAGATATAAGATGTTGAGTCTCATTACGCCAGTAATTTCACTAGCTACATCGCCTTTCAAACTGGAAGACATCAATGTTTACTGACAACTGTTTGCACGTTTCTGGCATGAGATACTTATCACCAAATAGTTCAGATTTCATAAATATAAATGGGTTCCTTTTCCACATGATCAAATCAAAGCTTAATATTTTGTTTTATTTTGATTCTTTATATTACTGTGTATTTTTTTTGTTATTTTGTGGGAATAAATGATATATTATTATTATTATAAATAATATATTTTAATATATATATTACTTCCTTTAATGTTTTTGTGGACAAAATAATTTTGGTATTATTTAGTCATTATTCATACATTAAGGTGGCAAATAGGCTTATAACCCTTACTCATTGATAGTAAGCAGTTACCGTAGCCTATGTTAGCATAAACTACTCGAGGACTACAAGAGCGTTGGCGACGACGAAGTTACCAGTATTTTCAAATTATGTAATGAATATCCTTTCATGGTAAACACTATAAAAATAATAAAAAGGTAGTTGTAAAATTAAATAATAAATTATAAAATTGGGTAGATTTCTGTAGTTAACGGCCATGTAGGTAGGTATCAACGATGCTTCTATTTATTCAGAAAAACATGAGTGTGCAAACATTCCTATGTTCTGGTTATAAGGCGTTGTAGACAGGGAAATTACTCAGGAGACTTAACGTCATAAGTCTCAAAGCGACGAGCACAATGTGGTGCAGTGTATCAACCTAATTAGCGCCACGTTGCTATGGGCAGGCGTTTCCCTTACCAACGTACATATCGACCGTTCCCTCCTTCCAAACCCCATGAAAATAGAAATATCTAAATACATACCGGAAATTTTACAATCTTTTACAAGCATACCGGAAGTTTGTACACGGAAAAACGTTTTTAAATTTTATGTCTTCCTTTTGCGTAATATCTGAAAAGAACCTCTTCTATTTATTGTTTTTAGTTTGACAATTATATCAGTGGTTTATAGAATACTAATGTACAACTAATACTCTTATTGAATAGAATTGTTTTCTTTTAACACAAATTTCAGCAAATACTAAAATTAAGATATTAAATCATTTATTTTCTCATAATACATTTAAATAATTAAAATTTGTAAGAACGAATAAATCATTAAGTAAACTTGTTTATAATATTTTTTAACGCTTGCTATATGATTTTTTTGGGAACTTAAGATTAATATTTTAAGATTTTTATGGTCAAAAGCAATGCTTGTAAAATTTACCTTAGTTTTTAAATTTTATTTCTTGGTGTATAGAAATAAACTTTAGCGCATAAATAAAAAGAAAACATAATTCTTATTCCGTTTACATCACGCAATTGAACTTTGCTTTTCCTATTTTGTCTTTAGGGTTCAGCTCTGTCTATTTAAAATTAGCATCAAATGTGATATAAAGTGCAAATATTTCTGAAAAAATTCATCTTAATATACCCAACAACTCATTTTAATCAAAATAAAAACTTAAACTTATAGATGTTATTGCGTTTATATCTGAGATATTATATCCGAGTTTATTTCCATCATACTCGAAGAGAAAACGTCAAAATCACGGCGCGAGGGTGTGGTGGGGCTTTTCTTCAAAAGGGGTGACAGGAGCCGGTTGAAGTACTATAAGACCATCACGCTCCTGAGCCACGTTTATAAGCTGTTTTTGAGAGTCATGACGAATCGTCTCGAACGCAAGCTAGACGATTTTCAGCCCCGAACAAGCATGATTCTGATAAGGCTTTAGTACCATAGACCACATACTTACGCAGCGGCAAGTTATACAGAAGACACGAAGAATATAATTTTCCACTATGTTTAGTGTTCGTGGACTATGAAAATACCTTCGAATCTGTCGAAACATGGGTTCTACTACAGTCGCTCCAGCGGTGCCAAATAGACCATCGTTACATCGAAGTTTTGAGGTCTTTGTATGAAAACGCCACTATGTCAGTCCGCCTCCAAGACCATCGCTCGAAACCTCTCAAGCGAAACCCATCCATTTACAACGAGGTGTCAGACAGGGCGATATTCTATCGCCAAAGCTGTTCACAGCGGTGTGACGAGTACATGACCTATCTTCGATTCGCTGATGACATCGTGGTCATGGCTAAGTCCTTGGCAATATCCTCGATGACCTCTGTAGAGCGTCCCGACGCGTGGGTCTTAAAATGAACATGTCTAATGCCTACATTGTATCCATGCCCATAATTGTCGAGGGGTCTACACTAGAAGTTGTCGACGAAAACGTTTACCTGGGACAAACAGTCCAGCTAAGGAAGTCGAACTTTCAGAAAGAGGTCAATCCAACACTGGTGGGCAGCGTTCGGGAAGCTACGCAGCGTCTTTTCGTCTCAGATACAGCAGTGTATGAAGACAAGTCTTCAATTCGTGCGTGTTGCCAGTGTTGACATACGGATCCGAGACGTGGCCCCTTACTATCGGCCTTATAAAAAGGCTGAAAGTCACCCAAAGGACAATGGAGAGAGCTATGCTCGGAGTATCTTTGCGCGATCGAATCAGAAATGTGGAGATCCGCCGAAGAAGTAAGGTCGCCGACATAGCTCAAAAGATTGCTAGACTTAATTGGCGGTAGGTAGGGCACATTGCTCGAAGGACCGACGGCTGATGGGGCAGTAAGGTCTTCAAGTGGCGCCCGCGTACTGGTAAACCTAGCGTTGCGAAGCCTCCCACAAAGTGGACTGACGATCTGGTGACAATCGCGGGAATCCACTGGATGCAAGCAACACGGGGCCGATCGACGTGGTGATCTTTGGGGGAGGCCTATGTCCAGCAGTGGACGTCTGACGGCTGATGATGATGCGTTTATATCATTACTAGTTACCACCCCTGAATGGAGATTATCGTTGGGTACTATCACTTGTTTAAGTATTAAGTATACCATTAAAAGACTTAAGACTCAGTGAGTACATTTTGTGTAGAGCGGTCTGTAAACAATCATTGAAAAGTTGCAGGTAATCCGTTACGGCTACGATACCAGTTCATTTGCCACCTCAGTCATCCCGTGATTGTGTGTGCTGCAACGCACTCGAAACTTAGTAATTTTTTTTTTATTCAAATTCAAAGCGAGGAGATTAGTAGGACGTTCATTTGAGGGTAAGTGATATAAGCCCATAAAAACAGGGCGCTCGTTAGAATAGTATACATTACACCACATTGTGCTCGTTGCCGTTAAACATAAGATGTTAACTCTCGTTATCTCAGTAATTTCACTAGCTACAACTCCCCTCCAACCGGAACACAATAATGTTTGCACACTACGATTTACCGGTAGAAATAAGAGCTGCGGTGGTACCTACCTAGACGATCTCGAGCAACAGAGACCTACCACCTGTAAAAATATATTAAATACACACGTTAAAATCTAGAAGATGATGTCCCATTAAATATTTAACATTCGCCTAAATTTAAAAAAAAAATTCGCTATGTTATTATTTTGTGAAAATTTCGAAATTTTAAATTATTTACGTTGAAAATAAGCAGTTATTAACACTTACCAGAGTTAAAGAATTTAACAATGAAAATGAAACGTCATTAAGAAAGGATCATCATTATAATTTCAATCGATAGACGTCTACTGCTGGACCTAGGTCTCTTGTAAGAAAGGATAATTTGAGTTACACGATGTTTTTGTTTTAGTAATGAACAAATACGTTTTGAACTAACAAGCATTCGCTTGTGCCTTTGCGTTAGACAAAGGTGGAGGAGAGGTATTACAAATTGTAAAATCAATAATGACAGGATCCTCGCGGCGCCAAACTGTGAAATCTCGTCACGAATATAAAGAGCTCCCGTGAGACAAATCGCTCTCGGCAAATACCGTCAGAGCATTTGAACACGTAATCCAGATTTGTGAATTCTCTTCATCATTGTACCAATTTAATATTTTTCCTTTTAAATCCTATGAACCTTTATTTCTTTTTCATTTTCATTTGTCGAAGCCACGGGAAGAGTATGTTTCCTCATCACCAGCCGATAGACGTCCCCTGCTTTACATGGGTCTCCCCCAAAGATCCCCAGATTGATCGGTCCCGGGCTTCCGGCGACATACGGTCGTTTGCTGGGGTTCATATGAGGAAAAAGAGATGTAAAGCGTTCCGCACAACAACTCGTGGGATACAAGCGAAACTCATCTGCTCATGTTGCACCCAGCTAATCAGCAAACGAGGATCCGGCTACCACCAACCTGCATTGGGCCAGCGTAGTAGGAAATGACTTAATGCCCTCTATATGAACCCCTTAACTCTTTCCAAATCTATTTAATTTTAAATTAAGGAAAGGAATAAAAATGACCGGTGACCAATGATCCAATTTGATATACAAGCGAAGTTAGGTGCTAATATTTCGGATGCCGACATGCGTCTTACTAAACATTAATAAAAAGTTATCACATTAAAATTATATTACTGTAAAAATCCTATGGAAAAATTAATAGGGTCATCGAGGAACTAAACTTAGACCAATGTCTGGTAGCAAACATTCAAGTCTTCATTTAATTTACAGTACAGTTAATCCCTTAATATGAGAGCAATGGGCCATAGTCATCACGCGGGTCCAGTGCGGAACGGTGACTTCACACATCTTAGAATAAATTCTATTTCATGTGCACTTATTTCCTTGCGATGTTTGCCTTCACCGTTTGTACTTCGCTGTTGTTACTAAAGTTCACAAATGTATATAACTTAAATATTAAGTCATCGATACTTGTCAAAATTCGAACCCGCAGCCTTTGGAATGAAAGCCGCACGCTCTAACCATTAGGCCAGCGAGCTACTGTTAATCATTTTTACTGTAGTTTAGATCATATGATCACCCGCTTTTGTCGTGTAAGTTTATTCTAATAAACTTAATGCTATCTCTTTAATATTTCATCCAACAAATGGACTTACTTTTTAAATTTGTAACTTGTTGCTCTAAGACCTCTGTAAATATTTTATATCATGTACAAAAATTAAGAGTTCACTGTCGCTTTTTTTTTTGTAGTAAATCTCTAGTTAAAAATTTAAAATTTCGAAGTATAATATTATACAGATATTTTTAACAAATTTCTAGCTTACATTAACTTGAGTAATATGAGAGGTAGTGCACCGCAAGATATAAATTGTAGTTTTAATTGATGCAAACGCAACCGCCGCTTGTTTAATATTCGGCTTATTTTTTGACTACATCTATACTTGATTATGTTAAACAAGTTAAACTTAAAGTTATTGTTGATAGAATATAAACAGAAATGTGCTCATTTTATGATTAATACTGAACTTGTATCGTCGGCACTTAACTATAAAATCTTGTTTTTTATATCAGGAGACAAACGTAGCTAACGTTTTAGTGATAGTGATATTTAAATTAAGGGGTAGCGAGATTTACTGGGGCAAAAAATAATTTTGTCTGCAAGTAACAGACGAGTTTTCAGTTTCAAATTATATAAAGATACTAGTGCTTGCGATGCTGCTTCAAGCTGCGCGTTTTCTGCAATATTATACGGTTCGCATAAAACCTCTTAGATAGACAAATTGCTTGTCAACTCTGAGATATATCTTTAATATGTCGTTTGCATACAGTCACTTTGTGTGATGCTGTTTATTGTCTGTTGTGTATGATGATTGTATAGGATAGCGTGTCTTTGTAATTGAATTGATATATGTATATGTACTTAAATTATAACTTAAATTACTGCTTAGCTTTATAACTAGATTATTTCTATATCATTTATACTAGTTTTAAAAACGAATCATAGATAACATTTTGTTTAAATTTATATTTAAATTGTTATAATATTTCCTTATTACTAATTTAAGACTAGTTAAATGAACTAAAAATTGATTTTAGAAGATTTTATAAGATGATTAATGCTTGTGTGGATATTTATGAGATGATTAATACACGAGTTAAAATTGATCGCCAAAGGTTTAGTTAATTCCTTTTTATATTAATATTCTATATAAGAGCTTTTGGCTATCAGGTATTGTATATTTTATATAACTAAGATAATGGTAGTGGTGCCTATATAACTTTTTATTAATTAATTGGTAACAAATAAATATTATTCATCATACTGTAATATGTAGAAATCGTTAAAGGGTATAAATTGTATGAAAATAAACTATACTGTTAAATTTGGCTCATATCCTTTCGTGTTAATATTACCTAATAATAATAAGATTTGTATTTTGATTATATATAGAAGCTTATTACATTAAAAAAAATGTCTTTTGAAGAAAATTATTTTTTTACTTTGTGTGATGAATTTCTTTTACGTCAATAATAGTAGTAGGAGCAAAGCTAATTAAATATTTTAAAACTATCACAGTTATGAAATATTATAAAATGATTTATCATATGATTTATTTCGTTATTTTCAATTATCTAAATACTCAAAAGGTTTAATTATAACAAATTCTAATCACAGCTTGTCGCTATTTACTGAAAATGTTTCAAGTGCACCCTGAAACTCATCAGCAAAATAATTAAATTCTAAATGAATCGAATAAACATTTTCAGATTTCGTGTTTCGTATAAACCCGCACATTCAATTAGAGAAGAGGGAAAGTAAATATTTCATATCAGCAAATAGAAATTTAAAGGAAATCTATTTTTAATAAATAAACTGTAGTCTGCATCATCAGCCGATCGACGTCCACTGCTGGACATAGGCCTCTCCCAAAGATCTCCACGTCCATCGGACCCGCGTTGCTCGCAACCAGTGGATTCCCGCGATTCACACCAGATCGTCGGTTAGCGGGAGGTCTCCTAACGCTACGTCTACAGTAGTTTTAAAAACCAATAAATAAAAAAAATCAATCCACCTTTGTAGGTACCACCGCTGCTTCTATTTGCGCCGAAGTGCAATAGTATGCAAACATTACTTTTTTTTGTCCGAGATGCACTGTCATTAGTAACAATTACTGAAGTAATGAGTCTAACCGATTGTGTCTCAAAGCGACCAGTAGAATGTGGTGTAGTGTTTATCACCCTAACTAGCGCCTCATTGTTAAGGGCAGCCATATGACAAATCATCAATCAACGTCTTGTTCGTCCCTCTAGAAATAAATAACAAAAGATTATATGTATTGAATATTTATTAATTTTAAATTAAATGATGGATTCCTTTTTTTAACGTTATCACCGAGTTTTTTACTATTTTAAAAGTGGAAAAATATTTTAGCTTAAACTGTTGTGATTCTGAACTCACTTGTAAGGAAATTTAAATAGTTAAAAATTATTTTCAAAGCCACTTATATAATTACCACCCTCATTTTGTACATTTGCTTATGGAACAACATTGAAGCAATCCGTAGGCCATGGACCCCGGCTCTGCGAATCCAGTACCAGATGAATAGATATATATTAACAGAGAATAAGAATCGAGTTGTCAACATATGAGAATCAGAGTTCTGGACGAACACTCTTAGCCATTTTCACTTAAAATGGTGTTAGTTTATTTTAGATAAAAATGTAAATATGAAACGGCTAAACACCCAGACATAGATCTCAAGTATATCGTTTAAATGCAGATTGACCAACAGCAAGTATATTTTATTAATTTATACCAAATTTTCATTACTTTAGAATAAAATGCTTATTGATATCAACTTCCCAACTACCTTCCCAAGCTTTTAAAAATTAGCATTGCTATTGAAAATCGCATGCAATGTTGGTTTGTTAAAGTTTATTTAAATGACTTAGATCAGATTTATGGAGTCTGATCTTAAACCGCTCACATGGCTGGACGTATTTCCTAAATATAAAAATTTGTATGGCAATATTCGTTTACCTATAACAAATTTTATATACTAAATAGTGTAAGAAATTTTGAAAGCTAGACCAGATTAATCATCTAAACTTAATGTTACTTAAATGTCCATTAAGGAAAGTTTCCCTTTATAGTGTCTCCTGCCGAAGTAACTCGGAAGCACTATTACATTAAAAACAATGTTCATATCTACAACTAAGATCCATTACCTTAGGTGGTATATTAACCACGTATATTCTTTTTTAAGTTATCACTATATCAGCAATGCGAAGTAAAATTTATTATTGATGATGATCCATAAAGATATTTAGCTAGGAACGAATAGTATAAAAATCTCCGTTTTTTCAACATAAAATGAAAACTGTTCAACGTTCTTAGATTTATACATTAATTAAGATTTCTGAGTGAGTATGTCGCTAAAAATAAAAACAAGAAAACCTGACTGTTATGAATCTTATAATATTTTTCCTGTAAAAGAATTCAGAGAGAAAAAGAATTTAATTCCTACCACCCTAAAGGGGATTTAATACATGAAATAGTTCAAAGATAGAATTTCTTTCAATGGAAAGCAAAGCAAAGGAATGAATGTGAGTACGTAATGTTATTATAAACATATATCTTGCAATTCCAGTAATAGCTGTTTCTCTTCTTGCAATAATTTCCAGAACTTAAAATGTGCGGGTATTTTTACAATGCTGACATAATTTAACTTCAGTCGACTAATGTCTGCACACACAGTGGTACTGCAAGATATAAATTGTAGTTTTAATTAAGATTTGCTTAGTAACCGCTTATTTAACATGGAGTTTTTAACTCATTTCGACTCCGGGAGATTTAAAAACACTGTGCAAACTTAAAAAGCTTATAAAACCTTGAATAATTTCTACTGAATGAAACAAGTATAAAGTTTATATGTACTCTTAATATTACAATGTATATTTATTTTATTACTGAACATTAACTTTATAACACGTTATATGATAAATTGGTGTATAATATATATTTACTTTTTTATATATGGGTAAGTATATATATGTATTTCTATATTAACATATGTTTGTATGTTTATGATTTATATTTTTGTTACTAAAGCATTGTAAATAACATCATTGAAGAACTGAACTATTAATACGGTACATAGTCCAATTTTTAAAAAAAATATCCAGATTTTTTTTTTTTAATTAAACTAACATAATAATATGACGTTATCGCATGTCAAGCTAATAATTGTTTTCTGCAATAAAAACTTTACACAAATAGGGTTACCAAAAAGTTACAAGAGTATTTCATAGAACAAAATTAAATTTGCATTAATTATATTTGTTATCTGAAAAGAATAGCTATATCTTAAAAATAGTAAGTAAAATCTTTCGCCAAAAGTATGTTTTATAGATGTAAAGGTATATAAAAAGATTTAGGCTCATTCTTCCCTGCTGAGTGAAGCATTTCGTATCAACATACAATTTACACAATTGTTATATGGCCCATGCATACATATTCTTTCTGAAAATACAGATTCATTGCTTCTATTG
Organism: Ornithoptera priamus; assembly: GCA_029034505.1. NCBI lineage: Eukaryota > Metazoa > Arthropoda > Insecta > Lepidoptera > Papilionidae > Ornithoptera > Ornithoptera priamus. Next base: position 1,181,241 of record JARDWD010000627.1, on the reverse strand, counting down.
AGGACGATGATTTAATGCCACTTATCATCTGATGTTCTCAATCTACTATAAATAACGAAAAAAAAAATATCATAAAATAAAGTACATTCTACCTTTCAATTGATTTGCTATGTTACAATTAAAGAATCTAAATATTTCAAGTTCTACCTTCGTTATTACATAGAACGGCTATACTATTTATATCGCGTTCTTTGCTCTAGTACTTAAAATAATAATTAGTAATTTGAATAGATATAACAAAATTAAAATAAAAATCTTTCATTTGCTTACTTAGTTACCACTTTTCAAGATAAGTAAAATGTTATATAAGTACGCGCTGGAGTTGAAAATATATATCTGTATATTAAACTGCATGATAGATGAAGATAACGTTAATGTAAATAGATTAAGTGTATTATTAATTAGTAATAGTAATATAGCAAATTAAATAATAAAAGACAAAAGTATCTTATATATTAGAATTACTTAGCGACGATGATTATAAACAAAAATAATTATGCATAACCAATAAGTAAATATTTTATACGTTCAGTATGTAATATAAGCCTAGAACTAATTTTAGTATCTGATCGCTATAATTCAGTGTGAAGAGGGCACCTAATGATGATGATGAGAATAAAATTGTAACAAAAACATTCGGATAAAACTAAATACAGTCAGGCAGTCAGCAATGTAAAAAACTAAGAAATTAAGGAAATCGTATACTTAAGTACAATAAAAATTAAATAGTAATACAATATATTAATAAATAGAATAGTTATAGTACAATGAGGGACTTGCGTTATTTACGTCAGCGGAAGTTGTAAACAGAAGGTAGGAGTGGTGTAGATATTTACTTGTTTAGTAATACACGATATTTATATATATATATATATTATGAACATTTTACAACGGGTCTGAACGTGAGTGACATAAAAACAGCTAACCAGGACCGCACAGTCGAGTCTAATAAATACATACAAAACTTTTCTTACAGCTACAAAGAAGCATTCGTGCTGAAATTACACAAAGAAATCCACAAATGTGAAGAATAATCACATATGTAAAACATACTCTTCCTACATTTACTTAATGATATCCAATAAAAACTTACTTATCAGTATCAGCTTTCGTTTAAAACGAACTTATTCAACGAAGCAATAAGACGAGCTGAACATTAACTTGATGGTAAGTAATACGCATGCCCATACCTTACCACCCTTAACTAGCTAATGGTCTTCTTAGCACCATATTAGCGCTCGTCGCCTTGGGACATAAGACATTAGGTCTCGTTATCATAGTAATTACACTAGCTATATCATCATCATTATCATCATGTGCTTTCTTCCAACTGAAGTTTGGCGATCGGATAGAGAAAGCCAATTAGATCCTCAGCTATTCTTTTTAACTGACAGTATTTAAACCTGGTCCATTCATGTATGTCGTCAAACTATTTCTTGCGCTGTCTACCATTTGCACGTACACTAGCTATAGCGCCCTTAAAACCGGAACCAAAGAATGTTTGGACAATACTGTTTGTATGCTGCAATAGGCGATGCAGTGGTAATTACGTAGACGGTCTCCGGCAATAGAGACCTACCACCAGTGATCATCTTCTTAGCATTTATCTCGTCTTATGACAGGATCTGATCTCTTACTTCTCTAACTCCAGTTCGCTGTACTTGGAACATCGCTTTCCTTGAGATCGCAACTTATCATATCCTTTGTCATCACACTCGCCCATCACAACAATTAACATCATATGTCAAGTTCAACATATTCTATTAATTAATTATATTCTATTATTAATGCAATACTTTTATGCAAAATTGATATTGTAGAAATACGTTTGCAATATAATTTAAAAAATCCTTTACCTTGCAGAAATCTAGTACAGAAGTTCTTTTTTTATTTATTTATAATTTTCCTGATATTATTATTTATGGCTTTACCTTATCCTATTATTTACAACATATTCACTACTAACTTAAGCTATTTAAATTTTTTCCAACATTGTTTCTATACATTTGTTTACATTATACTTATGCTAATTTATTTATTTATTTATTGATACACCAACAGCATAACATTATATTCTATCTTACGTTCTAGGTATAGTGTACAATATTAAATATGTATGCCTATTATAGGCGTACACAGCTTTAGCCATAGTTTGGGCTTAAAAATATTAAAGTGAGAAAGAAACTACAATTAATTAAAATATACAATTGAATTTTGAACTAATAACAGTTTCCGAACAATCAGCAGTTAGGTATAGTAATTAACTAATATTCGTAAAAATACACAGAATATTATTGCTTACATATGTATAAAGTAATATTCACTTATCCTTATTTCTATTGTTTACTGTCTTATTTAGCAATAATTTATAGTTACTTCCAACTAATTTACTTTTTTATTATCTCGGGTAGATTAACTGAATTTATTCTTAAGCCTGTCTAATAGACTTAACCACAAACATAAAAACAAACTACATTTTTATTTATTATTATTATACTTATATATATAAGTATAAACTAGAAAAAGGGTGACCAGCTAAATCCTTTAACTATAACTAGATAACAGAAAAATATGATTTTTTGCCAAAAAACCAACATAGATCATTATCACGCATAAATCTCACTTTAATATTTAGATTTAAAAATAAAATCTAGACTTTAGTAATATAAGAAGACTAAAGGATAAATTAAATTTTTCTTTATAATACAATTGCAATATAAAAATAATAAACATCGAATAAAAGTATAAGAGCATTTATGTTAAAAAGTATTTATTTATCAGGTGCAGAAAATCTGTTCTTAAAAATTTAAACACCGGAAACAAACGTAGTGTCGGTTATATCTGAAATTCCTTTTTACGGGTTGGGTAGTCTTTTTAATCTTTATTGCCTCTGCATTTTGAAAACACAGCACTTAAATATTGGATCGGCATTGAAATATCATATTTGTGAAGTATCAGAAATATGATTAAGAAATTTGAATTTAAGTGATACTTAAATTTACTAGACAAGAATTTCATCGCTGTCTGATAAAGCAAAATGTTTGATTACCGTTTAATTTCACCGTAATAAATTTTCCGACGTTCTAATAATTTCTTGGTTAGCACTTGAAGACTCCTCGTAATTAACGTTTAAATGCAAAATATATCCGCAGGGTTCTGAATCTATTAATTTGTCGTTTACCGTGTAACCGAGTTAATTCAAAAGTTAAAAAATGTTTTATAAAATACTTTAGAAACCTCTATCCCAATATCGGCATCAATTTTCAAATCTACTTGTACATTGTAATAACCGCTTTAGTTAAGAAATTATTTATTCATTGTAATTGCTGTCTTATTTCCGGTTAGTGTAGGTTCAGCGCAAAATGGTATCGTCCGCTTTCTTCTATTAACAGTCAACTCACAATTCACCTCTTTTACACGCATTGCCTTTTTCACATAATCCCTCAATCTCTTCTCTAGTCGTCATCTACTCTTACGTCCATCATTATGTTCCATTCATATTACATGCCCGTACTATGTCCATTTAACGTCTATCATAGCATCAGTTTAATCCGTTAGTCAATTTATGGTTCATTTCTCAAAAAAAAAAACATTTCTCTCATGTAACTTTCGTACTAAATAAAATATTAAGTCGGTCAAATATTTGCATACTATATAATTGTTTTCAGCGAATGTTTGTTTCTGGATTACCAATTTGAATTCGCGAATTTAGATAACATTTGCTTATATGAAATTTGTTTCGGTGTAATGTTTAATTAATAACTTCTCCCTTAAAGCAAGATTCTGTACGCAATTATCGTATAGCGTATTATAACGACGCAAATTCATGAGATTAATATTACGTAAATTATTAGGTTATATTGATAATAACATGCATGCTTACAGGACAAAATTTAATTACCGCGTGCCTGGCCTGGTTGTATTTTAAAATATTTGGGGGATGACTCATACAATATTCGTTTATAAAGGAAAACATTTACCATAACATTTATAGGATTGGAAGTTATAAAAATGAAATTAAAAGATTTCGAGTCTTCCATAGTAGTCCATTCAGGTATAAACTATATATTATAAAAAATAGACATTTAAGAACATATTTAATATATTGTAGGTGGTTTCATATACATATATTCTTAATCTCTGTCGTATTTTTTTTGTTCTCTCTTTTCTGGTTGTCAAGTATTATCACATTTATCTTAAAATTAAACGAAATTTATAGACAGAAAACAAGGTATTTTCCGTTTATAAAACTGAACGCTATTACCCTCTAATACATTTGAGACTTTTAAAAGGGAATGTTGGAAATACGGCGTCATAGAAACAAAGTGTTATTCAAGATATGGTATGTTACTTTTATGTGCGGAACGGTGACAAGCCGTTATAGGTACAGCTGCTTTGAGCAGATAAAGGTTTGCTACAGTTTAAAGAGGGCCTCCCGTATTTTCCTAACCATTTACATAATGCAAGATAATAAGTACGAGATTCGCTACAACGAAAGTGGGACTTAAAATTTTATTTTACTGTTATTAAGGGAAAACGCTGTTGTGTTTTCAAAGGGAATTGTACATGTTACATTTTAACAAACAATATATTCGTATTACGTCACAACTTTAAACATTGTACACGAATGAACTTGTAGTAATCGAATAACCTCTCTTATCTGAGAACATTTACATAGGTATTATATTGCAACATTTACACCGCTAAACTTTTAGTGAAATTACTAAAAAAATCTAAATCTGTAAAAGTAAAAAAAGATAGACATTGAATCATAAAATACGTTTTATCTTAACGAGAAGATAATTTAGTCATCAAAAGGTTAATGGGCAACAGAGAACATATTATGTTGCTGTATAGATTGTAATACTAAATAATAAGATGCAGCATTTTTCAGTTTAAAAGCCTATTAAACAACGCTGGATTGCAAGCTAATTCCACTATTCCAAGGTGTTTTGTTACTATTCGACGAGCTTCATAAAACGGCTATGAGACTAACAGCATTATACGAGAACATAACGAGAGAAGAAAATAAATCATAGTTTTTGTTGAATCTTTGTGATTATGTTTAAATTTTTAAAGTTATATTCCTTTGATAATATCAAATTGAGTTTGTGAATATTTATATGCATATCCACATATTATTTAACTGGTCATAGGATCTGCTACTAAGGCCACTTACTACACACTGTAAGTAGAATGACAATGGGGACATTCATACCTATCTCTTTTACCTTTTACAAAACAATTACCATTTTTAATTTAACTACAACTTAATTTCCCATTACTGATACTATATTAAAAAACTACAAAATAATATTCTTACCTGAAGGATAGGCAACGCACTGGCGTCGCTAGTGACGTGGGCGGCGGTGAATCACTTACCATCAGGTGACCCGTCTTGCTCGTTTGCCTTATCTATACTATAAAAAAAAAAAAAAAAAAAAAAAAAAATAAGTGTTTCGAAAGTATTGGAACAAATTTAAACCCTAGAAAACAAATGTAAAGAGCTTCAGTTATTATTTATACTTTGTAATATTTAAGCCCATGTTATGGAAATATTTTCCTATACAATAAAACAAAATTTTATAGGGTTTTATCTCGTTTATTTAATGATTTATTATTTCAACGATTCATATGTTCTACAGCCGCCATGGACAAGTGGGGGCTGAAGTGACAGATGCGGATGATAGTCATCATGGAGTTTTTTTGATTATTGCTAACAGCTTTATAAATATTGTTTGCAGTCCCATGTACCCAAAATAAACTCACTGTGTCTTGATGTATTCTAGTGGTATTCCTAAAACCTTTATTACACAACCATCTTCTCTATGAACTCGGAATGTTTTCTGATTTGATATTAATATTTGCTTGTTAATAATTAAATTTTAATTTATTCTATTTTTATCTCTTATAAGTCATTACCCATTTTCTTGAGAGTTTTATTTTAGTATTTTTTACAAAATTAAGACGTGGGAGATTAATTAACCAGTTTAATAATTATTATAAATTTTAATATAATTATGCCTTTGTAGAAACCACTCACAAATTTTTCGCCGTTTTCTTTTTGTATTCCGCAGTGTTTTCCTGAAATTCAATTATAAAATTGTTAATTACTTTCCGCTTTGCCCGTACCAAAACCATCTGCGTTTTATCAACAGTGAACTGTTTGTACAGTCTTTTGAACTCCATTGTTTACATTAAACCGTGTAAATTATTCTTTTCAGTTATTTTCGCGTATTAAAAACAATTCTTTCAAATGTATTTCTGATTTAAAAATCAAATTTATGGATAACAGACATATATATTGACGTTAACTGGTACAGAAGCCAATACCTTATAAATGCTTTGCACATTATTCTCAACAAAGATATTTTAACAGAAATATTAGGTTTAATAAAAAACAGAAGTTAAATTTTGTGATATTTTCTAAAAAGGCACAACTTTAAATTATTAAACGAAAGAAACATAATAATCACTAGTTTATTATCTAACTTTGATAATTTAAGAACATGTCTGTGCATTAAAGATTATATCTTGTAATTTTCCATACCTGATCTTATGTTTTGTTTTCATATTTAAGATATGACTTTGTTGCCGGAAGGTTATTTAACTTCTTATATCTAAAGATCATAAGCCGTCATTTCATATTATACCTAATCCAGCTATACGCTCGAAATGCATTTTTTTTAATGTAGTAATGTTAAAATAATATTATTAAAATTTATACCTACATATTTATTACTCTCAGCTAAAAAAAAAATATTCTATTCGAAATGGCCACTTTTGACTTTTATACAGACCTTTAATCTGTTTGGCCACGAATCTATGAATTTATACACTGTTTCCAAGGGAAATTTCGCCACTGCTTACTCCAAAAATTTTTTAAGAGACTCAATGTCGTCGTATCGTTTAGAGCAGGCCATATCCTCTAAAATTGACCATAATTTGAGGTCTAAAGGGTTGAGGTCTGGGTTAGATAAAGGCCAGTTTTGTGCTCTTATTAAGTCCAGAACGTTGGTTTCAAGCGAGGTCTCGGTAGTTCGGGTCTTGTGACCAGGCGCAAATTTCTGCTGAAAAGTCCACGGTATATTTTTAAAAAGTGTATTCCTGAGAGGTTTCACAACATGATCCAGGAATGTATCTTGATACATTTTGGCTGGTGTTTTCACTCCTTTTTCACGGAAATGTAGTTATGTGACTCCTTGATTAGATATGCTCCATTAAAGCATCACTGACGCACGATGATGACTACGTTGTACCTTTCTGATCACTTGAACAGCTTCTTTAGAACTGTGAGCCTACACTATATCATGTTACTTATTGTAGTATTCTTCAATACTGATAATTTTTCCATCGGTAAAGAGGATATTTCTGTGTTTTCACCTGCGTATCGCGACGAATAGCGTTTTGATCAGTTCCCTCTCTTTAATTGTAAAGATTCATTTTATACTGTATATCGACGATAAGCAACGAGCTTCATATCTTGTTTTATAATACGCGACAGAGTCCTAGCGGGAATCTTCATTTATCGCAATAATATTTTATGCTTCCTAATAGAGTTTAGACGAATTCTCGCATTAACAGCATTAACAGCCTTTATAGGTCTAACAGCACGTGGCCGCCCCAATCCTTTCTGATCTTTAACAGAGGAAGTGTTGTTGTATCTGTTGATAATATGATATACGAAGATACGGCTGATACCAAGCTTTTGAAATGTCTGGAATATGACCGATGGCTCTATAACCACCTCGTGTAAGGCGATCGCTGCAATCCTATTTTTTAACATCCCATGCCATATTGTAATTTGGTAATGAATATGAAAAAATATATGAAATGGCGCAAAATCGGAACAAGTTTTTAAAATAATGTACGAGATCCAAATTCTAAATAATTAAAGGGATGATAAAAAGAAAAGTTTTTATGTAACAGTATTTATAGCCACACTAGTTATATATTATCATATGAATCATCAAAAAATAATCGTGTCGAATTAAGCTAAACATATATCAAATATTTTAAAAGGATTGATGTTTTATTACCATAAAAAATAAAAAAAAATGTAACAGTACAGGAAAAACTAATGAAAATGCGTGTCGTGTGAACAATGAAGCATTGCGGATTTACTGCTCTCTCTATTGCAGTGGGGGAGAACTGGTGCGGTGCACTTATTAGGCGAAAATGAACTGCTGTGAATAGAAACGCTGATACAGCTTGACTGTAAGCATGTGGACACGGGCTGTTCAGTTTTCAACTATCGCAATACAATACGTTGTCGCTCTATAAACGTTTTAAAGTTAAAAATAACATTGTTATTGTTTGTTGCAAGTTTGATAGTCAGAATGTATTCAAATCGATGATAATCTGTGCCATGATCCTATGCAATGTATAATATTTCTGTGGGGTATTGATCAACCTTGATATTATGTAATACTAATATTTTCTATCTCTGTATGGTTTAAAATTGAGTGGGAGTCCATTCTGATATCTCAGAATTGGATTGGACAATCAGAAATCCATAACAAGTTGCGCTAGTTAGGAAGATAAACATTGCACCAAACTTCGTCGCCTTGAGACATAAGATGTTAAATCTCGTTATCCTAGTAGTTTCACTAATTACAGCATCCTTAAAATTAGTATACAGTAATGTTTGCACACTACTGTGGAAGGTATAGCCGTCGCGATGACACCTACCTAGACGGCCTACACCAAGTTAGATCCACCGCCGGAGAAGTTTATTTGTATTCACAAATTTGCGCACCTACACATAAATTCGTTTTCGCGTTCTCTATATTACGAACCAGACACTATAAAAGCGTAATAATGTCGCAATAAAAATACTATTAAGTTTTTATAGTGTCGTAAAGTTTCACGCCATACTAGATTCTGTCGTTACTGTGTGATATGAAATATCATAATAATCGTTTGAAAGCCAAGTTATGTAGTAGATATAATGCCAGAAGCTATTATTTTATGAAGTTAAACGCGTGAAATCGAAGTAATCTATAAAGAGAGATATCTATTACACACGTCTATAAATAAATAAACAGCTGTTTTAATCTTACCACTACTTAGTCTCGAATTCTTCTCTTATATGAAGAATTAAGGGTATTTACCCACAACGCTAGCGAAGTGGGGTTTGATGGACGTTACATAGGTAACATACATGAAAGTTGTTCTTGCAAATATTCACCACGCACTTCTTTTTCTAGCCGTGAGACAACGGATTATAATATATCTCCCCTTTTCTTCCCGCGGGTGTCGTAAGAGATGACAGGAGGAGACAATATTAATATAATTTTAATATTGGCATTCGATTGATGACGGGATATCCATCCTAAGTTGTGCCGGTCATAAATACCAAGGTGCCGGGCAACAGCGACACTTGTACAAGATGACTGATATTGCGATCGCCAACCCGTATGCCCAGCGTGGCGTTATGGACAAACCTTCCATCCAGAGCAACAAATGTGCTTATACCCGAATATCGGGCTATGTGGCGTTCATTGAGAGAGGCGTATGTCCAGCTGTTCATGATGACTTCTATTTTTGTCATTTTTATAGTAAGTAATAACGCTGTGCCTATTTCTGTAACCAGACAGTAGTGTGCGATTGTTACTAGGTTTAACTTTGAAAACTTCAAGACCCAATGCAGTATTCAATGTTTCAATAATATGCCGACTAACACATCATAGGCATCATAACTAGTCCAAATATTCGTATTAGGTGTGTAATAGTCAGCGTGCCAATCCATTAAACATCCATTATAATAACTACAATCCAAATACACACATACACATCATCTATATATGTATATACAGATGGCAGAAACTGTTTTAGAACTATAATCTCCGAAATCATGAGACTAATCACCATAAAATACCTTACATATAAATAAAGTGCCACCGAATGGCGTTACAGCATCTGAATTTAAAGATCGTTCAATAAATTTTCGTTTACTGTGTTGTTTTACTAGTAATAGGTCTCTGTTGCTGGAGACCGTTTACCTACCTTGCAAACAGTCGAGTGCAAACGTTACTGTGTTTCTGTTTGAAAGGGGCTGTAGCCAGTGTAATTACTGAGGTAATGAGACTCAACATCTTACGCGTTAAGCCGACGAGCACAATGTGGTGCTCCTTCGCCTCGTTGTTATGGGCAAGCGTATCACTTACGTCCGCTCGTCTTGTTGCGCCATTGAATAAAATAAAATCGCATAACCATAATCATAATAATAATTGCGTTGGTGCATACATATTCTGGAAAATTATACAATTATTGTCATTTCTACATCTTTTTAAACATCTCACTGAAATATATTATATTTGTACGAATAGCTAGTACATTTTTTTAGTTGTTATAGATAAGGATGATTTACAAGATTAGGAGGGTAATATACGAAATGATGAATCAAAATTGAATTTTAAACGTCCGGCAAGATCGGAATTCGAAATATTGTAGATTATACAGCAATATTGTAGCGACAAATATTCATTACACATTACGCAGTTGCAAGGTTTGAATTGTTCACAGTTTCTGTTTCTAAATAAAACAGGACCAACACACGGAGGGAATGTTTTGACTTTAAAAAATTTAGTACAGTGCCCGTTTTTTCGTGGGGGTTTTAAATATTTCAACATCGTTGAAATGTGAATAGAAAAAAAAAATTCAACTGTTTCGAAGTTTTCACTTTGTTGCAACTCCGCGATCATGGTTCGCGTATCTTTATCTTTCTACTTTGTTTCATTGATTGCTATGTACTTTAACACAAGTTAAATTTTTTTTATAGAGATTACGGTATTTTTCATCACAGCTAAATAGTTACTGAGAGTTTGCTTTTTCTTGTCCTTACCTTTCTGTTACTAAAGTTTTAAAATGTTGTGCTGATTAAATATAAGTTTAAAGAACTACAAGTGATAAAGCTTTCAAACGTCGGGAATGCGAACCAACTCTTTTGTTTAGCCAGCATGATTGCTCCCATCAACATAGCTGACGCCGCAGTCCGTAAATCACGGACTCATTATTTGCTTCAACAAACAATTCCTGGCATCATTTTCTTCCTCTCACAAAGGAATTCTTTACACGGAGAGGAAATACTGTTTGTTTTGTTTGCAGAAACAGTTTGCATAACAGAATTCCGTTTTGATAAGTCGTTGTGTATTTCTGTTTATTTATACACGTTAATTAATTATTTACTGACTGTAACGACGATTGCAGGAAGCATATTCCTTTAACCTTGTTATATTTCTTACTTGAATAAATTGTTCCCGATCTCAATAAATCCTTATTTATTTCTTCATAGTATTTACTAGTACATTGTTCTGAATTTCTGACTTTCATATTTCCTGGCATATATATATTAATAACACGTAAAAAAAAACCTTTTAAATTTGATTAGAACAATGTGAATACGCTAATTTCTATAATATTAAATTAACTTAAAGAATAATAAGTAGATAAATTAATTAACAAATATTCAACTTAATTAATAAATAAACAAATGTATAGCTCTCCTAAATCTTCCACTATTGTTTATTACCTTTCCGTCACAAGGAAAGCTTTGAGGCCATTTATTTATCCATCATGCTGACCAAGTGCGTGTTGGTGAATGTCATATGTCCAAGAAAGCTGTAGTGTTTGTAATGTGTCGGTTTTCTCTCGATTATATCTTTTACCGGAAGATTGTACAATGTAACAAAATTATTTATCTACTTTTGAATTTTAAATGTTTGTCTTAAAGTTATGCCTTTTGACGTGAACTTGATTTAAAAAAAATTGTCTATCATTAGCAGAGAAATTATTATAAGGAGGTTCGACAAAGAAACAAACTTTTTTTCTCGTGAACCCTCCTCAATTTTCACGAGCCTCAATTAGCGTCTATAAAGGAAACGTAATTTTTTGAGCCTTAGTAATTGCTATAAATAAAATGTCAAAGTGCGCAACCTTGATTGTAAAAAATAAAAGTGGTTTTTAATATAATTTATCGCCAAAATAATCACTTCTGCTTCTATCGTTACTTTTAATTTTATCGATGAATACACACATTTAGATATTCACCTTTTATATGTAATAGAAACCAATATTAAATTAATATTATTAACATGGTTCCCATATTTATAAACGCAGGAGTATTTTGTGCAAGCAGGCTTCACCACAATAAATCTAATTTTCAACGCCTTGTAAAACAAAGGTTCGTTATAATTTAAAAAACAATCTGTGCAGGTATTAAATTAATTAGAGATATGGTATATTTTATTTACAATGGCTTAACACTAACATTATATGTGCTTAGTGCTAAAGGACAATGAACCTATGCTGGCGCGTACTGGAGAGTGTTTGTCCTTTACTAATACAGATTGATGCTGCCGTTTGTACATATGTGCGAAATATTTCCTTTTTTTCTTAAACAAATATAGATAATAGTATATTTAACTAATTAGTACAAAAATTTTTAATGTTATAAATATATCTGGAATGATATAATTTGAATTCCATTCCAGGATTTTACTTAATATAAAGTTCTAGTATATCTGACGTTATGATTTAGCTTTAATATATTAAAATAAGCTTTCAATACATCTAAAAAAAAATCTAAATTATTATACGAATACAATATATACACATAAGTAATAATTTCTGGAAAGCCATTCATCAAGCACTTTCTGGATTTTTGCCAAAAAAAAAATATTTTTATTTCGCTGGAGGGCGTGCCACTGTTTCCACAAACACGTATTCTACACAAAACATACATGAATATGAAAGGAAGTTTTTCCGAAAGGTTTTGCATAGCCAAGGCAAATCTATTATTTTTTTTTCTTTTATCTCTATTAAGATGTTTATGATATTCGGAATTTTAGCAATATGAAATATTATTTGGTATAATATATTATTATTTTGTATTGACATACAAAAATACTAGTAAAGCAAATATTCGTTTTATTTTTCTTTATTAGCTTTTAAATGATCATCATCCACTTTTATCTTTACAAGAATGATGTCGTTACTGTCATGATGATGAATCAATCATTATAGACTCCATAAAATACAGTCATACGAATAATTTTGCTGTTATTTTTATATATACTTTATAAACAAGTTTGTACATCTTATGCAATAATAAATCTCGTTAATGGTTAAAATTTAAAAACTGCTTACAAAACGAACTTTCGTTTTACTACCCCAAAAAGTAGGATACAAAAAATTGGTATAGTTCCTCATTAATGCGTGAAGGTGGTCGTTAACTTAATATCGAAAATTAAAAGTTTTTTTGGGGTTGTTCTTGAGAATATTTGTCGTTTTAGCATCTTCATCTCAGACAGATGTGAAAAGTGTAGGACTTGTGTTGTTTATATAAAATAACAACTTGTGATGATACTTTTTCAATTATTAAAGCACTTTTCAAACACAGAATATTCATGAAAGCTTAGGGCGTGTGTGATATAAATAAACCAGCCTTTAAATGAGCGGTCGCCACGCAAGCATTTATTAAAAGTGCAATTTATCTCCCGCGGTGTACTAACTACATGAAACTTGACTGACGTACAGTAAAAGTATTTTTATTTGAAAAGAATCTGTAAAAAAATAACCTTTTCTAAAATAAACTGTTAACTGTATAGTTCATCGCTGGTGGGCCTCTGTTCTGAAAGACCAGTTCATACTGTGGTTATTACTGTGGGTATTACCGCAGCTCTTCTGTCGAATTGTGTTATAATGAAGCCTAAAATGGTGAAATTGCTCGCTCAAAATACTGTTACTTCATATATTGATGGCAGAGACACATAATGCTGTTAATTTAGTAGGGCGGTACAAAGAAGCTTTAGTATCATCTCAACTCGCACCGAGGCTCCGGAGAATACGGTTAGCCGTTATGTCGCAAAGGCGTACAGAGTATGCCTTTGTTACTAAAGTAATGAATCTATTTCGTTAAATCACCAATTTTTTACTAACTAAACTAGAAACCGTTTAAAAGAATACATTTTCTAACTGAAGTAAAGCTTTTATTAGTTCTTTTATTAGTCTCTCAGATCGTATCATTATATTGTTTATAAAACGTTTCACATTACATATAAAGAGCAGTCTTTTCCTGTTGTTACAGTAGCAAAGATATCTTTTGTGTTGATATAAAAATGTAAATAATATTCTTTTCATAATAGAAATATAAACAAAAATTATGTTCGATTGGTACACAAACAGGTTCTCTTAAAGGACCCTCTACGAGAGGAAAGAAAGATGCTCACGGTGTTTGTTTATGCCAAACAATGGGCGTTTCACTTAGAATCACGTTTATTTAGTTGATACGATTCCCACACCTAATAAAAGTGATTTAGACCTCTATATATTTATAATTCAAGAGAATTGCTGTCTTTTAGCTTTATTTTATCTCATACGATTTAGTGCTAACTATTCATTTATTATTACAGCAGTAGATCTGTCGAAAACATTAAACTAATACATAAAATACATTGCCAAACATTTTAGAGTCTATCAAAATTTCCGCTTCGTGTATTTGTAATGGTTAAACATCAAAGTAATTTGGTTTGGCAAAGTATTAACACTGTTTAATATTTAATTATATCTACTACATCTATATAATATATACAATACATTAATATGTTGCGTAAATAATAATAATCATGTTCCCTTTTGCTATTATGATAAAATCATTTTGATAAAACGTAAATTTATAATATATTAAGTACTTGTCTGATATTTATGTTATTTATATAACTTATTATATTTTATTCAACACTCAAAAGCAATCTTTTAGGATATAATTTTTTTTGTTATATAAATAATAGTGTAGCACTATTTCATAACATGTCCATTCATTTACACGTAAATCAAGTTTTAGTGCTATTGGTATTTTGAATTCATTCATATCCATACAGATTTATTAAGAGCTGGAAGAAACCAAAACTGCACACACAATCTACGAGAAATAAAAAAAAATTTGCATCTCTAAGAAAAGTTTTTAAATTATTTCTGCTATAAAACACTAATAGCCTTTATCATGTTTCGGTTTGTAGGATGTTGAGGCTAGTGAAATTACTGTGGAAACGAGACTTAACATTAGGTAGTAAAACGACAAGCATACTGTGGCGTAGTGTTTATGCATTACCATATTATTCACATCTCAGCACATAGGCACAAGTTTTTATAACATGCAATCAAAATCCTAATTATATCTTTTATCTTCGAATCCTTGTTAACGCAATTTATAACAGCGCAGTAATTACTCTACGTTGAGTGATATCAGAGATCCATAGTTATAATATTATTATAAATCAAATTGGATAAATCTGGTATTACTCTTTAGTGAAAAATTTGGCAAAATTTTGCAACAATCCGAAGAACAAAAGAATATATATGTAAATTACTTAAAGTTCATCACATTTGTAATTTTTCTTTCACTCGCAATAACTGACAAAAATGTTTGTGTATTATATAACACAGAATAAATATTCCTAGGCAGAGAAAGAGGAGTGGTTTCTGCTAAACAAAACATCCACTCTGCCAATTTTTTGGCAAAAATCCAAGGTCTCTGTTGAAATATGGAACACTTTTTGCATAGCTGCTAACTATGCCGACTGTGTTCTGAATTTGCCCATTCTTTTTTAGTTTCACTAAACAATAATTCAGATCCATTTCAATGAAAAAAAATACTATTCGAAGAACCGAGTAAGCACATAACATGTTCTCAGCTGGGCATCCACACGATCGGGTAGGGATTCATATGATGCGATTTGGGCCATTTTCCACCGCGCTGGTCCAATGCGGGTTGGTGGGAGCGAGAGCCTCGTTTGTTGATTAGCAGGGTGCACCACGAGCAGGTGAGGTTGGTTTGGATATTATGAGCTGTTATACGGCATTTCTTACTCACCCATAACACGATATTATATTTAATTGAATTATTATAATATTTTTAATTTATTGTTGTACAACGCTATATAACAGGTGGTAGAATTGTAATCAACATTTATCTCTTTTTATTATTCAATTAGGCGACGAGACGTTTACCTGATTGTAAGTGACAATGTCTGCCCATAACAAGGTGGCGCTAGTTAAAAGGATATATACTGCACCACATTGTGCGTGTCGTTAAGACACACAATATGTTGAATCTAATTACCTCAGTAATTACACTAGCTACAGCTCCGTTCCAAATCGGAACACAGTAATGTTTGCGGTGCTACCCACCTAAACTGTCTCCGGCAACAGAAAAAAGTAAAAGTATATCCTTAAATTAAATTGAGATGTTATTCCATTGAAATTAATATAAAAAGGTTACAGAGGAAAAGAAAAAAAACATGTTACAGTAAAAGGCGTTTAAAACGAGCTGAAAACAAGCATGACTTTGAGAAACATTTCAACAACAGGTAGAACTTAATTATTGTAGTTTCGCCTGTCGCTAATTTCGGGCTAACTTTACGCAGCGTGGTTGGGACACTCCTAAAACTACTGCTAACGAAAACAAATGACTACCTACACCGTTTTTGCAGGAATATATTAAACTTTCTAGTGCTTCAGTAATCAAAACGTCTAGTCTAAGTTTTAACGAATAATATCCGGTTTAAATTTAACCTGCGGCAAACGCAAAGTAAAAATATATATTTAACACAGTAATTATATTAGTTCTATTATCACTGGTGGTACATAGGTCCCTGGTGGCGGAAACCGTCTAGGTGGGGGTATCATCGCAGCTTCTATTCCTGCAGCCAAACTACTGTGCAAACATTCCGGTTTGAAGAGCGTTTTGCCTAGTGTTATTAATGGGGTAACGGGACTTATGTCTCAGGTGGCGGACGCAATGAGGGTGCTATGTCATATCATTCTAATTAGCGCCACGTTGTTACGGGCAGGCGTATCACTTAAGGTCAGGTGAACATCCCCCTCGTGGTGTCGCTTAATTAAATAAAAAAAATTGTACTTTTGGCGGATTTGATACGAAACTAATCTATCTGTAAATCAGCTATCTAGTTTAATCTGATCGAGTTGATTATTTTCAGAGTGCACTAGAAAATACTCTCAAAGCTTAAGGTCCTTTAAATTTCAAACATTTTAATTGAGTCCTTTTTATACTTAATGAAATAAAAGGTAGGTAGTGAATTTATAGGGACTGACAAGACAACATCTAATGTCTAAAAGCGACGAGCATCATGTAGTGCAGTGTACATAATCGTAACTTGCGCAAAATTGTTATGGACGGGGATAATATTTACCGTGATGACGATCCTGCTTATCTCATCACTAAGTTTTATAGTCCCTGCACGCAAAGCAGCGAAAAGTCGAGCAGGTTGTTCACCTTATGGTAGGTGATATGCCTGTCCATAACAACGTGGCGCTAGTTAGGATGGTATACACTGCACCACATTGCGCTCGTCGCCTTGAGACATAAGACGTTAAGTCTCAATTACTCAAGTAATTTCGCTAATTACAGCGCCGTTCAAACCGGAACACAGTAATGTTTGCACGCTACTGTTTGGTAGCCAAAATTGGTGCTGCAGTGGTACATACCTAGACAATCTCTGGCAGCGGACACCCACCACCAGTAAACCCCTTACCTAAATTTAAAGTTATAAACACACTAGCAGTTCCCCGCCCGCTTTGCTGGTCGTAATATAGAATTAGACTCTAAATGAGTTTCTGTAACAACCGTAACTATAGCAACTGCATAAATAATACGACATGAAAATGACAAATGAAATGATGAAGCGTTGTATGAAATTCAAGAAATAAATAGCCTAAAACCGTCTACAAATCATTCCGCATCTAATGGTCATGTCCCATGTTGATACGTTCACTAGTTTTCACGTGGTTGGCGAACAAAGAAAACCAATTTTCATTATATATATATATATATATATATAAAATTCATCACTTTTTAACCAAATTAATTTAATGTTTTAAACGTCTACATTGTTTTTAAAAATATTTTTTAACAATATTCCTGAAACCAATGTTCGAGTGATTTATCGAGAAAGTTCCCCGATATGAGAGTTTGGTGACGGTGCACTTTCGCTGTAATATTTTGCACACAAAAATAAAACATTTCCGTTCTCGAACTTTGATTGACACCTATTAAAATATTTTCCTCTTACGATGGACATAAATAACGTGAAAAATCATCGTCCTTTTCAATGTATACAGAAGAAAAATTATGGTCATTGTCAAAATTGGTGTAGCTGTATAAAGTTTTACTGGTGGTAGGTCTCTGTTGCCAGAACCGTGTGAGCAGGTACCACCGCAGCGCCTATTTCTGCCGCCAGACAGTAGTGTGTAAACATTACTGTGTTCCGGTTTGAAAGGCGCTGTAGCTAGTGTAATTACTGAGGTGACTAGACTCAACATATAACGTCTCAAAAGGACGAACGTGGTGCAGTATTAATCATCATAACTAGCGCTACGTTGCTGTGGGCGGGTGTAACATTTACCATCAGGTGAACGTCCAGCTCGTCTCGCCGCTTAGTTGAATAAACATCAGTTTGTATTTTAGTCATGGTCCATTTCAAGCAACAAATCCAATAGTAGACGTCCATCGGTTGAGATCATGACGTATTTGAGTAGTTCATTTTCTTTTTGTTACTTTAACATAAATATTGTTTATTCTTAAGTAATTTTTTATGTCGCGACTGGAGGCAAAGTGGAAACGGGAATATTCTAAACCGTCTCCCAAATAATTAACACTGTATAATATACATAATCTGTGTGTGTCGGTAACTCAACATAAACTTTAAAGTAACAATATCGTTACAAGTTAGGTAACAACGTATACGTTAACGTTAACTGAGACGTAACATAATATGTAAATAAGTTAACAAACGTTAGATTATGAAGCGGTAGATGTGTTATAAACTAATTACAAATTCCTTAATAAGGTATTATACCTCACGGAAACGATTTTTGGTATTTAGCTGATTTACCTAATTCAGGAGTAAGAGAAAATTAATATGTAAACATTTTCTTTAGTTCAGTTACATTTATTTTAATATTAGATAAGGTGTAAGAGAGCGCAACATTACCATCATCATGAGTCGATAAACGTCCACTGCTGGATATCATGGACTTTCCCAAAGATATGCACATCGATCCGTCCTGCGCTGCTTTTGTTCCGGCGCGTTGCCAACGTCCGTCACAGACAGCTTGACGTCCGGTACCGTCGGATACTAGAAGCTACCGTTTGTAGGATTTCATATGGGGGGATTTGGGCTATTTCGTATCACTCTAACTCAATGGGGGTTGGTGGGAGCCAGAGCCTCGTTTGTACATTAACATGGTGCACTGCGAGCTGGTGAGCTTGGCTTAAGTCCCGTGAGTTGTTATGCAGGACCCCTTACACTCTCAAAGACAGTGTTATGTCTTGTTAAATCTACTAAGGGAGTGATATTACCTACCTTTGTTTTATTAAATATACAAATAAAAATTTAACCAAGAAAAATATTTATGCCTAGATATGAACATGAAATAACAATTATATGATTTAATACATTTTTTATTTTTCACAATTTTGTATTCCAGTGCTAAATCCATACGTGTATAACGTATGTTTCATAACATCAATAGTAATTTTAATATTTGTTTATTTTAATTTACCCTGTTTATTATTTATTTATATAGGATATATGCAATGTTAATTTATATTAATTATAACTTACTGTGTTAAAGGAACATTATATTACATTCATCATAATATTCAATAATTTATATTAATAGGATGAGTCGTATATTTTATATTATTATGGATTCTTGTGGGTAACAGTTTCGTTACCAATGCTATATTAGTTTTATACTAAAATTAACTCTGTTAATGAAAATTTTCGCATCAGCCCAATGTAGATTACTAGAGAGGTAACAGCTATGATTAAGTTTTCAATGGAGCTGAAATGTGGTTTTACGGTAAACACCTGTGGACAGACTACCACGTTAACAGGGCCCTGGTAATTTTATATGCGAGAGCGAAGAAGTTGTTTGTGTACGGAACGATCCCGCTTTCGCCAGGTAATTGATTTAATTAATTTGTATTCAAATATTCGAAATCTTTAACATAATTTCTACTATTTTAACTCATACAGTTTTTATGAATTATTTTGAAATAAAAAAATCTTAATTAATATATCAGAACTATGAAAAACCAATTGATTTTCTTTGACATTAGAAAACACAACACGTTTTGTACTTACAAGCAGTATTTAGCCTACAGAGAAATCAAGAAATTCTCGAAAAATCTTGAAAACTCAATTTTTAACAGTTTCGCTATTGGATATTGTATTATATGTAAATAACCCTTTTTTTCAAATTCTTCTTATCCTCTAATATGGCCGCATGTGTATTTTTAGTACGAAAATTTCATACCCATGTCTGCTTGAATTATGTCAAGTGACAATAATCTTTTATCTTCACTCAGCAGGCGTAGCTTTTATTACGATGTCTTGATCCTACGAATTAAAATAAAACATTGTATGTGTTCAAATATACGCTTATACACTTATTCATTTACTAGTGTTCTGTAAATGGTGTTTACCTCAACAATATAAATAAATGATCGTAATAATATCTACTCGTTAACTGAGTTACTAACTTCAGTGACTGTAAATCTTTTATGAAGTGGAAAAAGCTTTTATAAATAATTAAATACATTCTTTAGGAAGAGCTTTAATAAAATAGATTGCGGAAATATTTATAAATTTTTACTAAAATTTCTTCCTATTACTTTGATAAATGAACTATGTAAATGTATTCCCCTTCGTATACATTTACATAACTCTTATATTAAATTAAGAAATTATATACTTTTTCACTTTATTTTCAGATCTTTTGTCTACCCAACGTTAATTTATACTACTACTGGTATTGACAGAAAGAATCCACGTCCATGTAAATCCTTGTTTACAGAATGATACACCACTGGTTTATTACAAGATAAAAACAAATCATATTAATAATCTGTATTTTTTCTTACACGAGTTAATTTGCAAATATAATCTCATTGTTATGATAAAATTTCCTTATTCTTACTCTTCTTGACCCTTTTTACGCGTGGACTTAAAAAGTGATACAAATTTAATTATTTACTATGCGGCGTATTACAGGACTTCGTTCATCCTTATCCATCCGCGGTCTTTATGCACAAAGATAAAAGATTTTCGAGAAAATACTCAACGGTGTAAAGGCATGCGCATTAGAGATGTATTAAAGCTAAAGCCATTCATAAATAATTTACGAAATGGGCACCGTAAAGAACGGATCTACCGTTGGGAAGAGTTGAAAGGGAAATGTGATTTTAAATATGTATACTGGCGATATGTTACCAAAGGCACAGATGACTACAATACGTAAAGCAGCTATTTATATATATCTACCAAATCAATCATATTGCAAATATTGAAATATAAATCGGTCCATTGCGCGAAACATTCGTCCCAGTTTGTTGTTTCAAAAAGGTTATATAATAAATACATTTTTGACATATTCATCAAATATGCCGTCTATAAAATAACCAGAAAGGTTAAACAAGTAAAATCGGCTTTAAAAATGTTTAAATCATTTGTGTTGTAAAGGCTTCCTCTTATTCTACAGACAGTAAAGTAATTTCAAGTTGCAAATTACAATGTGTTTTAAATTCAATCGTGTTACTTTGTCATGCAGTATGTAAGACTAGCTCTATGTCTATCTGTTACAGTGTGAACTAAATATTTTATACCTTAGTTCTGTTACTCGTGAATATTGCTGAGAAATATTTTTTTAATTTTTGCCTAAAGAAGGCATTAAAAAGCATTTGTTATGGGAGTACATTGAATCGATTATTTACAATGGTAAATTTTGAAATGGACAATATCAACGAAATTACTATCGATGTTAAATTATTACTTTCAAGATTAAAAGAAAGAATCGCTGCATTAGCGGTGCTGCAATATCAATTTTAGAAACAGTGTTCAAGGTGTCAATCTATTCAGTAGTTCATCCGGTGGAATGAAACTGAGACGTGGCGTTCAATTTCTCCAGACCACCCTCCGCCGCCGAGAGGAAAATAACCAACTCATTCCACACGCGTACACAGTTAAATTGAACAGTATTTTTTCCTATCAATTCCAATCGCACCTTTCAGGATAAACATTGTATTGGAACTGACGTAATTAAAAAGAAGGGACCCAAGTTTTTTTTTACTCACATAAAATGTTATACACAATGAATGTGTTTTCTTGACCGCTGATAATAATTAATGAAATTATCAGTAAAAATTTCAACTAGTACTTTTAATAATTAAATAATAATCCATACTTTAATTATGTTATAGCGAAAAATATTGACTAAACTATTCTTTTCGTTACATTAATCTTAAACGTGCAAAGATCAAGAAAAAGATTAAAGTATACTTCGACAAACTTTTAAACTATACCAACACACATTTGTAATAGAGAGAAGTTTGAAATCTTTTATTATTATCTCTCTCAATTAATAGTATATTTTATTTATTATTGAAACACATTGGACATATATGCCTTTGATATCGTTCAGCATACAAATGTGAGGACAAATAAAATTTGTCCCCAGGCCTTTACGCAATACGCACACGTTGGATTACAGTCAAGTAATTGAATTTTCACGGGCGAATCTCTGACCTGTCGGTGAAAGCAATTCTCTCTATACTCCAACCACTAATAAACGACCTGGATGTGGTACTAACAGAACAGGTAATGTCTTATATCAATAGTGATTCATCTGTACCTTGAAATATTTTCTTGTTTGACATCTCGTCGTAAATTCTGAACCAATATTTATTTGAAACCCGATAGCTTCGCAAACAATCCGCGTTAATTTGTTACTAGGTTTAGGAATTATTTAGTTATGAAAATTATTAATTAGGCGGAAGTAAAGATCGCCGATGTCAATAACACATTTATACGGCATAACAATGCCTTCAAATTGTTACTTAAGAAGAAGTTAATTAGGCCTCGTTAAGTAATTCCTACATCATTTGTCTCTCCTAGTCCATAGCTACAATGCTCTATAAATTGAAGTACAGTTATGTTTACTCACTGCTGATTGGCGGTATAATATAAATAGAGGATTAGCCAAAACTATTTAACAAATTTCATGTCAATCTAAATCATTATACATAATATTATTATTCCTAAAAGCTACTTTACTATATATTTTTTTATAAACTCTATAAATTTTTGAATACTATAATTTCGTATTCATAATGCATAAAAATACAAACAGAGTGAAATGTGTTCATAGGCAAATACCAATTAGCACTTCGGCTTGATAACTTTCTATGTAAATTTAACACTGACGGCTTCGCATAATAAAGTAAATTTTGATTATATTATTCTATTTAAAGTAATTGTAAATGTTAACTAATGCATAATATTTACATAACAGTAGATTAAAATGAGCAAAGATATATCTAAAAAACGTTGTTCATTACATCGACGATTCTCAATAAAGAATAACACTTGTCACTCGTTACAAGGTTACAGATATTTTCAAATTATTAAATATTGATATTAGCTTTAGTTTATGTTTTTATATCTACAATGTGCCAACACTAGACTTCAATTCATTCAAAATTAAACTGTGAATTGGGGAACGAGCTGACTCAGAATACTCGGGTTCTCATAAGTTGGCAACAGGAACTCGACAATGTTGCTATTGCAACAGATTTTCAACGTGATTGTAGCTGACAAAGCTTCACATCAGAACTTCAGAACCTAGAATCAAACCTAATTACCGCGTACAGCTTCGTGTTAATAGACAAGATATTAGCCTGTGTCACAGGATATTTTAAAACATTAATCTACCAATTCAAAGAGCGACTGAGAAGAAAGAATATGGAGCAGCGATGTTTGCACTACATTACGCTCGTCGCCGTAAAACATTGGACGATATGTCTCATTCCTCCAGCACTTTCACTTGAGGAGGAACAATCAAACCATTCTCGTGGTTTTTAAATATATTAAGGCTGTTACTGGTAGATATTTTTTACATTACTATGCAATACTTATTAAAATTTCGTAGATACTTATTTTCAAGGCGACTGGTTAAACACTATATGATGGCAAGATTTACAAATTGGACAAATAGATAATAAAATAGAAATAAATAAAGAATAGCCATAAATAGAAAAAAAATCTAGTCGTAAATTCATAGAAATGAATATCAAAGTTTAACTTTTTATTTTATTTATTTAATATATTTTGTACATACAGCTGTTAAAAGAAACACGACAATAAAGATACAGAGTACAAGGGCTTTTTTGTTACTTATTAAATCATTTTAACTATTAATAACCCAAAATACTATATATTATGTTATTCTAAAAAGGTTATTACTAACAATATAGTTAGTGTTCCAACCTGTGTTTAATTGGAGTACTCTTAACCATGACTTGGTTTAGAACAAAATAACCTTGGTATTATATTTACGTACTCTTCACTACACAAATTAAAAATTTAAAGCTCTGACTCTGACCTTGTACTAACAATGTAGGTCAAAACCACTGAACGAAATATTTTCGACAATAATACACAGTTCCAAGTACATCTAGTTTAAATAGAAAATAAAAATTAAATTATTATTAATGGGGAGTCCTATGTTCAATTTGTTGTAGCTTCATTCCGAAGATCGTGGGTTTGAATCTCGGCATGTACCAATGACTTTAACATTTAAGTTATGTATATGGTGAACTTTAGTTACAACAGCGAAATACAAACGGTGAAGGAAAACATCGTGAGGAAACCTACACATGAATTAGAATTTATTTTAAGATGTGTGAAGTCACCAATTCGCATTGGGCTCGAGTGGTAACTACGGCCCATCGCTCTCATATTGAGGGTACCCCTGTGTCCCAACAGTGGGGACGTAAATCGGCTGATGTTGATAGTTTTGAACCTTCTTGTGTTTTAATTTATCAATTTTTAAAGTTCCCTACACCAACAAATAAATAAATACATATTATATATTCCGGTCTTTAAAACTAGTTAACAGTACTTGGTTAAGGATATAAATAGGTCATAGAATAAAAAACATTACGCTAGCCAGGGGTAACGAGACTTAACATCAAAGTCTCAAGGCGACGAGCGCAATCTAGCGCTGTATATCCTAAGTTATATATACTTAAAATAATGAGTTCATGATGGTGCAGTGTATAACTAGCTCTACATTATTAAGGGTATACTTATCCGCCCATATCTTTGCTTCGTCAAATAAAAAAAAAAAATTTTTTTATACAATTAAGCGACGAGACGACCGGATGTTCACCTGACAGTAAGTGACCCGCCCGCCCATGACGTGGCGTTAGTTAATGGACAACATTGCGCTCTTCACCTGAGACATAAGATGCTGAGCCTCGTTACCCCAGTTACTACACTAGCTGCAGCAGCCCCAGCAGCCAGAAATAGGCACTACCTACCTAGATGGTTTCCGGCAACAGGAACCTACCATCAGTAACAGCATTTGTGTAAAAATAAATTAAAATTATATGTTTTACTGTTATACACATGGTTGGTGATTGTTATATTAATAATTTATATAAACTGTCAAAATATATTTAAATATACCTGATCCGTTTAAAACCGCGCATCGCATTTCAGCCATGTTGATCGCAATATTTTCCTCATGACCTGCATAATTAATATAATTAAAATTGATGGGTCAGCGAAAAAATTCCTCGTAATTTGCTGAAACATTGTGAAAACTCCCCTCAGAAAATTTAGAAGCATTTAACTTTTAACGGCCGGCGTGCTGAAATATTGATTACTCATGGCAGTTCATTAACTATTAATAATACATCGGTGCATATGTAATATTTGGAATTGACCATGATTTATTCAATGAACCAATGAGACGAGAGGGACCTTCACCTGATAGTAAGTGCTACGCCTGCCGATAACAAACAATGTGGCGTTAGTTAAGATGATATATACTGCACCATATTGCGCTTGCCGCCTGGATCATAACATGTTCGCCCTTCCATCCGTTCTCCGGCAACATAAACTTACTACCAGCATATTCGAAGCTTTACTCTATACAGCTTGTAATCACACAATATCAGGTGGATTGGGTCGTCTATAATGTAAGAGGTGGCTACTAAACTAAAGAATTTTTGTAAACCTACTGTACCGATTGATCACTGCTCTAATAGGTAAATCTTTAATAAAGAATATAGTGTAACGATCTTAAATGCAGTAAAAATATCGCATCTAAGTCTGATCTATATAAACGTTAAATTTTATATATACTTGCTGATGAAAAACGTTTATACAACAACGTTATGAACTTCATCATTTGTGAAGTATTCACAATGCTTACAGGCGAGTAAATGCAAGTCCCTCAACTATTTCCGAGCTTTTATAAAATTTGTTACGTAATATTAACGTTTTGTATTTCCAAAGCGAAGATACATTAAATTTCATATATTTACCCCATAATAAAAACCAAAAAAAAAACAATTCATGAGGCTATTAAAATTAAAAAATAACATCGTAAGGGGATAAAATAACGCAACATCTTAGGGAACTCAAATCAACATCCCATGCACATAATGCACCATTCTAAACAACAAAAGAAGCTCTGACCACCCTTCAACCTGCACTTGGCCAGCGTAATGAGGCTAAAACCCAATTCCCCCTCAATGAGGACTCTTGAAGCAGGCCTATGCCCAGCAGTGGGCGTTATTCGACTGATAAGAAGAACATCATAATTTCAATAGAGAAGTTAATTTGGGTAATACCATCCGTTAGGGATTCGGCTATTAAATGAATTTAAATGATATACCAAATATGCCATTAGACATACATTAAAAGCTGTAATAGCTGATTGGCTATGACCTCAGGACATATATCATCTCGTAGCCATTAGTGCTGCAAAGCATTCAAGCTTTAAGATAGTAAATAATTAAAACAACAAAAAAAAGCTGTATAGTTTTGTTATCATGGTAAAATGTAATAAAAATAAGATAAAATACTTAACTGAGAAAAATAACAAAACGGATTTTCTATTTTTCTATGTGATTTAATAACTTTATCTACGGCACCCCTTCAATTGCAGAGTCATTCAGTTACTCAACCCTCCACTGTATAAGTTACACAATTCCTGCAATGAAAAGAAAGTTCTCTTTTAAACGATCCCCTTTCTAATTTCATTAGCGCAGTAAGCACATCTCATTAACGTAGTTATTTTACATGAACATAGTTACGCATATTTGGAGTTTAAAATAAACTATCAATTCTACATAGCAACGTTACTGGTAGTAGATCTCTGTTGCCGTATGAAATTTAATATATCTTCGCTTTAGTAATACAAAGCGTGAACATTAAATAACAAATTATACAAAAGCTCCAAAGTAGTTGAGAGACTTGCATTTACTCGCCTGTAAGCATTTTGAATACATCACAAATGATGAAGTTTATTGCGTTATCGTATAAACGTTTTTCATTAGCAGATACAATTAAAATTCACCGTCTAGTTAGATAAGTTTTAGATGCGACATTTTTACTGCATTTAAGATCGTTACACTAAATTCTTTGTTAAACATTTAACTATCACAGCGGCGGTCAATCGGTGCAGTAAGTTTACAAAAATTCTCTTAGTTCAGTAGCTATTTCTTACATTAAAGATGACCCAATCCAGTTAATGTTATGTGATCACAAGCTGTGTAGAGTAAAGCCTTGAATTTTCTGGTAGTACGTCTGTTGCCGGAGAACGTCTAGGCAGATAACACCGCAACGCCTATTTCTACCGCCAAACTGTAATGTTCAAATATTACTGTGTTCCGGTTTGAAGGGCGTTGTAGCTAGTGCAATTACTGGGGTAACGAGACTCAACGTATCTAGGCAACAAGCGCAATGTGGTGCGGAGATATCATCTTAACTGGCGTCACATCGTTATGGGCAGGCGTATAAATGTCATGAGGTAAACGTCGGTTAAAAAAAACTATTAAGACTTAAAATACAGACATGACAAAGAGTAGTTTTTAAGAACCTGAGAAACTACGCCAGAAAAGCAACTGTTTTTATAGAATTAGACGTACAACATATTAATTTATTTTTATTCAACGAAGCGACGAGAGGAGCGGTACATTCATATAATTTTAAGTAATACGCCTGTCCATAACAACATAACGCTAGTTACGATGTTATACACTGCACCACATTGCGCTCGTCGTCTTGAGGCAAAATATTGAGACCCGATACCCCAGTAATTACACTCGATATAGCCCTCTCAAACAGGAACAAAGTAATATTTTCACACTGATATTCGACGGCAGAAGTAAGAGCTGCGATGGTATCTACCTAGAAGGTCTCCAGGAACAGAGACCTACCAGCAGTAAAATTCATCATCACCAATAAAATAATTCTAAAGTTACATTGAAATAAGTACAGAAGTAAATATAAACAAAAACAGGAGTATTATATGTATATGTTGTGAAATACAGAAGGAGGTGGACAACGTTAAGAAAGAAAAGACTTAAGGAATATATTTTCAATGAAATAAATGAATCTAATGAAGATGAGTTGTTCTTCGAGAGTTCTTTGGTTATTACTCAAGAGTATCTAACTGAATTTGATAATAAACTAACAACGACGAAAAGTTTATTAATTATTTATAATATTGTAGAGTTTAAAGTCGTTGTTAAATGAAAATAATTCATTGTTATACAGAAGTTCATCATCATCATCATCCTTCATCAGCTTTTTGTATCTACCCAATAAAGAAGTTTAAGAAAAGTGGATACTACATAAATGTTGATAGTAAGACATTTTTTTGTACTTGCAATAAAAAGAGATAACATAACAAGCAGTACATAACTTTATTGATAACTTGTTATATATTAAGCAACAGGCTCACTTTAAATACAAGAACAGTAAAAAGATCAAAACATTTTAATGTAATAGATAATATAGATACTGGTGGTAGATCTCTGTTGTTGGAGATTGTCTATGTAGGGACCATCGCAGCACCTATTTAATCTCTTTACTGAGTTACCGGTAACCAGATTCAACATCTTAGGTCCTAAGGCGACGACCGCAATGTGTAGTGTATATCATCCTGACTAGCGCCACGTTGTTATAGGCAGGCGTACCATCAGGTGAACGTTCCCCTCGTCTCGTCGCATAATTGAATAAAAAAGTTGATGATTAAACTCCTTGTTAATAATTATTATTTCCCCATTGTTGTGTTTTTAAAATATAATGAACAAAGGAAAATGTAGGTCGTGCAATCATATCCATTATCGATGCGATTCAAATTACTATAAGAAAAAAAACTTAAAGCATCCAATTGAATACCATTTATTCATTTTATTTTCGCTTGGAATGAATTAGTAAAGAAAAAATAACATGGATTTTATATTTCAGAATATACGTATATGAAAGTTTTGATATCTCTGTTACATTAAAAATTCTATCTGGTATTCATATGTAACAGCAAATGTAATAAATTTTTTTTTAAATCATTTCGAAATTTATATGTTTAATATATATGTTAATCTATTTAATATATATATTTGATATCAAAAAAATTAAAAAAAAACTTAAATATTTGTTTTCATAAAGTTTATATTCTCACTAACAAGCAAACAAAATGGCAGGATGAACAGGTCGTTCGTCTGGCTCTTCGTGCTAGTATTAGTGAGATGCTAGTTAGTGTACACAGTTTTACTAATATTCGTGGCCGTCGATATAAATCATAATCATAACAGATCATCCCTTTAAGCCAATTATTACTCTAACTATAGTGTCTTTTAGAAGGAAATAGGATGTTTGTATTATTTAAAAGCGGAAACAAACACTGCGGCAGATATTTACCACTACCGAAACCAGTTAAAGTAATTTCCTCACATCTATGTGAACAAGTGTATATCTAAACTCTAGATAAATTATTCTAAATAATAACATGTATTTACTATTTTTACTATAATTAATCTAGGCGTATAATATTTTGTTAGATGTGTTTACTTCTATTAAAAAATTAAGATTATTCTGGATATATGGAGTGATGAAGACATAATGCATTGTTATATATATATGAGTACTTTTAAGTGATCTTATTAAGTAAATTTATGTTTGCTGACCTCGCAGCTTTATGACCTGCAATCATAATAGTTGTATAACCAAACAGAATATAAAAACTTTTATTTTGTTAGGATCATAATTCATAGTAACAAAACAAACATCGTCGGCAAATCGCTGAGTCAGTATTTGCACCAACAACAATTTCTCTTGTTCTTATACTAAAAATATAATCTTCATCATTATTAATAAAATGATGTTCATTTATAATAAGAAAGTAATTTATATTTTATTCATACACTTCTGTCTTGTAATAGATATTACTGCTGAACAGTAATATCATTTATATATATATTTATTACATTAAATCATATTATTGTCATAGTCTTAGTTTTAACATAATTTTTTGTCGAGAAATCAAATGAAAATGATGATTTCAAATAAGTATTAACTAAATTATGAATGATCAACTATTATTTGATATATGTAGATATTGTAAAACTGTTCTTTCAGGTTTTATTGTTGTTAGATTATAACAGAACATCTTGAACATTTGAGTCTACCTGTGTTGTCTAAAATGTGGAAAACTAGAAAGTAGAGCAAATGAAAATGGGAAGCTCTTTATTAAAAGCGTCGGAGCGCAGTGCTTTAGGCCTTGGCACAATTTTTAGATGCGGTATTTGTTACTTCATATCTCTTATGGCCCAGTGATGTTCTTATTTATCTTTAAAAACATAATAAAACTTTTAAAAACTACTGTATGCAAAACTAGAAAGACAAAGATTGATATATTGTGCATCGTTTTTTTAACTTGTGAATAAATAAAATTAATGGTGAGTATTTGAAATATTAAAATGATTTAAGTACAGAAATCACCCTTAACAAAATATGTACCAATAATTTATTTGGAATCAAGAGATAGAGAAAATTGTTTTCTTTTGGATATTGGACGCCTACAACTGTACTCACATACATATTATATTGAATTCCATACATTTAATACATTTTCCATTTAAAAATTTAAACGTACTGCGGTTTCTTTGATCGCGGAATAATACAGATCCACGCCCAAAGCGTTTACTTTAAACTCAGTCAAACTAGAACATGTTACAATTTCTTATAATAATAATAACTTTGTGATATATTAAAACTATAATCAAGTTGTATTATAGATGATTAGATTCACATTTTGCGCTTGTAATAACGCCATGGCATCATAAAAAATCGATTTTAACTTCAACAAAACACACAAATTAAAATAACGCTAACAAGACAATGTGTAGAAAAAACACCTACACGTCAATTAGTCCTCATGCAACGAATTCGAAGAAAGAAAATCATATAAAATTCATAACACAATATATCTAATGATTATAAGCGATTTTTAACAAGATATATGAATATATCAGTCGTATAGTTTGTATTAGAGTTGTTATAAAAACAGATTACTACATGTTCCCACAACAAAAAATATTGAAAGGAAGAATTGCAAAACTTAAAAAGGGAAATGATGTCCTTTTTAAATGTAAATTCAACAAAATTTTATACATCAGGGAAATTCAACTTATGAACATGAAGTATGGAAATTCAATGTTATCTACAATTTTAATTCATTTTCACTACACAACTTAATTACACGGAACTAAGCATTCGCTTTTCTCGTCCAGAAAGTACTTAACTTGACTATGATAAAGGAAACAACTTTAGAAGAAAACGCTTTATAGTAGCTTTTTAAAGACTGGATATTTACAATAGAGTACATAAAGTTTCGTAAAGAATTGTACAAGTAACAAAAAGCCCTTTAATACTTCGACAATACCTGTGGGAATACTGTAAAGAACAGTTATTTTTTGGTTTAATTTTTTTGCGCAGCTCCATCCTTTTCGGGTATATCACTATTTTTGCTGATAGATATTGAACACAGTGTTTCACGCTACCTAGTTAGTGTGGAAACAAAAACAACTTTTCCATAAATTACAAAGTTAATCTCATCGCTCATTTCACTTTGATGCCTCGATTTTAATAAAATATGTATGCGATATATGTATATTTGCAAACTGCAGTCTACTCGTGTGTTAAATTTTATTGAAATTTGTCCATTAAGCTTTATGAGTATGCGCAAAAACAGATTAACACACAAAATAATATATGGAAATAATAACGGAAGTTGCGTTAGGTGTAGTTTTTACATATAAAAATAATCTTTACAAAAATATATTTTTTTTATCGTAGTGGTTGATTGCTGGTGGATCTTTGTACCACTATAAAAATGTATAGTAGATTCCACCTTAGTTCGTACAATCAAACAGAAATAGGCAAAAACTCTGATGCGTTTTAAACGACACTGTAGCCAGTAAAATTGCCTGAGTGAAAGGAAGTAAAGTCTTACATATCTAAACAAAAGGTTTGTGCAGTATAAGCATTTTAATTAGGACCTTTTAAACTTATAACTTGGATTAAAGGAGTCGAACAAGAAATCTCCGTGTTGCAAGACAAGCGGTCAGCCTCTGCATTGCGAAAGCTGTCAATTTATATTTAAAAAATCTTTGAACACATAAAGAGCAAAAGAACAGTAGTTCTAATTTAATAGTATCTGTTGTAGTAATTTGAAACAACATAAATCTACTTAATTATAGCAGTAAAATGTTTTATTACATTCCGATAATGTTAGGTTGAGTAGTTTTCTTATCTCTCTCTCTCTAGTACGTTGTGATGAATCGATTTTTACTAACTTTCAGAGTGTGGATATGGAACTTAAATAGCTCTTCAACAAACTCAGCGAGAACTAAACTTACTTAAAAATATGGATTCTGGATGTGAGTATCGCGGGACGAATCGATGTGGAGATCGTTGGCCTATGTCCAGTAGTGGACGTCTATCGGCTGATAAGGATGATGAATAATTCTCAGGTATGTATAAGTATATAACATTCCAACCCTTTGAACATTCTCACTACTATGGAATTGGGACTATTTATAGAACACCCTAGCCAAGTGAACTAGAGCTAGAATGTCACATCTCCACGAATGCTATCGTTCTTGGAACAAGTCTGTCGCTCATGATATTTTCCTTCATCAGAAGCAAAGTTGAGATTCGAATCTATGAATCCATTCATCTAGAACTTATTGTTTTATTCCAAAATTTATCTACATAGAACTGATAACAGTTACAAAGAGTTTAAAAGTTTTAAACGTACATAAAGAGATTAAAGCTTTTCCTATCTCATGTACTTTTTACTTTGTCAATGTTTTATACTTATAACCATCAAATGAGTTTTTATAAAATCTCTGAAAAACTGAACCGGAAATATCGCTCATTTTATTGTAAAATTGCTACAAATATAGCTATATGTGTCAGCATATTAAAAGTGATATTTATTTGTAGAATGCCGAGAACGGTAAATAAGCACAAGCTAAATTTTAAGTTTTTCAAAATTCACTTAAATTATTATATATGTTAAATAGATAATTTTCAACAAAGTTATATTCAGAATATTTACAATAATACTTCAGAAACAATAACCTATTAGTAAGGAATTGTCTAAACATCAAATCTTGCATTAGTCATAGTAAAAAGAAATATCCTAAATAATAGTAATATATTTACTAGTAGTAATTGTACTATTCATTTATGAAAATAAATTGTCAAAATCAAATCGTAAGTCTGAAATATTCCAAAATCGAATTACATGTTCAAATCCTTTTCGCGATCGTGAAAGATTTATCGGAACAGATTTTCTCAGGAGATCGGGTTCGGAGTAAAATAGAATTTAGCGCTACGTAACATCATCATAATCAAAATGTATAAGTAAATTTAAACAAAAAATAACACTTTTTGTTTACTGAAACACAATGTGAAACTTTTGAAACAATTATAAGTCACCTTCATGATGAAAATGTAACACCTCATTGAAGTCTTCCTTCGTTATTCTTTATTAGTGTAAATTGTTCTTTCAATAACTAAGAGATAGCAGACACAACGACTCCTTTTCCTATTATTTATTGTAGAAATTAGTTTAGTTATTTGACACTAAATTTATTGTTGCCACAAAAAAAATAATTA
Source organism: Ornithoptera priamus (assembly GCA_029034505.1). NCBI lineage: Eukaryota > Metazoa > Arthropoda > Insecta > Lepidoptera > Papilionidae > Ornithoptera > Ornithoptera priamus. The sequence goes on along the minus strand of JARDWD010000627.1, from coordinate 1,147,174 downwards.
TATTGTTCAAATATTCTCGTAACATTCATAATTCATAATTAAATATCAAACGTACTAAATATGAAAAGCATTTACAAGGTTCCTCGGCTTATTGAAAATTATTTTCGAAAGTCAATAAAAATCAATCACTGAACGGAGAATGATTACAGCAAATCGAATGGAGTCTGGAGAAGGGAGTGTGAGACAAATTGCCGTCAGCAAATATTATTTTACATTCTGATATGTAATAGGCAGAAATGGGTCGCGTCTTTTATTCGGCATTACGTTTACCCCACCGTACTGATTTATTTTTATAACAATTTTATATTAATAATACAAGCTTATAAATTGTATGCTTTAAGTTATTTTGTCCTTCAAATATTTTATAAAAATATTCGGAAGAGATGTTCAAAGAAGGTGAAGGTGGAACTAACCTCATTCTGCTAACGGTGCACCCTGCTAATCAACAAACAAAGCTCCCACTTACGCACATTAAGCCAGCGTTGTAGGAAATAGCCTAAATCCCTCCATAACAACCCCTACAAAAGTCGGCCCTTAGTGCTCGGCGGTACCGGAGGCCATGCTAGCTGCGGACAGATCGACGTGGAAATCTTTGGGGGAGGCCTATGTCCAGCAGTGGACGTCTCTCGGCCGATGATGATGATGACATGTTAAATAGTTCACGTTCCTTCGACTGATGATAAGAATATTTATACAAGCATTTCTTATTATATTTCTACTAGTTATCCGCCCGCTTTGCAAGCCATAATATAAAATTAGACTTGAAATATTCATTGAGAGGAACCGCAATCGCAAATGACTTTCAACCGTTACTATAGCAACCGCATAAATAATACGAAATGAAAATCTTTATAATAGTCGATTAGAAATGAAATATCGAAGGATATATGAAATTCAAAAAAATAACAATCTACAAATCATGCCGCGTCGAATGGTCATGTACCCGTGTCGATATGTTTATTAGTTTTCACGCGATTGGTCAACAAATAAAACACATTCTCATCGAATATAAACAATAGTCATATTTCTGTAATCAAAACATTTTGCTGTAACTAATTTCTTTTATAGTTAGTATGTAATCAATAGAACTGTCTTACAAAATAAACCGGAAAGTATTAACAATGTTGTGAACTAAAATTCTTGTTACTATCTATATACATAAATTGCCTTCGGGTTTTTTCCAATCCCATGGTAGATGTGAAAATCTAAACATCATATTCAGAACAAACAACAAAGAAAAACTGTGCTAATACTCTCTAAAATATTTATCAAATTGTGTACCCGCAAACTAAAAAAACTGTATTTTCCTCAAGGTTTTTGTCTAACATCTTAAGATTTAGTATTCAATTTTATTTCGATCTTTAATAGACGAAATAATATTAATTTTATTGCAATAAGTTGATCAATACTATATAAAGGAAATATATCCCTTTATTCATCAAAATTAAGACAAAAATTTAACAAATTTTGGCCTTTTATGTTATTATTATTTACTTGTGGTAGGTCTCCGTTGCTGGAGACCGCCTAGGTAGGTACATCATCAGCTCCTATTTCGGCAGCCAAACAATAGTACGCAAACATTATTGTGTTTCGGTTTGAAGGGCGCTTTAGCTAGTGTAATTACTGGGTAACGAGACAACATCTTGTCTCAAGGCGATGTGGTTCTGTGAATACCATTCTAGCCACGTAGTAATGGGCGAGCGTATCACTCACGACCCGCTTATCTCGTCGCTTCATTAAATAAAAAAAAAATCAATGTTATGTTAAATTACTTATTGGATATCTAAATATCTTAACAGAACATATTAATTAAAACAGATATAATCACGCGATAATGAGCAAAGAATTCATAAATCTACAGATTTTTTAGTTACAATTGTATATCAATGAATTCTTTCGTAGATAACAAATAAAAAACCTACAAAGGGATATCAAAATTTTTAAGAAAGTCTGTAAGTCGTTAGGAAGCTAATGCACAAGTGGGCAAACTTTATATTCTCAAGTTGTATGTTCAGAAACTACGTCCGGAACATTAAACGAAAACCAAGAGGGAATTTCGATGAATAACTGCCGCTGTGGAGCGTATTCAAGTAGAGTCCGAATGCACTTTGGCGTATGTTTCTTTGCATTATGTATATGAAAACAGTTCACGGTACCCGCTCGCTCTTAACCTTTCCATCTTATACTCACTTTATTCGATACAATTATTTATCAGTTGGAATATTTCGAAGAACAATTTGTTAACATCATATCTTTTTATACCTTTATCCGATAGTGGACTTCTCTCGGATGACGGTGATGAATTTTTTTATTTGATGAAACGACAAGACGAGCAGATAACCCCTATGACGCTAGTTAGAATGCTAATCATATTACCACATGAACTACAAAATTTATTCTTTAATTAAAGTACTAGTAATTTTAAGGGTGCTTTATATCAATAAAGCCCCCTTCAAACCGGAAGACAGTAATTTTTACACATTAATATCTTATGTCAAAAATAGACGTACGTTAGGACCAACATTTTCGATCTCCTATAATAAAGACCCACCATCAATAGTGTGTGCCTGTGATTAATTTTAAATTATCATGGTTTTAAGTTAATACTACAATTAAATCTTGTGGACGAGATACAGGACCAAAAAAACATTCACGCCAATTGTACCTATTAGTTTGAATTTATATACAAACAAGCAGAGCGATAAACTATTAAATCTTCCTATAATAATAGATTAAATATTTTACATATTCATTGTCACAGTGAACGGTTTATTAAACCGGGAACTTTTCTCACGTATTTTATACATTTTCTGTTACTTATCATTAAGTACTGATTTAAATGTAAGCATTGCAGTGTTAGGTTTGGCCTCAAAAAAGTCTTAAACATATGTATAAAGCTTTTTAGTAATTAAGCTTAAACTTTGATTTTACAAACTTACCTATAAATTAACTTCAATTGTATATTTATAATAACATAATTTCACATATTACTTAATTATAAGTTAACAGAACGAAAAACTCTATTCTCAATCTGGAGCGTGTTTCTACTTTCCCAAAATGTGTTTATTTAAAGTATGTACCTTGTTTATGTAACATATTAGAACAGAATATGCAAATAAAAAGGAATAGGTAAATTAGCAGCAGTAAAGTAATTCTAATATCATAATACAAAAAATTAAGAAAAATAAACTTATTAATAAATACGTTGTCCTAAAATTGATAACAGTAAGATTAATAAAACTTATATATTTACATTAATTATAAGTAAACAATTTTTCGGAGTGTTTTAGTACAAATAAAACTGTAACTATATATCTATGTACATTAACAACTTAGCTAATGTTTACTTATAGTTAATCGCAACATCTAAATATTCCAGAGGCTACGTCAAATAGATAATATATTATGGTATGAAAATGACGTATTAAAAATGTAGGTGGAACATCTGACAATAACATATCGACAGAAAGAATAATATGTGTACATTAAGCCACAAGTCACTCAAACTGTCGAGCCACTGGGGATTATAGGCTCACTCTGTAGTTAACAAACAAATTGCCCGTCTAACGAGATAGTTGAACGGAACCCGACGCGGCTATTTCCCGCATCGCCATTATCCCGGGGAGAGAAGGGCTTAAAAAGCTTTCAAGTTTGATTGAATTACGATAGTACGTTAAGGTCTGACGAATCTCGCTGATTTGCATACAGCAACATTAATTGAAGGTGTCCAAATTCGTCCCCGAGATTAACCTTCCTCATGCATCCAAACCATCCTCTTGAGATTTTATTTTTGTGTCATAGTAGTAAAACAATTTATAAAGAAACAACGATTCAAATAGTGCTCTGTTAAACTATTTAAAAATACAAACAGTATTATTTAGTTTTTTTTTGTCGTAACGATGCTAACACGTTACATATGTCTACGTCGAAGAATAAGTTACATTGAAAATATGAAAGAACTCAAATTGAAATATCAGTAGTTTTAGATTGAAAAAAGGTATGTACATATAGAAAATTTTCAGGCAGCAATATAACGCAGAAATATTTGTAGAAATATGAAATTTGAATTTTGTCACATCGCACGGTGAATATGAAATTGTAAGCTAGTCTAGCATTGTGTAAACAGAGCGTGCCGGCCACGTACCGTAGCGCAGGTTCAGTCCAATCGGTACACCCCAGCATGTTCCATTTTTATATGAACCATAAAATTTATCTTCAACACATTCTTATAAAACTGCAACGATATAATAGAAAATTAAATAAGGAAATATATACTGCTTGCAGCAGTGTAAAGATATTTCATCGATGGATTATTACCATAATGCTTTTTTCACAAATTTACTAATGTCTATGACAACCAAACAACCGAAAAAAAAACACAAAAAATTTGATCAGATATTAACGGATGCAAAATCAAATCCGTCTTTTTCATACCCAACCTTGAGGCTGTATTTTTCTTTAACTTTTGGGACCAACTAATTACAAAGAAAAAATTACAAAGAAATGAGATTCTCTTATCTTCAGAAGAAAATATTTTTTTCCAACGAAAATAACTTAAATTTTCATGAAATAAAAATAATCAGTCTCATAATCGCTAAGGGTTTAATAAAGTATACATATTGCTATTTAGGGTTGATATCTGAATATGTTTTCTTATATGATAAAAATCAAACGTGAAGAGTAAAATATTCTGGTGTAATGTAAATGTCATCATCTTTATCATCAGCCGATAGACGTCCACTGCTGGACATAGGCCTTGCTCAATGATCTCTACGATCTCTATGATCGGTTCTGCACTGCACGCATCCAGCGGCTTCTTACTACTTTCGTTTGTAGCGGTTCATATGAGGGAATATGGGCCACCCCCCCACCCCCACGCTAGTCCAATGAGAGTTGGTGGGAGCCAGAGATTAGTTTGTTGCTTAGCAGGATGCAACACGAGCTGGTGAGGTTGGCTTGGGTCCCATGAGTTATGTGAGAAACCTTACGCCAAATGTAAATATACGAAGATGTTATATCAATATATTTATAATTAATTATCGATATTGCCTTTATGTGATATAATGTATATTATAAGCTTACTTAAGATATTGATGCAAATTTTTCATTGTTTAATATAAATATATAACACACACACACATTTGTTATTGGTAAACATTTCAATTTATTTAACTACATGATATTATTAAAGACTTATCTAAGATTTTAAATCTATATGTACTCTTTAGTTATGTCATTATTTTATAATTACTATAAAGCTTACATATTAACACAGAGTTATTGTACTATCGATAATAAGATTATTTACAATTAATCATTTACATAGAAATTAACTTTTATTATATATCATTTCAGTAGCCGTTCACAGTATTAATTTTCTTAATTTTTTTATCATGAACGTTGTTCTGCAAAATTACTATGACATACCGGAAACCAATATATGTTCAGTATTAATAGGACGATAGTGTAATATATCCGTATAGCTCCTTAATGAACGTGGGTTTCTTTTCTAGTATATATTTAGAATTTAACAACCCCGTAAACAACTTTTATTGATATATTTCAAAATAAACTTCCCTCTCGGTCGATCTATCCTATGTTCTGTTTATCGTAAATATTGTAGATACTTTTTTAAATGTGATTATTGTACTTAGTTTAATACAAAAGAACTTCATATATGCAGACATGAGTACTTTTGAAGCAATAAAATTTATTATCAAATAGCAGACAAGAAAATGAAATTTGCAAAAGTATAACCATATCTTTAAGTGACTATATATGTAGTCTTACTCAGTTGAAATGTTCAAGTCGGTGAAAATATTGCATAACATCACAGGAGTAATTTCATTAAGGATAGCTTCTTGCTTTTATGTTGTCGTTGAACAACTTCAAGGATACAATACTGCGTAACACAGTTACTAGTTTAGAGTATATTTACTTAAGAAAACCTAAAAGGGTTTTTGTCGAGTGGAGATGTCCGTTCTCGCCGCAAACTTTACGCAAATATCTTACATTAATGTAATACAACTGTTTATTCAATAATTATTTTATAAATTCTTCAAATGGATAAAAGCGATTTGCATTCGCTGGCATTAAAAGCTACTAGATGCCATAAAAATTAAATAAGTTATTTCAACTTTGTGTTCGCGGTTCCCTGTGGTTCCTGAAAAAACTACTGTCTCCGCTTGCTACAACAAAACCAAAACAAAAGCCTCTTCGTTATTACTACTTTTGAACTAACTAGTCAAGGTTTTATTTTAAAACCGTAAACCCTCTATATACTTCCTTTGGACCACACCGCAACATTCTCAACACGATGAGAGACAGCACCACAATCTATCAAGCATGCTAAATACGGTTTGGCGGAAGTCCATTCTCAAAAGATATGGTTCTTGGAACATGTAGGATATCTCACGATGTTTTCATATAAGTTTAAACTCACCGGGAATCAAAGCCACGTCTCGTTGAGCCATGTAGCTCGTTGAACTATCACCGCTTTAACATTGTAAATATTTTGACTTATTGCAAGTAAATTCTCAAGTCGCACAAGCAAAGTTAAACACAGTTCTCTGAGGGTGGTGAAATGTGAATTTACACAAATATCCGGGCAAACTTTGCTCTCACTAGTTTCCAAGTAAATTATCCAACTGCGGCTGTATGGGTGGGTACAAGTCGTTATTACTCGCTCAGTTTATTTGCTATTGAAGCACTCAATTATATTTTCCTTTTTTTTATGAAAATCGATATTGATTTACGACATATATAAATATAATAAAACTATATGAAACCGATCAAACTATCTAATCAATTCATTTGCGAAAATGTGGTTACAAAATATAGATCTTTACAGTAGAACAGAGAGTGCACATTCTCCACTTATTGTAAAGCATGCAAATGTTTATGTATTGATTAAAGATTATATATATCGACATTTTTAACAGAAAGCATCCACTATGTTACTTACGCACGTAAAAATAAACTTTAAAAATACAATACAGTTAATTTTGGCAGCAATAAACGCAGGTATTTTAGAATTTTTTGTTCAACGAAATAACAAAAAATAAATTCATCACATAACCGACGTTATCCTTGGTTATAAAAAAAAAAGTGTACTGAGAGAAGCATGCTAACAATTCCCTATTCATCACTATTTTTTGCTACCCATATTCAATGTGCAACTAATATGTAACTTAAGTATATATATTATAAGTAACTTTTATCTTTAAAAGGTCACGTCACGACCGCTACTTTTTCTAATTTACAATCTTCAATAAAGTCGAGATTAAAATTTCCCCTACGCTTCTTAATGTCTTAACCCATTTAGTAATTACAATCTGTGTATAAAGGCAACATGTTCATCCAGCTAGTCATGTGACGAGATATACATCAAAGAATTCATTTAACTAATTACACTACTTTTAACAAGAAATGAACGGACGGTATTTCAAAATCCACCCCCATTGACAACGCTTTTAAACGTAGGATAATTATATTGGTGAAAGCATTCTCTGCTTTTAAGTGCCGCCATCTCGTGGTAGTGAATTAAAATGTGAACCCTGTACCATCTGAATATCCGAAATAGTCATGTGAATTTCTATCTTACCCATAAATGACTAATGACTACTTCAATGAAATTTATCTGTTAAAATAATAACGCTAATTATGAAAATATAGATTTACATAGATATCGCGTTTACTATATCCGAATTATTATAGTTTATTGATATCAATAATGATTAATATTTTCATATATTGCACATGGTAAATATTTTGCCCCACTTTTTGACTCGTTGACTATTTTAATTGGTATGTAGTCAGAGTACCTTTTATATATCTAACGTGGTGGCAACCGACATTTCTGTCTATAATAACGAGGCCACTACATTGCGGTCATCACTTTAAGATTAACATGTTAGGTCCCGTTTACAGCAGTAATTTCACTAACTGCAAGGACCTTCAATAGAACACATAGCAATGACTGAAAATTAATTTATAGAGACGATAAATTCGCATTGCGGTGGAACGTCTCTAAAGAATGTCAAATAATAAAGGCCTTATATCATTACAAGCACGGTGATTTTTTTTTTAAATCCTTTATAAAATGTGGAAAAACATTCATATTGTTCAAATATAAATGGTTGTATTAGGAAAAAATAATAAGTGATCCGCGAAATTGTTTGTTGGATCAAATAATGAGTACGTTATTTGCGGTCAGTGAAGTTTGCTTTGTTGATATGAGTCGACAAACCAACAATACCAACTTGAGTGCTCGGCCAAAAGAATAATAACGCATTTGTTTGCGGTAGATTTATAACCTTTTATTGTCGCTAGAATACAAATAAAGATAAGAACTATAAAAGCTTAACAATGATTATTAAAAATATATTAATTTTATTTGTGCCAAAATAGATCACACAACATAATATCTCTTAGAAACAGCATCTGAAAATATGCTAATATGTATATTGACAAGATTATCTTCTTATGAAGATTTAAGTCCTTTAGTTTGTATAAATCTGCACTTGGTAGAAATATTAATATATTTAATTAAAATCTATAAGAATACGTATAAAATCAGTATTTCAGTTAAGTGACGTTAATCTACATTTTATCATAATAACTTTGTTAAGTTTTTAATTTCTTAAATTCTGACTTTGCTTGACTTGTATCAAACTAGTGATATATAACATAATCAAAGCAAAGTTTCATGTGAATAAGTCACAAATCCCCAAGCGATGTGAAATTCGCGCTATTGTGAGATGATTCAACAATAAAACTGTTTACGTTTAATTCGAAACTAACTTTACTCTTCACTGCTTAAATAATTAACTAACCAGACCCTGTCTGCGTTACTGGTTGAAGTAAATTATTCTGGAGTAAACTGGTTTTGTATAGTACCCTAATATTCTATATAACGAGTGGTTTATGGTTTTTTTATTCAACTAAACTATGGTAGAGGACATTCACCTGATGGTCATCAGCTCTAGTGTCATTTTAATCGGAATATAGGAATGATTGCTTATTACTTATTGTGGACAGTAATAGGCACTGCGATGGTAAGACTGGAAAGTAATATAAGAAAATAAAACGTAAGTAGTGCTTCACACTATAAAGTGATTAATTTTTAAGTAAAATACGTAATTACAAAAAGATAATGATATTAATGAACTAATACTGCTTACTCAGGTTTGTAGTGTTCAGTTTGACAATATACTAAACTTACGTTATTTGTTTCTGTACCGAATTGCTTAAGTGTCTTTAATGAATGTGAGGATTAAATAAAACAATGCCCTTTTCATTATTTACTTCCGCCCGTAGGTATAATGCCACAGGAACAACTTTTTTGTTCCTTAAGACATCTATTATTTACACCAAGTAACTTGTGAAAGAGAACGGAGAGTTGCAATTAACAACAGTATTGGGTAACAAAGATCGAACTCCATTTACTTGCGTAACAAAAAAGTTAAGACGTACTCCCGACCTCGGTGCTCTAACTTTTGTAAATAAATTTCCGATTTCTCCCTTAAAATATTTTTAACGGTATTAAACACTTTAATGGATTTGTAGAACAGGAAACACCATTCAAAAAAAAAAACAAAGTTTATAAATGGAAAACTTGCCAAGTTGTGCTTGAAACAGCACTGGAAACTTGTATTTTAAAAATAGTTTCGACGCAATTTTCTTCAACCTAGATTTATAATGTAAGAGCATTTTAGAATTTTTATTTCTGTCGTCGTGGCAGTAATTCATTTTACCTATACATACTGCATGACACATTTTTTCAATGTATATCGGAACCTTTCACATTTAGATTTGAGTAAAATTGAAGAAAAAATATATATCATTGATGTAATAAAAGATGCTGTAAAAAAATCATATTAGTCTTGTAATAACATTATACTTTCAAAAGAAACCCCAATATTGCAATATATAATTCAAGAAAACATTCAACTCATGAAAGTTGTGAGTTTTAAGTGTAATTAGTGAAAAATTATGAAAATATAGATTCTTAAACACTTATGAAGCTGATTAGATTTTGGGAGACAATTTCCTTTATCCTTTTACTCTTACTGATACTCTTATACAAATATATTTCTCTTCTTTTAATGCTTTTGTCGTACGTTTTATATTTCATTAATGTTATCTTTATCTTGTGGTTGATATTAACATGTATAAAACTATATATACATACGAACGAATATTATCAAAATTACTTTTCTTCAACATACGAGTACTACCTTATTTATTTTATCTAATCGTCGATATATCCTTTATTACAAACATCAAATACATTATCGAGATTATTGTAAAAAGATTCATTCGCGTGATATTGTATCCCATGGCAAGTTATAATATAACAATGCTGAAGCTATTCGTCTTGCAGTTCCAGTTGTATTCACGAAGCATGTGCAGGTCAAAGTTCGTAAAACTTTCAGTCATTAATTCCTGGCGCGGACCATCCGGAAGTTCATTTTCTTCCACAAAGAGATTCTATTATCAACACACGTTCCCGTTTTAATCAGCCCATTTTAAAAACGAAAAATTCCTAAGCTTAGCAATGGCTTTAGCTGACGTATATTAAATATTTATGCAAGAAAACTCTTAAAATATTACAATAAGATTTTTTTATTTGACAAATGATACGTTCATTTAATGGTAAACGATACACCTACCCATAAAAGTGTGACGCTAGTTAAGATGATATACACTGCACCACACACACAACCACTTAATATGTTATATGTCGTTACCCCAGTATTTTCTCTTGCTACAGCTCCGTTCTAATCGAAATACAGTAACTTTTTCATATTATTGTTTGTCGGTAGAAATAGGAACTGCGTCGGTACCTAACTTAGGCTGTCCTACCTCCAGTAATTTTGAAAAACTGATAACTGATTGTGGGTCATTATGTCTGTGGCGTGATTGAAAAACTTCTATCTTCTAACTTGTTTGCTGTAGTATTTATAGAGACTTAATAAATTTATACGGGATCTATCGTATATAAATTATTACATTTCATTATTAAATATACATTATCGTACATATTCGTAATATAAGTACAGTGCCGAACAATTACTATGCTGAATATACTGTCTAGTCTACTTTAAATGTGCACACTTTCGTGATATTATTATATTTAAATACTTGATTAAAGAGAGCTTTAATTATCGTCATCTTCATCATCATTTTAGTCTATCACTGTCCACAGCTGAAAATAGGCCTCTCATTAATCAGCGCGATTGGTGAAAATCGCAGAGGAACTTTGGATGCAGATGACATCAGACCGGAGCTTGAACAATAGTATTAAAAATAAGCTAATTAATTAAGCTTTGCAGTACTTCTAATTTATTTATGTTTATAAAAATAAAAAAAAAACTCTGGTTACAGAATCATTGATAATATGATTGTAGTCATTATGTAAACATTTAAAACTAAAATAAGCTTATGTAAAAGTATTGAGTAGTTAACAACTAAGTTCAGGGTTCGCTTAAGCACTATAGCAATTTATGTTGATGTATGCAAAGTAGCACGAGATCACCTAACTGTACGCGTAATTCAATCAAACGTGAAAGCATTTTAAGCCCCTTTCTGCCTGACGATGCGAGGGATGGCCACTGAGGGTTTTCTCCAAGTATCATATTAGATAGGTCATTTGTTTGTTACTTATTGCTCCACTTACTATTCAGTTAATATCATGCTTATTTTAATATATCAACGTAATATAAATGAAATGCGTTAAGTAAATTACTCCTTACACGACTTTACTTTGTTTAAAGTTTGTCAAAAACGATCAAATTACCGAAATCTTAACAGTATTATATTGATACTGAATAGTAGTATAATATTTATAATTGTAACAAATACCTGTTATATATACATTAATTATTATCCATATAATAAAATTGATTTAATGTAGTTGCTCGATGTAATTTGATATTTAACACTCGATAGGATAGATAATAAAATCACGGAGATAAACGATAAACATTTATTCCAGACCAAGTTACTGACAGTTATTCCTCAAATTACTGTAATGTCATAATTTCATAACAATACTATTGTCAGTTGGATAACTATACATAATTTTTTTGTCATCATAAAATAAGTTATACAGGTGTGTATAATTTGTTTTCTAGCTTATTCTTAATAATTAGTCAATATCTCTTGACAGTATAATATGGACAAATAGGTTATTATTATATGAAAATATTACAAAGGAAATTTATAACGAATCAAATAAGTTAAAAAATATACATACGTTGACATTTTCAACAAATGTTTTAGAAATTAAATTCTTTTATAAAAACACCTTACTCATAAAAATAATGAGAGGCATATCGATGAATCCTTGATATGATTATGTGTAATATTAAATGTTTTAAAGTTATCTAAATAGCATCGATGATAATTGTGTATTAACGTACTGTTGCTCTTACGTGTTAAACTAGAAAAGCCGTATCAAACTTAATTTGAAAATATAGCAAACAATCTACGAAGTACATCCTTGAGAATCATTGTTGGAGTAAAGTTTGCAAATATCGTTAGAAAATTTTTAAACCCTCTTTTACGACATTCTTGTTCGGACAAAATGAGAAAAACAAGCGAACAAATATAACTCCAATTCATTGCCGTTTCACTTCGATAACCAGTTTTTAAAGACTTAAAGGTTTTTACAATTTAAAGTTATATAAAATTGACTATATTTATAAACATTGTTACCAGCATCTGTGACCACTCTGTGAATATCTTTGTGGTAGCTTCATCGAATAAAAAAACAGATCTAATCAAATAAGGATAACTTCAAATTGATGATTGATGAATTTCAGAATATATTTTTTGGAACACTTTATATTTCCACTTTACCACCTATTTCATATGTCAATTAACCTGAACGTAACACCATGTCCGTTCTGTATACAACCTCTGATTGTTTAACGCCCATACAAAAGATCCACTTAGTTACATCGCCAGTTTTTATTTTTCATTCACAAACTGGGTCAATGACTGTTCACCTTCAACCACTTAAGTGTGATGTTGTTAGAATTCCAACTGGAGTATTTTTGACCTATATTTAGATTGAACACTACAAAGTTGTGTGATTGTTCATCGGTTCCGACAGCTAAAATGTTCTTGAGCTTAAAAATATTTACCAACACCGTTTTCCTTAAAATATATTTATTTTTTAACATTTTTATTTTATTATCAAAAAACATCAGCCACTGCGCGCATAGACAAACAAAATGCTTTATTAACAAATAAATTAATACAATTTTAGCATGATGTTAAAAAATTGTAGCAGCAAATAAAGAAGATAAAGCATACTTGTTAGGATCCCAGGCTTTCAGATATTAATAGCCGATATCATATATTAAGGCAATATAATTACAGTATGAGAAAATTTGCCAAACAGCTCCGAAAAATCTTGCGATCAATGTTGTTGACAATATGTGTCCTCGGAACTGGATAAGAAATCTCCACGATACAAGGATAGTAGTATGTTGTGCCATGAAGGTAATATTCATCAAATGTAATGGAAAATCTAAACGTTTACGTTTTTAGTTCTTTTAGATTTCTTTGGAAAAAGGCAATATTTCGCGTTATTAATTACACACACAATTTTCATATTACGTAAATTTTACATGCTACATTTCACTCCTTTGCATAACGGCTTAATGTTGTGGCAAAGGGAAATTTGAATATTTTCACGAAACAAGGGCTACGAATTTGTAGCATAGATTTTCCTCGTAGCCATTGAGACATCGAATTGTTATAGGATCAGAAATTATAATTATTTTCTTTTCCTTGTTTGAAAATTTTAATCAACATTAGAAAAGAATCAGTACCTCAGTGGTGTAATTATGATAACCATTATTCTTTTCATCTCGACTGCTGAACTAAGTTCTCCCTGAACCACTCGCATCAAATTTTTCTTATTGCCTATAATATTGTATTTAACTACGGATCAATATTAATCACTTTGAACTGCGTAAAACTTAACAAGTTTGATATTTATGAAGACATTTGTATTAATGTACACTATCGCTGTTGGAATATTATATACCTTTAAAGTTCTTAATTTACAATCTCTCTTCAAAGACTCTTCATATAATACTTTATTCATTTGAAGTTTTTAAGAGTTATTAAAATTCCAGCAAGGTTTGAACATTTTGTTCTCACTTAAACATTATTAACAATGTCTAAATAATGAAGAAAACAAACCGTTACTTTTAATTCATTATCCTCATCTCAACCCATAGATATCTACTTTTATTGACTTCATGCAATGACAAGACGAGCGGGGCGTTCATCTGATGGTACAGCCGCCCATAACAACATGGTGCCAGTAAGAATAATATACATACTACCGCATTGTGCTCGTTGCCCCAGTAATTGCGTTAAATTTTTTTAAACGGAAACATAGTAATGTTTGCACATTACTGTGTGGCGGCAGAAATAAGCAATGCGGTGATATCTACCTTGACGATCAACTGGCAATAGAAACCTACCACCAGTAACCCGTAATCTACTGCGGGTTTCTAGTTACCCTACATATTATTAGTTTTATACATGTAACAATACCCGTCGTATAATATGACGACATGTTAGTAACTATCTAAATAACTAAATTATGTTGGACATTATTTTTTTTCGTTAAATCAATATAGCTTATAAAAGTTTCTCAATAAAGGATAACTTCGGCATGGACGTATAATTGTTGTTTTTGATGACCACAACCTAAAAGGGAAGTTTTCTCCCGCTCTATGTGTAAATTCAAATTTTACCACAGCACACTCCCCTAAATTTATAAACTTTCACGTGTGCTTTCACTCAAAGTTTTAATCGAATTTATGGCACGTAATAACCTTAAACTACTTAAATTTTAAAAGGTAAAAACCCTTCTACGAGGAAGAAATTCGTAATTTTTGGTTTAAAGGCTTTTACAGAGATCATAATTTAAGTGTTGTCATAATTGCTGTAACTTGTTATCTTTAATATTAATGTATGTATAATTGTAAACTAAGAACAAATACTGCTGAATTGCATAATTGTTAGAGCTTTTAAAGTCTCTGAAGACCTCTTACCGCACAGAGATAATATCCATAAAAAATCTATTTTATGTACACACCTCTACGATCAAGTATTGTTGGATATGTATTGAATTCTATCAGATAAATCATACTTATTTGCATATAGATATAATACCGAGGGATAAAAAAATTATTTTAGAATATGTATCCGGTGAGAAAGTTTTAAATTAAACATATTAATTAATGTTTCAACTTCGGAACTTTTGCTGCAATGTTTACTTACTGTGTACCGCAAATGCCGATTTACAATAAAACTTTTGTGCGAAGTCTTTACTTACTAGGGCGCCTTCATTTACTCTACGAATAATGGTTTCCTCTTCGAACAAGTGCCTCAAGCTATTTTGCGCTTACTTCTTATGCTTGCAATTGCTTTGTGTAAGACTTTAGTATTCTTTGTGTTTCTAAAATGCATCTTTTTAATTTTTTATATGTCAACTATAAAGCCAGTTTATGTACTCAATTAAAAGTTTTGTCAAGATGCCTTACAAAACTTTCAATTTTTTACATGTAATGACACTTAATGTATACTTTAAAAGCATACGCATTAGATAACTACTTAAGCTCCCTTTTACAAAAAAAAATATTTACACTACCAACTCAAATCTAAGGTAAGTTAACTAAACTAGTTACTACTTAGTTAAATCTTGACCTATTAAATTTATATTTTGTATGATGGACTTTTCACGATATTAGTATCAGCACATTAATATTAAAATAATTAACGGGGCTTGTTAAAAATTTAAACATACCAAAAGTTTAATGGTCGTATAAATTTTTAATTTATGTTTTAACTCCAGATGCCTTTTGGAGTATTGGTGGTTTTAATAGAATGTTAACCCACCAACCAGCACTAGGCCAGCATGGTGGGCTAAGACCCAATTCTCCTCAATGTACACCAACGAAAGACGTTATCTTTGGGGGAGGCCTATGTCTAGCAGTGGACGTCTATCTGTTGTGCATAAAGAGAAAGCTCTCTCTCAGACACAAGCTTCACGTCTACAAGGTATGCGTAAGACCTATAATGTCTTACGCCAGCCTAGTCTTCGCCCATTCGTCTGGAGCATCCCTCAAACCCCTGCAGGTTCTTCAAAACCGTTTCACCCGCACCGCAACCGGTGCCGAATAGTACCAGCGCAATGTGGACCTCCACAGCGACCTCAAACTCCCGACCATAGCGGAGCACTTCAGAGAGTGCTCCGAAACATATTTCGCCAAGGCGTCAACTCACCCTAACCTTCTCGTCGGATAACTACACTCCAAGTAGTACACATCTTTTGTAAACAGGCCATTGGATCCTGGTCCACAAGCCCAGTGTCAGATAAGCAGTAAAAGTTGCATGGCTTTCAGCGCTAACATCGTCAGGAATCTAGCTATCGACTGATGATGATGATGTATAAAATGTTAAAATATTGTATCATTAAATTTTATTTTAATTAAACTGTTTCACTTAAGGTAAGTATAGAAAATAAATAAAAAGATATAGGTTCATACATATGACTCCTGATACGGGCTCACGTACGCCATTAACACGAAGAGAACTTAGTTCATTGCCAACTTATGACTCTAATTATATTTTAAAAGTGTAATTTCATCTTATGCACTAGAATTATATATTCAATTTGTACTATTTATTTTATTTATTTTTTATTTATTATTATTATAATTGTAATCTGTACTAACTTATCCTAAATGATATTTTTATTTTGTTAGTTATTTGTTGCGTTATATTAATAATGAGAACGGATAAGATTAGGCGGAACCATTTTAATTTTTATGGCGTTTCGCTTTAAATAATTCAAGGCTATGGAAGCTTCCAGAAAATCAACGTCCTTTATTAAATGAATAAATTAGTACATCAGTTCCAAGAAAACTAGATAGTGTTTAACTTGATTATTATGAATTATAACCATTTTATATATTTTACATCTTAATTTTGTCTGTACAATTTTTATACAAAAAATATTCCTAGCAGATATTTCAATTAGAGAAGGGTGTGATTTGGATATTCGCCAGGATCCCTTGTCACACTGCAGCAGCAGAGCTGACCCATCAGTGAAAGGACATCCTACTAAATATAAGCACAAAAGCGTGTCTAATTTAAAAATGCTCAATGAATCTTTTTTTTAAGGGACTCCTAATGAAACATATTGTAAAGGCAGTGGGTGTTCTGTAATACTGACGTTAAAAAAAATAATAACGATGTTTGTAAAATTAAGTTAAAAAAATTATAGTTATAACAGATCTAGCCACTATCGTACTTTTGCATTAGTTAGTTACGTAGTTTAAGGCAAATTAATGGGATTAAGCCCTTGGAGATTTTACGCTTAGTCGTTAGTTAAACGGGTTTTCCCAACACAAGCCAATAAATTATTAGTCCAGTTGAAAATTATGTCCTTTTAATAAAATTACCTCTTTAAAACGTGTTTAAAATATAGATTTTAATAAAATATTAAAAGATTTATTTGTTAGGACAATGTTTATATGGTTCTACTATTTATATGTATTATATAAGGAAATCCATAATAGTCAGGTAGATTATCGTATTATAAACATTTTCTACGCAGCAAGCATACATAGTTTAAGCTTAGTTAAGTAGTTAAGGGTAAATTTATGGAATTACACAGGTGAAAATAAATTTCGCACTCGGTCGTTAATTACAACGGGGGTTTCTGAACGGCGGCCAAGAAATTAATACGTTGATAGAATTCCGTTGTAATTAAACAGTTTAGCCGAGTTTCATCGGGTTAGTGATGATAAAATAATCATCATCACAATCATGAAACAGTTGCAATTCACAGCTGGGTATAAATCTCACCCGGCAAGAACTCTTAGCTTCGCCTCCAACTATTCGAATCAGGTCAAATTCAGCTACTTCCTCAGACTGAATCAGAAATGTGTTTTGACCTGAGCGCTTAGCGTCAACTATAAATAAGCAATAGTTTAAATATACATAAATTCTTGCGTAAATTAAATGTTAATAATATACTATATAGTGTATAAGCTATTCCTAGTATTAGTAAATTAAAAGACCGTCCTAAATATAAAATATAAACTATTTCCTTTACTATTCTTACCTACTACAATTGGCCTGAAAGTATCAAAATATTATTTATAAGTCCCATTTTTGTACATACTTCGTTGTGTTTTCCTAAATCTATTTTGCTGCCCTCTTTCTTTTCAGAATTTCATACTGGACACGTCCCTAACAAGATTTATTGCAATTACGCAATTCCTTAATTACATGAAGCGTTCTTGTGCTCAGAATTCTTATTATATAAAAATCGTTTAACAATGGCGTAAATTTAAATAATAAAAGGTTAAGCGTAGACTTATAATGAAAGCGATAAATATACTTGTTTTACTCAACTATTCATTCCTTGCAGTAATGTCTTATTTAATTATTTAGTTCGATAGTTACACCAACAAATAACATTTGACAATGTTTTCCTTAAATTTCCCGATAAAGGCTCGTCAAAAAAAAAACTTAATTTAGTTCCGACCGTTGAGAGAAAATATTCAAATAGCTTTTTGCCACGACATTAAGCCGTTATTCAAAATAAGGTTAATGTTCCATGTAACGTTTACGCAAAATAAGATTTTGCTCTATTTATTATACACATTAAATCAGCCAATTTATTTCTTCACCGAAACGTTAGTACGAATGTACTATGTATTCATAATAAAGATAAAAACGTTTTATAAGTTTCATATCTTTATTGTCATACGTCTTTGTAATCTTAAAAATAATTCGACAAAGACTTTAATGTTTAATACCTTTTCAGAAGAATATCATTTTTCTCTTGTAATGGTGTATATAAGTCTTTTACAGGGTGAAAGGTAATAAGTGTAAAAGATGTGGAGGGGTTAAAGTATAGCTTGTATCCTATCTATCTATGTATGGAATACCTCTTCCAAACACAATGTTTCTGGGGTAATTAATTATTTAAATATTTCAAAAAAATTCCCGATTTTCTAGAAAAAATTCTATGATTTTATTTCTACACAAACTTTAATTTAATAATAATTGTTTAATCATTGTTTTATTAAATTAAATTCATAATGATTATTAAATTAATTTAATTGTAAAAAATATTTCCTGACGCGTTGATACGCCGCAGCAATGACTCTATGACTTGGCAGGTGACGATTTGGAAAACGTAGCTGATATTCTTTTCCTGCTTGTAAAGAATTTCCATCACTATGTCCATAACAATAAAAAATTTCAATGTATTCTTCATTACCGTAATTCACCATCGAAATTAAATTTATTCGGTATGGAAAAGAAAAACTATTGAGAATTAAGAAGACAGCGATAATGTACGTCCGCCCATGATAGTAGTTCAATTTTAACTGTCGTACTGACTCATTAATTAAAAATTACATTGCACATGTTTTACAGTGAACTCAATATCTAAAACGACAAAAATAAGCTCGCACGTGTTACAACAAAAACAAAAGGGTCAAATTAAGAGCAGACGCGGCGTATACTTTTATGAGACTCTACAGTTTGATATTTCATAGTTCTTGGTTTTGTTACAAGTATTTTTTTCCAAATTTTAGAAACTATGTACTTTCTTATACCATGTCGAATAGGTATTGACGTCTGGTACTTATTTATGTGTATGTAATAACTCCAGAACCATCGTTTTTAGATGGGGTATTCCTTACGTAGATAGATAGGATACGAGCTATACTTTAGCCCCTCCCAGATCTTTTATACCTACTACCTTTCACCCTGTATTACCTACCTATTACGGTTTTCACAAGAATAAATAAAAGATATAGTAAACATATTCGCATATTAATCGAAGAATCATTAACGTCGAAGCCGTGAATAATTTATTTTTAAAAGAATATTTTAAATAAATTTTACGTAAATAATATTAAATTATTAACCGTCTGACAACACCGTACGATACCGAGCATTAAATACGAATAAAAAGTCCGTGAATTGAACACGGATAAGCGTTAATGTATGCCGATATGGGATTAAAGTTTCTCGCTGAATAAACAGAAACCACTCGAACCCTATGGATGTTTCGAAAATAATTTGTGAAAAATGTTGTCTGAATTAAATTCGATGATTAATGATTTGATGATTGAGACGATAATAGTACCTTACCATTACCGTATATATGCCAATATCCTTGTGTAAGCGGTATCTGTAAATCCTTATGGAAACCGCCTCGCTTACTTTCACTACAATATTGTATACCTGCTACGATAACAGCCGCGGCATGTTTCAGTTAAATAAATAATTAAACAGCCCTCCTTGATCCATTTTCTGGGACTCGGGGACTTCTCTCAGAAAGAGAGAGGCAGATAATTTTTTTTTATTGAGGGGAAAAACTTCTAAAAGATACCCTGCTCCTGAGGAGAAGACAAAACTATAAGATATAAGGCATATAAGATAAGGATTTTTACCCACTAATACTCCCTCGATGGTCATGCTCCGTGCGTAGCGGGAATCCCCCGTGAAAGCGGCGGTCCCAGAGAAGGCTATGGCTGTGCACTTTGGTACTACAAGCACTAAACCACCTCGTACTTATTGATCATCCCCGACTCCCTAATTGGAGGGCCCCCACTTTCAAAGTCCACTAACCCGAAAACCTTTTCAGTCGCCTTCTACGACAGGCAGGGTTTTCCTTAGTCCTTAATATCCCGAGACTACAAGGCAACCACGAAGCAAATCTAGAGCGGATATCACATGCCCACGGAAGAGTTCCTTGACCGGAAGCTAAATCTAAGTGGGGTTCGCACCTACGTCTATTCGAGGCGACCGCCATACAAACTGAGCTATCACGACATCGTCTCATTATCATACATGAAAGCCGGAGAACTTCGTGATTAACCGTCTTAGATTCTATTGTTAATTATCATTCAATAAAATTAGGATCAAGTGAGAAATCATAATATTTAAAGATGTACCACATTTCAAGCAACCATTTGATTACATATTTTAAAAAACAAATTGAATTAAACTTCAAATCATCATCATGCATCAAAAATTACGTTTAATATGTAGTATATAACTATAAATTTCGTAGTTTTTGAAAAAAAAATGATCATATCAAATTTCAAGAAGCAAATATAACAACACTTTGTAGTCTTATCGTATCCCAGTTGTTGTGAAAGATGTGTTTTAACCAAAAAATTTAAAAAATATAATAATAATATTTAAAAAATTAAATAAATTATTTTAATATTAGAGAAATTTTCACCTACCTTAGAAATATATATATAAAGAAATTTTGCAAAACCGACGCTCCAGGAATACATTGAATTTGAATAAAACATTTTCTTGAATTGCATAAACAAATTCGACAGCCAAGAATGTGAGAACATTTTATAAAATTGAAAAGTGTTGAACAACTTCTAAAGAATATATTATATATAACATGTATGGTACACAACAATATTCTCTTAAATTATAAAATATTTATATAAAACACATATAAGTATAATAAGATAATAAAAACACTTTGCGAAATAAGCTCGATATCACTGGTCGCAACGCCTATTGCAGCCGAGAAACAGTAGTAAGCAACAACTGAGTTCCGGTTTGACGGAGGTTGTAAGTAGTGAAATTACTGGGGTAACGAGACTGAACTTCTTATGTCTCAAAGAATTGAGCGCAATATTGTGCAGTGCACATCATCCTAACTGGCGCCACATTATTATGGGTAAGGGTACTATCAGGTGAACATCTTACTCGTCTTCTCACTTTGAAGAATAAAAAAAAAACATTTTAAATTTTAGCTTAGTTAAAACATTATTTGCTCAGATCACTGGATTGTTATAATAAAAGGTATTAAAAACTTGTCATCTACTTCCGTGAAATGTTTCTTTGTATTGTTTTTAATTGATAACTTAATTTATATTTTAAAACCAAAATACTACCAGTATATGGGACTTCAAAATTGCTGCTAAAATGGCCACGGTTTATATAGACATATATTTAAATCTGCTATTCTCCAAAGAAAAAAATTTTGACAGTAAAAATATCTTTAATCTGTTAATAATACTAGATAACAGTAAATTCTATTTCATAACACTAAGTTTTACGTTGTTTATTATTATTACCAGTACCAGTACTGTTTTTTTTTTATAGGAAGGATGGGCAATTGAGAGATCAGTTCACCTGGTGGAAAATGATCACTGACATTCATGGACAGTTGCATATACCAGAGGCGCAGCGGCTGAGTTGCCGATCTTTAAGTCTCTGTTGCCGGACACCAGCTAGACAGTTACCACCACAGCTCCTATTTCTACCTCCAAACATTACGCCAGTATTACTGTGCTCTGTTATGAACGACGTTGTAGCTAGTCAAATTACTGCGGTAAAGAAACTTCACATTCTTTGTGTAGTGTACATTATCTTAACTAGGGTCACGTTGTTATGTGCAGGCGTATCATTTACCATGATGTTTCTCCCGTCTTCAGACTTTGTTAAATACTCTTCCGTTTCCTTTATTACAAATTATGATTTTTTTTTTCATTTAAATAGTCTTGTGAATCATTCTAGGTAGGTATCGGTGTTCCTTTGTCATTGCTTGGGGTATATAAAATTTTATATTTCTGATACGATATCTGATATATAAAGCACTTGAATATGACTATGCTAATCGTATATGAATTAAAGCAAAAAAAATATTTCAATTACAAAATGTTAACAAGGAAAGTAGAAATATATTGTTTATACGTAGTTTAAATGAAGAAAGCCGTTATTGTTTTAGTATATTCTCCTAACATAACTTGGTACAACTAGTAAGTTAAAGACTTAAAACCTTCCTTGAATAGAGAGGGGGAAATAAAACCGTTTAACGACATTTCACTCTTCTCGTGAAAGTTAGAGGGCAGAGTAGTAAAAGTCTAACTTTATGCGACTTCCTGCAACAAGGAAATCCAATTAGCAATACCAAGCCCCAGGAAGCCAGCTAGGATAAAGTGAAAATAGGCACTAGACCTATTCAACTGCATTGAACTGAGTTTAACGTCAAAATTAAGTAGATTTTTAATTCGTATGCTATTCACAAGTTTACTGACATATATGTTTGTGAAGAGTTTTATTTATAACTGCACAAGTACATTTCATATATGCTGTTACTGATATAATGATGAATGAGTATGATAATAGATATAAACACTGCTGAGAGTACCTTGTTATAAAAATAAATGATTTTTAATTTCCAAGATCTTGTCACTATATCATCAAACGAGTCTTTTTGAAGATAAAGGTAAAATTATTTTTCATATATCAAATAATAGTAACTTTAAGTTTTCGGGGTTTGATTAAATGTAAATTAAATATATATGACTATATATTTTCAATGTCTAACAGAAATTATGTGTATATACTCGTAGTAAGTTTTATATAAATAATAAAATAGCCATAGCAGTTTTAATTCTGAAGTACAAAATTTTTTAAATAAATGATCATAAGTATCATTAAATGCAATTTTTAAACTAAAAATAAAATTATTATAGACAGAGTTCAAATAACTTAAAAATGAAAAACTAATAGTAAATATCTATTATTACAGTTAAAATATATTTCTTTACGAGATAAATGTCGGCAAAAAGTTTTTAAAGTGTTTATGTTAATTTACTTAAATTATTTTATTTATGTAACTTATGTACTGGTAATAATATTAATTTGTTTAGTAGAAATAATTATTACTCTAATTTTCTGAATTCATTCACTTCATTTAATTCGTCTACACCACAGATTGATTGGAATAGAGTTAAGTGAAGCATAAAGTTTGCCTTTGTGTAAATAAAATTACTTATTTCATACAACTACTATTAAATTTTTTATCGTAATATATTGTGAAGTTTTTAATTAAAATAGTCCTTAGAGAGCTACAGGATGTAACTGGAACAAATGCTGTTACAAAAGTGAAGTAACTCACAGAGTATGTTAAATCTAAAAAAATAATTAGCACATTTATATGCATAATTTGTCCAACTACTGTGATTTATAGTAGTAACTACATCTAAAATAAAAATCAAACAATACAATGAAAAATTGTACTCGTTATGATACGGATCAAGAATCGCTATTTGTACATGAATGTATTATAAATAAAGAATGTATTATAAGTATATTGTTAAAAATAAAGTTTATACAAGCATCCGTTAGAAGAGTGAAGTGTAACGATGCATTTAATCTATTTTGTAAACATCACAGCTACAATATTGTCCAGCGAATCGATGTTTTAAAGTAAAATCAGTTTGAGACGGTCCATTGCAAATCTAAGCATAGCCGGCGTATACCCAATGGACTTAGTACGGAGCGCAGACTTTCCGCTTGACTTTTCACAATTTGATTCGAAGTTCCTTCGAGCAATCTTAACTTAATATTAAATACTACCAGCTGCCTGCAGTATTATAAGATTCAAATTAGTTATAACATTTGTATTATTAAATTATTTAGATACGATGACATGACATCTTGTGATGTCAGTCATATCTGCAGACCAGTATTTACCTCGTAAAGATCGCTTTAATATTTATCTTACGTAAACCATTTTAAAACAGTGATTATTATAATAAAAGTATGAATTCGGATCCATATCCTTAGATATAATTATTTAAAAAAAATTATCAAACTACCAGAAGAAATAAACATTGAAGTCAATACAAAATACAGAAGATGTCGACTTAACCTTTCTGTGTCATGACTACGTTATACGAGTATTTGCTTTGTGAAATCGAATTAAAGCAGGAAATTTATCAACATAGTATGAAATGTTTGTAATACATAATTTTAGTTAAACATTGATTTACTCCTGCTCGCAAATTGTTAGACCCATTTCTAATCTCGTTCATTCCGAGAAGCCTTAATTAAATTGAATAATAATTCGTATATAATTACAAAAAAGGATTTAAAGTTACAGCGGAGGGAACGGAATCCAAATTAATACTGTCGGAAACAAATAAAGAACTTAGTGGGAAAGCGAAAATATTAACTCTAAGCTTTCAGTGAACTTTGCTAAATTAGTACAAAATTATTTATTATAAATATTTAATAACAACCTTTACTTATACCATTAAAAAACTTGTTAGTATTTATAAGCATTTCAATCATAAAATTTAATAAAATCAATGTTTATTGAGCATGTTTATAAACGTAAATAACACATTAACACTTATAAATAAATGATAAATTATTATTTTCTGTTCTCTGTCTACCGGCCAATGTTAGCTGTTTTCCTCTACTATAGCATAAGGTGATTCAGCATTAGTCTTGAGGTAATAAATTCCGTCTTTTCTGTAACAAATAAAGAAGTAAATATACAAAATTTCAACAGGAATTAATGAATCAGCAGCTACTTATGAAACTACATTTGATATGAATACTTTGGAAATAATTAAAAATTATGTCTATAACGTATATTAAAATAATAATTATTCATGATTAAAGCTTCATGGATTACAAAAAGGCCTTCGACTCCACTGAAACCTTGGTCAGTTCTGGAGTCCTTACAGCAATGCTAAATCAACCACCGTGTTAGATCGATGTACTGAAGTGCCTGTACAACGCCGCAACGATGACCGTGCGAATCCAGGGACAGCAGTCGAAGCCTATCTAGTTGCAGCAAGGGGTGAGACAAGGGGATGTAATATCCCCGAAACTATTCACAACTGCGTTGGAAAACGTATTAAAGACTCTGGATTTGAACAAACGGAGCGTCAACATTAACGGCGAGTACTTATAGCACCTACGGTTTGCGGATGACGTGGTTTTAATGACAGAATCGCTGGAGGAACTTAGTCGGATGCTGAATGATCTCAATGCCGCTTCCCGATGCGCGGGACTGCAGATGAATTTGGACAAGACTAAAGTCATGTCCAATCACTTAATGATCCCTAGTCCAATAACCATCGGGAACGCGGCGTAGAGACATGGCACCTGACCGCTGGGCTGGTGTACCGATTCAAAGTAGAACAGCGAGCGGTGGGGAGAACTATGCTTGGCATTTCTCTAAGGGACAAAATCCGGAACCGAGAAATTCGACGGAGAACTAAAGTTGTCGACGTAGCTCTTAAAATCTGCAAGCTGAAGTGGCAGTGGGCTGGCCATGTTTGTCGTGCCAGTGACGGCCGATGGGAGAGAAAAGTTTTGGAGTGGAGGCCGCGTACAGATCGCAGAAGAGTTAGGACGCACTTCCTCCAGATGGACCGAAAACATCCTCAGAGCGATCGGAAGTGGGTGGATGCGAGAAGCTGAGGATCGCATTTGGTAGAAGACATTGAGGATGGCCTATATCCAGCACTGGATAAACAAAGGCTGATAATGATGAAGATTAAAGTTTCGTGCTGTTTTATAATTAATGCACCCTTAGTTAAAATCAAGTTTAACGTAAAGGAATACATTAAAATAATGATAATTTTTGAATTATATATTTAACCATAAACTCCGCCGCAGCACATGATGGTCACTTTCTAATATAAAAATTATCTATTCATTTTATTTATGATAAATATTAGCAACTCTCTTGATAACACAGCAAATCAAAACCATTTTTTTTTAATAATAATAAAAAAAATTATCATGAACATATACCAAACATCGCTATTACGATATTTAAATAATAGATTTACCCAAAATTTAAAAATGTCACCTTTCAAGGGCCAATAATTTTTATATCCTCCGACATAAACACGCATCTATGTTTATATTTGTGCGTCTATCTTCCCCATCGTACTTTCTTTTGTTTACATAGGGAAATCCTACATGGGACACTCTTCCGCGTTAAGGTTTCCCTTGATGGATATACAGGACACTTATAAGCTAAAACCCATGGTGTCCCTCTTAAAGTTTTAAGCCGGAACTACGGAAACGCTTTCGGAACACAGCGTTGGTCCTACACCGTTTTGAATTTCAAATGAACGTTACGAAAACTAACTTTATTATAATCTTAAAACAACCAAGCGGTATGTTATAACAACGAAGTGAATCCTTATCGAATGAGAGGTTTTTGAATAACGAAGATCGAACTTGAAAGAGTGGTTTTAAGCCTCTGTTGATATTGAGTTGCCGAATCGAAAATAACTCACCCGTAGTGAATATCGAAACCACCCATTATAAGGGTCTCTCCGGTACCCTGACACGAACCGTTGTAATACAGTTCGTCGTAGTCCTTGCATCGCACAGCAGTAAAGGGAACTGTTGATATGATCGATTCAGAGAAAAACATGTGTGCCCGGTTGTGTGCGCAAAGACCTGCATACAGAAACAATTTTACATTTAACTTGACTATTTTAGTATCTTTTTAAAATACCGAAAATAATAGAAAAAAAAATATGATACAAAATAATAAATAATCTCCCTCAAAGTTAAGATAAATAGTAAAATTTTTATCTATTAATGTATATTATATAACTTAAAAACAGTTATTGAATTCATTATAATACACTAAAGAAAAAAATTGGCAAGTATTTTTGTTTTAAATTTATTAGAATTCTATAATTGAACGCTATATAAATATGCTTCTTCAGATATTTAATACTGAAAGGTAGAACTATGTATATAACAAACAGTATATAGGTATGTGTTGTATACTTTAATGTGTAATAAATAGTATAGATAAATTTATTCTCTACACTTCTGTATATTTAAAAAAATTACTGCTAATTATGTCAAATAATAAATTACACCGTTACTGTTATACGCTTAAAAAGGTTACAAAGAATTTTCTTACGTATATACCATTGTATATAATATTATAACTTTTTTATTGGCAATTCGTCTACAGGTAACCTCAAATTAACATAGTGTTAAGTGACAATGAAGTCGCTGATGGTGAAACGTGCTCGGCCAGTTTACTTTGACTGTAATATGTCGACAGTCAGACCTCAGTAATGTTGTTATAGCAACAAATTTTACAATACGAGAAAAGTAAAAACCTAGTGTTTTCGTAAAACTCTACCAACAACAAAATTTCATTAATTTAAATAATTCCACAAATAAATATAAATGAAAATTTTATATTGTTGATATGGGACTTAATTATAGAGATACCTATGGCTATATAAGCGACGTTTATCTGTTTGTGCTACGTTAAGTTTACATATAGTAAACAATAGCATAAATCTTACCCCTGTAATCGAAACGGCATCCCGGTTGCCGAGTGCCGCCATTAGGATAGAAATCGATATGGCCCAGCGGCGAAGAGAAGCCCAGATAACCGCCACAAGTGTGGATTACTTCAACATGTCGCGCGTCGTGTTTGTCCAAACGAGCGTCTTTGTTGCCCAGCGTGAAAAGTGGCAACGCTGGATCCAGCCCTAAAAATTTAACAAATATGTTTGAAATTTCACTGTCCTAGACTACAGGTTCACAAACTCATTTTCTCTAACACCCACTTTTGAAATTATTTATTTTCTGATTCCTCTAATTATTCTTAATAGAATGAAGCCTTTATCTATTTAATTAAATTACTGTATTTAAAATACATTTACGTAATATTAATTTTACCTGTTATAGTATCAATAGGACCCTGCTTCACGTACGCTCCGGCAATTCCGACCACATGGGCACCTAAACTGTGACCAATTAAGTGTACATCATCCATGGAGACACCCTCCGTTATTAGAAAATTCAGGAACTCTGTTAATAGGCGGCCGACCATTGCTACATTGTAACTTGCGAGGATGTAGTTAACATTGGCGGCATTACCCCAATCTACTACTATAATATTAAGATCACTGATATTCAAATAGGCTGTAAATAATAAAAAATAATAATTTATATTATTTAATTCAAGTATAAAATATTGATGGATTTCTTTAATAAGCTTTTACATTATATTATATTTAGGTAAACACTACAATGGAACGCTAGTAAATATGTATAACGTTAGTAAAAAAAACAGCTCTAGATTTTATCATCTAAAGATTTTTTTAGTTCACTAATTACGATTCTTAAGACCCTCTTAAAGCCAGAGCAAATGCCAGAAAATGACAGAAAACAGCAGAAATATTTTTCACGAATGCTTTTTCATTTAAAATAATTGCCCGTGTACTAAACTCGGTCCTGTATTATATTTTTATGAAATCAAAGCATTTCTTAAGCCAAGA
The DNA here is from genome assembly GCA_029034505.1 of Ornithoptera priamus. Classification (NCBI taxonomy): domain Eukaryota; kingdom Metazoa; phylum Arthropoda; class Insecta; order Lepidoptera; family Papilionidae; genus Ornithoptera; species Ornithoptera priamus. Next base: position 1,118,000 of record JARDWD010000627.1, on the reverse strand, counting down.
GAAGTGTCAAACAATGAAAATTCAATGTAATATTTTTTTATTCATGTATAAATAAGAAGCAATAAAGTAAAACTTTTTTACCTTCTTTGATTGATTCGGGCATTGGACTGGAGCCATGATTAAGCCACCCATGAGTGAGAACTTTGACCTTATTGTTAAAGTTAAAATTGGAATTCCGCAGTGATGCTGTGTCGTTAATTTTAAGTTCTTGAGAGTCGTATGGATTGCGTCTGAAAATTTTATATATGAATTCAAATGTGATGAACTTGTAAAAGTATGCAACTACCGCGCTACCTCTTAAAGTAATCTGTGATCAGAGTATTACTAAAAATACTGTTCACTAAAAACTAAATAATAACATCAGATTATTTTAACGTGCAAAATCACCTTGTAAATAATTTAAACTGAACGTCCTGATCATAAACCCATCCCCAAAAGACTCTGGTTTCGTTAACGGCGGAAGCAGGCGGGTAGGTTTGTACACTCGCAAGCCATACAGGGTCGTACGGTGTCGGAGCATCCCATTTTATTGCTGAAACTATAAAGAAAGCGTTGTTCTTTCAAACATCTATTATTTGGTCTTAATTCATAATCATTTTCGTATAATTCAATCGTCTCTATTGGAAACGAAATACACATTTATAAAGTTATATTTTTTTCTTAAATGCTTGGGCCATCATAAATAACTGAAAATGTATTAATTTTATAAGAAATAATTGTATATGAAAACCGTGTTAGCATTTTTGAACATAATTCTGTGCAATAATATAATGTAACGATTTGTTCATGTGCATCTACCGTTTACATATTATAGTTAACGTTTATTTTACAAATATACTGAAAAAAAAATGTTCCAACAAAAATTATTATAAGGAGAAAAATCAATATTTTCAGTTTTTTAAATCGTGTAGCTTGTTTATGGAACTCTTTTGAAGTTTCGAGGTTTCTTCTAAAATAGAAAGATCGAAAACGGACAATTCTATAAGAAGTTATGGTACAATCATAAAAAGTAGACGAATTGAAAACCTCCTCTATCTTATAATCGGTTATACCATACATCCCCTTCTTATTTTGCTAAGCGGAATATATATTACACCAGTTTTGCTCTAGCACAAGGTGAGGGGAATTCGAAGCATGCGCGCCTTGGCGTTACTTCTGCAATAATAATGAGGAAAGTAGTAAAAAATGAGACCCTCGTAGCTTGCGAGACGTCATCGTGGTTGACACTGTGCCAGTCGACCCTATTATTTAACCGAGTTTATTAGTTTCACCATGCACATAACTATGTTGAAATGCTCACATTTCTTCAACCCTATTTCTCATTTAAGGATTTTTATAACATTTTCTTAAAAATACTTTCATACTCATAGTAAGTAAAGGTTTGACCGCTAAATATAAAGTGCTGTAATAATCCACCATCTCTGAATACAGAAAAACGGTGACGAACTGAAAAAAGCTAACTTCTAGTCTAATTGTAAAGATCCTATAATTAGATGTTTCGCCACTCTATTTACTTGTCGATGAATTTTTTGTAATATTATTCATCAATATTTGACTCCGTGGATAATTTGAGTGTCTTCAAGAAAAGAGTGAATAGGCTGTTACCAGGTTAGTGCGCCTTACCACCACAGATTACATCACCACTTAAAATCAGGTGGGATCGTGTGCAAGCGCTGACCTTGAGGATATATAAAAAAAAATTACACCTTTATTGCTTTCCTCTGCAACAGCATTTGTAATGAAAGTTTTCATGCTGCATAAAGTAATTGGAATCATTTGATTAGTGACCTAATTGTAATAAAACTATTCAATCATCTGAAAGTTTCTTAACTAGGAAAGATTAAACAGGAATTAAAAAACAGATTTTAATTATCAAAAATTTAGTTTTATCGGAGTAAAGAGCAGTACCGTTTATTTTTTGTTATTCTCTGCTTTATATGTAATGTTTATTGCTTGTTACAATTAAATTTCTATTATTAGTACTATGTTTTTTCCACAACTTTTTAATATTTTTTTATGTAAACAAAATTCTAATCAGTATAACTGTATGGCATAAAATATTTATTTGTATTCCCCCTCTTAATAATTACACAACCGAGAATAAATATAAAATCGATGTTATGTATTAAAAATTTAAAATTTACTCGATATAAATAGTACTCGATACATATAATAAGATAAATTAAAATTTATTTTTGATTAATACATTAAGAGAAAGACAGTGCTAAAATATTTATTTAAAAAAAAATCTCTTTAACACATTGCACGTTGTCTACTTTGAAAGTCTTACGTCCTTAATAAAACTCGTCAAGTATCATATCTTTAAATTAACATTCAAAGTAAGTTAACGCCGGGTAAATCTGAAGAAAGGAAGTTGTACAAAAAGAGCCCTTCTAAAATGATTAAGGTGATCATAAATATTAAATTCGTAATTAGAAAACTTCAACACGCCCTGTTAAAAGACTACTTGAAATAAGATAAAACCCTAAAAAATTTATATCGTTTATCGCTTATTAAAGTACATACAAACCTGAAGAGAAAAAAAGCAAAAAAAAAATCATCACAATATTTATCTTCACACGTAGCAGTTAAAATTCACTGATTTCAAACAAAATTGTACACGCTTCGTAAAGTTTAAAATTCTCATTTTGAAGTTACATCAACTTGATGTACCGTCGGCGAGGACTATCACATTTTCACTGGCTACGAGAGGCAGCAGTAGAATTTAAATTTGTGTAGCGGTATATTGAGAATCATTGTAATTCACAATGTGTTTACTATACACTCATCTATCATATTAAACGAACTGTTTCCGCAGACATTGCTGCCAAACTATCTCAATGGAAATAAACGATGCAAATTTTCTAGAAGTCTTTTTAATAACTATTCCTCGATCTATGACAGAAATCCGATACGAATATGTAAATTTATAGGCATGCCGACCTTTCTATAACTAAAACATTTAACTGGCTTTATGATATGTTCTAATTAAATTTAATAAACTATTACCTTTTCGTTTTTTTTTATTGCAATTCAAGTATCTTTAATATGCAAAGTTTCTTCAATTTACGGTTCATTATGATAACTGTTCTGGATATGTAAATTTATTTCTAACTCTTACGGTAATATTTTCTTTAGTAACCTTTCGCCTTTTAAACAAAGAACACAACAATGTATGCGTTTTTTAAAAATTATAATTTCGGTGACTAAATAAAGTGCTGAATTTTTTATACGAAATGTCTACTAAAAAAAAAGATGAAACATAAATTCGAATGTCGCTAAAATAGACTGTTATAAATATAGTATAAGGTAGAGCAGGGCGTTGCTGTTAATGTGTTTATTAACTTTGTTAAAAAGACCAAACATAAAATAATTAATAATAATAAGCCACTTTTTTGTCTAAAAAAATCTTAACTATGTATATAAGATTAGAAAACAACAAAAATAAATACATTAGACAAAAAGGTCCAGGACTCAGTACCTTGACTCTGGTCTCAAGTCCTGGTATTCTACCCTGGCCTGACATTTTTGAAATAATTGAACACTTAATTGTGTAAATGCTTGATTAATTAAGCTACGGAAACAGTGTGATGACTAATAGCGAATACACACGAATCAACCAGAACTGTTTGTGTCGAGTGATTGCTGCATCAAAAGCCATTTGCGGCAGTTGCGCTTAAAGGTGAACCAAGATACGATACGATACAGCGGAGGTAGTAAGTCGTCCCAACATTTTGATGCAGCAAATTTGAAACTACCTCGGGTTTGCTCCAACGCTCGTGTGTATTGGTGTAGTGAGAGGAAGAACGTGCAATCTCAATCTAGCCCTGGCGAAGTCTGCGGACCAACTAAGCTTATTATAAGGATATGATGGCATCTTAAATTTTGTCAGTGAGTGAAAAAAGCACGCTAGCTTCATAGTTCTCACGTTCTCCATTTTAAGCACATCTTTTTTATCGTATAAGGTGAATCGTGGTGTCGCAGTGGTATTGAGTAACAGTAGCGCATGCACACGTTCTGAACACGTTGTATCGCCGCAGAGGTCTTCTTAAATAGACACGAACCATATACAATATCGCAGTAGTGCAAGTGGGACAGTACCAGACTGTTACATAGCTGTTAGCATAATCTTTCGTCAATGAATTTCTAATTTTGTAAATAGTCCTAAGAGATGCAAAACATTTACGTACTGAGTTCTGAACATGTTCTTGAAGGCTTAAGTTTTCATCCATTAAAAGACCAAGGTTGCGGACGCATTTTTGTATTAGAAACACCGTGTCCGTAATTTTAATACATGGGTTGTTTTGTTTTATTAAGTTAGTTCGGTGTTTAGTTCTACAGATAATTAGGATGTTCTTGTTTAGGTTAAGAAATAATTTATGCTTGTTCGCAATTGCTTTCAGATCTTGATTAATATTGTTGATTGTACTTATTGTTGATGGAACTCCTGCAACTGATAATGGCACATAAGCGTAGATTTGAGTATCATCGGCGTAAAGGTGTAACATTAGAGAATTGCATATCTTCAACAATGTCTGCAGTATAGATAGCAAATAGAGTTGGACTGGGAATCGATCCTTGAATTACACCCTTATTGTTAGCAGCTGCTTTAGATTTGGAAAGTTCACCTATACCGGTGACGCATTGAACTATTTGACTACGGTTAGAGAAATGAGACTGAAACCAGTATACTACTTGAGAAAATCAAAGAAGCTCCAGTTTGTTGAGCAAAATAGAAATAGAAACACAATCAAATGTCCGGGAGAAGTCTATTTCTCATAATAAAACGAGTACTGTACCCTGACCATCGTCTGACGCGGTGAGAATTTCATCAACAATATGTAAGAGGGCGGAGGTAGTACTATGTTGTTTTCGAAATCCAAATTATAATGTGGGTAAAATCTTACATTCCTCTAAATATGGGGTAATTTGCATGAGGACATATTTTTCTACTACTTTAGACAACGCAGGTAGAATACTTATCGGTTAAGCTCATTTATACTTTCTATCTTGGACTTCTTAGGAATGAGTGTAATCAATGAACATTTCCATTAATCGGGGAAAATACTTGCCGATAATGATTTGTTGATAATTGCTGATATTGGGGTCAACGAACAAGGAAGTGTTAGGCTTAACATGAACATAAATATTCCATCGCAGCGTTTTGAGTTAATTGGTGACGACTCAATAATGCGGGTAATTCTTCGAGGAGAAACTTCCATAAATGTAAACACTGACTTTGAATGTCTCTCATTTTTAACATATTTTTTTTTAACTATCACACGCCGTATAAGATATACTATTAATAAAAAAATTATTTAATTTATCTCGATTTGCGAGGTCTCGAGGTAAATTGTTATAAGAACTAGGTTTTAAAAGGTTGTTTAGCCTTTTCCATGTGTCAGAGGCTTTTTTGTTGTTGGTATTGAATGTGTTTAAAATAAGCGCGTTATTCATTAAATACTGCGGCATTGTATTAATTGCGCAAATCTCGATAATATTGATAGGACGACTCACTCTTTAGCTTTTTTGCACGTTGACACGCTTTATCCCGCAACACTCGCAGAGATTTTATAGTGTCAATTAACCGAGGTGTAGAAGGTTCTTTGTATTTGCTCGTGTGCACAGGTAGAAGCAAACGTATCAATCAAGTTTAACACTAGGTAGTTAAATGTAGCCACCATGTCATTAATATTACCACATTGGAGAACAAGTTCCCATGGGGTATACTGTACGGCATTTTTAATAGTATCTGCGTTTTAAGCTGTTTATAAGAGATTGTTCTAGGGCGGAAATTATAAGTTTCGTCTAAACGAAGTTTCATACGAGTTCAATGTTTATATTTTTATCGCGTTATAGGTCTGTGTAATGCATTCTCATGATCGCGAGGTAATAAGAATAAAAAAATAACTTCAGCTCGTCATTGAAAAATTACAAGAATTTTTGGGTTCGCGGGCCTTCAACGAAGAGGCCATCATCGCTTAATAATCAAGCTCGAGAGTGGACAGTAACAGTAGCCAAGCAGTCTTGTATTTGCCATAGCACAGCGAGGGTACTAAGCAGTTCTGCAGAAGATCTAGCATCCTGCCTAACGCACCTAGGGACACTACAGAAGGGGTTGTAGTAGATGAAAATCACAAATAACTCAGACTTCTGTCAGAAGCAGATTATCTTCAGAAGATTTCGCCTCTAGGAAGAGAAGAAAACTCATTATTTGTTTTAAATTAATATATTTTTTTTAATCTTATCAAAATACGTAATAAAAACGTCTAAAGAAAATTAACTTCTGATAACGTAATCCTTGAAAGTGGCGAGTAACGTAGCAGTACTATAATTCGTAATACACTATTTTCATGTCTATCAGGTTGACGTTTTGAAACTTTCGCTTAAATTAAAAACAATTTATTTTTGTCTATGCTTTGACGTTTTTATACACAACAATAAATAGAAGTCCATTTATATGTTGGTTGCAGTGAAGAATATATAGTGAATATTATTATTATTATCATATCATACATTTTGGTTACCTGATTGAAGTTTTGTACTGTAATTTTTCCACGATTAGCAAAAAATATGGCCTTAGTGACAGAAAATCAGAAAATCCTTGAATTCCTTGAACTCGTCGGGCGGTTGAAGGTACAAAATCTTTTTATTTTAATTCTACAGCTTTTTTTTAAAAAAAAGCAGAAAAATTGAAATAACTGCTATTATATTACAGCATGTAAAAAGGACAGGCTGGGTAATATGCAATATTGATGACTGCGAAACAATAGCTGGGCATATGTATCGCATGGGATTAATGACTTTTTTGCTAACCGATGATAACAACCCTACAAACCTTGATCGCTTCAAATGTCTACAAATAGGTAGGTTGCAAGTTTTATACATTTATTCAAAACTGACTCTATTTAATTACATCATTCAATTATCAGCCAAAGGACGTCCAATGCTGGACATAGGCCTCCTCCAAAGATCTCCACATCGACGGGTCTTGCGCTGCCCCAACCAATGGCTCCGTGTGATTACAGTCGGCATGGCCTCCAGTACAGCCAAGTACTAGAGGCTGTCATTTTTAAGAGCAGTTAGATGTTTAATATATGAGAAGTGTAGAATAAATATACATATGATACAACAATAAGCATAACAAATTAATTCTTTATTACTAATAATCTAACATAACATAATATTTAAGAAATAAGCAGACTACATATTTAGTGTTTGTGAATTGTGATAAATTTCATCAACCTTGAAAAAGTTATAGATTTTATCAAAAATTAAATAATTAATCTAAATTTTACTTTTATTTATGCAGTTACTGCTAAGATTACTTGTAATAAATCTTTTGATATTTTTATCAAATTGAGGCAAATGTTTCTTGATAAATAATGTAATGATTTCTAATTTTCAGCACTAGTTCATGATTTAGCTGAATGTATTGTTGGTGACATTACTCCTCATTGTGGAGTTTCTCCAGAGGAAAAACATAAGCAAGAAGATGAAGCTATGAAAAAAATTGCACAGCTCACTGGCTTTGCTGGGGATAGAATGTATAACCTTTATAAGGTATTAGTAATTAAATCAAAATACACACAAATACATCACTATTGGGTATCAGATTAAAAAGACAATGGTATTTTGTTATAAATAATTTTTAACAATTTTTTCAGGAATATGAAGACCAAAGCTCTCCAGAAGCAAAATTTGCTAAGGACTTGGACAGATATGATATGATTTTACAAGCATTTGAATATGAAAAACGCGAAAGTGCACCAAAAAAATTAGAGGAATTCTTCAAGTCCACCGAAGGGAAATTTGACCACCCATTCATACAACAACTTGTTAAAGAGCTTTACAAACAAAGAGAGGAGTTTGAAAACCAGATTCTACTTAATGGAAATGCCTAATTAAAATTTATTATTTCAATTTACTTCTATGTTGCATTATAAATGCTTCTTTGAGTTGTTTAATCTCTGGCAAGGCTATAAAACAATTACATTTTATATTATTGGTCAATTTTATAATTGTAATCTATAGCTATTTAACTTCTGAAAATTATTTTGATTTTAATTTTTCTATTTCTCGTTTGGTGCATTGTGATACTTTTGCAAACTTAATACTATTGATATGTAAGTAATATTCTTCTATTATTAATATTCATATTTGTTAGATAGGCAATATCCACAACTCATTAACTAACCACATATTTTCAGTTGAGACATAGCTCCAATAAACTAATGTTACCAACAATTTTTGGAGTAGGACCTTGGGGAACCAAAAAACTTAGTAACTGTAGCAATCCATTAGCATGAACACCATGCCAGGATGATTATTCTGTAAAACTGTCTGCTGCAATGTTTGTTACTCAATATGACAGTTCATTCTTGTTCAGATTTACTTCTAAGTCATATTCTTAGCACCAAAACTGTAATGTGTTTGATCTAATATGATTGAAGATAATATCTACAAATTCACTATCAGCATAACATTGAAGTTTTCTGCATAACCAATTTTGTAAAGGCCATTGCTGTTTAGTCTTCCTAATCATTTTATTAACAACTAAGTTTCACAGCAACTTTAAGTCTCACTTTGTGTGAAGCGTCTAATAATATTAGCTCTCATTTATTGCGCTGATTCTCATTATTCTATAAAAAAGCATGCATACTATTTAGTCGGTGAAGTTCTAGATTAAGTTATTATAGCTGATGCAATTTGGCAAGTCAAAAGCTGAAAATGATGGTATTAAGCCATAACTATAGTTTTGAGTTATTAACAAAATGTAATGCTGATTTTATGTTTCCACACACTCTTAAAGATCCCCTATCCTCCATTAAGGTAGCCACTAGCTTCCGCTGCTTAAGGCATAAAATGTCTGAGTCTGATAGACTTTATTGTTAGAACTTTTCAGATTTGAAATATGGAGGTGTAATGTGTACTTCATGGTTTTGCCTATCTATACAAATGTGGAATCCATAGAATCTGTATTATATTTCTTTATATAGTAAACAAGCAGCATTCTTCCGTATTTTTATGTCAAACGTTTTTATTTGTTATTATTATGTATATTTTATTAGTGTTACACATTTATTTCCGAGTTATTTTCTGTTAAAGTACTTATTGTTAATTATCTTACTAATATTTGATTGTTTTGATGGAAATCACAAATATTCGTAAGTGATACAGTAGCTGTAATCTAAAATTGCAACATTTATTTAAATAAATTAATTTCATATACTATATTTATACATATGCAACTTTATAATATAATGTCTGTGTTAATTTTTAATTAGCCCTCTATTACATTTTACTATAACCATTATAATATAGTATTTTATTAAAAAAATCTAATACTGCTACAAATTTTCTACCTTTTTAATGTAAAGTTTTTGGTTTGTATAATATCTTTTACAGTTATTTACTTCTCGAAAGGCCTGTGGTTTTAAAATTGTAACTGTTTTAGATTTTAGTATATATGCAAAATGAAAATCATTTATGTCTGCAGGTGAATTTAGACTCCCAGCCGGTTAGTCAGATCAATATGCTAGTAACAATACTAGGGAATACTTTGCTCTCTTTTTGGTGTTATTAAATTTTCAACCAAAGGCAAATGATAAAAATATAATAGTTCAAACTATAGGCCTATCTACATTCATGTGAAGAGGAGTCACTAAAATATTATAAGTATGTAACATTTAGCCACAGACACAGTAAATTCCCATTTTTAATAAGCATTGGCCGAGAAGTTTTTCTGTAAAATACTTATTTCTGTAAAGCAGGAACTGTCACTCTTAATAATGAGGCACAAGTTACGATGATAATTTATATATATTATGCTCATTATTTTGACATATGGACGTAAGCACAACACACAATGTTTATTATCTTATTTAATTTGATTTAAAAATACAAACTAAAAATTTATTCTACGATTTAAGAAAATTCTCTATTTAAACATTTTATATACTTTTTATTTACGGGTATGTAGTTCTAAAAGAGTTAGTGAATATTATCGATCTTTTGAAAGACTTAGGAGTAAGAGTTTAAATAAATAATATGAGAAGATAGTTACCTCAATTAGTTCAATATCATTTGATGATTAAGTATTCAATAGTATTTAGTTTAGATATTATATAAAAAGAGCATGATGTGCTTAAACAAGTTGTATGTTGTCACACAAAACTACTCATTTATTATATAACAAATATATTTGCTACAAAATATCCATCACTTATTGTTTATTTTTTCACCTATTTTTAATAGTGACCGTTGCTAATAACACCGGACATGATATTAATCGTAAAAGGCGTTAGTTAAACATTTAATTTGTGAATTAAAGCAAGTGATAAATTGATATGAAAAAAATGATTGCCGATATAATAGACGTGTTCCAATATAAATGATAGGTTACTGGTGGTAGATATCTGTCGCCGGAGATCGTCTATGTAGGTACCACCGCAGCGACTATTTCTATCGCCAAACCGAAGTGTGCAAACATTTCTTTGTTCGGGTTAGAAGGGCGCTGTAGCTAGTGAAATTACTATAGTAACGAGACTAGATCTTACGTCTAAAGCCGACCAACGCAGTGATGCAATGTATATTATCTTAACTAGCGCCACATTGTTATGGGGAGTGTATTACTTTTCATCAGGCGATCGTGTTGCTCGTCTTATCGCTCCGGCGTATTAAAAAAAGACAGGTATGGTTTTTTTATTAACATTGGTATACCTCAGTTTCATATGACGTTAAGTGATAATCAGCCCATGGATGGTGATATGGACTTCACTTAGAATACTGTCATAAACAGGATTACTCTTATTGCAATAAATTTATAATATTAAAGTAGTAGTCAGCGAGAGAAGTTAGAAAAATGTATCGTTATCCGAATCTCACATGAAGCTTGAAAATCGCACCAAAGATCCTTGAATAGCAATAAAAGCTGTTGGTCGCTGTGCCACGGAGACAATAATGACAATCTTAAATTTTACATTAAAAAATATCAAAAGGAGACAAACATCTAATTCTAGATTATAAACTTTTTTTTCTCAAAGTTTACTTCTACCGTAAAAATGTTTCGTTATACATATTAGGTCCTTACATATGAAATAAGCGTTTCGTCGTACTGACCACTTTAATCTGAAATATCTCCTCTTTGGTTAAGAATTCCAAATTCATATTTATAAATTCATTTAGATGGTTCATTTGAGTTTTGAAAACACTCATTCATTTGTTTTTTCCTCATTATTTTTTTCTTTGGCGTAGCTTATTACCGCACAATGGTTAACATGAAATATCGTTATGTGCAACCGTGGCACCAGTGCTGCAGAAACGGCCCGAAGGATTAATGATGTGTACGGCGGTGGTGTCGCAAAAGAAAGCACGATATGTTTTTAGTTTCAACGTTTTCGTTTGGGAAATTTCCACCTTCAGAACCAACCCCGTGGACGGCCGGAGACCAAAGTAGAAAATTAAGAATTAAAGGCTGCTGTAGAAGCGGATCCATCACAAAACACTTCAGTGATAGCTGCAGGCTTCGGGGTAAGTGACAAAATTATTAATCCACTTATAGCTCGGAAAAGTAAAAAAACTAACGATGGGTACCTCATGAATTAAGTGAATCGAACTTGCAAACACGCGTCGACTGCTGTGTTACTTTGTTTAACCGACACAATAATGAAGGGATTTGAAATTGAATCATTACCTGTGATGAAAAGTGGATACTGTATGATTATCGGAAGCACTCATCGGAAGGCTGAACCATGGACACCCAGCTAAATCCTGCCCTAAACAAAAATTGACTCAAAAAGTTACTTGCGAGTGTTTGGTGGACTAGCGCCGGTGTCGTTCACTATAGCTTTCTAAAATCTGGCCCAACTATTACAGCAGATATCTATGTCAGCAACTGCAAACCATGAAGGAAGAACTAGCTGCTAAACAACCGAAATTGGTCAATCGTTCTAGGTCACTGCTGCTTCACGACAACGCAAGACCACACACTACACAACAAAAACCAATAAGTTAGGCGAGTTACAATTGGAATGTCTGCGACATCTACCGTACGCCCCGGATCTTGCCCCAACAGATTACTATTTATTCCGGAATTGGGACAACTTCTTACAAGGAAAAAAATTCAACTCCGATACGGCAATCCAAACCGCCTTCAAAGAGTTTATTGATTCTCGCCCCCCATAGTTTTTTTTATGAAGGGATCAATGAACTACCTATGAGATGGCAAAAGTGCATAGATAATGACGGTACATAATTTGATTAATTAAATATATTTTATAAAAAAAAAACGGACTATATATTCCTCCCGTACAAAACGCCAATTTCATACGTAAGGACCTAATAAAATTGTATACCAAACTAAGTTTGGGAATTTATGGTCTTAAGAACAAACTCTATCGATCAACACTTAGCACATGAAATCTAATCTTTATTCTTTGTAGTAGTCTTCAAAATTAATGTTACTATAAAATTAGCAAGTCATCGCAATATCGCCCATGACATTTGTTGCCAAATTTTGTGTCCAAGGTTTTTGAACTATCTTAATTTATTTGCAGTATTACTATTGAAAAAAGAAAACTTAAATGTTTTGAAGTCTTTATTGTACAAAATTGAATAGTTGAATAGTAGTATACATACAAATCTATTCAGTCAAATCAAGACTCATAAATGCTATTATAATGTCACATAATACGTTTTATATTTCCCATTTCAAGTAGTAGTCAGATCAATTATTCTTTTTCATATTCATGCAATCTTACATTTGCAAATATAACAAAGAAACCAGCATAATTATAGAATTATTTATTAAACTAGACATTACACAGAAATTTCAGAATTTACGTGGGTAATCTTATATTAAATGATTGCTTCTGTATCACTTGAACAATTTTAACTCCCAGCAAACAAACTCGAGTACCAAAAAATTGTTCATAACATTCAGCTATCAAAAAGATGCCCATATATTTCACTGAACTGCTTGTTTCTGATTACATGGTTCACCCTGTTCTTCTTTTTTTCGTTGCTTCTCTCTCATCAACTCGGCATCTCTGCAATCATACATGAGTCTCATCAGTTCATTACTTACAAAAGATTTGATATTCAGATAGGATACTGTTGCATTAACAAAGGTAGCTCTTAAGAATATTTTGAACATTCATTCATCAAGTAAAAGAAGGATTTTAGTTTCTTTATTGGAATATTTCTACAAATTAGGTATTTTAAGAGTATAAATATTTAAAGGTTATATGTAAATTTAATTATAAAAATTTTAGTTGAAATATTCAAAAATTATTATTTGGAACAAATGTACCTATGTTTTCTTTCAGAAAGAGACAATCCTGTTTTTTCGCTAGCAGTTTTCTTCTTTTGCATTTCTTGTTGTTTCTTTTGATTTTTGGCGCGAGCCAAGTCTCTCTGATTTCCACCTGTAATTTAAATTAATCATTTTAGATGCGAAAATACTTAACGCACCACTAAAACCTTGAAATCTACACAAACATTGTGAATTACCATATTATTTATATTCCCATTTATTGTTACATATTATGGAATTAAAATAGTTATATATGTGATACTAGAGCTGTTAATTAACACGGTCGTTTATGTTTACATAATGAAGGCGTCATTTATTCGTATGTCGATTTTGTCATAGATATTTCTATGAATCTAGAATGTTCGAAAGCACATTTTATTACAAATAACCTGAAATCGACGCGAAAAATATAAACAGCAATGTCGCACGCATATATGCTTTATCTATTTAACAACAAGTCAAATGAATAATAAACTCTTACTCACGGGTCATAATGGTTTTGAAATCTCAATGTAGTAAATAGATTTTTTTTTTTAATTTTGGTCCTATTTTTACGAAAGTCCGGACGATACGCTAGTCCGGCCGAAACCTAGGACAACGCACCGCCCTTCTTGTTGCCAATTTGAAAGGAACTTTGGAAGCAACTAAAAGAGAAGAGCTGGCTTAAACAAAGCCCCGACCAGCTGGCTGCACCACTTTTATCATAAACAATAGAACGGAAACAATGCTACAGAATATATAAAGACACAGATTAACTTAAAAAATAGATTTACGTCAAAACACTACTTATTATTTTAAAACGTTAAAAAACTTATTGATAAATTGTAGTAAAATACTTATGATATTTTGTATCAAATCAATCGACTGCCCTACAGATTTCTGGTATTTTATAAAAAAACATTGCGGCTTTATTCCTTTGCTTTTACCATAAGTAAAAAAAAAGTTTTGCTTTATCTATACCGTTCTGTTCGCCCGAGATTTTAGCAGTAATTACTGTAACTTTAGCGTTATTAATTTTTATGTGGAACTGTCAGAATGTCGGTTAATACACAAATGCATTTAAGTAATAATAAAAAAAATGATAAATCTTTTAAGCCTTTATTTCCTAAGCAAGCAGAATGTTCATATGTGTCTTGTTATTGGCAAGTAATCTTTTGATTAATGTTTTTTAACTGTTGTTATACATATATTAACTGTTTTTTCATTATATAGCGAAGAGAATGTTTGGAAATTATGTCAAGATGTATCAATAAGAGTTCCTGGAGAATTGGATAGGTGCTTCGTTATTTTTATATCGAATCTTTGCCGAACTGTGCCTTTGTGGAAACAAAGGGCTGGGCGTGAAGAGGATCGTCTGGTCATATGGGTTTGTATTTTGAACATAATGCTTAAACAAAAGAAAACTATTTAGCATATTATTTTTCGAAAAACAATCGTGGTGAAGTAATACATAACAGTGTCAAGTTTTTCATGCTTTTTATCGATACTTTGTTTTGTATTTATTTTTGTCTATAAAATTTAAGTATACTTTATTTATTTCGTACAGTTATTAAATAACAGCATTATTTCGAAATATCACATAATTTTAAATAATAAATTTCATTGAAAAATCAATGAACTACTGTATTGTATATTGCACTTTAACAGTTTTTTTTTAATTTTATATGCATTTTTGGTACTAGTAGTAACATCATATTAAATTTTTTTTTGGTTCATTTAAGTGTTAACTACTTAGTTATACTACTACTAAATTACAATGAATTATACAGAATGTTTTTAATTTTCAGGATTACCATGTGATATTTTTGTACTCATGGGATTCTAAGACTTGCCTTGTCTATGATCTTGATTCGGAACTACCTTTTCCAACATTTTTTCATAAATATGTGACAGAAACCTTTCGCACTGACCAGGTTTTAAAATCAGACTTTCACAGGTTAGCATTTTTTTTACTAATAAAACAACATTACTCCTAATGTCGTGATTATGTTTTATAAATACATTAAAGTGTCTTTTAAACCTATTTAGTGTAAAAATAGACACATTTGTATAATTTGTAGTTTTGAATTCCATATCAAAACAATGTCTATGAAAGAATCAGTTTGGACAAATGATAATAAAAATAGCTCTTAATTCTTTATTAATAAATCATTTCCTGGGTAAAGTAATACATAATTGTCTTTAGGATATTCTGAAATTAGGATTTGAAAAACATAAATGCAAGTAATATTTTAATGTTACATTAACAATAAACTTAATACAAAAAAGTATTATAAAAACATATAATTTGTAAGTGCTAATCTATTTAACTTTGTATAGAAATTTGTATTTTTTTTTAAGAAGAGTTATTTTTTTAGATTCTTTCGTGTAGTTCCTGCAAAACAATTCCTGCAGCACTTTGCATCTGATCGTCGTCACATGAAGAGGCCTGATGGCTCTTGGATTAAGCCTCCACCCCCATACCCTGCAATATGTACAAGCGGTATGTATGTAATGTTTTATATCACTTGTATGATTCTACATACTATTATAATATATTTTATGTTATTTATTACAGTCTCAACTCACAACTTGGATGAATATATAAACATGGATCTAGGTTCCGGGCCTGGCCAAGTTTTAAATCTTACAGATTTTGTACATCGGTTTTATAAAGTAGAAAAATAGTAATTTTAAGTTAGGTTGTTATATTGTGTTTGAATAACCTACTCTGGTTTTGTTTTTATTGATTATGTTTTAATAATCTGTTGTTTTTTTTTATTAATAAGTTTAATGCCAAATAATCTCTTTAAAAGTTTTAGTTAATTGTTTTTTCTACCTTTAAAGTAATCTTTGTTAAAACTGCTACATTGTCAGTATTTCATTAAAAATATATTTATTTTGTGGTTATCTTATAACAATTCCAAACACACTATTTAACTGATATTTATTATTTATTTGATCCCACAGTTACAAGTACTATGCATAGCTTTTTTACAAAAACTTAAAATATTGTTATTAATTTGTTAATAATTTTAAGTGTTATGTACTTAAACATTTTATATTATACAGAGCACATTTAACAATTTATATTCTCACAAACACACCATGAAATGGATTTGCACAATAAGAAAGATTTTAATCTTCAATAAATAGCAGAATTCTAGATATTACAGGTCAAATTACTATGTAGGAATTTATTTAACTTTTAATATTTTTTTCCAATGTCTTTGTTAGTAAATAATCTACATAGAAATTTGATACAAAGATCTTAATATTGTCACGGCTTTATAATGAAAATGGCATTAAAATTTTTAATGGGTAAAGTTGATATAAATATAATTTTTTTTTTATAAAAAAGATATGATATTCTTTATATTAATTACTTATTCTAGGTTATTTCAAATATATTTCTGATGTTTCAGATCAAATCTTAAGTCAAATGATCAATATACAAGATATTTACTATCATTATTTAAATGAGTAAAAAATTATTTAGTTATATTTATATTAAGTAAATTTTATTAGCATATTTATCAATTTTAAAAACTAGTGTTAAGATCTATATCCATATTATTAAGCCTCTTTTTAGAAATAAGTAAATAATAACCATGAATGGATTAAAAATTGTTAAATTAGAAAACCAGTTACAGTTATTGCAGAGATTTTCTCTAATTCTTAAGAGTACCATGCGTTTCCATGTGTCAACTGTCTCCGTGGTGCAGTGGATATGCCTGTCGTAAAGCTCCAGGGCTATATATGTGTAGTTTAGATGGTGGTAGGGTTTTCTCTAATGCACCTTACTAATGATCACACTCATATTGTAAATCTGCCCGTATAACAGCATTGCTATATTCTGGCTGTCAACACGAGAGCCAGAATATTCTGGATAACCACTCTTCACCATGGTCTCTTTGTCAGTTAATACCATAGGAAATGAGGTCAAATATTAGATTGTTATGAAACTCTGAAGTTACCATCTAAAAGGTCTTCTATTATCGAATAAGTTTTATATGGATTAATCAACTTTTGATATTTGCCTGTTATTCGTTGTTCTGCTATGGTCATGTTTCATAAGGTTTCTTTATGACTACGTATTTATGAAAATTATACTTATCTAGGTTGTTAAAATAAAACGCAATTGTCGTGAATAAGAAATATTTGATTGTAACGGCATTGAATACAATAGGTGAAATAATTTTCATTAAAAATTATACAAAAGCATGTTAATTATGGTGACATTTCGCGTGTCTGGCCGTAAGTTAAAGTTGAAGTTTATAATGACGGTTTCGTGACAATTTCAGTTCACCTTATGCATAAACGTCACGCGATTCTTTCGACAATAGCTCTTAAACACGCGCAAATATAATAATTACAATTTGAAAACCTTATTTTGTATTACTTCTTTTATCGTCCAATTTATATTTTGATTCGCATAATTATCCTGTAAAGGATATATTAAACGACACACGTTTAACCTTCGTTAGGAAATGCGTTTGTTTCCATATATCTCACATTGAACAGGTTATCCTTTGAAAGAAACGTACAAATGTTAATACGTAGTTCGACTATTAAGTCCTTAATTTAAATTAATGTTACTTATTTGTGAATTATATTGTACCTTGGTGATAAATAACACTTAAGTATAATTATTATTGTAATGTATATTGTCGCGGAGTAGCTTTTGTATGTTGTTAAATCTATTTAATAATTTTGTATTAACTTTTTATACACTCTTTTTAACCTTCCCAAGCACCGTTAGCGTATATTATGTAACGATACTTAAACTTACATATTTATACATATAACTTGATTTGCATTTGTTCTAACAATTATCTATTAATTACTATTTAACATTATAATAGAATCTTGTTCTTTTTTTAAAAAATAAATTGTCTATGATAATATATATATACAGCCAATAACATTTGTTTAATGAAATTATCTATTTATTAGTAAATAAGATCTTGTTATTGTATTACTATTATCAGTTATGGATACTCATTGTTATACTTTGTCTATGTTTAATTATTGTTGCACGTTGCGTGTTGTTTTTAAACTATTTTTAAGAAATTTTCCATTTCAAATTGCACGTTGTATAATTTAACGTCTCCTGCAGGGTTGTTAATCTGTGTTCAAAGTTACATTCTTACCTCCTAGTCACTGTTCAAAGTATTTTTTAATTGTTATATTTTAACATGCTTATGCCTTACCTACATTACAATTGTACGGATTTTCTGTATTGACTTTAAAATTTTATTTTGTTAGCGACATAAACTCTAGTCATCTTCTCGTTACCTGTTAAGAATATTTACTGTATTATGCGAGCACTATCGTTTAAGGCGTAGCTGGATGCATTATGGGACCAAAGTACATTGTAACGAATGGATGATGTGGGATCTATCGAGTCAAGGAAATATTGAAGTCCGGGATGTGTTGATGTCCCACTGGTTACGCCTTTATCTTATTACATACTATTCACTATTTATACTTAATTCAATTGATACCTTCCTTCTACGCCTTTAATATCTATTCGACTGATAGCTACAAGTGATAAATATTATGCTTAGGCTTTTAATGTGAACTTACATGTGTTAAGAACATTTCAAGCTGAAATAATAAAGAAAAACTACATGCTAAATTGCTGTTTCAATTCACGTTTGTTTAACGAAAGAAGTACTTTTTATTATTGAATGATATGAATGAGATGTTCACATGGTATTAAGTGATACGCCTCCCCATAAAGTGACGCTAGTTAGGATTTTATACACTGCATCAATTTGTGCTCGTCGTCTTAAGACGTCGAGTCTCGTTATTTCAGCAATAACACCAGCTACAGGGCCCTTCATCAATCAATCAGAACAGTAATGTTTGCGGTGGTACCTACAAAGGCGACCTTCGAGCCTACCATCAGTAAAACAGTCTAGTCAAGGATGAATACATAAGGACTGGTATCTATTATTTTATAACAGGTTAATAACTTAAAATTAGCTTTAAACGAACCAGTTTGAAATGCAGAAGTATACACGAGGCTCTGGCAGTCAGCGCAACACGGGAAATACATGGCCACAACATGTTGGAAACACTCGTGCGTAGTATAAAATTCATACTAATTAATTTGTTGATACGACTGCGTTACTTAACGACAGTTGTGTACTTCTTTTTAAAGTGTCCCTCCAAGTGAAGGAAGTGATGTTGTATCTTTATTATTCGACAAAGAGACGACCCGGAAATGCATTTAAAATCAGCCAATAAACGTCCACTGCTGGACACAGGCCTCTTTCAGCGGTATTTCCGGGCCCTTCAGCGTATCGATCGTCAGTCCTTCCTTCTAGGTTCCGCTCATTTCAACTTAAAACTAGCAATCCATTAGGTGATGATAGACGACGCCTGCCCGTATCATCGGTACCCAAAATAAAGATATACACCATGTGATGCTAGGCACCTTAAAACAAGACCCCAGTGTTTTCACTACATACAACACCTTTCAAACCGGAACACGGTAATGTTTAGCAGCAGAAATAGAACCTATGATGTACCATGCATATCAAGACAGTTGCCAGTATAAAAGTATTTATTATTTATTAAATTATTTAAAAAAACAATTCCGTTAATATGTATTATATTTAATTCTTAATAAGACTATGTATTCACATAAACACAGTCGAAACAAATTTGTTACTTCCAATGTTTTAATTTAAATTGTCAATGAGTTAATATCTCAGCGCCGTTATCGGTGATAAGCACCGTGTGCTCCACTTGTGCGGTTCGAGCACCATCTCGTGTAATGACAGTCCATCCATCATTTAAAATAACAGTGTCTTCGCTACCGTGTGATAGCACCGGTTCTATTGTGAATGTCATTCCAGATTTCATGAGACCTGGATACCCGTTCACTGAAACATAGATATATAGTTATATATAACCAGTGTTTAGCTCAATTTGTTCACAAATATTTATAATAAAAAGTTTAAATAAAATAAACCATTTGCTTAAGAATTACCATTCAGGTTATTACTATCGTAATGTCTATATTCTTGACGCCAAACAGTATGCTCTAGCTAATAAAAAAAATACTGTGGTCAAAAGATCCAAGATCCTAAGTATCACGACGTAGGCATAATGTAGTATATACTATATGTAGTATACATAGTTTTAACTAGCACATTTTTATAGATAGACATATCAGTTACCACAAGATGAACATCCTGCACGACCTGAAGATTCAACAAGTTAAAAAACTCTATGTCCTACCAACACATGTATGATATATTTCTGGAGGTCCATGAAAATATTCTCCGATGCCATGACCTAAAAAGGCTGGTAACACCGTAAGATTGTTCCTTCTAGCGTGCCTGGTTATTACTGAAGCAATGTGGTAAAAAGGTACTCCCGGTCCACAACATTTAATAGCCTGAAGTAAAAGATTCATTAAATATCTTTCCAGAGTATACATAACAATAAGTAACAATTGTAATCATATCTTACATTGTCAAGACATTCTTCTGTAATGATGATAAGCTCTTTACCTTTGTCATCTACATTTCCCACTAAAAATGTTTTTGAACAATCGCCATGGTACTGCTTAAAAAATACCTAAAAAGGAGAATCTTATAAAATGTATGTTTTCTATTAGCTTTCTTTCATATATTAACAGGTTGTGCTCAACTGTAATATCTTGTTAATAATGAAAGAACGAAAAATTATTTCTAATACTTCTTCCATTTGTACTCTGTCACATAACATGACAATGAACTGAACATTATGTTGCTTTAAAATATTTAAGATAAGAACATTCATTGAACAATAAGTTATATAACCACAACAATATACAAAAGAGATGTTTAAAAATATTTTTGTTTATTAACTCTAAGTATCTTAGATTTTAGTTAATAAAATATATAACTGGTACCAGTTCTTGATATGCTCCTTTATACTCTTTGAAGTGATCAACAGACCAAACTACTATAGAAATTCCCCTTTTGAATTATAAATTTGATGTTACTTAATTTTTGGAGTATCTAGATGTATACTTTTTTATTATAACATTTTTGTTATTAAAAATCAAAAACACAAATGGTAATGGCTAAAACAACAAATAGTTTTAACCTTACTGTTATGTCAACATTAATAATATCTCCATCTTGCAGTTGTCTGTGATCGGGGATGCCATGAACAGCTACATTGTTAACTGATGTGCAAACACTCTTCGGAAAACCCATATAATGTAGAGGGGATGGGTAGGCACCAGCTTCTATAGTCAATGTGTGAACTATTTCATCAATTTTATCTGTTGTTAGACCTGCCTGCAAAATTACAGGAACATATGTGTTGAGATTGATCAATTCACAGCACGCTTAACTTTATCCAGTTCCTAAACTGATATTTTTGTTTTTATATAGAGTTAAGTTGGTACCTACTGCAATTTCATATTATTATGTTGGTAGATGACAAGACAAAAGATAATGCCTGAAAATAGAATGAAAAATAAAAGGGGTGTCAATTTTACAGAATATTAGAAGTGAAAAATATGTTAAAAACTTTAGTTCATTAAAGTTTAATACAGTTGATTTTATTAAAATGACTGTCAAATAATGTATGTGTATTTACTGCGTCTAGAGCATATTGTTTACTGAAAATGTATACTTTGAAGGGTATTTTCCCGGAGCCCAGTATTTTTTCTTACACATTTCAATAAACAAGCCAACAACCTGCCAATGATATCCAAGACCCATGAGTCCCAATAAATTTACAACAATATGTAATGTAATGTAAATTATTTTGCAAAAAGTCATAATGTTAAAAAAACACTTGTGCAGACAAAAAATTTTACTGTTACGTATTATGTGACTGTTAACATAAAAAAAACAAACCTTTATAACTCCATTTAACTGATTCAATATCGAAGCAGCTAATTTACAACTTTCCCTCATACCATTTATTTGATTTTCATTTTTTATAGGAACTACTTTTGGTGAATTGTAAGTGTTTTCTGTTACATAATCTGGTTTTATAATATGATCTGGTACCAATCTACTTGGTGAAGTTTCCACAGGATAAACTTTGTCATACACTCCAAATTTTTTTCTAGAAACAATTTAATTTATAAATTTTTAAAACAATTGTGAATAATAAAAATAAACAAAAAGAATAGAGATGGATGATTTTGGAACATTAGATTTCCAAATTATTAACCATTACTATTTAATTAACCAGATTACAATTATTTGAGTAAATTTTAATAAAATTAACTTACAAAACTTGTTTTTGTACTCTTGCGTTCAATAACTTAGGTAGCCGCATTTTTAGTCAAGAGTGAATTCACACAAAATATTTTTATAATCTGGTTTAAACAAGAAAATAATTTAAGTATTTGATATAAATTGGCAACTTCTAAACAATTATCCTTTAAACACAAAAATGTGTCAATTTCTTGAAATTGCTTACACATTAGTCCTCCATATGCGGCCTGCGGCGGCAATGGTTCTATTAGCAAAACCCATTAATACTCAATAAATAATATTGAACAGTTAAGAAAATTTTTGATTTCATAACCTTTGAAAAATAGATCCTTGAAAATAAGAAAATATTCGACGATTGACAGTTAAACTAACAGTTCATTAATTATGTTCATTATTATTTTTTTATTTACTTCTGCCAAAAAATACTATATCATAAATATATTACAAAACATTTTAACCTGCTTCCTAATTCTCTAGCTTTCTTGATATTACGTTAAACGTTAAATCTTTTCATAATTTTAAGGAAAACTAAACTTCGTGTTACCCAAAAGATACAGAGTATAAATAAAGTTAATTAAACTCTCATGTTTAATCCATGTCCTTTTGTTATTCTGTAGCACTTTCATCGGTCTTTACAAACTTTATGGTAAAACTGTGAGAGCAATTGAATGTTTAACCGGAGACTTAGGTATTATTGTTAGAAATAAAGGAGTTATATCAATAAAATTACTACTTTATATACTTAGTATTTCTTTTCATAATGTCGCAAAGTAAGTACAATTTGTTATGTATGGTTAAAAACATGGGAATGCCAACTTTATGTGATTTGCTCATTCGAAATTTTCTTTAGATTCTGAAAAAACGTCGACTCAAGATGTTGCAGACCCTACTGGACCTGTTGCTCGAAAAGGAGTACTTACATCATTTAGAACAGGCAAAACTATGGAAATACCTGAGAAGGATATCGTATGTTTTTTTATTTTAACTTAGCCTGGTAAATATAATAAAATAGTGTTGACAAATGTTAAGTCCAAAACGCCCTAGTGGATTAAGAGTTACAATATCTCTACATTTGGAGTATTGTGAAAGGCGATTAAATGGGGAGTAATTCTAGGTAAAAGTCTGCTGCTTTATGACCATTAACAGAATATTCTGCTCACTAAGTACTGATACTAATTTTTGAGAAGGCCTATAATCAGCTGTGTATTTGAATAAATATGATGAATATATAACAGCCCCAACTATATTAAATGGTAATTTTTATCAAAAATCCTTAGTTGGGGAGATGCAGATTTGTTGGTGAATTCGAAAAGTTAAATCGCATTGGAGAAGGCACTTATGGCATAGTCTGTAAGTATTAAGATATGTTCACATAAAATCAAAATAAATATCTTTTCCTAATTGAGTTATATAATTTTGTATTTGTTTTCAATTGTGTTTAATTTATGATTTTTTGTTTTTATGTACCTCTTAGTAATAAGAAATATCAGTTAAACAAAGATGAAGATTTTTACCATAAAACAAATTGCTTTGTATCAAAATAAATCATTAATATTTATTAAAATCTTATAGACAGAGCTAAAGATAAATTAAATGGCAACATTGTTGCTTTGAAGAAAGTGAGGATGGATGTTGAAAAAGATGGATTGCCTTTAAGTGGTCTTCGAGAAATCCAAGTATTAATGGCCTGCAGGCATGAGAACATCGTGCAGTTAAAGGAAGTACTTGTTGGACGCTCTTTAGAAAGGTAAAATTTTTCATTACTATTATATTCTTGCTTGAATATTACCTTGCTAAATATGAAAAGAAAATCTTGTAATTGTAAGACAATGTATATATATAAATTTTACTGACTGGTGTCAAAGTCAACTGCTTACCTTGTAATATGAAAGTCCTTGGTTTGATTCTGGGGACATAAGTAGTAGTGTCTGTGGTAGTTTTATCAAAATTGCTAAGATAATTATCACTCTTATACCATACACAGCAAGGATCAGAGTATATTGAGTACTTATGACAAGAATTAGTCTATTGTAAATTAAAAAAAATGATTGAATTTTTTTATTTAATTTTCATTTAATAATAAATATAATGATGAGTTTTAATTTTTTACAGCATATTTCTTTCAATGGAATACTGTGAGCAAGATCTAGCATCTTTACTTGACAATATGTCTTCTCCATTCACTGAGTCACAAGTCAAATGCTTAATGCTTCAAGTTCTCAAAGGTTTGAAGTATTTGCACTCCAATTTTATAGTGCATAGAGACTTGAAAGTGTCAAATTTATTACTCACTGACAAAGGATGTGTTAAAATAGGTAAATACAGTATATTTATAAATTTTTATAATATTATAAGTAAACAATAATAACATATTTTTTTGTTTAAAATTAATGATATATGTGAATTACATATTAAAATCCTGCAGGCCTAAATAATTAAAAAAGTAACATGTGTCGCAACCTCGGGATGAGGGCAGGTGTTTCATAAAACAATCCTGTCTGTCCTATCTTTCTGTCAAAAGTGTAGAATATCTAAGTACAATAAAAAATCATAATTTCAATTTTTATTTAATAATTATTAATCATCCCAGCAAAATAATATTTGTAATATTATTATTTAACAGGTATGATTATAACCTATGTTATGAGAATAAAAAATAGTAATTTAATTTTTTAAAAAATTATAAATTTATCATGTATCATTTTTCAGCTGATTTTGGACTAGCGCGTTGGTTAGGCGCTCCAGCTCGTAGCGCAACGCCGCGCGTGGTAACTCTTTGGTACAGAGCGCCAGAGCTTCTACTGCAATCACCCAAACAGACACCAGCTCTTGACATGTGGGCAGCGGGTTGTATCCTCGGAGAACTCCTTGCCAATAAACCACTATTGCCTGGCAGGACTGAGATTGAACAGCTCGAGCTTATAGTGGATTTACTAGGTATAATTTTTTTTATTTACAAATATTTTAATGGAAATGTGAAAGATTGAAAATGTTTTTTTATTTTATTAAAAGTATTTATTGATAGTTTACATTTGTAAACAATTAGACATTATTAAGACCTGTATAAAAACTAACTTAGTGCAAGTGTAGTGTAAAAAATATTACACAAGTAAAGGA
Source organism: Ornithoptera priamus (assembly GCA_029034505.1). Classification (NCBI taxonomy): domain Eukaryota; kingdom Metazoa; phylum Arthropoda; class Insecta; order Lepidoptera; family Papilionidae; genus Ornithoptera; species Ornithoptera priamus. The sequence continues at coordinate 1,092,347 of JARDWD010000627.1, read as the reverse complement.
AGTGATAATATTCACTATCAGTATTGTGTGTTTAAATGTAGTAACATTGTGTGGTACACCAATTAACACAGGGGTGTAAGGGGTGCCGCACAAAAACGCAAGGACCTAACCCACCTAGCAGTGTACCCTGCTAATCAACAAATGAGCCTTAGGATTCTACCGTCCCGCATTGTGCCAGCGTAATGGGAATTAGCCCAAATCCTTCCATATGAACTCGTATAACTGACAGCCCATAGTATCCTATGGTACTTGAGGTCACATTGTGATGGATGTTGGCAAGGCACTGCAACCAGGGAAGTGCAGGACCAAACGATGTGGAGATCTTTAAGAGAGGACATTTAACATATGATGAACATTGTACACTCACCTCTACTAGAGTTTTTGTAGTCTAAGGTCAGCAACCAGTAACTTGCACATTACTGGGAGACCTGTTGATAATTTCTATGTGACCCATTTTTTACCTTTAAAAATTACTACTAATATTTCTTAGCAAATATATTTCTGGTTAGCAGTTAAATTATCATTATTCTTCTATATGTCTTCCAGTGGTAGGTCTATAGCTTTTATTTTTGTGCTAGTGTATCAAGGCGATGAGTGCATGTGATACCTAATTCAATATTTTAATTTGAGCCACATCGTTATAAGCTAGAGTATCACTTCTGGTTCAAGTAAACGTCCTGCTTAGCTTGTTGCTTCTTCAAAATTAAAAATTCTCTGTTTTGATGCAGGTACTCCGTCCGATGCAATTTGGCCAGAGTTCAGTACATTGCCTGCTTTACAAAACTTCACTTTGAAACAGCAGCCCTACAACAACTTGAAGCAGCGTTTCCCATGGCTGTCTGCAGCTGGTCTGCGTCTGCTTAACTTCCTCTTCATGTACGATCCAAATAAGAGAGCCACTGCCGAGGAGTGTTTGCAGAGCTCATACTTTAAGGAACAGCCTTTACGTAAGCAGTTTGGATAACTGTAGTTTTAAGTCAATAATAATTTAATAAATGTATATGTTGTCTGTCGGTATTCACAAATAACTTAGTACCATTTATTGCTGTAATACCATAGAGATGTCACCTAACAGTTTCAATGATGAGCACACTCCACTAAGGAATGCCAATGCATGGATGCAAGTGCTATTATTTTTAACATTGTTTTGGAATATCTCAAATTGTCCCAAACGAGAACACTATGAAGTATTTAAGAAGTGTCGATATAGCAGAACAGATATACAAAATAAAAGAATAGCCTCTACATCATAGGAAAAAAGAGAGTTCTCTATCTGGTAAACTTTGGAAATATATGTTATCAACCTGTTTGGTCAGTGTGGTGGGTATGATCTTGACTCCATCCTTGCAAAAGAAAACAGTGAGTTCCAGCAGTGGTGATTTATTATGTTAGATAAATATATGTATTTCAGATTCTCTAATTCATTTTGCATATAGATAAGGAACTAACCCTGTTTCTTTTTTTTAGCATGCGATCCAAAGTTGATGCCGAGCTTCCCGCAGCATAGGAACATGAAGGGCCAACAGAAGCCGGCAACCAACCAGTTGAACATACCTCTCTCTAATTTGAACACGGGTGCTAATGATCAAACAAACAACCTGCCCGCCATCTCTGACCTTCTCGGGGCTCTTGTAAAGAAAAGGAGGCTTGAATGAAATTCATAATACAGTGTGACTAGTTTGTAATTCCAATAAAGTATTTGTGGGAGTTTTAATTAATTTTGACATTGTCATGGTGTACATAAATATCCTTATAGTTTATAGTTCATATATATAAATATATTCCTTAGAATTTATTTACTCTGTAGAAATATCTTCATCGGCCGAAATATCCAAGGCTTTATAAAATTTTCTATATTTTTCTGCTTTAGCTACGTCATTGCCTTTCCCTTTTATTTTATCTTTCTGTTAAAGAGAAAAGTAACAAAGACATGAGGGAAGGACAAAATTAAAGTAGAAACATATTATTTTAAGTACATTTATCATTGAAAATACAAAACACAAAAATAAGACGTTCATTTAATACAATCACTACTCACTGTTTCCTTTTCCTGCTTTTCGATATTTCTTAACATACGTACACATTGCGAGCATAGTATCATGTCTTCCATATGATTGATGGTCTTTTTTCTGTGGTGATGTTTGAGCCTGTGAGAAAGTATGACAATGGCATCTATGAACTTTCTACTTATATTTTTACTAATCTTTTTTTCATGAAGTATTTTATGAGAATTTCAACTTTCGTGTGACGAACATTATATTGCTTAGTTCTTATGGCGATTATGGTTATTTACTGTACTGTAATTTCCATGTGAAAAATAAAATTTCGTTTTAAAGTCTTACAACCAAAAGACTCATCAGGTTCGGAACTTTCGTTAGGATCTATATACGTATAGGTCCACCGTTATCAGCATCCATCGGTCTTAACTAGAGGGAGTTACTGTGTGTTTGCTACTGGAGAGCCGTTTCTTCCTAGAGCTCGACTATTATAACAAATATAAAACAGAAGTTTACGTCCAACAGCAGACTGATGATTATAGTAAATATATCGGTATTCTAAATAATGTAATTCAACGTACATTTTACCGCAATAATCGCATTGATGCTTATCAGCACGATGTGTGACCACGTGTTGGCCGAGCTCACGGTACGTGGGATATCTTTCTGTACACCGTGGACATATAAGTTTGCCTTCGGTTCGCCCACCATTGCTTTCATGATCAATCAGCTCTTGTGAAGTCTGGAAATTCTGATGACAGCTTGGGCACCTGAAAGTAAATATAATTTTTTATGTCCAGAAGCTATTTGTTTTAATGAAACGTAATAATCGTACTATAGGTCAAATTAAAAATGTACTTTACAAAATAAATACTATTATTCATCGTTTATTATGAGTCGTGATGTTGATAGCTCTATCACGTTTTAAATACAATACAATATTTTAAAAAGCTGTAATTTAGTTTTAGACTGCAATAAACAAAGGATCTTATATTTCTTAAATGATAACGAATAAGGACCCACCTCCACGAACAATATTCTTTTGTGAATTGTCTTGTCGTACCACTAAAATCAACAGAAACTACTTAGCAAGTACTTAACAGGAGTTATGTATTACAGATATCCGCCATATATAAGAATGAAGAGGAAATGTATTTGTTATAAATTTACCAAGAATTGCAATATACAAACGATGTCTATGATTATATAATAAATGATACATGCCCTATTACGTAAATTCCTTGAAACAGGACATCGATCTACTTGAGACTTGCCCGTAGGGATTATTGAAAGCATTTTTGTAGTTCTTGTTATTTATTCAAAAAATTTAAACAAAATGGTTAATAAATTACTAGGGATCACATAAATACAATACCTACCGTACAAATACATATGTATTTGAATGATTTATATATTAAAATTATTACTAAAAGTCCTTTTACATCTATTCACTATTATATTGAACGAAGTTGTTCTACGATTCGATATAAGCACATAAGATTGGAAACTTTGTGAACATAATTCCAACCACTACAAAAATTTTAAGAGGAATAATAAGGATTATTACATTTTTAAGAAGTAACAACCATTATGGTTTTTCTATTCTGAATTGGTGACGGTTATTCAAGTTAAGTTACTAAGAAAAAAAAGATTTCTTTTTTTCTCATTAGAGCCAAATCCTATTAAATTTGAACGATAATTTATAATACAAGATGCATCTACAACAATGTGCATTAAAGTTAATGTAACAGGCAAGTTAATTAATACATCATTTAAGTATAGCCAGAACAAGTTGATTAATTCGTACACCGTTGTATACTCCGTCATTCTGTTAGTATTTTTTTCATTAACATAATATAAAGAAAGCTTACATAAATATGTTTGGTTGAAGGTGATACGCCATATGTTCAATAATTTTTTTTGGATAGAAGTAATGAAACTGTTTATTGCAACAGGTGACATAGCCGGGAACGCCATGTCTATCTTTGTAGTGTTTCATTAAGGATCTAAAGTCAAATCTCTTTTCGTGACAAATGCAACATTCCATCTTGTAGAAAAGTGTTATTTGCTTATCTAATTCAGGACCTTGTTTTGCAGGTCTACCATCAACTAGAACTATTGGATCCAGCGTATCGCTTGTGTTATTTGGTTCAATGTTAACTTTCTTAGTTATTATCTTATGGAATTGGTCACGTTTTAAATTTTTACCGCTGGGTGGTTTTATGAGAAGCGATGCATCAACACTTTCGGTTCTTGCAAATTCTTCTAAGGGCATTGCTTCCATTAATTTCATCTCCAAGCGAGATCTTTTTTTATGTTCTTTTGGTTTATCTGAATTTAAATCTCTTCGTTGGTGGTCAGATGTGTTTGATTTAGATTTAGGCGTGACAACTTCTTCTTTGTTGTCAATGCGAATGTTTTGTGATGATAATGCTTTTATAATTGGATGTAACTTCTTTTCTGGTTTTGATTGGGTGTATTCTTTTTCTTCTCGTTTCATCCTATGGAATTCTAAAAATTTTTGGGTTTTTTCTACTTTTACAGTGTAATGATGTAAAGCACTCATTTGTTGAAGACATTCGTGACATATTGCTTTAGGTAGATTATCATCGGCACGAATCTGGAAGGAAAATATGCAGTGTATTCATAACCGTGTAGGGTAATTGAAATGAGGTAAGTATCGTGTCGTTAACTCGTACCGTAATATTAAAGAGAGTTTTCATTTTGCGCTTTACTTCAGCGCTTAGGGGTTTTAACTTTATGACGTCGTTGCACAAACATAGCCGACATGATAATTCGCGCACAATTGTTTTTTCTAACGTAGAATAATCATTCATACTGTAAATTTTTAATACGAAAGGATATCTCGCCCGGCTCGAGTTTACATTTACTATTTAGATTTAATTGGCAAACTTAATTTATCCATGACAAAGATACGGTTTTTTTGTGAATAATGTAACCGTAGTATATTACGTGTCACAACATGACATTTTATTGTTTTATATAAATGCGGCCAGTGAAAACTTTAATATTATTCGACTTCGACTGTTGTATACAAACATTAGATAATGTACTATGAAACGGACAATACTTTTTTGAGACTGCTTTTTTATGATTAGTTGATATTAAGATATATATATTACTAGATTGATAACATGAATTCTGATGTAAAAAAAGAGATATTCGCAAAACGTTTTTATTGATTAAAGTTTGCCGCACTACAAGATGCAATTCCTCTTCATAGAGAATAACTACTATGACTTTTCTTCTTAAAACAAGTTCGCAGAAAGAGCACCACGTTATAGTAACATTACGTACTTGAATATTGCATGTGGCAATAAAACATAATTCTTCACTAACTTCTTTCTTCTCTTTAGTTCTCTTCTGTCCGAAAATAATTGATCATAAAATTTGCTATTTTCATCTTATATATTATGTTTCTCCATCAGTGAAAATAAATTTAACGAAGTAATTTAATCCATTATAACATCTTTATTTTATATAATTCATGGTAAATAGTAATAATAATGATTTATAATATAAATATAATAATATAATAAAAATAAATTTTAATAAAAGGCGCCTCTTGAAGACTACAAGATAAAGTGAGCTCAATTAGAATAGATCGGACTGTAGGCAATAATTAAAAATTGGATACTTCATGATCACTGTGACATCAGGACATCTGTCATCTCAATCCTCACGTGACTGCATATAAAGATTTTGAAATGTTTGGGTAAGAAATAATTTACTGGTGGTAGGTCTCTGTTGCTGGAGACTCTCTACGTGGATACAACCGCAACGACTATTTCCGCCGCCGAATAGTAGTGTGCAAATCGGAAAACATTAGTGTTCCAATTTGAAGGGCGTTGTAGCTTGTGAAATTACAGGTATAACGAGACTTAAAATCTTGTCTCAAGGCGACGAGCGCACTGTGGTGCTGTATACACTATCCCAACTGGTGCCATAGATATGGGCAGACTTATCACTTACCATCAGGCGAACGTCCCGCTTTAAAAAAATATGATGTAACGAGATAAAATAACTAAAATTTAGTTCTATTAGATATTTTTTAAATATCTTAGTACGTACAACCTTACGTGATAAATTCACATCCTCCAAGATTACTGAAATTACTGAAAGGGAATTATCTCGATATATCACGTTTACACACGTATTCTTTTATATGTTTCATGACCGAAAACCCTAATATAATAAAGATGTCATATAATGTGATACTAAAGATTATCGCCTTAAATAAATTTGAAACAGTTTTATAGTCTTCTTAAGTTGTATCTGTTGTAACATGGCGTTGGTACTACTTCTATTTGCACTTAGCTTTCATCTCAAATTATGATACGTAACATTAATATCGTATGGATCGTCAGGCATACTCCCTATATTACTCTATACTTTGTCACCTTGAAACCTTTTTGCATTTATTGAATTTCTACAGAGTATTAAGCTTCAAATCTAACGTGGTCGTTGATAAAGATTAATCTTATAACAAACTTCATTATAATTATACTCTCGAAATACTAGAGCACTAAAAGCTTTTAAATGTCTAAAGAGAATGTTTTTACAATGTTGTTGTTCTTCGATTCAATAAAATGATTATGAGTTAATTGTATTCCGTTGAAAGCAGAGCGTTAAAAGCTTTTCTGACTAAGCTTACGCACGATTGGCATTTGTGATTTCATTAGAATACATCTATGGACCAAATTCTCGGAGAACGACAGCAACAGCTTCTTTGATAACGTTTTTAATACCCAAGAGCAAGTGATTAATAAAATATCAATGGGTCATACAAGATTATAAATGCAGGTATTTACGTATTATTGTTGCACTTATGTATACATATCTTGACTCAATCGTCAGCCTATGGACGTCAATTGCTAGACATGAGGCCTTCCTCAAAGATCTTCACATGTCACAGTCAGCATGGTCTCCGGTACCGCTGGTCACTAGATGGCCGTCGTTTGTAGCGGTTCATATGGGAGAATTTAGTGCTATTTCCCACCACGCTGTTCCATTGCGGGTTGGTGGGAGCCACAGTCTCATTTGTTGATTAGTGGATTTTTTTTTCGTCAGCCTTGCACCGGCTAAAATCACCGCGATGTTCCACCTCGTCACTTTATGGCAGGGTCAGGGCAACGCTTTCACACACCTCCCCGACCACGCCAGCACCGGCTGCACCATGCAGCCTCACCTCGGGAGGAAAGAACCTCCCTTTTCCACCTCTGTAAGGGCACGCCGGAATACACAGCGTGCCTTCCTCTCGGTCTCTTATAGTCACCTGAGCATGGAATCCCCCCGAACCCGTCACCCAGAGACCATGGGAGTCAAGAGAGAAAATTCTCCCGACTCCTTGCGGCGGATCTGGTCTTAGGTTCCGCTGTACGGCACAGCTTAGTCGTGGAGGGTAGAGAGAGCGGCAAATCGCAATACTGACAATACTCTCCCTCCGCGACTCCACCTCGACTGCAAAGGGCAGTATAAACCTGCCCCTGCAGCCCACCGGCACACATCCGAGGTGAGCTCACGGAGCTCACCTGGAGCGGTCATCTCAGGCCGGCCAGGTAGGTTCTTCTTAGCTTGACCATGGGTGACTAAGCCATGACTACTAAGCCCTATAGCCATGACAAGGCGGGAACCTGTTCAGGGGATGATTAGCATGGTACACCAAGACCAGGTGAGGTTGGATTGCATCCCGTGAGTTATGTGTGCGGGTCCTCTTACACCATCATTTCTCACCTAAAAATGCTTATTTTTTAATAAGTTTTAGTATATTATTCTCATAACGTTATACAATATAACATCCTTATCAATAATTATTAAATACTCTTATAATATATGGATAGATTTTCAAAACACAACGAAAATATAAATCTATTAGTATAATAATACATAAAATTGGGTCTTAAATTGAACAGGAGACAGTTGGTTCAGCTGTTTTAAAGACATTTTGGTGCCAGGGTCTGTAAATTTTGATATATTGTCTTCATTACAGCATAGACTACACCGCTAATGTTTTCAGTGCCATGTTTTCATAGTAGAGTCAAGAATAGTTATCCACCAGGGCAGGTGCGAGTTCATGCATGTCGGTCTTTGTTGTTTTCCTACAGCGGTATTTGCATAATGATTTTGACTTAAGAAACTTTATTAAAAATATAATAAATCAGAGAGTCAGAGAGTCAGAGCCATGACTTAAAAACTGCTTGTATTATCGACATAATGAAAGCCGTTGCTCGCAAACAACTTTTTACGTAAAGAGGATTAATTAAAAAAGAAACAAACTCTACATCATACCGCACGTTTTTATTAGAGCTCCAAACAATTTACGAGAGCATTATTACTGAAATCAATCCGGTATGAAATCGGCTTTATTTTTTAATTTGATCAGTCTGCGTACAACAAACATAACTTGCACCTTTTTGAATATTCTCCGTTTACCACCAGTAACTGATACGTCTGCTCATAATAATGTGACGCTTGTTAGGATGATATACACAACACTTCATTGTGTTCGTCTCTTTGAGATATCTCATTCATATATCATATATCTGTTAAGTGACAAAACCGAAAAGGAATAATTTTAATAACTACAGTGACTTTTAAACCGGAACAAAGTTTTAAAAACACAAATATGTAGAAGATGTAGCGTTACCTAGCAAGACGTTTTCCAAATCGTTTTATATCTATTTTAAATTACCATTTAGTGTAAGAAACGCATAACTTACCTATGCAATAGATTATAAAAAATAACTTAATATATTATCTCTAATCAATCGATGGTCTTATAGCGGAGTACAAGAAAGATTATGTAAGTCATTATATAACAACATTCATTTATGATAAATATATACAGTTGTTATGTAATAATTGGTATTTTTGTTTATGTATACATAGATTGATTAAAGCGGTGCTTTTGATGGACGAAGCCCAAGGTGAGTACATAAAGGACGCCGAGAGAAATGCACTAAATCAGTGTTTACCTTAAACAAATACCTGGATATCTGACGGGGATCGTTTCCACAATACAGTCTAACAACCGCACGTTCTACAGATTACTGGTGTTTACAATATTGCTATAGTCTAAATCTAATCTGAATTAGAATTAGATCAATTTCATAATTTTTTTCGTTAACATTGGGCCGAATCCCGTAATGGCTTAGTATCTATACTCGTAGATATTTTATACCAATTACAAAACTCATCAAATTTCTTCCATTACATTTACTCTGAGATTCAAGTGTCCTCTTTAAAATCAAGCATTTTCTTAGTACAGCTGAATTTCCTCCAGTCGAGGACAGAGAAGCTAGAGCTTCTATTAGAATACGGCGCCACGAGTAATTCTACGAGCATATCAATCTCACCTTGATGAAAGCGTGCAAAATGTTTATTGCATCCATTTTTATGATAGCCAAAACGTTAAAAGTTATATTTTTAGTCCAAAAATAAGATTGTCTGAATACCGCTGCAGTGAATTGTTTACCATTTAATGCCGTATTGCTTATACTAGGAATAGGATATAGAATTATTAAATATGTCTTTATTTAACTGAAGCGAAAAATTACATACAACTTAATGTTAAGTAATATTTTTCAACAGGTCAAATTCTAACTGACACTACATTGTTATAGGTGAGGGTATCACTTATCATCAGGTGAACGTCGAGCTCGCCTCGTCGCTTCTTAGTATATTAAAAAAATATTATAAAAAATATTCTTCTTCCGTTTAAGCTAGCTTGAATCTATAATTAGGAATACTCTCAATTAAATATTTAAAGCCTTACTATCTTTTACTGCTTTAATGTTTTAAAGAGTCTTATTTGACGTCTTCAAATATCAAAATATTGTTTAAAAATCAAACATGTAATACATTATCGCAAAAATTGCATTTAGGTTGTTTAAGAACAGTGTTCACAAAAAGCTCCGCGTTGATGACAGGGAGCTTTTTTATGTTCCAGTCGATCAGACATTCCTCCCACACAGCGTCATCGTTTCTCTGCCTTCAGTCAATTTTGTAAAAGTATTTTCTCAACAAATAACTCATTAATATCTGGTGTATCAGAATTCAATTTAGAATAATATCGTGTTATGTATTTCTTTAAAAAAATTTACTATACCGCAAATAATAAATATAACGTACTTTGATACAAAATACATCTTACAATTAATTTACATACTTTAAGATTTCCTTCTATCTCTTTATATATATATATATATATATATATATATATATATGTTGTCACCTATGTAAGTATGGTAGTATAGATATATAACTACATATATATATTATATAAATATAATACCATGAGTACTAAATACTTGAAATTTTGTAGGAAAATTCCTTTCACCGAGTATGAGTCAGCTAAGAATGGATTTTACAAAATTTCTTCCCCAAACAGAGTTGCGGGGGTGTTACAGACTGTGAAGTGACGGGGTACAACTATAATATATAGTTAAGGTATTAGCGTTTATGGATAGATCGATAGAATCATCTCTTAGTTAATCGTGTCTTATCTTCATTTATATAAAAAATAGTCTTCTCGTATATAACCGGTGGTAATAATATTTTTTGTAATATATTTCAGAAAATTCTTTGTTTTGCGCACATCCTCGTATAAGTATCGCCCAAAGCTTAGTTTCAATGAGAGGACATCAATCATCGTTCTAACGTAAGAAATTTTTGGCACAAATCCTTCTCTTAACATTATACGATCTCTTCGTACTACAAGAAGAACACTCAGTTAATAATCTATGAAGCTCTGTAAATGAGAAAGGAGAAATGTAGTAAACGCTAACTAGACTACTAACTAATAAATAGACATTCGGTGATATTCACTGTTATCCATAGTTTCTATCAGTACGATTTTCTTACTTTTTTTTATTAATAACACCGTCAACAGACAGGTGCCTATTCGTCACTGACTAGGTTACAAATGATGATTTCGCTGTAATAAACGATCTCGCTTCGCTATTTTATCTCGCCTTAATAAATACTTACCACTTATTTAAGAGTACATTGTGGAAATCTTTATTATTCATATCATTACCCCAAAGTGTAGTATGGGTAGTGCGATGATTAAATAATGTTAGCAATTATTTAAAAGAATAAAAGTATTATTTAACTTTCATGCTTTTAACTTGATTTCTTTTGTTAATTTCATAATGAAACTTCATAGTGTTACGTGATACTGAATCAAAATACTCTGGTTGTCCAGAATACTTTGACAGCTAAATCACCACAGAAGAATGAAAAAAAATCTGCTATGGCTGTAGAACTATGTTATGACCATCTAAAGTCCTATAATCTTAACTTAGCCACTTTGCATCATATATTATTTGGCGCTGACGCTGCCAATGAATTTGAAACGCAAAATAATACATCAAATCGTTAATTTGAGAAATAAAAATAACCCCGTTATGCTCATTATAAGGTTTTTATGGTATTAAGTGTACCCTCTGTAGCTTTAGATTAAGGTAGTTAATAGATAAATGAATATGGAAGTAAAGACAAATATAAAAAAAATTACGTTCTAAGTGTATGTACAATTCGTATGCATATTTATTTGATAATTTAAAGCGACGAGATGAGCGGGACGTTCACCTGATAGTAAGTGATACGCCTGCCTACAACGTGGCGCTAGTTAGGATGGTATACACTGCACGTTATTGCGGTCGTTGTCGTGAAACTTAAGATGTTAAGTGTCGTCACCCCAGTAATTTCACTAGCCACAACTCCCTTTAAGCCGGAACACAGTAATGATTGTACTCTACTGCCTGGTGATAGAAATAGGAGCCGCGTTGGTACCTAGACGGTCTCCGGCAACAGACACCTACCACCATTAAACCTGCTTTATGATTTGAGGAAAATAGTAATATTTATTAAATATATTGTTACTTGTACAGTATGTAAAGTGTTTGTATCTTTACTTTTTGGGCCCTTTTATTCGTTTTTGGATGTAATTTATACATTAGGTATAATCATATAGGGTCAATAAAAAATGTATGTGCAAGATCGAACAAAAGCGAACCAATCGTACGTTTTCAATCTCATGTTGAAATTAAGATAATAACTCATGAATATCAGTAACTTCAAATTTGAGCTTTTGTCGCAACGTTATGTAGTACCGTATAATAAAAGACTAAGTTTACGTAGTTCCCAGTCGAACAGCGAATTAATTTACGATTGAATTAATTGAATAATATATATTAAATATCATATTAGAATGGTTTTAATTACAATAATTATTAAATAGATATTAATATATATAGAATTACAGTACATTAGATTTAGAATAACCAGTGGCTTATACAACTTTGACTTTGGTAAAATATTATATATCACTTATAAGAGAAATAATGATAGAGAGAATTTAAAATATAAATGTGAATTTATTTATGTATATGTTTTAAAATTTGATTTTTAAAGATTTTTACTGTACATATATAAATTTACATTTAACGACAAACATGACTCAGTCTATCAATCAATTCGTGTTGAACCTCCTTTGATCGGTGGACTCGTTTACTTGTTAGAAGGAAAAACGAAAATTGTCGTTATCTTCCAACACAGTGCTTATTATAAATCAATAAAATAACATATCGATTAAATTATTTTGGAAATTTCGTTATTATTCAATATTAATTAATGGTATCACATTATCGAAGAACTTGGTGTCGTGCTTGTCCATGGATTTATGCCCCCCTTGTTTTTTCATTTAAGATTTTTGTTAAAATTAATTTTATATAAGAGTACAGTTGCTTGCAGTTTACAGTTGTATTATATAAGCAGTCGGGAAATAAATTGTGTGTTAGTTCGAAGTTCATACTAACTGCTTTCAGTTCTAGCACAGAGTTTCAGATGCGACAAATCGCTAAGTAGACGTGGTAGCTTAACACTCTAACGACTTGTAAACTTATGCACCAGTAACTACTTTCCTCGAATTCTTCATCTAACTTATAAGTATTTTTTAATTGTGATGGTTTTTTTTTGTTACTTTAAAACTTTTCACATGTAAGGATACCCTTCATATCCCATTTAATATTAAATAACAGTCTATAGAAACAAGGTTCTCAAAACGATCCGTTTCATTCCTTTGTATGTAAGGTTCCACAAAACATTTTTTTAGAGAAATTAGATATTAATAATTCTTTTTTGTTAGAAACATTACATACTACGAAAGTGTTTTTTTTTTTAAAAAAAATAATACTCGAAGAAAAATAGCAAAAATGAACTGTACGCTCTGTAATATAAAATATGAACAGTCGCCGCGGGGCCTTTAAAATGTGGTACAAAAGAACTTTGAAGATTTCCAATGCTACATTTTTGTGCCAATACTTATTAAAGTGTAGGCTACATAAGAAGGGCAATGATACTAGCTACTTCATTTAATAGAAAAAGTATGGATACATAAGAGCGAAAATGGAAAAGCGTAGCACTTGGTTGGAGATAGATCTCATAGCTTTTGCATCTGCGAATACGGTCTGGTCTACCTGAGTACTAGATACTTGTTTTTACTTTTGTCAAAAATTCTTTCGAAACAGAATATTGCAAATAAATAACATATTAATTTGTTGGTGTATGTGTTCATCAAATAATGATCAATCTCAGACCTTTCTGAAAAAAAGATTATGAAGAAACAGAAAATGAGATCATCAATGTTTCTTCTAACGGTTAAAATCAAACCGTGAAGGATAAAACATTTTTTAAAAGAAATTATTATTTAATACTATGACAAAGGATTTCTGTAGTAAAATGTCGGCGTAGAGTACTAAAAATACTTACAGAAGACTTAGAGAAGAACTCTCATTTAATTTAACTCATTTCAGTGACAGAGGCAATTCAAACATTCTTGCTATTAAGTTCTTTACTACTACGTTATCTTGAAGTTAAATAAAATTGGTGATAGAATTGTCATTTTGATGCCATTAAATATGGCCTTATGTAACATTACTTGGTGTGCAATAAAGGATTTTCTATTCTATTCTATATTCCTTTGATAACGCTTAAAAAGAACCATTGCAAAAATTCAATCTTAAACATCATGACTGTCGTATTAGTTGTTTGGTTTTACTTTTATTAGTTAAAGAAATTTTATGTTTTTTCTGACCTATCCTAATTATAGATATCTAAAGTAAATTTGGCACAAATTATAAGGAAATTATATATTTTTTGATACAGTTTCTTTTAATACATATTTACTGTAGTAAAAGATTATTAACGATTGTTTTTGACAATGTTTAGTGATAAATTCATACGTTAACACTTTATAGCCTGCCATATTCGCTCGTAAGAAAGATGAAGTTGATACTTAACTTTAGACATATATATTATATTTGTTATAGAATAGAAATAAGATCTAAATAATAGTGATATTACGTTACTTTTCAATAAGAACGGGTGTAGGAACTGCTCAGTTGGAAACGAATCGCTATCGAGCCCGGGGCTTGCATGCTTGCTTTATAATTGATACGCTTTACACTCAAGTGCTTGCTCCTGACTATATCTCACGGTAACTTCGAAGTAATACCGTTTTTTTTAATAGAAAATAAAAGTTTAAATTAGGGCTGTGCATAAATACGATATTTTATTAATTCCTTTATCTAATTTAAAACTCAACTCAAAAACATATTTCAAACAATCATTCAATTAAATCAAAGAAAAACAAAATTCAGTATTAATGTCACTACGTATTGTTATAAAAACGTAATACAATTGGATAAGCATTCGTGGCCCAAAAGAATATATTGATTTTATACATTTTCTAAAGCTACTTAAGATTTTTTTATATATATGTAAGTAATAATATTGGTAAAGGCGTTGCATTGTAAGAGTATAGGATTTGTTAAGGATATCTCTATCTCATAGGCATTAATAAAATCAAATGCAATTAAATTATAATCAAGTACATGTTAAATACATATCGACGCACTTATTTACTTAACCTATTTCAAAAAGTCCTGTTACCATAATATAAATAAAAAATACGCAACTACATAAAGTAGTTGCAAAGTGAACCTCGCTTCCTGATTAATTAAGCAAGCCTAGTTCTCGAATCACGAACCGGAAATCTTTCCACTTACCAATTTTCCGTTTTCCCGATTCTGAGCTGGAAAATTGAGCAGTTAGAAGTAAATTTTTATGAATACCGTGTTGTTTTCAAGTGGTTTGAGCAGAGGAGAAAATATTTTGTACATTGTATGCCAACATAACTTACGAAATGTTTTCATATAAATTATAACCTCAAACGAAACGCACGTTTCGTAACATTGTTTGCTTAAAAAAGAATTTTTAAAAATTGCTGGCGTTATTTAAATTTAAGCAAATATGTGTTAGCTATCTTTCAATCAGTTAATTATATCAGATACGGTCTACATGATCACAAGATTCATTAAAAATGATATTTGAACATTTAATCTGAAAGCCTATTTTCAGCATGTAGACGAAGAAAAGAAATATAAAAACAAATATGTATATTTTTTAATCTGTTTAACATACTTTAACACACTTGAATTGTATATTTTCTGCACGTTGTTACACATAAAGGAAACTTAAGGGCAGCGAAGGTATCGGAAAGCAAAGGACGTATTTTTAACGTGAGGACCCTAACAGTAATATATAGTAGTAAGTACTTTCAATAGACGGCGATTCGCTCTTTAGTTATATTATGAAAGTACAATATACCACGCATAAGCAGGTATTGGAAAATCATTTTAAGGGAAGTACGAGTATATCCGCAACGTTATCCTTGCGTTAGTATAAACGAATCTATTTTGACGTAATCGTATTTAAAATCTGTTATTACGCTATTCTTATATTTATTAGGTAAAAATTGTCAAAACGTGTAGACCTAGTTATTCAATATGATTTTTAAAATTAGCAACAGAACATCCCCCTTTTACAATTTACATCGAAACGCTGCCTCGTCGCTTAAATATATCATTTCAATGAATACTGTGCCAAATACTGATCTCACTTTTGTATACAAATTACCAAAATTTCAGGAAATAATGTGGTAAGTTTCATTCGATCCTCGTACACTATTAAGTACTAATCCTTATTTGTAAATCTATGGGGTTCTCATCTACGAACTGCCATGTCAGTGTTTCCCTGATCGAATATTCTCTCAATTTCCGCTTTCATTCTGCTTAACTTTCTGATCAAAGAAAAAGATAGAACTTTAATAAAAAACGTATACTTTTTGATATACACAATGTTTTTGTAACAACGACATGAGTATATTTTAAAGAAAAACACTTAGCAGCATTTGGAACTATTTATAATCAAAGTCATATTTTTCTTTTCAAATTATTTAAAAAAAAATTACGAACATATCTATGAATTGTTATATTTTCGCTTTTTGATAAATATATTTAATATTTCAGTGTCAGGACTTTATTAGTAAGCAAAACGTAACCGTAGTAGGTTACGAGGTTGACGAATTAGAATTTACTGTACAGAAGTAAATTGAGCCCACCTCTGACGCTGACAATAAAGAAATTGGTATCTATGATTTAATATGACACTTGCTTAGTAGGCAAAAAATATAACATAATAAAATCTACACTTGATAGAGAAAAATATTTAACTCTCTTAAACACAGAAATAAATTTAAACTACTTTGTGTTATATTATAATAAGAATTGAAACTTGAAACATTTTTAGTGATCACATACTAGAGTTGGTTCTTGACAAACATTGGATACTTCCGAAGATCATTGACGTCATAAGAATACTAAGAAGATCTCGGAGACAATGATTGTAAATTAAACAAAACTTAATTGAAAAAAAAGAGAGCCTTCATTAGATAATTCCAAAATTGAGTGAAACATACATAAATCAAAGTAGTCATCAATCACATCAAACCTAAGATGACCAAAGTGAGGCTAATCTGGTATTTAGACTGTCATAACAAGAAAATTAATAGATAAACGAGACTCACATTTCTAAGCCTCGTAGCGTCGTACTGTAAATTGATTTATACTGAACCCTTAACCTAAAATGATAAACCATTTGAATACAACCATATTATTATTAAAAATAAAGTATAAAATTATAAATTAAATCGATAGGTAGTTTCGCAAAAAAAAAAATAATATATTATTATACACATGACTAAAATTTCGCTTGATGGTAAACGTCGAGATAGTCTTTGATGATAAAGCGCACTGGTCTAGAATAAAATCCACTCACTGAAAACATCGAATATATATTTTTCTTAATACATATACAAAGTTGTTAGTATAGGAAAACAAATTAAACTAGTAGTTTAAACGTAAACTAAACTAAGTAAACTGAACATGATGTTAAGTGTAACTTTTGCTTAAATACTTGAGCATAATCTTTTATAAATTCAAACAGAAATAAATAGTGCTTATTACCTATCATTAAATGTAATATTTCACTGTGTACAGCGTAAGAAATAATTAGTTTTGTGATGTTTTCGGGTAGCTATTGTTGAGGAGGCTGTATGGGCGGCGTAGACGGCAGAGGTCCGCTGTACGGCAATTCGTCATCAGTGCTTCAGCCGTCGCGACCGCCGCACGACCGTAACACGGACTCAGCTCGGCAGCATCACACGCGACGTTAATCACATTTTACGGGCGTTACACATAAAAAAAAGTTTATTACTGAAATCTCTTTCTCGCCACCTCATGGAAAACTGTACGTTTGTTGTGCTGTTTATTAGGAGTTGTAAAAAGTTACTAGCGTCTAACTTACATTAAAGTTTCAGACTCAACTATTGCCGTAATAATATGTGATTAGCTGTAACTGAAAGAAATATGAAAATTGTAAAACATTCGAAATGTACTTAAATACGAATTTGTTATTGAAAGGTACAATTAAATAAAAGTTGTGTTTCATCATCACATACATACCGACAAAAATGTTTCTCCGAATTTTTTGGATAATATTATCACTGTATTTTAAAGGTAAGAAATATATCAACTTCTGTACATTATTAAAATAATAAGGATCTTTTATAGAATGATTAAATGTATAATTATGTTATTACAATTTATGTTTATTTTATGGTATCAAATTTTAAAATTTCATGGTACTAAAAATATGCTAAATAGAAAAATTTTTTTTTTACTCTTTTTAACTCCAATAAAAATTCAAATAAAAAATGTGATGACCGTAATACTAATCTAAGTTCCAACATAATCTTGTTCACCTTTACTTATCAGTGCCTGAAATTGGAATAATATTTCAAATCACTATTTATAATGACAAATTTCAATTTAAATAAAACCTTAAGTTATATATAGATTTGATGAAGAAAAATCATATAACAGAATTAGAACACAGCCTCTTTACCAATTGTAGTTTCCATGTCATTTTCTTTCTTCGCTTTGTTATTAATTGTCTTAATATTCAGCGTTTTATACTTGAACATATGTATATAATAATGTGTTTTAACTAATAATTATTAAATACTAACAATAAATTCTTTAAAGTAATTATTTAAAAAAAAAAAGATGCTTCTTAAAACAGCATTTAACTCATAAGGATCGTACTGATCACACAATGAACATGGCGGGCAGAGTATATCGCAAAAAAGTGCTAATTTTAATCTGTTAAGTTTATTGTGGTGATTAATGGATACCGGATATACTGAAGGAAGCGAGATTACACTCAACTTTCCTAATTGAGAATTGATTTAGTCGTTTCACAGCTCCGGACCATTAATACAAATCTACTAAGATTTAAGTTTAGTGTTGCTTGAGTTTTGTGCGCGAGGCTGTTTAGAAGAGCATTACTATAACTACCGGTTTTTGCCGCAAAACTGCAATGTGTAGAATAAAAACGGATAAAATACTCTTTTTGTGCTATATTGTAAATGACTCTGTATCCTGTATGAAGTTTTTTACTGATATACTAATTTGCTCCCTTTTATTATGGGCAGTGATTTTAGTTACCGTGTTCTCTTTGGCTGGTTATGAACAAATATATATTTGATTTTTTCGTACGGTTGTGTTAATATTTCTTTTATAAAATTACCATAAACGAAGCCTTACATACACATACGTTTAAATCATTACTAGTCTAATTAAAGCTTTCCCGCTCTACACATGAGGTATAGAGATTGATAAAAGGTAGAAATTCCATGAAAAAGGCCTTTGTCCTTTATCAATACACTGCGCTCGCTGGTCCGTATGACAAGTGTGGCGAGCACGGCAATTACCCCCCAAATTGACGAAGCTCAAGTTCAGCAATCAAAGCTAATGTAGCAAAGAATAAGACAAAACATATCAACAAAAGTAGTGACTTTGGACTTTTTGTCTTAGTTCAAGAAATATGATTTTTTACCGGCAAAATTGCGGGGGTGCAAAGGTTCCTCGTTCTTTAGCCAATTGTATAATTGTCTTTATATTATGTATCCTAAATAATCTTTTAAGTGCATTAATTTTTACTATGAATCTTTTTTAATAATGATGTATACTGTGAATTAAAAAAAAACCATGCACATTATTCTAATTAATATACACATAAGTATCTTTAATATTTATGTTAAAGCAAAATTCCTTTTTGTTCGACATACTCTATGGTCTACGGAGGCTGTACGAATTTCATCATTAAATACCACAGAAGGCTTTTGCACCCATATTGCTTTTGTTGAAACGACGTAAACGAGACAGCGTTTCTTCGATGTACTTTAAGCAAAATTAATATTTTTTTTATTTCCATAAAAAATCGACAACAGACAGTTTGCACTTTACTTAACGTAACATTTGGGAAGCATTGATTTTGATACAGTATTAGTTTTATTAAATACCTAATGACCTCAATGGAATTTACGACTTTGTGATATTTAACTAGGGAACAAATGAAAATAAATATAAGCGATGAGATAAATCTTAATTGAATTAATTACTAATTAAACTATTACGATACTGAAACCGGATGAACAAAATTTGTAAGAATATATATATAAAAATGGTTTTATATACTTTTGCAGCAAATAATCAAACGTTTTGATATTTTATAATATTCATATGCTCAATTTTTAAAAAAGAAGAAGAGAATCTTTTGTCAGAGACCTTATCGATAGACGATTGCGTTTCTCTTAAGTCGATAAGAACAATTTGTTGCTGATAAACATACTGAGTACCACCTCATTGTTACGCACGTCGTTGGTTTAATGTATAAAAAAGCAAACAGAAATATCTAAAATAACTTATTTTTGTTTTACACATTATAATAGTAACTTTTTACATTAACAGGTATTTGTGGATGTGATGAAGAGTACAACTTGATCCGTCATTTGATGCAAAAATACGACGCTTCGGTAAGACCAGTAGAAAACTCTACACAGCCTCTGGTTGTTACTTTTGGTGTTTCATTACATCATATTATTGACGTGGTAAGTAAAAAAATATTTAAACATTTTTAAATTAATATAAACAAAATAAAAAATGAAGTATTGGACCAACTGTAAGCATAGTCATAGATAACTTTTAAAATAAATAACTACTGGTAAAGATGTCATATCTTTGGCTATAGCTATGGATGAATCCACTTCAAAATGCGTCAAAGTAATTAGTTATATCCTGGCAGATAATTAAATATATAATTTGTTTACAATTACCAACAGTGTTACTTACCCTCATAAGACAATAACATAGAATATTTTTCACTTAAAACTATTCTAAAGGTCTTCAAATAGAACGGTAATAAGTATAAGTTTGATTTTATTTTAGCCACTTCTACTTGTCCCTTTTATTTCCTTTCCACATGTTCTTTCTTGCGAAAATAATATTTCCCCTAAGGAATGGTGAATGCATGGTTGATTTATCGGGGCATCACATTCAGCCAATTATATCGCAGCCAATTTACTGAAATAAGATAACAAGTATATTTTTCCTTGTGACTATTTCTCGTTCACTACGCTCTAGTGTACATCTGCTTTCATTTAAGTTGTTTCTTTAAAATAATACCGAGAAGTAACATTTCCACTCATAATTAAAGAGGTTTATCGTAAAAATGAAAAGGAATAAGACCAATAAGAAAATACGACACCAACCTATGTAATAAAATTGTGTAATGTATATCTTATTTGTTTGGAAATGTTTTCAAATTCTTCATCTTATTATTTTCAGTGTTACCAATAATAGATTTCTTTCGCAAAAGTACATTATCTATTTCTAACGGAGTGTAACATTGATAGACATAAAATCGATTTTAATTGAATTGATATATAGAGAATTTATGTTTTGGCTAAAGTTTATCTTTTGTAAATATTTGCATATCAGTGCTATGCAGATTGTGTTTGATCTGATTGCCCAGAGGTAGCGTGTAACCGGCAAGAGATGTACATATGCATATATAAATATCAAAGCAAAATTTAGGGTTCTGAGATACCTTATTGCCACTGTGAGTAATTTTTTATAAAAATTAAGTTAACTAGATTTTAGATGAATCTGTCTAACACAAATAATTCTTCCAAGTGTAATCTTGGGTAATAACTATACCATGATAAGGACGAGTTTTGACCGTGTGGGTTCGTATAGAATCAAGAGCGCTCAATTGCAAATTCCATGGCTAAATAACATACAAATACCAGTCAGATTAATAAATCAAGTGAAATTAATAAATAACTATTAGTTTTCATTCTTGTTATTTATTATTAATATTAAATTAACACTGTTTTGAATATTATACATTACGATGTAAGTTTTTTTCAACTTATTGTTTCAATAATATGGGAAACTGCAGAGACTTTTCTTAGTGGAAAAAAGATTAATAGAACTGTTCCAGATCATAAAGTGGGATGATGGTCAGGCGCTGATAATAACAGAGTATTCCCTGCAGGCTTTACACACACATTAATCTTACGCGTTTTGTAAACACAAACATCGACATCATTTGGTGACCTCTTCAAACTGAAGTTTGGCGATCAAATTGTGAAAACCAATTCGATCCTCAGCGATTCTTTTTAAGTGATGTTATATAAATGTACACACTACAATGCTTTATCTAAAAACTATATTTTCGGAACCATAAATCACTATGATTTGTTAATATTAAATAAATAACTGTCGAAGTGGATAAACCGTAAAAGTAAAAGGACCGTTGAAGAGAACTGAGAACTAGGAAAACTAAATGGTTTAAAGAAATATCTTGAAACCTCACTGCTTGCACTCATCCTCTTTCTCCGATTTTTACAAACAATTTAATAATAATTATTAATAATTATGATAAAAAATTAAACGTTATAACCCTATAATATTAGACATTAAAAAAATTATTTTAATAATATGCAAACTGTTTGGTATAATACTGGTAATTTAAATCTTTTTAAAAATATTACTTCAACTTTAAACTCCATATAAGGTGCTTACGTGTTCGAAGGAACTTCAAGCTTTTCAATGCTAAGTAGGTTAAGCTTATTGACGAAATTATATAAATGTATCCTGGAAATAACATTCCTGTGTACATATAGAAAGAAAGATAGAACACATGTTATAAGAGATTAATGAATGTTACACAGTTTTAAATATTTATTCTTATTTTACAATATAATTGTATAAAATGCCTGTTTTGATTACTCGACCACTATTGTATTTTTCTCTCCTGTTTTATTTGTTGTACAAAAAAAATATTAATGAATAATTAAGTTTCCATAAAGCAATACGAACACATAAAATTTCATAACTACGTCATCAGTTCAGATTGAGCGGAAATATTGAATAAAGTACAATAGGTTTCTCGATTAACCATTGCGTGCGATCATGTGAGAGATTTTTATCCGGTTCTTTTCATTATTTTTCCAATATCTTTCTCATAAAGAGATAAAGAGTGTGCACAATTAGGTATTGTATAAATTGGTTATTCAAGAGTTATTGTTTAACAAGTATAAAGATTAACCACAGTAAAACATTAATAAATTCAATATATATTAAGGAAAAAATAACAAATTGAATACAATTAAACTTATTAAAATGTATAGGTCTCTGTATCATCTATGTATACTGCAACACATTTCTGTAATCAAGCAGCAGTAAGCAAATACAGTGTTGGAAATTTTAAATACAATAAATCAGATGATACTGTAGATGAAAAGTGACATATACATGTTTTAAAGAGATCAGTGCAATATGGTGATGTGTACACATCTTAACTAATCCCTATGTAACAGGCAATGAGATCGAGACATCAAAACAACAAAGTTTTATTTATCTCTATAATCGTTTTGATGCTGTTGGAAAAATGATTTAACTTATTTTGTTGTTTATAGCACTTTAATATATTAAAACATATTATACAAAAACAAACCAATAGTCTTGTTTTCATATAAAGAGTCATAAGTCGTCACCGTTCCTGCTTTAAAGTTGTTAACTCGTCCATTATATTAAATACAATTTAACGATGATATTTTTACGTAGTCCCAATGTCATTATATTTGTTTAAATCTGGCACAACCCTTGTGATTATAGCAAAAACAGATATAGATAATATCCTCGAATGTATATATATCTATATATATATATATCTAGTGTGCGTAAAATATTTTAAGGGAAAAGTAAAATATGAAAAATGTTTTAGAACTCCTCTTTACCACACGCACAATGAATGGACGCGTTGTGATATATTTACAATGTCTACAATTTGTATATGTGTATATGATTAGTCAATGTTTGTTTGGGTTTAGCATGTCATCATTCATTTCGGAACAAAGGTTTTGTTCATGATGATAAATGAGAAAATTGCGGTATATTTTGACAGTATAGAAAAATGATAAACGAAAATATTAACTTTTTTTATGTAGGAAGAAAAGGACCAACTTCTGACGACGAACTGTTGGATTACTCAAATCTGGACGGATTACCATCTCAGGTGGAACACTAGCGATTTCGATGGAATAAGTGTTATCAGGATACCCTATGAACGGGTATGGCGGCCAGATATCATCTTGTATAATAAGTAAGTTACTGATACGTATATTAGAGCCACAAGTAAACGTTGGGGTGTTCTTCAAAAGAGATCGTATTTTCAATTAAATACATAGGTTTATCGAAGTGGAGATCTTTGGGGGAGGCCTATGTCCAGCAGGGGACGTTTATCGGCTGATAATGATGATGACATAGGTTTGACGAGTCCATTATTTTATTTTGGGTATTTCACGAAACTTACGAAACATGTGATTTTATTTTAACAATAACACATTGATAACATTTATAAAGCCTTGAAAGAAATATAGTTCATATTCATTTAGGATATTAACTGCAGCAAAGTAACATTATTAATAATGTAAGAATAGTTTAGTAGCTTAACATTATTTAATAATAATATATATACTTCAATGCAACATTGACCTTAAGTCCTCCCTTTGTTACTTTCTTTTAAGCTTTAAAGCAAGGAATAAATAAATAAATGATGCCTCCTATTTGATTATCTTGTCTGAATCCTTGAAGAATGTAGATGAATACCATTTTAGGTTTTAATTATGTAGATAAATAGCAGTCTGGAATATTCAAAATAACATGTTCCGGTTTGAGTAGCACTGTTAGGTGGTAATGCTACTGGGTTAATGAGACGTCACATCTTTTACCCCAATAGCGACAAGGGTATTGTGGTTCTAATTTTAGACACTTTCGAATGATATGCTTAAAAAAACATGAGAGTTTTAAAAAAACATGGTTTTCCTTTAGATAAGTGTGAACGATCTTTATTTTTTTTGTTGTAATGCAGCGCCGACCCAAATTATAAATCGGCAGTTATCAATACGAATGTGATAGTGAAGTACACAGGCGAAGTTACTTGGTTAAGTCACGGCATATATATATCAGTTTGCGATATCAACGTCGAACAGTTTCCTTTTGACATCCAACTATGTACTATGAAATGGGCTTCATGGACATATGACGGATTCCAGGTAAGAAGAATGTTTATATGAAATGTTTGTAGTTCACCTAAAAATTCCAGACGAGTAAAGTTTCCATTGATAAGAGACTTGAGAATGAATAGATAGAAAGTATGAAATCATTTTACTTGGCTAAATTTAGTATTACTAATCTTTTCTTTTTTGATTAGCTAATATCAGTAACATAATTTTAATTTGTATTAAAGATGACATAGATGGCAAGGCATGCTTTCCCAAAATACTGATTTATTTAAATGTAACGCCAGTATTTTTATGAATATTCTAAGAATTTTAAGTATAATACTTTCACATTAAATAAAACAAAAAGGTTCCCCGTAATTTATTTTCCAGAAAGTTGCATCGCTGTCAGTGGCTAGATAATAAATCCACAATGAACGTTTTCTCGCATTTCAGACGGATTTCTGTTATTCATATGATAATTTTGGAATTATACATATAACCTTTCAACTGCATATAATCATTACTCAATATAAGCTTTTTTTAAGTGAAAACGAGAAAAGAGAAATGTAATAAAAAAATATTTGTTATTATTAAAATATGATCAAAAGATCTTCTCTTGAGGGTTAGATAATAAACCTAAATAATATAAAAGAAATATTGCTTTAACGTTCGCATAAAATAATTTATTAGGTTCTTTTACTTTATAAAGTTGTTTATATTATCATACGTATTTGTTGTATGTACCTATGTTTCATCCATAAGTTACCAAATAAATATACTTTACGTATTTGTTAATAATTAAAGAGAAATTAACTTTTTGTACCGTTAAAAATCTGTAGCAATTTTTATTACGTGTACGCGTACAATGTAAAAGTTTAATACGAACATTAAAGAAGTAAAGAAGTCGAGTGTGATAAATCCGCATACATTTGTTTATGGCAGCAGGAACCGTGAACCTCTAAATAGACACACTCCAAGTAATCTAAGCGGATTTGAACATACGTTCCGTTGGGACCTCATTTTTCCATATGAAACTCTTTTTATCTTCGGGTTATCATATTTATTTCGGAAATTGGAAAGATATTTGAAGAAATTACTATGAACGTTACTTACTACGTAAATATGTTGACGAAATGTTGTGATAACATTTTATTGGTAAGGTAGGGTGGATGGTAGGTCTCATGATGTGAGACCGTCTAAGTAGATACCGCTGCACCGCCTGTTTATACTAGCAAACATTAATGTGCAAAAAGTACTATATACTGAATTGAAGGGCTTGTAACTAGTGAAATCACTGGATGACTAGATTTATCATCTCCTGCCGGACAATATGGTGTACTGTTTACCATATTTTTTTATTTTGAACAGACGTATCGCTTACCATTACATGAACAATCTGTTCGCCTCGATGCTTAGTTAAAATAAAAAATATGGAAAAAATGGTTTCATATATTTTATATAATACATTATGGAATATTTTATGTTTCTTAAGTGCTATAAGATCATTGTTATCGAATAAAACTTTGCTTAATAAGAATATAACTTTAAAATATTTTGGTTATAGCTGGATTTAATAAAACAATTTGACGAAGGTGACACGACAAACTATCAAACAAATGGTGAATTCGACTTAGTGAGTTTTGAAGCTATCAGACATAATCAATATTATTCTTGCTGTGTGGAGCCTTATCCGGACATAACTTACGTAATAAAGTTACGAAGGAGACCTATGTTTTACGTTTTTAACTTAATATTACCATGTCTTCTCATAAATGGAATTGGTAAGTATATTTTTCATCACAATATAATCTTTGATTTATTTACGTTAATGTTTTATCGTTTTTTGAGGCAAAGGTATAATATTTGATTCTTTATAATAGATCATTGAAGTATGAATGTTATTTCAATGTTATTTCTGGAGAGTTATATAAATGCACACAGTCAGGGTCCCACACAACAACTCACGAGATTCAAGTCAACTTCGCCTGCTTGTGGTGCACCCTGCTAATCAAAAAACGAGGCTCTGGCCACTAACTCACATTGGGCCAGTATGGTGAGAAATGGCCCATCCCCTATATGAATACCTACCAACAACTGAAGGTCGCGGGAATCCGCTGATTGCGGAATCGATATGGAGATCTTTGATGAAGATCTGTGTCTAGCAATAGACGTCTATCAGCTGGTGATGATGACATATAAACGCTCATTTTTCTCAGATTAATATCATGCGGTTATGACTTTAGAGAGATGGTTGCTTTTTACATAGCCAAGAATCAGCGGCTGTTACTTCACTCCACAAAATTGCTTCTTTGTAATAATTAAACAGAGACTGCGCTTGGTTTCCTTGATAGAATCTCTTTTGACAACGAGCTGAAGCTTAATTTTGAGTCAATAATTGAACAGTTCATTGATTTTATTCAAGTTTTTAAGTACAGTACCAACATCCAAGTGAAATTCATGTTATTAATAAAGTAACTATCGTATCTTGATAGTATTTTTGTGGAACTGAAGCTAAATGATCACTATGATTACTTGATTTATATCACCGTTATCGTTTGCTGTTTTGTCTAAAAAATTTATTTTATCTATTATTAGTACCTACCGGTTTTTTATGTATCATATAATGAATTACAGCTGTCCTATAGTCTAAAAATTCGATCTTCTAACTTTTCGAATATAAACAAATGAATAACATTATTTATTTTTTAGCTCTTCTAGTGTTTTATGTGCCATCAGAGTCAGGAGAAAAGGTAACACTGGGCATTAGCGCTTTATTGTCCATGACTGTATTCTTGATGACTATCAGGGATACACTACCTCCTACTGAAAAAACTCCGTTGATAAGTAAGAATCTGTTTTGTTAATTAGTTCTAGTAAATGATGCCTTACATCATTCTCTCGCCTCTGTAGTTTGTAATTGACAAATTTTCAACATGCCTGCTTTTGCGCTGTGAATTGGAATTTAATTGGTGAAGGTATAATGAATTTCGTATCCTGTAATTGGTAACAGCAAATGTATAACTCCAATTGATATAATAGTATATAGATTGGACATAATATTGATATAAATATCAATTATATTAAATAGCATAGTAATAATAATAAAGCATTCATGTGCTGAAAACAAAGATTAACTTTATAGATGACCTATTCTGTGTTTTTTTTTAATTTTTACAAGCATCTTTAATAATTGTAATAGAGGAGTGTCGTATACAAATAAAAAAAAATTCTTTCGCAATTTTTTTTTTAATGTTTTATAATGGTTTACAGCTTTGTAGTTTATTATTGGCTTTATTAGTGTAAAACCAGGGTAGCCTGGGCAAAACTTTTATAAATGTTT
Source organism: Ornithoptera priamus (assembly GCA_029034505.1). Classification (NCBI taxonomy): domain Eukaryota; kingdom Metazoa; phylum Arthropoda; class Insecta; order Lepidoptera; family Papilionidae; genus Ornithoptera; species Ornithoptera priamus. The sequence goes on along the minus strand of JARDWD010000627.1, from coordinate 1,064,173 downwards.
TTTTCGGAAAAGATTGGTTGAGAGAATACCGGTTTCTAATAAATATTATTTTACCGATTTGTCTTAGGTCTCCTTATATATATAGCACAGAAGATTATGAGACATTTCTTACAGATGTAACAATTATAATTAGGTTTTGTTCGAAAAGTAACACGATCGAGAATATTCTATGCTTTAAAAAATTCTGTTTAACTGTAAAATTTAACTGAAAAACGTAGACAATTTTAAACATTAGATGAGAATAAAATTTTTTTAACTAATCAAGACTTGTGTCACTGTTTAATAATGTCAGTATTAATTAAAATAGCTACAAAAATTATCTATACTAAAATTAAAAATCAATCGCATTTCAAACCGAATCTCTTCCAGGTTTATATTATGGAGTCAGCACGTGTTTAGTTTCATTCTCCGCCTCGCTTTCGGTGGTTACCCTCAATATATCTTACAGGCAAGTTTGTTTGTTTATTAATTATTGGCTATAAATAACGGCAAAATTTCATTATCAATAAATTCTAAAGGTCTTTATTATCGAAGTTGTGCTTGAGAAAATGGGAATTTGAGTACATTTTTAAAGGCAGACGTTATAGTTCACGTAATAGGTTCATGTGATTCTATGTGATCATCATCGTTTACGAAACGCTGCTTCATAGGAATTCATGTGAGGAAAATATTATAGCTATCACGATAGAAATGTAGGCCTTTTGCAAGTCTAAGAACAATTGCGCGAATGTGTGGTGTTGTTCGTAGAGGAGTGAGAGGGCAGCCTGTGCCGGCGGTGCTACGCGAGCTTGTGCTGCAGCGACTCGCGCGCATGCTCTTCATCAACTTTGACACCGATTCAAAGGTAATTGAATAAATCTATTACCTTTCTCTCTTCATATTTTTTTACATCTAACTTCTATAATAAACACATTTTTACTAATGAAAGATTATAAATTAACGTGTTACTTCTTACATTAACTGATTTTTAATCAAATCTTTTCTCTACAATCCACGTAAACTTGACTAAAAAAGGACAATTAAAATTAAAAACACCCTTAGAAATAAAAAGTAATACCATCCTTTTAATATTTATTTTTTCATCAACAGGTTTTGATAAAAATAAAATTTGAAACTTTAGTGCTACCTGATTATGGCGGTCATTACTTCCAATTTAAGTTTACTCTTTATTTTTCGTTATATCAATGCTATTGGTACCAGGTTGATAGTCCACCGGTGCCGTCGAACGTGCAAGTGAACCCGCGTACCGGTTCGCGGCTCAAATCCGAGACCAGCTGCGACGGTACACCCGTACCCCCCGCCTCACCCCGGTTCAACCTTTCTAACCACAATCATCTTAGTACGTACAGTTTTCATTTCACTATTTCAGCCTATTGAAGTCCACTGTTAAACATAGACGTCTCCAAAGGTAATTGTCGAACTTGTCAGACTTTGCATGTTGGATGGCGAGCGGAGTATGCTGGTTACTAGTCACAAGTAAAGCTTCTGATATATCTCTGAAACTATCCTACCTCTTACAAAAACCAAAACGATTTTACTAAATTTCTATATAAAATATTAATAAAAACGTTAAGATATTGTTTCAGAATCTTATTGTAGTTTGACCTTTCAGCAAAACTGTGATACAAGTCATAAAACACATAATTTTTCTTATCGAAACTTTTTATACTCAATGTTCATTACCTGGCATGTCTTAGTATATATCGGACGCTTGAATGAACGGCGATGAAAAATTTTGCTGTACATTGCACATAAAATGAGTAGGTAATAAGACTGGTATTTTTATTATGTTCAATTTCTTCAAGAAAGAAAACAATCTTAATCCTCATCATCATCAGCCGACAGCCGATATAACAATCTTAATATTATAAACAAAGTTTTAAATTGCTACTGTCATTAACAAAGGTATTTAAAAACTACTTATTTTAAATATCTAAACTTTAAAGTATTCATCGTAAATTTGTATGAAACAAATTTTCTAAAAAAAATTACAGACGTCGCCCCGAAAATTAGCTTTTCATAAAAAATAGGTAACACAACTAAAATTATTTTAAAGATCGCATGGGACCAGTTACGAACTCGCCAACAACCCCTCCCGCTGTGCCCGAGTTTGTTTGTTTGCGAACATGCCCCCAATGTGTTTGCTGTGGCTGCACTCTCCGGGAAGCTGCAGCCAAACACGAGCAGAGGGTAGCTGCCAACGAGCGACTAGAGCGAGCGAATCTTGAGTGGAAACAGGTACTAGTTCATTCTTTTTTTATTTGCAATAAACGAACACTGGACCTCAAACTGACGTGGTCTCTGAATCGATGGAAAGTGTCGAAGTTTTTTCTTTAGTCATGATTTTCAGAAGTTGCCAGGTCGTAATATAATGTTATAGCCCGCTTTATTACTTTTTCAATTCCTTCAGCACAACTCTTCGCATTGAAAATCATTATAAACTTGAACCTACATTTAGATTAAATTATATATAACATTACATAATGCGATTTTTGTAAATATTTTAAAAGTGATACTCGATGTTTCTTATCACTACTTCTCTGTATGAAATAACCTTTTTTTTATGGTGATGTTCTCGCAGCAGTTCTATTGACAACTATAGCGGCTTCATCGAACTCAGGGCTCGCGGATGTGGTATCCGCGAGCTAACCCGAAATAACCTTTCTATACTTTTTAATAATACAGTTATAAATATTTTAAGATTTAATTCCTTACTAAAGTGTGAATTAGGGCGTGGCTATATAAAACATATTTGTTGATATGGAAAGAAATGTTTTTACAGTAGCTTATAATCTGAAATTTATCTGACCACATTACAGCTTTTTTGTTGGGTCTAGTAGACGACAGACAAAAAATGGAATAAATTACCCCCGACGATTTTTAATTACCAAGTTTTGACAGCCGGTCAGAAAGTATTTTCTACATCATTGTTTTCATTGAATAGGTCGCCGTGGTCGCCGACAGAGCCCTGCTCGCCGTTTTCGTGTTGGTCACAACTATAGCCACAGCCGCTATATTGTTGCCTCAGCTACAGAATTTACACGTAGGAAATACGCCTCTCAAACCGCCTACTTAAGCACTAGTATGTGTTTATAAATTAGTAAACCAACGAAATTAATATCGTAAAGCGTATTTCATAAAGTGAGTAGTAAAGTAATCTTAAAATTGTATTATTAGTACTTTAGTTTCATATTAAACTTTATTTTCGTCGCTTGTTGATTTATTTTCGTAAATTATCTATGTTGAACTTGTGATATAAGTTTTGTGCGTACAAAATCAGTAATAGATGTATTTAATAAATAATGTCTAGTCATGTATCATTTATAACATCATATAATTTTATGTAAAATTTTGCTATATTTTGTGAAAATAGGCTGCCGTAGAAGAATCAGTATTATTAAATTAAACAAATTAACAATTTCAATTAGATTACAAGTGTTATAATTATGAAATGTATATCAAAAAGTATTGTAACATTGAAAATGTTTAGTAGACTTTATATTAAATAATATTTAGATGTATATGTGTATTCAAAATTACGTGAAATGTTACATTTATTGTGATAGATACTAAACTAAATGGAAATATAAAGTCAATTTAGAATTTTATTTAAGTCGTAACAAAGTAAGTTTTCCAATATGTTTTAGTAGATTATGGCTTACATATAAAAAACTTTGTAATTTGCGTTATTTATTGTTGGCGGCAAATGAAGACCGTAATGTTTAAAATAGTAATAATCAATATAAGATGCGTAAATTTAAACGTGAATGGATGTTCAGGGCTCATCTGTGCCAACATTCCCGAATGTATTTAGAAAGGAGTGCGGTACGTATATAAATCCATTCGTGCACTGATTGAATACGATCTCATTGTGTTTTATTTATATTATAAAAAAAACGATATTTAAGATCTACGATATATGGATTTCCAATCAATAAATATAGTGGCGTTTTAATACAAAAACATGTTTAAGTCACAATAAAACTCGAAGTCAAGTTTATTTTAATACTCTTAATTACCATCTAGTGAGGTAAGATAATATAGGGTGTTCGTTGTTTAAATTTTACCCTTACCTGCATGAACTGTTAACAAATGAAAATACAATATTGGATTATCTTACTCTCATTATTTACTAATCAATTTAATAACTAGTCAAATAATATTTATTAGTACTTTAATTTAAAGGTATAATTGGGCAACTAACATCACATATCATTTGCTGTGCGAATTAAACTTTTTGGTACTTTTTGTGAAACGTTAAAGTGGCTTTTTTCATTCAACGTAGCGATGAGACGAGCGGGACATTCACCTGATGTTAAGTGACAGTCCTCTCCATAACAACGTGGCGCTAGTTTGGATGGTATACACTACAGCACATTGCGCTCGTCGCCTTAAGACATAAGACGTTGAGTCTCGTTGCCCCAACAATTTCACTAGCTACAACGCCGTTAAAACTGAAACGCAGCGAATATTAATTGTTTAATTTTTAATTATTTATAAAACTATATTGTGCCAACATTAAAATAGTGCAGAAGCTCAAATGATGGCCAGATATTATAATGAAGGTATTAACGGATTGTTAGGTTTAAGTGCCAATCGGCAGAGCGGTATTGTTTGCAGCCTGTGTCCAGCGGTAGACGTCTGTCGGCTGATGACGGTTATATATATTACTTAAAGTACTGCTGTTCTGCCACGATGGTATTGTCAATATATGAATAAAAATAAAATCAACATGCCAAATAAAATTTGAGTTTTATTTAATATTTTAATGTTAAAATTTATTATGCAGAATAATAAAAATAAATTAATAAATCGGCACATTTATACATATTATACATCCAATATACATAACAAGCACCAAATCCAACGGTTTCCACCAATTTCAATGGGTTTTATATTTTGAACTTTGGAAATGGACGTCCATTCCATCTGTGATTCAATTCTCACTATAAATGTAAAAGACGTCCATAACTGATATACACGACCGCAATCGATCCTGTTAATTTTTTATTTTAGATAAGCAACTATGTAAAATATTAAAGAAATATCAACAAAGAGGCTTCTTGGCATTTCAAGTTTATTATTTATTTATTCTTTATTGTACACCTGTTACAAGATATGGAATGCTTTAGTATATACAAAAATGTACAATAGGCGGTCTTAATGCTCAAAAAGCAATTTGTTCCAGACAACTCATTGGAAAGGAAGACGTGAACTAAAAGCAAAGATAAGATAGTGGTGTACTAAATTATTAAAAACTTACACAAGATACACACTTACACAACAAGTTTAGTATGTCTCTAAAAATCTGCAAGCAGCAAGATCACTTATCGCGGTGCCGTAATCACTTCAGATAATTTTCTCCGGTTAAATAAATATCTCGTTTTAGTTCAAATAGAATTTATATATATATCGCAACAAACGAATGAAATTTTTTTTCAGTATTATATATGGTAAAACTATATACTTAGATCATGTTCATAGGATTTAATGATCAAGTTTGTAAGTAGTATATCTGAAAAGGAAAGGAAGGTGCCACCTTTGTCTTTTGCTTTAAAGAAACGTTAGTATACATTTTAACTAATGAAGTCATTAAGACTAGATTAATTATAATGAACATAAGTATTTATATGAAAAGATGCTCCATAGTACCATACAATTGCAAATTAATTGTATATAGTAAGCTATTTTTAAACTTTAGTAATACTATTAAAGTGCTGCGAAATTATTAGTATGACGTTAAACCGTAAAATATAACAATATTTCATCTCTAAAGTGCGTTGATGAGAATTTATTAATTTACTTTTAAATTAATAGCAAACATAATCAGTAAGTAAAGGGAAGTTTAAAGTATTTAATACTTTAAACTTCCGTTTACACATTAAAGTACTTTAACCATCATCATCTTAGACTATCGACGTTCACTGCTGAACATATGCCTCCCCAAATGATTTAAAAGTTTACAGGTATTTCAAGTTTTCGATAAAGTTAACATTTCGGTTTATGATCTTTAAGTTAGATCATGTTTTACTGCAGTAACTTAAAATATTCTATATTGTAAAAACCATGTAAGTTTATAACGTTTTAGAATTCAATCAGAAAATTGTGCATCATTTCCGTTATGCATATTTTGTTTTGATGTAGAAGAAACCGTCATTACAGGTAACAAAGAGCAAGTTCTCTATCTAAGGAGGTTATTTCTTCTCGAATAAATAATGACGTGTATATTAAATGGTTTACCATTTTACTTATGGTATGTAATAAATAGTAGTTAAAAGGAAAGAGACAGTTTCTGTTCTTTCGAATTTAAAAATTGTCAACGAGGATATCAGGCGTGGAAAGTATAGTTACTACCCAATCGAAGTAGCGTGTGTTCGACAATAAACGCCAATAAGCTCAGTTGATGATGACAATTATGATGATCAGTCTTAATTACGCGCTCGATATTAACATTGAATACTTTATACAACGGTATATTCATCTATCCATAATTTTTTATTTGTCTTTGAACAAATCTTGATAATACTCGAAATTTGTGATAACCTTTAGAAAAATATCATATTTAGGCATAATATTTGACCTTATGGAAGAGGTATGCTGTGTAATTCACGTTATTTCCTATAAAAAAATACAAAAACCACCATAAAAGTTATCAAGAAAACGAGTAACCATTTCATTTTAAAGTAATGAAAGTAATTAAGAGAAAACTTCAGTTCTTTCATTCTTTGTCTCCAATACTCTAGAGTAACTCGGCTTGGCAATGCTTTTGTTAATCTTTTTTATCCCTTTTATTTTGCATGGGCAGTAATTGGAAAAGATGGTTGATATAATAGTAAGTATATAGTAAAGTTGAGAATACTACTCTTTTTTGCAAGGTAATTCAATCCTCGACCAGCGGCCGTTGCGGCAAAGTAGATAATCGTTAAGTTTCATTAACAACTAAAGCAAAGACAACGTAAGCCCTGTGGGATTCTAGTTTTATCATTATTTATAGATGTTACTTACAAAGAAACACAGAGAACTATCATTAAGAGACAACATTTACTTTCTACTTGAAAAATCTGTGTACGAATACGATTCTTCAAAACCTTTAATCTTTTCCTTAGAACTTTATTTTTTTATATATTTTTTTATTTTTTTATGTAAGATACTAGGCAAACGAGCAAGACAGGTCACCTGATGGTAAGTGATTCACCGCCGCCCACGTCACTAGCGACGCCAGTGCGTTGCCTACCCTTCAGGTAAGAATATGCTCTTTTCTTGAATAACCCAATGTCGCAGTTGTTGGGGAAGACCGCTGATGGCAACGAGTTCCAGATATTTACTGTGCGTGGCAGAAAACTGTTTTTAAAACGCATTGTAGTGGAACGCCAACCATCCAGATGGTGCGGATGATAGTGCCGGCGAGACGGTCGGTTGCGAAAATCAGCGGCTTCTATTAAATTGAACAACTCCTCGGAACACTCCCCATTGTAGACTCTGTAAAGTATGCATAGGGAAAATAGATCCCTACGCAGTGCCAAAGGATCTAGCCGATCGGCAAGTTCAGGATCGTCGACAATCCGAGATGTCCTACGTTGGATTCGGTCAAATGGAGATAGCTGATAACCCGGAGCCCCGGCCCAAAGATGGCAACAATACTCCATGTGAGGCCGCACCTGTGCCTTATACAGTTTAAGGCGGTGAGCCGGCTTGAAGTACTGTTTGGCCCTGTTGAGTACTCCGAGTTTTTTGGAGGCCATTTTAGCCTTGTTCTCCAAATGACCGCCAAACTGGACAACACTCGAAATATCGACGCCCAGAATGCCAATGTTTGGCTTGGCACAAAGGTGAGTGTTTCCGAAGAGTGGCGATGCGACAAAGGGGGCTTTTTTAGCGGTGAACGCGCAAACTTGTGTTTTAGAAGGGTTAAACTGGACTAGATTTAGTCCCCCCAATATTATAAAATAATATTATAATATTATAAAATTTAATTTATATTCCACAAAGCAATGAGACGAGCGAGTCGCTCACCTGTTCCTAAGTGATACAACCGCCCATAACAACCTATGGCGTAATTAAGATTGAAATACATTGCACCGTATTGCTCTTGTTGCCTTGAGACATAATATATTAAGGCTAGTCACTTCACTAATTCCACTAGCTTCAACGCATTTCAAACCGGAACACAGTAATGTTTGACGGCAGATATGAGCTGCAGTGGTACTTACACTAGTCGGTCTCTGAGAACAGAGTTCTTCCAGTAGTTTATATTGAGTAAGAATTATTATCATTTAAGTATATTGTTGTCCACTGCTGAACATACGTCTCCTTATATTGTTCTAACGCTACTGGTTCAATGCCATTTGCATCTAGATTTCCTGAAGTCTACAACAGGTCCACGGACCATTTGGCAAATGATCAATCCTTGCGGTGATTACCAATGCTTGGTCTACATTCAAGAATTTGTTGTCGAAGAACTATTTAAGATAGTCACTATCATTTCATTTGCAACAAAAATAAAGCTATCATTTAATTTCCAAGCAGCCGCAAATGTGTACGAATCTTGTTTTATAGTTAGATAAAACTGCATTTTATTTTTGGATGCGAATATAAACTACGGTTCTTAAACTTTACTGTGTGGTTTATTTTCCTTTAAACATCAAGTACACGGTTTGCTTTTTAACAGCTTCTTCGGCATTTCCAAGTTATAAAAACATTTCACTTTATTATAACTCATTTAAATTATATATTAACAGTAATTAAGTAAAACTATTTAATAACTACTAGAGTTTTCTATTAAAATTACATGTCGGTAGTTCAAAACAATACACAGTAAAATATTTTTAGAACAAGTAAATATAATTCCTATGAGATAATTATATATTATATGTGAACAATTTCTAAGCTTTTAAGTTAATTCTCACGTCCATTATATTTATTGTAAACTGACAATAAATATTTTTTATTATATAATCTAATCTATTTTTCCTCCTTTGGATTTGATTTCTTTTCCGTTCTTTTATCTAACGAATTTTGAGAAGACAATCTTTCTAACAAAAAATTGTCATCAAATTCTGAAAACTTCGTAAAAAGTTAAGAGTGAAAAAAAAAACAAAAGGGAAAGAAATGAGTAGAATTGGCATTTACCATATTGTCGTAAATTGAAATGTTAAGATTTTTAGGTGCCTTGTTTTGTTTTACGTGGAGGAAATGCCTCCGCATACCTGTCCTCGCGGGGACAAAGACAGGTTGACATCGGACTTGCATCGACTAAAACCTCCACGTCTCACCGTCCTTGCTTTACGGCAGGGCCATGGGAACGCTTTCGTATACCTTCGCGACCTCGCCAGCAGCAACTGCTTCACGCACCTTGATCTTGGACAGAGAGAAACACTCTCTTTCCACCTCTGTGAGGGCACAACTCTACTTTCAATATCACCATCACACTTGCCATCTCTCATAAACTGTGAATCCGGATATACAAATTCTTTCACTTGTTTCACTTTTTGTCCCTCGATCATGTCGCAGTTTATCATACATTCTTTTCTTTCAAAAACCATTACTTTCGTTTTGCTTACATTCACTTTCATTCCTTCGTTTGTTAAACTAACACTAACCTAATTCTATTATTTTGAATAGCAACTAGTATCAATAGTCCCTTTTAGATTAAACGTACGATAACTGCTAAACCTAAATATTTGTCACTTTTCCCGTCTATAGTAAATCAATTGTCAACATTTACAAATATCCTTAAGCCTACATCGAATTTGGGAGCAATATCCTTTATCCCATATGTCTTTAGTCGATAAGTAATAACTTGGAAATCAAATATTTCCCAATCCTTTCTATTTGTAACTTGATTTTACGGCTCCTTTGACATAACATAGATTATATAAACGTTCGCTTTATTTTATATAATAGAGTTTGTCTTTAGGTTATTTTTAATGATGTATAGATAGATATTACAAAAGTATCGTCAGGTTCAATACTTAATTTTTTTATTTTTATCTACAATGGACTTGCCTCATTTTATTTATGTTAAGTAAATACAAGATGTAGCACGATTGTCAAAAGTACTGAGGCTCCTGTATGTTTAATTTGTGTAAATTTGAATCCGATAAAGAATAAAAACAATAGAAATAATTCATATCACATTTTTGGATTTAAATATCAAGTGAAAAAACACAAAGCCAACAGTATAAACAGAAGCTTCCACTGCGTAATACAAACAAAAAAAAAGGGCAGGGTCATAAGTAAAGCTTTTATCAAGTGCGGTATAACGTAACGTCCGGAATTAAGGACAGGTTTTTGAAATAGAGGGTTTTATTGTATTACATGTAAAATTTACTCCATTTAAATTATAAACATATACGCAAATGAAACAGAATGAAATCATGATATATGAAACAGTATTATCATTATCAACAGTCTTCAAAATCGACACTGTTGATCATGTAGTGTTAATGTAAACTTAGTGTTAATCTTAGTACAGTTTAATAACACAACAATTATTGCCATATAATCATTAAAAATACATTGTTTGTTAGAAACTATTATTTTTGTTCAAGATATACCGAACAAAGCAATAATATGATAAAGTTGTAAATTGTACTATACTATTTAAAAAAACAATAAATGTACTTTTATCAATCTCGCGATGTGAAAATAAAACATTAGTAAATATTTTTTATTGTAACTTAAATAAGTAACAAATGTTGTTTTTCAGTTTAAAAATAATAAAAAGTATTAATGCAACAGAACACAATTTTACTCCTGCAGTAGATTATTAATAATATTATTACTAATTTTTGAAATTGGACTAATTGAAACTTTGACTTCGAAGCTGTCATAATAATTACGTATTTATTTAGATTTTGTTCATAAAATTTAAAGAAATCCGTTGAAACTTTTAATTTTGGTATACATTAACTTTCCTACCTTTACTTGGATTTAGAAATATTCGCTTTGGAAGATTATTTTAGTTAAAATACAATGGAAAAATGTACATCTTTTTTACACGTACTATTTATCTTGTTCAATTTCAAAGAATGAAAGTGGGGTACTGTATTGCGCTGAACTCCAAACAACGCTTCTATTTTACTCCGAAGCAAAACAAAACATTAAAGTCGCAATACAACTGAATTCTTGTAACAAAACCAGTTTCAATGTGTAGCGAGCATTGCATCGCATTTATTACTATGTACTTTTTGTTTAACAATGAGCATGCACGGTACCAAGAAAGATACATACATTTTTTTTATTTCGCAAGTAATGAATAAGCCTAGTTTTATATAAAAGCCCGGAAATGTGCCTTCAGTAACTTAATTATGCGTGAACTTCACTTACTGTTATTGTTTCAATCAATATTACAATATGAGTTAAACTACAGACGTATCTAACTGGAGTTAGAAATATGAGTGCTATAATTTAATACGACGCCGAAACGATATATTGGATTACATACACTATTAATTTTTATGTCTATAACCCATGTTTATAATAATAAATATTAATTTAGCAAAATATTAAAGTGTCTTTAGTGTGATTTTAATAATACTTAATACGATAAATTTTACAGAATGCCACCAAAAACAAATAGTTTTAAAGTATTTCTTACCATCTACCACAAAGTACAGACTAATTTTTAAGAACAGCAACAGGAAAACTTTTCTTTAGAGAGGATCTGAATACCGTTTTATAACATTTAATAATGTTATGTATTTGTGCTTATAAAAGCAATCTATTTTAATATTATCTGTTGAAATTTGCTTCTATTAGTATCACAATCACTTTAATGCAAATGAGAACAAAGCCAGTACGTTTAGAAATCGTTAAAAAACGGTTTTCGCTTCGCCACAATAAGATCCATTTTAAAGTTTCTAAAAGCGATAATGGACTACTAGTATATTCCTGAATAATTATCCTTGGCTTTCTCCTTGTAAGAGGTATCGAGCCGAAGTAATGGAAACATCAAAACGGTTGCTTATTTTTGTTATTATTCATTGAACGTTCCCATTTAAGAGGCCTTGAAGTTTCGACGCCATACTGAAATTTTTAAATCTTATATCATTTATGAAAATATACGGCTACATTATTCAATTATTTTTTACGGTTTAAGTATAAACTGTAGAAAAAATAAAGCTTATATTTTACTAGTATTCTGTTTAAAGTTGTGAGTAAACTAACTTTTGTTGGTTTTACTTTCTTTAGCGTATTTAATTTCTAAAACATTCAGACATTTATGTTTTTTAACAGACTTCAAGTTATATAAAGTATTTATAGTAATTGTTTTAAACCTATAATGACATAAATAATTTACATAATAGAAACTGCTATTTTTAATAGTGAATATATTTAATATTAAGTTCAAATAGATTGAAAGAATAAAAAGATTAGTAATTGTAAGAGAACAAGGAACTTTTGTACCGAGTGCATCATTACGAATTCAGCAAGATTTGATTTTCCATTCCAGATCGGCAAGGGTCTTAAGGACGCTTGTTATACAGAATAGCCATTTCTGCATAATGAACTTAATAAATCGCATATTCGTTTTATTTTTACTTGTGTATAATCAACAACATTAAAAGGACGTGAAGTTTATGAACATTAAGTGAAATTTTAACAAGATTTTTTTATGTATAAAGATAATTTGGTTATATCTATCTATATAATAAAATGAGTTTTATTTCTTTGCCAATCATGTGAAAACTAATGAACATGTCTTCATGGAAACATGGCCGTTCGACGCTGAATGGTTTATAGACTATTTATTTTTTTTATTTCGTAGATATTTCATCATTTTATTTCTTATTAAATTATATAAACATGTTCATTTCGTATTATTAATGCGGTTGCTATAGTAACGTATGCTATAGAAAGTCATTTTATATTAAGACTAACAAAACGGGCGGAGAATAGCTAGTACTTATATATTAACGATTTTTAATTACGCACACCCTAAGATCACATTTTTATTTATTAAATACTTTTTTCTTTTTTTATTTCAATTAAGTGACAAGACGAACGGGACGTTCATCTGATGGTAAGTGACACGCCTACCCACAGCAAAGTGTCGCCAGTTAGGGTGATATATGCTGTACCACATTGCGCTCGTCGCCTGATACATAAGATATTGAGTTTGTTTACCCCAATAATTACACTAGCTACAACTCCCTTCAATTCGGAAAACTGTAACTTTTGCACAGTACTGTTGGGTGACGGAAGCAGGAGCTACGGTAGTACCTACCTAGACGGTCTCCAGCAACAGAGATCTACCACCAGTAAACGTTGTCTACATTTCGATCTGACATATGCATAGAATATAGTACTACAGGCCTACAAAAATAAATTAATAACTTAAGAATTAACAAATTAATGAATAAACAAATATAAAAAATATTTTACCGTTACCAGTCTTCATTATCAGGGTATTGACAATGATTAATTGTATACATATCATGGTAGGAAATTATTGCAATGTTCTTTAAGCCTTTTTAATAACAAAATTTAGAAACTCTCGTCTCGTGATGAATGGATCAATGAAACACTACAAATATAGCTTGAGAAGAGTTATTTTTATTAAAATAATTGTTGTGCTTTAAGGGAATATCCTCTACACAACCTCGTGATAATCACTTTCACAGAATTTAATTGATAGTCTTTCAAAATATTATCCAGTCCTGCCACCATAGTGACAAATTTATATATAGACGATAAATAGTTAGAAAATTTAAATAACATGGATCTCAATCTCTTGATACTTCCGTCGAATATTTTAGATATATTACATAGGAGATAATACGATTTTATCTCTAACATTTTTCATACTAACACATGATATAGCATGAAATAGCAAATGTTATTAAGAGTATAGTATCTCTTCAAATAGTGCCCGTGAATTGGCAGTATTAGAGAATCTGGTATCCCAAAGGATATAGAAGTCTTGATAACGAGATAATGATGCAGGTTCGTATCATTAATCACATTTTGGTTGGTACATTGGCTGCTATTAATATATATTGTGGTGATTTGACAAAAATGGGTCGGTTATTGTAAAAATATTAAGCCACGATTTGGTATATTATTTAAATAAAATCATTCCTGGTACTTAATAGTATAAGTATTATTTCAAGATAATAACAGTTCAGAGTGTCTAGTAATACAATAAACTAATTTCTTTTTAAAATTGTGTAGAGATTTTGTTTTTAAAGATTCTAATATGTATAACAATTGTATAAATCTCTTTAAAATAGATCTTTTTACTTTTAACTTATTCTATCGATCATTAAGGTAACTGCATTTTATTTTAGTTTCTGTTTTTCATGCTATTACAAAGACATACGAGACTCTCCACTTACCTGATGAATGAAATCGATAATGTAAATTTGGAATCTGTTGATATACCACTAATGTTGAAGTCGATTAACAAAATGGCAACATTTTAATAAAGTGTTAACGTAGATCTTCAAAATTACTGACAATGATTAATAATGTCTCTTTTTAAATATGATTTTATCTGTAATGTAGTCTTTATATTATTTACTTCATGAAACAGGTGTATATTGCAAAAAAAAATTTAAGCTACTTAACATCATGAATTATTAAACTCTTTCACTTTACGATAAAAAATAAATATACGAAGCTGACCATTAGCGTTTAATACTAGATGAGACTGTAAAGAGTAACATCGTTATCAGCCGATAGACGTCCACTGTTGGACATAGGCCCCTCCCAAACTTTCCATGTCGATCGAAGAGGGATTCATATGGGAGGATTTGAGCCATTTCCTACCTCGCTATCCTATTGAGGCCCAATCAACAAACGAGGCTCTGGCTCCCATTAAGTGCCCCGGGTGGAAACCAGAGTCTCGTTTGTTGACTAGCAGGGCGCACCACGGGTAGGTGAGGATGGTTTGGATACACCCCATAAGAATAATATAATTATTATAATCATGATTAAATAATAACGTAATAATTATATCTATATTCTTTAGGCTTTTTGCAACTATGTATTCATAGTAAGAATAGTTTTACTACAGCAATAATACTAAAACAAAAGTATTAAATGAATGTCCTTATATATGAAATTAGCATTTTGTCATACATTTGAGTTTTGAAAGCAGTCATTAATTTGTTTTTTCCTCATTATTCTTTTCTTTGGCGTCACTTATTACTGCACAATAGAGAACATGAAATATCGTTATATTTACGACTATAAGTTTTACCGTGGAACCAGTGCTGCAGAAATAGCTCGAAGGATTCATTAATCCATCATTACGTGTACGACGCTGGTGTCGCAAAAAAAAGCACGGTTCGTTTTTG
This sequence comes from Ornithoptera priamus, assembly GCA_029034505.1. NCBI lineage: Eukaryota > Metazoa > Arthropoda > Insecta > Lepidoptera > Papilionidae > Ornithoptera > Ornithoptera priamus. The sequence goes on along the minus strand of JARDWD010000627.1, from coordinate 1,048,871 downwards.
GATTCAACGTTTTCGTTCTGGAAATTTCAACCTTCAATATCAACCCTGTGGACGGCCGAAGACCAAAGTGGAAAATGAAGAATTAAAGGCTATTGCGGAAGCGGATCAATCACGGATCAAGCACTTCAGAGATAGCTGCAGGGTTCGGGGCAAGTGACAAAACTGTATTAATCCAGTTGAAGCAAATCGGGAAAGAAACAAAACTTGAACGATGGCTACCTCATGAATTGAGTGAAGGAAACTTGCAAACACGCTTCGACTGCTGTATTACTTTGCTCAACCGACACAATAATGAAGGGATTTTAAATCGAATCATTATTTATGATGAAAACTGTTTACTGTACAATAATCTGAAACGCTCGTCGCAATGGCTAAACCCTGAAGACCCAGCCAAATCGTGCCCTAAACGAAAATTGACTAAGAAAAAGTTACTTGTGAGTGTTTGGTGGACTAGCGCCGGTGTCGTTCACTACAGCTTTCTAAAATCTGGCCAAACGATTATAGCAGATATCAATTGTCAGCAACTGCAAAACATGAAGGAAGAAGTAGCTGCTAAACAAGCGAGATTGATCAATCGCTCAAGGCCACTGCTGCTTCACGACAACGCACACAATGCACAACAAACAACCACTAAGCTAGATGAGCTACAATTGCAATGTCTGCAACATCCACCGTACTCCCCGAACCTTGCCCCAACAGATTAAAATTTTTTCCGGAATTTAGACAACTTCTTACAAGAAAAAAAATTGAATTCCAATGTGGCAGCCCAAACCGCCTTCAAAGAATTTATTGATTCTCACCCCCATGGTTTTTTTAATAAAGAAATCAATGAACTATCTATGAGATGGCAAAAGTGCATAGATAATTAAATATATTTTACAAAAGAAAAATTGACTTTATATTTCTCCCGTACAAAACGTCAATTTCATGTGTAAGGACCTAATAGTATACATAGAAATAGTGAACGACGGCGTCGGCACCGGAAATCGAATTTAGATTGGTTGAAACGACAAACTCAATCAATTTACTAAGTATCAGCATATTTTATGCCGAGCATAAAGAACCATATCAGAAAGACATAAGAGAATCTTTCTCTCATAAATCTGTACAAAGTTCAATTCCCCGAGGATCTTTGATTTCGATCATTTTGTTATCAAATTGGGTGAAAGGTTGTTTTCATTTACGTTCAGCTGAATACTGAATACATTATTTGAAGCACAAAATAATCTTTTCCATTATATTGGTCAGAAAATATTTTTGTTGTACAAAACAGCTTAGTGAATAGTATTTCAATCTGGTTTTTGAGAATCTTTCAACCTTCGGCGGCTTGCGACGTAACAAAAGACACTTTCGATACAAAGCTCGAGATTTAATCAATATTCTAATAGTAACCTGCGCTACTAAAGTTTTCTTTGCAATATTTGATTGTGATCTCATTCATAATTTTCATCTGGAGTTATGATTCATTTTTATAATTTTAAAAACTTTAATATGTTATCTACAACAACTTATCAACCTATGAGAGTTACAGTTTCGTAATATATTTGCCCAACAAGTTTTTATAATTTAAACGTGATTTAAACGTACGAAAAGACTCCGAAATATAAGTATTTTATCTTAAACTTGAAGTAAAGGCTCTGTTATTTAAATTAAAGTGTTTTCTAATAATTTTTGTTTTATTCAACGAAGCAACGAGACGAGCGGGACGTTCACCTGATGGTAAATATTACACACAGTCTGCCTACTCATAACAACGGGGCGCTAATTAGGATGGTATACACTGCACCACATTGCGCTGGTCCCCTTGAGACTTAGGATATTAAGTCTCGTTACCCTAATAATTCCACTAGCTACAGCGCCCTTCAATCCGGAATACAGTACTGTTTATCGGTTGTAATACGAGCTGCGGAGGTACCTACCTAGACGGTCTTCAGCAACACAGACCTACCACCAGTAATATATGAGATTTGAAAAATTCTGTTTGATTATTATTAAACGGTTTCTTTTGTCTACCTAATTGAAAATATGTTATTTACCTTATGTTATAGAATAGCAAAAAACTGTTAAAGAATTTTTTGACCGATTTCTTGAACGAGCTGATCTAAAAAATTCTCACAGTTCAGTCATAACGCTATATTACATTTAAAGTTCGCTTCAGTTAATATCGGAATATTGTGTTGCGCTGTTTTAGAATCTGCACCATCTTATATATTTTTGATTTCGGAAAGAACAGTTTTGATATAGAGAAAGACTATAACGTGAATTATTTCATGACACACTGTGGAAAATTTAAAATAGATTAATAACTCTATAGCTTTTTGTGTCTGACGTAAATACTTTCTCTTCTCTATACTGGTGCTAGGTTTCTGTTAAATTGAGGCTATCTAAGCCAATACGAAAGTTCTACCTATTTCATCAGAAAAGGAGGAGTGAGAAAAAGAAATTACTGGGATAAGGACTCTTAACATCTTAAGTCTCAAATTGTGAAGCGCTAATTCACGCCAATGGACATTATTACGAAGTATAAGAAGTCCCGCACAACAATCCACGGAGCCCAAGCCAACCTCACCTGCTCGTGGTGCACCCTGCTGATCAACAGACGAAGCTCCATCGACCGCCAACCCCCATTGGGCCAGCGTGGTGAAAAAGGTTATGCCATAGTGATCATGCCGGAGACCATGGAAGACCTTCGCAAAATGCTCCATGACTTCTGTAGAGCGTCCCGACGTGTGTCTAAAAATTAATACGGAGAAAACAAAGATTATGTCTAGTGCTCAACATTGTATCCACGCCCATAATTGTCGAGGGCTCTACACTGGAAGTTTACCTAGGGCAAATAGTCCAACTAGGTAAATCTAACTTCCAGAAAGAGGTCAAGCGACGAATCCAACTCAGGTGGGCAGCGTTCGGGAAGGTACGCAGCATTTTTTCGTCTCAGATACAGCAGTGTATGAAGACAAAACTCTTCAACTCGTGCGTGTTGCTAGTGCTGACATACGGATCCGGGACGTGGCCCCTTACTATCGGCGTTATAAAAAGGCTAAAAGTCACCCAAAGGGCAATGGAGAGAGCTATGCTCGGAGTATCTTTGCGCGATCGAATCAAAAATGTGGAGATCCGCCGAAGAACTAAGGTCGCCGACATTGCTCAAAAGATTACTACTAGACTTAAGTGGCAGTGGGCAGGGCACATTGCTCAAAGCACTGACGGCCGATGTGGCAGTAAGGTCCTCGATTGGCGCCCGCGTACTGGTAGACGCAGCGTTGGGAGGCCTTCCACAAAGTGGACCGACGATCTGTTGAGAATCGTGGGAATCCACTGGATGCGAGCTACGTGGGACCAATCGACGTGGAGATCTTTGGAGGAGGCCTATGTCCAGCAGTGGACGTCTATCGGCTGATGATGATGACGGAAATTACTTCAATTCCTCTTAATAAATTGTTATTTTCCTAATTATTAGTTAAAGTTAATAGAATCAAAGTAATTACAGTGTTTATTCATTGCACAGTAATTTAGAGATAATGAAGAGTCCTGAATGTTCTGAGTCGAAATGAAAATGAAGGAAACTAAAGGTATCATAAAAACAATGATCAGTTAATAGTTTTTAATTTAACTTACCGGCATAAGACTGTGAGCTTTCGGGAGACCAGCAGCCGACTTATTTTTATCGCTACGAAAGTTTTAAGAGATTTCCGAGGCTTCGTAACCTCCACGTGTAATATAACATACGATGCACGTGGAAGTGACACGCGTCCTTTATCAGTTTAGTTTGTAATATAATGTGATTGTTCCTATTATTTAGCTATTTTAACACATTTTCCTTATTTACTACACCAAATTTAAAAGTTTACTAGTTTATTTTAAGTAACACGTCTAGATAATTTTCTTAGTATGTTCTAAATGTATCTAGTATTTATGGTAATCAGATGTGACGTGTTCATCGAACAGTAAACAATAAAATAAATATAATGTGCATATTATGATGGCGGAAACCCTGTTCACTAGACCAAGAACATCGGATGGGAGCATCGTAAACGAATCAACTATGTGATTTAGTTAACATGCCGAAATATGTCGTGTGTAAAATACAGTACGGTATAAACAAGTGAAGTAAATTAAAATCGGTTTCGCTATTTTTGATGTAAAATTTATATATTTTATAGTAAATTTCGTTAAATCTATGTATGTCAATTTAGCTCAGTTCGATTTATTAAGCAATTGGTATAGTCCTTCAATTATTCAACATGATATTAGTTCTTTTTCACAGATATATGAATTATTTAACAAACAAAATTATTTGTTGCAAAGCTGTGACGCTTAAAATATATGATAACCTCGATAATACAAAAAAATAAGATTCATATGTTCCGTTTCAATTAAATATAACCAAAAATTGTAAATAATAATGGGAAATTATATACTAGGTTTATATTGGATAGAAAAAAGTGTATATAACATTAAATAACATGTCCCTCACGTATAAACGTAATAAATATATTCATCATATATTAGTTATCAGATGAAAGCAATATAAAAACATTGTTTTTAATGAAAAAGCGAATACAATTTACTTTGAGTTTATTTTTATATTCGCACCGAAATTAAACTGTTTTTAACTAGCCGTTCTTCTCGAGTTAATGAACTTTTATTAACAATTGTATTCATGAAGTTTCCTCTAATAGCTTGACTAATTTAATAATTGCCAAAGGATTACGAATTAATGTCTCAATCCCCAAAAAAACTATTTAAATTAAATATTTCAGCAAGTGCTATTTATTTTTAAAGAATCGTATATAACTATACTTAGCTTATGAAATAATACTATAAAATAAATACAATGAAACTAGTGGGCATTGTACTAAAACTTTCTTAAACTTTATAATTTTTAAAAGTAATAATATAGGAAATTTTATTGTATGGTACTAAATCTCTGTGAATAGCAATATGAACTACATTTCATAAGTCTAATCTTAATTTATGGTTACTTTTCCATAGAAAGGAATAGTTTAAATATAACATCCAAAAAGGAACTAAGGAAAACCATCGTTTTAGTTAATCAATATATATAGTTTTATAACTAAATAATTTATATTTTTACTGTGTATAAAAGTCAAAGGTATAGAATAAAAATTATTTTATCACATTTAAAATTATCCCACATAGTCATATTTATGACATACATATGCCATATATAGCTCCAAAACGAATATTCGTTTTGGAGCTATATGTGGCACAACTTAAGATGGCTCTTTTGAGATCAGACGATCTTTCCACTTCTCTTTGGCTTGTGACAGAACAATAGGCCCTTTAGTTGCAAATCTCAAGATTAAATCAATGTTCTAATATTAATCTTTCTACTTCAAGGTCAGATATGTTTAGAAATTTATGGTATTTTGGTTAAATTTCCATTTTATAACCAGTAGATAATGCATGATGTATAGACATTAAAAATTGCAGTTAAGGATATTTTCATATTTAAAGCAATAAATCTTTGAAAGGAAAATTACAATTTAAATGATTATAATATACTATAAAATCAAGGAAATTTTAATGAAACGACGACCTTATATCGAAGAAAATTATGTCGAAATTTGTCCGACGTTTTCGATGTTATTATTCCAAGAGAAGTGGAAAATGAGAAATGTTTTGAGTAAATAAACTAAATTAAAGAAGTTAAAATTAAATTTCGATGAAATGTGTTAAGAAGTCGATAAAAATTTAACATTTTCTGTTAAACTTTCCGAAAACTAATTTAATATTTATAGAATTTGCGAGTATTTTTGCCACTTAGGTATGGGGATGTTAAATGTAAAATGGTACGAGTATACGAAGACAGAAGTCTTGTTTGCTTGTCTTTGTTCAATCAAATGCAATTAGGGTAAATTGAAAAAGACTTTGTTTTCATTTTTATTGTGACAAAAACGTTGATTATTCCCTTTGACGATTGGGACAAGCTTATTGTGTGCGTCCAAGCGCGTAAAACATCATTTGGGTTTTTTAAATATTGTATACATATTTTACCCTAACAACAATACGAAGCAAATTGAAAAGTATTAAATCTGTTAAGGACTATAAAATTATTAAGAAAAATGGCTGCTTATACTATTATTATAATTGAACAGATGTCTTTTGTTTGAAGTACGCCACCCCAAGGATTTTTACGTTTGACAGTACACCTTGAGCTTACTTTACTGGTGGTAGGTCTCTATTGCCGGAGATCGTCTAGGTCGGTACTACCACAGCGCTTATTTCTGCCGCTCAAACAGTAGTATGCAAACATTACTGTGTTCCAGTTTGAAGGGCGTTGTAGCTAGTGTAATTACAGAGGGGTAACGAGACTCAACATCTTATGTCTCAAGGCGACGAGCGCAATGTGGTGCAGTGTATGCCATCCTAATTAACGTCATGTTGTTATAGGCAGGCGTAACACTTACCATCAGAGGAACGACCCACTCGTCTCGTCGTTTAATGGAATAAAAAAATAAACATTGTCTGCACCTACACCTAAAAAGAGCCTCATCCAAAGGGTTTTGAAATAGGCTTTGGTCAGGATTTTCCGGTGTGATCAAATTAAGAATTAAAAATATCCCAGAAGAAGTTAGGTCATAATCAACATAAATGACTGCTACGTACAGTATTCGAAAGACATATAGCCGTTAGGACGGCAAAATTCTCCGATAGCTGTCGTTTACAGTGTTGATAAACCCCTTACCAAGTGGACTGGCGATTAATAAAAATCGTGGGAAGCTGCTAGATGAGCGCAGCACAGAACTATTCAATCTGGAGATCTTTGGTAAAGATTTATGCACTATAGCAGACATCATCATTTCACCCTTCTGTCATCTGAGTCATTCTATCATCAACTGTTGACTATAGGCCGCTCCAATAGATTATCAGAGCGACCATTCCAATGCTACCGGTAACTAATGGTATCCTGAGACCCTTCATTAGATTGTCGGTCTACAAGAAAGGTATTTGTCTCTCTGTGCTTTCTATTAGGTGAACTCCACTGCAGGACCTTTTTCCGATCTTTGTACTATGTGGCTCTTTATAATGAGTGCTTTCCGATTTATAATCCATTCATTTTTAATATATGTATTTACATAAATATTATATAATATAATAGTTGTAATCTTGCAGGATATTGTGTGCGTCTTATTAGTATTTTTTTTATTTGTTATTTAACGGATTTGGTAATTTTTTTGCTAGAAGTATTTTATGCGCAGAATAATTTAAAATAAATTTTTCATAACTAATACAACATTTAGATGATACGTGTTCGTACATAAAAGTGTTGTAAGTATCAACTAAAATCCTAGCAACGCATAAACTCAAGCGGGTCGCTGTTTATTTCCACTTCAAACATCGAACTCGATTGCGTTCTGCTTAATTGCCACTTGCTGCCTTCATTTTCATTTCAGTCTAAATATTTCAGCGAAATTACGAAACCGTTTTACCGAGTATATGAAAATAAATTTTCAATTACATGTGTAAAGTAAAATAAAGGCTGAAGTAACATTTTTCATGAATATTTACAACATTAACATTAAGTAAATGCAAGTGTATTCACCGCTTTATTTACAAACGTCCAATAATGTACACTTTAAAGTATATTAAGTTTTTTTTATAATATTTAGTGATGATGAACTTCCTTTTAACGTGTTTCAAGTCTGTGTATTTTAATGTACTATACTATACTATACTGAATGATGTAATATTTATTTTTCAACTAATTCATAGTTCAACTACTTTGTTTAGATAAAATAAAAGAGTGTAGTACCATGTTAGTAACAATTAATTGTAAATGATATATTTCGATATTACAGTACTTTATAACATATCTTATTTTTTTAATTAGGTTAATGGGTACTTAACAGTTGTTTCTTTACGCTATATGATTAGCAATAATGAATAAGGAATTCTATCGCAATTTCTACTTTGTAAATTCAGAAAGTTTCAAGAAAATAGTACCCTTGTATCTTCATCTTCCCTGGCTGTCCATAGGTGACAGTGACCTACTAATCATCACAAAAGTCGCTTATTTAATTCTTTGCTATAAAATGTTTGATATCTCTTATTTCTAGGTGTCCCTGGGCTGCTGTACGCGCAATAGTGTAGACAGGGACAAAGAGTTGACTTTTAATAAATGTGCTGTAATATCTTCTACGGTGTAGATACACAAGATGAATTTTTCATAAAGGAAAAGTTTATTAAATTGAAAGAAAATTACAAAATAGGGCCACCTGCTTTCTTGGCATTTTATCGTCAATATATAGCCTTATTTTCATTAATAATATAAAGTTATATTGTCGTATAATAAAGAAGAGTATACTATTCGTCAACAAAGCAACCAGATGAACAGGAAGTCTAACTCATGGTAAACGAAGCTTTATTTAGAATGTTTCGATCACATTGCATCTAATTCTTCGCTGAAATACGAAATATTTTAATCTTATTACCCTCGTAAGTAATTTCACTAGGTATGGCATCCTTCAAAATAAATGATGATGTTTTTAAGATTTGGATTTTCTTTCTTATACCTAAACCTGTAATTGCGTTGTATTATATGTTAAAAATATATAAATACTCGTAAAATAAAAGAACTAAATCAAACAATCAGTAGCCACATCTGTGATTCATGTTGAGAAAGTGGCAAGAGAAGCGATAAACTCTCCAGCACAAGATTTCGTTTCATGTTATTATATATTTTTGTTCATATTGGTTCTACGTTGTAATCAATGTGACTTATTGTTCTGTACTTTTGTGTACGAAAGAAAAGTAATTTAGGCGTAAGTTAAAAACGCAAATAGAATACGAGCCAAGAATTCTTGATTATTTCCAATGTTCTTCTTTAGTTACATGAAAAAGCCATTTATTTTATTCGACAACATTTTTAAATTGAAAACAATTTGTACCGCACGTGAGAAGTATTTTTAAAAGAAACTAATCTAGTAAATTGGAAAGATTTGTATACATCTTATAATTGCGGAAGGAGATGGGTGAGCCTCCTTGTAATAATAACATTATTCAGTTTATTATATATCCTCCAGTAATGTCAACTATTCAAGATATATATAATTTTAAAATAACTAGAATCCTAAAACACCTGCTCTATAATATTTCGTCGGTCTGGGAGTTAAGACTACTTATTTTGGCAGTAATTTAACATGAAACAGTAATATTTTGCAATCTGCAGATTATCATCATTTCTGACTAGCGTGGTGCATTGTTGACCATAGGCCTTTCCAATCGATTTTCTACGCAATCAGGTCGAATATATTACTTAAGAACAACAGAATTTCGGATTACCGTTATCTATTACCTTTGCTATTAAATAAGGGTTTTGGAAGACATAAGGCCAAGTAGTTACCATTTTAATTAGTTATATGGATGCATTATACGTAAATTCTAGTAGTATTAGATGCATTATTAAGATTAAAGTATTATCATAGGGACATCGATCATAGCCATGACTGGAGGTAGATCCAATACATCTTGAATTTATTTATTTATTCTTTATTGTAAAATATAAAATTAGACTACATTCTTCCATTAAAATTTTAGGTGTGGTAATAACTGAATATCAAACAAATTATAGAAACTAAACTTTATCGTTGAGAGTCACAATTCTATAACAAATTATAAAAAAATTATACTGCATATACAGAGTAATGTAACAATTTAAATAAATTATACTTAATCAATAAACATCTATTAACCACTCATCTCATACTTGCATGTTTAACAAATATTTTCGTATTTAATCAGGCGTGGTATAAACAAAAACATACTTTTTTGTACAAAGGTTTTATTTAATAAAACCTTGACTACATCTATAATAAGAGCATTAAGACACAAATTATAACTAACACTGTAGATTAAACCCGTATTCATGTATTAACCGCTACGCGTTCAGGGACAACGTGTGTTAGTAATGACTAATGCACACCATTTACCAAAATTAAGCCCTAAAATAAATTTCGTACGTATACGTTAGTATTCTCGTCATTTTGTACGAACGGAAATACCTAAAATATTTATAAACCGATTTGATGAGTTTGACTTTTACTATCAGGAATAAATAAGTTTTGATTCGAGATTACAACCTACGACTCATTGCTAAACGCATTTAAGTAGCAATGAACGCGAAATTGTCGTTATCTCAAACTGATATAAAAAAATTGAATGATTTATACACATAATTTAGTAGACAATAAATTTAAACGATGGATTAATGTTCTTTTTAAACGTTGAGAAGAAGAAGAAGAAGAAAAGCAAGAAGAAGAAGAAGAACAGCAACAGCAACAACAATTTCAGCCCTTTCTTTCAAAGTTTCAAAGTTTAAAGTTACTACTACATTCAACCGCTTCCGTGGTGCAGTGGTGGCCACCAGGGCTATATACTGTGGATTTTCGTTGGTGATATAGGCTGTTCCCAATCGGCCCAGCCAATAAACTCTCTCATATTGCAAACTAGCCATCCTTCGGCCGCTTTGTCAGCCGTAACACCCCAGCAACTCCCTTTGGAGAAGGAAATTTGTAAAATCTATTTTTAACTCACCTGTAATGGTTGAAGTTATATCTCTAGTAACTTTTGAGTGTCTACGTCTAATAAATACGAAGATCTTATGATGAGTCCATGAATCTCTTGAAATCTCCTATATATAGCAAACAAGCCGTGATAACAGTGCTTATATGTTCCGGCTGTCAACATTGTCACTTAACACCATGTAAAATTGAGGTCAAGTGTTTAACATATTGTGGATAAAAAAGCGTACTCTTATCCTCAGTATCGTATAAGGTTTTCACAATAATTGACAATTTTAAAATTATTCTTTCCTTTTTGTCTGTAGTAACGAATCGCTATTTTTTTAAAAAAATTAAAGCTCATCTTTCTGTATTTTCTCAACATCTACAATAATTTAAAAATTTACCCCAGAATACTGTTTAAGAATAAGAGCCCAAGGAGTAGAGATGAATTTATTATTTATATAACGTGCCATGTCAATGATTCTAGAAATTAATTGAATTCGCAAAAAAAATAAAACTTTCTGTAGAAACTTCACCCAAGTGTTTGCGTTTACCATATTCTATTTCTTATGATGGATGGGGGAAGTTCGTAGTAGATAATTTGATATATGATTACATGGCTGATATTCCATATATATAAAAATATGTTTTGGTAGTTTTTACTTTTAAAAACCCTTCGTACGTAATTTTTGAAAACTTTAATTGTTTATTATGCTTTTTTTAATAACGTTCCTATGACTTTTAACTGATGTCATAATCTGACTTTATTGCTGGTAGTTTTCTGTCGCCAGAGTCTGTCTAGGTAGGCACCACCGCTGCTCCGATTTCCGCGCCAAACAGCAGTGTGCAAACATTACTGTATTCGGTATTGAAAAGCGTTGAAACCAGTAAATTTACTGGGGTAACGAGACAAAATATTGTATGTCTCAAGGCGAGAAGCGTATTGTTGTGCAGTAGATATCATCTTAACTAGCGCCACGTTGTTATAGGCAGGCGTATCATTTACCATCAGGTCAACGTGCCAGTCGTCTCGTCGCTTCGTTGAATAAAAATAAAACTACTACGTTAATATTCGAATATTCACATGGACATTGTCGCAAACATCTACTGTATTAATTTCAATGACAAGATGGACAACGCACAGCCGTTGATAGCTTCCATGTTTACTCAAGGACATATTCCGGACATTCGACATCAATAATAACCGCCCTTTTCAGTTCAATATTTATCCTAGATAATTCTGTTACTACAGTAATTTATAAACACTTTTTACTTTATCATTCAAGATAATATTTATATGATTGTGATAAGAATGAAGCAATTAGGCTGACAATAAAACTGCTAAGCGGTTATGAGCAGGGTTTTTTTTTACTCTATAATGCACACTTTTTACGTATTATAAATAGAAGGTAATTAAAAAAAAACTTTATATTGAACATTACATACTAGCAGAATATGCTTTTGATACAATTACATCATGAAATCTTGATATTTATTATTTTATTTAAATAGTTGTTTAAGTTGATATGAAAAAATATGAAGATAAGAAACGACAGAAGACATAGCTGTAATATAAATAAACATCATCATCAGCTGATAGACGTCCACTGCTTGATATAGGCCTCTCTCAAAAGACCCACATCGAATAGGGACTTATATGGGTGGATTTGGGCCATTTCCCACCACGCTGGTCCAATGCGGGTTGGTGGGAGCCAGAGCCTCGTTTCTAGATTAACAGGATGCCCCACGAACAGGTTAGGTTGGCTTGGATCCTTTGAGTTATTGTACGAGAACATTTACACTCCATGTAAATAATACTCTTCAAAATTTAACTGTCTTTTAAAAATTTTTATTATTATAATATTGTTTCTTTATAAAGTCCAGGGTTTTTACAAAGAATTCTGCAATATTTTTGATAAAATGATATAAAGCAACGTCATTAAACAATATCTTTATAACACCTCTACCAGTTTTACCATTCCAATCCATGAATTGAGTAACGTGCTGCACAGATAGTACTGTGACTATATCTAAAAAGAATTGTCATGCAGTAGAAAATTTTTGGTATGTTAGAAACATAGATAAACAAGTGATAAGCATAACTATGAAAAGCAATTGAAATAAGTAGGAAAACCTTTCATGCAAAATATGTCCGTATTTTATGGTACATTTTATGCTGACACTGTTTGAGACAAGTGTTTTTGACAAGATATCTGGTACAATGTGTATGTGTCACAGAATAATAGTTTTTCGGATGTTATACGAGACAGGCTCCGTAAGCCTGGTTAAACGAGGGTATTGCAACACCTGTTCAAAGAGAAGCAAAAAATTTGGGCATTGATAATTTTGATAAAAATATGTGGGACTTCATATATTTATTTAACGACATTACTTAGTAAGACTAAAAACAAATTAAACATTTTTACGTATAAAATTCAGAATCTACAAAATAGACCCTTGATTTTGCGAAGTCAAAGTTTTAATGTTTAAGGATATCTAAACACACTAAAGACCGCTCTGTGGGAGATGCTAAGCTTCGTTACCCCAGTAATTTCATTAACTACAGCGCTTTTGAAACTGGAACACGATAATGTTACTATTACTACTACACCAGTGTTTGGCGGTAGGAGTAAACACTACAGTAGACCTTACTATGACGATCTTTAAAAACTGTGAATTCTTTCCAGTAGTATATCGTGACATGATGCAACCTAACATTACTAACACATATGTCTTACTTATTTGACTTATGCTATATAATTGGAACAATTTATTAGAAATTCTATTTAAATAATTCTTTTGGGGTAATACCCCTTTTTCTGTCCGTTATGTTTATTTTTAATGTTATAGTTTAACAATGAGCTTATCTCATCTTTTTTTATAAAATAAAGTATTTAAATATAAAAATGGGTTACATATATCTGAAAAAAGCGGATTATGTCATAGCCTTTTCTAAATATGTATATAAATATTTTGAATGTTATGTAAATGCTTTCGAATTCCATTTATATATATATTCGTCTTAATCCAAAACTACCCATTCAAATAATCTTAAATGCTAACAGAAGAGATCAAATTTTTTCACCATCAATCATTGCAATAGCAGTTTATTCTAAATATTATATAAAAGTGGAATATAATGATTATTAAATGTGTACAGTATTTAAAGTTACTTGCAGTTTCAGTAAACACAGACATCAATTAATATTTATTTGAAATTAAATGAGACCATTGTTAAGAAATGAGTATTATGGTTAATAGCCGAGTGTATAATAGTTCATATTTAAATTTAGCCTATTTAAAAGTGTAACAGGCCCGCCGTTTAACTTAGAAAAGTTAGTCTATAAATACAGTTTTATGTGCATACTTAATTTTGTTCTCGTCGGCAAATAAAACTTTGGCATCGTTGCATATTTATGGCGAGAAACGGGATACGTTGACATCATTCGGTGGCGAGTGGCACATGCTCTTTTAACAACTACGAAGCGCATGCAGAATGTTTAGTGTTTTAATTTCTTTCTCTTTTATAATATTTCCTGGACTTCTTTTGATATATATATACGATATCACATAGATGAGTAGTTTGCGGAGCTCTAAACCGACATATCCAGGCCAGTGAACAGCCAGCCGATATGAGGCTATTACGAGTTCAAAAAAACCACCACGCAATAAGATTGCCGCAATAGATTTATTACTGTTAGGTGAAATATTTCAATTTTCATTTATTTTCGGGCATTTTTTTCTCGTTCTTATATCTTCAGCGTGTGAAAACCACAGAAAGTTAAGAAAAAATATTACATCTAACAAGTACTTAATAATATTCCAAATGTTCGTAAAAGGTTTTTTCTTTGGAAACAATATTTCCTCTTCGAGTGTTGGGAAAATTTATTTTGCGAACTTTTACGCCAATTGCGAGCAGAATCTTTTTAGTAGATTTACATATTATTAATATACGATGTTTTTTTTTTCGTACTTTAATATATAAGTTATTTCTGAAGAACATGAATTGTGTAATATGTACCTTTGCTTTATTAAATACGAGCAAAGTGTCGAGCACACAACAGATCTACGAGTATGTTGTTATTATAACTGATTGTATTTTTAAATTATACTTCTACGGGTTTTTTAAAATCTAACCACAAAAATAATCTTAACCAGCTTAGCCGTTCGTACATTTAGGTAGTGAGGAAAATTTTCACCTTCATTACTAGTAATAAATGGTTACAGCGCCTAATGGACGCTTAGGTTTTTCACACAATAAGTAATATACGTCGGCTCTGGAAACTTTATGGTAGCAATTTAGTTATTTTGTTAGTAGTTAGTAAAAGTACAACATATAGCAAGCAATATATTCACCCAATTTTAAATCTCTTAAATTATATAGTTTCGGAGATCTCGTGACGAGTCAATGAATCTTTAGCTATCTCTTATATATATACATATATGTATATAAATATAGATAACTGATATAGTCTTTGATGGAAATATGGTTTTTTGTCCTTTTAATTATTGTTGTTAAGAAGACTACCTGAATATTATTTTGTTTACATCGTGGCTTTATGAAGCGGGACATTTCGGTTTCTCTGTATACCACAGCTAACAAACGTTTTTATATTTAAAGTAAATCTCTGTTTTAGATAGTATAGAAATAATTATATTTACAAGACCATAAACATTGTTATAAATTTGTGTTGTTCCTTTGTGAGAAAGATATAAATTATTACTGTTTCCACTAACCTATTTCAATTGGTCGAAACTGTTTATTATTTCTACTTGGAAACTTGATCAGTGGAAACTAATTAACGTGTTTCAAGTTCAGTTATGATACAATTTATCGCAGTGGTACCGAATTTTTGTAAACTTAATCATCAAGCCTTGTCATTCAGAGTATAACTTTTAAATATTTCTTATAATATAACCATTGCATGATTAAGTTATTTGTATTTTTAACGTAATAAACTTTAATTCAAAATACCAACACCCTGAAAATGTTTTAATGTATTTTGATCAAAATGTTAGGTATTGAATTTATAAAAGGTTTCTTTTAATTAGTTTCTATTAGGATATTTATTGTTACTAATAATTAATACTTTGATAAACAATGCTCAATAAAAACATATACCAGTGATAGCTTGATTTTCATTAAAAAGTAATTTGTTGCAAAAGGTGAAATTACTTTTTTTAAATTATTAATAATAAGTATAGTATTAATAGTAAGTAGATTCTCTACGCTTTTTTTATGTTATCACGCCATTTTTCCCAGTAGGAGTAGGCAGAGGCGCATAAACACCCATTTTTCGCTGGATGTGGTCAGATTAGGTCCCATGGAAGAGGGAGCAAGCCTGTTGCCACTTTATTGGGGCACCACACACACACAAAGATAATTTCAGTGTGCGGGTTTCCTCACGATGTTTTCTTTCACCGTTTGTACATATGTACATACACGTTTCGCTGTTGTTACTTAAGTTCACAAATGTACATAACTTAAATATTAAGTCATGGGTACATGTCGAGATTCGAATCCGCGACCTTCGGAATGAAAGCCGCACGCTCTAACCATTAGGCCAGCGAGCTCAGCCCTGTAGTCTCGGGCTAGTGAGAATAGGACTAAGGTAAGCCCTGCCTGGCGTAGAAGCCGACTAAAAGGGCCTGGGAGTTTCGCAGGCCTTGAGGGAGGGGGCCCTTATCGCTCAACATGCGAATCTGTGTGGGACAGCCTAGGAGGGTTAAGCCTCTCCAGAGATGTGTTAACACAAAGGGTAGAGGGGCACCGGTGCGTTCTATACGAGATCCCGAAACCTCTCCGAATGCACTGATGCAGAGCACCGAGGGGGTTTTAGTGAGTAAAAATCTCACATAACCCTGATTTCCCCCCAGAAGCAGGGTATCTTTCGAAGATTTCCCCCCGAAACAAAAAAAAAAAAAAAAGGCCAGCGAGCTACTCTCTAAGCTACACACTTTAATATCGCGCACAACACGCCAAGAAGAAGCAACACAACAAGAGGCCCTGTGAATCCTCTAAAACTCGCGACGATAAAAGTAAGCCGAGTGGGTAGTTGCATGCTATGATGAAAAATAAGTATTTTACAATTTTATATCCAAATGTAGGAAAAATGTCTCATTACATAATAATTCCATATATTATCATCAGATAATATTTTACCACAAAAAGCAACCGAGGACAATTATAAACTAAACGTAGACAATTTCAACAGACATCTTTTTTGATTTCTCAATGGAAGAGATTGAAATTTATGTTTTATCATTATATGGAACTTGTTTACATGATTAAGAAAAACGGGTCACTTTGTAAAAAGTAGTGCAAGAGTGTACATCAAAAAGAAAATGTATAGGGGATGAATTTAGAATATCTAATAAGCGTAGATTACAATTACGATCTGCAAATTGCTGAACCTTTGTGTGTTCGTTCTTGAACCTTTGTGACTGACATTTAAAAGGAATTCAGGATAAAACGTTGATTCATATGTGTTTGTATGTTTTTTCAATGCCCTTTGTCTCTGCCGTCTCTTCTATGTATGAAGTAGTATTTACGCCTGCGTGCATTACAAAATTACACTTAGATTAAAATTAATCCACCTGTAACGTTTTCAATTTTCCGGTACAATAAAGAAACTACTATATTTCAGTACGCATCATAATTTTTAATACACATTTTTATAATTAATCTACCTTTAGTAATATTCATTAGATACTGTTTTAGTTTCTCAGACACGCTTGGCAAGCATAATAAATACGTGCAATCTTGAAAGTATAATATTGAAATATTCTAATGTTTCTTTCTACCAAAATTTTAAAATAAGAAACTTTCGTTAAATTAAAAAACTTAATCGGGTTTTGTTATACTATTTTAGTTGGACTATCTAGATTTATTCTCATAGATTTTAACTTCTAAACACCTATGGTAATTAAACCTATGTTAATATTTCAAAGCTACAAGTTCGATGATGTGCTTACCTAGCACCTTTTGACGTACACGCCTGGTCGCTTCGTTAAGTATCAAAAACGTAAGTATTTGTAATATCTTAAATAAGCAATTTTCAACATACATCCATTGATTATGTGTATAAACAGCAGATATTCCTTTATCATTTAGAGTAAACAGATGTGTCGCATGTGGTAACTGTGTTATATTATGATTTAATGTTACTATCAGTAATGAACAAAGTATATTGTACATTACAAACATATCTATATGCCTATACGTCGTAAACTTTGTTATTTTTTAACTTTTTATTTTCATTACTTAAATTTAATACAACGAAGTATTGCTATACAATATGGAAAAGTAGTGTAATCTATAACTGAAACTATTCGAGTTTAATAAAAGCTTAATGTTTTGTTCGTCACTTCGTTAAAGATATACGAACTTTTATAATCTTTATTTTCAATGTCAAAAAATTGCGTAAGTTCTATGACAATTATAAAAAAAAGTTATTAAAACGTGTTTAGATTGCAAGGTTGCTTATTCAAGCGTTGTTTCTTTTCATCAAATTTTACTACTATACACAATGATAGCTACACCATCGTATCATTGGAATAAAATCAACATTAAAGAATATCTTTTTTTCATTCTCCATTCAAAACAGTAGGGATATATTCTTTACTAACAGAAGCAAGTTAACAAAAATTCAATTGAAAGCAACAAAAGCAAAGACAATGCAATGGTGTTGTAATTCGGTATTGATAAGATCATTATAAAATATTCATGCAAGTACTTAACCATATCAGCAAGTTATTATTCAAGACAATCTTGCATATAGACATTGTTATGGAAATGCTCTAAAAGAACATTCCTTCAATATTCGTTCCGTATAACAAGCGGCGCTCTAAGCTGCTTGACATTCTAAAAGAGTGAATCAAATCCCTCTAGATACATCCTTAATGACGTCGTCGTAACAAAGCAAAATGTCGTTTTTGTCGTTAAATAATAAAAATAGTACACTGAGGTTTTTAATGTTTAGTATTAATGAAAGTTTATAGCGGTTATAAAAAAATCGAGTAGAGTGTCTTAGTAAATGAAAGAACGAAGTTGGAAGATTTATATTGAACGAAGAAATGTGTGAGGGTGACATCGAAAATTTCTTGCCTCCATTAATTATCTGAGGCTACCATTAATCAAGTTGTCAATGCAAATGAACATCCTATAAATATTTTTTTTCGAATTTGTGACATCTTTAAAACGTCGAAGTTAACATCCAGGAATAAAAGCTGTTAGCAAAGGAAAAAAAAGATAGCTGTGAAAGCATTAATGAAGTACATAAATGCATACGTCATTATTTATGTATTCTCGTCGCAATTCCCACTGTTCGTGTACTAAAGAGGTTAAAGAAGAACACATACAGTCGGTCACCGACATAACAGAAAAACATAGTACGTGGGTTCAGTGTCCGCAAGCCCTGGATCCGATGAATCTGTAAAAGTCGTCCATAAGATTAAAAGCGCCAACTTTATCCGAAAAAATGAACGGAAAAACAAGATTTATTGGATAGCATACTTATTATCAACAAACCATAAATTTTACTTAACTTCAAATCGATTTAGCGCGTTGAAAACAAAGAAACCAAGTTGAAAAAAGGAGAACTAAACTAAACACCGAATTTAAAAATAAGTACTTCTATATAGATTCTATATAAAGAAATTATTATTGTTTATGATAATATAAAGTTATTACGAAATTATCAATCTGTCATCACTATCGGATTGAAGCTTACGTTCATAATTTACAACGAAAAGTTTAATGATATCTGTTATCTTATCAAATGCAATTCATTTTTTTTAATTCTTATCAATCAACATTGATAAAAAGTGAAGCGAATGCAGGTATTTTAAAGGACAAATCGAAAATCGATTATAAAAAAATACATTAAAACATGCATTATAGAAAAACAAACTTTTCTGAAAATTCAAACTAATAACTAAAATTAAACAACACAGTTAAAAACAAGATAAATACAATAAAAAAAAGGTTATACACATCTTTTCTTTGAGATTATGTTTAAAACTAAACTTCTGGTACTCTCTCCGGATAACGACCGGGTATGTAATCGGGGTTGTTGGGATTATACTCCCATATGAGGTATTCTGGTTCATTGAGATACAGTGGTGGTATTTCTTCGCTAGGTTCTCTTTCAACTCCGATAAGTGATTTATTCCGCTCAAGCAGTTCATTTACTTTAGCCTGAGTTTCATCCGAAATATCTAGAACCATTTTTAATAAGTTTACTATACATTTTATAAGGGTTTCCGCACAACAACTTACGGGATCCAAACCAACCTAACATGCTTGTGTTGTACCCTGCTAATCAACAAACGAAACTGTGGCTCCCACCAACTCGTATTGGCCCAGCGTGGTGGTAAATAGAACAAATCATATATGGATATGGATCCCTACCAGATCGGATGGCAATCTATGGGGGAGGCCTATTGACTGCTGCTGCTGATGATGGTGACACTTTGTAATAAAAAGGAAACAAAACATTTGTGAAGCTCACAATATTCCATGTATGCTTATGGCTAACACACAAGAGGTCTATGTTTAGCAGTTGGACTTCATCGATTGTAATAATGATGATGATATGGTTAAATTAATTATAAATATGATAACTTGTACTTACGTGTTTTCCGCAAGTCGATTTTAAGAATATTTCTGTTCTGTTCTAATGCCTTAAGTAAAGTTATTTCAGCTTCACCAGACAAATCATTGGCTGCCATGTCTAATCTAGTCAGACCCCTGTTTAAACTTAGTAGACCCGCTATCTGTGAACGATTGTTGTTTTGTTGTTAATGAAAACCTATCACGATTTTTAATGCAAAATTTTTGTCCTTTCTAACAAATAATAAATCCTCACTACGGTTTGCTGTTAAAAAACTCTTAGAGCTAGTCTAACTCTCCTTTGTACATGTCCTTCCGATCATTATATACTTTATAAGTATAAATAAAATGTAATAAATCTATAATAACGGTATATACAGTAAAAGCACTTTAGTCGCGGGGTATATATGTTCCATAAATATGCCGCAAATACAGAAACCGTGAATACGGAATATACTTTTTTCCATTTGACGGCATTTACAAAGGATATTGGGTAGGATATCTATCGGAATCCTTTTATTAATATGTACTTATTAGATCCACGAATAAAAAATTTTTAGCAACGAACATAGGAATTAGGCCGCATGTTTTAATCAGCGAATAGTGGAAGCACGAATAAGGAACTTTTACTATACTACAGCTCTGTTTTACCATTGTAATGTCTTTTTAAGCCAGCAAGCCACTAAGAATAAAAAGTTATCGGGTTTAAAGAGAGATCAGTAGCTAGTACGTTACTGGGTTGATTAACCAATACTAAGTCTAGTCTCAAAGTCGTGATTGATTAGAGAAATTTAAACTTAAGCTAAAACTTTTGGTTAAGTAGGTATATTATAATATTATTATTCCCATTTTAATAAGTATTTATCATTTGTTTTTTTATTTTGTATTTTAATTATTAAGTAACAAATATCATCTTTAATGTATATTACTCGTCGCACTGACTACGTATGTAGGTAACATTGAAACGAAAAGACTGTAAGAGTGATAAAATCGTCAATAACACAACAATCGTAATCAATGACGACTGTAAATAATCAAGAATCTGATATTTTTTATCTATGCTTACTATAATTAAGTATTACCTAAACTTGAATACATTGATAACCTTATCTCGTTATTTATTGATTGTTAATATAATACTAATTATTTAGTGAAGGTTTATCAGCAGTTTAGTATTTTTTTAAAGAATGAACAAATGAGGAATAATTGATTAAACAATGCTATTTTTTTATTAGGTAAAATGATGAAATAGTTAGGACTTGACATCTTTTTAACTCAATATTCAAAAGGACAAGCATTCTTTAAAAATAATTTATGTACAGGAACAGGCTTACAAAATACATATTAGTTAAAATTCATTTGTACGCCTTTTCGACTAATTTTGTATACGTAAATATTGCAAGCGTTCAATCTTAGTCATCAGATGTGATGGAATGTCTTTTCCAGATCTATATTAATGGATGGCAAAGCTTTAGTCGCGAAGAGTAACGAGTGCAGAAAATTATTGAAACTTTTCCTACTCTCCAACTGCGCCACGGATGTGACGGGATTATAACAGGTTAGAAATATCCTAAGTAAATGTTCTAATACCCTTAGTAAATAGTTCGCAAAAAAAACATTTAAGAATCGGTTACTAACCTTTTCAGCAGATGCTCCACTAAAACCACAAGAGTTGACAATCAAAGTCTGTGGCTTTTCTTTGCACCGAACAAACGCTGCCGCGAAAATTGTCGCACATTGTAATGACATTGGATTTAAGCTAAAATCTAAAAAAAATTAAGTTTTTAATACTATAGTTATCAAATTTTAGATTATTTTTAATAACAAAGTGACAAGACATTATGACAACCATTGCTGTTGTGGATATAATTATCCATAAACGTTATTAAAAGTCCAGCAGTGGACGTCTATCGGCTGACGATGATGATTATTATTATTTAAAAGACTTATTCACACTACAATAAAAAAGTTTGTCAAATAATTTTTCTTGCGTGAATTTGGTAGAAACCAGATTAATTTCAAAAATTTTTTTGATGAAATAATTACCTAAAAGTTCTATTGGAGCTTCAGGATTCATTTGTAGGGCGTACGCAATACCAGCTACACCGACTTCTTTAAATCTATTGTTCGCAATACGAATTCTCTTAACATTTTTGTGAACGAAAATGAATCCTCCTAAGGCTTTCATGCCATAATCACCTATTTTGCAATGGTTAAAATCCAGCTCTTCGATAGATTCTTTTTTCACAATATTTTGCAATATGATTTTGACTTTTGAGCAGTCCAAGTTGCTGCGATTGATTCGTACAATCTTTATGTTATTCAAATACTCGAGTCCTCTACATAGTGACTCACAATCATTCATAGAAAATTCAAAGAATCGTGGATCATAATCGCCAGTAAGATTATTTAACCCAAAGACAAGGGATATTTCCTGGAGATTATATAATCTTCTCAAAACCGGTTCCAACGGTACGTGATCGTACAATTTGGGCACACTAAATATACATGTGTCTTCTATTACTTTTTCATCAGGTATCGGTGGTGTCGGTTGGCGAATCATTTGTAACTGATTTAGTCCTAATTGATAAATATATGGACTCACCTGCAACAAAATGTTTCGAACAATAGATGATAATTTGAATAGTTTTCCTATTTTCACTATACATATAAAATGATAAGAGAAAAAGAATGATTATAGCGATATATAAGAAGAATTTTAAGCAATGCATGTTATGTGAAAGTGAATAATTTTTATATTTTAATTTTTACATTACGAATATGATAATAAACATAGCAATGTTTATAAAAAAACCAACCAATGCGGCTAGTTCAACTGCTTCATCTTCAAGGAAAATATCAGGCTTAACATTCTCCAAGTAATCTTGCAAGCAAGCAGACAAGTATTTTCCTTTCCAGAAAGTAATACCAAGCTCCACTCTCGAAGGATAATTAGCTTCTAATGATCTCTTCCAATATTGTTCATCCTTAAATTTAATTAAAATAATATAAATGGATGCATTTTCTAATGTCGTATAAAATAAAATTATAAAAATACGATTTGTTTTAACCAATTCAAAATTAATCATCATCCACTATAGAAACAACTAATCAATAAACTTGACATGTTAATAGCAAAGAATACTACACTGCCATACAATCTGTGTTTGTTGCATTGACCCATAAGATATTAAGTCTTCTTACCCCAGCAACTTCCCTTAACACTCGCACACGTTGCAGTAATACTTATCTAGACGTTCTTCAGCACCAGAGATCGATCACCAATAATATTATACTATACATGTGACTTATTTAAAAATACTATCTTTGAATTTGTACAAACCTTTATTAACGGTACACTGAACTTTAAAGGTACATCGGCTGGATATAGATCCATTAGTATATCTCGATCTTTCCGTAGTATAACATTGAGTGGATTAATTCTATGGAAAACCCTGGAGAGAGCAATACATGCAAAATAGGTAAGAGGAGCAGGGGTTAAATTGTCGTCCCATTCAAAGTTTTCCGCTATTATTTTACGTGTAGCTTCGCCTGGCGATTCTTGCATAAATTGCGATGTACGATATGCATTCCTGGTGTTTGTTGAGACAACGTACGGAATTTTCATATTGTTGATTCGAATAACAAATTACTTTTATTTCTCTGTGTTAATATCTTCAGATATCTGAAGAAAAATGGTAAAGATTACATTTTTAATTCTATGTCATTGTTACAGTTTAAGTTTTTTTTTTTAGAGTAATTTAAAAGGTTTTATATAAATAGAGCGATACGAATATAATTATGAGAATAAAGTTTTTACATATATTGAATTTTTCGGAGAAAAAGTCTATATACTAATAATGTAGCAAATTATAAGTACCTGAATATAGATAGATACGTAGATATTACTTATTTTGTTTCATATAAATTATTTCGCAGAAATAAATTTAATTTAAAGTTATACATCTAGGACAATAAGAAACACCGATTTAATTGTATTAGGAATGTTAACTATTAATGGATTATTCCACTTATAGGTACGTTGCAAAAAAGGTAATGGTTACTTTGGACAGAAATTCTTACATCAACCCGCCTTATCGTGGCGAAGGGGCTTAGTAGCCATGGCTGAGTCGCCCATAGTGAAGTGAAGAGGAACCTACGCGGCCGGCTCGAAGTGTAGAGCCGCTCCAGTTTAGAGCTCCGGAGGTTTACCGTGAGCTCACCTCGGATATGCACCGGTGGGCTGCAGGGGCAGGTTTATGTTGCCCTTTGCAGCCGAGATGGAGTCGCGGAGGAAGTACCCTCTGCGACTAAGCGGTACCGCACTGCTGTTGCGGCGGCGGTGGGGCCGCGGGGGAAGAGGAGTGTCAATATTGCGATGCACCGTTCTCCTTATTCTCCGCGGCCGTCTAACGGATGGCGGCGGGCCCAAGATCAGATCCGCCGCAGGGAGTCGGAAGAGTTATCTTTCTTAGGCTCCCATGGCCTCTAGGTGACGGGTTCAAGGGAATCCGTTGCCCGCACGACTGCAAGAGGCCGAGGACGGGCGCGCTGTGTATTCCGGCGTGCTCCTACAGAGGCGGAAAGGGAGCGTTCTTCCCTCCCTCCATAGGAGGGGCTGCATTTTGCGGCCAGTGCTATTGGGGTCGCGGATGTGTGCGAAAACAATAAAGCCTTAAAGCGACTAGAAGAACATCGTGGGGGTTTTAGTCGGTGCAAGTCCGACATAACCTGTCCTTGCCCACGCGAAGACAGTTACACAGACAAAAAAAATATCTCAACGACAAAGTTATCTTCTTAAAGTGCTTCTCCTACTAGTGATGTTGGCTATCAACGTGGTACATTTCTTTCTGTTCCTGGTTCGGAGGAACAATTCGGACGCCTGTGATATGCCAGTCCATCCATGATATTCCTCAACCATGACTTTTTTTATCCTCACTTTTCGTTTTCCAGGAACTTTCCCCATTATAATCAGTTGTAGAAGATCATATCACTGATGACGGAATAAATGACCGAGGTAGGAGATTTGACGTTTCTTAGCCATGACCATGAGGTTACGCTTTTGGCCAATTCGTTGAAGACCATTGGTCACTCTCCGAGACCAGCTAATGGTCAACATGCGTCTATATGTTCACATCTTAAAAGTTTCAATAAAGCAACAACAAAGTCATAGCCACGTATAATTTTTATTAAAGTTATTGTATAGTTCAACAGTGAAATATATTTGATATACGCCAAAACAAGCTGTAGTAATTATTATTTCTTTACGTCATTAGCTAGTTTGCCCTGAGAATATAATTGTAATTTATAAGCTACTCGTCGGGCAAAGTCTGAAGCACATTCGGCTATTTCCGTACGGCTTCGGAAAATGTCAGCCCACAACAACGCTCGTTGGTACAACGACGCCTATGTTGCATTGCTACGCCACTTGGCGCTGTTGTGTCTCAGTTGTTTGCGTTCGGTCTGTCATAATATTATTATGCTATCAGCCGGTGTTCAGGAAAGTCTACTTTAAAATTAACACACTACTCAAAATATAAGTGAACCAAGTGATAATATTGCTAGTAGTTTGTTTAACTTAAACAATGGATTCAACGAGCAACTCCGCCTCCAAGAACCAAAATAGAAATCAGAAAACTCTGTATAATCCATTGAATTTATTGTTCAATACAAGAAACCGATCTGAAAGTGAGAGTAGCAGCAGTTCAACTAATTCTGAAAATTCTCAATCAAGTAAGTTCGCAATTTTTTTCTAATAATAAAAACCTATTGAGGTTAAAAGATCACTAATAATATATTGAGGTTTAGTTACATATATTGTAATAATAATAGATTTAGTCTTAACTATATTATTACACATGATTAAAGTTAAAATATGTGTAATTAAAATTATACAAACAATATAAAAATGATACTTTGCTAAATTATCACGTTTTCTCTACAGTTATGTTTAGAATATTAACCTTAAAATTTACAAAGACAATCTAACTTTTTGGTACGATCATTGAAATTATCTTATTCTGTAATCAGATTGTTACTAAACTCGTCTTAAAGTTCACTTATACTAGTTTTTAAATTCATCCATTTTGAATATATCAACATCGGACAAAAATGTAAAACCAAACGAGGCAAACGCGTACGCTCATGAAGTCACGTCACGGTCCGAGTTAGAGTTACGAACACCACGACACTCATCTTTGAACGAAAAGAATATATACAACGTGCGCTTTAACGTTTCATTTTGTTTTACGTATTAGTGCTTTTCAAAAATATAGTGTCATGTAACTATAAATAGATTTTCGAATAAAATTAAATATTATTGAAAACGAATAGCATTTCTTTAAAAAGATTTTTTTAATAGTAAATTATAATTTTAATTTTCCTTTTCGTTCTCTTAATAGTGCTTACAACTGCCGCTATAAATTTATAAAGTACTAAAACTACATTTGGTAATGGCATGTTAATCGATTAACACGTCACTAATGCTGTTTACAACAGAAATACATTTCCTTGAAACTACTGTACAGATTACTGCAAATTGAATCCAAGCATTTGAAGTTTAAGCCATACTTTTTTCAGTCACGTAAGGAACTAAAATAAATATCCACCCGCAGGTTCCCAGTTTGGAGGATTCCAGAGGCAGACAAACAAAAACAACGAGGAATATTTGTACATTTTGTAAGTCGTAAATTTATTTTTCTCATATCTTATACGTTAATTTTATTGTGAGGTAACCCGACGGACCTCTAACGTATAAATAATTGGATATCAAGTTATTTGTATAAACCTCATTTCTGTTCAAACTATTATTTTGTCGTTTCCGTTAACGATTACGTTTCCTTACAGTTGCGAGAAAAAAAAATACATATGTATTTTATGACATAGTCATGATTAGATTTTATCTAGTTTAGAAGTCTATATTTTAATTCTATATAAAAGATTTGACAAGATATTTTTGATTTAAAGTTATTTATAAGGTATTGAAGTATTTAAAATTACCTTTCCCATGGAATATCAGTAAACTTAGTTTAGATATTTAATTAGCAGTAATTGCATTTGCTTGATCCGTACCCAAGTGCACAGAGGCGTACACAAACCACGTGTACTGCTGTAAACAAAACAATAAACACGTTTGAATAAGGCAGCAAGCTCCTCTGCATATCATCACAGTTTTAATACCATTTGCTTAAATATCTTTGGACTCATGCATTTGGCTAAAATTGAGATAACATGTACTCTTAAAACACAGTCACTAAAATATTCAATAAAAACAGTTTCTCTTAGTCTATAACACTTTGTAAATATCAATGTTTTTTACATATATTAAAAAAAAATAACAAACGCCGTCAAGTATTTAAAATCGTTGTTGTTAAATGGTATTGATTTCGAATAATGTTGCTGTTTTATTGTTTGTATTTTGAATAATTCATCTTTTTGTATTTTTTCAAATACATCATTACCTCTTAAAGCGGTTACAATAAAGGATTCAAATTACAGGATACAATTCATTGTAAAAACGGTCTTTGTTTACCGCGCGTTCATAATGTACATTTACTCCAAACGCAGCAGTGCATTTTGCTAGTTTTTTTTGTTAGTGTAAGGTAAGTCATCTTTAATATTAGTGAAGTGTTCAAGATATTTATGTTATTGTATTTCTTTGGACTTTGAGCATTTCAGTCCTTTAACAGAACTAACCTTAAACGTTCTTAATTAACTAGAATGTATGACGTTAGCAGAGATACAATTGATATTGTGTCTCCTGGGTGAAGAACATTTAAGAGATGTACATTTGCAAATGAATAAAAGAATGGTTATTCTACTAAAATTAAGATTAAAAAAATATTAATAAGTTAAGTATTTTTTTAGTTTCTATATTTTTAATGAAACAATCTTATCAGAAATCATCGAGAATAGATGAACATAGTAAATAAATAAAGATGATTATTTATTTATGATAAACAATGCCCCCTGACAATCAACATTAAACATTCCTCTAGGATGACTAGCAGAGAACACCTCTTACCATTAATTTGCCATTGAAATTTAAATATATTTAAATAAATAAAATTACACAGATAACTACTTTAATTCCAAACAATCACTGTTGGGGACCTCGGCATAGTTTACTGATCTTTGTTTCTTTATTTGACTTCATTATTATGATCAGTTTCGTGATACCCGGCAAAATAAATTTAATTCGTAGGGTCGCTAAACCTGTTTTAATATAAAAGGGAAAGTCAACGTCTATCTCGTATGCTAAAGTGAGGTTATGTTATGATTCTGTTTATATTGGCTAAGACCAATGAGCACATGTTTAAAATATTTCAATATTTATTTTAGTGATTTCTTTATCTACTTATCGTTTTCTACGGACGGAATTATGGTATTGATTTAGTGGATAATAATATTTTATATTGGGCAACATATAAATATGCCTTTATCTAATTATTAGTTAGCTGTTTGTTTTGATACGTAATTTTCAATTTTATTTAGAGTTAACCTTAGTATAAGTGAAACACTGAGTTTGAGCAATCAAAGATCATTTAGAATCGATTCCGGTCGATCTCAATGGCAACATTAAACGAATATATATAATTGCAGAAAAAGTTACCTGTAACTGTACGTATTACTGTATATTATTGTAAAGAACTCAAAGCGTAATGTTTCAAAAAAATAACCCTTAATAATTTACGTATTGCTCTAGAAAATAGGTGAAGAATGTAAAAAATGGTAATAGATCATAAATCATCGAGTCTTATAATCTTCTAACCTCGTTACACGCAGATTATTTGAACAATGGGTTAAATATACTTATTAAACATGACACAAATAAATGCTACTGCAGTTATCACTTACATAAATAACACGGTCTGTGAACTCAAGTGTTATGGCAACAGTAGAATGCACAATAAATAACACAAAACATTGTATTACTTATTAACAGTTTTAAACGCAAACAGATATAAACGTATTCAACAAAACAATTCTGTTGAGTTTTATTGTCCTTGTTTGTACATTTGAATAAAATCTTATAAGGAATAAACAAAAAGACGTCGACCTAAAAAGAATATAAATCACAGACGTGATTAGTGCGCACGCGCATGTGTTTCGAAGGAAATATTTTTTTATTGTTATACTAACACGTGACACTGTAGAAATAGGCAACATTAAGGCTATAAAATATGTTTTTTGTACAATGGGTTAACCATGAGTCAATGACAATGAGATCATAGATGGTGAAGTGTGCTCGCCTGGAATACTGGATCCTCATATGTTTACGACTGAAACACAGCAATGCTGTTATAGCGTAATGTTTAGAATATGGGGGTAATAACAAGGCGGGTACAGATAACTCTAACACTAACCAAAACACTACCAGCAACCTTAACCCGTATAACCTTAAAATGTGTTCATTTCGTTGCGCAATTCGCAAATATGTGATGGGCCATGTCTTGTCTCTAAACAAGTCAATTCGCATGTAGTTGGACAAAATCATTGAAGAGCTCATCGATTGATGTTCCAATTAAACTAACGACTATATGATTTAACATCTCAACAGTTAATCGTAATTACATACTTAAAATATGTTACAAGGAGCTGAGTATAAATCCGATTGCAAAAGACGAGCTTATTAGCAATAAAGGTGGTGCGAGAAGGTCGCCCACAAGTGACGGAGCTGCATTGCTGGATGCAAATCAGTCTCGTGTGTATACGTCCATGTCGCAAGTGGGAAAGAGAGCACGCTATGTCGACCGGACGGCCCTCGCGCCTTTGGTGTTGAAACCTTCTGTTGCGTGCGCCTGCGCAGCGGCTGTTCGCAACCACACAGTACTGGTACCACGACCCAAGATACTATACTTGTGTTACAAAATTGAAAGTGATATTGATATTTCTAATACTGCACGTGGTTTATGCGACATTAGCAACGGATCGTTTTATCTTTTATAACAATATACTTTTTTTTGTTGTTTATCACATCAATTAAAAATGTTTAATAGTAAGAGATAAAATTCACAGATCGGTTTTCCTCATTCGTATATTTATATGTAAAGGTAAGATTAATGTCATTATAAAGTGAATATCATATTATTACTGTGTATAGTAAGATTTAAGTATAATTTTGAAATCACAGTCATGTTAAGTTTATTTGAAACAAATAAGTTTACTAGAAATCCATTTAGTAACAATGTAACTTTAACTGTGTTTACTCAATGATTTTATTTTAGGGTTTGTTTGTAATATTCCATATTAATTATTACAGTTGTAGATTATGCATTTCCAAAAAGTAAAGCTATATTAAAATAAAGCGTAAAAATTAAATAACCGCCAAATTAAGTTGCGTCTTAAAGTCGACAGATATAAATATGTCAAACCCAGTCCATCTTGCTCTATGACACATATAATTTTTTTTTATTTTATGAGACTTAAGCAAATACATATAATATTATCTTATAAATATACTATAAAATTATATTATGACAAATAACCTTACAGCATCTTAAATACTTAAATCATAATAAATATTAATGATTTTACTTAATTAATGAATATAGTTAATTAATTATAAAAAATTTACATTTTTAATCTCTATCTTTTATTTGCCAATGTTATTATAAAAAAAACTAATCTTTTTTTTTTGCGATTAATATGAAGGGCATCCTAAGTATATTTGTTCAACTAGAATCGGCCACATGTTGTAGATATATTTTCTATTCATTCAAAGGTAATACAATTAATTGAATTCTATTCATAATGGGGACTCCTATTAAACTGTGTAATACATGATTGATTGGTTAACAATAATAATTACTATATATGGACAAGATATCATCTACTTTACGAAACATCTAGCAAGGTCATCAGGTGTTGCTTTTAACATTCGCGTTCGGATGTATCAATACAAACTAATGTTCAAACATACATATATATTTACTTGTATGTCGCGTCCAAGGCGAATGAATATCTTACCTTTATTGATTATAGGTGATTGCTTTGTTCATCGCAAATGTATTAATATATAGTACTCATATAATACGCATGTAGTAAATATTACGTTTAACATTATTATATTATTTTTAAGTGTAAGTTACGGGTAAACGTGTTCGATTTAGGTCGTGAAATAAAATTAAGTAAAATATTGATGTATTGAAAAATTAAATACAATTTTATATTCATTTACCTAAAGAGTTTATATTATATAGATTGTATTTACAGCATATAACTATGAAATTATAAAAATCACAATATGCTAGCAAAGTAACTTAATATTGTTAAAGATGAATGATGATGATGAATTTCATAGTTTTCATTGATAATAACAAAAAACCTTTAACAAAAAAAAGGAAGTAAAGCACAATACATACTCAATGTTTACTTAGAAAAGGATATATAACAATGATTACAATTTCTATGTAAATTTCACGTGGGTATGTAATAAGAAATTTGATCTCACCTCCGTTAACAAACTTAATGTTTGTTACTTAGTAACAGTATTTATATTGTGAAATACCTATTCGAGAGACCTACAAGAAGTAACCTAAAGAAAATCTATAAGAAATTTCAGAGTTTTAATTAATTTGGTGTAGAGTTTGCTTGATTGATCTATAATATAAATAAAAAATTATCAATATAATTTCTGTTCACAGTCCACAATGAAAATATTTCTTGGAATTGATAATTATGCTATTAACATAATCTACATTTGAAAAATATAAATCACATGCTTTTAATAGTCTAATTACAGATCTACAGATAATCGTAAATTTGGCCTTTGTCCATTCCACGTGTCGAACGAATGCAATATCCATTCGCCGATTGTGTATTTATAATTGATTGGCAAACTACTTCTACCAATGTATACTATTTGATAATATTTATGTATAAGCGAAGAACTTAGAGAATTTTATATAAAAGCTTATCTTTATTTTATATATATTAATTCTAGAGTTTCTTTAAACTTATTTTTTTTTTTATAATTAGAACTACCAAAAATTGCATTATTCAAAACTAAGAGAAGGTAAATGTAAAAACTTATAAATTTTAAATTAAATACTGTGATCATCCAAATTTGTCGGAACATTAGGTCTGCACAGTAGAGAATTTGAATTATCCGTCCACTGCACTGTGGATTATACCAACATCCATGTTCTAAATTTTAAATAATCAAAAGGCAACCTAACTGTCAAAGTAGAATTGGTTCTGCTTACTTTATATTTGTTTCTTGTCCTTCATTCTTCTAATATTATTGAAAATTCTAGAATTAGTTGGAATTCTTTTTGTATAAACAACAAATTATTCATCATCATCAGCCTATAGACGTCCACTGTTGGACAAAGGCTTCCTCCAAAGATTCCCACATCGATCGGTCCTACGCTGCACGCATCCCACGGCTTCCCAGGCACGTTCGCGTAGTGGTAGAGCTAGAAGACCCCCCACTAGGGTAGACCGACGATCTGATAAGAAATAATGCCCTAAAATTATAAAATATTTTGACAGTATTAATTTTATAGATCAATTTCGCAAGTTCAACACAAGTCGCGTATTCTCCAGAATTCTCATTGTCCATCTTCAGAAATTCCATCTTCCAAAAAGATGACTCATTGATGTTTCTAATTATCACAACGAATCGTACAATATCGTAAAGAGTTTTTCTTTTTGGTTAAGAAGATAACGAAATATTTTAAATATTCAAATTGGTAGATGCTTTAAAATGTTCAGAATACAACAACATACGGACAACGCTAAATTGTACCGACATGAGTGATATATCGCTGCTGTCAACGAATATTACATTAATACTAAAATGTATAAATTGTAAACATTATCCGTCTCGACAAGGAACGGTTAATAAATTATAAAATGATGAAGCCGTTTTGTTATATGAAACTTACATCCGTGTTATTAACCTTGTTAACTTCCCGTAATCGATAAAATCAATTTTCCAAAATGTATTGATCATCCAAAGAAATAAGAAAAATATATTTTCTTAGACTAACGTAACATTATTTATATAATTTTTTTTTATTTTCTTCGTAACTTTGACTCGACATTCATTTTATTAGTTTTGATAATACGTTATTTTATTTTTAGCGTGACTTCATCTATCTGTTAACGACACGGCATTATCTTAGCCATTTGTATGACTATAAACATTTTTGGATTATTTCTTTTAATTATTCTTGGTTAAAATTGTTACACATTTATGCATAATAGATTTAATCTACACTTGGCTGCAGTTTCCCACATTGTTAAGTGACTCTCGTATTGAAGATGATGAAGCATGCTTAGAATACTCTGGCTCTCATATACATGTATGACAGCCAGAACGCGTCAATGATATTGTAGCGGTAATCGACCATATACGAATGGTAATTATAACGGGAGGGTTGGAAAAACTCTTTCTACTCTCAAACTTCACCACATTTATGGAGAACCTGGAATCACCTTTTTACAAGGCAAACGTCATAACCGCTACGCCCCATAGGCAATTTATATGTAGATTACTAAAAAAAATTATATACATCTCGTTTATATATGATATATGTAACCTTAATAGTAATAATAATAAACCGTTTAAATTGTTCCAGATGGCGATCCTAAATGCACTTTCAAAGATTTATGCACAAGGGTAATGGATGGTTTAGTTTAAGCTACAATTATTTCCAGTAGATAGAAAAAAAAATTATGAATATTCTGGAGGAAATATTAAGGACTGGACAACGATAATGTTGGAGCAAGTTGCGTTTCTACCCACATGGTTCCTGATGGCGTGGCTAGGAACATGTATACTCTTCAGCCCGTTCGCCATATTCTTTGTTGTATGTTTACCACAATTGCCACTTTTAGTCATACGCAGACTTTGTCATATTCCATTTGAATATATTTGACAATAGGCTCAAAATGTCTAGAAACACGAAGGATCCCCGGTCAAAGGAGATCCTTTGAGTACACAGAGAGAGTGATACTAGTGATAATTTAGTTTTTAAATACTGTATATAGTTTTCTAAAATAATGTACTAAATAAAACTTTATTTGCTTATACGTTGGCCGTTTCATTGTAACTAAGTCTGTTTGGTTTTTAATTTTGATTGTCGTTATTAGAATTATTATTAGAGAAGATAACAGTAGTAGTGCTTATAGATCACGGTATCTTTTCCAACTTCTCCCATTGTAAATTTACACTTTACATTAGTTTTCAGTTTTTATCATTGTTGGGAAATAATTACCCAACCTTTTCCATCACGTGCATACTTAGCATTATAAGACTTTATTCTGTAAAACAATTAGCTAGTTTTTTTATTCAATATTATATATGTATTTATATATATTTCACACTGAAAATTTCCATTAATTACCTATATCCATTTTTATAGTCCATATATATATTACTCTTAACATTTTAAGATAAACCGTGACACATGATTATAAACAGCACAGGGAGGTCACGATATGATTATAGACTTTGAACTGCAATAATTTTAACATTCCTATGTTCCTTACTGATATCACTAATTAAATTGATGTATACAATATCTACATTGTTAACTAATACGTGCAACTACAAAATATACTCAATACACTTATGAATTTATCAGTAACAAGGTTTTCTGTTTTTCTGCTTCTATGATTTTAGTAACTGCTACAGCTATCTTTTTCACTAAATATAAGCTTTTTATTGTAATTACTTCTTGGCACTGGAAGTGTTTATTTGATAGTGGCTATTGGTTAAGCTTTCAAACATCATCTAAATTAGAAACGGACCGAATTTTCAGTGATTGTATTAATTCAGATACAAAGAAATTTTTGGACTTTCAATTCTCAAAATGACTACAAATGCTGTTATTGCCATATTTTTTTCACGGCGTCTTGATTTGTGTAAACATTAGTTCAGAAGGGGATCGAACCTGAACGTCTAGAAGATATACAATGTCATAACCGCCGTACAATTTGAGCTATCATGGCTTCCAAAATTTTTATATGTAGTTAGCATGTTAATAGTAGCTGTTTTTTATCCTTTTCACCTTTACGTAGAAAAGAAAACAAATGACGATACCCAGTGCAAAAAGTTTGATTGAAAATAAATTCATTTGACATTATATTCCTCTTTTTGTACTATTTTACTAAAATGAAGAGTAAATAATATAAATAATTCAATATAGCATACGATAAATGGGAATGTATTATAAATTAACTGCGGTCAATGATTCAGGGTCGAATTATATTGCGTATTAATTTTTTCGGCACAATCTGCAGTAAAAATGTAGATTAAAAAATACTACGAATATAAAAATAAAAATTATTTTCTCTATCAATTAGACGGTTAACCTATTATCAGCGCCATTACATGTATTCACAAACACGTTTGAGGAAGGACATAAAATCAAAAATTTTTATTGCAGTTTGTATCACGATGGTCTATATTGCAAAACAAAACTGCTCTATCGTTATTTGCTAACTTGCTTATATATTTAAAATAAAATAACTTATAATTGTGTTTTTAGGGAAAATAATAACCAGTAATTAAAGTATTATTACTAGTAACACAGAAATATATATGTAAAATATTAGTATATTACAGCGCCATCTATGAAAGTTTATGAACAATATTGAACTTCTTGTACGTATTTTTACATTAGTCATCCTTCAATGACGTCTCAGTGTCAATGTGTTTGTATAGATGACAGGAACAACGAAAGATATTTTTTTGGGATTTGTGCATTTAACATTCGTTTAGCCGTATAAATAAAAAAAATCTCATCGTTAATTTATGCCGTTATCCAATATAAAATATATGGATGTCTGGTGTGAACATTTAACATCACTCGAATTCATACCTCTCTTCTGAACAGTAAATATAGCTATCGGCTGATCTTAATTACCCAGTTAAACTTAATCTCTAGGGACAGAGTAATAAGCTACCTCACAAAGTGATTCACCATGAAGTGTTGACTTCCATTTTAATGCATCGAAATATTGGTATTTTTTTTGATAATGTCAATAGTTAGTTTAGTAATATGATTTACCTATAATATTTGTATCATGCAAGATGTATTTTTTTTAATATATGGATAAAATAAATAAAGAGAAACGATGACCAAAAGGAATGAAACAATAGAAGAGAAAAATCTAGGTAATGTGTTTTCTTTATCTGATGTTAGAAAGAATAAACCATTTTAAAAAAAATAAGCTGATGCATTCATATGCACAGAAAAATAAGAAGAATATGAGTTTTCCATTATCAACAGCGAACCTCTAAAATATTAATGCAAAATATTTCAACAACACAAAAACTTAGATTCATCGACTGTAATAGTTCTAAGTTTAGCTTCAGTTTTAGTGAGATATTAGCCCTTTTTCACTCGAGGCATGCCAGTGTTGTCTAGTTTGCCTTAAGCAATGTGATAAACAATATTTTACTTAACACAATTCTTAAATTTGCCTTGAAACCCGGACTCCAGTGGAACGTATTTCTTGGAACATGAACATAATGCTAGCAAGAAACCTTTTATTTAAGTAAAACTTGCTATATACCTTTCTTTGCATAATTTTTAAAACATTCGAATATAGCAAATAGTTTAAATAAATGTTAAAGGTGTTCTAAGCGTTATATACTCGTATTAACCGATACTTTTGCGTAATGTCAGACATCTGACGTCCCTTCAGATCAATATGGTGTCCTCTCTTAATTTATTTAACCTGCTTATGGTCAGATCAAGTGACCGCGTCGGTAATTATTCCATAAAAGACAAGCACATCTGTACTGTGCACTTTAAATAAATTAATGAAAAGTTTGCAAATTGAACGGCTTCTGACATAAATAAGGTCTAGTGGAATCTCTTGATCTGTTACTTTTATTGCATTGCGCCTATCATGGCCGATTAGTGTGTTCTCAAAAACCCTGGGATATCCTGCGGTGCTTCAATGCATTATGTCTAACCATATTCCATGATCAGTAAATGGTTTATTGATTTGAAATATTTAATCGATAATATTAACATTAGTCGCAAAAGTCATTGTTGAGTACTTTGGTTATTCAGTTATTGCAATCCATGAATCAAATTAATAAAAATAAATCGCGCAAAACCTTCTATTATATTTATCTATAAATTTGACTTCAAAGGTTTTTTTAATTTTATGATTAAGTTTGCGTCGCTAATTACTTTAACAACCATAGAAGCTTCATCGGAGTCAGGGCTCGCGGATCTGGTATTCCTAAGCTAAATAACAAAAGAAAGAAATTAAAACCCTCTACCGAACATAACATAAAAATAAGGGTAGGTAATAAATACAGAGAGGTTTCATGCTTCATATTTTCAATAAGTGATAATAATGTTATCGTTATGCTTTAATTTATTTTCTTGTGATGAGGTTTTTGATATTACTAAAAACCTCATAGACCATATACTTAGGACATGTGTTTATTAAAACTTATGTCCTAAATATATTGTGAGATTGAAAAAGAGTACAAATGATATGTAAAATGTTCTATAGAAAGACAGAGTAATAGCATCAAAGAAAGAGCGAGTAGAGACGCGAAGATGCAATCGCTTTTATGTGCTCAGTATTTATTTTTTATTTCTAATGCAATATACCTTTACAGATTTTAATAAAACATAATTGTGAAATTAGCTACTGATAAACTATAATATTATTAAACAGTA
Source organism: Ornithoptera priamus (assembly GCA_029034505.1). Classification (NCBI taxonomy): domain Eukaryota; kingdom Metazoa; phylum Arthropoda; class Insecta; order Lepidoptera; family Papilionidae; genus Ornithoptera; species Ornithoptera priamus. The sequence continues at coordinate 1,011,069 of JARDWD010000627.1, read as the reverse complement.
ATAATTTCCATAAATTAAAGAAGTGGTTCATTATTTACACTTTCTTAGACAACCATAGATAAAAAAAGATAATTTTTTTAGCTCCCGTAAATAATTTTATTTAGCTTTCTCCTTCTGTATTATAAATTTAATACTTAATAACTATTATCAAGTTTGTGATAAGGCCATTTCACCTTTTTATTCATGTACAACTTTAACGTAATCAAAATTTTTATGATCAGTATTTGCAAAGAATAATTTATACGTCTTTTGTATACTTGATATAAGATATTTGCTGGATCAATTTGGCGTATGCGCTCGTACGCTATCAATCATATGTCGCAAAATGAGCTAAACTTTTGGCAGTAAGTGTGCCCACCTGCGTAAGTTGACTAAAAGTCTATGCTTATCATTTAACTAGGGCAAAGCACAACGCGCTTGCGTTCGCCCAAGGTCTCAGCCAATGAAATAAAACTGTCTAGAATCACAATATTTCGATTTTAATTTCTTTTATTATTCTTTTTATAACTCGTTGGCATATTAACAAATATTAAAGAAATATACAATAACTTCACTTTTGTAACAATTTCTTGCCAATTTCACCAGGTCTATGGATCCGCCTGACGGATATTCACTACGCTGCACTTCTTAAATTATCATCATCATCAGGTACCCTCTTGAAACTGAAGTTTGACAATCAGAGTTAGTAAACCAATTCGATCCTCAACTATTCTTTTAATACATGGTATCTACATACCCAGTCAACTGCGATCTAAGCGCAGTGTCTTCCACCTATTAAGCTTGCTAATCTGATGAACTATGTCAGCAACCTTTTTACTTCTACTGAATGTAAAATATTTCATTCCTGGTGAGCTCAAGTAGAATCTTACCGAACTTAGTGATCTCCATAACTTGCTTAACGACTTTGCTCTATTTTACAAGGTTTTATACTCTTACAGTACCCTCACAACAACTTTACAGCACTTACACAACTTGTGCAACTATACAGCACTTAGAGTACATAATAGTTAGAGATCACTTCATCGCCGAAATCATTATTGGCAAGCACATACACAGTGAACATCGTTATTGAGCCTAATAATTGAGATATTTTAGACAAGTCAGCTATTTAAAAATAAATTATGTAAATTTTAATGCAACTGAGGGTGGTAGTGTTCGTCGGAAATGGATTACGCTCTTTCAGTTTTTTAGTGATCTCCGTCACCAAGGTTCATCGCGAGCTAAGACATAAAACGATCTCTTTAGTATTTAAAGAATCAATTTTATTTTTCTTATAAGCCTTATAATCATCAGGTTTTTTCTGATGATGCCAGGTTACCTTTAATTACAAATTATTGTTTATCGTTTCTCTTACACAACTAAACTAGTATAAGTATCGTTAGGGAATCTATTAAAAAGACATAATGAGGATACAGATATAAGATCAATCGAGATTAATAAACAAGACGAAATAGTGAATATTAAAAGCTGTTGGTCAATTGATGACTTAACAAAATTAAAAACACTTCAAATGGCATAACGTCACCTATCAATATTTTAATGAGAGTATTAATGCAATAGTCCATATAGTTTTTCGCTGTTTTCGGTCGAGTAGATCAGCGGACGATGTATTAGAGCGGTTACATCCAGTCACGGTCAGTTCGTGGGCCGCAGTCGCGGAGCCTGAGCGTTGCGCTATCACCGAGCACTTCACCAACACCCGCCGGAGCGCGCGCAACATGTCCCAACTATATTGTCTACTGGTGAGTACCATATATAACCAATAAATTATTTAAGTCTTTTTATCCACAAACAGTCATTAACTTAACCCTGTGTGACTATTATACCACATATATGTTTATGTATATAATAAACCTGTTTGTTGCTTTACAATTTTACGGAGATTTATTAGTTGCTTTCCCTGATATATTATCTGATTTAAAATATCAGTATTTTATATTTTAAATAGTATTGTTATTAGTTTCTGTGCAAATTTATTGAGAAAACGTGTATAAATATTACTTAAAAAGCAAGTTGTTGTCTCTATTGGTCCTAAGAGATCGCTTCTTTGATACATAGTTGCTTATAACATAAGTATCATTAAGAAAAATTTGTTATGTTATGTAAGGTAGTTTGTTTTTTTGTTTCACATAATTATTAGGGTATTGTTAGTCTTCTGAAGCTAAAATTATATACATTAAATTTTGGATTTTATGATGATTTGGTTTACAATTGCTCCGGACTTGTAGCAAAACATCATAATTAGTTATAGTCCAATTGTTGTTTTAATTTTTTAAGTTAAAAGAAATTAATTTACGTTTATTTAAATATGAAATTAAGTGTTTCTTATGAAAAATGTAAATAAATTAGTTAATGAAATAATTTCCAATATATTTCAAACATATCTCAACACGTTTCAACGAAAATATAACATTTTTGAAAAGTCGAATGTACTTTAAGGTTTTAAGATCTCTCTTAATATCGAAAGTCATTGTATTTACATGTGTATATGGACTGTGGGCAGACTAATTACGACGTTCTATATGTACTCTGTATATGTACTCGTAGTTCGGCAAACAAAGGCTTATCCGTTTTAATGTTCTTTGAGAACAATAGATACAAGAAACGCGCCGGGGCTCTAAACTTCTTTCCCACGAATCTATGTGGCTTTCTTGGAAGATTTAATATAACCGAAGACAAACTGTATCATATGTCTTGCTTCTACTTGGAATCAAGTTGAACCAATAAAGAATTTATAATAACCACAATCTAATAATTACAACTTCTGTAATTAAGTAAATTTTAGCCAAAAATTTTTTTTGGAAAACAGTGAAAAATATACTCGCCTGAGTTATAGAAAGTTTTACTTTGTTTTATTGTCAAGAAATCTCATAGTAATTTACTTTCGAGTTAAAAAAAAAATCTTAATTTCGGTCTCTTTATTAAAGAACACAATTACATTTTGAATAAAAATTTTAAAACCCTTAAACGAAAATTTCAAAATAAATAAATGTTTCATTGTATAAAAAAGATCCGGTCCTTTATAATAACACTTATATTTAGGTGTTTTCGCTTAGTTAAGAGAAATTTTAGTAAAAAAATATTAGTAATAAACATAAAAGTAATATAAATTGGAAAAGTTATTTTTGTTCCAATCTATAAATCTTCCTTATTCGTCGGTTTCACAGTTAATTTTCGAAATGGTAAACGAACCTATTTAATGTTATAGCAAACATTTAACTTAACAAACATGAAACTTACAATGATCATAAAACAACTTTCGATTGCGTATACTGCTGACACATCAAAGCTTAAAAAAGATTTCCGTTTCATGCTGTTAAACATTAGTAAGCTTTGAGCATATACTGACTGGTTAACTTGGCAATGCATAGGGAAATTTGGTCGGGTCGAAGTTATCTGCTTGCTTAAGGTCGTAAACCCCTGAGCTACAGAGAATGCACAATGATGCGCTGCCTGTTGCAAATTTTATCTGCACCGTCCATTGTTCTTATACTTTTGTCTTGTTTTTAACGCAAATAAAGGAAAGAGATAGCCGTACTGAAGATCTTGTTATAGAGCTTACAAATTGATTCATGTCGATTATAAAATTTTCCAAGCAAATAAACGATTTGAAATCGATTGTTAGACGAATTTGCGAATATATTACAAAAGTTTTCACTCGTGAAACAATTGTAAACTTAATTAGCTAAAGTTCAATATTTTTTCGATAATATGTCAATTATACACGGTTATTAAAGGGATGAGATGTGTGGGACGTTAATTTTATTGTAAGCAAAACGTCTATTGCATCGTATTATGCTCGTAGCCTTGACGAAACATGGACCCTTTTTTTTGTTATCAGAGGGGAAATGTTCTAAAAGGATACCCTGCTTCTGGGGGTAAGACAAGATTATAACAGATTTTTACCCACTAAAATCCCCTCGGTTGTCATCTTCAGTGCTGTGCGTGAGGCCCCGAGATCTCCTACAAAACGCACTGGTGCCCGCTCGGCACTACGCCTAAAACACGTCCCAGTGATGGCTGTGGCCCTTCTCGACATCCTCGTTTTGTCGTTCATACCGGACTCGCTCAGTAGACAATGAGAGCTCCCACCTTTAAAACCCTTGAACCCGAAAACTCTTCTAGTCGCCTTCTTCGACAAGCAGGGCTTTTAGACCTACCGCCAGTATAGCTACAAAGCTCTGAAGTAAGCATCAGATTTTGTGAGTTTGCGGTTTAAATAAATTTAGATGTAAATTTGATTATAGACTATTTGAATTATGCACATCTGTTTGTAGTACAATGACCTAAATACTTAGCTCAGAAGTCGAGAAAAATTGTGAGGGTTAGTAAAGAGAAGAACTACAATATTAATTACTTTGTGAGGCAATATTATTGAATAATATTGTAGTGTTTCTATTCTGATTTACTTCTATATAATATAAAGTTTTAAACTGGTATGAACAAATTTGTAATTTCAATCGATTCCCAACAGTTGTTACACATTATACATTATTCATACACAAAGGGAAAAAATTTTTATATATACGTTTCGCAAAGGTAACGTAAGTTATTCACAAGAGGGATGTAAAAGCTTTTGATACATCCAGATGTTTTTATATTCTTATCTAACCTTAACGTTAACTTTCGTATCGTGATAAGTAGTGATGAGCAAAGCGAAAACAAGACCAAGAATTAAACAATCTTGGTATTGGTCTTGGTCTCGTCTGATCGGTCTTGGTCTTGGTTTTGCATATTCGGTCTTAAAATACATTACCTATTTTGTTTCCAGAAGAAAAGCATATGTGTCAGTTATGATAAATATTTTATAATTTCAACAGAATTCAATTTTTTCGTCTAGTCTTGTTCATTCGATGTTGGTCTTGGTCTTGCTCGTGTAAAATTCTGGCTGCAACACCAAGACCATTTTTATTCATCACTAGAGATAAAGCCTGTAATCTGAATGATTTATTACAATAGTCGAAAGGTTTAAAACGACAGAGGCCTAAACATTATTACGTAAAGTTAAATAACCTAAACATGTAACCAAATAGAAATTTATAACTGATTTTTTTTTTGATTGTGCAAAAATTTATTATATTATGTTTTCATTTATTACAGTGAAACAATTTTTGTATAGAACATTACAGAGGTCCCAATTCGATAACGCCGGTCCGCGGTGATTTTGACCTTAACGAGTACCAGTTTTAATATACGTTCCATTTCTTAGACCTTGATCGAAGGCGTAGCCAAGGCTGGCCGGACAGTTGACGCGCCATTGTATAAGATATTTCCGGCTTGATCGATCAAGGCTGCTCATTAGTGAAGTTACAAAAGTAAACATTGCTTAACGAAGATTATTCCATTTAAAGTTATTTTAAAAAATATTCTTAAAATAACAATTTACGAAGTTAGGATTCAGAGAGCCAACAAGATCCGTGGGATATATGTTGCGTTATGTTGTAGAAGATTAAAAGAAAATATATAAATTATGTGATAAACATTTAAAATGTAATGTTGCCATATACTTTTATTGTTATTTGGGAACGTTCCTTTACTATTTTTGTCATTCTTAAGATTTGCTTTATCTTAGCATAAATTTAATGTTTGAATTCTACCATATGCGTAGGAACAAAGAAATTGTTTTATTTCAATCGATCGATCACCTGTATCTACGACTGCAGGACTTGAGTGATATGTGGAATATTTTTTTTTTTATCAAAAATCCGTTAGTTTGTTAATGTTTCATAATATTGTATAATCATGATGAATATAGAGTTAACTCATGTCTATAACTTATATAAATAAAAAATATTAATTTTCGTAAATGTATATCTACGCATCATGTATCGTTTTCTCTTGACTACAATATTGTATAGTACTATTTACTATATTGCAGTGTTTCTCAACCTTTTCTAAGCCTTACCTCACTTTAGCAATTTTCAAAGCGTCATGTCCCCCTGATAAATTTCAAAACCTAAATTTTTGTTATTTACAAATACAAATGAAAATTTTTATTAGAAGATAATGTAAAATTGAAACTATTTCAAAGAAAAAATTAATATTAATAATATAATTTAAAACAGAATTTCGAATAAAAAAAATAACAATTTATAATTAATTAATTAAATTATAGCGAAGAGGTTAAGTCGTCTTGGTCAATTTTCCAATTGCCCCTTTCAACGCCTCACTTTGGGAAACACTGATCTAATGACATCTTAATAGTTTTATAATAATGAGGATGTCATGCCGTGGTTCTTGGTCAACTTGTTTATCCAGTAAACACATAAACAACAAGTACACAGTAATTTGCAACTTTACTGAACCTTGAATAATATTTATGATTGATGTGAACGCTTGCGCTTGTATCATGTTATACAATCAGTTTATCGCACTTGGTGAGGTTTTTATTAAAGGAAATAATGTGACCTGACTCACCTTGTTTAAATTGTTTTTCTTTTTTATGACGAATAGACAATAAAAATCCATATTTGTTCTTTATTAACATAAATAAACTTTATACAAAGTAATCTGTTTATGAAAAGCTTTTCTGATACTTCCGAAAAGAAAATAATTATTTGTAATGAACCCTACGGAAAATGTTGTTCTTCGTTTTATTGATGAGCAATTGAGGAAAAAAAACTACAATTCGAATATTTTCACCAGGTTATATAGACCTCTTAATGATTGTTATTAGTGCTAGGTTGCTATTGCCGGTGAACGTCCAGGTAAGCACCACTGCTGCTTCTAATTCTGCCGCCAAATAGTATTGTGCAAACAATACTGTGTTCCGGTTTAAACGGCGTTGTATCTAGTGAAATTTTTGGGCGACGTTATTATTGTCAGGCATGTCACTTACTATCAGGTGAAGGTCTTGCTCGCGTCGTCGCTTCGTCGAATAAAAGTAAATACTAGAGCTCCTTTTAATCATAATATAAAGTATTTAATCATCGATCCAATTGTATTTATTATATTTAATATCTTACATCTTACAAATAACTTTTAAGAGTATAAAAGGTTGTTTTTTTTATAAAAGTTAATAGTAAATTTTTTGTTCGCAGCGGACTAAATGTTGTACAAAAAATAAATCTTGTGCGAAGTAATGCATGGGTGTGGTACAAGTTGCAGTTTTGTTAACCTTCATACTGATATAATTAGCCATATATCTCCAGCCTTTCTCTATCACATTGCCGTGTCCAAGTTACCTTATACTGGAAAAGCATGTGTACCCGTTTGGTAATATTAGATTAAAGGGCTTGATAATTTAGTTAAATTTATTAGTCATTAAAATATGGAAAACCCTGGTGTAGTGTAATTTAAATCTGTCTTCATTAGGTTTCATGATTGCTTATAGAATTTGGATTAGATATTATACAAAAATTCGATCCACTATCAACTTCTAAACCATTTCTTTATAGTTTTCAGAAAATTTAATTGAAATCTTTTATTGTTTTCAAGTACTAAAACGTTACTATGTGCGAAGCAGCAATTATGGATCAATTCAAAAAGTGAATAATGTGATATTCTTTAACATTTCGCTGATCTGCATTTCAATGTATTACCCGTTCATTTAATATGTGAAATACGGGTTTTGCGTGAAATAAGTTTAAATCAAAATCTTCACTTAATTTTCTAGTTTTTTTACATTCTGATGTTATATAAAAAAAAGTATATAAATAGCACTTAATTTTTTTTATTTTTAACTATAAAAAGGTTTAGGCAAAGTTTTATATGATTAAATAAAAAATTAACAGTGTGGTAATACTGTAGTGAAAAAATTTGTTGTTAGTAAGTTTAGTAAGTAAGTTTTGTTTTTAATACAATTTTATTATAAAATATCGAGTCTTTATGTAAATTGAGTACATAAATGTCTTTTCTATGTTAGTGTAGTTTATAATTATTTAAATTGCGTATAATTGTATAACAGTTAAGTTATAAATACGTAATGTTGTATTTAGCATTGAAGTAATACGCAACTGCTGCAAGCAAGTTACATGAGTGAACTTTAAGAAGGGCTATTTAAGTATAAAACGTAATATAATCAATCTTGATTATCAAATAACTATTTTAAAGTCTTCTAACTTTGATCTGTTAAAGTTTTGGGGATTTTTTTACACCTATTGGTTGTAACAAATAGTTTTTTTTTAAATTTTTCATAATTTATGTGCCGGTAACCACTTCATCGTTAGCAACATCCTGACCATGGATTCATAATGCAAATGCTATAATAATACGTTTTATAATATTAGGCATGTATTTTTCTAGTAAAGTAAGAATTAAAGCTTTTCTTTCCGTTTGAAGAATGATAAGTTTATATTCATCGTACTTGCAGTCTAAAAGTAATCCGAATAAATTTTACTTTCATACAATTGTTACGTATACTTGGAGCTTACTTAACATTCTTGTTCTTGTTGTAACATTATCATTATTAGTCCATATATGTTTGTCCAATGACATGGGTTTCTTCCAAATCTGACGTCGACCAGAACTGCCCGTTTCCTGCGGTTTCTAGGGACTTCCGTAAGACTTTCGAGGCATCTTATGTAGATCTTATACATATCCAATTAAAATTCAATTCTTTAATATACAAATATCTTTCCTGCAATTTCTATTCAACTTTTATATGCATATGTAAGTAACAGTTCCTATCAAAACTCACGAATGTTACTAAGTATAGGCTAGTATTTCTGTTTACATTTTGTCAGTGCTTCAAGTCTCGAATGATAGCCCAAAGTGGAATAATATGATGAGATTAGGCAATCCGTTACAACAGAACTCGGCAATGACCTGGCTCGTTTTCTGCCGAGAGTTTATCATCTAAATGTGTGAGAATTTATATTCTTTTCGTAAATCTCAGGGGCATCTAATGAAATTGAGGACTATTTTTGTTAATATTTATAATTTCAACAAATTACAATACAAAGTGGGCTTTAATGAATGAATTATATCCGTTCTTTTAATTAATGTTTTATTTATATTACATACGAAATTATTTATTAAAATTAATATTCTTCTTACAAGTTATAAGAACAGTACTTTTATTATTTTAAACGCCTGCAGCTTAACTATTGAAGTTACCGATAGTGAATCGGTTGCTATGATCGCAATATTTAATTAGTTAACTATATCTTAAACTTCCTCTTAATAACAAACAATAACTTGTTTTGAAGTGACATTCTTATTGTTATTTTTCAACAGTCACTTTAAAGTTGAAAGGATATCATTTAAGTCCTTTCACCCTAAAGGTGAAAGAAATATGTATCACGGCGACCTTTTTCGACCACATTTACTAATTGTTTCAAGGTCCGATACTTATTTCCGTATGAATGAGCGTAGATTTAGTCCTTATTTTTACATATAGTTTGTCCGTGATTGAACACTTACTTAAAAGCATTATTCAAATGTCAGATGTTTTCTTAAAGTTCTCTTATATTGCCACTTTATAGTAATTGACTAAACTACTAAAATATAATAATACCTTATAATTTAAATCATTATAAAAATTTCTCTTCTATGTTAAGGCTCGTCCAAAAGAAACTTTGTTAAGTTTTTAACACTGAAAAAGGTGTTTTCTATAAAATAAAAATAGGGATAAAACTGTAACATTGTGAAATTTTTGAATAAATAGGATTAATAACGTTAAGATATGTATTAGGTACGTTTATTTATTTATATCTTTATCTGTATTATTTAATTCATCACTTGTTAAAGGTGAATCAATACGTTTGTATAATATATACGTTTATATAATTATATTAATTGTTTCATAGTATTATAAATTTGAATTAATTTGAATATTTTTGTCCATCTGTTTGTTTCGTCAGCTCTGTAAAACAGCTAGACTGATTTAAACCCCAGTTTTACTCACACGTAGCTAAAAATATAAAAAATTACATGGCATCGTTCAAAAAAATGTTTGTGGTAAGATTAATATTAAAGCTCATAATATCCACAACAAATTACTATTTAATGATTCTAACAACAGTTTAGATTTATAAGAAATACCGTTCGTTTCGTTTTAAACAGATGATAATATTAACATATGTAATAAAAATATAATTATAGGCAGGCATAAATACAGGAAAAGGTAGATATTAATATTGTATACAATATCAATGTTAAATTATTCTTTAAGGACTAAAGGACTAATGACAAAGGTGAACACTGCTCACCAAATAAATTCCGTGTTCGAAGTATGTGTCACCTTAGATTACTTACATGCTCAAGAAAAACAACAACTGTGATTTAAGTCTTACAGTGATACTAAAAACTAGTTTAGAGAACAATAACTGCGACTGTCTAGATCGAAATTATTAAGTCATATCAATTACGTTATTAACAAAGATCAAGGAACTTTTAATCAATAACAAGTCGAATTTATATTATATCTCCCAGTTTATCTTTCTTACATTATTGCATATGCATTTATTGTTACTTTTAAGTATTTAGTTCTTTATCAATAATATCGACGGATCACAAATTCAAAGGTCCATAATTATTGTAATACCATCATCATATTCTGTTACATTGAAAAGAGTAAACAAACTATTTCTATTCGTTTTCAGCTTTTGGCTGCCGCATATGTGGCGGCAAATCCGTCCCCGGGCCGGATACCAAAAGTTTACAATGCGCTCATAACATCAAACCAGAATCTGGAGCCAAGCAAGGCTTACCCAGTATACCAACCGGTGTTACACGATGCAGCGTTTACCTTCCCGTTCCAGTCTCCATTCTTTTATAGCGGCGAGTTACCCATAGGCAATGTAAGTAAAATGAAGTATTCCCTTATACTTACGCGGTTAAATAATATATAGAACTGCAGAATCATACTAAGGTTATCATTTCACCCTTTCACTGTAATAGATTGCGAGCACAATAAAAGACATACTGATTTCTTAATTTCCAGGGATTTATACCTTCACCAGCTTTTTTGCCTAAAAAGCCTGACGCGCCGCAAGACCCTCCATCGGCGCCGTCTACAGAAGCACCACCGGCTGATGTTCCATCAAGTACAGTAGAACCTGTGTCATCTCCTGCACCGGATACGGCAGAAGCCGAAAACGCGAGCAATGCTCCTCAAACACCAGCCCCAGCACCCAGTACTCAATCTCCTATACCTCTCAATGAGTTCGGGTTACCACCACAGGTGGTTCCGATCAGCCGTACATACAACACTGTCCCTAACTTTGGACATTTCACTTACTCATACCCTGCTTTAAGATTTTATGATCCCTTCGACCCGTTTGGTTTCCATCCCTTCGCAGGTTTACCGCCACTGTATCACCCATTAACTAATGTTTTAGGGCAATACGAAGCTTTGCCTTCAGGCAAAGAAGAAGTTACTCCAGCGCCTGAAACCAGTAATCCGACAACTCCTACACCTCCTCCAGAACCAAGCGATCTTAATGTTCTCAATTACTCCCCAAAAGATCCTGAAATCGCTAACGTTCCGCCTCCACCGTTACCACAAGGTGGACTGAAACCTGACTCATCAGAGTCAAAACAATAAAAAACTTATTTTAGCACATAAAAACTTCAATTAGAGGGTAATTTCTATCAATCGATCTACTCTTTGTACTCTATATGTAATAAGTTTGCTTTGGTACCGTTCTGAATAGAGCAATGGCTTCTTCTCGTAGTTTGTAAGAGTATTCATAATAAAGTTCCTCGATTTTTATTGCGTATATAATTTGATTTGAATATTATTTTTACATGGACATGGTTATTTCATTCGCTTCATTAAGATATTGTAAATTTAATACTGTTCAAAAGTTAGCACAATTAACCGGTTTTTACTATCGACTAAAGATTTCTTTTCATTTCAAGGCTTTGCTAAAATTTGATTTTATAATGAACTACTAATCATAATAAATATTTGCTTACCAATAGTTGCCTTTAGAAATAGACACTAGAAAACTATAAAAGTAATATCGAATTGGGGAAAATAGAATGTAACTATTAATCATAATTATTTATTTATTTATTTATTTATTGGTACACCAACAGCATAACATTATATTCTATCTTACGTTCTAGGTATAGTGTACAATATTAAATATGTATGCCTATTATAGGCGTACACAGCTTTAGCCATAGTTTGGGCTTATAAATATTAAAGTGAGAAAGAAACTACAATTAATTAAAATATACAATTGAATTTTGAACTAATAACAGTTTCCGAACAATCGGCAGTTAGGTATAGCATGGTGTCTACATTCAACACAGTGACATCTCGCAGAAACCACTCTCAGTAAATAATCATTAAATCATTAAATATCAGCGAGGTGATGTAGCAGCTTATCTCTGAAAACATTTCTAGAATCGCTGAAATGTCTAATTCGGGTATCTTGGCATTTATAATTTATATATACTGCTAATTGTTGTGTTGATGATACGTTACAGGTATCGTAAATACACAAGACCAGCTTTAGTAAATACAAATAATCCTTACTTTAAAGTCCAGTCCACTTTGTTGTGTCTATAAAAATATATGTCCCAGTCAGAACTCGCAGCGATATCTAAAGGTATGTACCATTCATAGTAATAATAATTACTCGGGGTACGCAAATTTCGAAGTTGTACTTAGTAATAGGATATGTGTCCGTTTCATATGTTGCCACCCTTAATATAATGCAGCTTGGAATTCTATATGTAGACCAAAGCCAGTCCTGCAACGTAAAAACGATTAGTTATAATATAAAATAAATAATGGAAGCTCTTCGAGGAGAGGGCATTGAGCTAGTCTCTGGACGGATTATAGCATAGCATAGCCTTGGAGATACTGTGGTTGTATTTTAAATGAAGATCTTACGACCTGTACTCGCTGTAAAAATCTCCTCGAGTTGTTAGGAATCAGGGTATCTTGTCTAAGGCAGTCGCTAACCGGAATACACTAACTTTGTAGTGACATTTTACAATTTAAATTTGGTAGATAATCAGGCTGAGTTCGAAGAACACTATCGAAACTCTACTATATGTGGATAGCTAGTTATTTTTTCGTAATTCACAAATATTATAGTTATATTTTACCCGAACTATTGCTTTGTACGATATATCATGAAACGTTACATGAACTCTTTCATATAATGTTTTGTTGCTCTTGCAATCTCCAAATATATATTCATTTTTGAACATTGAAAGACATAAGCTATCTTTAATGGAAACTTTATCAAAATATATTTTATCATATATTATCTATTTAATTTAAAAATATTTATAATTTCAACACACATAAAAAAGTTCTAAAATAAAATAGAACGTACATGTATTGTCGTTTACGTATAATCCCTTTTAATGCAATTCATATAAGTCTAGGTAATGTTTTTATTTCATTGATCTAAAAGTTCGAGGAGACTTTAAAACTCTGCTTAAATGAATAAAAGATAGATCTCTTTGAAGAGATTAATAATATCGGAGAATATAAGCAAGTTTGGTGATTATTAACCATAAGCAACATATTTCAAATTACTGGAACCCATACGCGCAAGGACGTCCCAAAATAAGTTTCTTTCAACTAAAACATGATATTTATAAATGCATGAACACTAAGTACATAAGTTTTAAGTTATCTATAAAAATTTACCAAATTATTTTTAACACTGGATATGTGTGAATATTTATTCCTTTAACTAAAAGTAGGTAATAAAATATTTACTTAAACTAAGTATTATCAGCGGAAGAAGACAGTAACGAACACCCATGACAAAATCACTTGTGTAAGTTGTATCACTAACTACGGACGTTAACAAACTCAGACTTCTCTTTTCAAAAGCATCGGTTTACAAACACTTGGGAGGCTATAAAGCATGTGGATCAAACGTAAGCAGAAATGGGATTAAAAGAATTTGTTGTCTATCGGTTATGAATACATAACTTGTCAATAAGCGGTTCGGTTTCCATTATTCTTTTTCTGTCATTTTCTGATTTTTGTTCTGAATTATTGCTTAATAGACCTACGAGAGTCAGCACGACAAGTTGATGTACAAATTTTAAGTTACATAGTGTTTTAAAAGTCTAAATTTTCAATAAAATTTTAGGAAGTTTCAAGATTATTCTACACAATGTACATAGAAGCTGTCCTATTACATCATTTCCTTGCGAATAAGTTTTTAAATTTCCACGTATAATTAGAAAGTCAGTTGAATTTTGATTTCTATAATATTATAATATCAATTATTTAAAAAGTCCATACACTTTCTACGGCGGCTATGGTCATACAAGTTGAATACTTTATTTATATCTTTAACTATATATACCCAAAAAGAACTAATGAATGAAATTACCACAAATATAAATGCAAAAATGTTGCATCCATTGCTCTATAATTGTTATTACTAACAAAGTAAAAAGATTAATATGAAAGTATTTCTTTTCTATTTCCTAATATTTGTACAGTTCTAAATTATATTAATTTTCGTAAATAAAAATTTTAGGTAAACATTTTTACTATAAATCTCCCATGTAATTACAAAGTCACCCCCCGTGTTTTAAGTTTAGCGTGTAAAAAAAAGCGACTGAAGAGGGATCATTCTAAGGAACGAGTAACTTCTTTTCCTCTTCACATCATACTGCTATTAGTAGACCACATGCCAAGCGTTTATAGCAATCGTTCTTTTTCAGAGGAAGTTTTTTTCAACCAAAAGGTAACAATGGACACAAATAATGACTGTTATGATAACGGTAAAGATAAAAAAATATTTTAGAGCCTTAAAGATTTTATTATGATTACTTAATCTATTGAATTGATACGTTTGTAAGTTGTCAATTTTAAACTTCTATAAGTAAAGCCAGTCTTTGGTATTAGGTCCGTAGAAATAAAGATCCCAGGCCGAGCTGCCGCTGATGTCCTGTGGAATATACCATTCGTAATAATAATAGTTGTACCTGCGTCGGTCATAGCAAAAGGATACGCGGGGCACGCAAATTTGAAAATTATGCTTTGTAATCCTGTATGTGTCGCTTTCGTATGACGAAGCCCTTAAAATGATGCATGTTGGAATTCTGTAAGTGTACCAAAGCCAATCCTGAAATTTAAAAATTGTTTAATGTTAGGCTTAAAGTTTAATTTACGTTGTGACAAAATATTGTCGTCACTACCGCTTTTTCTACTGATCCATCACAAATAGCTTACCACAAGGCAGCATTTTGGGTACTAATTTTTATAGTTAATGTAAGGTCACTATTAGACGCAGAGCCTTTATTGGAAATAATTATGTACTTCGAAAAGCCTTTAAAGATTAATATAATTTAATAGTACATTGATATTCTTAATACATTATAATTAATACTACTATTCTAACGTTATTTTTTTATTTCTTGCTATTTCATTATATTTTAATAATACCACATTACTCTCAAAAAGAATTTTAATATTACTTTCTGCTAACTTGTTTTTGTTATCTTTTGCTTTCACCTGTAGAGGAAAGTTAGCCCATGTAACGGTTGTAACGTTACTTAGCTTTGGCTACGTTGCTTGATTTAATTTAAGAATTGAAAACATGAATTTCTTCTATATATGTAAAAAAGTTTCCCCTATACGAACGACGGCTACTAATGCCTGCATGTGGAGATCATTGAGAGAGGTCTATGTCCAGCAATGGACGTCTATCAGTTGATGATGATGATGTATAAAAGATTGACACAATTTTTATTTTCAGAAATATGAGCAATAAATTTTAATTATCTTGATAAAATTAAGTAGTGACAAATTACCCGAAAGATAGCTGTACTTTGTATGTCTTCTAGTGTTTTGTGAACAGTTTCGTACAACACTTTATCTTTCCTTTTGCAATCTCCAAATATGTACTCATTTTTAAACACTAAAAATAAATCAATGAAATTTTTCAACATTTCCTAACTTTTATACAATCTAAATTATTAATATCAACTAGTACAACTTATATCATGCACATAACACTAACCATATCCATCTTTTCCTTCACGTCTGGCACCCATATCTGAAAGTACTTCCCAACCCCATCCTCCGCGAACTAAAATTTATAAACATTATGTATCCCTTTAATTGAGATGTTTAAAAAGTTTATAAACTGTTACCAATATATAATCATGAAGCAATGCTACCTACCAAATAGTGAACAGAAAAAACACCAATATATTTTCATGATAATGACACTACCATACCACTAACGCTCTTATTCGCATGCATTTCCTTTTAAGACTTCCGTGTTATAATATTTACAAATGTTTTATACTAATAAACAATGTTGTATTAACATTAGTAACGATATTTTAAAAATAATGGTCGTCACTAATAAATACTTTTGCTATTGTGAAATGAGTTGGAACGTATGAATCTGTGGTGTTCATGTCTCGTAGTTTTGTTATGTCCCATTTTAGTTACTTATTTCGGCATAGCTTAAGCGCAGATTGAAAAGTTTGAACTGATCATTTTTTTTTTTTGTTAAGAGTTCTTTGGTATTTCCTCTTTGCTTCAGAATCGTTCTACCTGCTTTACATAATATAAAAAAAATATTATTATATTGTTTATTTATAGTATTATATTATATTTATTATATATAGTATTATAATATTATATTATTTATAGTATTCAATATTGTAACTCCAAAACAAAAAATTGTTACTGTATTTCAACCGTTAATGCCAGGAGAAGCGGCTACATTCATCAGTTAAAGGTTCATTCGAAAACTCAACAAAATAAATAGTTCTACTTCTATTCTTGCGAAAACTTTTATAACAGTTAGTTCCTTCTGATTACCAAATAATCTAATATCAAAGTTGTTTACTTTGATAAAGTAACTATGCCGTTTAAAATACACACAAACAATATAAATTATCATAATTATAATGACGCAGTTGGTTATTTTTTTTTTATTATTTAACTAAGCGACAAGACGAGCGAAACGTTCACCTGATGATAACCGATACGCCTGCACAAAACAACGTGGCACTAGTTAGGATAGTACACACTGCACCATATTACACTCGTCACCTGAGACATAGAAGTTGAGTCTCGTTATCCTTGTAATTACATTAACGACAGCGCCTTTCAAATCAGCACTCAGTAATGTTTACACACAACTGTTTGGAGGTAGGAATAGGCGCAACGGTGATATCGACCTAGTCAGTCTCCGGCAACAGAGATATGCCACCAATGAATTCACAATAAGATTATGATATAAGTAAGATATATTAATAGAAGAAAATTTTTTTTTATTGTATATCATAATTTCAAACAATTACAAATTCAACTTAAAGTAATTTTAACACATTTGATAGTTTTAATAAATATAAGTCCAATCTTTGCTATTAGGTCCGTAGAAATAAATATCCCAATTTGATGAGGTACTTAAACTTTGTGGTATATGTAACTCGTAATAGTAGTAGTTGTTTCTATGTCCGTTATAACAAAAGCTCACTCGGGCGACGCAAATGTGAAAATTATGTGCTGTAACACGAATTGTGTCAGTTTCGTATGATGATGATCTTAAAATTATACACGTTGGAATTCTGTATGTGTACCAAAGCCAATCCTGAAACGTGAAAAAGTATATAGTTGTCAATTTCCAAATTTGTTTTCATTTACATTAGTAATAGAAACGATAAATTATTGTATTTGTAAAACCTCCGACTGGCAAATAAAGGAATTCAACACATTGCAATGATTCGGTACTTGATAGACCATGATGATAGAAAACTACCCCAAGGACCGAAGTTTCTTATGAGTCAGAGCCATTGTCTGAAAATCTTGCGAATGACTCTGTATATACACACCAAAGAATTATGTTGTTAATAAAACATATGTCAATGATGAAAGGCTGTGTCAAAGCACTATCAATATGATTGTTACAAAACAAAAAATTACATACCTATGTTATAATTTTTTTGTAACAAGTAACACAGGTACAGGTGAATAGATCTATTAGTAATTTATTAAATATAACTAAAATTTTCGCCTCATGTTTCTATATGTCCTATATTCGAAAGTGATTTATAAATTATACAATTTATTTTGATGATCTAGATCATACCCACGTACAAAATGTGCACTGTGTCAATTAAAATCAACAAACTCATAATCGCTGAGCCACTGTATAAAATTCAAACCATACTTAATGAGCCGTAAAAACCTGTAATTTTTACGTTTACATAGACGAAACATTTAAAAAAAAAACTTTTTAGCTTACCCGAAATATAGCTGTAAATTGAACTTGCTCTAAAGTTAAATGGACATTTTCATACATCGTTTTATAACTCCGCCTGCAATCTCCAAATGTGTATTCATTTTCAAATACTGCAACAGTTTTCAAATAAATCACTTAGTATAAGTATAAATATGAAAATTTTAATTTTATTATGTATTAAAACTAACCATAATCTTTTTTCCCACGGCGTCCAGAACCAATATTTGAAAGGACCTCCCAGCATGATCCCATAACAGCTATAACAATTTTGAAATTTACTTATGTACCGCATGTTATTTTGTTTATCGATAAGGGGGCACACTTGATCGCATATTATTTATTATATTGATAACAGTGATGCCAAAGAGGGTAGTAAATCTCTCTGCGATTATCTGGCTTTCATATGATGACAATCGGAACGCAACAATGCAGGTATGGCGGCAGATTTATAATATACAGATGCTAATTAACCATGCGAGTTTATAAAACCCTACCAACGTCTAAATTTTACCACAAACGGCCCACATAAAACCTAGGCCATCCGGCGATGGTCTTTTGTTTCTACTGCTGACCATTGCTCCTAACTTGACCGAAGGATACAAATATACACTAACCAAAAAATAAAAGAAAAAAGCACAAACGGACATCCATTTTGCTCTGACGTACCACTGTCACTCACTGTCCTTGATGGTACACGTGTAAAACTGCAGTTGTATTTAGTGTTTACAAATAATACGCCACAACAAAGAATGTTGCAAAAGCGCTAGAACTCATGAAGTAAAAATAATATTACGCGACACGTCGAAAAATTGTGGTCAACAATTTTATACACTAGATCACTGTTATCATCTTTTTTAGGTTATTGGATAAATACAAATACCTGTTATATGATTACCACAATCAGGCAATAGACGCTCACTGCTGAGCATAATCTTCCATCAAAGAATTAATGACTCATGACAATAATGTTGTTTTATATTATGTCTACTATTGACTATTATTTTAATAAAATATATAACCCTTCTTTAAAGAAGGATGGCATTAATTAAGGTATTTTGTTTTTGCGGTTTCTAAACCGCTCCCCTAAATGGTGATTTGGTATAAATATCAAACTATTATACCAAGTTGTATGTCCAGCTGTGGACGTCTATCGGATGATGACGATGATAATGATGATGATGATAGCAAGTTCTGTATTATGAGCTATGATATTTTTGCTTCGATCTTCTGCTTCGGCAGCTCAAGAATATCTTCTACTTGTATCTTTTCCCTGTTGAATAAATTAGTTCATATTTTTGGCAATACAATTCCAAAATGTTCAAACTTCCATTTCGCATATTATAATATAAAAAAGTAAGTAAATTAGCAATAAAGAGTTTCAGTTGACATTCCATTAACAGAGTTTTAACAACCATCCGCAGGAAAAAACAATTCAAAACATGTACCATATGCAGCAGTATCGGAGTATCAACGTGATAAATGGACGTTTGTAAATCCATATTATTTACAAGTAAGTCAGTTATTCAAAATTTGTATTCGTTTGTTAAATTATAAAGTTATAAATATTAATAATAAAATTACAGTCTTCGTAAGAGTGGTGGTAAGCAAGCTGCGCGACTTCGCCACTTGCCATGACGACTTCGAGTTAAAGCCTCCCGATGGTATCCTAGAGCCCCACACATTCAAGTGGTTGGGTTTTGTTTACTATATACATGGTATGTGATTGCACTACATTTGTCTAGTTCATTTTCAAACTGTTCGTTTATAGAAAAATTTAATGAAAATTATCTATGTTAGTTTTTAGAGTTGTATTTTTAAATAATTCTGTTATATCAAACTGTCCAGGTTTTAAAAACTGTTATAATATTTTAAACTCAACAAAAGATTCATCTGGCAAACACACATTTTTTTTCATTGTAATTTTCTATGTTCATGGACGTATTGTTTAGTGACCACAGCATTACCACATCAATCAGTATCTCCTCGTGTAGTGCTTATCCATAAGCAGTTCGTTCTTGGCACCGCAGCTGATCTACTACAACTGCCGAAGAATTATAAGCTGTGAGTTTTTCATAATTTCTAGGAATAAGCCTCATCTTGCACCAATTCATTCCTAACATTTCACTGTAGATCGATTTTACCAGAAGGCCTATTCATCTCTGAAGGTGCTATCATGCGTGTTGTATTGCAATAATTTTATTATAGGCAAAAGGTATTACTACAAAAAAAGTTGTTTTAATATTAAAGCCAGCTTTTACGAGGAATCCTGCACTATCATAAATTGCAATTAAAGTCCAGTTTTTGATTATTTATTTTATATAACGGATTAATCTTAGAAAACAATGGCGAATGAATATTGAGAATTAAAATTTTGACAACTTTACCCTATTAGATAATATGAGCCATTGTTATTTTTATCAATAACAATCTGATATAATTACACTGTAATACAAATACGAAATATTATTAATATGACATTCCGAAATTTACTTTTTTTCCTTAGCTTCTGTTCTAATATTTTTACAATGAAAATTGTTAAGATTTAAATCTGATAATAAGAGAAAAGAAACACAAGTAAGACAAATATTTTGAAATGGTTTTTTTTAACTTTAAAAGACCAATTCTAAGGTTTTTTTTTAAATAAATAATCCAAACCTTTGTGTAAAAAATAGTACACATAGTAAATGTATTCATATTTTAAATTTTAATTCTTTAACTATACAGGGGTAATATTATATTTGGCGATTACGAACGCGACGAAGACGAGTGTGGCCTAACACGTAAACAAGTTAAAATGGAGATCAAGTGCCCTCGTGCTTACTTCGTTATACCTTACCAAGAAGTAATACCACATCCGGAGTACACGAGGTTTTTTTCCTATAGGCGAAATGTTACTTAATTATTAATTACGTTTATACATAAGTTATTCGCATATTCAATAGACTTCCCACCATCATTCATAAATATTGATAATTCGTTTTCCATAATTTCGAAAATAAGTAAAAAAAAGGAATAATAAATTTGACAGAAAAATTAACAGGATACAATTTTGCATCAGAAAGGTGTTATGAATTTGAATTTATTACAAATTAATATTATGAGTAGACCTTCATATGTAATTAATAGTTATAATACAAAATACTAACGTAGCTTTTTTTTCCAAAAACAATAACTCAACGCCTATTATACCTAGTCCGGCCATAAGTTCTGTTACAAAGGAAAATGTATTTTTTTAATGAAGTCAGGTAATATTATTAAAATTTATACCTACATATTTATTAGTCTCTGCCACCTTTGGCTTTTATACAGGTCTTTAATCTGTTTGACCATTAATCTATGGATTTACCCACAAGGCAAGAGAAATTTCCACCACCGCCACTGCTTGCTCTTAAGACTTTTTAAGAGACTCAATATCACCGTGTTGTTTAGAGCAGGCCATTGTCCTCTAAAACTGACCATCATTTGAAGTCTTGAGTCATGATTTGAAGGGTTGAGGTCTGGGCTAAATGACAGTCTTTAGCTTTTATAAAGTCCGGAACGTTGGTTTTAAGCAAGGCTTGGGTAGTTCGTATCTTGTGATCAGTTGCAGAGTCCTGCTGGAAAGTCCACGGTATATTTTTAAAAAGTGTATTGCTGAAAGGTTAATAGTACGTTAACGAACACAGCTGATACCAAGCTTTTGAAGTGTCTGGAATATGACCGACGGCTTCATAACCACTTCGTGCAAGGCGATCACTACAATCGTAATTTCTTTAACACCCCATTCAATATTGTAACTTGATAATGAACACAAAAAAATATATGAAATGGCGCAAAATCGATACAAATTTTTAAAACAATATACGTGTTCCAAATTCAAAATAACTAAAAAGTTGAAGAAAAAAAGTTTTTATGTAACAGTATTTATGGCTAAACTAATTATTTATGTTTTGTGTTAAAAACATAACTTATATTAAGGAGTTAATTAGTAAATTATTTTATATTTAAGGAAACATTAATATTTTCTTTGTTTCCTTAGATTTGGGATTGGAAACAGTTTAGCTGTGGTCAAGTTAATGCGTCCAATAAAATCATGTAAGGGTGTAGTGATTTTTAAAACTGTTTAATTTACTAATTACCTTGGATTATGTTGAATTATGTTTTCGATAACTTTTAATTGCAGTTTACATGCTCCCGATTTGTTTGCCTACATTAGTTGAGCGGAGACTTAAACGGAGAGACAGATTTGTCTTTATGGTGGACTACCTTAGTTGTAAGTCCTTTTAGATATAAAATTCATTGTATTATTATGTATAATTTTTAATATTTGTAATATGGATAAAAGCGCTGTAAATTACCGATTTTTTAAAATTGAATCTTAATAGCTCCTGGACTATATATACGTAGTAAAAAAAATAATTATATCATTGAACAAGAACCGGAATAATACTAGCAAACATCTCGCACCAGCTTGTCTAGATGCTAAAAATAAGTCTAGACGTACACAACGAAAAAAGTTCAATGAATTGTTTTTACACGCTAATTGGTAATCTTTCCGAACTTGTTTTTTTCAGCTGTTCCTTTAGATATCGACGCAGAAAGTATGGCCAAAAAAACGTTAAGACTGTACTCCCATAAAGATTGCAGACACCATCGAATTAAAAGGGTACTTTTTTAATCAACACTTAAAAAATACGTATTTTTCAAAGACTACAAAAAGTAAATAGAATCATGACTCTCAGGTAATCATTACTGAGAGTATATGCCATGTCTTGTAGACCATAAGAATAAATGACGACCGACTTTATACGGCGAATTACCTTACGAGACGCACGTCCGATCGAGCTCCAGCCAGGTCTCGTTCGCTGCTACCGTCCGCTAACCTAGCCTAAATAGGCTTCAACCCAACAGTTGCGTGGTGATCTACCGGAGAAATTCGCTTATCTCCTGCGTAATTGTGTTGTTGCTACCGCACAGCATCGTTCGTTTACGCGGGATACAAGCCTCTCGCGTTCTTCGCCGCGTCTTAGTGCGTTATCCTAACCGTCGCCCGTTGACTATTAGGGTGCGCGTCCGCATCCTTACGCGTTGTTTAGCGCGCAATTAATTGCCGTGCTCAAACTTTTCATTTCGTTTGCGTTCCGCGTATATAATTACTGTTGTATTATAAGTTTTGCTCATCCCCCTGCTAGATGAGTGCTGTACACAGGTGCGTACCCTTTCTTTTATTTTAGTAAATTTCACTCGTGCAGGCAACGATAGGAGTTACCTGTGTACTATATTTGATTCTGTGCTCCTCACCGTGTGGTGGGGAGCTAAGCGAGCTACGATGGCTGAGTTCATTGGGACTCAGTTCATCGAGTTCTGTGTGGTGGCGTGTTCTGAGCTATGGGACAAATTCGATGCCCATCAAGCGTCACTGAGGGCGAAGCTGGCTGCGTCAGATAGCCCAGCGTCCCCCTCGTCGCAACTTACGCTTCACCAAAGCGTCGAGCGTGTGTCCTTAAGGGGTTGAGAAGTCGTCCGCCGCTGCACGCTCCTGCGATTCATCGCCGTGCAACATGGAGACAAGGGAGCTAGAGAAAAACACCCATTTCATAATCCGTGGGCAAATACATGAGCGTCGTAGAAGGATGTTCCACGCCTTCCGACCCCTATAACTGAGGCCATGGTGGCGGATTCGGTGATAATCCGTTACCAAGTATGTTAGGCCTCGAGATGGAACGCGCGCTGCATCCGCCTATTACTGATATATGGGGTGGAGAGTTACCATTCCACCCCGACACGCCGCATCTTTAAGGCCTCTCGCTCGTGTGAAAGCCTTTTGTGGTTTTGGCTAAAAGCGTTGTGACGTACACCGTCGGGTTTTAGCCGGTAAAAATCCGGCATAACCCCTCTCTTGCCCACACAGCAGAAGGGTATCCAATACAGGATTTCCCCACGAACAAAAAAACAGGTAGACCCTAGTTGTCCAAATTGGAAGAAATTTACTCATGCGTAATCATAGACACAATTATGTTTAATTTTTTCACAGAAATTTGGCACGGAAGGCATCTCGCACGCACTTTGTACCACTGGCTGCAGCATACGGCCCGGTGCACCAATTGTTAGTCACGATACCGACGGTCCGTTCCAACTCATTGGGTTGTCGGCCGGAAGTGAACATTGCTCCCGTCACGTTATGAGGAACCGGATGAACGAAGCACCGCCGCTTTTCATCGACGTTTACCCTTACGTAACTTGGATTACGAACGTCGTGTCCGCAAGTGTTGTACCCCGGCCGTATCCAGGGAATTTTATGCTCGTGGAAGGAGGGCCGAGTAAGCAAGTCCAATCCAGGCAACAAACATAATTTTTGTTTGAATTTTTTTGCGTATTATTAACCGAATCCATACAAAAATAACTTCGGCTAGTAATTATTAAATTTATAAACGAAATATCAAAACCTATGATATTTTTAAAATTTATATTTCTATTTCACATCTTGCAACGTGTATATCCATTTCATAGTCCAACAAGCGAAACATTCTACATACCTTTATGGCTACAATTTCTTATGTAAATTATGTTTTTGAAATATTTTCAACCAAGTAACATTTAACATTAAGCTGTTTATAAAAATTCCCAGGTATCGGGATTCGATCAGGTTTCTTGGCAAAGCAGAAAGTGCAGAAATATGGATGGAGAGGTCGAACATTTGTGTCCGGTAATTATTGCTACATGAGCCCTAAACGTCAAAAGAGAACTGCGTTTTTCTATTCTGAGAGATTTTCAGTAACTGCTGGCCCGGAGGCTATAATTACTGTCTTTATTAAGGTACCTTCAATGATAAATCAATATTCTAAGTGTAGCAGAGGCGGTTTTTGATTAGCAATTTTTATATTATTTAAACGTATTATTAATTTTTCTTTTTGCTTAAAGGTATCTGCTGGAATCGAATGCACTATAACGTGCGCCCGTTTAGTAGTACCTAATCACAAGTCAACACCAATCATAGATGGTGTGGGCGGTTTCAACGTTAGTGTACAACTGGATTCCAAATGGTTCCCACACAGATTTTACTTCACGCTTGGCCTTAACGGAAAGAATTCTTCAGTAGCAAATATAGACAAATGGTGGGCCGAACGCGGCACTGGAATATGGTGAATAAATGAAAATTCGTTGGGAACTACTATTTACCATATACGAGTGAATATGTTTACTTTTTAAATTGACGTTATTTGTATAAATAAAAATATATTACCATTATTCTTTTAATCTTTATCTTCACATATTTTTATGTAATTTATTTTGTCCATATTAATGTTATTATTCAATTTTCTAAACCTGAAAAAGTCCATAACTGTGAAGATAATACCAAAATGTTTTTGGTTCACCTTTTGAATTTAATAGTAAAATTGATGTTGGAGTTTAGGCGGGATAATACTCCATAAAGCGATATTTATGTTAAGTCAGTTCATTGTCACTAAACAAGATTTCTGCATATGTGTTCTATGTAAATGTTTATTGTATTCGATATAACTACATACAATATATCGTAATTTTATAAACAATGTTTTATTTAGTTTACGTTTGTACAGTGAAATATGATAACAATATGTTTACGGTTTATTAGTTGTTTATCAACAATAATTAAGAAAACTAATATCTATATATATTTATTGCTACTAGTGTAGATGTATTGTAACAGTACGTTTCCTGAAGCAGTAATGAACGTTTTTAAGTTCATACACCTTGCCAGTTAGTATATAAAATGTTAGCTCTACAACATTTTTATGTTTAAAAAAGATTTTTGTAGATACTGTGCAATGTTTTAGTTTACATAAAAGAAGTGTTAACTATGCTTCGTGATTTCGCAACTTGCCACGACGATTTCGGACTGAAACCGCTAGATGGTGTTTTAAAAACATACACGTTCAAATGGCTCGGTTTCGTATATTACAAACATGGTACACATCAGACAGATTATTAATGAATTCTTCGAATTTGTGATCCCGTCAGAATACTTTCGTTAAAAAAAAAAATCTTCGATTGCAGTAAACACCGCAGTGCTTTATCAGTTAAACGCACCGCGAGTTGTCCTCATACACAAACAATTTGTGCTGAGCATCGCCACTGGTTTACTTGAAATGCCTAAAAATTTTATATTGTAAGTGTCATGCTTAAGGTAAGAAATATGATAAAAATAAGAAAAATCTAAAACATCTACAAATTTTACTTGTTTTGTAAGTGGTTCACTGGATTGATAATTTACAAAAGATTTTAAACAAATGTCTTCGTCTTCATCAAGGTAAATACATATATTTCTATTTTTCGTATATTTGTGAGGTGCTTTGGAGTAAAAATTAAGCGCTCAGCTTGAGAAATCCTGTCTTCAGCTATTATTATTTTTAATATCGATAATATTTTAGATCATTATTTTGTTAATCTAGTTTTCCATAAAAGAATGATGCATAATAAACTACAGTTTGTCAATTCACTTAGTTCTTAAAATTGAATAGAAAAGTGTAAGTGAAGATCGCTTTAATCGAACCTTCGATATAACAACATTTTAATATAAAAACATTATCGCTTATACTAAATATGTATTTCATAGAGGATCTGTTGTGTTTGGCGATTATGAACGAGACGAAGACGAATGCCGTTTAACCCCGAATGGCATCAAAGTAGGAGCCGTTTGCCCCCCTGCTTACTTCGAAACCATTATAGTTAAGATAGAAGCTCATCCTGAATATAAAAGGTCAAACAGTTTTTCTACCTTTTTATTTTCACGGTATCCATGCCCACATAACATAATGATATTTTTAATGTATATATCTAATTATTTTCTATATACGAATATAACTTATTTTTATTAAGTGAAAAACAGATATTACTCTATATGATATTCTAAAAATTTTTAAGCTTATTTTTGTTAATATGAAAATTATAAATGCTAATGATTTCATTGATTTTGCCGGAGTTTCTGTTATTCAACTTTGTTTCAGTATCCAGTTTTAATTACCAATGGAAATTAAATTAATTGTTTTTTGATTTCTTACTGTAGTACTACTACATATTGCATTCCAGGTTTTATTATGTACCCGATATAGACGATCTGTTACTAGTATATTTTTCTGTAATATTAGGTACTCTATTTTCTTTATTATAGATTTGGAATTAAAAACACCCTCGCGCTTGGCAAACTTGCACGGCCATTGAGATCAGGTAAGAACATTTTGGAGATAAGATGTCTTAGACAGTCTTTTCGTTTTTATTTAATTCACTTTCTTTAGACCCGACATATACAAAATAGAATATTTTACACTAATAGAGCGCAAAAATTAATTTCAGCTTACATGCTACCGATTTGTTTGCCATCCTTAAGTGAAAGGAAACGTATACGAAGACGTGGTTTCGTATTTATGGTTGACTATTTAAATAGTAAGTAAACAAAGAGAACTAATTAAAAAACTATATGTAACTTAAACTTACCACAGAGAAAAAGTTTTTATACTATTAATTGTTCAATATATTATTCGTTTGCGAACTGCTGTTTTATTCTAGGAATTAATTATTAGTAATTTTTAGGAATACCTGTACAATTAGAAACGGAGAAAATGGCCAAGAGAACAGTAAAAGTGTATACTCATAACGATTGCAAGAGATATCGTATAAAGGAGGTTTGTTATTGAAACGAATTTATTGAATGATTTTATTTAAATGTGATCGTCTTTCCAAACGTCCGTTAAGGGGAATTAAAATTTCCCCTAACTAGACGTACGTATCTTCAACATCTTACGTTAGTTTACTCTTACGACTGGGTTCTCTTTCTTGCTGTTTCTGTTCCACTTTGCTTTATTTTCTATAAAATCATAGCTAACATACGTGCTAATGCTACACGGAAAGATAAAGTAATTTTTTATTGTAGAAACCTAATAGCACTGATGAACTTTCGAATACTTTATGCACTACTGGATGCGGCGTTCGTTCGGGTGCAGTGATTGTTAGTCATGATACTGATGGATTATTCGAACTCATCGGAGTAGCAGTTGGGAGCGCTCCGTGTAAGAAACGTCATATGAGAGCTAGATTGAACAGGGAATCACCAATGTACATCGATGTATATCCTTACATCACATGGATTACTAACGTGGTCACTGCCAGTACTTTACCAAACCCTTATCTCGCTAACTTCGCCTTAGCAGGAGGTGGATTGGGTAAGTTTGATGGGTTAGTCCGATTAAAGTAAATAAACTAACATTTTGATGTAAGTTCAAGACCTCTAGTAAACGGTTATTGCTTTATACGGAAATTCTAATAATTTTTTTACATTTTATTGTATAAAATGTTTTATCTTCAGATATAGTAAAATTAATTCTCTATAAAACATCTATAAGGATAATAAGAACATATAATCAAAGGATATGTGAATTTTTTAATAAGACATTTAGCAATTGTTTAAAATAATAATTCATTAGTTTTGCTGTCAAAAAAGAGTAACCTAACCTAACCTAACTGTCCTTTGACCCTTAAAGGAAATCTGTTGAATATTCTTGTGATATACTCGTATGTTTAATCTTAGGAGAAAGCTTTACCGAAATAATCCCATGGTTTTCCGATTTGTCTTTAAGCCTCTGGGGTTCAGCAAGAATTTCATGTCTCTAGACCAGTTCCCAACACCCAAGTCTATCAAAAAAGCTGTTTTTACTCTTCACTCTATGTCTCCTATAATAAATAAAACTTGACGGTATCATGTAATAATACAATTTTTTGTTTTTCTATTAATCGACGGCATTGGATACCAACATGTCAGATAAAAATCTCCAAAAGAATATAATACAAAAGCGAAACGGACAAAAGTACGCATGGCGAGGACGCACCTTTGTAATTGGGAACGGTTGCTTTAGAACACCAAAACATCAAAAGAAAATGGCATTCTTCTACTACGAAGCATTCAAAGTTGACACCAAAATATCTGCCAGACTATGGATTTATATGAAGGTAACATCAAAATTATAATAATTTATTGTAATTTATGTAACAATAAAAAATTTTTGTTATTTTGTGAAAATTACGACGATTCAGGGAAACAAATAAATACATAGAATTATTATTACATTAAAATATTTTTCGACAAAAATTCATTTTAAATCAAGATCTATAAAATAATACGGATAACGCTGGATATTTATTTATTAATTATGTACACAGTATGATGTCAATAAAAATATATTATAACTTTAATAGCATCATACTCACGGCTATCATGACTCTATAAGATTCTTGTAATTTATTGCAATAAGCTGTTTAGAAGAAACTATTAAGAAAAAAAACTCAACCTTACTTTTTGCCTAACGAATTTTTCTTGTTATAAATAAATTTAAAAGGCAGTTTTCGATAACTAATAATGATTTTATAAATCAATTCAAATGTTTAATCTCTTCATTTGTGTGTCTTTTATAGATTTCTGCGGGAATAGAGTGTACCATAACTTGCGCTCGACTCCTCTTTCCTAACCGTAGTAAATTTCCACCTATAATAGATGGCATTGGAGGCTTCAATATTTCTCTTCAAATGGAAACCAAATGGTTTCCGGAGACATTTTATTTCACACTTCGGTTAAGCGGAAGGAATTCAACTTCGAAAAATATTGATTTGTGGTGGTCACAACGGGGTCCAGGACTTTGGTAATATTGAGCACTAGCAACTCCTAACATTGATCATTTAACATGTTTGTATTGATGAAATTAAATAGCAATTCAATAAAACTGTTCATGAGATATTTTTAATTATAATTGTGAAACTCTTCGTACAGATTACTATTTGTAAAATGGTAATTAAAATGTTTTTTGATTTAATAAGGAATAATTTGAAACCTAATTAGCTACTGTATTACCATGTTAATCGATTGTTCCTTGTATTTCTATATACGGCGTAGTTTCACTGTACGCTGCGGTGCGTTTCTCTATTATTTTATTATAGATTTGTCCTCGATATGTTTCTTTTAAGTTTTATGGGAAACTTGATTTTTTTATAAAAAAAATATTTATGTTTACATTAACACAATTTTTTGTATTTAGATTCTATAAAGTCTTCTCTAATATCTTACCAATCATTGAGACATTACATAAAGTTAAATATCAAAATTATTTGGCGGATTCTACTGTAATTGTGTCTTCGTCATTCAAACCTTTGTTGGAATTATCCGCCGCGGAACCGTTTGCACTGAAAGCGCCTCCTTGGTTTGGGGGAAATTGTGGGATTGAGGGTAGCTGTGGGAGTTGAGGTAAACCGCTTTGTGGTGGAGGAAATTGGGGAATTGCTGGCAACTGAGGAAGTTGGGGTACACTAACTTGTGCTGGAGGAATTTGGGGAATTGATGGTAATTGTGGGATCTGCGGTAGACTGGACGGAAACTGTGGTGAAGGAAACATGGGAAACTGGGGAATTTGTGGAGAGGCAGGATTCTGTAGAACTGGCGATTGCTGTGGCGATGAACTGTCTTGAATTAAAGAGAATTGTGGATTTGACTGCAAAAATGGTGGTAAAGATATACTACCTTGGTTTGGGGGGAACTGTGGAAATTGTGGCAGTTGTGGAAATTGAGGAAATTGCGGTATAGCTTGAGGAAATTGAGGCAGTGGCGGAAATTGCGGGATACCATCAGACAATTGAGGAATTTGAGGTAAGGATGCGAACTGGGAAATTTCCGGGTTTTGTTGATTTAAACCAGTTTCTGAAGAAGGCTGTTGATTTGAATTATTGTCTGTTGATACGGGTAGTGATGATTGACTTTGACCATCAGAACTCGGTATTAGTTGTTGATTCCGTTGCTGATTTATGAATTCAGCAGATTCTATTACCGTTGTGTCCGAATCATCTCCTGGTGTCTCAGAAGGTAAAATAGGTTGACTACTTGGCTGTTCTGGAGCATTTGGACTTTTTGGGGGCTCGGCTTCTGATTGTTGTGGGGGACTTGGTGCAGCAGGCGATAATTGCGGATAAAACACATTACTTGGAATAAATGATGCACTGGCTACGGGATAAATTGCTTGTAGGCCAGGTAAAGGAGCAAAAGCGGTCACCCTTGGTATTTCATACGCAATTTGTGGTCGTATTCCATACGAATATGATGCTGGTATCTGAAAACAATGATTTAATTACTTAAAAGAAATAATTATTACATGTAACAAAATAAAAAAAGTCTTATTTTTTTCTAGAGATATATAATTTTTTACTCTTTGCTAAAGACTTGCTTATTATTTTATTTAGTAATATAAAAAATTGTACAACTAGATTAAAAGTTTTGTGAGTTTCGATTAAAATGAAGGATTTTTCCTTTATATACTGGACGAAGATTACATTAGAACCTTGATTAGTTATGTACCAATTACACATATTGTTCCAATTCTACGCCTATGCTAAAGTTAACTATTTAACTTTTCTATTGTTTTATAACTTGTCCATATTTTTCAAAATATCAAAGTTACAGTAGTATGAAAATGTATCTAACCACAATATAATCAGGATGACGTAGATATACGTATAATGCAAACACAAATTTGGTCGTAAGATGAGCTTTTCTGAAGAGCTACTAAAGAATAAAATATTAAATATTAGCTTTTTAGTACCTTTATACAATCAACTTTCTGTTATAATTTTATTGCTTGCAAAAGCAGATATATCTATTCATTTATATTCTTGTATCTTTGTGTATGACCAATGTTATTGTATATTAAGGGTACTCGACACGTTCTAATAATATTTAAAAAAATCTGTGAACTCGGTCCCTATTTTTGCCAAAAAAATTATTACTTTTTAAAACATTTAGAAATTTTGTGGTTTATATAGTATATTATAAACATTACTATGATAAAATTTTATTTTTATTTTTCATCATTATATTACATATTTGTTCTCCCGAAATACAATACAATAAAGCTCATTGTACTAGAAGATTCGATTACTTAATTCGCCATAATATAAGTAACTTACAAAACATTATTTTATCTTCGGGATCACTACTAGGCAGATAAACGTATTAGTTTTCGAAAAGCAAACCATCGTAAATTATATTCGTATTTTGATTTTGTGCGTCAAAAATAAATGGAAAAAAAAACTCTATATTTGTTATACTTACTGTGTTGATGTATTGTGCTGAGGAGTAAGTATAGGACTTCGTAGCTGGCTGTAAAGTATGCAGTAACGGTGCTGGAACAGCCACAGCCGCACCAGGCCACGGTACTGCGTCACCTGCCATGCCTTTAGCCACCATGCATAACAGTATTGCTATGAGTGCCTATGAACAAGGAAAAATTTATAAGTATACATATAAAGCGTCTATAATACATACTAACGCAATATTTTTCTCCATTCAAAATAGACAGCCACATTAATTGGAAATAGATACGTATCAATTAATAAAACAAAAAAACGGCATTCCTGTGGAAATAATTATCTTAAAATATATTTTCATTATAGATGTTCTATATCGTAAAAAAATAAAAAAATATTGTAATTTATTTACTGCTAAGCTCCTTACAAAACTATTCTGTCACTTTGTAGAAAGATATACGAAATGAAATCATTGGTATGTTATCAACATTAAAACATTTGATCACTCATTTTTATTTAATTATTTATTTATAATACATATGTTTACAAATTTAACACCAAAATCAACAATTATATTTTGCTTGATATTTCACCGACCCCTTAAAATATTTGTTTTTAATATTTTGTCCGTCGTAATTAGTCCTTGATACGTAATTAGTAACGAATATAAAGAACATGTAATTATTAAACACTGCATATGATTTACTAACTAAACAAATTTTTTCAAAACAAATTGTAACTGAATAAACTATTGTTCTAAAGCGTTTAAATTTTTTTTATAATCAAGAAAAATAAGGAACTAGCATATGAACACAACAAGCCTATTGTTTTTTTCAATTAAAAAAAAAATCCATTTTCGCGCGTTCTCAATTCTGTACCTTCATGACTGACGTCAACACAGTAGCGTGGTCACTGTAATACGGTATTAAAGTTTCTTATTCGTCTCTTTATATACGCTAGGCTGCCTCGCCCACGAACGCAGAAAGAAAGGTACTAGATGCTACTGTCGAATTTGTATTCAATATAGCAGTGAACTTCTTACAATCATTGCCAAACTGTTGCTTAGTATTTTTTAAAAGTATTTGCAAACACACATTGCCATTTAAAAATTAGCTCAAAGACAACATCCTATGGCTTTGAAATGAATAATATAAATTACAAACTATAAATTTAAAAAAGAAAATTATATTATAAGAAACTAAAAAAAAAAATTTATTCAGTGGGGATTTATTTAACATGCCTTGATTTTATTAAAAAAAATGTCTTGTATATTTTTAATACGAATATCTTTATTCCTAAGTATATGTATGTTTTCCAGTGGCAGATTTGTGTTACCGGAAAGCGCCTAGACAGAAACTACTGCAGCGCTTATTAATGCCGCTAACCAGTACTGTGCAAACACATGCAAAACATGACTGTATTCGGGCTTGAAGGGCGGTGTAGCTATTATATTTACAAATTAAATTTACCTTCAAGAAAAGGATAACAGTATTTATACTAAGATCTTTTTTCAACAAAATTTTAGTAAGTGAATCATGTCTATAATTTATTAACCTTGTGAACTAACTAGTAATAAATTTCACGTTTACAAATAAAACTAAAAAATCTTGGGAACTGAGATTAGTATAATAACTGTCCTCATTACATTCTAACAACAATTTAACCAGCTTATATTATATAAGTAGATGATAGAAAAGTAAAAGTCAAAGAATACTCGTAAAAGTTTTATTTTAAATAATATAACAGAATTATGTTTAACATATTTATAACAAATTTATTAATATGACTAGTTCATGAACTACGACATTATGGAGCTTTTTAGCATAGTTATGATTGGGACCGGGAACTCAGGACGAAGTGGTGGCTTGCCTTGTCGTATTGTTGCTTTTATTACGTTAACGAACACTTTAACTAGCAAATGCAGAGCAGCCGTTTGACTGATTGTAGCAACCGAAGAAAAGAAAGCTGAAAATAACCATAACTAGTTTTTAGGTTACTTACTGTACGTTATATACTACGCACTAGATACAATACGTCTAACTATAGATATGGCAAGTTTAATTTATGCCATATACGTCGTGTGTTCTATAAAAATAATATTTTCTTTTAGTTCTACGAAACAACGAAACGAAGAAACGTTTATCGGCCCATAACAATACGTCCCTAGTAAGTATGATAAACATTGCACTACGTTTGTCGCCTTTAAAAATAAGATGTTGTCTTGTCATCCCATTAATTTCTCTAGATGTATCGGCCTTCAGAGGGGAGCACGGTAATGTTTGCACACTACAGTTTAGCGGCAGCATATGAAATGAGAAATGGTTTCTGACAACAAAAACCCATTATCAGTGAAAAAGAATCATGTCTTCAACAGCTCTGTATTACCCTTAGCAACCAAAGCGTTTTTAGTAATAATATAGTATCCAAAAATTACTAACGCTACTTTATATTGCATAATATTCTTAAACACATTTTAGTCCTTCCAAAAATTTTTAGTATGAAAAGGTTATCTATTGTATTAAACTACGAAAGGAACTAAAACGAAGACTTAAAAGAAAACTGTTCAAAATAGAATAATGATTGAATAAGAACACAAATTGCAACTACGTGACCAAATGATGACTCATTATCATTATCATCAGCCGATATACATCCACAGCTGGACATAGAACCAAAGATTCCTACATCGATCCGACAGGAATTAATATGCCCAATGCGGGTTGGTGAGAACCAGAGCCTCATTTGTTGATTAACAAGGTGCAAAACGAGCAGGTGAAATTGGATCCCGTGAGTTGTAGTCCGGGAACCGTTACATGCCAATGATGATTATATATCCTAATATTTAATTCCTTTGTTTATAAAAGACCAGAAAGAATTATGATATTATTACTTATGTCTCGCCTCTTAGATCGCCGCAGAGAACGCAGTTGTGTTTCGCCTGAAAATTTTCGTCTACCCTCTGCATGTAAGAAATCCAGCAGTGTAATTTTACGGTTATCAGATACTTGAACATCTTTTTTTTGTTTCTGTAACAAATAAATTAACCATATTGACTGTTACCGGAGACCGCCTAGATAGGTACCACCGCAGCGCCTATTCCTACCGATAAACAGTAGTGTGCAAACATTACTGTGTTTGATTGGCGCTGTAGCCAATTTTATTACTGGGGTAACAAGACTGAACATCTTATGTCTCAGGCGATGATCGCAATGTCATCATTATCATCATCAACATCGTCAACCGATAGATGTCCATTGCTGGACACGCCTGTTTCAAAGAATCCCACATTGATCGGTCCTGCACTGTCCGCATCACCGGGCACCAGGGGCTATCGTTTGTAGGGTTTCATACGGGGGAATGTACCATTTCCCACCACGCTAGCCCAATGCGGGTTGATCGCGCCAGAGCCTCGCCCGTTCATTAGGAGGGTGCACCACAGGCAGATAAGGTTGGCTTGAGTCCCGTGAGTTGTTGTGCGGGACCCCTTACATCCCAATCGCAATGTAGTGTAGTATTATCAGCCACTTTGTTATGGGCAGGCGTATTACTTACTATCCGGCGAACGTCCGGCTTGTCTCATCGCTTAGTAGAATAAAAAAATATTAAATTTTCATGATAAATTTTCATAAATATTTCTTTGCTTAACTTGTACAATATAAGATTGTATTGAACTAGATTCTGTTGACTAGATTCAGAAAAAATAACCAATGTATCATCTAAACCTCTATCTAAATATATTTGAAAGTTATTAAAAAACTTTACGTCCAACACCGGGTCCGAGAAAAGTAACAATTATAAATATTTCCTTCAACATTATAAACTTATATATATATAAAAGTAACTTATAAAATTACCACTTACTTTGGTGAAAATATATTAGAACCATAGCTAAGAATACAAAAAATCTATACAGTACTTTACCACGAAAGTTAAAGTAGTACTTCATAAGTTGTACAATATCAGAGATTTCTTTTATCATCTTAAAGACTACTCTTGTAGACTACTCTTAAAGACTACTTTAATATTAGTGT
Source organism: Ornithoptera priamus (assembly GCA_029034505.1). Taxonomy (NCBI): domain Eukaryota; kingdom Metazoa; phylum Arthropoda; class Insecta; order Lepidoptera; family Papilionidae; genus Ornithoptera; species Ornithoptera priamus. Next base: position 974,822 of record JARDWD010000627.1, on the reverse strand, counting down.
ACTCGTAAAAAAATTTATAAAACATCACCTTTGTTGAACCGGTCGTATCAGTCAGCGAATAAACAAATGTCCATTGAAACAAAATTAAACCAAATGCCGTAAAAAATACGATCCTGTTCATTTTTACATTGGTGACCTACAATATAGTGTTTATTATCACTAAGACCTAATGCCGACTGGGATTACTATTTGTACTTAGAATCTTAGTTATTATTTCGTTTTGGACTATTGTATGTGAACTGTCAATATTATGAAAAACAATAAATATTTGCAAACATTGATGTGTTCTGACTAAATATTGAATGCATTGTACTATACGTATGACCTATGATCTGTTCTAATTGTTTTTCAATGAAGATTTCATATAAAAAAAACTACATGTACAGGTCTCTTTACATGAGATCGTCATATTTACTTACAATATGACATTTTCGGTAGTAAAGCAGTGATGTCAAAACATTACTGTCTTCCGGTTTGAATAGATTATCAGATTTAACGTCTCACGTGTCAAAGTGACCAGCGTAATATGATGCTGTATAAATTCTAAGTGTAATTCTAAGGCTAGCCTTCAGCCCTCTTATTATGAACTTGCTGATAACTTTCTATGAGCTAAATATTGAGCTCTTTTTCTACTTTTCCTCAAAATAATTATAGATGTTTATATAAAATTTGGCATCATTGTTATTACTTTTAGTAATAAAGAACATATGAAATAAACATACAACTGACAGTTAAAATTTAATGAATTGCAAAAAGCGTAATAAAATCCTGATCGAAGGACGGTTTTGTTTTATGTTTCTTTTTCTTGATAGAGTAAAAACATGTTCGATATACATATAAATGTGTATCAGGATGGAATGTGCCACCTTTAGTTTAAGGACAACGCAGTCGGAACAATAACGTTTACTTGTTGAAAACAAGGCTGGATTAATCTCATTGGATAAAATTATTATTGGCTGACATTTTCTGCCAGCCATCGAACAGCAGCCACCGACTTGGGAGTCACATTGACTCATGACATTTCTACATAGACGCCGTTTGACTAGTTTCATGGAACGAAGGCCACTAACCAGCAGCAATAACTTCAAAGGAAACCAACAAGACAGTCCATTAAGTAACGACGGGTTTTATAGTTCAACAAAGTATAACATGATCGAACTTTAGCTGTAAGTGTGGCCTTAAATGAATGTGTTTGTGTTTAAAACTTATCATTGCCAAATAAAAAAAAAATATGTACATAATATAAAGCAAGGAATAGCCCTATTTTAATGACATGCTTTTAAATCTCAGAATTACATAAATACTATTGAAAAAAAGCCAAGTTAAAAATGTATTGCTTATCACAATAATCACAAATACCTATGAAGCCTTATTATTAGGTCTTTACATATGAAATTAGCGTTTTGTTGTACTGGCCACTTTGATCTTAAATATCTCCTCTTTAATTAAGAATTCCAAATTCAAATTTATAAATTTATTTACCTCGTACATTTGAGTTTTGAAAACAGTCATTCATTTGTTTTTTCCTCATTATAATTTTCTTTGGCGTCGCTTATTACCGCACAATGGAAAACATGATATATTGGTATATTTGCAAGTACGAGTTCTTCCGTGGCACCAGTGCTGCAGAAACAGCTCGAGGGATTAATGATGTGTACGGCGTTGGTGTCGCAAAAGAAAGCACGGTACGCTTTTGGTTTCAATGTTTTCGATATGGAAATTTCGACCTTCAGAACCAGCCCCGTGGACGGCCGGAGACTAAGATCAAATGAAGAATTAGAGGCTATTATGGAAGCGGATCCATAACAAAGCACTTAAGAGATAGCTGCAGGCTTCGGGGTAAGTGACAAAACTATATTAATCTACTTGAAGCAAATCGGGAAAGTAAAAAAATTTGAACGATGGGTACCTCATGAATTAAGTGAATCGAACTTGCAAACACACGTCGACTGCTGCTGCTGTGTTACTTTGCTTAACCGACACAATAATGAAGAGATTTTAAATCGAATCATTACTTGTGATGAAAAGTGGATATTGTACGACAATCGGAAGCGCTCGTCGCAATGGCTGAACTCTGGAGACCCAGCCAAATCCTGCACTAAACGAAAATTGACTCAGAAAAAGTTACTTGTGAGTGTTTGATGGACTAGCGCCGGTGTCGTTCACTACAACTTTATAAAATCTGGCCAAACGATTATGGCAGATATTTATTATCAGCAACTGTAAACCATGAAGGAAGAGCCAGCTGCTAAACAACCGAAATTGATCAATCGCACTAGGCCACTGCTGCTTCACGACAACGCAAGACAACACACTGCACAACAAAAAAACAAAAAGTTAGATGACTACAATTGGAATGTCTGCGACATCCACAGCATTCTCCAGACCTTGCCCCAACAGATTACCATTTTTTTCAGAATCTGGATAACTTTATACAAGGAAAAAAAAAACAACTCCGATGCGGCAGTCCAAACCGCCTTCAAAGACTATTGATTCTCGCCCCTATGGTTTTTTTAGTAAAGGGATCAATAAACTACCTATGAGATGGCAAAAGTGCATAGATAACGGTGCATACTTTGATTAGTTACGTACAAAACGCCAATTTCATGTGTAAGCACTTAATACAATTTGTACACAATTAAGTTATATTGGAATTTTGCTATATTTCTAACGCATTACATACAATTAAAACACAAAAGATATATCATAAAGATACAGGCCATGTATTATTCGTGACACATTTCAAATGTCAACGTTTCGATCTGACGTATCATTTAAAGGTTATAAGTAGTTAAATTAAGATTGTTATTATCTGAAATGAAATATATTTTGATTACAGACAAACTTACAAAACAACTAATATAAGTGTCATGAGTGAACAATGTCAGGTTGGTTTTAATATGATCACAAATATTCACCCACATATCATATGATAGAACGAAAGTAATTAATGTTAAGACCTTTAAGATTATTTGACATCTTTGAAATCTTAATAATTCCAGAGTCGATAATCCAGTTACCAATTACTAAATTAGTGTTTAATTTTAATGTCTTAATAACATTAATTTCCTTGACGAAGTTTACCAGTATATCATTCATCATTTATTTATTAGTTAAAGGTTTTTCTTTGAAACGGTAAAAAATTGTAATCAAGCAAGACTTGAAAAGTTTTTTCATGTTTTATTTCCTGAATAATATAAAAGACAACTTTCAAAATCGATTTATGAGATTACTTGGCTGAACTTTTCCTTTTACATGAAGTTTAAATAAATAAGAATTGAACTTAGCGATAAACTTGACATTTAGATATACTCGAAATATTAATCTGTTATACGGATCTACGGTTATCAGAATACCAACCCAGCACCAGTTAGAGCTCTAGTACAAAACCATCTAGAGAAATGATTGGAGATAATTCCACATAGTGAAAAAAATTAATAACACTGCATATTCTTTATTACATCGCAGTTGCAGTTTAAATTACAAGTCATTAATTTTTACAGGAAGTGGCTTCAGCGACCGATACACTTGTAAGCAGTTACGTTGTCAAGAAATCCAAAAGAAAAAGTAAGTTAACACTGTTGAAGGTCTACTAAAAAACAACTAATGGTAACTTATTTCTGAGGTAGTGCTTTATTTTTAATCGCTTGCTGTTTTAAAATTTGCATTTGAATTTATGAAACGAATGATATTACATATACTTAATATGTATAATGCAAGAGTATGGATTAAAATTATTTCTGACAATTGAAAGGAAATCTGATAATTTCTATTTAATAACACAGCAAGTATCAACGTTATATATATATATATGTCTAACATCGAGTCTCCGACTGTCTTAGTTGTAAGACCTTTGGTTCGTTTTTTTTAATTTAAGCTATTTCTAACCCTGCTTTCTTTATTTAGAATTTAATTTATATTCCATTTTTATTTCATTCATTCATTTTTTTTTATAAATTACTTGAGTGGGCTGTTATTATGACAAACGGGTTATCTGTGTGTCGTGCTAAACGCTATAGAAATATTATTAAGTACGGCCGCGTGTTCACGAAAGTTTATTTTTAGAATTTGCCTATATACTTGCGATGTATTCTTTCTCCGGAAACTCAAGCTTACTAGGAATCGAACCAATGCCTCTTCGGGACAATGTAACCAACTGATTTTTAAATAACAAACAACTGCGCATGTGCACAAAATAAGCGTCATCACCATTGTACGAGAAGGACATAAAAATAACGCTTAGTTGAATGACTTTTAAATTTCGTCTCTTTATATAAATATGGAAATTATAACATAAATTTATTATCAAAAACGATTATTTGTTTTTTTGTGTCTCATTTACTTTATTACTGTTACTATGTCTGACTAATAACTGGTTGTAGAATACCCAGCCAAGTTGTAGTATTTTTGATTAAAATTTTATTATATAATTTTGTCTATGACAGAAACCTCAAGTATCTTCGAAGTACACGATTTCACGGTATTTTTTTTCTATTTTATATAATGGGTATATGGCTTCGGTATATGGCTATATTTAAGAGGAATCCTACATTAGATTTAGCATTAGTTGATCACCGTATAGATTTGTTTACGCAGGAGAAAAGCGATTGGCATGAGAGCGCGTCGACGCGCTCCGATTTTCCCCACAGTTTCAGTTGGCCGGCGGGCGCCGCGGGGCGCTGAGCTCGCGACACTCGCGCGACATACGTACACTGCACACCGTTTGTTTACAATCAAACCGTCACATTCGAACCCCAGCGAAAGGACAATACCACGCCACGCACTTACGCACGTACGTCCCACGGCACTTTCTTCTATTCTCTAACCGTTTACCTCCTTACTATACGTTGAAATCCACTTAAATCCTGTCCTCTGTATTAAAGTACATTCACGATAACACAATCTGTATTTAACGCTAGTTCGACTACATTGCAGATGTTTTGAAATGCAACTACATTTTTTATTATTTCTTGTTGTCATTTTAGGATCTTGTTATACTTACATATAGTTTTCACACAGTTACAATTATAATATCTACACTAATAGATACTAACAAACGTTCAAAAAATAAATATACATATCAATTATGTTCGGTTACATGTTAAAAAATTTTAATTGTTATAATAAAAAACTAATAAATGTTACTAATCGGTTACTTTTTATATATTACGAATAATACCAATTTGCTATATTGATTTGGTTTACCTATAGGTTCCACTAGTTTTATGTTCGTTTGATTTAAAAAAAAATGGAGTAGGACATGAGTTCATAATTAACATAACATTCAGATGTAAAGAAAGTTTTTTAGACACTTGTCTGCGTAATCCATATGCCATTCGCTACAATATATCACGTGTAATTACCGAGGTCATGTATTTTTCGTCCCCAAGAGCTAATGTAAAAAACAATGTCTCTGTTCTAATATTATGTTTTTTGAATTATTTAACATTAACAAACGTATTCATTGCGTTGATACAGCTACTGTCCAGTTCGAGCAGAGTATTGATTGTGTTGTCAACGGCCCGTTTATGTACAGCGTACCGTATGGCGGACGATTCGTCGGCGGATTGTCTCTTCGAGAAGCTCCGGGTTTACCAGCCGCGCGCCCACGACGCGACCGAGGTGGCCCGCAGCATCACAGCGCGCATCAACGCGCGTGTCACATCACACGGTATATATTCCACCTCTTAGTTACACTCGTTAAATCCATTCATACTCTAACAAAGTAGAATCACAGTAGAAATGTGACTAAGTTAACATTTAACGTGATTATAATCATCGGCTAAAAAACGCCTACAGTAGAACATACATATTACATCGAATATTGCGTCTGCATTTCACCTATAAAATACTAGCTACTCTCCGCCACTTCTGCTGGCCGTAATATCACTGCACCTTCTTTTGGGAAAGGATTTTTGTGAAATCCATTCATAGCTGTCCTCTAAATGGCAGAAATAATATTTCTACTAAATTTTGAGTCTTTACGTCAACTAGTTTTGGAGATGTCATTGAATTTCTGGATATATTCTACATATATTGATTTATTAACGCGAATGTGAAGCTTTTTCCCACAATGGAGCAAGGAGACAAACAGGACGTTCACCTAACAGTAAATGATACGCGTGTGTATAAAAATGCTATGGTAGTTAGGACGTTTATAAAACACCACATTGCACTTGTATCGTTGAGATATAAGTAAAATAAGACTGATTATAAAAGAATGCAGAAGTAGAAGAACTCTTTACACTATTTAATGAATCACATTTAAACAATACCGAGTTTGTGTATTTATTTGATTTAAGCCAAACATTTTTTTACTTTTGTAATACATTTTGTGTATGTATAAGAATAGTATTAGCAAATTAGTTACTGTAAATTATATAAATATTTATAGTTTATACCGTACTGTTTACACGGCTGTCCTCGCTTCCGGCAAGTTGAAGGAAATTCATATTAATCTACTGAGATTAGACTACAAGAAGTATTTTGATGTATGTACTTTAAAAGAAACGAAATGTGGGTAGATACTTATCATTGTATTTTTTTATTCGTACTAAGGCGTACTTTGTCACATTTTATTGAAGCAAAATATATTTGCAAGCAGAGATGTAAATAAGTAATACTTAATAGAGACGAATCTATCATTCTAACGAAGGTAGAAACATATTATTTGTAGTTGGTTTGCACATACAAGTTTGTGTAATTTTAATCTTTAGTTCAAGCGATAAACAAAGAGATTTAAAAATTCCACACCAATTCACTAGCCCGCATCCAAAGGCTTCGTGTAATGTGTCCTGTCTATAGATAATTATTGAGATCCTTCAGTGGTCTAAACCCCTCATTGGATATCTGCGATAAGTGTTAATGATGATATATAGAATATGTTCATACTTTCCGTTATTTAAGTCATCGTATTTTAGTTATTAATCTGGTCTTTCCCACATATATCTCTGATGCAAGTCTCTGTGTTTGAATAATAGCCGACGCCGCCCGCAATTAATGCGTTGGAACTTTGCCCGCTCATCGTTTTTGACGGGTTTCACTCACTACAATACAAAATTGTGGTAATTGTATTATATACATTCATTCCCGCTACGTGTAGTTTACTAATACACCTGACATATGCCAATTTTTTTTAGTACCTAACCGTTGACATATAAATGAAGATTACTCAGTCGTTTCTAAATATTACATCCGCCTCAATCGTCACGTTAAAATTTTTACGGCATCATTTTTTAAGCACATTATGTAATACACAACATGAATATAAGAGCACCGTACTTCCTGGTCTGGTGTAGCGATATCTACGCATAGCAGTTTAAATGTACTGGATCCATATAGCCCAAGATCAGGCTTATTGGAGTTCGTTAACAAAAGCCTATATTCGTAGACAAACTGCTGAAATTTAACGATGATTAAATATTTTTTATTAAATAAATTGTTTAAAAGGGGACGTAAAGGGTCTCGCACAATAACTTTTGGGACCCAAGCCCACCTCGCCTATTCGTGATGCACCCTGCAAAGCAACAAACGAGGCTCTGGCTCCCATCAATCCACATTGGGCCAGCGTGGCAGAAAATGGCCCAAATCCCCCCAAATGAACAACGAACTGTCACTGGTGACCGGCGGTACCGGAGGCCATGCTGACTGTGACGGATGTTGGCAAGACGCCGAGACCAGGGCAGCGCGAGATTGTGATTTTTAGAGGATTGTGGAGATTTTTAGAGTATGCCTTCGTCCAGCTGTAGACGTCAATAGACTGATGATGAAATTGTTTAAATAAAATATATAAAAATTTGCTATTAATGAATTATAAAACTCTCAAAACTAAAATATCAGCGATTTTTATTACTAACAAAAATTATTTTTATCATTTTTTGTTAGTAATAAAAATCCTTAATTTTTCTTCTAATTAGCTTTTATAAAAAAAATATTTCATATTATTTATGCGGTTGCTAGAGTAACCGTTGCTTTAGAAAGTCATTTGCGATTGCGGTTATTCTCCAGCAATATTTCAGAAAAATTTCAAGTCTAACATTACTTTACATTCTGTACAACGGGCAGGAAACAGCTAATGTTTTCATAGTTTTATAAGGTTGGGTACAATAAGACCGACAGATCCTAAAAAGAAAAAGGCCTCTATAATTATGTACACGTTTATGTCTTTAAAATTTAAGGGACTTTACCAATATTTATATCTTCATTATTATTAACAAAAAAAAATTATATAATTACTAACAACAGGCTAATAAGATTCATCGATTATAAATGTCGCAATCTGTACCGTTAATCGTTTAAATTTGATTATATAACGACGTCAGGGAGTTAGAAGACGTTATCGTTATAAATAACAGTGTTAAGAATGCTTTGCAAAAATAACGATTAACCTCAAGGTCGGTTTACATAATGTTTGCATCGATGAAACTCTTGGTTACCTTGGCTTGGTGAGAAATCAATGCAACCAATTGTTGTGCCGTAAATTGGCGTCGTAACGTGCATCTACACCGGTTGTATAACAATGAACATATGTAGACCGTAGACTTTATTTCTGGTCACAAGTTATTGCACCTCAATCTTTAGAAATACGCGATATAAATGTAAGAGAAGCTAATTTTTATGAGTTAGTTTGTAACAATACTACTTACTTATTTTAATATAATGGCAATCAATATATGTACCAAATCAGATTATACTTTAATTATCTACTACTTAAGTACTTACGAAGGTGTAACTTTTGCACTATGATATATTTCTATAATTAGATACTTATAATTATTATAACGATTACAACATAATCGTGTTTAGTATAACAATTGTACATCCTTAATAACTTTACCAATATAAAAAGAATTTCTTAGTCAGTTATTATGGAGAAATTAAAAACTAAATTATTTTATCATCTAAACTTTGCTCTTTACCTCATTTGAACAATTTTACAATTGCTTAATTTTGTTAATAATACTATAATAAAATATATGTACACCAGCAAGGCTCTGCTATACTTAACTAGTTAAAAAACGTACAAAAATTTCAACGTAATTCTCTATTTTAATAACATACAAGAATGCTTTTTGAAAATAAAGCTGCTGTATACACTTAAATCTTTTGTGGAAGACCTAAAATTAATGGTACCAGGTACGAAAATTCCTTTTCAAATGTATTTCCTGCCAAATAAAAATTAGTGTCTGAAGAAACGAACGCCTGAAAAGAAATGATAATGCAATTTGTAACAAAACACAAGCTATCAAAAATACGACTGAAAATATCCACGCCTACAAGAAGTTTTAACGCGCTTTTAACACGCGAATTATACCGAGATAAAAAGAAGAATGGGGTGTAGTGGTTATGAAAACTGTATGCCTTATAAATTTATCACTTTATAAGGTACAAATTCCTTGATATATCTTTTTTGCCATGGTCCGAACAGCTAGTTATGAATGCCAATAAACGATAACAAGCAAACATTACTCCTATGTCCCTTTTCAACTTGAAAACTGCTGTGCCACGAAGATTTTTGACATGCACTATGGAAACCTTTTAAAATTAATAGAAAATTAAATGTATCATTAACTAGTAATATAAGTAAGTGTTATTTTGACAAATACAAAAGTTAAAAACTTTGTTAGTTGATATTTTTGTTTTAATATTTCAAATGATAACGAAAGAGAAAACTTAAAGTTACATAACATATAGTTCTTCTATTCGCCTTGCGAAGGCTTGTACATAATAATTAATATTTAGAAATACTACTTTGGTATTGAATTAATGACATAAAAACATTATCGTCGATGCGATCTGACGATGATATTTCTCATCTCTTGTAATAAACCAGTAACAGTAAAGAAATTTTCTTTCATATTATTTATATTAAATTTAAAACAGTAGTTTTTGATTACACATCTAAAAAATCTATTATCTTACTTTTCCTAGTAGTATCAAGGACGTATTTTTAATATTAAAATAAAGTAATTTCAAACATAAATACTATATTTCGTATACTTCCTGTTTGCGAAGTTGTCCGGCATAAATTAAACATCATAGAATTTCCGTCGCCATCGTTTGAACGTAAGCAATTTGTTATATAAAAGTTTTCTTTAAATCCGATCGTTAAGATTATTTACTTACTGAGTTTTTTTAATTGTTGAACATAAACTGAATATTTACTACTACACATAGATTTTAAATTTGCCATAAACCTTTAAATTTCCTCCACTTTCAAACTTAATATTTATTGAGACGCATAATTTAGACTCCTGTACTCCCATTTCAAAAGTATAAATTATATTGTAAAATCCGAAAAAAAGTACATATTATATGTATACATTTAATTCTCTTTTGACTTGATATATGCTTATTCAAAAACTTCCTATAAAAACAGAATTAAATGTAAACAGTATTAAAATTTCTTGTTAAGTGACCTCTATCACTTAGAATTTATGTTGTGCTTATAAATTTTAATTTATAAAATGTATAATGCGCATGTTCTAAAATCTTAATGTTAGTATCTAAACTGATCGCCAAAAAGCTTAATAATACAAAACAATTCGTAGGTATATAGTAACAATTGTGGAAGAACATTAAATAAAGATTGAATTTAGTTCTTTTAGAAATTAATAGAAATTATTCTAGACTAAAACTCAAATATTAAAAGTCTATATGTATCAACATAAGTTAGTAACAAAAATTATTGTGGATACTTTATGTGAATTGTTTGATAGTTTAAATAGTTGATTACAAGAAGCTGTCGCCACTTTATAAAATAAATGATAGCATTTATACCATAAAATACAGTCCTGTGTTTTCACCAAAGCATCGCGTGCTTCATGGTAATACAATAATTTGGTTCAATAGGACCCTAGCAAGGGGGATCCGTACCGGCTATATAAGTGTTACGATTAACTTATTCGATTAAAAGAACCCCACAATATAAGCAGTATCACCGTGGCAATCTGTATCAATCACTGCTCGACGCGTTATTTTAATACTCCCGTTGAAACTTTCAACAGTAATCAATAAACGCTTTGACGTGTTTGGAAATTGTTTATGTTAACTTAAAATTAACAAATATAAGTTGGTATTATACGGTATTAACTCATAAGCATATCTCAAGTTTTAAACTGACAAGAATTTATCGACCAAACGAGTAATTTTATAAACAACAAGAACAATGCCAGCTAGAAGTAGATTCAACCATTTTTGTCATTATATCTTTTTGGTTATTTAATAAAGGTCTAAGCGATGACCATAGATACGCCTGTCCTTAACAATTAGGTAGCAGTCGAATTGTTTATACGGAACCATTATGGTGCTCTTATTAACACTCGTTGCCATGGAGTGTAACGTTGACCTGTTTCCTCTAATAATTTTGGTATACTGATACACTGTTATATTTGCCACTGCAACAATTTTCAATAAGAAAGATACGACTAATAAAATAATCAAAAGATTCAGAAATAATAACAAATGCGGAAAAAACAGGAGGAAGAAAAATTACAGCAGATGTTCACATGCGCATCAATCTAATTATAACGCCTGTATAAATCAAGAATTGCCTTGACATTGGCTCGTAACAGCTGCAGACCTAACCTCGTCTCGTCTCATTCTACCAACATACGCCAAAACATTGATTTAAAACAATAAAACAGTACTTTCTTACGGAAAAGTTTTATATGCTAAAACCAAATATTGACAAAAGTGTTGTCTATATAGAGACCTCTACAGATAGTTATACTATATCATAATATTATATAAAGCTTAGAAAATAGTATTAAACCTAACATTTCAAATGTTTTATCTATTATTATGCTGTAACGTTATTATTGTATGTTTGTGTATATAAGTAATGTGAATTTACACATATATACATGAACATAATACAATAACAAAATGAAAACACTTCTTAAAGATAAACCTTTGAATATAAACTTGTCTTTACCTCCGTCTTCTATTCAATTCTAATGATGAATTGAACCTAAAACTTTTTTTACAAAACATATTGTGTATTTCAGAACATGTACAGAAATTAAACAAACACTTTTTTATAACCTATCATACTATATTCTAAGAACAATTCTTTTAATCCTTAATACAAATTTTTATCATTATCTCTTTAGTCGATGATTCTGATATATATATTCACTGCCTTAGACTAATCTTTACAATTCCATATATTTAAGTTACGAAAAAACTGGTAACTATAAAGTCTTACGCCACTACCAAATAGATGCGATCACACAGATAATTTAATACGCTAATACAACTACTTTATATCTTTAAAAGACTATTCCAACAAGTTGTTTACTAATTGTAAACAAGTCGTGTAAGGTTTTGAAGATAATTTAATCATGATATTTATGAATAATTGATCAGAATCAAAAAAGGCTGTTTACGTCGTACGTGGAATAACTTTAAAAAATTTATAAAATATAATAAATATTCAAAGTCAAGAAATTCATATAATTCGGATGGGACAAAAAATCCAACACCGGATTGTTGCTATGGCGTAAACCTTTCCGCGCTCTCGTCTAATCCTCTCGCCAGTGCGATGACGTAGCAGCGTGCGTAGCCACTGGCACTTGGCCAGCACCGGGACTGTACCGGCGACATCTGTCATTATCATTGTTATCTTAATGTTCTAACAGAGATAATCTTTACCCAGCGTCCCTATTGTCTTACTTTAGTATGCTCCATCATTGATCGCACAAAAATTGTTTCATGAATTAATATACCTCAAGATCGTTATTTTGGTTCTTGGTAGCGCTTTCGTCTTATTTCGATTAGGAAAAATCTATGTGAACAGCGAAGTATGCAAATAGTCTGCTGCCGTCAATACGTACCTGGGAATCTTTAAGAGATGTGTGAAAAGGCTCCGTCTAGATTAGTACACATTACCAGGAAAGACAATAATATTTGTAGAGATACATCTCTGCTTACTATCGGAGGTACATTCATCAAATGGTATTCTACAATGATATTGTATTTTTCTACGTAAATGCTATTAATCATTGATTTACAGTAGATGCCAAACAATGTAAACGTGTCTAAAATCTAATTAATTATCAACCTACGTGTACTAATAAAACATTTCAATATAAACAAAATTCGCATTATACCTGTCAATCAGAATATTGTCGTCGCTGCCAAAATCACCTGCTGTTTAAAAATCGCTATGACATCTTTAAAATGTAGGTAGTTAGCTTTGCATGGTCTTTTATTTAGACCATTAGCCAACAGTCACAAAAGATTGCACAAAGTATTGTTTTTTAATCTTATCTCTTAGACATTAGTAGTGTCAAGAAGAGAAAATTAAGAAACTTTCGTTAGTCTTGGATGTTGTACTCCTCTCTATTAAAATATAATATATGGTACGTTAATCTTTAATAGAAATAAATATTATTCACAGAATGTTTCAATACCGCTACAAAATATTTTATTTTACATTGATAAGTAAAACCCATTTGTATCATTTTCGTTTGGCAGATTATAACGTGTTTTGAAAATACCTATTTCAAGACATAAAAAATTTTTATTCATATCAAGTAATTTGTACGCCTTTATAAAGCAAATTGTAATACTAAGTACCAACATTAATTTAGATTACAGCGCGTTGAAAGACCACTTGCTGTCCTCAAGACACGCAATCGAAAAATATGCGTAAAATAAAACACGCGGAAACATCGCTCCAACAATTTTTATGAGCAAACGAAGACATCCTGTATATACAAAAAAACGTTTATTAATAGGGAAATACTGTCAGTAATTATTAAAGATATTAATTTTATGTTTACTACATTATGTCAACTTTTATGCCGAACAGCCCGAATCTAATTTGGGTAGTAATCCAACAAAATAGATTCATCGAGATCTACGATATCGTTATATCGATATTTTGTGTTTGTCCTTTTTTTTACTCTACACTTTACTCCTTATGCAAAGGTATACTAAAATATATTAGATAGACAGAGATACACCAAAATTTATGACAATGCTTGCTTCCAGACAAACGTTTGCGCCAAACAATTTTGGACAAACTATGGAACAAGCAATCGGGAGCAATACAAATTCTCATTTCGATCTTAGAAGTAAGTATTGCTATAAAATATTAAAATTATTTATTACGGTAGAAAAATACTTCATTAATTTTTTGCTATGATTACAGAATACAAGAGATTCAGCAACATCCACACATATCACGTCTATTTTAAGAGAAACATTATGTTTGAAACAGGGAAAAGGAAAGAAAAACACAGGTATGCTTTACAATATATAATTTTCACTAAATATACACTTTATTACCGAACTTATTTAAATTAATTCAGTATTTATAAATTCATACGACTGGCAACGATTTTTAATATTCTAGGAGAAAAAATTTAAATGTTAAAAAAAGATTTCTTCTGTAATCTAAGATGCAAGTGCTTCTAAAGAATGTATCGGTAGTTTAAAAAATATACACGTGGTCTTTTCCTGGTTAACATTTCCTGCTTAAGAATTAAAGCCTTATCATGTATTACTCTAAACGTTTAAAGAATTAATTATTTATTTGTGACATGTTTACATTTGGGAAATTAGTTGAATCGCAAGGGATTAAGAAGAAAGAAACGAAAAAAAATGGAAAAGAAAATAGAGCACCATTAGTTAAAAAGGGTATGTCCCAAAGTAACAATGGAAATAACCGCTTTGATTTTGCGTACCCATTCTTAATTTTATCTCCGCTCACCTAACGATTGTTCCAAATTCATCGGCCGCTATTATGTATGCACGACTATTTTTTCTTACCACATTAGTATCTTGGGGAGCATTAACAATCACCTTTCTCCTTGTAACTCCTCCGTTGGAGCAAGTGACATTTGAGACACGCTTGCAACGATTGCTTAACAGTGAACCAGTTAAAACTTGGCCTTGTTGATTGATGCGTGTTCGAGATCATTTAACTTACACAAAGCCATTTAATAATATGACTTATAATCTAATATTATATTGTTTGTCTAACAGATGGCACATAAACATTTTGATTAATACGAGTCTTTTATATTTTGTCTTTTTTACCCATGTTAGTTACATTTAACAAATTATGTTGCTTTCTTTTATATCTCCGTGGGTTTTTTCAACTGTGGGTGGTTTTGTTTTAAGACGCTTTTTCTTCTTATTTTTGAACACATTTGAGAATAACTCTCTTTGTTTCGATATCGAATTTCTAGATCAACACGTAATTCGTACTATAATGTATTGTTACCTCTTGCATGACAATTCGCGATAAGAATAATAAAATTTTTAAATATTATTCTAGTTACAAAAACTTTTTTTCATAAATATGTCATTGAATATTGTGTATATGTTTACGTTCCAGCAAACAATATCGCAAGGCAACAATCTTCACAACACTTCGTGTCTATAAATGGTACCCAAGTTATACTTCGAA
Organism: Ornithoptera priamus; assembly: GCA_029034505.1. NCBI lineage: Eukaryota > Metazoa > Arthropoda > Insecta > Lepidoptera > Papilionidae > Ornithoptera > Ornithoptera priamus. Next base: position 959,401 of record JARDWD010000627.1, on the reverse strand, counting down.
CCCTAGTAAACACTCAATGCAAACGTGACAGTAACGTGGGAACTGAACTTATGGTTCAGGACCTTATATGGATTATAGCTGCTCTGGCGCCAAAAGGTATGCATTAACAGATAATTTATTAATGAAATAGCATTGATTGCAATTTAGAGAACTTTTTACGTCATCCAAAAGTAGCGATTGCTTTAAATTGCAGACTATTAATACTATAATGAAGGTAAATATATACAGGACAATTGTTTAAGTAAAAGATTACAAATTTTATTTTTGCAGATCCTAAATTCGCTATGAAAGTAAGGATGATTGGTTGTGTCAGAACAATGCATCTACTGTTTAAAGGACATTACACGGATAACAAACTAATATTTCCTCTTCTTGTTATTATTAAACAACTATCTAAAAATGGTATGTTATGATTGTATCGAATAAATATATTAATAAGTAGAAATAAAATAATAATAATATTATAAAAGACGCCCCAAAATATTTGAAAAACAAAACGAATTATTTGTAGGTACAAATATTACCAATGATCAATTATTTTAGTAATTAATATTATCGTATCATATATGTATATTGAAAATATTGGGTAGTACATTCTGTTCCTTGAAGTTTTAAGACATAGTGGGCAATATCTAAATCGGTATCCTAAGTCAAATATGCGACAACATTAATATTTATAAAGACGATGTATTACGTATACGTATATATATATATATTTCTATATTTATTTATATATATATATATATTTATATATATATATATAGAAAAATTAAAAATAGTTATTAATGTATAGGAAAGCAAAATCTAATCGTGTTAATCTAGAACATTAGCGTAAAGTTCGATTCTTTTCAATCCATTCCGTTATTGATAATACGATTAATTATAAACTACAAAATACAATGTAATATAATATAAACAGAAGCGATCGAATGTATGCATTAAAGTAAAACGTTGTTTTATTGCAGCCATAACAACGTCTATTCTTATCCGGGACGGCATCATCGCCACATACGAACGGGTGCTTGTGAGCCTCGGCTACATCCCCACAGCAAGACTCCGCCTTTGCCTCGATGCCATTGACTACTTCAGTAAAAACAGTAAATATCAAAATAGTTTTCTGTATTAACCAAATTTTATCTTTATTAATTTAAATTGGAGCCAAGCCCAAGATTTACTTTAGAAAAAAACTGATATCATGCATCTCTAATTTTTATTAATGAAAATATTTAACCAAAAATCCACAATAGCAATCACAAAAATGTCTATTAGATCATACAATAACTGCTTCTCAATTTGTATCTTTTCTGTTTCTCATGTAGAGGTCTGCTGCATGCAAATAGTTAAGACTGGCCTAAGTGGCGTTTTACTAAGAGTGTTCGACCGATGGGACCGTTACGAAGGGAGAATGAGACTAAAGATTTGCGCACATATTTTGCAGACGCTACAACACCTTTGTAATATTAGTAAGCATAATTAAATTAACATCATACGTGTTAAAAGAAAAAAGAGATCATCATATAAGTCAAAATTATTACTTATACAGAAGCGGGACGACGAGCACTATGCACAAAGAAACACGTACAACTGCTTCATAGATTCTGTTCGCAATGCCCAGATGAACCGGAATTCGATGGACTGTTAGCAAGAGTGTGTTCAGTGATCACCCTTTGCCTTAAGCATCAAGCCTTGCCTGTATCGACAACAAGCCCGGCAACTTTTAACCTGAACCCTATACTTAAAGGTATATTCTTCATTTCAATTATCCTGTTATGCAATCCCAAGTTTCAACTTAAAACCAAATGATCATTAAAAACTCAGTTTATGCGCTTGAGACAAGAAAATGAAAGCTATGAATATTATGAAAGAATATGTTTTTCATATCGATAGTGTTAAAAAAAAGTATTTCTTTTCATAGGAACAAATACATCGTGGCCATGTCGTGACGATGAAGATGACGCTGCTAATTCTGATTCAAAGACTATAAATTCAGATTTAGATGACGATGAACCCGAAGTTGATTGCGAGTGTTTAGATGACTTTCAAGACAACGATAGTGATGAACATGATTTAAACAAAACAAGTAATGAAGCGGAAAAATCAAATATTAAAAGTGGAGAAAGTGTACAAAATTCGCTTTGGATTGGTCCTATTGAGAGAGACATAGAAGACTTAAAAAGGTAAAAAAATGTCCCAATTAAATGCCCATCGAGTCATATTTAACGAGTTTTTACTTATTTCAGATATTACATTTATTTTAAAGAATTCGGATCTTATAATAGACAAATAAGACTGGTAAAGAGTCGTAGTAATTCAAGGGGATCTATATTAGACGATTTTTTGTGTACGTCTAGTGGAAATAAAAACATACAACCTACAATGAATCTATCACTATGTGCAATGTTAGGCAACACAGATTACGACAGACTGTCGGAATCACCACATTCGTCACTATTTCTTTGTTGCAATAAAATACAGGATAGTAATTGTAAGTTATAACATTTTTGTTTTCTATTAAATTACTATTGTTGTTCAGTGTTCTATAAGATTCCACAGTTAAAAATACCAAATAATTATTAGGAACACAACTAAATTGTATTTCAAATGATTAAACGTTTTAAAAGTAAAGCGGTGTTGTGGTTAAAAATCGAGTAATATAGTTAAATACTAAAACCAGAGTTTAAACGTTGATTTCTGTGATTTTAATAAATTTTTGACACTATTTACTTCCTTTTTATCATTTATGGCAATAGTCAACATACCTAATTATTTCTTTTTAAATATTTGTATTAGCGTCAATTTTATGATTGTTATATTACTTTCTAGCTTTGACGTCTTGTAATACCTTAAAAATTCATAAGGAAATTACGAAATATACTATATTTCAAAGTATATACGGTATAATTGCATCAAGAGTACGAAGCGTGATTCCATTTGTCAAAGTTGCTTACCCGGATATGTCAGGTGGTCAAAGCTTCAATTACCCCGAACCGCTTAATAAAATGGAAAGAACTGCTTGCAGGTATAAATATACATTCTTAACTTAAAGCTGATATTATAGTTCGGTCATCAAATACGAATGCTATAGAATTGAATATATTATGAGAATGTGAACAAAAATAATGAGTTTAACTCAAAAAACAACCATTATTAAATTTAATATCAACCAGCAAACAGTAAAAACTGTTAAACGAACGTTGTTTAATACATTTGTTTATATCCTGTGCGTAAAGGTTTTAATAATAAAGTTTTTTTTTATTTATCTTTCTCGTTTTAATAAATGCTTATGCAAATTTACCCCTTTTTCTTGTAGTGAATATATTAAAACTTCATTAAATCTATGTTTACAACATTATAGTAATGAAAATTTAATTATGTGCTTTTATATCATCAGGACTAAACTACTTTCTTGTGTGGATAAAGCAATTAATCCAGAATCATATTTGAATGACGTAGTATACGATTTAGATCAGCTGTGCAATACTACTGCCGCAGAAAACACATCTAAAAGGTTTCCTTTTTTTTTTAATTTTTCTTAATCCTTTATATACTTAATTTAATTCCTTGTCTCATAATTTCAGTACGGAACCCGCTCCATTGACAAATACGGACGAACAGGAAGTTGCCAAAGCTAATGCTTTTCCAACGCGTCTAAGTTTTGAATCGAGATTTGAATCTGGAAATCTTAGAAAAGCAATCCAGGTTGTGCAAAGATATAATGAACATTAATATTATTGTTTTATTTATTATTATGACATTACATGATTTCAGGTAGGTCCACGAGAATACGAGCTGATTTTGATGCCTGACGTGAATTCGTCTAAAAGACACCAATGGTTTTACTTTGAAGTCCGCAGCATGCAACAGGGACGCCCGTATATCTTTAATATTGTAAATTGTGAGAAATCGGACAGTCAGTTCAATTTCGGTATGAAGCCAGTTTTGTATTCTGTAAAAGAAGCTGTTTTGGGAAAACCAGGTACCCTTGAGTGTTCATTTTGTTAGTAGCTACTCCTCTTACTTTTTGATACTACTTAAAATTAATTCAATTTCGTCTATTATGTCTAATGACGTCGATGAATCATCTATAAAAGTAAAATATACTGTTTATAGAAAATAAATAATTATCATAGATTACTTTTGATTATATTATATTGTTGTAATAATCTTACTCTTTACATTTGATAATTTATTAAAAATTTTCTAGCGACCTTTTTTTAATACAATTTTTCCTCATGCTAGTTTAATGGTAATCACTATGAAGAATTTAACTTGGTGATCGTAAATATTGGAAGATTAATTTTAATAAGTTAATTGTAACCAATGTTAATGCCGTTTATTTTATGTACTTTTCGTCTCGATGTTATTGATGTCATGTTAAAATATAATTGTTACTCGAAAACGAAACACAGTCTAGATTTAGAATTATGCAAGAAAGATTATAAACAGCTGATATAACATGAATTAGTTTGTTTTCTTACAAAAGTTATGCTTGAAATAACTCAAAGATTTTACTTATAAAGCTTTATGGACGTCCAGTATTTGTATTAATATAAAAGAGATTATACGTTCAGACTAAAAAGGATTAGAGGAACGCAGAGATGCAATTTGTTAATGACAAAATATTATTGCTTAGTGTCGAACAGTTATAATAACAAAAAAATATTTTATCCACTTATAAATTAGATAAATAATAAATTATTGGTACTAACTGAAGATCTATTTATGTGTTTAGGATGGGTGAGAGCCGGCTCAGAAATTTGTTACTACCGCAACAGCTACCACTATGCGAATCAGAAAAGCCACAACAAATGTTATCTCACCGTCACCTTCAACATTGAATTCCCTCATACTAATGATGTCTGCTACATCGCCTACCACTTCCCCTTCACCTACTCCATGTTAATGGTACTTCAAACTTTATGTCCAGTTATTTAAATTGTTATTAAAATTATCTAGGATATTTTACGTATCTATATTATCCCTTATAACGGAGGTTCTGATTTCCAGAGAGTACCATTAAACATTTTATGCACTTTCTAGACGCGAATATTGCAGTGGAGTTTAAACCTTCCAACTGGAACCTATCTTCGGGCAGAGCCTCTTTGCTATTCACTGAACAACAATGAAGTTCCCTTGCTAACAATCACGGCTGATGATAGCACTGCGAATCCAATTGTGGTACGTTATTAATTATCTGCAACATCTCGCACATTAAGTAACCTCTTGTACCATACAACAAACAAACATTAGACTATGTTTTTACAAATTCTGAGCATTTCTTTTCTTCAAGCTTACAGATTATCCTAATCATGTCATTATAAATTTTTTGTACCGTTATAACCGGTTAATGTTTATTTTCACCTACCCTTTACCGTGAAGAAGTTGCTATAAATAAATCGAAAATATCAAAATGATCCTGTTCCAGATTTCCGTTGAGTCGAGTTATAATTAAGAGACACGGGCGTAATATACTTTGACAACAGTTATTATGTTATAATGTTATGTATTGGAGAAAATCGTTTGACAACATATTCCAGTGATAACAATATTTGTTGACAAAATTATTTTTTTATCAGGACCGTGAAGTCATATTTCTATCGGCCCGTGTTCACCCTGGAGAGAGCAACTCTTCCTGGGTGATGGATGGCACTCTACGTTGCTTATTGAGCGACTCCCCCTCCGCTGCCGCCCTTCGCACCAAATACGTGTTCAAAATAGTGCCAATGCTCAACGTGGAAGGTGTTATCAATGGCTGGTAAGTGCTTTTAATTTTATTTATAGCGATCCTTCTCATCGACCAGCTTCCTACGGGTGTTAGATATTATTAATTTTCTTTGTGGCGAGATGTTTGTACAAATTCACACTCAAACTTTACTTACCGACCTTATATGAGTTTTGTATATGATCTACCTTAATAGAGTTTTGCTTATGTTACTTATTTTAATATCAACAATCCTCTTGTGAAAAGCTGATGTGCTATTTTTTTATTCTTACTTTGGTATAATACTAAATTGTTTTACCCGAACAAAACATTTAACTTTACGTTTTCTGCTGGTAGTATATTTTGTGCTATAAGGTCAAATGAAAGACTACTTAATACAATTATTATATTTATTATTATCTTTACTACATCACCTATTCTTTAAATTCTTGAGTTTTAACTTAATATACTTACCTAGTTACGTTGCGTATTATAAACATAGACTTACATAACTAATTCGAATGATATGTCCAGACCATTAATTTTCGTTAATTTTCTTAAATGAACTAAGCATTACTGTTAAATGAAAATGCCGGAGATCTAAGTTCATAATTTTCATGTTAGTGAAGTCTAGGTACGTTAACCGTGAAATCATTTCGCCGCTAATTTCTGAAGACGGTGGCGAGTCGTGTTACACAAGTCGCCAGCACCTTCACATATTTCCTACCACCATGATACTTTAAAATTCCCACTTTTTGAAATTACACATAACCTATAATAAGGATAAATCTCATTTACATTAACGTAATATGGATTTACGGATGCTCGAACGCATCTTCAAAAGCAAGCTAGAAGAATTAATAATGCTCTAAACATAAGACGCCGTTTAATATGAATAATACTTTTGGTAGGGGATATAGCTAATTGTCATGAGTAGTTTACATTAGTCGTCGAGTCGGACGCTAATAGGCGGGTGGTGCCAGCATACCGCTGGCGTGGACGGAGTGCTCGGTGGCGTCCGGCTCGGCGGTCGACGGCGCCCCCTCCCCTGCGTCACGCCCCTCCTGGTTTAAATACGCTGACGCGTCGTCACCCACCATACCCTCCTCGTTTTCGTAAGGACCTTGCGTCGGTTCCTCCTTGTCCTGCTCCTGCTCGTGACTACGTGCATCAGCCGCTCGCGAGTAGTGAGAATCTATTTGCGGAGACGATTTGTTGGGCGATCCAGATTTAAGGTGCGGTGAACGGAGACCGTCAAGCGCTGAAGGCTGTAGCTTGTCGAAGAGAACGCTGATGTTGAAATGTGTCGGGAGGTGCTCAGAACGGGGCGGCGGCGGCGACGATGAAGTGAGCGGGTGTGCCGTCGTTGTGGTCGTCAATGACAGCGGTTTTCTATCAAACATACGTGTAACAAGCCTTCATGTTAGAGAGAAGATTGACCAAGTGCCTATAATTTGTCCCACATGTAAAGGACAACATTAGGCAATCGAATTAAATATTTAAAAAAAAATCAACATTAACACTCCGGTTAGATACCAAGCAAAGCCCCCTTCACCCACCCACCAAATATTAATAAATTTGGAAAATCCCACGAATCTGTCAACACCTTAAGAAAAAAACCGTATTAATGATATATTATTAATATCTACTAGGCTATTATATTTTGGGTGTAGGGATCTTGTTTGGTGGTTGGGTTTAACACAGAGGCCTGATCCCGCTGCACGCGCGCTTCGAGGATACTAAATTTGTCTCGTACTATTAAAAATCTACAACTAAATTGTTAGAACACAAGCTACTGGGTGTTTATTTAAAAAAAAAACTAGTAACTACGGACCCATATTAAAAATTAATGTCGTCGTGTTGACATTTTCATAAGAAGCTGTGCAAAGGAGGACTGTGCCGGGTGAAGAGAGCGCGCGGCTGGTGGGGAGCGGGCCTCCGGAGACGGCTGGCATCTCACCTGGCATTACCCCTGCGCTGAGGACACGGGGATGGAGCCATAGTTGTAGTAGTAGCAGCGCGTCTGCTCGCAAATGAAGTCCTTGATCTCGCCGCAGTGCTGGGGCTCCCAGTGGAAGTCGGGCTGCTTGAGCGCCACGCAACCATTCGCCATCACGTGCTCGGTCCTGGAATACCTATAACGTTTGAATATTGCTTTATGCATGAATCTTAATATGAAGAATAAACTCGTCCAAAATATCTGTAATACAGAGAAAGTATATAAACATTGAGCTTACTGCGTTACAAGAAGCACGTAATTTCATTTTAATATAGTTACCAGCATCGATGTGGGTAAATAAGTTTTTTACCCTCCATGCAAGCAGGTGCTAAAAATTTGCTGCAACTTCAATGCTAAACCTTTGCTTCTAAGAGTCTGCATATCCTCACACAGCTTAACCAATTGTGACTCATATTTTTCGTTTGAAAATTTTGTGACGATAGACTGGTATTAATTCGAGACAACTTTAAAAGATCAATTAGTCTTTTATTTTGGTTTTTCTCTGTTTTGGAGGTATTTCAAGATTTTGTTTTAATTTTATACATATCATATATAAGTAAATTCTATCGGTTGAAATGATGATAAGTAAATTAGTAACTTACGGGTTATTTTCGATTAACATAATTTATTTTGTAATACACTTACCCATGCCTAGCAGTGCGCTGGGGTGCGGTGCTGCCTTGAGGTAAATCAACGGGGTCCATACTATCGTCGGAGTGCTGGAAAGGTGTCACGTTGCTCATGCGACGCATATAGTTAAAGGTCGCGTTGAAAGGAAGACCAGTGCTCATCCACAAGTACATGTCGGTTCCTAAATTATTACCTGACGTCCAGAAGTCGTACTTGTTGTAGCCTGTAATGTTACAATATAACGATTCATTGACCTTGTTCCGAATTTTGGACATATATTTTTTTAAAATACAATTCCAGCCTTCATCATCTTTAATCACTGTAATAATCTTCTCAGATGAGTTAAGGTCGGCTGAAAACAATGTCTAATTCGTATTGTCCCTCGCGGGGCTAAAAAGCAGCACTAACGATACCTGTGCACTTCCAGGTGTTTCGTTACCAAGACTTCTTATATCGACCTATCCCTCTATTCCAAACTACCATTTCCTAGTTTACAAATTGTAAAAGTTAATGTACAATCTTTAAGACGAACATGTCATCCAGATAAGATTTTTTTTTTATATTTGATACTGTACCAATATACCAAATACTGTACCAATGTTTACCTTTGTAACCAATTTGCAATTTCTTATAATAAACTTTTTGAATTTAACCTATTTTAAACATTCACGAGATCTACTTTGTTAGTGTTTGGTCAAGAAAAATTTTAGTCACCAACCGAGTTAAGACTATAATTTTTTTAACATAGTATGACATATTAATTTATGATCGATTAATAATGTCAAAAAATTTTTATTGATATAAAGCCTTACCTGCATTTAAGAGATATGTGGTTATAGAGTCGGCTTTCTCCTTAGTTTCAAAAGATGCTAGTTGTAAACCCAGAGATCTGATGAGGACATGAAACAAAAAAATATGTTTTTATGCTATAATCATCTCGTTCAAAGAAACATATTTTTTAACATTCAAAATACAAACGTATTACGACTACAAAAATATTTTATAAGAAACCAACAAGAGTTATCTAGTTGGTATCTTACGCACAGCATCATAAGCACCTGACACACTAGTGTGACATGAAGCACTTGCAAAGTAGCCGCAGCGAATCGAAATACGCGATTTAGCTAAATAACTATTCCTGCTAATCGCATGCAGCTATAAACCCTGGCGCGGTTTCCACTGCAGAGCCTGTTTATCGCGAGGCGATTTATTCGCTAAATGCAGACTGCAATGGCCCGGGTCTGCATTCCAGAAGAGAGTAAAGAACTCTGTAAGATTAAAAACCTCGTCGGAGTCCAGTAACGACTACACTCCGCTTTACCATAAAGTATAACATAATGTTTGTATTACTAATGGAATGTTACATTCTTGTCACTTGTTGGGATTAAACTTTTTTCATTACTGACACTTAATGGTAATTTATTTAAATTACATGTGCTTAGGTATCATCAATTTTTTTTAAATACGGCAGAAACTCCTGGAAGAGTTCTCTCATAATATTTTTTTTATTCGTAATAGCAAGAGAATTTCCAGGCATACAATCTCTGACCGCGTCGTCATTATTTTTTCTATTTTTTCCATTCCTATAGTACAATGTGTCCTACACCTGCTTATATAACTGTCATTGTAGCGGTATAATATTTTTCAACCCCTGTAATGTTTATTGAAGTTATCCCCCTTGCAACAACAGAAAAGTCTATGCTTTTTTTATCACTCTAAGCGAGACATGACCGAGGTATTTTCGACCTGATTTTGCACTCAACGTTTTACATTATTCTTTTTATTCGCAAAACTGACAAATATTGTGAATTAAAGTTAAAACGACATGGTAGATAAATAAAGACGACTAAAACCTAAAAACCTTTTTAAACATGCGATAAAAATTAAAAAGGCAAATCACAATGCAAGATTGATATTGCTACGTTGTTGAATATAAAGTGCGTTCGCCATACACAAACGTAAAAGTGCACTAAACGTATTCAAACTTTACTCACGTTATTGAACTACTTGCGCCGAATTGAAACTCCATAAAATGTACTCGCGTTGAATACATTATTGCGAAATAATTGCAGTTCCCATTGATATATCGAGCCCATACAGACATTTTACGCCGTAACTGTTTCGTTCAGGTTGCATCGATATTCGTACATCGTCATTAATTCTAATTATTACGAATACGTTATAAACTCAATGATAAGCTGTATTTAGTTCACAATGAGATTAGTTTTATCTATCCTTTTTTACGTTGTATACAAGATGAAGCATTAAGCTTAGTCCTTCATAATGGGAACAATGATGGATTGGAATAGACCGCCGGCGTTGGTATTGTCCTTCCATATGTCATATGGCAATCTTGAAGAACAAAGTGAATAGGTTCCTCCGAAAGTAATGCGTTTTGTGATCAAAGAGTATATATTTATTTTTTATTTATTTATCCAAACTTTTACAAATATTCGAACACATGATATCTCTCGGGTCCAGAACTAAATATAGCTTGTATCTCAGTACCCTAACTTAAGAAGGTACATATGCTAACTGTTTAGTGGAATCGTAGTTAAGCTTCTACTTGATCTTGATCAAATCAAGAAAAGTACAAAAAAGCAGACGCGTGCGTCCAATCGAAGATGATCCATGTATTATAAATGAATATACATTTCTACACTCTGTCCCAGTGAAACTGATGTTTTTTTTGCTGTTTATATGAAAAAGTAATTTTTAAGAATCATTGATAATGTTTTTATTATTTTCATACCGGATTTAAATTATTTCAGGCATTTCTTATGCAAACCTTTTAAAAAAGTATCATTTATCGCGCGTTTGATAAACGGCTATTACTATATAATAAATAAAATATATCTATGTATATATCTATATATAAAGACATAAAAAAATTATATGTATATATATTTTAATTCGCGTTTTTATAGACATTATAATGTTAGTTCATCACAATATTTTCGTCAGCAATAAAACTTTGCTACCGGCATTCAATTGGAAAATTGCCTGTGATCCAACAGTTTATTGTTCAATATATTACATTCACTTCCGTTATTATTCATTATACCTAACAAAACGAAGAATACACTATGACATAGATCATTTATTCATGGTCCTGACTTTATCTTATTTTTAGATAATATCTCACGCGGCTTCTATAATGGACACGCATTTAAATATCACTATTGTTCCCAGTGCGGTGGCGGCTAACAATAGAAACTGTAAATATATAGGTCGTGACGGAACTGTGATCGAAGGACATCGTGACTGGTCAAAGGCGATCGACCTCAGTGATCTCTTAGACATACACGTGGTCAAGGCGTGAGATCACGAACTCTGTACACAAACGGCCCTCGAACTATACACGATACGCCGTAATCCACATATTCCCACAACATAATGCTATTACGACATTAATAAAGCAAGTAATAATTTGTGATTACTCGCATTCCATTCACGGGTTCACGTATTCCTTAGCCCTCATAACGTGGACGCTTACTGTGGGAACGGTGCGCCAATAAAACCACCGAGCGGGCATTAAACAGTATGAATGGCTTGCGGAAGTGGCTCACCGAAGTGCCGATATTGTTCTCAAGTTTTCCCAGAACCACTAACGGTAATGTTAATGTCCCAGCGCTTCCTGGTCGCGACTCGCTGGTCTGTCGTTGCGGACCCCGGCAGCGTTGTTAACGCCCAGCTCCGCTCGATTATGGCAAGATTTGAACAGGACCATGTTAACGATATCACGGATAAAAGGAGCGAGTCACGACGTAACTATTATATCAAAACGAAATGCTGCTCGCGAGCAGGACGATACGATCTGCCGCATAAAACGTTCATCTTACTGTCTCTGATACAAGATGTCGAGTCCCTGGATAAATGCGATTTATAAATAAGATGTTACCTGCAGTACTGGTATGCGAGGAAGTAGTTTAGCTCCGGGCTGTAAGGATTCATCCTGGATATGAAATATTGGACGCCATCCAATTGTATGGTCGTTATCCTTTGAGCTGTAACAATATAAAAAATACCTTATTTCAGTACCTTAAATAAATTAAATATAAAAATTTTTCTTAATGATAAAAGTATTCAAACGACAACACAACTAAGAATTGTTGCCGCAAATTAATTCATCACATATATTTATTTTTTAGTAATATTGACTAGTCCCACCTGATGGTAAGCGGCGATGTAATCTTTAATGGTCAAGCGGATTAATCTGGAAAAACCCTATTAACTATTCTTTTAAACTTTCCTTTCTCATCTAAATGAAAACACTGACGTCGGCAAAGTATTTCAATCCTCTTCGTATGATTGTGGTAATTTTGGTAACTCGACCTAAAAGCTACGGACACGTTACATTATTATCAAGTGGTTAATTTTTATTATAACCCATTATACACTGACGTCATCAGACGTAATATAATTTAAAGATACTCATCTCTAGACGTACTCCTCTTTGATAACTAACACTGTTGAAATAAAAGCAACCATTAAATTTTAAATAACTATTTATCGCCGCGTAGTAGCTGCGAGACTTAGTAACATAATGATAATAATTGTTTTTATTTTTATTTATATATTATTGGAGTTAGTGGAAAGGGCTTTTATCTAATGTCATGTGCTACACAATATTATCAAAATGTGGCCTACATTGTATATTGTCTACGATTTCTTTACAAAATAAAAAAAAGTTCATATGTCAACCAGTTATCGCCAGTCCAAAAGCTGTATACCGTAGATTCAAAGGTTCATTTTTATTCATGAGTATAAAAAGCGACTCTTTTTGTTCAATACTCATTATTTCATGTCGAGTCGTAAATTCGCGCGTCCACATGAGGTCGGTCGGTATAAAAATGCTCGAGAAACGTGTAATGCATACGAACTGCCACAGCTCCCTGCGGTCGGACTCCCGATATTACGTGCCTAATTAAATCCACCGTTCAGATCTTGTTGCGGTCAACCGCAGCCCACCATATTCCATAATTGAATAATCCATAAGAAAGTGATACAGACATGAAAGAATCAATTTCTAATATCACTTCTATTTTATTTTTATTCATCGGGAATGCGATATTGCCGAGCTGGTCTAGCTTTGCGGCCAAGTACTGGTTCCCCGGGGTCCTTCGGTCATTACACCTAGACTGGGGACATTGTCACCTGTATGAAGAAATATTAGGAAGAATAAGATGCGAGCTATTGATAATATAAATCAGTTGTTGATAAAGAAATTATTTAGTACAATAATATTTAATTTCGATAAATTGATTTGCTGTCAGACACATAGATGACTTGTTCATTCGTAACAAAAAGCTTGATTGCGCTAGTTTTTTTAAACGTCTCCGTTGATCTTTTTTAGGAGTACAATAAAAACTTTAATAGAACAACAATTCCCGTATTGGCTTAAAAAATAAATGAACTTATTGCGGTGAAGTAAGGTGAATGTAGTAGATTCATGACAGCCTCACAACTATAAAAGTGCAATGTATTGAACAATTTTCCTCGCTTCTACGCGGGGGTCTACGAACTCGAGCTAGCTCGATAATTAACAGTCACGAAAGCAATTAATAAAATATAATAAAACGAAACCTGTGCCATATAACTTTTATAAAATAACAGTACCTGTTCGATCCAAATATTAATTCAAGTTGCGTAAATCAATAGATGAAATGCTTAGAACTATGCGAATTCACGTTAAAATTAATACACGTTATGAAGACAAGCAAAGAGCAAGTTGAGGAAACAGCTTTATGGCTTCCTTTTATATAGCAGGAAACACCGAGACTAATTTATCAAATTAAAGTGTTTTAATTATTTACTCGTTTTAATAAATGAAATGTTATATTAAAAGGTGGACTGCATTAGTCCGTGAATGTTAGTATATGTTAAATGATCATTAAATAGACCTTAAATTATCTTGTATGATAATAAGTTTAAAGTTAAATTAATAGCAAGTTATAATAATTCAAATCAAAGTGTGTTTATGTAATATTTATGGAAATATTACGAAATATTTATTACAATGACCAGCATAGACATATTAGCTTTCATTACAATATCCACTCTCACGTCGTCTCGGACTTGATACACGTCGGTAAGCTTGGGTTCGCAACAACAGCACGTCAATCTTATTCAGCTGAATAAATATGAAATTACGAAGCTCTATGAACATAAAGGGGAATCGTTAAGGACGCAAAGAAAGTGGTGGGCCCTGGGCTGTGAGGGGTGGTAGGGTGGGGAGGGGAGGGAACGTCGGGTCACGTACACTGCGCACGCGCATCGAATACTAATGCAACGTCCCACCGGCCACGTACGAACGCACTCGTATGCGCTACATGAATTGAAGACACCACCCTACATTTAGACAAATTATGAATTACTTAAATATATTAAATGCTAATTACCATGTCCCAGATCTAAACGATGTTACCTTCATAATATTTTATGTGAAAAAAATAAAACGTCGCTCAATAAAAGCCCGGAATACATTAAAAAAATATACTCTGTATTCACTTTGATTCGTAAGGCATGGTGTAAGTGCAGTGAACGCTAGGCGAGCGCCTCGGGGATATCCGGTTGGCTCATCACCGGACGCGGCAACCTGTGCTAACGGACCGTTGACCAAAAGTTACCGGCCTTTCTGTACGAGGTTCTATATTCCAAGTATTATTACTGTCAATTCACGTGATAAATGTTAAAGCTTTGATCTGAAATTAGGATGGTTTCTTTGTGTGTTAAAAAACAAATATGTTAACGATATCCAAGAGATTTTTTTTCATTTGAAATAACCCCAAATATGTAATGTAAAATTGTAAAAGTTTTCAATTTTAGTTAATATTTTTTCATAGCATAAATTTTCTACATTTCATAAAGTAAATATCGCCGCTATCAACCGATACCTCCTGTTGTGGAGTAATGCAATATGCATCAGTAAGATTACTGTGAAGTCTGAATGTTTCAACTATGGAAATGAGGTACCTGTAACTAGGAATCCTATTTTTAGCGACGCCCGCGCATGTATTGCGACCGGTTTGGGGGTCCCGAGTTCTGCTCAATTCACTTAATGTCTTATTTGAACGCCACAGAGTTTCCAAAGGAGTTTAGCTGGCTGTAATGGCATGAATGATCTTTAACTGTTATTATACACTACAAATTTACCGTAAAATAATTATAGGCGAAAAAAGTATGAAAGTTCTTTTCACTTGAGTCATTAAGGCATGGTGGGCATTTACGGACGATAAACGACCGTAACACCTACATAATGAGACTTTATTAATTCTTTCAGTATATACATAGTTTTTTTGTCAAATTCTGTCTCTTCACATTTTTTTGTAAGATATAGTTTTCGCTATATCCAACTCTCGCTCTACAGATACTATATATTGTTAAAAAAATCTCACTTTAAAATTTACATACTCGACTCGTGGTAATATAGCCAATTGTAATGGACAAAGTAATTTAAAATACAGGCTACATAATATATAGTAAGTCTACTTATAGTCTTATTGTAGTAACTTAGTCTATATTAAATATATAATATATGTAATAAATACTGTCAAAGGTTAATAGTTTAATCAGCATTAATCCCTTATTAATGTTCGATAATGATTAAGTTACTACAACAGAAACATGTCTATGTGATTATTTATCCTTGCTAAGAGTTCATAGAACAACATTGCTAACGAAAATTTTAACAATTCTCTATAATTTATACAGATAATATGAATTATATTCCGAAATATGATATAATCCAAAAATAATCATTATTATATCAAAACTAATTCTTTAATGTCTATCGAAGCGTTGTCTCATTAATATTCCCCTGCAAACTTGTCATGACGGAATTTCAAG
This sequence comes from Ornithoptera priamus, assembly GCA_029034505.1. Lineage (NCBI taxonomy): Eukaryota > Metazoa > Arthropoda > Insecta > Lepidoptera > Papilionidae > Ornithoptera > Ornithoptera priamus. The sequence goes on along the minus strand of JARDWD010000627.1, from coordinate 943,223 downwards.
TGGCGAGTTACAACGGCCACTTCCTCCCATTCACAAAGGGTTGTTATTCATTTTTAGATATAAATTTTGATAACATGTTGTAGCCGTTTTAATTTATAATCTGCCCGCGTACGTCCAATCTTCGTATTTCCTGCTATTTACTAGCGGAAAAATTGTTCAGGACAAAATATTAATATAAATAATAAATTCGTTTAATCATGTTACCGAAGTTAACGTATCAAATACGCCGTGTTAGTTTACAGATATTATTAAAACAGTAATTTCATGTTATGCAACAAATTAAAGCCTGATAAATAAGAAAAGATACACATTATTTCTGTCAATTTTGGACGTTTAAATAATAAAAATATTCACCAAATAATCATATACTACTAATTTACCTTGAAGAATTATCATATCGGAATTGTAAAAGGCTTTCGTTTGACACGTGAACATAATATATTTTTGCACATGCCAGATAAATTTATGAATTGTTTCATATTCTCCTCGACTGCTTTGCAAATGTGTTTCAATAATAATAGCTTAAAAACCTAAGTAGTTTTGCATTGGCGCCATGTCGAGACCTAGAGCACACAGCTGGAATGCGTCGCGGTGCATCACATTGCATAACGCAAACCAGTCCTGACTCCGTATTAGTTGCTCTATGCTCCCGTCATCTCCACCAATGAACGTTACCTTAACCCCAGTAAGGTAAATCTTCACACGATAAACAAATATATCTAATACGGAATCGAAAAAAAATTGAATCATCTTTCACCTATTAAATCTTCTAACAAATAAAATTCAACACAATGATTACCGATATTTTTTTTTACATAAGTCAGAATAATTAAATTAATTGATACATGCCAGCGACCATTACAATATCGCAATTCATTTTTTGCTTTAAAACTCATCGGATAGTTAATGACCGGTATGATGCGAATTAAATTTTGCGGCTCTAGATAACAATGAGGCAAAAACAAACAATTCGATTATCTGTCGAAGGTCGATAACGAGTGTCCGTGGGAATAGCGGCCGGCCATTCGCGGTCGGCGTTTCGCAAAAAAGGGATCGAGGGGACCGCAAAAGAGACAAGACCAAGGACGGCGCGGCTCGCTTGCTACCCCTCTCCCCCACCCACCACCACCACGGAATGCACCACCGGACTATTTTTAGTAATCGAACCCGAAGCGGGACCCGGTCCTGCCCACCGGGGCAAACAAACGTCCGCATGCACTCACAATCCTATTGAAATTTCAAGTTACCCGCGAGCGGTTGCAAGATCTCGTTCCTCTTCTTATTCACTACGTAATATTCCATAAACTGATTAAAATGAATTTCACCACTTTTTTCATTATCTTCTGTGTTTCAGTCTAGGATCCATACGGAGAAATTCTGAATATATTCAACACTTCAAAAATTCAATTTAATTTGTATTTTAGATATTAACAGTTATATATCTGTAATAATAACAGTTAAGTTCAATTTGTTCCTTATTCTTTATTGCTTCTGCGGGTCTTTATTATTTGCAGTGAAATCGTTTCTATTAAGATAACCATTGTGCAGTTTGGTTTCTTGTTAAATTGATGAAATATCTACTTACATTTACCTACATTTATCAATACGAATTATTAGAAAAGGAAGTTATCGATTACAACTATCACTTACAAAAAATGTAAAACAATGTAAATTATTTAAAGAATTGACTTCAAATATCCTTCAGTAATACAATACTGAGTTATAATAACGTGTATCAAAAATACACCATCATAACAGAGATAGAAAAAAAAAGAGGGAAGGTCACAATAAGAAACGACTCCATTCTGTTGTAATGTAATACGACCACCACCTGGTGCGACCATTACGTATTAAGTTGTAGCTTAAAAAAAGGGTTGCTCTATAAATTAGATTTAGATACTGTCGGCACCCGACAAATCCGTAATGAACGATACGGATTTATATACATATGTATAATTCCATTTAGAAATATTTTATTAAGCTTGATAAATAGATGAATATAATTTGGTAAAGATAGTGACCAGTGAATAGGTTAGGAAATGAAAAATAATTCCCGGACCTGCTGATAACGAAGAGGGAGTACTACATAAATAATGAAGCTATCAATCGTTTCTATTTTACTAATTAAAACTAAATAAGCTAGGTTAAAGAAATTATCGTAATTAAACTTATTATGTTCTTTTATTCTTTCTACTCACTTTCAACTACTCATGAACCACATCGTAGACATCATCGTTAAAAAAAAATTATCATAATATGGATACAGAATACGCATCAGTGTATTGCTAGAGTAATTTAAAAAATACTAAAGCTCTATCGATTTCGCAAAAGTTGCATTTATGGATTAAATGGTTTCTCTTAGCTAAAACTAGTAGGTACTTATGTGTCATAACATTTAACTATACAATAGAGCGATAGATTAAACAATACATGTTATGATAACATGTAACGGCGTTTATATAGCAATAGTTTGAATTCTGTGTTAATCATAATTACGTAAGCAATAAGCTAATAACATACGAATTTCTTAACAAAAAATTCGATATCATTTAATGAGTAATGATGCTCACATTCATTACAGAAATAAATAATGAGGCCTGTGAATCAAAGAAACCTTTTAGCTGGGGTCTAATAAGGAAACGCCGTTTTAGGATTCCAATAAAAAAGCATGGGAGCGTCAGTTACGGTATAGCCGCTGCTGTGACAAATGCGCCGCGCTAAGCAGCGGTCGGGCACGGAACCCAAGGTACCATCGGCGGCCGGTGCCAGGCCGATGAACCCCGCACCTGTCACTGCGTCCCCCGCTGCCCCCAAGATTTTTTTCTCCCTATCCGACTTCCGTTCCGCTGTTTTTGCCGAGCTGTCGATAACCCGTCCGATAACCGCGGACACAGCTCATTAGCAGAATCGACCCCCGCGCTTGATCGGTGTGAATCGTTTAACATTTCCCAGGCACGGTCGTTGCGACGACGCCTTGATGAGATAATTCGTTGCACTCGAATAAATGTCTGTCCGAACGCACAAAGCCTGTGTCATTGACTTTGACTCGTGTCTGAGAACCGAGAGGAATAGCCTATGATGTTTAAAATGCCGAATTTCATCTGTTATATGGGCTAAGATGTTGGTTACTTTTAATAAATAAAGTTTTACTGTAAAACATGCTAATAATTGAGTTTAAATAACTCCTAAATACTTGTAAAATATTAAAATTTTTGGATAAGTAGTCGCTTCCATAAAAAAGCTTTTTGGTTTAAAGCATTGTTACGATGTATTGTTAGTTGGGGGAGCGGTCGCACTTGAGTCAACACCCCGACTAACGCGAAGTATTCTATCGTCCGTTTCTGTCGAATGTTATTACTTAAAGTAAATTAAACACGATCCAACTAAGAAAAATCGTTTTTGTTTTTATTTACTTGATGACAAAAAGTTTTCATATAAATAACTAATGTATCTGAACTCACTCTAGAAAATAAGTTTGTTAATGTAGTAGTTTCATAGCGAATAAATTGAGGAAAGTTGAAGTATGAAGACGATGATTTTTTTCTTTATATAGCAACGTCTAAGAAATCTTCTCTTAAAATATTATTAAACAGGAAGTATTTTATTTCATTCTCTACGGAATATAACAATAGAATTGTCATCGACGCACCTTCGTATGTGCAAATTCTTGTAATATGATACCAGAAGATTGCGCACACGCATTTCCATAGACCATTATTGTACTTGGTTCTATCAGTGTATCAAAGTTTCGGGACACAACTGAGTTTAAATATAGGAAGCAATGTTTTTGTTCAGAATGGGAAATCAATTTTCACAAAACAATTACAAAAATTGGTTATTTCAAGTAAACTAATTTGAGGTTAATTTTCTTCAAATTAATTGATGATGACTTGATTACTTTATCATCTTCAAAGCTAAGCTGTGATTATTTAATTCAATACAATTTCTATCAAAGTACTGAAATAGATTCATATCATTTTGTTTTTGTTTTTCTATTATTATGTTTGACTTTTTTACATTTCTTATATCTCTAGACTATTGTCTCGTCTTAATACAATTGATATTAAGGTACATGTATTTATTATATACATCTTATATGCAAAATATGTCATCGTGTGATTTTTATTAGAGAAAATTACTGCGGTAACACACCCTAGTACTTGTCTCAAAACAACCAGCATTATGTGGTGCTATATATCATCATAACTAGCGCCACATTGTTATGGGCGGACTTATCACTTACCATCAGGTGAACGCTCGTCTCGTCGCCTTATTAAAAAAAAAACCTCTAAATTTAATAAACCCTCTGGAAAAGAACAGTTTAATATTTATGATTTGAAAATGCTTGAATAATATTCAAACTTCATAATACAAATATTGTGAAGACATTCTTATAAAATACTAACTCTCTTGAGAATTGGGCCTTTTAATCCCTCCCCACCTCTCAAAACAAAACAAAACCCTTAACTATTTAAAAAAAATTAACTTTTTATATATCGCGCTAACACTTACTCTACTAAACTCTGTCTACAATATCATTGATATTGTGTTACTTCATAGTGGCATTCCAGGGACATTAAATTCCTTAACCTAAGCAATGTAATTAAAAATATAATGGTTATTTGAAGGTTTTGTGGCACGAAGACGGCATTGTACTGTAATGAAAGCTGAACAATGAAGGTCGAGGACCTGTAGGTCACAACAGCTAACTCGCAGCGACAACTACTCAAGCAGCAGCTTCTGGCGTGGGTGATACGGCCATATGTAATGAGTTTAACAGCTTCATCCTTTTTTTTTCGACAAAGATTTTGTAACTAACTAACAGACATTTTTTAATGGTATCAATTATAAATTATATTTAAAATTTATCTAATTTTGTTACTTTGGTAATGTCATACAAATTAGAATTAACAAATCGCGCCAATAAATTTCGAAATAATATTATAAAGTTGTTAGCATAATTTCTGTGAAACACATTTCAATTCATGATAAAAGAGAAGAGAATCCCAGGCAAACCATTATTCACCAGGGTCACCAAAAATAACTGTCCCAATTAAGGTCAGTTTACGTTGCTAACGACATTGAAACGATGAGTTAAAGACGTACCTGATACAGGACCGATGCTCGCCGCAAGCAGCAGCAGGAAGCTCGTTGCGAGGACGGATTGCATGTTGACGAAGTCGGAACGTGTCTTCTACAGAACGTGAATAGTGTGTACACTCGCTGGAGTGCGCTCACGCAACATAGGACACTCGGGCACACTGAACGCGCGGTGCCCGGGACCCCCCTTATAACAGTGACGCGTCCCGCGCGCACCACCGCTGATACAACGGTCCCGTTGCAACGTCTATCGCCTGAGACACTGGTTACATGGCAGCACACCGCCAAGTCTAACTCGCGAGTCACATACTCGGCGAGCGATGTAAACAATACGATGCCTGGTGGACGCGGGCGCGGGACGGTGCTGCAGGCCGCGGACGTCCGGAGCGCGGACGCTCGGCGCCCGCGCTCCTCCGCACGGGAGTTATCTCAAATCGTACCGCACAATAGTTTGCGTTCGCGCTCAATTTGTTCTTGTTGCGGTCGACGCGAATTCTTCGCTTGTCCAAAGGGTTGTCGTAGTTTTTTCTCGGTTAAAAACGCGACGCAGTTCGCTTCGAGGGTGTGCTTTTGTTATATCTCCCATTGAGCATCGTGAACAACTGCAATTATTGCAAGCGTACTAATTTATTCTTACAACATCTGATATGTGCACAGAAAATTCCTTTCAAAATATTTTATGGATTCATATGGTGATGCCAACTAAGTCGTCCGTCCTTACTTTTAACGGGCATAAATATCTAGACTTGATGTAAAAATATGTTGAGGCACTTCAGTGATTTTCGCATTTTGCATTTTCCTTGTCCTTTGCATTTACATCAATGTATAATTTTTATAAGTATAAAAATTGTTTTATTTAATATGTTTTTCTTTTACTATTTTTCTAATAAACAGAATTTTTTTAAGACAATTTGCGAAAACAAAGTTTAATAAATAATAATACCAAAAATTTTAATATTAAACGTGATGCATGTCAATAAAGTTTCAAAACACGAGTAGTTATTGAAAACCTTAATTCTTTTATTAACAAATACAGATTTTAGAAGCAGCATTAATATCGCTATTCACAATAACGTAACTCTTACTTCGGTACATGTATATGCGTAATATTTAAAGATTTTTAATGTTCATACTAGTTTTTCTAGGAAAAGTCATTTCGATGAACTTATTCAATGTTTGTTATTCTTAGGACATATGTCAATATCGTCTTAATCCATCTCGTACGTTGCATGAATATTGTACAATTTTCTTATCATGTATTACTCATGAGGCTTAAAATAGTATAATAATTCATTTCTCAGTATTCATTTCGTTATTTATATGGACATAAAAAATACAATCACTTCGGGCACTCGGCAGGTGATTACGCCAAATCAAATGAGAAACAAAAGAGCGCATTTATCAATCACAATGCGAATTATAATACTGCATGACAGAAGGGATCTTCTTTACATCTCTTCTTCATATTCCTTATCAAGAAAAGCGAGAGGTCATTACCCATAGCTCTGCGGTACGTTTGACTGACAAATATTTATTGCGACCTTCAAGAGTTAAGACAAAACATAGAATACAATACTTCCTATTATATCAATGTCTTGGTTGTAAATCAAATTTTATATTTTCTACCCAAGTAGCTTTAACTAATCCAGCAGCAATTTATTGAAATAATAGTTATTATTATTTGTTTATATTGTTGAATAGGTATCCATTTAAAGTCAAAACCGCCTAAGATTCCATTTATGATATATATGTTTAACGTTTTCAAAAATTAAACTAAAAATTTCTTCTCCATTATATATCTCATTTACGCCCACCTCTCTCTCCATATAGCAAATCGATCTTTAATAATATGTTCTAGGAATTTACTGTTGTGTACTATGTATCGCACTAAACACAGTTCAGCATACACATATTTCCTACCGTCATTGGGTTTACTCGAGTATTTGCTTCATTAATTATAATGGCCTACTCTGTGAAATCCGTTTTCTTTACCTTTGTCAAGGTTTTAAAGTGCTCACGAAGAAACAGACGTTAAATAAGCCATGGCCTGTACAATAATGCCGCTTCGGAAAGGAAGGGCCGGCTGCACCTGTATTTATTTACCCGTAGTATTTTTCGCAATTAGTTCCTTATGTAATTAGCGTTCATCGTATCATTAGCATTGTTAGACGCAGCGTAAGTTATTTCAGTAATTGCTCTAATTTATTGGAAATATTTAGGTTCCATTCATTCTCCAAATTTAACGTAATAAGATAAATAAACAAGCAGGACCATCTTAAATGCTGCTATTCGTCAGATTCACAAATTAGTGGAATAGTTGTGAAAATCAGTAAGTGCGGAATGTGGAGCTAAATCGGGAAATAAATAAGAGTTAATAATATAAGGACTCTCCGTTTTTTATAACACAATATTAACACAAGAAAAAGTGCTATTTATGTAGGTAGATAGGTTTCTGCGATCTTCAAGATTTTAACTAAAAAAATCAATGCTCCGTATGGAAGTTTGACACGGGTGAGACTTTAAGGTTAGATCTGTGCTGAAATAAAAGCAATTAGAGGGCTTTGAAAACTTGAAAGCCGCCGACCGTATACCACTTTAAGCTCGGTGCTGGTGAGCGCGACGTTAATTGGTGAGGGCTGTGTTTGTAAGTGGCCCAGCCACGGTCCCTCTAAGCCTTGACAAACTCTACATAAAACTACGCCCCCATTTTATACCAACAGAGCTCTACAGACCATTTCTAAATATAACACTTAATGTATTTAGTACCTCATTGTATTCGCAATACAAGATACTGCACTTAACTCGAATCAAACAGAGATTGAATTGCCTTAAACCATTCGAGATTAATTTTTAGATTTATATTTAATGCCTTGCGTCCGATGCCTATCGCATTGTTTTACATCAGATGAATTACGTTGCGTTACGAAGCCAGTCTATAATAAAATAAAATTCACAGTTTATTTTGAATGAAAAAAGTCGAGATATTACTTTAATAGCTGCAAAACGATCAAAACTGGCAAGATCCGAACGATACAAAATTGTTTTATTTTTTATTGTTTGAAGATGTTACATCGCTTCGTAGACTTTAATTGAATAGCTGCATGACTCTGATGTTTGACTGATAGCAATAATGAGACCGCACATCTCGCTAAAACAAAATAAGTCAACCACTGCAATCTTATGGTATCTTCATTCAGCACTCTATAAACCTTAAAAAACGAAGAAGAAAAGACCAATCTTATACTCCTATATAAACCCTCAAAGCATTTTCAATTCTTGCCATAAACGCCACAATATACTTTATGAACCCAAAAAAACTGCTTGACATAAAAAGTCGTAAACACTTGGTTGTATTCTATTTGCACTAAATTAGAACTTAAATAGAATTTACAACACTAGTTATTTGAGGCAATTAACTGCGTAATGCTTTTAAATTTCAATAACTTCCATGGTGGTCTGATGTAGCTTCCAACGGTGAGATCTCTGTCGGTGGTCGCTTCGTATTGGTTGCAACGATGACTTACCCATGTATTGTTCTGCTCCACTTTGAAAATAAACTATTAAGTATTTGTAGATTTTATACGTTCAAGTAGTGATGGTTCAGTCCAATGCTTAGGATCGATCCCCAATGAACTTGAGCTTCCGATGAAGAAAACGTCTTAAACGTCTACGTCGGTAAATTGATGAGTTCCAAGAACGGCAGCTACCATAGACATATTACATCCGAAATGCAAATGGACTCAACTTTTTAGTAATGATAGAGAGTCCCGGTAGTGTTAATATTAAATGATCTTTTCATTTTTTATTTTATATTTTATATACAATAATAAGTTTTCGATTTAACTACAAATTGTGGAAAAAGTGAAACAGTTAATTGAATATTAAATAGCAACAAAACTATTTAAATACAATCCGACAAAAATAAAGAAGCCTCTAGGTAGCCATCTCTTTTACAAATCTGTTGAATAACGGATCAGACCGGTTGTCATAAAAATGCACTTGAAAGACCGGATATCATAAAAAGGATATACCTGCTGTATGTGATTCATCTTCTACGACTAGGCAATTTCGAACACTGGATGCGTCCGCGTAGTTTATCGAATCAATTTTACCATAAATTGTGGTGGAAAGCGCTTCCGTTCATCGACTAGACAGACACATTTATTGTTACAAAAGCCTTTTAAATATTTATATTCCATAAGTATCTCCGGTCTTTTATCTCTTACGACACAAAGAATGTTATCTGTAAAAGTCGTCTATCAAATATGATTTTTTTTTAATATACAAGGAATACATACATACAATGCTTGATTACGATTTTCTTCCATGTCACGTTATCTACAATAATGAAGACTTTCTACTGTACTTTTAAAGACTACGGCAAACTTGATAAGAACTATGACGAAATTGTCCCGCTCCTTTATTATTTAAATTATTTTTTAAATAGTATTATTGATAGTTATCCATTTCTTAAATCTGTTTATCATCATCGGCCAGCAGCAGTACAGTTGAAGGTACAAGGCTTTTCCAATACTTCGACAATACCCATCTCCCTGATACAATTGCCAATGCAATTGTCGACCGGTCTCGTGAAGAGTGGTTCCGCACTATGTCTACTCCAGTAATAGTCTAGTCCACGACATAACATAAAAAAACTTTAACATCAGTCAGTGATTAAATAATAACTTTTACGAGTAATTCTCTACCTTAATGTAACTTAATTCGTCTTTAATAAATCAGGAAATTGCCAATCTATATATACGATTTTGTGCAAGTAATTTTTTCATATATCGTTACAAGTACAAGTGCAAATCGTCACCGTACTGGATGCCGTCAACTTTTAGAATGTTTCTTTCGGGAACTTAAGAGATTCCCTAAAAGATAAGTTAAATAATAATCAACATAGGCCGATAAACGTCTACTGTTTTACATAGCCTCTAAAGATCTCCACATAGTTCGGTCCTTTCCTGCCTTTATCCAATGGTTTTCCGTAACCTTCACCAGATCGTTGGTCCACCTTGTAAAGATCCTTCCAACACTACGTCTGTCGGCACGCGGCCGCCACTCGAGGACCCCACTGCATCATTTCCTGTAACATAATATATGGTGATTATAATATTTATCACAGTATTTAAACTCGTTATAGTATTGTATACTTTAAACAATTTTTTGACGCAATGGTGTTTAAGAGTTTGAACATCGGCCGCAATTTGGTCTGGTGTGAATAATTCCTCACACGGCGTAACCAATTCAATGATGTAATATGATGATGAGGTCATTACGATAGTTCGTACATTTGTATTTATTTTTTTAGACACATCTATGATTTTTTGAGACCACATTTCACATCACATCGATGTACTGACGACGATGATATGTGAAAACTGTAATACATCTTTCATATATTTTTAAATAGAAGCTAACAAGCGTACGAGTTTTTTTGTTCGGTAGCGTTTTAGCGCGTAATATTTTATCTTAAATACCACGAATATTACATCTCAAATATATAAGCAAACCTATTGATATAGCACCGATTAACAATTTATTTGTCAAATATCACAGCGTTTTTCAAAATGCCTCTTTATAATATTTTTAGCAAAGCAGCGGAGCATTGATTTGTGGAGATTTTTAGGAGTCGTATAGCAATGAGCGTCTATCGGCTGATGATGATTCGCGTATTGCATTACATTAAACACCATTTTGTATCTTAAGAGCTCGCCCCCTAAGATCTTACATGATTGCTTTTTGTTTACAAATGGACAGCAATCTCATTGTACACATCATTAAGCTTATTGTTTGATATCAGACTCTATTGAATGGTAACATAAACACGATCCCCGTCTGTGATAATATTTTATGTAACCAAAAAAATAAACTCATGTTTAGCTCTTTAGAAAAATTAAAATTTTACTGACCCCATTATCATGAGAATAATATTAAATGAAGTAAATTATTTAGTATTACAAAAACTACTCGGAGGTTGTATTGTATATACTTTTCTTTTAAACCTTTGCCGTTTTTTCCAATTTTAATTGGGTATTTAAAAAGCACTCGTAGGAGTTATAGCGTGATATTTGTCTATTAACTTTTTCTTTTAACACGTTAAATGCCGTACACGGTAATCCTTTTCACGCTGGATATTTGAGTGAGTGGTGTTAATTGTTTTTGATAAACTCCACCATCCATTAATTATGTAAGAGTTCGTGAAACAATGTGAAAACACTTTTTATTTTTAGCGACTTTTTAATTGAATTCATAGTAGTTAATTAACGTACGAAGTGCTTGGACGGTCGGCAACCTTTTCAAACCGCGTCTCAACATCAACCAACGTATAAGGATTTACAAAATATTAGGATCAGATCTTTTTAACTTTATTAACTGATGCCGGCCCCGCAGGCTTTAGTTCGACGAAGCTGTAAAAGCCGGAAAGGTTAACAGCACCAAACATCAACTGAACATGGTCATATATCTTCGTTATTATTTATTTTTACTCCACGATGGCGAATTAGGAGTTTATGAAAGTTTATTAAAAAAAACTATCAAGAGTAACTAAACACTAAAAATCTGAATAATTCATTCCTTTTAATTGTCTAATTTAGTTTATTTAAATAACTAAGTTTATATTACTTTGTTATGCGTAAACATCGTTGGTTTTTTATTCTTCATTAGATCTGATAAAATTATAACAAAATCTTTATTACTGTTATCTATTACTAGTACAAAATACTAAAATGAATGATACTAATGAGTTCTTTTCAATGTTGTTAACACTTACAACGTAAATTAATGAATAACCTGACACATTTATCATCAGGAAGTCGGCGTAGGGCTTGAAAGAGTCATTAATTAGAGCAACATCAGACGTCTAACTGTTACATTCATATTAATGAAAGTTACTTTAAAATAAGACACTAAATGTTAGATGAACTTAGACTTATAAAAAATAAACGCATTCAATATAATCTTTACTACACATAAAAATAAAATGCAAGGATTTATTAGGATCTTTAATTTTCGAAACTCTTAAGACTGTTCACTTAAAACAATGGATAGAATTCATAAACTTCTATTGGATTCATATATTTCTCACAAAAATTAATATGACCTGATATTCAAGCATTGACTGTTTTGCATATAAATAAACCGTTGTTATAAAAATGTAAAAATATACCAAAAAGGAACATTTCTTTGGAATAAAGCATGAAACACAATAAATTTCTGTTCTATCTCTACGCCTGTCTTTAAGCTGTCATGTCGAAGAGTAGATACAAATTTTTACATTGCGTCCACAGATACGAACCTATTTTAAGACTGGTTCATACTGGATTAAGAGAAATAAAAATCTACAATATTCTTGTGCAATGCTAAACATTTGTTACTTTGAAGTAGACATAAACCAAGCTGTAACAAAATTTAAATAGTAAACGCTATTTATCATAGTCTATACGAAAATAAATAAATTGAATACTATGCAAATTATTATATCTTGTATGTAATAACTATAAGTTTAAGAAATACGAGTAATTATTTAAATATAATTTTTTGATACAGAATATGAATCAGTATTAATATTAAATAATTAATACTATTTTCATAAATTTCAATAAACTATCATACATACATACATTCATTTATTAGCGTTCACAAAACTCTGTATGTTTTGCCGTTAAAATGTAATTTTTTTCATCACACATGAAATTATTACAATATTTAAATGACATAGTAAATGTTAAAAAAAGTCATATACTATATGAACAAAAAATACATTATAATATTACAGTCGGTGTATTTATCTAAACATTTAAAAGTATAATTATCTTCTTATATGTAAAGTAAATATTGCGCTTGCTTTGCGCTGGACAAAATCGTGAGCAAGACACCATTAAGGTTAGCGGAATCGGCATTTGCATGCTCGCTGGCTTTGTATTATGAGGCTCTTCACCGTGTCTTATGGCAGTTCCTAAATGTAGCGGTAAATCTTATGATGAATTCGCGACTCGGAACCTGCGTCTTATATACACATAAAGTTTTCCCGTCCACATGCGCTACGCAAATTAGACATGCCAAGCACAATGTTCTATATATGTATGCGAAGAAGTGACCGCGAGGGGACATTCCACTATGAATATTATTAAATCTTACTCAAAGGCGCTTTTGGAAAAGGAGGTACAAAATATGCTTCTCCAAAAAGAGTGACAAAGATTCTCCAGGGTGGGTGCTACAGGCGTCCATAGGCTATGGTTATTGCTTACCATCAAGCGGTCGGGATGATTATTTTCCAACAACAAAATTGTAAAGGTATTAATTAGAAAAAAAAATGAATAAAAAAAAACATCTTGTCATTTTATTAGCGCGTAGGTATCGTCCACACCTCTCTGTGGAATCGTTCTTTCCAAACAGATAATCAAATTTGATCATATTGATTTTTACCTAGTGGTAGTACCACCGCAGCGCCTACTTCTGGTATCAAACAGTGATGTGAGTACACCAATGTGTTCAGATTTGAAAGGAGTTGTAGCTAGAAAAACTACCGGGAAAATAAGATACGGTATATTATATTTCAAAGCGACGAGAACAATGTAAAGCTTTGTAGATCATCCTAGCAGAAGGCTAGTCACTTATCATTAGATGAACGTCCCGCTTGTTTCGACAGGAAGTAAAAATAAATAAATTAAAAAATGTGCACTCGATTAGGGTGGGGGTGTTTCTAAATATTGTAGTTTACACTATTCTCCTATTTTACACGGTATTGGGTATCAATGAGGCCGAAGGTGGTAAACCGTGCTGGCCCAGAATACAATAGCTCTCACATAGGTTGCAGCCTGAACACAACATATCCGATTTTATTTATGTATAGCAATAGATTTACAATACGAAAAGAGTCCGTCTGAGGCTGTTTTGAAAAGATCAAACAACAGTCCAACGACTACAATATTAAGTTCCAAAATAATACAAGGCAATCAGTTAACCGCCGTGCTATAAAGACAGTTAAATTTTATTATGAACTTATATTATATTGTCAAAAATCTTAAAATTTTATATTGTTTGTGCATATCTGTAGACGAAATACTATCATATTATCTAGTCTCAAGGTAACCACTTGTCTTGAAGCATTTGGTTACAAAAACTGTTGTCAGAAAATAAGTTTTTGTAAAGAAAAATTTTACTTTATTGTAAATTTACTATATTACGTCACAAAGACTGGCTGGATTGCTCGGAGGTTATATAGAATTATCTTTAACATTACTAAATTTTCATATAATTTTCACAAGTTCTGTTTATCATATAGCTATAAAAAAATAGTGCTGCAGTCTCAGATTTTACATAGCTTGAGAGTGGACCGTCCGTCTAGCATAGTAAGATAGAAATCTTCACTAAACTTTGAAAAGCAACCATATTTTATTCCATGTTTATTTACTATATATATTACTTAACTTATCCATATTAAAATTTATCTTTTCATACGAATAAAATTTCCTTTTTCTGTTATAATGGCCAATTTTTTATTTGTTTAAAAAACATTGCGGCTCTTAGTAATTGACTTGTTTGTTTAATAATGTTATAATTGCAATCCTATATATAGCCCAGCGGTACCGAACTATCTCAATATCTACGCGACATTAGTGGTTATGTATTTAAGTAATTACAGGCCGGGAGATTGACTGCGAATTGGCCAGGATTGGACCAGGTAAGGGCGACTGTGCACTAGTTCCAACAGACAAGGAATAATCACATTTTTACCGCCGAAAATCTTTAAACACACTTTTTTTGCTGTCTAAGAACTGCTTATGAAATTCTCTTATCGTGTTCACACATCTTCGCGATCCCATAAACAAAGATAATGCGCACCATATTAAAAGTGTAAAAATTGATTTCGAAGAGTTTGGTGTTTTTGTTTATTTGTATATAAAAAAATTTAAATATAAATAAATTGATGTGATCAGGTTTCCATCGTATGGTGTGAAATTCTATTGCTTAAACTTTATCGACGAAGATAAAGGGGTTGTCGTGCGCTCTATTATGCTTTTGAAATTTACAACCATCATTTGTTGCCTAATCGGGCGAGTGCATAAACGCCCTAAGAGCTCTTTCCCGTTATAATTGACCAGGGCACAGCGCACATGGGCGAGGTGTCAGGACGTTAGTACGTACGGACCGAGGTAACGCCCCAATACCACCTATAATTTCCCTCAATGCCCAATCCAGCAACCCTTCATCACGATCTTGTTTAACGAAATCAGTATTTTCAACAGAGCCTATACTTTGGACGTGGCTTAACATTGTAATAACCTATTTATAACTTGATTAAACACATTAAAAATCCTATTAAAGCAACATCGCGCTACAATCGCGTAATTACCGATTCATATTTGTTATAAACGTTCCATAAGTTTCGATGTATGCAGCTTCCGAACCGGCCACTGAAGCAGTCTCACGGTTTTATATTTATCTAAAAATAATTGGACACTTCCTTTTCGGTTTTTAACTAAACTAACAATTAAGTAGACAGAACAAATTGTTTATTATGGTTTTAAGCTTGCTTATTTTTATTTCAACTAAAATTTAATTACATATTATAGAAAACAAAGTAAATTTGAAGTTCATGCGAGTAAGTTTTTGGATGATACTTGTAACCAGTAGCAATAAACAATAGGTGAATCATGAATTTAAACACAATAGTAGGGTATTATTATTTAACTTTATAATCCGAATAGCCTGCTATGGCCGTTTTTTTAAAACGGACTATTAGAAATCATAGAAACGATTACGGTGTTAGGAAGCAGAGCAGCGGCAACATCAAAGGAAACCATTAGAGCAGTGGCAATGATCTCAACAAATTATAACGTCCATGAAATAGTAACAAATTTCGAAATACAGTAAATTTTAATGGTTGAATGAAAATTTAAACGAACATATAATGGATTTAACAAATTTATAATATTAAATAGTAGTGAATTGCTACTTTTATTATATCAACACAAAAGCAAACGGTTAAACACGGATCGACACAACTTCAAGTATAACAAACACTTTAGTTTTTGTATTCTCATTTATAATATTCGCACGTCGATAAGCGCAATACACCTCCTTTTCCAACAGTTAAAAAAAGTTATCATGATGTGTGGTTTACCTTCTTGCAGGTTCAAGGTTGCGACCATGATTTTGAAATATCATAAATCCAATCGGAGAAGCTCATCCGTAGAGTTGTTTTCTCACGAGTGTTCACAAAAAACAATCACAACATTTAAGCACTTATTATGCCCGCTATAAGTTTTACTATTCTCTATCTTTAATAGAAATGTATAAAAAAATATATATTTTCTTTTATGTATTTTGTAAGTGTTATGTTTGAGAGTCGTGTTTAGCATCCATCGATGTGGTCCTTTGTTATCCGTGTTGACAGTGTAAATATTCTCGGGAACTCGACTTGTATCGATGTATTTGTTTGACGGCCCGATTAAAAACCCTCTCGTACTTTGATTTTTAATCGCAGGATGTGTTATGTGTCCGGAGAATAAATTTCTTTTGAAAAAATCCATTGACTTTTTTCGTTTTTTTGTTTAACTAGTCTTCAATTTCGATCAACTTCTATTAGTGTCAGAACAACATATAATAAGCTTGAAAAGGTTGTTTTCATTTACTTTTATCCTCTTTTTCTTCCCAAGATATCTTTATTAATTTTTAAACTTAAACTTTATGGTACAATAAAGATAAAAATGTATGAATAATAATATCAATAGTAATAATTAACTATTCCAGTGATAATCTTTGCTGAACATGAATGTATAGTCACCAGTTAGTCAATGAAAGTGAAACACCGTAAACCAATAATTTTTAAACTGGCAACATAGCCTTGTTAACGCCTATAATTCAATGCAGTGTAAGCAGTTAAATGTTGTTATTAACTGCTTGTAAGTTAACCCGAATAATAATCTCGTTACACAGCAACTACGTTTACCGACAAGCTTGATTTCGCTCTGGACTTTTCTGTAAGATTTTTTTTTATTACAATTGGTGGTTTGCAAAAACACGAGGCTATAACAAAAATCATGTACATATTTAAATATATCTATTATCATAAATCTATAAAATGCAAAAGGTTTCGTTTGTTCGCTAATCACGTGAAAACTAGTAAATGTATCGACATGGGAACATGAGCATTATATTGGTTATAGGTTATTTATTTTTGGAATTTCATAGATCCTTCATCGTTTTATTTCTAATTAACTTTTGTGAACATTTTTATTCAGTATTATTTATATGGTTGCTACAGCAACGTTTGCTATAGAAAGTTATTTGCTGTTGCGGTTACTCTCAAGGAATATTTCAGACAAATTTTAAGTCTAATTTTATATTGCGGCCCGCCAAGCGGCCGAGGAACAACTAGTATAAAATATAAACAAAAGCCATACTTTTCTAAACCAAGGTCTTTATGATTTCTTTACAGCGCTATAAATTTTAATTGCATTTGTCGCATCGATATCGTAACTATTGTTGTGATGACCAAGTACATATCGTATCACCTTATGAAGATGAAGTCCAGATATCGATTGAAACCATTTGAGCGACAAGAGCTACAGTTATATTTTTCATTGTTTTTAGCATGATAGATTGGTTCAAGTTTTCGTACAACTATCTATTGTATGCTTGTGAAATACTTATCTAATAAACATAATCTACTTATTCCCTTAACTTGTTAGCGAATGAAACGAAGCGTCAATCCCAATTGGCAATTGTGAACGGTCACAAAAGGTGTCAACCTTGTTACTGAATAGGAAAAATGTTCGTGCAGAAAATCTTGGCCTGGGAAAATGGCCATCGCTTGCGTTCGCAGCACTGTACCGTGGCTAAAGCTCAATTGCACAATTAGCGTTGCCATCATTCTATCGCTTTCCGGATTCCCTCGGGATTGCTTTACAAACGGTAGCATTGTGCACGTTCGTAGTAAATGAAACTATAACAGTAATAATCATGATCGCTTCTACTGTAAATCTTTTTATTGTATGTTTCAACATATCACATAAGTGGATTAACTTTATGTTTCCTCACTTAATTTATATATGGTAGGAGTTTGTTGCCGGAGAACATTTAGGTAGGTACAACCACAGCGCCTTTTTCTGCTACCGAACAGTAGTGAGCAAACATTACTGTGTTCAGGTTTGAAAGGCGCTATAGCTAGTGATATCACTGGGGTAACAATACATAACATTTTATCTCGCAAGACGACGAGCACAATATGGTGCTGTATATAAACGTCACAACTAGCGCCACTTTGTTGGGCAGGAGTATGACTTACTATTAGGTGAACGTCCCGCTCTTCTCATCGCTGCTTAAAATAAAAAAAACTGTCATGTGATATTATGCAATTTTGTATAATAACACTTGAATGTCGCATAACATTAAATAATAACACTTGCATTTGGTTTATATTATCTACTCGCCCGCACCAGGCGCAAACGCTATTGCTTTTTTAACGTACTATTTATTCATTTATTACACATGTATAATTTTTATGAGAAATACTACATTCAAGTTATCACAAATATAAAATATTTTGTACATAAAGAGGTAGGTACAAAGTATGAAATGAGAGTTGCGTTCTAGCCACCGTTTGGAACGTGCGTTTACGCAGAGCTCCATGCTCTTAAAATTCTTGTAGTGACAAAAGAAGTTTTCATTTTAGTTAAAAGTTCGTGCACGTGTTCAAATTAGCATAAATTGGAAGAATTCCGCTTAATTGCTGAGAGCTTTTTATACAAGTGCTTTATTGGCAAAAAAAATTTTTTTGTAATTCCGCTTCTTTGTTAAGTGCTTAGCTTATCTGCAGGTACCTTCTAATACAATAATATCATAATTAACTCAACAAACTGGTAATTTTTTTTTAATAGATTTCAAATAGAATAGCACATTATTGTTATCAGTTTAAAAGTTACGTAAGTCCAAAAATTTCAATAAGTGTAGTAACTTTAAAATAAGTTCTTTCTTCACAATGTTTGCTGCAAATCATACTCCCGTGAAAAAGACTCAAAATTCGGTCTCCCAAAATATACTACCCACCGTCAGTGACGAAAAAGTAAATCGTAATCTCTCAGCAGACTATTTGTCATAGCAAACAACGGTAAGCAATGTTGCCTCAGAAATACTATCTGTTTCACCCCTTTCTAAGCATAATTTTATAAGTAAGGAAGCGGAAGCAAAAGCCTGCCTAGAAGGGGCCAAATGTTTACTTCGGGAATACCGCAACCGCAAAGCTGAAATAAGGGCTGGAGTAAAAATTAAGCATGTACCATTTGATGGGGACTCACATCGTACATATGCTGAAATCACAAAGATTTCAAAGGCTGACAGATTTTAAAAATGTCCTGAAGAGTCGAAATATTGCGTATCCTAACCAAACAGAGATGGTAAATCAGCCAATCTGTAGCGCCACAAGGCCGATGCATTCGACAATTGTTACGTCAGACAATAAAGAAGACATCAGCCAAGAGCTTATAGCAAAAATAAGAGGTGCTGTGGACGCAAAAAATAGTGGTATACGTGTGGATAGGTTGTGCAAAGGCAAAGGCCAGAAGGTCATTATAGGCTGCCACAACAAAGAAGAGATGCTAAAAATAAGCAAAACTATCATAAAGCAAAATCTCGCAGTTAAAGAGGTGGAAAATAGGAACCCGTTGATTGTAATAAAATACCTCCTGGCACTACATACAAATGAAGAACTTATAAAAGCCATAAAAAACCAAAATCGATACCTCTTGGCAGACATTAAAGAGGAAGAAACCAGAGTCGCGATTAAATATAGGCGGAGAGCAAGAAATCTGCATATAGTACACTTAGTTATGCAAGTGTCACCCAAAATTTGACGACGTCTCACTACGGCAGGTCGTGGTACATATAGACCTGCAAAGTCTATATGTAGAAGATCAGTCGCCATTAGTGCAATGCTCATTGTGTTTAGGTTATGCACACAGCAAGCGGCTCTGCAAAGACATCGTCGAGAAATACAGTCACTGCGGAGGCCCTCAGAAATGGGTTCAGCGTCAAGCTCGTCTTGAATCAACAAGGAACAAATATCGCCACTAGAAACAATACAAAACTATATAATGTGCTACAGGCAAACCTACAGAGGAAGCAGCCGGCCACCACGGAATTAATGATAGAAGTTGAAAAGAGAATAGCAGCTCTAGCGCTCAAGGTTATGCCGGACTTGCACCGATTAAAACCCCCACGATGTTCCACTTCGTCGCCTAATGGCGGGGTACAGGAATGCTTTCGCACCATCCGCAACCCTGCGGCACTAAAGATAATTAAAGCATACAGAACCGTTTCTCTCAATTCGGCCTTGATTCTATCAAGAATACTATCTCTCGATTTTAAAAAGCAGCTGCGCTCTATGAAATTAAGAGGAGGCGAGTGCCCCGAGCAAAATTAAAAGACAGGGAAGTAGAACAAGTCGCAGCATTTTGCTAAACTTTAAATCCGGCTGAACAAATGAGCCTGGAGTTCCAGAGACTCGAAAACAAAGTTCAGCTTGATAATCATATTATGCAAACGATCCGTATTTTCACGGATGGCAGTAAAATTGACAGCAGTGTTGAAGCAGCGCTATCCGTGTGGACTAACGATGTTGAAACTAAAACCATCAAATAGAAACTGTCGCCGTATCGCACAGTTTACCAGGCAGAACTTCTGGCCATCAGTGAAGCTGCTAAATTAGTAGCAGTTAACAAGTAAAGAAAAGAGTTTCGGAATATACAGTGACTAACAATCAACATTGGAACCGGTTGTAAACAACGAATCAACGCACCTCTTGACTATACAATCGCGAACAATTAACAGGTAACGAAAGAGCTGATCATCTTGCTAAAGAGGCAGCGCAAAAGTAAAAAACTAAGCCAAAATACGACTTGTGCCTGATTTCATTCATGAAACGTCAAATCCATACAGACACGTTGGAATAATGGAACCGACACTATAAAGAAGATATGACAGCCAGTATCATCAAGCGCTTTCTTCCGGGTGCCACTGAGGCATATGGACTCATAAAAGAAATAAAAATAAACAAATTACTCATACAAATGCTCACAGGTTATTGTCGATTTTCGGAGTACTTGTTTTGCTTCAAGTGCAAGAATAGTCCACAATTTCTCTGCAATCCCTTACAAGAAGAAACAATCATACACCTGATTGTGGAGTGCCCGATGTGTTCGGAAGAAAACGAACAGATCTACAAATGGAGTTAGACACAATAATAGATATAAGAAAATTAAGTTACTTAATTAGCAATCAGGAAATTAGGAATAACTTACTACAATTTTGTAGATACGTTGTACAGAGAACTGTAAATAGAAATAAGTGATTTTAAATAAGCGTGTAAATTCTTTATGGCACTTATTATATATGTAGATAAGAACTCTGACCCGAACTTTAATAAAACATATTTGTTGAAGATAAATGAATATATCTATCAGTATAATATACTATTATATATATTATATAATATAATAGTATAATCATCAAGATCAGCCGATAAACGACGGCAATTGGTCAACCAAAAACAGTATGCATGCATACAGACAACTGCAAACATTTCTTTTCTCTAAGTATAAGACGTCCGCAAGTCTTGAGAGGTGACCGCTGCGTTCTCACCTTGAGTTATGTTCCAAGGATGCGCCCGTCAACGCCCAGCTATTAAAGTGGTAGTCAAGACCTTCCGGGAATCTCGGAAGCCTCTCGTCTCTCGCCTCCACCCGTCAATCCACTGTATTGCCACATAAAACAACCATTACACAAATCTCTGCAGTGAGCGACAAGAGATATATGCGGACCAAATATCACGATCAAAAGAAATGAAACTTAAATTAAAATTTGCTACTTAAAAATAGCAACGAAGAAAAAATAACAAACGTACATCAGTGCGCGTGCGTTATTCAAGTCTATCTCTTTCGGTTTTTCTTTTTTTTCAATTTAACATGAAAGAAAAAAGGCATTCGTATCCCTGGATTAAATCTCAATGTTATCTTTGAATTTATTTTTCTCTTATACAATTATCCAAAGGATGTCTGCCTTTATATAAATGTAGTTGAGACTGGTAGAAAATTTATTATTAAATGTATTTTCAGGGCACTGTAGACGTCATATGGTAGTTTTTCATTGCCTTTGTAAAGGTAAATATATGTCTTTTTTTATTAAGCTTTTTTTTAAAATTTTACGATCTGAAATTATCTATATTAGTTTTAACTGTTTGGGGACAAACGAATCTACAAACTAAGGCAGTTTTGACCTCTGTAATCCCATTCAGATGTCCTTATTATTCCTCGTCTACCGGTCTATTAAATCGTGCTGCGACTTTGAGAGTATTCCTGGACAAAACTAAGCAGCCATAAATAACGTGAAGCGAGAGTCGGCTAATGAAATATGATGGCATGGAGTGCGAGGTTCATAATGGCGGGTGGCTCGGCGCTGCACTGGCTTCGCGCCGCGGGCTCGTCGATCCAGTGTTCCACTCTGGACCTTAATAGCTCTGTATTTGTTGAAAAACAATGAATGGAACCATAAAACACATTAAAATATTATGAAGAAAACGCGTTTAAACAAAACATGGGACAGCTTTGTTGCAGCTTATTACACTTTTTATAACTTTTACTCTACCAAAGTACATATGATTTTTAATTAACAATAAGCTTCAGGTTTTTATGGCAAGTGTACCTTTGCATGGATTGCTACTTCGCATAGTTTAGTCGTATCGGTGTACATAAAAAGTATTGCAATTTTTAGATGACTCATCAACTAACGAACGGACACCACGACTAAGCTTTTTGTTTAGTCTTTTTTATTTTTAGTGCCATCTAAACATGATGAACGTTTAAAATGAAATAATAAAGACGATAATACAATTAATCGACGTAAAGATAGATATTTCAGTTCGTTGTTGTTAGTGAATAGATTTAAAAGAATATGTATATATACATAAATTTAAGTTTCAACAAAAAGCTAGGGAATATTACTAATCTCTTATTTGCATTCTTTTTTTCAATAAAATAATAATACAAATTATTAGGTTATTAAACCATTATAATTCAGAGTAAACTCTGCAGAAAAAATATTTAACCAATAACAGTTTAGCAAGAAGATGTAGTTAAATTTAACTTAAAACATATAATTAATGTATCTATGTATTAAATGATGGTAAATCTATGTATATTATTAATGGTAGTAAACAAATTTGAAAATTTTAAGAAATTTTATGTCAAAAATTTTCATTACTGAAGTAAATTGCACGCGATGTCTAGTGAAAAGATTCAAGCTATATCATCGGCAGATAATGAAAAACTAAGCGGGGAGAATTGGTTCTGATTGGATCAAGTGCAATCCAAACCTGAGCTTTGTCTCCGTGTTAGTTGGTGATGTACAAAGAAGCCAGCGCCGGCGCATGCGAATAGTAATGCGTCCCCTCTTGCATCAGCGACCGCTGAGCCAGGAGTCAACGACACCTGGAGGCGAGTCATCGCCGTCATCGCCCAACCGCGACTCGCTCGCCGAAAATGGTATTAAACGACCCGAAAGCAACACCATATTTGGTTATAATAGGACTTGAAATTGAATATACGCTGCGATGAAAAGAACTGTAGTGAAATGCTCTCGAGCGAAGCTCTTTTAACGATTGAATTGATAACATTTTCGTGGACATATTTTTCTCTTTCTGTTTGTATTATAGCAGAGCGAGCAATCTTTATTTTTTATCATCTCTTTGACGGTACGACTGTCAGACAATGATGTAACAATCAAAAATTAGGTATAAAGAATTTTTAATCTTATTTCAGGACCAAAGATGACAAACATTCTTCAATTAAAGTTTTCTTTAAACTTCGTAACTAAATTATAGTGCATATTTCTGTGCATATAGTATTATATAAAAAATTCTCATATAGAAGTGAAACCAATAATTATTCTATTTTATAACAGTGATATCATAATAAAAGTAAAAAAAAAACAGTTCGCATGGAGCGATCCAATCGTACCCTCGTATAGTAAATTCACCCGTTTGTTTACGTCGTGCAGCATAATAGAGTTGTTAAATGGAAAAGAACATTCGTTCGCGGGAATCGGAGGATCACGAAGTACGTGCGTCACGTAAACGAATCACAATGCGGGCTGATTAAGTGAAAGAACAACTACCTTGTAATATCTGTCGGTTAAGAATTAGACTAAGGTAACCTCTACCGTCGTAGCGAACTTCGAAAATGGAGGTTCTAATCGCTCAATAACAACACTCAAGATAAAAGAAAAATACAAAATCATCTAGAATTTGCAATAGCACAGGCACCTGGAGAAGGTCTTATATGTGCTCTGACCTTGTCCACCGGTGCGTTTCTTAAGAGATTCGAAGCTTCTATCACCTTACTGAGGGTATCTTCCAAAAAGGTTTCAACGGATAGAAAATATTACCCTATCTTCTCTTCGGAAACAGGGTATCTATTAAAGATTTCTCCTCGATATATAAAAAAGGTGAATCGTAGGGAATCGGTTCAGGAGTGTCTTCCAGGGAGTTCGCCTATGACAGCTTATCAAAATTTGATCGCTGCCGCGGCTCTCACGAGCGCCGAACTGGTGAAGTCACGTACAGTCGCGTGCACTACGTTGAAAGAACGTAAAGACGCGCCTAAACTAATATATAACTATAGATAAATAGTTAACAGTTTTTAAGACATAATAGTGACAACCAAAAAAAACTATACCATTACCTAATAAACAAAATAACAAAATAAGAAAGAATAATTACAACGAATTAGTAAAGAAATAGTTTGCAACATTATCATCAAACACATACACAACAATCTTATTTGTTAGTAAACTTACATAGTTATATGACTAGTTATTTATATGTGTTGAATGATATTATTACTTTTAATCGTGCTGGTAGACCAACCCTATTGCCAGACATTCCTCTCTGTAAAATAGTAGCGTACAAACATTACTGTATTTCGGTTACAAAGACGCTGTAGCTAGTAAAATTACTAGGAATTGACTTGTGTCTAGAAGTAATAAGTAGAATGTGATGTTTAACACACTAATTAGCGCCGCATTGTTGAGAGTAAGTTTACTGGTGGTCAGTCTGTGTTATCGGAGACCGTCTAGGTATGCACCACCGCAGCTTCTATTCCTGCCGCCAAACAGTAATGTGCAAATATTACTGAATTTCGATTAAAAAGGCGCTGTAGCTAGTGAAATTACTAGGGTAACGAAACAACATTTTGTCTCAAGGCGACGAGCGCAATGTGGCGTTGTATGTATCATCCTAATTAACAACACGTTGTTATGAGCACGCGTATCACTTACCATTAGGAGAACGTCCCGCTCGTCTCGTTGGTTCAATAAATACAAAAAAAAAGGAGAAAATAAGAATAAGAGAATTAGGGGAATAACTAGTGAAATAATAAAAAAAAATCTCTTCTAAAATAAGCAATATGGATGCACCTTTAGGTTCACAAGTTTTCTAAATATACATGCACGTGACTGTACATCTCTTTCGAATGCTACAAGATGCGCCGCCCGACTTTATGAGTAAGGCTTTATCTGACCACTTTATGTACATTCGTTTCCCTCTCAAGTTTTGTACTTATCCGTTTAGAATCTATTTTATTCAAAGGGTGCTTTAATACAATAATAGAATGTTGTGTATTATTGTATTAAAGCATTCAATTTAGTTTTATATTAACTGCATTAGGTTAATACTTGACCTCGATTTTACATGATGTTAACTGAAAATGTGGGCTTGGATAGTGGAAGCCTATACGCCCAAAATATTTTGCTCTCATATGTAGGCAATCGCACCACTGCAATATAGTTATGGCGCAACTTACCAGGTGGGTTCGTAAAAACCTTACCACAAAACAAACTCCACAACTTTGGCTCCGAAATCAGATAAAAGACCTTAATATTACAAGTAACAAGGCAATTGCTTAGCTACTACATCACGTAAGTTATTATCTATTATCTTATGATATTGTCACCACGAATTACCAAGCGTTAATTACTTAGTTTAGAAGTGCGATTGTATGAGTTATGCTACTAAAGAAGACGAGTTCAAACTCCACTAAACTTGAGCTTTCGGTGTACGAAAACATTGTAAGGAAACCGATATTCTCTAAAGACAGCTATCACGGACATATGACATCCGCCAATCCGCCTTATGGAACTCGGGACCTTCTTCAGAAAGGTCCCGAGTTCCATAAGGGGGAAACTTACTACGGGCTGTTGATTATCTTTATATATTAAGTATTACTTTCTGCACCAGGGATGACAAATTTTATCTTTAATTATAAATATTATAAAATATCTTAACGGCTGTGTCATTATTACATCGATAAAAAATAATGAGTTACTTTTATTACATCACTTTTTGGGCTTATGGTCAGTTAACAAAAATAACGAAATAATAAAAAAGTATCTTTGTATATAAAAAAACTTTAAGATGGAATTTCAGATGTATAAGAAACCTAATTAAGCTATTAGGCATAATGCACATTGTGCTGTGTCTGTTTTTTATTATCAAATATTATTAATTTACTTTTAACACCGAACATGAAAAACTGTCTGATAACGAAAAATTTAGATGTTGTAGTTTTCAATGTTTTGATTTTCATAGCAGTAATAATTTATGAGAAAATTTCTAAAAATCAAACGAAATGTTAAAAAGTACCGAGCATCGCGACAAGCAAGAAAATTATTCAATAAATGTATATATACTGTTACCACCGACGCATTCTCTATAATTTTAAAACTAATAAATCAAGATTATGTCGCATGCACAGGATTTGCAAGTTGCATGATTTATTTCTTCTTAAACTACATCAAATGGTGCTTCTACATTGTTGTATAATAGCGATGATTAGTAGCCGCATTCTAATGGTGAGGGTTGGCGGTGTCATTGGACCCCAGCTGCGGTGAAATGTTCCGCTTCCGCTAAAACCCGGTAAATAAAATCAATTAGCGCAACTGCCGCCGTCGCTACGACGCCATTTGCTCAGCGAACCCCTTAGATGCATCTTTTACAAAGTTCACGTTAATTGCAACAGCTTATTTACATACTGATGATAAAAGGAAAATAACGGGCTTATATTATTATTCAAATTACCCTTATATAGTATCCAATTGTGTTCTATAACTAAACAGCAACAATACGTTTGCCATTACTCAGTTGACGTCTATTGTCTCATCTATATTTATTATAATATTTTCGCATAACTCGCGTGTTAAAATTCAGTAATGGAGAGCATGGACACAATATTACAAGATATAAACGTCTGTTCATTTCAAAGGAAGGCATTTAATAAAGACGGCCACGTCATGGTATTGGCACCGCGTCGCCGGTGGCACCGGATGAGCGTAGCAACCGGACGATTGTCTCGCGACCGTCGTAAATAAGTCGCTCTGTGTCCGGTGTATCATTCGAATACAGAGTCGTTCGGTAAAGCTAGTGAATCCTTACGTCCTACGCGTCCTGCTCAAGAACGCGCGACGATAAGCTCGCTGCCTCTGCACTTCGTCTCCTACTTATTAGCATCCGTTGTATCAAATAAGCATGCATGTTACGCCGAAGGATCAATCCGAAACGACGAAAAGCATTACCACAATGAGTCCTCTCGGTTGCGTCTGCAGGAAGCATTTTCCGCGCGTTGCATACGGATGAGCGTGGCGTGTGCCCGACCGTCGGCGTCCCATCCGTCTCATCTATCCGTCAGCGTCGAACACATTGTAAAATATAATAATCCCGATACATGCTCACCTGCATACTAGTACGTACTTACGTTGAATATACCTGGCCGTTTGATTCATTTAATGACTATCTCGAGCGCAAGACCGGCGATTAATTCCAGCGAAGCACAAACAATGGACACGTGATATAAATAGCTTGAATAAATGTAATATGGCGGTTTTTTCTTGGTCTATTTTATTGACCGAACGCTCTCTTTACAAGGGTGCATCGAGGGCGGGTGTAGATCGTGCGACGCCAAAGCATAGCCGGGACCCGATAGCATCGCGCTCCGCGCTCTATAAATAGATGGGCAGACCCTTGAACCAGCCGCGGTCGTCACAGCACGCCTCAAAGGGCCCCAACTGCACTCGTACATTTATCTCGATGCTTATTTTGTGTTGTTTGCTTGATTGATTTATCTTTTGCGCTTTAATTTACAAAGAAAACCTTTTACGCTCTTAACCCCGGGCAATAATTGTAAAGGTTGTGTATAATAGTGCAAATGTCGACCTGAAATATTCGTAATCACTTTTGAGATATTTATTTAAACGTTTATGTTATTATTGCATTGGTCTTTGGGTATTCTGCCCGTTTGTAGTCTTAATTATTACTTCTTTCCGTAGAGGTGGAAGTGAGCAACCCTGTACGTGCTGGGTACCGCAACAATTGACCATAAAACACGAGGGGCTAGTTGCAGTTTCTCGCTTGTTGGCTTTCGTTCGCACTTGCGCGCGGTGGCCTTTTTTCCCCTTGATTAGAGTAAAAGATGCGCAACCGGTCGGCGGGCGAAGGCTGCGGCAGGGACGCCATACCCTCGCCGCTCGGCCGCATATCCAGCGTCGGTCGCGGTGCCCGCTAATGATGTCCTTCACAGTACTCCTAATTGGACGAACGCCGACCACTCGTCACGAAAAAAAAACGCCAAGAGCGAACACATTGTTTCTTACCGTTCATACTCAATCGTTAAATCAAACTTTTCAGTTGTAATTTCAACGTATTTAAGCGCCTTTGGCATGCGCACATCTCGACAAAAGTTTGATGCGCTCTTTCTTGTTTTTCCTTATCGAGATGTTTGTAGTATGAATTTAAAGTAAATTACTTCTCGGTAACATGTAATGAATGCTTTTTTCGTACTGCTACCACAGAAGTAATAAAATTGGATGTTTGTAATTTCGCAATGGGAATGGTATTGTACATATACAATAAGTTGAATTATTTTGATTACTTTTTGGTTTTCTACATTATGGTTTGCAGACCTTACAATTTCCTTTATCTTATAAATAAGGAAAAACATTAGAGGAAGAATTTAAAATATTTTCGATGCGAAAAAGTGTTTATGGATCTTTATTGGCAGTTCAATTACATGTATTTGTTTTACAAGCAACGATGAAAGTACACCTTTTTGAGTTTGATCTTTACAGTAGCTCTCAACTGAAGACCAGATTTTCTCTGACAATATCCGTTACGTACAACAGGTGTAGTTCATAACAAATGCGATTATGTCAAGAACACGTTCACGACAAGAATTGCCCTCTAATAACGGACGAGTCGTGGATTGTCGCTGATTGCAGACGCACTGAAGCTTTCTACGTAGCTGTAAATAATAACAAAATTGTTTTCTTATCAGCAAACTACAACTTTTTATTCTCTGCGATTTTTTTGTACTAAGAATAATATTATAATTAATTAAAAATGTCTAACCATTTTTAGGTATATAAGAACAACACCAATTTCATTAAGTGCAAATAACTTGAAGTAGTTAAAGACAATTTTAGTAATATTTCCATAAATAACGTTCTTTTTATATGTGAAAGGAGAGTAGATCTTACGCGCCCTCACACATCTTACTCAACACTATAGATCTATTTTTCATCACCATCATTATCTCAAACTATGGAAGTACACTGCTTGATATAGATCTCCTGTAATAGTCTACATTTATTACTGAAGTATGCATGATTCAGTAAAAACCGCTAAAGTGAAACAAAACTTTGAATGCCAAACCTAAAGCGTAACCAGGTCAAAAGTACTTTATTTTAAACCTAAGATCTTCAGATGAGCACTTCACGGTGTTCATCCAATTGATTTTTAATCGTCATGAAGAAAGCTTTGTGATTTTTAAAATGTATTCTATTTATTATAATACAGTTGTGTATGATCCCAAAAAAAGACACCCTTCTCCAATTTGTTGTCATTCTTCACGAAAGAACTTCACAAGAGAACGAAGCTGTAAAAATAGTTTAATACAACATTTACTAATAAACGTAAATTCAATTGATAAAAAAAATTAGTTTATGTTTAGGTTTGTCAAATTATTTATTATAAAAAAAACTTTATTGATTAATTTGATAATACTTTATTGCTCACATTAATGCAAATACAGTCAATTGAATACGTTTAAATTATAAAACTAAATTTATAATCTAAATGTAGGCAAGGGCGGCTTTATCGCTATAAGCGATCTGTCCAGACATCCCTGTAGGGCAGAAGAGGTAAAATAAAAAATTAATAGAAAGGTAACAAGAAAAGTCTACTAGTACTAATAAAGATATAAAAGTAAACATAAGCAATACAAAAACATATTATGCCTCTTTACCCCCAAACGGATAAAATGCGTTGAAATTAAACGGAAAAATTAACAGCACGTTGTGAATCTTTGTATTGGAAAATAAATAGAATATGTCTAACAACAGCAATCCAAAGAATACAGTGCAAACAGAAAATAAATAATAAACAGTTGTATCGGATTGTAGTTTTAAAATAATGTTTGTTATTTCAATTATTTCTTTTGTTGATAGTACCGGTAAAAATACTTGTAAATATGATTGAGTCATAAATAAAACTTTTAGAATTGTCCTGATTTCAAAACTAATAAGTAAGGTTTATGTTATATCAATATTGCTCCAAAGCACGGATAAGACGATTATACAAAGTCAAAAACTCCCAAATTTACGACCCTCGATGCCGCTCTTCATAGTCTTCCATTTAAATAAATGACTACATTAATAAATAAAATATGATGTAGCTATAGAAGTTTTTATTCCTCAAAGAGAAAGAATTTGGATTAATATTTTTTACCTGTCGTACCATTGTTTCTTTTTCTTGTTTAATCTCGCAGCCGTCATGTTTGTATTGCATAGTTGTGGATCTGTTTTATTCTTTATCTCAATCCTCCGCTTTACCACATGACACAAGTTACAAGCTCTGCATTTAAACAGCAATTTATTTTATTATTCATCCAATTAAACCTGTTGTATTACAATGTGTTAATAAGATAGTATTATGTTACACTTCGCATATCCACTCGTGGCAGGTTAATAACCGATTGCCGTGTTTTGTGGACCTGTAATTTATTACGCGAAGATTTATATTTGGATCCAAATTGGTTCGAATTATTACCGACGCAATTTTATTTGTTCTAAATGAACCGGTGTAGTCTCAATTTAGACTTAATATTGTTATTTATGATCACTACGATATTTAAGTTTATTTTGTTTTAACATCCTGGAAGATTCACAGCTCATACGGTAATGGAACTTAATTAAGCAACTACGCCGTTTAAGACATTGTGGAAGTTATTTTTATTTTAACTTTTATACAACAAGCTAATATTTGATCCGTTGCACATCTGATTTTGGGAGTACTCGCTTAGAATACTTAGATTCTCGTATCTTGATAGCTGAAACAACAATACTGTTATGGCGTCTGATTTGGAATATGAAGATGGCAGCTTCCACAGCAGTTACTCCCGGAATGAAACCAGGGACCTCTGTGTTCCTAGCACAGTCGCTGTGCTATGAAAGCAGTTAAGAATAAGTGCAAAATTATACTTCTGGCACGTTTCGTGCATCATAAAGCGTCAGATTGCTACGTGGCCAGCAATTCATTTAATTTAATAGCTTGTCATTTTAATTGTCCACTCGGAGCTCCCTTTGTCAATCGGCCATCCTTATATGTACTTGAATCAATCATTGTTTCATACGTACATTGCATTTGGGGTAGTCGTGTCACGCGTGAAATTTAACCGCTACGTTACAGCGACCTTTTATTGCGTTGTAAATAAGATGATTTGCCGTTATGAATATATATTTACACTCAATACGGGTTGCCCATGTGTAATTAGTTTTACTCTAAAAAACAACCATAATATTTACTGATATACTTACGCTATCGATATTTCGTTATATGTTTTAAAACATTGTATGTTTTATTGCTTGTACTATGCACCTTGTATTTCTGCTGCTTAGAGTTGCTGTGTAATTAACTGGGGTAAAAAGATTCATAAACTTCTCAAAGCGGCGACTACAATAGGATCCTTACATCTTTTTTTTAATAGTCATATTATTAGCCAAGTAATTCGCTTTCTGATGGTAAATACCTATTTACCATAAGGTGGCGTACTACACGTCTCGTTACGTAGACGTGTATTATAAAAACTGTTTGTTAGACCATTTGAAAGATATTTGTCAATATAGTTTTAACATACGTTAATTTAATAAGTTATCCGATCATAGGTTTAAATGGAACCTTATATAGTTACATTGACATAACGATAGCCGTCGTTTGAGCCCAGGTCGTGTCACTTCAATGGACAGGGGCGGACTGGCGGCGACGATAAGTCGTCGATCGGGAAGCTTCCTGGACGTCCCGGATAATGTCTGTGCCTTGTTCCAGCCATCGATGCGGCTTAACTAATGAAGATTTAAATCGTCGCTGGTGCAAGCCGAGCCCCGTTTTGCATCCTTCAATCTATCACACAAAGGTACTTAATAAAATTTAAACAATATTAAAATAATTTTTTAATTTATGAAATAGCTAATTAATGAATATATTTTAACTTTTTTTTCTATGGACTAACAAAATATTAATTTCACATGGTTCTAACTGACAATGAGACTGAAATGTCAGGGATGCTCATTAAGAATTCGCTGGCTTTCATGACGGCAGATTTACAATATCATGCAAACTTCATAGTATCCATTATTTATCATTGTTGTCTTTGGTATGTAAAGTCAGCTCATAACAATAGTAAACCGCGTGTTCGACTATAATATTGAAGAGAAACATTTTTTACATACAGTTTATACTTGAAAAACATTTTCTGTTTAAAATAATTATGTCCATTATCTTATCGTAACTTGCATATCGTAAGATTAATCACATTTATTTGTTTTTATTGCCAGGGCTTAATAGAATATTTGGTGCGAGTATGGAAGAAGCCGCCGCTGGTGTTTTGCGACTACCACGGTCACTCTCGCAAGAAGAATGTGTTCTTCTACGGTTGCGCGGCCGCGGAGAGCTGGTGCAGCAGCGACCGGCTCACGCCCGACGAACCCGTTAAATACCTTGTGAGTTGCACGACCAAATGCGAACGCTCGCCCGCTATTCACGCTATTTAGTAATGAGCTGTACACCGTGCAAGGCGCCATTCGTATGCAACCACCATGCTCCGCGATATCGTAAATCCATTCGCACATCTCGGAATCGGTACTGTTACGCTGCTACATCACAGTGCGGATGTACCAATGCCGTTTGTAATTACACACATTCTTACTCTACCCGCAAATGTACATTATTTATGCTGTTTCGTTACTACGCAAGAATTGTAAATACCTGCATTACGTTGCACGGGGTATGGCGTTGCACGTATTAAACCGGCATTCAGTGTAGAAAATCAAGTTTTGCATGGTTATAGTCGCCAATGCCGTCGGACGGAGAGCAATGAAACTTTATATCTGAATGTCAAGATCAAAACATCGGAAGTTGTATATTACGTACGATTAAAGTTATCAGCATACGAATATTACAAGTGTGTATACTCTCTAATTAAAATTCGGTGTTATCTATAATTATATGCAAAT
Organism: Ornithoptera priamus; assembly: GCA_029034505.1. Taxonomy (NCBI): domain Eukaryota; kingdom Metazoa; phylum Arthropoda; class Insecta; order Lepidoptera; family Papilionidae; genus Ornithoptera; species Ornithoptera priamus. Next base: position 909,506 of record JARDWD010000627.1, on the reverse strand, counting down.
TTACAGATTGTATGGCTCGGTACGGCTTCTCTATTTCCGTTATCTAAGTATAAGGTTTAAGAATATTTTTTCCTGTCGAATAGTGATTTATGTAATGAAATTACTTGATTAATAAGATGTGAAGAGTTGTGATTCGGAGAGAGAAGTACATTAGCGAAGCTGCAGAGAATTGTGAATTTAATATTATCGGTGGTAATGTCTCTGTTGCCGAAGACTGTCTAGGTGAGTACAACCGCAGCATCTATCCCTGCCGCCAAACAATATTGTGCAAACATTAAATGTTCTGGTTTGAAGGGCACTGTAGCTAGTGTAATTGCTGGGGTAACGAGACTCAATATTTAACGTCTCAGACAACCAGCGCGGTGTGATGCAGTATATATCACTCTAACTAGTGCGATGTTATTATGGTCAGGCGTATCACTTACCATCAGGTGAACGTTCCGCTCGTCACGCCGCTTAATTAAATAAAAAATAAATGGGCTGTAACGTGTCTATAGTATGTTACTTTGACGCGCGAATTAGTTACTACAAATTAATACAGTTATATAAAATGGACGATGTGTAAACGTTTTCGCTTGTATCAGATGCTGCCGGCGCTGATGCACAGAATCTCTGGAGCGTTCGCTTTGGGGTCTTGTTCGTTTCGCGTGGAGCGCGAACGTGAGAGCACGGCGCGCGTCACTGTGTGGAGGCACCTCGCGGTCGCTCGCTCGTACACCATGGAGGCTTCCTTCTGCGGCTTCGACCAAGGCCCGTACAAGGTGAACGAATTAAAAAAGATAACACACACAAACCCAAAAACAAAATCTACAGCTAAATAACATAAAACACTAATTTTAAAACAATCATAACTCTTAAAAATAAAATATTATTACTGATAACTCTCGGTTTCGCTGGTGATAGATCTCTGTTACCGAGAACCATCTAGGTAAGTATCATTATCTTATGTCTCAGACGACGAGCGCAATGTGATGCAATATATATCATTCTAACTTGCCACATTCTTATGGGCAGACGTATCACTCATCATCAGGTGAACGTCGCGTTCATCTCGTCGCCTAATTAATTAAAAAAAATATTACTGTATATAGCAACACCTCTTTACGAGGACAAACAGTACTGTGCAAACATTACCTTGATCTTATATGAACGGTGATATATATACTGAAATTACTGAGGTTTGTGGTATGTCACACTAACCATGAGGTGAACGTACTCCTCATCTCGTCGAATACAAATGTATACTATGTAAATCGTTATAAAAATGCTAAATTTATTAAGTGTTTACTATGTACATTTTTAAGTCAATTGCACGAGGTTCTGTTCATGTCTTATCACTATTAGAACTCGAGTAAAATGCTATTAAAATTTTATAGTTTCTTTTAACACGAGTATGGTTGAAACCTGTTCACCGGGTATACTAACTAATGGTATTAGATACATATAAATACATCCCGTGGCAATAAAATCTTCTTTAGAGCCTCCCAATTAAAGTAAGCAGTGATTTGAATGTTTATATAAACTAGATAATATGATCCTTTCAGAGATGACTGGTTTCTTGATATATTTTCATGATAGGCCAATTACGACCATTAATATTTCCGTAATACACTGTTTAGTTACCTTCTCACACAATCTCGGTTTCAATTCCATGCCTACATTACTAGCGGAATATGTTTGGTAGTAACATTTATCAAATCCACCATACAATCTTCCACTCTTGCTGCCATCCTGCTGCCATAGTAACATTGCATAGCAGTTATACATATCGAGACAGAGTATTGTGCACATGCAAATTTCCATATAAAATTAAAATGTTAAACTCATATATATAAATAAACTTACTTCATTGCACAGTATATTTAGCCCAAGTACATGGTGCAAATTCAAATATACATACATACATATCACGCCTCGTTCCCAGTGGGGTTGACAGAATCCACCTCTCTCCACTTGCTACGATCCTGGCACAGCTCTCTCGCTTCCTCCACTTTCATGAGCGTCTTCATGCATGTTCGTTGGTTGCAAGTACTCCTGACCCGGCCTTTCTTTAGCACATCTTCGATTTGATCGAAATATGTCTGCTTAGGAAGACCTGCACCAATTTTCGTTAATCTTCTTGCATCCATTCTTGCAACATGGCCGAATCATCTAAGCATCCCTTTGTCTATCTTTATCACTACATCTTCAACCACGCCGCACCGCTCCCTTATCACGTTGTTCCTCACTTTGTTCATAAGCTGCACTCCAGTTATACTTCTCAGACTCCTCATCTCCACAGCGTTAATCCTACTTTCATGTTCCTTCTGCCATACCCAATATGCACTACCGTACATTAGTATGAGGATCAACACGCCTCTATACACAGCCAGTCGTGCTCTTTGTGATACGTTCCGGCTATTCATAAAGTTATGAAGTGCCCCAATCACTTTATTCCCTTTCAAAACTCTTCTTTCAATATCACCATCACACTTGTCAACTCTCGTAAACTGTGAACCCAGATATACAAATTCTTTCACTTGTTCCACTTTTTGTCCCTCAATCATAATGTCACAATTTGTCATACATATAGTTTGTCAAATATCATATAACGTTAATTTATTTTAATTGCCGTGAAATTACTAGAATAATGTCATACCATGGATTTACCAGGAATCTCATCTGGTCAATGTCTTGAAAGAAAAATGGCGTATCTATATTAATGCGTTATTTTTAAAGGAATCGATAATTACAGATCTCGGACACGTAATGTTTCACTTAGTTTTCAGTTACAAATGATTGCGTGGCTCAAGATTAATGATATCGGCATTGGGTACGTAACCGTAGGGCAATACATCTACCGGCGTCCGGCCCCTTGCCTTTTAGATCGCTGAGATAAGTTTTGCAATAAATCAGCCATCTGCGTTATGTGTGAAGACGTTTCCATAATATTACTTTAATACGCCGCATTCACGATGTAATCGCTCTACACGCTACCCAGTAGCTCTACGAGACCACAATTATTATTTCTGTTCTGTTATAAATCATTTCTAACATCTTCTAACTGAGAAAAATATTATGTTTTTGTTTGTCTCGAATATACTTTTTTCAATTAGAAATTATAAGTCATTTATATATAGAGAAGATATCCAGAGATCTCTGAAACTATTAGACGTAAACACTTAAAATTTGGTAGAAATATTGTTTCTGGCATTTAGAGGTCAGCTGAGATTGGATTTTACAAAATTCATTCCCCAAAGAGAGTTTCAGGGGTGCTAAGGCCAGCAAAGCAGGCAGGGAACGCCGAGTTTCATGATATATTATATACATTACAGGTCATCATAAGAAATTAGTAAATCGATTTAATGCTTAATTAAAAGAATAGACTTTTAATTTTTAAAAACAAGGAAATATTTTTAATTATTATTAACACTGCAGAACTTTTTGCCTTCTGTTAGATAAATCAATGTTGATACGCTAATAATCAAGTTTGTTTATAACAACTTTTTAGTAAAACAAATCGCTATCTAATTTACAAATTTTCTTCTGGTGCAAGGAAGCCATTATTGGATATTCACAAATTTTATTTACACATAAAAAACATAGGAAAACAATTTACCTCTAATACACTGGGGCAATACGAGTAATGCGTCGCCATTTTCTACTGCAATTGTGACAGGAATAATTAATCAAGATGTTCCTTGAAGAATCTTACATAGAAGCTATTAGAAAAGCTATCGCTGCTTTATCGACATATTCTGTCAGGAAATAAAAAGTTGCTCGAGTAAGAAATGCGTACTTGATTATTTATAATTATGACCAAAGTAAGATATATTAATAAATCAAATGAAAGCTTAAAAATGTTCGAAATATTGAAGCAGTGGGCCATACGTTGAGATGTCTAAACACCTAAAATTCTTAAGACAAAATATAAGACCTGAGATTACTCATAATGTCCACTTAGAGACGGTACGCTTTGAAGCGAGTTTTTAACAATATTGCGAGCGAAATTCCGTGATAATGAAGGCTTAACAAGCGTCGCGTGTCCGTGGGCATAGCGATCTTTTTTCATTACAACACGGTCCAAATGAAGGCTTTGAGCATGAGCAAGCAGTTGAATTCGCTGGAGTACAAAAGTCTCCGACTCCAAAACCTGTTAGGACAGTTGTGCAAACAGTATAAAAATAAAATATACTTGTAAGCTCTTAACGCAAAATGTAAGTTTTTTAATATGTACTAGCAAAAGCGAATACGAGAACTTTTTTTTTTCTTGGACTTAATTTAAAAATATATTTGGGGGTGGTAGATCTCTGTTGCCGAAGACCGTCTAGGTAGGTACCACTGCAGAGCCTATTTCTGCCGCCAAACATTAGTGTGCAAACATTACTGAGTTCCGGTTTGGGGGGCGCTGTGACTAGTGTAATTACTGGGATCTTATGTCTCAAGTCACAAGCGCAATGCGGTGCAATGATTATCATTATTATTAGCACCATATCGTTACGGCCAGGCGTATCACTTACCATCAAGTGAACGTCCCAGTTGTCTCGTCGCTTAATTGAATAAAAAAAAATGGGGACTTGTTTTAGTTCATCATAATAACAAATCTTATAAAAAAATTATCAAACCTACAAACGAATCAAGATATAGCAAATGTGGCTTGTTCACACATACAGCATTAACGTTATTTTATGACAGAGTATAAATGATCTGCAGTGCTAACACGAGATGATGTATTGCCGCAGGGGTTCCACTTGAACACGCAGCACCTACAGGCAGTAGGCAGCGATCTGTGCGAGGCACTCGGAGGCATGAGCGACGGCGCCGCTATCGACATACAATTCACTAAGGACTTCAACGGGTTAGTACTACTTCTTGACAACCATATCGACAGGATAACTCATAATTGTTTTTTTATAACGTCTTCATCTGCCATGAGCGTGCACTTAAACAACATACGGCGCATAGGTTTGTTTGTGATTATTCTGATCCACTTACATTTATTACGTGTATTGGTTAAACTATTTATCATGTATTGTTATTTATTTATTTAAAACTATTAAAAACCTGAAATTAGGTTACAATAGGTGGACTTAATGCCTATCGGCATTCTCTACCAGCCAACCTAGGAAGTGAGATTTTGATGGGATGTGAGGAGAAACATTTTATATCAATTATGTATCAATATTAATAGCATATAGTATTTTCTTTTATTCTACTAGTGGCGTGAAACGTGCACCTGATGGTAAGTAATACACCCGCCCAAATCAAGGATGATCGTATATTATTTGCATCACGTTGTGTTCGGTGCCACGAGACGTTAAATCTCGTTATCCCTGTAATTCACTTGCTACAACGCCCTTAACATAGTAATGTATACAAACTACATTTTGACGGTAGACCAATTTCTAATTGGTCGCCGTGGTTGCCGTGGTGACTGCCTAGATGATGGTCTCCAACAACAGAGATCTACCACCAGTAAATTCAAAAAGAAAATTATCTCCGTATATTTACTATACACATATCAAATAAAACGCAACCACTATTAACTGATTTTTGTGTATAATTATAAAATGTAATTGTCGAAGAAAATATTAGTTGAAAAATTATGTCGGATTCATGATTCGACTTATAGCATTGCAAACATTTTATGTAAGTCCTATGAAATTTGCAATCGTTGAAGAACAGTTTGTCTGAAATTGATTAACACAAAATCCCATTACCCGGCGAGGCAAAACTCACATGGGTATAAAAACTTTTTCTGCCTAGCTAGTCAGCGCAGGATTTTGCTGCAACATCGTAAGGATCATTAAAAAGTTTATAAATCAAATAGGTACTATCTACGAGCTGCTTTCAAAATTTTATGAACAAAAAAAAATTATTTTACATAGGGTCCATCGATTAAAAGTTTAATTACATTATAAATAATAAATTGGTTATGTTTTCGTTTATTTAACAGAAATATTATAGAGGTTAATTGGAATAGTGCAGCTACAAGGCAAGTAAATATGACCAACGGTGTATAACATTGTTGTAGTGAAATTAAGTTATTAAAAGCTTGGGTTTAAATTGATAGCAATAAAAGAGAAGTTTAGTTTGTACGCTTTATTTTAACTCATATTTATTGTGTATGTTTAATAAACTAACTGATACCAAATGCCACCACTAACATGCTATTAGGAAATCTACTTAATATTACAGAAACAACGAAAGCCTTTCCACTTTACAATTTAACTCGCCCACTATAGAATTGTCGCACATTGTGCTTCAACTTTGTAGTAAAATAATTAACATTTTAACAAGTCATAATGCATGTGCAAAGTGTATATTTTACAACATCGGAACTTAAAATATAGAAGACAGTGTTGCTTGTTTACTACACTTTTATTTTATACTATTTTATCAATAATTTGTAATGTTAAATTGTTTTCGACTAGGGGTAGCTCTCTCAGAGATGATCTAGGTAGATAATACCGCAATGCTTATATCTGTCGCCAAATATTAGTGTACAAAGATTTGAAGTTCTAATTAAATTACTGGAGTAACGAGATTTAACGATCTATCATATCTCAGTGTATATAATTCTCTCACTATTAGCTAAACGCCGTCGTCGTTTTAATAAATAAAAAATATTTTTTTTAACGTGCGTATTTATTTACGTTAATTTATAACCATAAAGACCTTCAAATATTAATTTGCATTAGTTTAATATCATAATATGTAGATTATTAGATCGAAAGCCTTACCGTATAAAATTGACATAAAATATTCTCACAGAATACGTATCTTGTGTAAGGAATAAATACGGTAATGTGTAATCCTGATACGTAATAATCCTAGCGGCATAAAGACTTAATCGCACCCTTTCGATTCATTACCCTCTCGGTACAACCATCAACTGCGATTATGTCTTCAAAGCGGGAGACGCTAAATCAATACAGCAGAAATAAATTATTGGTCCAGGCGTGCTATTTTAATATTAAGCTCGCCGTACACTGTGCTTATTTCTATGATGAACCGCAGCACGCAATTATACGGGAATATAACGTTACTGTATGCGCTCCCTCTCTACTCTGTTCATATCTATTAATAAACATTATGGTATGTAGATTATGTTCCATACCAGAGGGCTTTTAAAATAGAATAATTGGGTAAGAAAAATGTCCAGATTATAAAATCGCCGAGGACATTGTAATAAAACACCCTGAATCCTAGAAGTGGGAATATTAATAGAATTGCATGTTTTGTTAAAATAATTATATTTCCAGGGAAAGGACTGTGGACAGCGAGGGGGGTTCCGGTTCTGACAGTGTGCTGAAGACCGACTCCGATGAAGACTTCGATTAATTCCGTTTAAAGATATACGTGGAATATAACTTTAAGTTTGCAGGCGTATCTATCAAAATTAACAGTTATGCTACAGATTTAACTTACTGTAACATCACGAAAACAGGAGTAAAATAATATTTAAAGTATGCGAATATTTGTTGATTCTTTTGAGTTTATACGATACTAAGTAAAATTTACAGTACATTACTCTTCATAAATGTGTTTTATCATAATTTAATTCCATTAATTAAATTATTCAACCGATACGTCTGCAAAAAGAGCTTTAAGTAAATAGGTGAATATACTGCTTCTGTTTTCAATTGCAAATTAGTCATCGCGTAGAATTTCTATATCAAATGGAGACGGACGGTCTCCGCCTCATTATTCAATGCTTTTAATTTTTTTGTACATCGCAGTGTGTGGATGAACTTGATTTGTTTTTTTACATAATTTTGCTATTATTGCGTAATTTTTTGTAGTGTATAAATAAATTCTTTTGATGTGGTTTGCGATCTCAGTAATAATAAAATTGCGTCGGACTAATCGAATGGCGTTTTTAATTTGGACTTAATATTTCCATATTAGATTAGGAAGATAAAAAAACTAAACTAAACTGCATATTTAATCACATAATATACATGAGCACGTGGATCTACAAAATAAAAAAGCGAATTCTAATAATTACGGGAATAAAACAAATATGAAAATAATTAAATTTTTTATTAAAATTCTTAACAAATCATATATTATTCAACATTACGATCATTGTAAGAAAAATTAACAACACTACAATCATTTAAAAGAAATAATATAATATACATGAAATAAAAAACATTTTATAATGCTATTTTACTACGCCAGCTCTGTATATTGCCATTTTTTATAAAAAACGTATGACCAATCTTCATATCTGCTTCTAATGTCATTAGAAAATTGTATGCAAATGCGTTGTTAGAATGTGAACCCGTTGATATCAATAATAGGGGGAAAACAAAAAAGTTTTCCATTTCATTTCATTCCTTTTTGAGCGTCAGTTATAATGAATATTTTATATTTTCCAAGTATACTATGCTAAATACGAATAAAAAACCTACATTCTTCAGTGAACACTCTCATTGACCCATAGACCATATAGAATCAAAGTAATTAATTATTCGAACATCGAGGATGTTCGCGAATGCAGGAAATTGAACACTCGTTATACCCTAATATACATTATTTCTCAAACATACCATCATCATCATCAGTAGGTGCCCTCTTCAAACTGAAGTTTGGCGATCAGATTGAGAAAACTCATTCGATCCTCAGCTCTTCTTTTTAACTGATGGTATTCAAAGTCAGTCCATTCCTAAATACAAATATACCATGCTTTTCTAATAATAAGAAGGTCCCCCATTCGATTCCAAAGGCACACATTGATTTTGGGAGTAAGGTTGTTTCGAACCTTAGTTAGCTTCTGCCTCATTAAAATTCAGATGCCATAACAGCATTACGTTGTTCTGGCTGTCAACACATCAGAGCCAGAATATTCTGAGCAAGCTCAACATCTTGTCTCGTAACACCGTTAGAAATGAAGTCAGAAGAGAGCCCATTGTAGATAAAAAATAAAAAAAGAAACTAAAACACTTTCTATTGTCTTAACTAAATATAAATTTATAAATTTGTATTTTCACCCAATAATGCATTTGTTATTCATTTCTATTGATGAAAAATTGCAATAATAATTCTATTAAAATTACTAATGTGGTTAAAACCAGTTCTTTACACATCATCATCATCATCATCACTAGGTGCCCTCTTCAAACTGAAGTTAGGCGATCAGATTGAGAAAACCAATTCGATCCTCAGCTATTCTTTTTAACTGATGGTAGTTAAACCCGGTCCATTCATTTATTCTTTTTGTAATTTTCCTTTGTGTTTTATACAATATATCCATAAAACTTGTCCTAAATTATATGAAACGCCAGAAAAAGATTGCACCTTCTAACATACTGCCCGGAAATAAACACTCGATCACTTCATGTTCTCTCTTCTACAATGCAACAGAGATTTATACACCAATTGTTTGTCTTTATAAAATACTTCAATAAATAATGATACAAAAGACTAATTAAAATTTTAGTATTGAGGTGCAAAGAAACTAGGATTTTTTTAAAACTTACATATTAATAAAACACTTGGCGATTGTGATTAAGTCTCTTTTGCCAGAGTCCGTCTATATAGGTACCACTGCAACGTATATTTTTGTCTCAATACATTAGTAGTAAACACTACTGTGCTCCGTCACGAAAGATGCTATCGCCAGTGAATTTATTATGGTAACGAAACTTAACATCTTACGTCTCAAACCGACATGCGCAATGTGGTCGTGTATACCATCCTAACTACCGCCATTATGTTATGAGCGGACGTGTCAATTGACTATCAGATGAATAGCCTGCTCGTCTCAGCGCTTCGTTAAAAGAAGAGCGCAATGCGGTGCAGCGCATTGAACTCTTACCATCAGAGAAATTCTCTGCTTGTCTTTATTTCGTTGCTTTAATAAAAAAAAAAACTATCTCTAAACGTTCTCATGCAGAATTCTAAAAAAATGCACCAGTAATGACATTTGTTCTAACTTTATTACAAAAAAAATTATCTTTAGCCTATTAATGTACTATTGCTAAACATGCATCTTTCTAAAGGTGCTCTTGCTAACTTGACGTGCGCAGTTTTCTGTGTGAGCACGCTTCACCTTCACATGACCTCCTCATGTGAAGTTGAAGTCATGGGTTAACTTATTGCAGAACTTTTTTATTACTGTTGAAATTGGAACGAACGAAACCTGCACAGCCTTACAAGACATCTATTATACTTAAAAAAATATAATACTCTATTACTCTTACTTATTGAATTCTATAGCACATGTTGCTGAAACACCACTTCCTCTTTGAACCTTTTATTGATTGTTGATAAATTTCCAAAGGAATTCATCTTCTAACTATAATATGTAATATTTAACAAACTGTTATTTATTACTTAATTACTATTACCTCACTAATTATTTTCAAATAACTCAACGTGGAACTGCCGATGACATAAGGCTCCGGGTGTGGTGAACTGAAAATACAAATATCAAGTAAATTTTACAGATCCCGGTTGCTGGTGGCTGTCTAGGTAGGCACCACCGCAGCGCCCATATCTACCGCCAAATAATACTTTGTAAACATTACAAGGTTCCAGTAAAGGTCGTTGTAACCAATATAATTACTGTGGTAATGAAATTAAATATCTTCCATTTGCAGACGATACGCTTAATGTGATGAAACGCTCAAAATCTTAACAAGCGCCACATTTACATGGATAAGCGTTTCGTCAAATAAAAACATCCGTGATCGAATTATAGTGAAATTTGTTTTAAAATAACCGTTTAATAAAATTTCTCAAATATTAATTTGTAAAAACACAAAAGATTTATATCATGCACACTATTAGAAGCTTGAATAAGTTCTCGCTGTTCCTTAAAATGTGGCAGTAGCAGTACCCCGTGCGTGAAATTTCGGATGGTAACACATGCAAGGCAGTAGGTGTATCTAACCTTAAATTTCGGTGTATGGTAATTCACTTTAGCGTAAACAAAGTAATTTTTTCTTAGTTCTGAAAATGTCTACTTTTTTGCCAAATAAGATTTAATTGCGCGGTATTTTATTGCACTACTTTATTCAAAAGAAATCTGCAGCTGAAGCACAAAGAATTCTTGTTGAGACTCAAACCGATTCAAACTATCACGGAGAATCGCAATCGACTTCAATGTATACGTTTAAGTCAAACCCTAAAAGAAACACGGTTGATATACGAGATTAGACACTACAAAGTGATTTGGCTACATGACAACGCTCGGCCTCATGTTGCAAAACCAGTGAAAACCTACCTGGAAACGTTTCAATGAGACTTTCTACCCTACCCACCGTATTCACCTGACATAGCCCTTTCTGATTTTCACCTGTTACGATTGATAGCTACTATCATTTTATCTACTAGCATCGAGGCGGACCAACACCGTGGCCCGCAAGGTGCCCTTTTAATTTAACACCTTGCGATTATTACTTATGGGGGTCACAAGAAATCTTCGGTGTACACAACATCACTTAACTCGTTAGAAGATTTAAAGTCACGCATCATCGTCGCTGCTGACAAAATAAGGGAACAGCTCACAGGGCGAGTCACTAGATCTGACTTAAGAAAAAGGCTTCGTGCTTGTATCCGGAACCGTAGCCGACAGTTTGAGCAAAAAAGTGTTTTTTTTTTCTAAATTTTAGAAACTTTTTGTACTTTCTTATACCTTGTCGGATAGGTATTGAAGTTAGGTACTTATTTATGTGCTTTGTACGTATTTTTTGTCAACAAAATTTTATTTTAAGATTAAATAAAAATGTAAGTATGACGCTTTATTTTTTATTATCACGACTTTCAAAGAATCTAATTTAAAAGTTTTAGCTTCGTAAGTGATGATTATTAATTTAATTTAATAAAACAATGATTAAACGATAATTATTACATTAAAATTTGTGTAGAGATAAGTAAAAATTAAATCATTGAATTTTTTCCTAGAAAATCGGCAATTTTGGAAAAATATTAAAAAATTAATAACTCCAGAAACATTGTTTTTGTATGAGGTATTCCATACATGGATAGATAGGATACGACCTATACTTTAGCCCCTCCAGATCTTTTACACTTATTACCTTTCACCCTGTATATTCTAACAACCATCTAGTAATGGTTTACATCCTCTGCTTAGATAAAACATCATTATCAATATTTGTTTATCCACTGCTGGAAATAGGCCTTCCCGAATGTCTTCTACCGAATACGATACTCAGCTTTTTGTATCCACCCACTTCCGACCTCTCTGATGATGTGGGTCCATCTCCGTGTTCATCCAGATGGACCGATTATATATAAAACGGCAAATCAATAAAACTTTAGTTAAATCGTATGTTACCTTGAATAGGCGCAACCAGAAGTGGTTTGTCATGGCGCGGGTGTGGACGTAGTGGGTGCACGAGGTCGAGTTTGCTGCCGTCTTTGCCGCGCAAGAAACGAATGCCCACCCGCCAACAACGCGAACCGCTGCTCTACGGCTTCCCGGTGACAGCGCGTACTCAGCTGGTACCAGGCAGACGCGAGAAGTTGCTGCTCGTTATTGCCAGAGCGGACCTCTTCACTTCCACTACCACTTCCGCTCCATCTAAAAATATTACGAAAAATAAATAAATGATAATTTACGAGCAAAATAATGTTTCAAGAATAAATGGAGGAACGAAGGAGTGAATAAGAGTGAATAAATGTTGTCTCACTCGTGCCTAGTGTTGTTAGCGGGCTGTGCGTCCGGTCGCGCCGTCGTCGAGGTGGAGGCGATCGCACGGGAGTAGCCCAGCGTTATGTCCGACAGCGACTGCTGACCTGAACATACAATACATAGTCAATAAAGCTTTTTCTTTTGATTTTGTTTGTTTAGTGCTTTATAATTATAATTTACTATAGATATTTAATATAAAATAAAAGTAATATTAACTATTTTATAAGAAATAGCAAGGCACAATACACATATTGTGCGTTGCCATGTAAGATCGTTTTGGCGTTCCTTGGTAGAGGTCCAGCAGCGCACTGCTGCAAGCTGTAGATGATAATGATGATGATAAATAATGCAGTTTTCATCTACATTTATTTTACCTCACCAAAATTATTTCTTCTACAGCAGATGTCACAAGCTTTACAATAGGCACCGTGGGCATACCTCGATACCTGGCTTTGGTAATATTTTCTGAATTTCGTTTCTTCTACTTGCTATAGCATTTCGCACATAAAGAATGTGATGCATTGTTCCAACGATACCTTTGCAATACCTGGATATTTAGTAAAACTATTATTCTGTATCAAATAATTAGTGATAATAAATGGTGCTGATTAATAAACCAGAAAAAATATTACACCATACCTGAAATGTAAGAAAAAATTTTTTAAATAAATTTAAAATCACCCTCGAACGGTTCTGGCGATTATATAACATACCCGTCGTTATTGTTCTTGGGTCGAGTGACTTGATGACTTCCTTGGCTTTTTCTACGCATTTCTTGTACTTATCTTCATGCGCCAACAGCTCAGCTTCGCGCGCCGACAGCGTCTCCTGCAGTTTACTCACTCGTCGCCTCTCTTCGGCCAACGCAGCCTGAAGTTCTTCAACTTGTAACGCTAGAGGGTTCACAAGGTATAAATAAATAGACTTCTTGATATTCCCACCACTATGGTTCAGGGCCTGCATTCCCAACAAAAGAGTCAAGACAATTTATCGTCCACGCTGGCCAAGGGCGGGATGATAGATGTTAAATGTTTACGAATGTTATTGTTCTTGGAACATGTCGATTATCTCACGATGTTTTTCTTAACCACAGGCACAAACTAATAGGGGACCGATTCCGCGACTCTACGAGACAATTAGCGCGAACAATTGCCATACAAGTGGAGTTATATTCATAGCATATTGAATTCGAATTAATATAACCAATTAGAATATCAGTGAGAGTAAGCAGGGCACATCGCTCGAAATACCGACAGCCGATGGGGCAGTAAGATGGCGCCCGCGTACCGGTAGAAGTAATATTGGGAGGCCTCACACAAGGTAGACTAACGAGCTGGTGAGAATCGCGAAAACCCGCTGGATGCGACCAACGCGGGACCGATAGATGTGGATATCTTTGAGGAGGCCTATGTCCAGCGGTGGACGTCTGTCGGCTGAAGATGATGAATATCAGTGACGTCACGTTGGTAAATCATATAAATACTTAACAATTGCACAAGCAATATTAACGAGATAAAAAATGAGGACTTTGTGTGAAATTTTTACATTTACGCTGGTTATCCTCGATAGCGGAGGCAAGACGCGGGTGTGGTTGCTCTAGCGTCGCCTCCAGCTGCATGATGCGCTGATTAGCCTCTCGATTCAGTGCGCGCTGCTTTTCAAGCCGCGCTGCGTAGTCTTCCAACAGCGCCTGGTACGTATAAAATTTTATCTTAAAGCGTATGTTCATTTAATATGATAATTTGACAACAATAAAATATTGTACACACACAAAAGATCCAGCAATATCAATCTTCTCCTTATGAATATTACTATTATATAAGGAATCCGAGTGAATAAAATCGGAGAAATGTGGAGTTCGATTACTGGTAGCGTTTATTTGGACTCTCTTGGTCTTGAACGCTCTAATTATTATTTAACACAAAAAAATTCTTTTACGACTTTTAAACGGACAAATGATTAGACAAACTTTAAACAGTGCAATATAATCACCTGCACCGATGCCTGGTCAGCCTGTGCCCCTTGGTTCTGCCGTAATAGTTTATTCTCGTGCTCAAGCCTTATCAAACGTTCCTTCATGTCGTTCGGCATTAACTCTTTACACACATTGTCCTCATTTGCACCTGAAACTACGAAAACTCAATTAAAAACTTATTTCTTTATAACAAACTTTAAGAAAAAAACAGTAAAAGAACTGTTGTAACCTGGGGATACAGTTGAGCAGCGCAGCTCGTCGACCGTCTCCCTGAGTGTCGCACGCTCCTGTAAGAGCGCGTCCCTCTCCCTCTGTAGAGACGCCGCGCGGCTGCTCAATTTCTTGTTCTCGATCTCTAATTTGTCAGCTTTAGTTATCTCTGCGTCTAATTTCTCGTTTAAATCAGTCACCTGTAAAAAAACAATAACATATATGGGTGAACGAGAAATTGATTAGGAAGGTGCGCTGTAAGTTCCGCTGTTATTTTGCCTTAGAGCGACGGAGTTGGAGCACTGTAGGGTTTTAGTGGGAGCAAATCCGACATCAATGTCTCCGTGGTACAGTATATGAGCACTTATCTTATAACACATATGCTCTTATATCGATTCCGGGGCCACACGTTGTGGTTTTAGGTTCGTAATTGGACTTTTGCGATACCACTGGTTAAAGTGAGGGTCGTCACTTATAAATCTACCGCCATAAAAATATTGTTCTCCTTTTCTAAGCGAACACATCACATACATTGTCATTTTACTTTCTGTGAAATCGAGGTCTAGTGTTAGCACATTATAGATAAAAAGTAACCTGTCCTTGCCACCACATGAACAGGCATTTGCTCATATGTGCGCCAATTTTTAAAAAGTATTAATCAAACCTGTTTCTTGTAAATGTCAAGTTGTGCTCGTACTGCATTCGCGCGCGCGGCCGCCTGCTCGTGCTCTATAGCGCGCTGTACGTGCTCCATGTTTGCGCGCTCCAGAATTTTCACCTATTAATATTGAATAAAAAAAATACAAAATACGATTAAAAACTATCTATGTTTCACATTTTACTGAGAGAATGAAAGATATTACAAATTTAAATTTTCTATAATTTCCGTTTGAAAACCATTGTTTATAGATTACAAATTTGGACATAGATGCCGTTTATTTACGTAAAAAAAAATTAAATAAATCCAATAAGTAGCAATAAATAATAAGAAATCTTAGGGATCAACAAAATGTGTATGATTTTGTAAAGACAACCATGTAACATAAACTTTTCTAATACACTGGCACTATTCCTGTTAAATAATTAATTGTCCATGATTTACTGTACATGATAAATTTACGAGAGGAGAATAATATCCAACAAACCTGTCGCCTTAAATCTACGTGTTCTTCCATTCTCTTCTTATACGAAGAGACGGTGGCCTCGAGTGCTGCCGCTTTCGCTGCTGTCTCACGGAGCGCATCTACTTCATCCTTTAAAGCTACGTTTTCTGAAGCAGCTATCTGTCATATTTTTTTTATAATTTAAGATACTACTACGGTCTATTACTCATAAAAAAATAATAATTAAATGATGGTATAGCCTTTGAATATCGACACAAAGGTACATGTCACGACGTAACTCAGCAGGTATTTAAATATAATTGTCTGTTTGAAGGGCGTTGTAGTCAGTAAAATTGCTAAAACTAAAACGATACATTGCCTTGTTGTGAATCTAATCCCGTATATATTTAAAACCTAATTTATAATAATTTAATACAAACTTTATTTATATATGAGTAGCTAGCTGAACAGTCTGTATACCGAATTGCAAATTATTCCCATCTCTAACAATGTTACTATTCGAAACTTCTAGAGAATTAAGAAAAAAACTATTCAAAGAAGAAAGTGGTATTTACTGTTAGTATAATAGATTCACGTTATAAAAATAAAATAACATTCGTAGTATGATTAAACATGCGCTGTTCATCTTACATAAAAACAGGAAACAAATCAATTGAATACTAAAAAAATAAAAACAATGTTATAGCGTAATTAACACACATAGTTAGACTTTTTACAAACAAAAACAGTAAGCCATTCGGAAATAACTCCGTTATACAATATTCTTTATAATGTAACGAAGATCATTAATTATTTATTACTAACAGTCTTAATGAAGAAACCAAAAAATAATGATTAGTTTCGCAACATTCAAATGTAACCAGAAAATAAAAAAAATTGTAAAAGCTGTTGCAGACGTTTGAATGTTTGACGGCAGAAACATATGCTGCGATGGCCTGATCGATCTCCGGCTAACAGAGACCTACCACCGGTGACTATTAGGTGTCCGATGAACGTCGGGCTAAGTTGGCTCGGTGTTTGTCAAGGTATTATGTAAATGAATACCTGCAGCTCTTCGTTCCTGAGTTTCAGCATTGCGAGTTCGCGCTCAAGACGGTCGCCGCGGGCCCGTTGGTCGTCGCGCTGCAGCTCTATCTTGTCCAGTTCGTCCTTGAGCGCGTCCAGTTGTGCTCGCATGTGATTGTAACGCAATGTGCCGGCGTGGGCGGGGCCCAGCGATGCGCCCGCCTCGTCCAGCTGATGCTCGTCGCTGCTGCCATTGCCTACAGCGTCCGCCCGCGACGTAGTTAGTCGGTTAACCTCGCTCAAAAGTGTCATTTTCTCCTCTTGAAGAATTTTCACCTGAATGAAAAAAATATATCATAAATGTAGTAAAAAAATATAGTTAAGGTTAAATATCTTATTATCTAGATTTTGTCAACGAATTGTATAAATGTTCGAAAACAATAACAATTGATTTCTATTTCCTCGTCTAATTTTATTTAAGATTTTAATGGTTAAGATTAAAGTTTATTTATTTAACTTGGAAACAAACAGAAACAAAAGATAAAATAAAAGTGCAACATATAGAATGTAAAACTATTTACAATTGTTCCCTTTAAATGCCTCACTGCGAACATCACGGGGAATCATTAGTTACAGGTAGCATCGAATCGTTCACGATGTAAATCGATTTTGGAGGCTTACGTTCAAGTGAACAATAGTCTGAAATTGTGATGGTGATAATATAAAAAAATACATATACAAACATTTTTTTTCAATCTTTACCAGTGGCATCCAAACTAAATTGCGCTTGTATCCTGGGATGCCCCAATACAGATTTCGTTTTCTATTGTTTGTATTATATTGTATTTACTGTGCGCGATCTTGAACACAATTTAAATACATCCTAAAAAGTGTTTTTCTCTTTGAATGTGATTTAATCTCGATGCAGCTTAAATAACGCGACCTTCAAAAACGGGAATGTACAGACGGTGCGCATTAACGCTTGCAAACCTATTCAATTAAACATTTCACAATTTCAAGCGCGCATAGCCTAATGCTTTTTTTTATGATATGAGGAAACCTTTGCCTTTTGAGATGAAGTTAGGATTATGAGTGATTTGCTGGAACCCAACTCCGACCTCTGTAACGCTATAGGTACTTTTTAACCCCATTCCCAACACCCCGCAGCTATTCCTCCTACAAAGATCTCCACATACGGCCAGCATGGCCTACAATACGGCTGGACACTAGGGGCTGTCGTATGAAGGGGTTCATATGGGAGGATTTGGGTCATTTCCCACCACGCTGGCCCAGTGCGGGTTGGCAGGAGCCAGAGCTTCGTTTATTGATTAGCAGGATGTACCACAACCAGGTGAGGTCGGCTAAGGTCCTGTGAGTTGTTGTGCAGAATATATAGTAGCATAGAAAAATACGCAAATAAGCGACACGAAAACAAACAAATTGCTTAGGAAGGATCAAAAAATAGTGAGAACGACATATATACTCGTTGGTAAGAAAAAAAATAAATACTGGCATAGCTCAGATACATATTTGTAATATTAATAAAAAAAACAATCTTCGATTCTCTTTAGTTTTTTTCTGAATGTAGTCATTTGTTTGCTTTGTATTGGAACGTGGTCTCGAAAATGGAGAAAAACGAAGTGTGAGCTGTTATTAAATATATCTGTTTAATAAAATTAACGACGGAAGAGATTCATTGCGATTTGGAGGCAACATTAGGAGAGTTTGATCCGCCGTATTCCAGTGTGGCAAGGTCGGCTTTCCAAATTCGAGAAGGGAAAACGAGCACGGAAGACGAACATCGTTGCGGCCGTCACCACGTCCATCGACGTCGGTCACCCAAGAAAAGGTTGCGAAAGTAGAGAAAATTGTATTAAGCGAGCGAAGAGTTACCATTCGATACTTAATTCGTGAACCGGGCATTTCATATGGAAGTATTTAATCCATATTGAAACAATCTTTGAATATGAGAAAAGTCTCCGCAAGATGGGTGCTGAGAATGTTACTCGACAGTCGAAACAAAATTGACTTGACATTTCGAAGATATTGTTGGACAAGTTTCAAGAAGATTCTGAAAACTTTTCGTCTCGTTTCTTAACAATGAACGTAACCTGGGTCCATCATTTTGATCCCGAGACAAAACAACAATCTTTGCAATGGAAACGGTTATTATCACCGACCTCGAAGAAGTTTCGTGCCGCGGCATCGGCTGGTAAGGCTTTACCTCAATATTTTGGGACCCAGAAGGGGTATTGTTGATTGATAACTTGGAGCGTGTAACGCTATTACAAACCAATATTCTGCAGCTTTAATTCCCAAGTTGAGGAATGCCATTAAACAGGAAAGGAGAGGGAAACTCCGAAGATGCGTGCTGTTTCATCACGACAACGCACCCTCGCACAGGTCGGCAGTTGCGATGGGTGCCATTCAGCAAGCTGGCTTCAAATTGATTGACCACCCCCCCATATCCACCAGATCTGGCGCCTAGCAATTTTTATCTGTTGCCCAAATTGAAAGAATACTTAAAGGGAAACGGGTTTGAAGAGAATAACGAGATGATGGATGCCGTGGAGAGCGTTTTGCAGGACCAAGACGAAACTTTTTTATTGAAAGGGATTGTAGCCTTGGAAAAGCGCTGGACTCGGTGTGTAGGTGGACTCGGAGACTATGTAGGAAAATAAATTATTAAGTTATCAATCGTCATTATATTCTATCTCATTCTCACTACTTTTTGATCCCCCCTGATATTTCGATTGCTCTAAAGGAATTTTAGTAAAGTTAGGCACCACTAATAACATCTTTGTTTAAAAATTAAAGGAACTAGCGTTGATTTTCTGTAAGCCAATAAATTTATTTTCTGTTAACATAAATATCTAACAGTCCGTTACAAATTTAGTAACATAATTTGCAAATAGTGGCTTTCACTGGCCTGTTATAATTGTTAAATGAAAATAAATTCATTTATATCGGTATAAAATTTTAGTATTAATTTAATTAAAAACCCAAAAGATTTCGAAACGATTTAGTATACACTTTCATACGCGGTCAAGTATTGATTAAACCAATAAAAATAGCACCTGTTAAGCTGATAATAACGTATGAAATTTTTATGTATATTAAGTAAATGTAAAATTTATTATATTGAAAAACAAAAACTGCATCCATAACGTACCTGATTATCAAGATCATGGCATCTCTGAGCTAGAACCTCCCTCATATCAACATCGATTTCGGGTGTTGTAGGCTCTATGTGTAGGCTGCCGCGGTTTGGTCCCAACGTCAACGTCTCTAACTCCTTTTACAAGTTTAATTAAAAAAAATCATTATATCTCACAAACTGCTACACATTATCATATGATATTAAAATCTTCAAATTGTTTTTACTACGTTAATTCGTTTCATCACTGCTGACCACATCACCACTTAACATCAGATAGGATCATCAAGCACAGACCTTTATGATTTTAAATAATCTATTTAAATTGTATATAACAAAAAAGGTAAAATCAATACACGAACGTTAGGAGAAAGTTTTTAATTATTACGAGATCGCAATAAACATTTCGAGGCAATAAAATTGCGGCAACTATGTGATGATCGCAGTGCAAATCGGACACAATCTTGATTTAACGGTGCAACCAGCGCGAAACATGAATGTAAACTGACTTATGATACATGCATCACGCCAGCATTTTTCATGATCCAAGGACTTAATAGACGCGTAACTTAATTGTTCGTTGCTCTGGTGTAACGAGTGTACGAAAGTGTTATTGAGTAATATATTTACCTAATAACTTTTTTGCAAGATATTACTACAGTTTTATCTTGATTACTTGCATGTATAAATTTTCACACTATTATCAAGATGTATTACAATATTTTGTTAACTATAAGGAGCAAACACTTGAAGTCAATATCATAGGTTGTCAAGTGCTAAACTGACCATAGTAAAACATGCCTCATCCAGATTACTCTAACTCGCACATGTTGAAAGCCGGCAGACTGCCATGCTGACCAAATCGAACCCAGGACCTTAGAGTCAAACTAGGGACCTCTGGGGTTGTGTTAAAAAAGTGGTAATCCACTGCGCCACAAAGACAGAAATAAAAATATGAGAAGTATTAGACAATATAATAAATGATAGTTCATAATGTTATTTAATAGTATTTGTGACCATGTGAAAATCTAAAAATATAAAAAATAGTAAGAAGCTAAATGAAGAATTTTTTTTGGAAAAATATAGATATAGTTTTAACAACGCTGGTTTATATTAGACAAGGTGTTTCTTAACAGAATTATTATATATTGTAAAGAGAATGATTATCCTACCTGTATTGCTTGCATTATTGAGCGCTGACATGATAACTCAAGGCCCATTATGCGAGTAATGTACTCCTCTTTTTTAATGCAATTGACTGCACAGCCTATAACAAAATCTCTCTTTTATTTACATTTTTATACTAGGAAAAGCATTATTTGGATAAGATTTAATCATTATTCATCCTCAGTCCATAGACATCTGCTACTGGATTGCCTATCCCCAAAGAGATGATTATCCCATGGTACCTGCATGCAGCAGTTTCCCAATTTCTATTAAGAGACATAATTGTATGATATAGTAATGTACAGATGAGATTAAAATAATTTAAAATTTATAATTACAATTGTTTTCATGATGTATACTAACAACTAAGTATAAATAATAAAATAGCAGTTAATAATGTTCAGTCTTTATTTAACATGACTTAAATATTTAATTAATGACTGTGTGTCAAAAATAATTTACATTTTATATTACAATTAGAAAAGAAAATAAATATCCTTACTACATTTATATTAAATCCATATTATAGTAAATCCAATTATCATTAGCAAAATTGCATGATTTAATAATCACTTACTGAGAACCAGCTGCAACAGTCTACCTAAATCATTTGGATCAGCATTTTCAGCAATATTTACAACATCAGGCCGAGAAAACTCTTGTAAGCTCAAATTGAGTATATCTTGATGGTAATCTGCAAGAAAGAAAGCATTAAATGTAGCCAAAATAAACATGAAAGAAATTATAGACACCGATTTATTTGTTTAATTACAACAAAATAAATTTAACTGCTACTTTTTTCATGTTTATGTCTATTAGACAATCAGTTATACAGTCACATTAAGGTAAAAATAAATAGTCATGAGGTAAAAGTGCAATATCTATGTTTTACATTCTTAACAATAAAAAAAATAGTAGTTAAAATGTAAAGGACTATCTCAGTTTGGCCTACAGTAGGATACAAAATAGGGCAGTGTGAAATAGGAAAAAAATTATGGTACTTTGGAATTTGACATATCATCGAAGCAATTTGCAAAACTTTTATTATTTGAGAGGTACAACCTATTAATGTTGGTGA
Organism: Ornithoptera priamus; assembly: GCA_029034505.1. Lineage (NCBI taxonomy): Eukaryota > Metazoa > Arthropoda > Insecta > Lepidoptera > Papilionidae > Ornithoptera > Ornithoptera priamus. Next base: position 887,144 of record JARDWD010000627.1, on the reverse strand, counting down.
AGGTCATGCTGTCACAGAATACTTTCACTTCTGTATCTACAAACAGATTGTCAAAAAAAATATTGCAATACTTACCAACAACACCCTCTAAAATCTTTTTTAAATTGCTAACTTTTAACCTCCAATTATGTCCTACATCTGTTTTAATTTTTGAAATCCAAGCAGGTGTAAAATATTCAGGTGCAATCTGTGTAAGAGCTTCAGCAATTGCCACACCATCTGATAGATCTGAATTATATATTTTATCGATTAAAAATTATACAATTAACCAAATATAGCATAAAATACTAAATATTAATTCCAATTTACTAACAATAGTAATTTTTGATATTTGCAAATAATGAGACACTATTAAATAAAAAATATTTTATAAACAAAATAAAAAAATAGATTAAGTATATGAAATCAATATTTTGGAAAAGTTATAAATTCATAATTAATGTAACTCTCATAAAACAAAATTTTAGGAATGCAGTAATTTGTAATTTTCTTGCATATTTAATTTTGACGTTTTCAAAGACTATTTTATCTCACCTGATGGATTCCCATGTTTAGCAGAAACATTTAAAGTCTGTAACCATTTGATTAGATTATCACATAAAATTCCACCATTCACTTCCATTATTGAAAAGGAGATACTCTTGAAACACAGGCTATTAATATAAATGGAAATTTTTCATTAAAAATTGTCCATGTATGAAAATTTTATAAACTAAGCAAATCGGCATATAAAAATAACGAAATTTAAAAGAAATAAATAGAAATCTCAACAACTGACGTTCCTGAGATGATTTTTTATTTATTTATACACCAGCTTTACTCTTATGAAAAGATTGTCACTTTTGACAATGACTCTTTATTTTTTCTTTATTCTGAAAGAAAAGACGAAGTACTAAAGTAAATAGAACCTATTCTTAAAATTTCTTGCCAATTTGTTATTCTTATGGAAGAATTAACAAACATGTTTAATGATCTATAAACAAAAGTAAAGTAATTTTAGATAAAACTTTAGACAATACACAATACAAACAAATGTTATAAAAGTTTCTTAAGATTAATATACTGCTTGTAATATTTAATGACTAAACGAATATAATTGAAAAACGATAAAAAGTTGAGGCAGCGAGTAGTGAGAGTTCAAATCTCTGCAGACTGATAATTTCTTAATTACAAAAATTGTCCCTATACCCGGGCAACTACGTAGACATTTAAATTAGTTACTACTATACTACAAGTTTGAACAGAATGTACAGAAGAGTTTTAAAGATATTACTAAAACACAGTGGATTCGCCGCACGACCCGCCGACACTGGATCCAAACTCATAGGGAGAGTCAATGACACTGTATGTTTTAAGCATTCACTCTTGTAAACTAAGTATTTATCGTATTATATTATTACATATCGTATTACATTTATTAAACAATATATTTATAATCTTTATATTGTACAAATACAAAACGTAAAGAAATGCACAATGTATGTAAACATGCAAGTAAAGAACAAATAAACAACTAAGACGGTATTATACTTTTTATTTAACAATTTAAATCAGGCAAATCACATCCCATGTATTTTTCTTCTTTGACAGCGTTTACAATAACTCGTTTCCATAAGGAATCTATACATAGAAGATAAGGATTGCAAAACAAAATCATAGACACTTGAGCTCGTGTTATAGCTACATTCAATCTTTTTGGATTTCTTACAAATCCTAAGGTGTATTTGTTATCCTCTTCTAATAAGAATTGTGAAGATCTAACAGTAGATAATAGTATAATTGGCCGTTCTTGACCCTGGAATTCTTCAACAGTCCCAATTTTTGTTTGCGGCAAACCCATTGAATCAAACAATAGTCTTAAATATTTAACCTAAAAACAAAAAAAAACATGATTTTTAAGAGAAGAAATTTTAATATTAACAATATATTCAATAATATAAAAATGTTATATTGTTCCTATACAAATAAAAAGCTACATTTCATTTAAATCAGCTCTTTTTGGTAGATTGGTTAAAATATAAACTTCTGTAATTGATTTAATATGACAGGTCCTTTAAGGTTTGTTAAATAGTTCTCAATGTACTCTAAAAAATCTCTGATGCTTTTAAATACAAAACCTGAGTTTTACCACTTGTCAATTATGTTGTCAAATACATTAGATATTATGGTTCATCATCATCAGTCCACAGCTGGACATAGGCCTTCCCCCAAAGAACCCTATATTAATCAGGTAGGGATTCATATGGAAGGATTCAAGCCATTCCCCACCATGCTGGCCCAACGTGGATTGGAGCCAGCCACAGTTTGATTGCTGATTAGCAGGGTGCAACACATATAGGCATGGTTGGCTTGGATCCTGTAAGTTGTTGTGCAATAACATAATAGTAAGAAAAATACCTGTGCCGCATATGGTGTTATAATGCCAATTTCATCTATTCTTATATCCCTTTTCAGCAATTTGCAAGTAGTCAATGCCACCATTGAGGCCTCTTGGGGATTATACCATGAAGGACTATCCTCAGCTTTAGCATTCTCGCCTCTTACTCCATATACAAATATACCACCTGATACTGCACTATTTAAACCAAAAATATCACAAGTAGCAGCAATAGTTTTAGATATCCACTGTTGATTTCTATTAATTTTAGGTATTAATGAAGAATTATAAAACATTTTACTTGGTAAGGTTATAACTTCTTCTAAAGACCTATAGTTATCATTCAGCTTTGTTACAAGTCTATTATCATAACCATTTTGAAAAGATACATAGTCTTTCTGATAAGGATAACATTCCAAAATTCTAGACATATAACTTACATCCATTCCATATTCTTGGCAATATTTTGAAATAACTATTGGTCCTAATTGCATTGGATCTCCAGAGAGTATAATTTGGCCACTGTCCTTGTCAATAAATGTCATTGGAATCATTATTTCCGGTTCAGTACACTGACCAGCTTCATCCACAATAACATGTGTAAAATGACCTTTTGGCAGCCCAATTTGTACTAATGAACCAAGGCAATTACATGTTCCTATTGTAAGTCGATGTCTTCCAATAAATGTTTTTTGACAGTTTGTATTAATTTTATTTCTGATTAAATGTCTAGATTTACCAGAATCTTCTGAAGCGATGTCTAATGTTGCACAAAAATGCTTAATTGTATCTGGTATATTCTCTGAATCAATCAAATGTTGTGCAATTAATCTTATAATTGAGCCATTCAAGTTATTTTTATACTGAATAATTCTTTCAGTCACTAAATTTGCAGCACTATTAGAAGGTGTTGCTACTAAAATTCGACTTTCTGGTAGATTATTCAATATTTGTAAAATCAATTCAGTAATTGTGATAGTTTTTCCTGTACCAGGTGGACCGAAAATACAGTAAGGCATGGGACGGGTTTCCCCTAACAAAACATTTACAACAGCTGTTTTCTGGCACTGATTTAAATTTTTATTAAACCACTGTATAGTTTCTATTTTTTCCTTGGTCATTTGTGGTTTTTGTAAACATATTTGAGATGGAAAAATAACATTGAGACCTAAGTTTGAAATGGAATAATTAATTGCTTGATGTGATCGCTTAAATACTGTTCTGCTAAAGTGAAACTCTATCGAAACATCACTGCCATTATATATATCATGAAATAGGGTATTAAATTTCATCAATACTAAATCACCTTTAATGAAATGTATGTATCCTTCATACTGAGGGCTATTACTTAACAACAAATCTGTTATGATAGCCCTATCACCTTTCATTAATGATGGCCTTCTCTCTGCTAATCTGTTAATTTCAACACAAAGATATTCCTGACATCTAATAAGGAACACTTTTGACATGTCATACACCCTCATATTTATATTTTCTTGTATTTCTTCCATATATAATAAAGTATGCCATTTATCAATATAATTAGTCACACTCAATGGTTTTGTTAAGCAAGGTAAATTGTGTTCAATCCGATCAATAATTTTGTTGTATTCATTACTATAAATTGTTTGCTCACAGTCCCCTAAAACCACATCCCATATCTTTTCTGGTATAAAAAATTCCTGTATATGAACTGAAATAAAAGCTGGCGGTTTAGTAACTTTTTCCCCAAGTATCAAGTATTTATTATTATTATTATTCCTGATTTTATTCATGTTTTTAATTGTTTCATTTCTCTCATTGTGAATGTTGGTACTACTCAATGGATTAATTAAAACATTATTTGCTTCAACCACATTAATTTCAATAAATCTTTTTATCTGAAATCCTCTAAATGATAATATTAAAGATTCTCTTGTCTTCCCCAGTAATTTTGGAATGCATGTTACTGTAAAACTAATAGATTTTCCAGAAGTAAGTTTTATAGGTTGTGTCAGAAATGGCTCAATAATTATTTGCGAGTCCTTTTTTCTACTTAACATGATCCATTTGATTAAAATATAGGTTTCATTACTATTATTAGCTATATTTAAAATTATTTCGGATTTTTTATTAAGATGCATTTGTTCAAACACTAAGGGATATGTTACTAAGATATTCTTTTCCTTTTCTAAGTGCAATGTTACGAAGCCCTCTTCAGGTCTCTTTTGATAATTTTTAGAAGGATAACTTTGAATTTCTATTATTTTAATTGCTCTCCATGAACACAAGTATTGATTACTTTCTACAGCTTCAACTATAACCTAGAACATTAGACAATATAGGGTTCTATGTGAAAAAACATATAAATAAAAAAAAATATATTAAATTTGCAAAATATGTTACTAGATGACTATTATAGACATGGATAGATTTCCTTTCTGATTGGAACAACTTAAAGGTATTTCCTAATAAACTTAGTTCATTTCAGTTTTATTTGACATAAATTGTTGTTCACTTTAATTCTGATCCTTACTTGAAATTATATTTAAATAAATTACCTTACATCCCACTTGAAGTTCAAAACTATTTAAGACACAACTCTTATCAAAATAAATCAATTTGTCACCTATACCATAGGTTCCTGTCCAGATATTAATACATGTACTCGTGACCCTACTTCTTAAAGGCTTGAAGGATGTCACTAATAAAACCTGTATAATCAATAAGATTAGGTCATTCATTTACAATTATGTTGTTTACAATGTTTAATATTAAATATAACTACAATGTAATACTTTGAGCATTGTTAATGTATTTATACCTGTTTCATAGAAATATCAGATGGTTTATTGTCATCTATTTGTATTGTACATTTCATCTCTAACCAGTCACCTTTGATTGGTATGAATGTACCCTCAACATTGTCTAGATTAAACTTTAGGTCACTTTCTTTGATATAGACATATCTATCTTCTCTGTAATTAACTTCACCTACTAGTGTGTGCTCAGTAATCTGGAATTTGTCATCCTCCTTGTTATTTTCTTCACCCCAATACAAGCCTTTATTTTCCAATATTCTAACGACTACTATAGTATCATTGGCATCTTTATAACCCAAGTATAACACTTGATCATTAAGATTAAAGTTGTATGGACAGGTTGAGGTATCAAAATAATACATTCCATCTAATAAAATGTAACCATAGTCTTTAAATGTTATTACACCTAAAAAGAATACATGTATTAATTTTATATTTAATAGAAAGATAAAGGCCATTATTTCATATAATCATTCTAATATTAAGTTTATATGCAATTAAATATAAATTGGTACCTGTTCTTTGAAAACAATAAGTATTATTTGGTATTTGTAAAATTTCATTATTTACAGTAGTTTTATCTTCTTGTTTGCTTACATACTCTAAATCAATTAATTGCTCTGCTAAGTAGTTATCTTTGCAATCATCTTCATCAAAATTCTCACTGTAATCTTTAAAAAAAAAGTGATTGTACCAAGACCTAATAAATGAAAACATTTTGAAATATCCTATGCTCTACTGAGCAAATCCTTTATCATGTTCAAACTTCCACTCGGTTGATTTTAAGTAGTCCAGCTCTTTTCTCATAGATTGTATTCTCTTTTGGTGCATTTCTTTCTGCGCACTTTTAATAGACTGCTCTATATTGTGTCCTAAATCGACATGATTTAAAGACTGATCAAAGTTTTGTATTCTGCTTTGAGTTGTACTCTGTAAAGTTAATACTGGAGATAATATACTAAAAAGTCAATCTATTTAATTTCTATACAAAAAGCTCATACTACAAACAAGCAAAACTTACTGGAGTAGTTTCTAATAATGAAGGAGTGTAATCAGATTCAGAAGCATGGTTTGATGTAGACATCACGTTTAAAAGAAGTAAGTTGTTCATTAAATTAAACTTAGACGGTTTAAAATTCAAACATTGCCAAATGTAGAACGCAAATGACGCGAGAAATAACAATAACGTATCTTTTTTTATTCAAAAGCTCTGGAAACAAGTCTTTTAAGCCTAATTAGTAAGCTGTATGCTTTGGAGTAGCTCTACAAAAATTTACATAAATCACCGAATATGTGATTAGTAGACTTTATAAAGATTAAACGCTGTTTGTTATATCAATTTAAAAAAATGTAATAGTGTATCTATTTTTTACCGCATCACTACATTGGTTATCAGATATCTTAGATTTTATAACTACGAAACTTGATGAAATTAGATAAAAATTACTGAGTACTATTATTCCGTACCTGGCTTATATAATGTTAGTACTTAAATAATGATAGTATGTGTTTGGTCAACGAACGTTAATTTACGTCAAAGACAGTGACTTTTGTATACTGTACGTAGTAATATAGTATAAATGCACTACAAATGTTAGAAAAGCTATTTAAAATGACAATAGTTGATTAATTGTTAAAAATAATGAACCATCAGAATATATACTAGTTTTTCTTCAAGTCATTGAGTGACACATAGGTTGCAAAGTGCGCATAATTTATATCACCTAGTGATGAATTATACATTTAATAGAAACAGTTGTTGCTGGGAACACCAAGTAAAATATACATAAACTACTTTTTGCAAGAAGATATGGTTCCAATCAATACCGCTAATCTTACAAGTCAAATCAATGAATTCCTTTGACCAAAAAAAAATTAATAATAAATACGCCAAATAACATATCAAAGCACATTGCTACATGAACTTCGAATTGCTTTATCTTTCCTTACAAAATATTCTTATGTAATATAATTCTAATAGCAATCCTAATAAAACTGACATATATTTTTTATTATTAGTGTGAATAATAAAACAACTGTTATTTTGCACTGTTTATTAAAGATGATTATTGTTTCAATTGCAACGCCATTTCCAAAATTGTTAACTATTCGTATTGTATACAACCACTTCAAGGAAACTCTTTGTCATCAACATCAAAACATACGCCTACTTGATTTCTGACTTCTGTTTCCAACCTTGAGATTGTGAGACTGTCTTCGTGCGTCATCCGCGGTGATTCAATAAGACCTGCAATACATTTTCAATAAGAATAAATATTTAAGTAGAAGTAAAATTTGAATAGCAGGATTTTTTTTATAGATTCATTGAACGAAAAAAGAAAGAGAAAGAAAGGCAATTAAATGAATCTATTTTATTAATAGGACTTCAACTTCTATAAAATTACCTGCTCTAATACAACGCGCTACTTCAATAGCTTCGTAAACCAATCCAGCGCTGTTGTCAAAATTGTAATGCAGCTTTGATTCATGTAGCGGGAATTCTTCAACTTTTCCATCGACGTGAATTAATTTTAAGGGAAAATGGAAAGGATCTTCCATCTGCAAAGTAAATTTTTTGCTAAAATAATTTTATAAATATACTACATCTTTATACCTAAAATCTAACGTATGAGATATTTTTGACATGTTTATGCCTTAATGATGGCCCTAATTTTTTTATTTATATGAAAACATAGACATTTACACATTCTTTTTTTTTTAAATATGTATATATATTGTTTTGTAATGTTAATAAATATAATGTAGTTTTGTCTTAATAGGAGCAATAGAAGAAAAAATTTATGTCTATATGAAAAATAACATCATTAATTTTTTAGAAATAAAATAACTATTGTAGAAGACGAATACTAAAATATAAAATTATACTTTCTTGTAATTTACTTGTAATTCATCATATAAGTCATATGATACTTTTTTTATATAATAAAGCGACGAAACGAGCAGGACATTCATCTAGTAGAAGTGATACACCGACACATAACCACGTGGTATTAGTTAGAATGATATATACTGACCACATCGCGCTCGTTTCATACAAGATGTTAAGTCTCGTTACTCTAGTAATTACGCTAGCTATAGCGGCCTACAATCCGAAATACAGCAATATTTACACACTACTGTTTGGCAGCAGATATAAACGCTGCGATGGTACCTACTTAGACGATCACCGGCAATAGAGACCTATCACCTGTAAAGAGACCTTGCACAAGCAGCTTAAAAAACATTGTAGGAAAAAATCATTTACAGTTGCTTGTCCTTTGGTTCCAGTGACTGTAGCATTGTTCGCAAGCTTAATTTTGGCATGAATGTTTAATACAGCACGTCTACCACCGGTGTAATCGAGAATAACAGTATCCATAATATCCACACCATGTTCATTTAATTCCCCGACGGCCGTTACTTTTATTGGTTTATCTTTAAAAATGTACTGAGCAAATTGTAAGGCGTATACACCAATATCTAGGATTGCACTTCCTCCCATTTCCTTCAACCTAAAAATTTATATTCTCACATAAATATATGTTTAGTTGAAAAGTAAAAGAGCTATGCTAGAAAAATACAAATATCAATACAATTAGTTGTTACACAACCTTATTAAAAAAACGGGTTCAAAGTTTATCTACTACACATAAACGGATAAAGGTCAAAATAGTATCGCCATAACTTACCTAATTCTATCTATATCAGAAATTGGTACTCCGAAGTTTACTTCGACGAATTGAACGTCGCCAAGTTTTCCAGAATTGATATCTTTTTCCAAAGCAATGTACGATGGTGAGAATCGTGACCAGACTGCCTCCATTAGGAATACATTCTTCTTTCTAGCTAACTTCACTAGACTTTCCACTTGTTTGTATGTCTGGCATAAAGGTTTTTCGCAGAGTACATGTTTGCCATGGCTGAGGAAGAGTTTTGCGAGTTCATAGTGATAAGGAATGAGAGATCCGATGTATGCTACGTCTGAAAGAATATTTTTTTATTTAGATAGATTGGAACTGTACCACAATCTTTATATTCTGTAATACTATAGAAAATAGTCACATTTATTTGTTGTTTCATGCTTTAAAATAAATTACTAAAGATTCCTCACTGTACTAATTCCATCGCCCAGAACTTACTCGATTGAGACTAAAAGTAATAAATATTGATAGGGCAATTTACGTTTTATTATCCAAAATACATTTATTTGCATTTGTTGAAAGGTTTTTCATTTTTTGGGACAGGTTTGAATATTTTTACGGCCACTTTAATCTTGTTTCGTAAAACGCGACTAACAGGGAACAACTCCAAGAAAAGAAAACAATTTTTCCAGTTCATTTATCAAAATAATGCGCTCGCTAAGCCATAACCACACGTTATGAGATTGTCAAGTAGACCCGAATTAGGAAGACCCTAAATAGGTGGTGGTGATGATAGATGACAATTCAATGATCATCAACAGTGTAGTTTGTTGTAAACCATTTTTTCCGGAAACTAATAAATCCATGAAATTATTATGAATTAAGGGTTCCTAATTAAAAGTTTTAATTACAAAAATAGCGGATATTGTTAATATGCGAGTTAAAGAAAAAACTTGATTTACCAATGTCATTGCTGGCTGCTAAGGCTTCATAAGAATCATACACTTTTGAGATGTTATGTGTTTTAGCAAATGCTTCAGCTTTACTCTTATCTCGTGCTGCCACAGCAGCGATTACTTGGTCACCTCTGTTAGGATAGGAGTTAAAAGCGTTAACGAAGTCATGACAGATCTTTGCCGCAGTAACGATTCCCCAATGGATAGTCATCTGTAACAATAATTAATTATTTGTATTAAATCTATAATTTGGATTACACTTTGAAATTAACGATAAGGAAATTGTATGTTATTGCCAACATGATCAAACCTTGCCATTTTGACCCTTATTTGCGAGAATCCATTTCTATTTAAATATATGATTATTTATATATGCCTTTTAAAACAAAAGTGAAAAAAAAATTATTATAAAGGATTATATCATAGATTGTACACGCTAAATTATTGAAAAAAACATTATTAAAAAACTGGCAGACACTCTACATAAGTTGATATACTGTAGTCCCAACTGGAGTCGTCAATTATTTTTTTGTTCTTACTTTGTTGTAACTTGTCATCACATTGCGCTGCAGTATATCAACTTCTAAGTAGTTCCACCAATTTTTAAGACGATAATTTATATCAAACACGTAATGTACCGATATGTTGAAATACAATAAATATACAGTAACAGAACGACATCCGCGACACTTAAACAATTCATGATAAAATGTAAACATTTTGTTTCAAAATAAATATTAATCTTACTTGCTCTTTACATTCAACGTTTGCAAGTTGCAATATTTAATCCCAAATTTATATGCAAAATGTAAACATGTTATATATGTTTACCATTTCAAAGGAAAAAGTGAGGTATTACTATTTTAATTCAGTTTCATGTCTCCCAGTGGCATTATATTAGAAACTATCGGCTAAACCGAATTTTTTTTGTTTACAATAGCCTAACAAGCTGTTCAAATGGGAACACAATTGTTAATATCCTTCCGACAGAAATTTTTTAATTGCGCGTCCATTTAACTCAAGTCTTTTTTAAGATATTTATTAAAATCATGAGTGTTTAAACGAAATATTTTATCATTAATGACGGTACAGCTATTTATCTTCATCAAATATTTCCAATGATAACATGAACACTATCTGATAAACAATTAGATAACGTACTCAAAAATAAACTTATCAGTTTTATACAAAAATAAATTATTTTATTAACTAAATTTTTAAATCATATATATAATTATATAATTTAATCATATATGTTATATGCTTATGTATATCTCTGCTTACGTCATCAACTGGTTAAATATTGCAAATATATTAAAGAAGTAGGATTCCACAGCCAGATGTCCTTATTTCTAGCACTGAATTTTTTTAACACTGAAGAGTTATAATGAGAATAATGCGAAGAAGTTACTAAAGAAAATATATTGAAAAACCAAATCGATAATTTCGTAGCGATCAGCATCGCAAAGATATAGGTATACTAAATCTTAACTTGAACTTAAAGGTAAATTTAAGTTTAAAATAAATATGATTAAATATTTACCTCAACGACAGCTTCTTGAATTCGGCAGCAATAAAGTGTTCGGTGCAAATATGTAAATGGTGTAGTTTAATGTAATGTATTAAGATTGCAAACATTATATTTATAAGCTCGATGTTGTGACCGTTATCAAAAATTTCAACAGTTAATTCAAAACATCTTTTATCGCGTAAAATTTATGTAATATATAATCATAATTCGCTGGATGAATATGGGATATCAATTTATAAACAAAAACAAAGTGATATGATTATTATATCAAAAGTTATATAATAAATGTATTTCAACGAGCAACATTCTAGTAATATTATGAAAGACAGTCAATTTGCCTAACATGGTGACGCCTGGTTTTATTCCTTAGTAACTACACAAATTTTTCTAATCTCCTGCCATAATAGTATAGTTTTTTTTCAACCAAGCGTCGAGACGTGCGGTATGGTCACCTAGTGGTAAGTTATACGCCTGCCAACAACGACGTTACGTCGTGAATCGTGACATGACGAGAATTTTTCATAGACATTTTCAAAATATTTCCTCCATATCCTTAAACACAATTCTTACAGACACTATTTTTTATGTAGTTAAGACACATTAACACGTAATTTTGCCTTTAAAAATATATTTATTCTTATAGCTTGAAAAAATAATATTACCGACATTCTTAATTGTTCTTGTTCGGCCTTTTTAAAAAAAACTTTATAACAATTTTATACTGAGTTCACCTAAGAGGGTTCATTAAATTAATAAGGTCACTATGTTACCTATTATATAATCTGGATTTTGTAATAAATTTTAGACATTATTACGAAGCATATTCTCGATATACAAGTAATTTTTATTAATCGGATACCGAAATCTACTAAAATAGCAAAATGATTCTTTTATATGAACTAAACTGGTACCGGTATAATTAAAATTGGTTGAAAAGGTGGTGTGACTAGATATATTTGTTTTTGAAAAATTTTAAAATCAATCACATTAAAATAAATAGTTTTCCTTTCAGGTGATAAAAGTAAATTTTGAATAATTTTGGATCTTGAAAAAAAACTTCAAAATAGTGTTATGTTAAATATAACACCAATATTCTCTAATGATGTTTATTGCTTATTAGTTATCTTTGACTTAGAAAGCTATCTCTAACACTGGGCTCTCGCACCCGGGGCCAATTAGTACTTAACCTCTTTTTTGGTTAATTATACAACAATTTTAATTCTCCAAAAAAACTGCCAGCTTCCACAAACGTTACAAATTATGTACATTAAAAACTGCACAAGTCGTACTCTTGCACTTACTATAAGCAGAATCAAAAAGTATTAATCGTATTATAGCTTGTGTTAGTAATTAAATATTGGTATAATTATTAAATAATAGTAAAATTGTCAGACCTTTCATACCTATAATTGTTATGCAATCATTTTCTAGATAAATACGCTATACTGTCTTAGACGTCGTGCGTCTGTTAGCTTATTGGACATGAAAGTTTAGACTAATCATGATAGTTACTTCATCAAGTACCACTTTGCTGTTTGACAGAATTTTTATTACATTTCGGAGCGTTCTAGCATTGTAAATAAAAAACGAGTAAACAATTATAATATGTTAAATAATTATAATATATATATAATTTCTTCTGCAAACTTGCTAGCAATTCGAAAACGTTAACATATTTTTAAATACATAGATACATTTCTTATTTTTAATTGCTATAATATAAGTATATTGCTAAAATAAAATAGTACATGAAATAGTTTACTTTATAAAATAAGTTTGCATAATTATATAGAGTCTTCTTTCTCCTGCCCTGGTCCCACTTTATGTAGGGTCGGCACAACATGTTCTTCATTACCGAACATGTTGTAAATAGTTTTGGCTAAACTTTTTACGACCGGCCGCCTGCCTGACATCAACCCTCTTTTTGGGAATCTGGGGACTTTTTTTTTTTTTTTTTTTTTCTTCCCCGTTTGTATTTCGCTGTTGTTACTAAAATTCACAAATGTACATAACTTAAATATTAAAGTCATTGGTACATGCCGAGATTCGAACCCGCGACCTTCGCATTGAAGGCCGCACACTCTAACCATTAGGCCAGCGAGCTACGCATAATTATATAGAGTACAACATGAAAATAAGATATTTCTTTTTCTTTTCTCCCACATTAAAAAATACGTAGTTTTAATATGTCGATAAGAGAGATAGATCAGAATTTAAGGTTTTATTCAAGCTGTTTAAAATGTTTTTTTTATATTAAAGTCGAAATACATTTTTATTATTTTACAAAATACAATATTTTTCTAAATGACATTTTTATCAACTTTATTTTTATAACAAGCATGTTACTAAGGAACCTCTTTTATGCCAGTATGTACATACTTCACAAAATAGGAAAATCTACGACATATCATTTTCTAAAATGTTGTACAAATAACTTGACCAGTACGTTTTCTAATCAAAACTGATGTACCTTTTAAAATTTAATTAATAATTAGTAAACCATCGACTAAACATTACAATAGGGTAAAGACAATGTGATAAGTGTTATATTGAGATGGACTAACGATGGAACTAGGAATATAATATTCTTTCGACACCAAGTTTAAATTTTTACAAAAAATGCATAACACTACGATACTTAATAATAATAACAAAAATGTTAATGTATTATTAATATGATCTTGAATAGTTAAATAAAAAAATTAGTTATTATAAACCTAGTTTTCTTGAATTTTTTTTAATTACTACATTTAATGCGATATTATTGAACATTATGTTAAATAGACAAAATTTAAGTAGTACCTGTCTTAAATGTTTATTATTTAATAAACGAACATTATTAAAATATTTGCAAAAAATAATTGCCACTATAACACGAGTTATTTTTTATCATATATAAACCAGTCTATAAATAACTATCTGCACTATTTTATTTCAGAATTATGTTAATATAATTTGAACTAGAAGAAGTATTTAAAAATTGAAAATAATAAAAAAATATATATATATTTAGCTAATGTTAAGTTAGTTAATATTAAGTCAAAGTTTTAATTTTACATCGGTTTTTTCAATACAAATTTCGATTTAGGATATTGAAATAAAAAAAGTCTTATAATATTTAATGATATTACACATAGAAGGAGTAAATTATAATAAATCTTAAATGTTAGAATTGAATGTAAATGTTTTATATTTCTTGATCGTTTAATTTAATGAAATAAAAATATTAAAAGTTACACTGCCCATATGGGCAATGTAACGTAAGAATTTTATAATTCTTTCACATTATTTTTTAATACAGTAACTTTTTTGAAAGTAATAATTTCAAGTAAATCTTAATAGTATTTTTCTTATTTTCTATCTTTACTAGTTCGAGAAATAAAAATTGCAAAGATTAAAAGCACTAAATATTAACGAATCATATTTTCTTTTTATTCATCTACTTCTAATTACCAGAAACAACTGTCACTTCAGAAGAAATATATGTAATCTATTATTCTGTGCATCTGTTACTTATGGTGGAATTAAACTGAATGGAAATAAATGTTTATTATAATTTTTTTACTTAAAATATTTTTTGTACTATAATTAGTGTTATATCAAATAATATTGCAAGTATTGATTGTATTTACGAATTTGTTGATATTTATAAGAAACTACACGACTTTTGAATGTCTAGTATTTTTCAAATGAATTAAACATTAGATATTTTCTGTACGATATATGTACATAATTGTTATATATATAGTTTTTGTGAATACAAAAAACTATTCTGAAACGTTTCTCTATTACTATGCTCGGCAAAAAAATTGTTTTAAAAGACATTTCAGATGTTTCAATGACTCCATGTTTTCAAATTAATTCGAATGTGGAGCTAAAAGATGTTCCTATGACTGGTGAAGAATATCTTTTAAAAGTTATAAGAGAGCGAGAAAATTATGCACAAGTTACAAAATGTGATAAAGACTTTTCAAAGCTTGCTACAAACCAGTCTCTATTTGTAAAAGAGGTAAAGGCTAGTTACAGCTTTTATTATTAATGGAATAATTATAAAATAATATCACATACACTTTAAATTTCAGCTTCCACGAGCACACGTGTCCAATTTTTTCAAACCAACCATTGAATGGCAAAACATTCAAGTAGCTGATTTCTCTGATGTACGTATGTACATATCTCGATTATTATCGAAAAAATCGCAATGGTCAGATAGTGTAAAAACAATAGAAATTGAGCAAGATAATTTTAAAGGATGGAAGAGATTCTTTGATGAAAATGAACCAACACTGTCTTGTGTTCTTGGATTACAACACACTTTAGTAGACCGTGCATTAGAAGTATTGACTGACATAATAGATGATATACATAATGGTGAAACTATTGATCATAAAACAGGCATGTGAATAATTTATATACATTACATTCAAATGTCAATATTGTTGTATGTTGTATAAAACTAAAAATTCATTATAATCACTTTTTTAAATTTAGGGCAATGGATTTATGCTTTTCTAGCCTGCATAAGACTACCTCTTTTGTCTGATACTACAAGTATATTAAGAAATTTAGCAAGAAAATGTGCTGAAATCAGGTAATTTTAATTAGCTTTCATGACTTGGTCATTTCACTATTATTAAATGAAGTATAATAACAAAAAAAATTTTTAGATCACACATTAACCCAGAAGAGGAAAATGCTAAAGAAGCTGCAGCACCTTTAAATATTTTTATTTGTTTAGTGTCAAAGTATTTTAGACAATATGACTTGTCTGATTGAGAAATTACCAACAATTCTGAAATATTAATAAATTTATTGGGCAATTAAAGATATTTTTGTAAAAACATTGAAATGTACCAATATAAATATAAATATTTGCTTTCAACTTGATATTTTTAATTTTTTTTAACAGAAATTTAATTAAAATATACCAAAATTAGTGATAACATTATTTATGTATATATATATTAAATTGGCATAATTAATCTATTATGTACCTTACTGTACCATGTGTAATGGTGTCAATCATCATTATGTTATGAATATATATTTGCCAAATTGGAAATTAAGATTTTCTAATTTATAATTAAGTAAATGGAAGAAGTTTTTATTAACATAATATATTTGGTTTATCTTTGTGTACTTGTAAAGTTTATGCCATAACAATACAAAAAATAAAATATTTTTATGTTAAAAAAAAGAGAAACATTTGTACATGTTGGTTTCTGTCAAAACATGGTTTTTCAGTTTTTATCATTTTAACTGCTTCCAAGCACTGGTTAACTACATATCTAGCAAATATTTTATGAATATGGACATAATGATGTATAACACTTTTTGAGATTGGAGTTAAGAGTTAGTTCTTTGTTGACAAGAAAAAAATCATTGATGAAAAATATTATAATTGCTATACATGAGATGTTCTAGAAGCAATTAAAGGTTAAATAGGTCAATTGAGGCAGATAAGTAATTGATTCAAAGGATCAACCAGTTAACCAATCTTTGGTAGTAAAATTTTAATTGGTTAGTTAACATGTTCTGTGCCATGTGTACCACTAGTGGTACACAGTCATATTGATTCAATGTGCTCAAAACATAAATTACATCTCCGAGTAAACAATGAAGGATTATACAAGATACAGTATATAATAATACACAAGTTAGTTATTTAATTGTAAGTATTGTATGATAATATATCTTTAGTTAAAATATCAAATAGCCTGATGAACAAGTCAGGAAAAAATGGCTTGGCATGGAAAATGTTAATTATTAATAATTGTTTCTAGTTACTGAAATATGACACCACCACTTTTTTTGTGGACAAATAATGCATTATTCTTTATGATTTGTCACTAACAATAATGTTATTTGATAATTAAACAATATGTGACAATATCATGAGCTTAAAAATTTTAGGTATGTTGCAACTTGGAATCCTCTAAATTCAAACAACTTTAAGAGTTTTGTTTGGCTGGTGGTGAACATTACTGTGCAGGCTTGAAAGGTTTTGTATTTACAGAAATTGCAGGGGTAAGGAGGTATAACATTTTTTTATTAATTGCAGAGCACAGTGTGATGTTCTATATATCATCTTATGTAGTGCCTCATTGTTATAGGCAGGTGATTCTTTTACACACTGGACTATACGCTGAATAATATATAGTAATGAATATTACATTTACTTAACTTGAACTTTCACAAACTGTAATATTTTAGCTATTATAATAATTTTTAATAATTTAATACTGTTGAGATGACAATTCCTACTATTACATAACTAAAATATATTGTATTAGGAAGCATAGATGGTAGATTTCCATGACTTTTAGTCGCAAGCTATTATGAACAGCAATGATATGACACTTGACCATGAGAGTTTTAGTGAGTTGGGACCTCGTATATGATATCCCACCAGCAAGGTACCCCGAGTGTTTTGTCGAATAGTTCAGACTAATAAAGAAATAAAGGAATGCCCTTGTCAATTTTAATTAAAGCTTTCTTGTCAATCCCACAGGAATTTATTGGTTAGAAATGAAAGTTCAAACTATTCATTTATTATTTTAACAGTAAGTCATTTTTTCGTTTTCTTTGTTTGCTTTCTTCATAAAACTTAAGGATACTCAATCTCATCAGCGTCAAAATGTACACCAACTTGTCTACGAATTTCGTATTTTAATTTTGCCAGCAAGACTTTCGTCGTGGGACACACTCGGCGATTCCTTTAGCCTTCTAAGGAAAATATTTTAAATCAAAATTCTTTGATATATAAACTAAAACGAAATAATGGTTACGTTAAATATATAAATAAAATGCTGTAACTTTGACCGCATACTTTATTTCTTTATGAAATTCTGTCTGTCGCTGTTCAGTAATACGTCTTGAACGGTCACTAAGTTAAATGTTGCATTCGAAGGTTGCGCTTGCGTTATGGTTTGACACTATCTTTTACGTATTTTCCAAATTAGGTCCTTTGATGATGAGGTCGGAGACTCGTCTCTGTTTTAGGAATTTTGTAAATGAAGGTCTGTAGCTCACCATATTTTAAAATATGTGGAGAGTTGTCGCTATGCCAGACAAACTATCAAAGCAAAATTTTACTCAACAACACTTAATGCCTAAGCGCTTATAATAATAACATTTATTGGTTATATCCATTACAATGGTTGGCGGAACTATGCGTTTACTTCATGCATGGTAGTTGCTGGTGGGAGTACGATTTCTCAACGTTGCAATGTAATCGATTTGCCATCCCGTGAGCTCTCGAATGTACCCGCGTTAACTATGTAGTTGGTGGATACTTAATCGAACACTACATTGCACCTAGTTGGTGAAGATGATGGCTCGTACAAGGTTCCACTCCCACCCACTTTGAGCTATTTCGCCCTATATAAATCCCTACCATCAACGTGGGACTCTTCAGAGTAGTTCTATATCCAGTAGTGGACTTCTATCATCTGATGATGATAATATCTAGTCCGTTTATTGTCAGTTTAGAATGAACGTATATAAAAGAATGAGGAAGAAATCCAAAAGATATTATCGAAAGCCTATGCGTAACAGTGTACAAGCAGACAATGATGATTTAATGCAAATTAACGACGTTACCTTGTTTAATACATCCATTAACTTCAATAGCTTCATAAACCAAACCAGCACGGTTTTCAAAGTTGTATGTATTGTTTAAGATATGCAAAGGAAATTTTTCAGTGGAGCCATCGGTGTGAATTAAAGTTTCCGGAAAATAAAAAGGTTCTTCTATTTTAAAATGAAAATAATAATGTATAAAGTTGGTTTCCGCTTAAGAATATGATCTTAATTTATAAATTTATATAAATAAAAAACAACATATTTGCAAATATGATTATATAATATTTTTTTTTGTTTTCTAATTATATTAACAAATTCAAACGTGCGATATAAAAGTTAAACATAATAACTTACTGTTACTCTTCCATATATAGTAGTCTTATTCAAAAGCCTAACCTTCATGTTAATTACGAAAAAATGAAAAATGGCTTTTCTATCTCCTTTATAATCAAGAACTACGAAATCCACCAAATCGATACCCTTTTCATTAACATTCCCAATTACAGTAGCTTCGATTGGTTCTTCTTTGAATAGAAACGGAGCAAACTGTAGGACATATATCCCTATATTAAGAACTGCGTCCTCTCCCATTTCCTTCAAGCTATTAAACAAAACGCATAAATCAAATATTATTTTAACATTACATAAAATTTTTATGTTTTAATATATTAGGCATTATGTGAACCCGAAAAACATTAAACTGCATGAATACATTTATGTTATTATTAGTGCTAAAGGACGTCTAAAGTATTTTTAATAAATTTAAACTGTCTTTGTAGCGCAGTAAACATGAATATGCCATGTATCGCTTCGGGGAGTACATGTTGTGGAGTGGAGTTTCGTCGCTTCGTAGTGTAAAAAAAAGTAATCGAAATAAAGAAGGTTTCTATTTAGTTAAGAAGTAAGATAAGAGGCGTATGGCGTCAACACCAAGTAACAAGTGTTTTCTCTCAATATCAGAACAGTAACTAATCGATATGCCGACCCCACATAGCTAGGGAAAAGGGCAGGAGGAAGAACTAATCGGTGTACTTTTAAGCAGAAAGTACGGGAAACTCTCCTTAATGACATTAGGACTGAGTCTTCCTTGAAATTGCCAAATGAGAATAACATGTGATATCATATCCTGGTTTTTGTTTATCTATTATTATATTATTCTTTTTTGTCTTATTAGTCTGCAAAAAGTTTTGAATAAACCAAAAAAAAGGCACCGCTGTACCATGTATACAAATATTAAAAATGTGTCGTAAATATCAGTCGTATAATAAATTAATGGACATTTTTATCTTTAAAAATATTTAACGAAATGAAACAATTTATATAATCGAGTAGTAATTATTACCTTTTAAAGTCGATTACAATAGCAACGCCACGACATTAGTGCGATCTACGTTTCCGTTCGAACACTGATCATCAAATAGGTTAAGGTCAAGCATCACTTAAATTTTAAGATCGTGAATACATAAAATACAACTTAAGTATATGGATTATGTATTAACATTTGAAAAAAAATATAATTTTTACGGGTAAAATTGATTACCATCTTTTCGAATTCAAAATCATCATCATCAGGACGCGGCAGTCCACTGTTGCACATAAACCTCTTCTATGGAACGCCGTATAGCCCGGTCTTGTTACGCATCTAGAACATAACATAAAATACTCTTTAAAAAATAACTGTCCATTTATATAAGCACATTTTAATTATTAAAACAGTTATAAATGATATTTTTCAGTGATTAAATTGTCTTAAAAACCCTGTCAAGAATTAAATACCTTTTGTATGATGTAATGTTATTTGGTGTGCAATAAAGAATTTTCTATTCTATTCTATTCTTTTGATAAATAGGTTGAATCTCGCATTTTTCAAAACAGTGAAAATTTCTGAAATTACCCATTGTCGAAGGAAAAGTGGAAGGAAGAAGTCAAAATAGACAAAGTAATAGCTATATTTCAAAGATACTCGTTATCAATGTCTTTATCGGCATTTCTCAGAAATAAATGAATAATTGAAAATTTTACATTAACTATTATTGGAAATATGTCGACTTCATTTATTATAAACTTTAAAATAAATATATAACTTTTATTCTTATATTGGGAAGTACTTCATTGGCCCTAACAATGTTGTCGGTCCTTCAAAACATTCTTACAAGATACTTTTCAACAAAATATATTCGACATATTTTCTTCAAAAATCCTAAGGGTACTCAATTTCGTCAACGTCAAAGTTTACGCCGACTTGTCTACGAATTTCGTCCTCTAATTTTGCCAACAAAAGGCTTTCGTCGTGAGACATTCGCGGTGATTCTTTCAACCCTGAAAGAAAAATAATTACAATCAAAAGTGCCTGACGTTCGAAACAAAACAAAGTAATAGTAATGCGGTAACTTTAATCAAATGTTTTTGTGAATTGTAAGTGTTATTTTATTTTCATAATAGGACGATGAACATGTAGTAAGGAAAAAGGTTATGCGGGATCCAGAAATCAAAGGAATTACGGGAGGTCCAAATCTAACAGTATACTAACAGTCAAATGAAGAGTTAATGCAAGTTAGAGTCATTACCTTGTTTAATGCACTTAGCAACTTCAATAGCCTCATAAACCAAACCAGCACTGTTTTCAAAATTGTAAGGAATATTTGATGTATGCAGAGGAAACTTCTCAGTGGAGCCATCGGTATGTATTAAAATTTCAGGAAAATGAAAAGGTTCATCGATCTGAAAACAAAAAAAAATATATATCTAAAATGAAATTTCGTTTATTATCTGAATTTATAGTCAGATAAAGCGTTTTATAATTATATTGGCAAATTCCAAAGGGCGATATAAAACTTTAAACAAAATAATAACATACTGTGATTCTTCCTTTACTTCCATATACAGTTGCCTTATTCCAAAGCTTAACCTTCGAGTTGATTATAAGTACAGCCTTTCTATCTCCTTTGTAATCAAGGACTATGGTATCTACCAAATCGACACCCTCTTCATTAATATCCCCGATTGCAGTAACTTTGATTGGCTCTTCTTTAAATATAAATTGAGCAAACTGCAGTGCATATATGCCTATATCAAGCACTGCGCTCCCTCCCATTTCCTTCAAGCTAAAGGAAAGAGAAGAAAAAAATATTTTTATTTAAAAAAAAATATGCTATTAGAAATTATAGTGTTTACGATATACAAATAGCAAGATGAACACAGCAGACGTACTAGCTCTTCTATATTTATGTTATTGTTACTGCCAAAAGGAAATCGAATGTATATCTCACAATTTCAATCATTTACCATAAACAATTTTTTTGCAAAAATTATCAAAATTTAACATTTCATAATTATAAGTTAGTTATAGGAGACCTATGTCCAGCAATGGACGTCCATCGGATGAAATGATAATGATGATGATACGTTAGTTTTTATGAGAAAGCTTTCTTCTTTCTTTAAATAAAACCTTTATTACCCATTGTATCTTCAGATATTGGTCATCGAAAGTTACATCACGATTGGCCTAGTAGGCTAAGATTTACAGATAAAATGTTATGATGTAAGCAATATACAACTACAATGAAAACAGTTTTTATTTTAATATTACAAACAGGCAACTTTACTTACCGTAATCTGTCCACTTGTTCAATTGGTACCCCAAAGTTGACCTCGACATATTTAACATCTCCGGTTTTTCCAGAATTTATCTCTGTCTCTAAGGCTAAGTATGCTGGAGAGAATCTCGACCACACCGCTTCCATGAGAAATAAATTATTTTTTTTAGCTAGTCTAACCAGACTAGCAGCTTGTTTGTGATTCAAGCACAATGGTTTTTCACACAGGACGTGTTTACCGTTTTCGAGATAGAGTTTGGCGAGCTCGTAGTGATCAGGATTCAAAGCACCAATATACACCACGTCTACAAATGAACGTGAACAACACAACGATCAAATTGCAAATATTGTTTAAGGAGTTACTCAGTATTGCGTACAAATTAAAGAGGTTACAACATTATCTTGATAAAACGATTTATGTTCATTACACAAACAAACCAACTCAATAGATTTCCAGCGATATAGTTCCAAACCCATTCGCATTCCATGATCCTCTGCAATATTTACTAGGTCTTCATATCATTCAAATGTGTCTTCATATCATGGCAAATGGCAGTCCGAAGCTGCCCTTGCCAATATGAAAATGTTGTATACGCAAGTAGTAAGCAGTCAAAAGATGTGTAGTCCGTAACGCACTGACTTTATCGAGTCATATGTCGGTGGACGCAGCCACCGCTACTTATACAATTACCCACTAATACAAAATATCTTATCTATCTCTAACCTACCCCATACATAACACTTACCTCCCCTAGATAATACTAATAAAATTGTTTGTAGTCAATTTTAGGACGTCTGCGTGTACTTCACCATGCGCCTTGAATGTTCATGTATCTTTGAACTCGTTATGTGATTCGACAAAATCATTCTTTACCCATATAGGTGTTCTGACGTCTCTGGTCATTGTAAATTTAGACGGTGTGCTTGACGTCTCCACTTGAACACTAGTTGGCGAAGAGGACCGTTGCGGAACGCTGACCTCTTCTTCACTCCCTTCTTCCGAGGCGTTAGGCCGATAATCGGGTCTGTGTACTTCCGGATCCAAATCGGATAAAGTTTGAGGCTCGGAGGAAAAATCGGTTAGTTCTATGGAATTTCATACCGGATTGTTTGGAGTACTTTGCGGAACCCTATACTCATGGTTCTGGCTTGTGTTTTCCATATGTCTAGCGGCAATAAGTTGGTCCATGTGCACGTTTTTAAGCCCGGATGAAAAAGTCCTTAATTAAATACAACCTTCTGTCAATTTTTTTCATAACGATGCCCCTGGACCACTTAAAAGTACTTGTTAATATACATCTTAAAGAGTATTGCATCACCAGAGGCGAAAATTTTCATTTGTTTTCCGCGACTAGTTTTAATCTACGAAAACTGTTCATTACTCTCTCAGCTAACGTGGTTGACGAGGGCGGCGCGTTTGAAGGATTTAACAAATCCAGTCGCGTCCTTAACTTACGCTTAAATACTATTTCAGCCGGTAATGACCAATGGTACAGTGAAGTGAATTTCGGTTATCGAAAAGATATTTCAAAAGTTTTAAGTTACGTTCTTTGATATTTTTACTATTTAACATGCTCAGCTTATTCCGCTCTTTTACTACTTTAACAAAACTTTCCGCTTGTCCTTACTCGCTGGGTAATAGGCCGGGGACGCTAAATATGAGATACCATTTGATTTAAAAAACACCTCGAATTGTTTATAACAAAACGCTGTACTGTTATCACTCGCCAACGTATGCGGCACCCCGTAACGCGACATGAACACGTGTAACTTTTCAATGACCGACCCACTAGTAGTTGTCGAGTACATGTCGGAAACTTCCATCCATTTTGAATAAGCATCGACGACTATTACATAAATATGATTATCTATGGGTTCAAGAAAATCGATATGAATTCTGTAGAAGGCGTGGGGCGGAAATTTGCAAGACGGGATGGTAACCCACGGTGGCGACGGTCGCACGTGTAAACAGACTCCGCAGGCGTTTAATAAATTCTCCAGGGCCTTGTCTATCCCTGGAAACCAAAATCGAGTGCGCGCCTCCGCATTTGTCTTAATCTCTAGGTGAGAAGAATGTAACTGATAACACTCGTCGCAGAACTTCGGGAATCACGATTTTATGGCCTCTCATTAGGCACCCGTTTTACACACAAAAAATATGGCTTTATACTTATGTCCGTAATCCTCCTGAGCTAGCCGTTTAAAATAAAATTTGTCACTTTATTAGCAGACATACGTCGCGCGGTCGTACGGCTCCGCGTCGTCGCAAGCGCTCACAGCGCCCTTGAATGAGCTAAATTCGCAGCAAGATTGTACGAATATTCACTGAGTGCGCTCAATAATATTGCTCTACGTCGTCCTTCCATTACATCGGTCAATGCTGTTATGTTGTTAACAATAAACCATTGCGTGATCCAGCTTTTATACGTTTTCCACGTGTGAAAATATTGTGGTCAAAATTACATAAAATGCCTCAACCAGTCGAAAACATTTTATCTTAAGCTAAAAGTAAATCCTCGTCGCTAATGTCGTATACGCAGGTAGGGCGCAGTTAAAACGAGTGTAGCCGTTAACGCACTGACTTTATTAAGTCATATGTCGGTGAGCGTAGCCACCACTAATTCTACAATTACCCACTAATACAATAATTATGTATGTCGACATACCCCATATATAACAGAAAGAGATAAAAATGTCTATACCATCCTACACATACGACCGTCAATATATGGCCCCTGCTAAACATATCTTTCTAATCGATTTACAACACGACCCATCTAAAGCCAGTGACCAATCTATGAAAGCTTAATTTGTTGCCTTTGCTAAATCAAAAGAGTTTTTATGCAAAAATATATAAGAATATATTTACCAATATCTTTGCTGACAGCCATTGCTTGGTAAGAGTCAAACACTTTAGCGATGCTGTGAATATTAGCAAATGCTGTTGCTCTATTTTTGTCACGTGCTGCTACAGCCGCTATTATTTGATCTCCTTTGTCGGTGTATGAATTAAAGGCATTCACAAAGTCATGGCAGATTTTTCCAGCTGTGACGATACCCCAGCGAAGAGTCATCTGCAACACACGTAATACTTATCATCATCATAACACTTTAAATGAATGTTTATTCTCGGATTACTAAATTCCTAGTGATCCACATGTAACTGAAAAAGACATGATCGTAAATAGAAAAAACAATAACATTTAGTTTTAACTTTAAATCAAAACTGTTTATCGCCAAATGCTTTGAAATTAGCAGCTTTTATTTTTAGTAAAAATAGGTACGACATTATCTTCAAGCTTTCGAAAATTATTCTACAATTTAGGCATAGTTATAACAAAATAACTTTTTATATTACAAGATAAAAAGAAATGTGAGTTATTAGTCCAAATAGAAAAAAAATATTTGTAAATTTTAAACTTCACTCTACTATTTAACAATTTTATTTAACTAGTGGTTAAAGGTTAAAGTATAATTTAATTTATTTTTGTTGAAGTATACAAAAATAAATTAAAGACTAATATAAGTTGTTTGTTTATCACAATTCAATCTAAAAGAACTTTCTTTAATAGTTTATTCACGTAGATTAAACAAATTTTTTTGTTATCTGTCACAATGATTTTAGTTTATAAAAGTTGTTTAATAAATAATCGAAATTATAGAATATTTAATAAATTATAAGTGTATCTTAACACGCTAAAAGTTATTTTAAAATATTTTATTATTATTAAACATACAAAGACAGTGTGTACGTAACCTAATGATCTTTTACAGCCATCAGCATTCAATATCTATGGTATAAAATGTAGTACAGGGACAGGATTTAATTGTATATCGGTATGTAGGTCTGTTACAATGATTGACATGATTGTTTATAAGTTATTAACATTGTCAATTTAGATATATTTCTGTAGAGTTGTAATATCAAAATTTGCTATTTATTTAGAAACGCACCACAAGGGTTTGAGTAACTTTTAATAATGTATCGAAAATTTCAATTACATAATAAACAGGTTTTTATTACAACTTTTAAAATGTACGTCGAAAAAAGTAATGGAATTAGTCGTATAATCAAAGAATAATAATTTACCTTTAAAGTTGATTACAATAACAACGCCAGTACACCAGTGCGATCTACGATTACATGCGAACACTGTTCAACCAATAATCTGTAGTTAACGTCAAGTATCACTTGAATTATCAGATAAAGGGAATAAAAAACAGAATATAAATAGATGCAATACTATAATTGCATTTAACAATTATTAAACATACTGGTAGCTTAATACATAGCTTCGATTATAATTTGTAATAACAATTACGGATATACAATCATTACCAATTTTTTAAATTACAAAAAATATCTAACCAGGGTAAAATTTAACACAATTTTTACGAGCGTAAAATATTGAAAATAATTAAATTTTTTATGTCGAGGTTATAAATATTTGCATACTTTACTTGCAGCAATAAATTTTTATCAATATCTGAAATGCATTGAATAATTAAAAACGTTGATAAATTGTCTTGAAATTTGTAACGGCATATAACTAATTCTTTTTTATCACCGGGAAAATTTGGAAATTATCCATTATTCTGTGGAGAATAATGGGGAATATTAGTAATAATTTTAAAAAGATCTATTATTAACCGTACATAGTTTAACTATTTAGGACTATATCCAGCTGGACCGCCGCGGGCTGTTCATAATGGTGAAGATGACGGTAAATTAATTTACGATATTATATTAAAGTATTATTATTTTTGACTTAGTAATTTAAGTAAATTTACGCTAACATGTTATTTGGATACACATTAACAAAACAAATAGATGTTTGTGTATGTTTCCGAAAAATTTAGCTTTTCCAATAATGTTTGATTCTTAGTCTTCTGTAGTTAAAGTAATCGAGATAATAGCAAAAATTTAAGAGTTTTTCTTGGCGCCGAAGTCTAAATGTATACCATTTTAGGTGGCTTGCTTAGTAGAATTTACTTTTATACATTTAAATAATCAAATTCAGTATTATTATTTATTTTAGTCTTCACATTATTGAATATATTCATATTAAAAATTCAATATTAACGTGATACAAGGGTAACATTGCTTCTAGGTGCAATTAAAAAGGCAACTAACAGGAAAACGGCGCATATTGACAGCGTAAAGAAGAAATGAGCTATCTTTGGAGAGATATGTATGTCTGTCTACAAGCGACTGTGATCCACTGACCATGATGTAAATAGCATGCTTGTTTACGCAATTTTGATATAAAAAACTGTTACATTTTGAACAATACCTAGTAAGACAATTACCATGAGAATTATATTTTTTCTAGGCGCTATATTTTCTTGTTATCGCAATACAAAGAATGCGCATAATCTAAATAATTGGCTATCACCCAACGCTCGTTTAAATTAGGCACTGACAATTGAGCTTTCTTTCGTAAATGACACCAAAGCAATATTTTTTATCAAAAGCAATAATTATGTAGAACTCACGGATCATATTAAACATTATATGAAAAAAATATATCCATCAATATAAAAATTGGTTTCCACATCTCCGTTTGTTGCAACTGACTCCAAAAATAAACCTAATATGAATGAAGAATATAATAAAGTTATTTATTTTGATTTTCTGTTCTTTTTCTTCTGAATACATAAAAAGTAAATTGAAACAGCTTCTATATTCAATTTAATTTTGATAATCGCCAGTAACGTGCACAAAGAAATAAACGTCTTTCTCTACTAAGTTCGGCAATCGCAAGAATAAGAGAAATTTTGAAAAACTTTAGCACCAAGGTCTAGAAATTATAATAGTTATATTTGTACAGAAGCTAGTTATCTTTTTCATATTTTAAATATTAATGGTAATTCCATATTTTGTGTTTTCAGTACCGGTTTGAGGTTTTTATATGAATTATAAATGTACCCAAATTAAAAGTTGAAGTTTTCCTCAATCTATTTTTATATAAGAAGTGTGCGTTTCAACGCACCCTGACTGCAGCCTTGAGAATAAAAATATTATAATGGCGCAACACATTTCGACTACTTGTCCACTAGGGAACAGGATTATAAATTTTTAAGAAATAATATAATGTTTTTCTTCTAGTTCCGAAACATCTATGAACGTAAACATTTATATTAAATTCCAGTTTTCTTGAATAACAATCTGAATAAACGCGAGTGAGGTAATTTTTAAATTTTCTTGCGCAATATATAATGAAAATGCATAATTAAAATATAAACTATGTTCCATCGTCTATGGCTACACATGGTTATTGCACTATTTTCTTAACTTACACCGATGACACAAGCAGGATCTTATACTTTTTTTTTTCTTGGATAAATCCTAAATTCATCCCTGAATCCCTTCCCTATACAGACAACGAAAGGATTATACTGGTCTCTAGGATATCGTCCTTGATCAGAACTGGGAACTTCTGTTGTACTTTAGCTGCTTTCATAAAGCGGTTCGGCATGGCCATTGCTCTTTATGGGTCCCTATTAAAGAAACAAATGCCGCCGACACTCGTACGATATTCGTTCATCAGAAACGAGTTATTCGGGCTATCTATAAGGAGTCGCTAAAACTAAATTAAAAGGGACGCACTAATTCATGATTTACAGACATTATATCTATGGAATTTTATTATATATGTAATTAAAATTAAAAATCAGTGCGTTCGTTTCTACAAAAAATTATTAGTTTATTCAATAATCAATTCTTGTAACACAAGCATTACATTATTTGGAAGATGGTAAATTGTACTCTCGATATTAATTTTGAGTACAATCACAAAAAAAAACCCAGGAGTTTCTCGGCAGTTCTTAAAGGGCGCGCGTTGCGAACTGAATATAATAATTAATATCGATTGACGATTGTGATTGTACAATTTAAGTCTGAAGTTTAAAAACGGATCAATCTGTATTCGCCGTGTGATCTCTTCGACCGCGCTCAACGTGACAGAAACCCAGGAAAGGTTGTTCAGCGTAGCCCCTCAATACGAACTACTGTCTTGATAAGAAAACTAAGTGCATGGAAAACCACTAATGATGGTATTTATCCACTAATAACTTAGTGGTTAGTTAGACCCCTGATTCGATTCCCGGGCCAATGTGGATATTGGTTCATGAAAGGATTTTTCGAAACCACTTTCAAGTTACTGCCTTACTAGCATTAGTAGGGTTCCGGCTATCCATATACAAGAGCCAGAATATTTTGGACACGACTCCGCGTCCACGTCTCCATTGTCACCTCACACCATGTGAAATAAAGGATATGATAAAATAAAATTGTGAGTAGCTATAATGAAAGTTATGTCTAAAAAATAATACAAAAGTACTATATTCATATAATTGTTAATATATAATATTTTATTTCATGATTTAATACAAAATATAAACCAGATCACTTTAATTGCATGTAGTTATTTTACTAAGTCAGATACTAAGTATCTAAAAATTAAATTAAAATAAATATATGTCCATAACATAAAAAATGCAAATACCTTCAGAGTGAAAAAAAAAATTAAATTAGGATGGATTAGATCGGAAGTATTATTCAAAATGAGGTAGGTCAGATCAATGATTAGTTTAAACATTATGCACAGTCGACCTTTAAGCTGTATTTAATCTATGCTAAAATGTCCATTGTAAATAAAAAGAGAATGTATTGTGTTATTTGAAATTTAAATTTAAAATTCTTATTGTAACTAATAAATGCAACTGTATGAACGGAAGTGAATCGACATTTTTTTTAAACGAACTCTAACATTTGTATTCTATTCTTTACTTTAAAACTTCAATTAATTCCGAAAGATTGTAGATATAGTAACTCTTTCTCTCTCACTCTCTAATCAGTCAACTTGGTTTAATTTTTTTATATACTATTGTTTCCATAACTTTAAAATACAGTTTATTTGTTATACAATAATAAATAGGCCCCTTACATTCCCACTGGTGAAAACTCACAGGAAATGAGTCAAGGCGATTTTTTCTTATACAAAGTGCTAAATCAGTTTATATAACAGAATAATATTATAAGGAACTATGAAACAGTGTAAAATTAACTATTACTTTTATGGATTTTTTCCGATTTGTAATTATATTACAATCAAAAATTATACTAGAACAGATAATAAAACTGTGTTAAAAATTGGTTCATAATATTAAAAAATCAGAATGCAACTGAAAAAGCTTGATCTAAATCTTCAATGAGATCATTCGTGTCTTCAAGCCCTACTGACAGTCTGATCAGTGAATCGGTGATGCCGAGTTCTGCTCTTTGCTGCTCTGGTACGGATGCATGTGTCATCACCGACCTAAGTATAAGAAATATTATTATTATTGTATAAATACCTAATAATAATCTATTACCGAGGTAACAAATTATATTTAGTCCTCGAGCGCTTTTGGTGCTATGCAAGTGGACATCAGCTCTGATGGAAATCAATTAAGGTTTATCTTCAACAATGTATACTAAATAAGCTTTACTGGTAGGTCTCTGCAGTCGGAGACTGTCTAGATAGGTACCACCACAGCGCCTATTTCTGCTGCCAAATAGTAGTGTGTAAACATTACTGCTTTTTGGTTTGAAAGGCGCTGTAGTAGCTGATGTAATTACTGAGGTAACGAGACTTTATGTCTCAGGCGACGAGCAAAATGTGGTGCAGTGCATACCATCTTAATTAGCGCCACGTTACTATGACAGGCGTTTCATTTGCCATCAAGTGAACGTCCCGCTCGGCTCATCGCTTAATTATATAATAAAAAAAGTTGAAATTGTTATTCTAAAGAAAGTCCGTTTGTTATGTAAAGAACAACAACGTGCTTTAAGTAAAATTATTGTACATAATATTTTAAATTACCGTTTTATATTAAGTAACTGTTATGTAATATTTTTTTACTAAACAAGGAGACAAATGATGAATAATATATATATGTCTCCGTTTGAGGTCTTGCAGGTCTAGCGAAAACATGACATCAGTAATCACATATATTATACTGGAATCAAGTAATAATACACTGTTTCTCGTTTTTAATACAAACAATTCATTTTATATATAAAATCTATTATATATAAAGTCTTTAGAAATCTAAAGACATTATTAACTTAGGCTCTTAAGACAATAATTAAAATTGAAATAGAGAGTAAATAAGAAATATCAAGCATTATTTTTATTATTATCACCAGCCTGCTACTGTCGGCTGCTGGACATACATCACACACAGAAACCCACTCAATACATACTATTTTAAATTACAGTATGATTAATACTTACGGCAGCTCTGCCAAACTCTCGTAACCACCCAGACTTTCAGCTAGAATAAATAATTTGAGCGAGCTCAGGAACTTTCTAGATTCTTGTAATCCACCGGTATGCTTGAAACTGAATACTCCAGAATGCCCCGCCATCTGCTTTTGTGCTATATCATATTGGGGATGATTTGGCAATCCTAAAAGTTACACACACATAAATACTATAATCTAATTGTGATTTTTCTACTAATAGAACAAACCCGTTTTTTTTTCGTACTCACCTGGATGTAAGACTTCTGAAACTTTTGGATGATTTTCGAGCCATTTAGCAATCATGTACGATGACTTCTGGTGATGTTCCATACGCAGTGCCAATGTTTTTAGACTTCTGTTAACGAAATAGCAATCGACTGGTGATGGAACCACTCCCATAGCTAAAACAATATATTTACTGTATTGAAATACGACTTTATGTTGGTTGTAGGTCTCTGTTCCCCGTTGCGGTCTAGCTAGGTACAACCAGAGGTACTACTTCTGCCGATTGCTGTGTACCGATTTGAAAAGCGTTGTAGCTGGTGAAATTACTGGGTTAACCAAACTTACCAATTTATGCCTCAAGAAGACGAGCACAATGTTGTGGTGTATATATCAACTATTACAGCATTGTTATGGGCAGGCAGTGTGACTTATCTTTAGGTTAAAAGGTTAAGGCATTATACCTTAAGTTTTAAAAACGATCATGCGTTACGTTTACGTTAATTTTGTTTTATAACTTTACACGTGAACGATGTAATGTATTCCTTATCTATCCTTATCTTAATTATATAAATTCTTTATTTATCCTTTTCTCGAGTTAATTGTTTGATAATGATCGATTGTATCTCATTAAAGTAATCGTCGAAACATTTTTCTAATCTCCATGACTTAAACTAGTAACTAATGACGATGTCGTAGACAGAGCGAAATAAACAAGAAAAATTAAAAACTCCCTATATGGGAAAAATAACTAGCATGTGAGAGAGTCAACCCACCAGGTTTTTGTAAGAGTATAAATTTGGACCTATTACTACTTACTACAATAGTCAACAAATCATTCGACACAAGTATAATGACAGGCCAGGGCTGAATACCATGACTTCGCACCAGGTACCAATATACAGAGTCCTCGACCTTTTTGTCTAATGTATTTATTGTTGTTGTGTTTTAACCTAATAGAAATAAACTCAAGTTTTATTTTTAGGCAAATAAATAGCTTATCATTATTATTATGTTGAATATAAAGTAAAGCAATAGAGGTGACTCAAAGGCTGGCATTATGCAAAATAAATGTCAAGGAATTGATTATTATCATGAGTAAATATTGCAATAGATAATGATTATGACAAAATTGATGATACATTAATTTGCAGAAATTTATCGCTATCATTCACCATGACATGTTATACTTGCTAATAATACTCCATCCATTTCATTCAATATTTTTCAGATGTTTTTATTGAAATACAAAAGTACTGAGAAACAGGTGCTGCAGTCGCCAACTACTCTTTAAAATATTAAAAGCATTTTTAGTTTCCGATGTAACTACTAACCAAACAAAAAACATGTTTTCGTCTCAATACTATATTCTGTGAATGACCCTGACGGATAGTTGGATTATTTAATAGTTTACTATGTGTAAATTTAGAACATTTTAAAGAAATTATATAATACATATAAAGTACTGAAAGATTCTTAATACATAAATTTCATGGATTGTGCAGAAAAATAGATAAATATATAAAAAAATGTATGTGGTTACGGAAAAACTACTCAAATGCTAAAGAGTATTAAACTTCTCGGTAATTATACGTATATATTACATAATGAGGTGTTAATTGATAGACACTATAACATTGTGCTCGTTGTCTTGAGATACAAGTCGAAAAAACTATTTTCGATGAAATAAGTCTATCAAATACTCAACTTGGATTCTCTCCATAAACATACTAATGGACGTTAATT
This sequence comes from Ornithoptera priamus, assembly GCA_029034505.1. Classification (NCBI taxonomy): domain Eukaryota; kingdom Metazoa; phylum Arthropoda; class Insecta; order Lepidoptera; family Papilionidae; genus Ornithoptera; species Ornithoptera priamus. Next base: position 853,398 of record JARDWD010000627.1, on the reverse strand, counting down.
ATTATTTATGGAAATTCTAAATTCCATATTTGCTATAAGAACGAACAATTTATTATATTCAAAACTGTATAATTACAGACAGTGAACCAAAATTTCGTAATATAACACGACGCTTACAAAATTTCTGTGGCTAAGATATTATTACAAACAAGTACAATGTATGTTACTAAGATAATAGATAAAAAAGAAGAAAATGATAAATATAACATAAAAAATAAATATTGGAAATGTTTACAAGAGATACAAGTCAATTGTATTTATAATCTACATAAATATTAAGATTGTTATCTTGATATACAAAGGAGCCGTAAATTTGAAGGCTTACAATAGCTTTAATGTATTAAAGGTATCTATTATCAGCAATATGACTTTATGTATCAAGGACAAAAGAGTACTGCCAATGAATACAGCAATCAAGTTAACTTTGTTTACTATTAAATAATAAAGCAAGAACATTTTTAAATAATTATTAAAACTAACACTTTAATATATTTTTTCCTAATACACCACTAAAAAGTAGAAATTTATAACTATTTAAATTTTAATCGTTTTAAATTTGTCGTATCTAGTGTATCTATGAGGATAATGATAACAAGAATACTTGTTAGCCAAAAAATAGATACGTTTAATAGGAATTCTAATAGATATTGATAAATTCGAGAAATAAAAGGTTGGGATCTGATGAAGGCAGTCAGAAACCGCTAGATGCTGACGGGGCAGGACTGATTGGTGTGGAGGTTTAGAGAGCTAGATGCCTTTTTATCCGGATACGTGCCCTTCACATAGGCAAATAAGCACTGCATACCCTAGCTTCCTAAACTTGTCTAAATAGTGTTTTAAGTCAATTTATAATCTAATAGTTACAAATTAACTTTTAATTTTTGTTTGTATGTTCTGGTCTATATTCAGCAATGGACGCCTACCCGATGTTGATACACATTATATACCGGTATATAATATATATATATACCACCTCTCTCCACTTGCTACGATCCTGGCACACCTCAGACATATTACCCCAACAATTTATAATTATTTATAAATAGGATAAAAGAATTAATTACGCTCCGTACTCTTTACAATGGTGACGCGGTAGTGTGAAACAATTACTTCATTCACAATACAACGTATACAAAATAAAACAGATAAGCAGATGATGCAATATTAGAAAATTGTACTATACTTCGAAATTTAATATAAATTCATTATTTTGATCACGTTTTATGAGAAGTTACAGTGAAACAAATAATTTTACTTAATTGTTTATTATTAAGCAATGTTTTATTGTGCCAAATTAAAGAACACTTCGTTTCGATTTACATTCATATAACTACTAGTCATTTGTATGGAAATAAACCTCACAAAATTCCCATGGGGTTTTTCCAACATAGATGTTTAACCATATGGGGAAAAAGTCGTTACCGAGTCGAATATGAACGTTGAAACGTGACGCGATTTATTCACTCAAACGTTTGACTTCACAGATCATTATCGTCAAAATGACGTCACCCTCGTTTAAACGTTAACGATCAATCGGACGGATGTTTACTTTTTTTTATTTTCTAAACGTCGTAGTGGTTAACCGCTTGCCTTCTAACACGGGTCCCATGTTCGATTCAGAGCTACACGTGGAGTTTAGTTAATAATTTTTATACTGTAAATTTATGGAATAAAACAACTAAACTCAAGCAGTATGTTACTCAGAATGCAAGTTTAGAATCATAAATTAAGAAAAAAAATATATGTACATATAGCTCGCCTAGTTTCTTGAGCGCATTGTTCTCAGGTCGGAGGCATTTCTGTGGTAAATGGCTGGTAAATTGTGATTTAAATAAGTCAACAAATGTTCTTACGTTAAATAAAAAAAAATTATCTTGACGTTAACTATCGGCCTAACTGCATTACTATTTAGACTGTCAACATCTGCGCCGCTTTATCATCTGCGGCGTCATTGTTACTCAACACCGAGTAATTTAGGACAACAAAAAAAAACAAGTTATTTTCGTACCATCGGAGAAGTCTACAGGTGTTCATTCAACTAGTAGTATCGTTTCTTAAAGTTCTTAATAACACTCTCCATTTATTTTGTTATTATATTAAAATTTTTGTATTATATAATAGATTCTCAAATGTAAAATCGTACCGTCATAGCTCATAATCGTTTGTATATTATACTTAACTTTATCTGAAAGCACTTTCTGTTACTCACCTTAATAAGAGCGTGATGTTGCAATAGTTAGTGATATTTAATAATTAATTATTATTATCAGTCTTACATATATTGTTGTGATCCTGAATGAACAGTTAACTGTGTCAAAGTTTTGTTTGCCTCCGTGTTCGGAAATCAGATTTTTTGCCCGTTTTTACCGACGTGCAATTGAAAGGTATTACGTTTAGCACATTGGATACTATTACGCACAGATTACATTACTGTTCCTTTCACGCTCTACATAAAAACTCTCTATGCATATTTTAAACTATTCAAAATTGTAAAATAATAAACTGAACTTTATTAAATACCATATAAGGTCTATGTCACTTATTGATGGTCACGTTAATTTATTTTATTTCATGTAGGGACGATAAGTTTAACCGATGGAAAGAAACATGCCGTTTGTTAGCATGATATACACTACACCCCGCCGTGTTCGTCGCCTTAAGACATTTCGTGTACTTACCCCAATAATTACACTAGCTACAGCATCCTTCAAACTGGAACATAGTAATGTATGCACAGTACTGTTTGGAGGCAGATAGGAGATATGGTGTTACTTACCACGACGGAAGAGACCTACCAACCATATGAAATTTAATTACAATAAATTATTATTTGTGACACTCACCATTTTGCAAAAATCTTAGTTTCTGTTCTAAAGCGTCATCTTTTACTACAGCAGCTCCCATAATTACATCAGAATGTCCATTCATATACTTAGTAAGTGAATACATAACGATGTCGGCTCCGAAATCTAGCGGCCTTTGCAGGTACGGCGTCAGGAAAGTGTTATCAACAACAACAATAATGTCTCCGTAACTCTTTGCAATTTCAGAAACTGCAGCAATGTCCACCACTTTAAGCAATGGATTTGTTGGAGTTTCAATCCATATCATCTGCAATAAGATGCAAATGTGAAATACCTATACTAAAAAACAACATATTTGCTCTGGTAGTGGACATAACATTAGGTTTTGTATTGCAAGGCCTAGTAAAAATCTTAGACAATAGTCCTAATATACCTACCTACCTAAGCTACTGTATAAACAGCAACTAGCCACTGTACTGACTTGGGCGGGTGTACCACTTCTTGGTGTAAGACCGTCTTTCTTGTCAGGTGGCTTAATTGTATCGAAAAATCTATGGTTATAATTACTGCTATATTTATTACAATGATCAGGAAAAGCACATCTGTACATTATTTAAAGTTGTCTTTCAACATCCGTTACTCATAGACATTTTTGTGCCAAACTTTACTATAACAAGTTTGAGACATTATTGAAAACATACATTATTCTTTTAAAAAAAAAAGCAGTGTACAAACAAAATATACTATAGGAAAAATTTGTGATTCTTTTAATACTTTATAATGTCAAATCAGTGCATTCCATATATCTTAGTAAGATCAGCTAATTTTGTATATCACATTTAAATTGGGGCCTCAAACAGAGTTGATGGTAATCATTATCAATATAATGTGCAAGGCGATCCCATTTATTTTGCCATATAGTCAGGGTAAGACAGAAGTAACTTAGATAATCTAATCTAATAATTTGTTTAGTCTTTTATCAAAATTTAAAACTCATTTCAACTACAATTTTTTGCAAACTAATTGTACAAGATGAAGATTTTATTAATAATAATTAGGCAAAAAGAATATTAAAAAAAACTTGTGTGTATGATAGCTCTTATCTACAATATGAATATTTTAACCGGTTCAATGACTATCCGCAATCATAGTGATGTTATCTCGGTTTTAACCTTTGGTTTCTACAAATAAGTATGCAAATCTAATATTGGTATGTCAATAATCTCATACGAGCATGCAAATATTCTTATCAAGCACTTTTGTTATGGTTTACACATAATTATCAAACATTTGAGTAACATAAAACATTTTTGCGATAAAGGTTGTTGTGAATTATTGATTACTAAACCTGATATGGTTTCATAAAACTATACTGCATTATTTCATCATTTAACACATCAATAAAATGTTGATGAAATATTTAACAGGAAAATAGATTACTCATTATCTGTAGAAAGATTTACTATACAACACTATGTAGTTTGTAATACAAATTTCTTACTTTTGTCCTTTCCTTAATAGCATTTTTAATCGATTTTAAGTTTGTAAAATCAGTAAAAGTAGTTTCTAAACCAATTCTCTCCATTACCCTCCTGTAACAATGAGAACTTTTTGAAATATTGCATGATATTCTTTTTTTTTGTGACAATTGAGTTATAAACTTAAAAGTGAAGAAAGTGTTATTAAAGTGGAATCTTTTTAATTGCATATAAAGTTAATAAAAAACTATACATAATCATAAGTATAAAAAAAGTATCTGTCATATAACTGCAAAAGCTAAATAATTACGCCAATATAAAACTATTACTTACCTAAATAATCTATTTGTTCCTCCATATACATCATCACAGCATACAATGTGGTCACCATTACTGAGCAAAGAAACAATAGTTGTTGTTGCTCCTAAGCCAGAAGCAAAAGTTAAAGCATGTTTTCCACCATCTAATGCTGCTAAGCATTCTTCCAATGTATTTCTTGTTGGATTTCCTGACCTTCCATATTCAAACCCCTGAAAGTTTTTTAATTCACTGTAGTCCTTGTATTGATATTATATGTTTATAGAACTATTTAATCCAACCACATTTTAAGGTAAAATTGATCCATAGGTATAATGCAACAACATATTAAAATGAATTTTGTAAAAAGTTTTTATTTTATATCTATAACACATGGAATACTAGTAATCATTGGAGCACTTTGTGAAATATGATGTGGCAATATGAGAAATACCAGCAGTACCAGAGGACATGCTAACTGGTGGAAGTCACAGGAACACGCTGGAAAGGGGCTGCCCAGAACTGATCAATGATGGAGATCTTAGGAAGTGGTCCATGTCCAGCAGTAGATATCCATTGGCTGATGATGACATGAAAAAATATATAGTATGAAAGATATCACTTACTGTATGCTCTGCTGGAGCAGGTTGCTTGAATGTAGTCGATGTAACTATAGGTGGAATTACAGCAGCTGAATTCCATTTCTCTGGGTCCTGACCAGCATGAATTGCGAGAGTGGCAAAACCAGGTATTTTATTTAAAAACCCTTGACTAGCCATTTGGTGATAAAACTAAAAGTAATATTTCAGCATGATTAATATCGTCAACTCAAATTAAGACGACTGAACGAAATTAAGATGACCTTGTATGTACATTCTTTAGTTAACCTCATTGGAAGAGGAGGCTTAATTGCTGCCTACAATTATTTTTTAAAATTTTGTTACTAGGATTCTTTCAACTTAAAGAAGCAAATACTACATATATAATTAGTGATAATGACAAGTCCTAGCCAATAATGTAACGATCTTTCATTTAAAAAATTTTAACATCCAAAATACCATAACTCTAAATCAGATGTTAGCACTTATATTTCCATACAAAGTTTAATATTACTCACGTCAAATTACAAATATCAATAAAAAATAATATAGTAACGTGAAAATAACGTATTTTCAATACTTTTATTATATTAATAAAATACCGGCCGATACTTTATACACTAGTACACTGTGCGTCAACACGCACCGACAAATTCAAGGAAAATAATGAGTCGGAAATTGAAATTCAAATTTAAAGGCAGTAGAAAGGTACAGCACAGATAATAAATAAATTTACAATGACAAATGAAAGGAATAAAACTAAGACAGTTTATATTTATTAATTTAAATAATTTAACTATTTTGAATCATTAGCGTTATTTTAGACAAATATTAAACTATTATAAATATAAATAAATTTTATACTAGAGTACCAAAAAATATGATTTATATTTATCGTGAGTGTCGCTCAACTGTTCCGCCACACAAGAGACGGCAAAATATAACGAACTGACCGCCAATCTTCGCTAGTTGGGAGGCATCTTAAGAAAAAGATATTAATAGCTAATATACATACATTATTTTTTTGTTTTCATGCTTAGAATTCTAATATTGTCATAAAATTTCACCTACTCCTGAACTTTTAGCTTTACTGGTAAAGAAAGTCAAATCAGCCAATTCGTACATAACCTGGATCAAAACGAAAGTAGGTAATCATTCGTGTGTTAAGTAACAAGTAGCTGTTATTTTAATTTAGTAAAGAAATTCTTCTGTTATATTTATTAACATAGACATAGTACACAAATTTGCTTACATTATCTGTCATTGCTCTTCGCGCCAAAATATGACAAAAATTCATATAATGATGATTATAAGTCAAAAAGTATATCTTGTACGGAATAATTAAATATAAATCTGATAAACGACAACCGTTTGCTATTTAAATTGATTTATTTTAAAAGTAATCAAATAACTTGAAATGAAAATTGAGAGTAAACCTTTAAGATACGCTCACGCAGAAGGACACACGGATGTATGTTTTTCTGAAAATGGACAGTAAGTTTTGAAATTTGATGTAAAAACATAAATAAAATCGTTGCATGTTTTATATTTAATGTTATAAAAAAAACTTCATTTTTATTTTAGGCATATAATCACTTGTGGACATGATGGTGATGTTCGGGTTTGGGCTGATATTGAAGATGATGAACCTAATTCTCACTGTGTAGGAGAAAGTGCACTGGCTGTGTGCTTCAAGGATAAGAGGTTGTATGTTGCAAATGATAATCATGCAGTGCAAGCATATACATTTCCAGCTTTCGACAAGGATGGTATTGTCACCAGATTTACTGCACCAGTTACGCAAATTATGTCATCTTCGAAAGTTGAGGTAATTTCGTGTATAATTTGTTGCCCAAGGATTAATACATAAAAAGTACTCAATTGCAATTTTTTATTACACAATTTATGAACTTTTCTTGTATTGGTAGAGCAGTTTCTCCATATTTTCGCTTACAATCTTTACTTTGACCTGTTGATATAGCTAAACAACATCCCTTTTTAACTGATCTTGATAACAAGATAATTTCACATTAGATTGTAACAAAATGTAATGTGGCATTTAAAATGACAATAAAAGTTTTTTATTTACAAAACCAATATTTAGAAATGTTATATTAACTACAACCTTACATGATTCTATTCCCTTTTTCTTTCTCCAGTTATTCAAATTTTCAATTTTGATTTTACAGGCATTGGGTTGTTGTTCAGAGAATATGGAGGCAAAAATATGCAACCTTGAAGGTGGTGCTCCATTATTTGTTATGAGTGAACATAAGGGTCCTGTACTCAGTATAGCTATATGCCCACATATGAAATATGTTGCTACAGCCTGTGGAGATGGTGTATTAAGAATTTGGGATATTGACACACAGAAAATAGTGAAAGAGGTAGTCTGTGTACCTAAAATAAACACATTTTATGCTGCCAAAGTATTATGTAAGGATTATTACAATAATTGACTTCATGTTATAGTTTATTATTATTTTTTTATTATATATTATCTTTTCTTAGGCTCTTTAAATAGTTTTTATTTAGCTAGTTTTAATGATTTACTTACTACCTATACAAAATCAGAAAATTTGTATTTAAATAAACTTGAAATCTGTAAAGATAAATATATACTCTACTATTTTTTAATTTATTTGTAGGTAGAATAAGTTTTGACCCTTCAGATGGTAAATATTTGGCATATCCTAATAACAGAGAACTTATTCTATTAGATTGTGAAAGTTGGGGCCAGAGAATGTCTTTCACACATAATTCTGTAAGTTTTTAATAGTTTTATAATACTATGTTTAATTGAAGCTAATTTATAATAAATAGAAAATAAAAAGTGCTCGTTATCATATTGGAAATAACCTTAATATAGAACTAATATCTTAAAAGTTTTATGAAGATTCCAGCCCTGAGAATTTATAATGAAAATTATACACTGATTATATAATATAAGTAGATGTAGGTTGGACAATAGCAGCACTCCAATTACTATTGTATTAAGAAAATCATATAAGTTTAAGTATTTTTTTTTTCTTTTCATTATTTCTGAATAACACCAATGTGTTTGGATAATTCTTTTTGCAAATGTTTGCACACTTATTTTATAAAAATAAACATAAATTTTCAGATTAAATGTGCCATATCACAATGTCTATTTTCACCATGTGGACAGTACTTGGCAGGAAGTACTGTGGCAGGTCAAATAGCTGTGTGGGAAGTGCAAAATGGAACATGTATAGACATTATTGAACACCCAACATCGCACAATGTATCTGCTATGTCGTGGAATCCCAAAGGTTAGTTAGCTGCATGAATTATTTAACGAAATGTTATTTTTATTCCTTTTTTAATGTCTAGTCAAAGTATTAATCTTGGAACACAAAAGAGGTGTGTGTGTATTATTTGTGATACATTAAAGTGGTTATCAGATTAATTTTCACACACCCATGGCTACTTCAGAATTTTTTATAATAAATAGGTTAATGGTGTTAATTAATATTATGTTATTATATGACAGAAAATGGAGTTCTGGTGTATTGCGATATTGCTGGTCAACTGGGAATGTTGGTTAATTGTTATGGAAAAGAAAGCAAAAAATATGATGCAATGGGTGATTCTGAAGACATAGAAATGGTGGAGAAAGATGGTAGGAAATTCCTCTTTATATATGAACAAGTCCATCCCATTCTTATATTTGTTTATTACTGTAATTAATTATTTCAATACAAAATTGTACTTTAGCTACTTAATGGTAACTAGATAACTTATTATTAAATATAATAAATTAATTTTGAGATTATTTATACTCTTATAACATTTTAGATAATAATGATTTAGTTGAGAATCTAATACAGAATTATGAAAGTGATGACGACAATGCGATATCATTGGAAAAATTAAAAAATGAGACCCTTGGTCTCCACATTGAACAAGACGAATCGCGGCCGCAGTCGCGGATGGTTGCGCCGGTCCCTGTTACCGTACCAGCACAGCCTCCCTTCCAGCCTTCTTCCACACCCGGTCATTTAGAGCATAGGTAAATACAATAAAAAAAAATTTTTTCAATGAATAATTATAAATGTTTAATCAATCCTTCTAATTCTTATGAATTCAAGATCTTGACAATCATAAAATTACTATTAATGTTTGATTAAATATAGAATGATTTCTTAGGGATCATACAAAATTAATTAAAGAAATACTTGTTTTAATTTTTTTTTTAATTAAAAACAAAAACTCTGTTAGTATTCTGTTAATTTTTATCGTGACAAAGTTACCAAACAATTGATTTATATGAAACATTTTTTGTTTTTTTAGATATATGTGCTGGAATGATGTGGGTATAGTTCGTTGTCATACTGCAGAGAATGGGGAATCAAGTATTGACATTGAGTTTCATGACACAACTTTGCATCATGGTATACATCTGAATAATTACCTCAACCACACAATGGCAAGTTTGTCCACCACTGTCTTGGTTTTAGCTTGTGAAGCTCCCAGGTAAATGCAACTTATTGAATTGTATGGTACTGTTTCCTCATGCCTCTCTATCCCATGTCGCGTGTAGTGACAAAAAACTAAAAACTAAATAATTTCACAGATAAGGAGTAGCTTTTTTGTTGGAAAATGACGATTTTTCATTTATCTCAATAATTAACAATCAGATTTTTAAATAATTTAATAGTAGTATGCCCCTGTTTCCAGAGACCATCTAGGTAGGTAGGAACCACCGTAGTTTTTACTTTCCGTAAGCATATAGTGGTAAGCAAACATTACGGTGTTCTGGTTTGAGAGGCGTTATAGTTAGTGAATTTACTAAGATAGCAACATTTAATATTTGATATCTCAAAGCATCGAGCACAATATGATGCAGTGTATATTAACTTAACTAGCGCTGTGTAATTAAGGGTAGTCGTCGTGCCATTTTATTGAATAAAAAAAGCAATTTAAAAATAAAAGAGGAGGAAATAGTGTAAAAAGATTGATACAAAGCATATACCATTTTATAGTTAATTAATGTTAATAATTTTAGTTATTATTCATTTTACAGTAAATTAGTTTGCATATCGCTAGTGGGAAGCAGTAAAGAATGGAGTGTTTCCATGCCTGATATGGAGGAGATCCTGTGCGTAGTCGCCACAAGTGGTTTGGTCGCCTGCGCTACTAACGCACGCTTGCTAAGGCTGTTCACACCAATGGGCACTCAGAGACAGGTATAACAAAGAAAATCACGGTAAATACGTGCCGACTGTAGTCCACGTTTTATGTTCTTTTTTTAGAATATAGTAAATAGCTTTATTTGATAGGGCTGATGTATCCTTAAGTGAATAAAGTTCAAGAAAAAACAATAACCTATAATTTTGTCCTGGAGTTACATAATAATTATTTCTTTAAATTGTTCCAGGTCATTTCTTTACCTGGACCAACAGTAGCCTTGTCGGGGTTTAACACTACAGTAACTGCTGTGTACCATAAAACTGATCCAGGAATCTCAGATCAACATCTTGCAATGGATATTATAGCTCTTAATGGTAACTGTTACCATCATAAATTTTATTTGTAGTAACACTCTTCCTGGAGACTGTTTCGCTAATTAGCGATATATCGGTACTTTTTGTCATCGAACTGTATAAGATGTCCCATCAGTAAAATATACACAAAACGATTACCGAAGCGATTACTATCAATAGTATCAGGCAGGCCTTCAGCATAAATTATTGTATTTGCAGGCAGACAAGTCCGATGTAAAACAGTTCATCTTCCATTGACACCAAGCTCGAAATTGGCATGGATTGGAAGCACTGATGTCGGTTCACCTTGTACGTATGACAATACGGGAATATTGCGGCTGTACGACATCGCTAGTGGAGTGTGGTTACCTATTATTGATACAAGCACGCATTCTAAAGGAGCCTCCGACTCCTGGTTCATTGTGTCAGTAAGTACAAAAAGTGTACATAACATTAAGTATAGGTGCTTGTTATAGAGTTTTCCATTTTAGTTATTTTTTTACCTAGCAGGTTAATGCTAGGTAAAAAACCAACCAATAACCTATCTGGTGTTAAGTGGAACTGTGGTCTGCGGTTAATAAACAGTAGTTTAGTAACAACCATGTGATGAAACTACTGGGATAACAAGACTTAATATCTTCTATCTCATGTGAACATGCACAATAAGGTATTTATTATTCACCTTCAGCTGAACTTTCCGCTGCTGTCACTGCTTCAATGATTTAAATATGAGACAAAGTAACATTAATTCTCATTATAAAAATAATTGTAATCTAAAAGTCTGTTTTTTTTTATCAAAGCAAAAAGTAATGTACCACTTTTTTTATCTGTATTGTATCATATTTATTTGACCTAAAAGTAATATGTACATATGATTATTTCAGATAAGTGAGCCAGCACAAACTGTAAGGGCTATTCTTTGTAGAGGCACTTCCTTTCCTCTCACAGTGCCTAAACCTATTGTCACAGAGCTGCCTATTCAGGTAAGCTTTTTTGATATATTTCTTCTTCTTGTACCTCTCCACTACTGGAGGTTAGCCATCCGCACAGCGAACTTCTCCCGATCTTGTGCCAAGCGAAATAGTTGTGCTACGCTGCAATATTTGTCCAACGCGCCATTTGCCAGCGATTTGGCTCATCATTATTAACTGCAGGAGTTGCACTCCATGAGTTGCAGTTTAAGAGCAACCCCACTCTCAAACTGCATTCATAGAGCTTGTCTAATGATGTCTGAAGGTCTTACTCCTGATGAGGCTATCAATACAGTATCATCAACATATCTTAAATTATTTACGACTTTGACGCCAACTTCAGATTCCTTTACCACATCTGATATTATTTCCTCCGAGTGCAAATTGAATAACAAGACTGATCGACTCCACGGCGTATTTCCAAAAAATCGGTTGTTGTGTCCTCGATTTTGATCGTGTAGCTCTTTGGTTCCAGTGTAAATTCCTAATCCGATTCTGATATCGTTGCCATTCAAATCAACATCGATGAAGCAAAGTATCAGTATATTCCGACATTTTTGCACTAAAATATTAACGGCAAACAACGCTTCTAGAGTCCCCATACCTGACCAGAAACCAAATTGATTTTCCCAATTGTTCATCGCATTGTACATGTATCTTGTTATGGATGATAGCCAGAAAAACCTTGAGTACGTGGCTCATCAGACTAATCGTACGGTACTCTGAACACTTTTTGGTCTTTTTTGGTAAGATAATAAACGTAGATCTGAGCTAGTCATTGGGCAGGTTGCCTGAATTATAAATCTGGTTAAAGAGATGTGTTAGTGCATCCACATATCTGGCTTCCAGAAGCTTCAGAATTTCAATACGCACGACATCGTGACTAAGTGCTTTACCTGTTTTAGCAGATCTTAATGCATGTTTCACTGCAGCAGATAATATAGGAGGGGCAGTATCGTTCGTGTTTATACCACTGATACTTCTATAAGTATCTGCAAACATCTGCACTATGTAGTTGCTCCATACACGTCTCTTTCTATCCAGATCAAGAAGAATTTTGACATATTTATAAAATTTTATTTTGGTACCGCGAGGAAATATTTTAAAGAATACGTTAGCCTTCTAAGAGGAAGGAAAGGTTATATGGAGACTTGTCCACTTAAACCCTTTAAACAATTTTCCTCTGTGTTTGGTGAGATCTTTTGATCTTCACTCGGAACAACAACAGCTTTTCTCGCGCTTTGCTTTCTGAGCCTGTCTACCAGGAACTTCAAAGAGTAGTCCCTAACATTTTCATGAATGCTACCACGATGGCTGAAGATTGCGCTTAAGCATCGTCCTCCCCAGTGTCGTTGTGAGGACGATAAAAACCCTTTCCTAACCCTACTTATGACCGTCGGCGGGGTCGCGGATGCTGCGAAAGCGTTCCCGTAACCCCGCCATGAGGCGACGAGGTGGAACATCGTCGGGGTTTTAGTCGGTGGAAGTCCGACATAACCTGCCCTTGCTCCCTCCCGCGAGGACGGGTATGCGTAGGCATTTCCCCTACGTTAATAAAAAAAAACCCTGTCTATGACACAAAAAGCCAGAGTAAGGGAACTCCATTAATTAGAGGAGTATATATATTATTAAAGATTATTTGTATACATTATTATAATTAGTATGTTTTTAAAATTTGGTTTGCATAGAATATATATTTATTTTGTCCAGATACCTCTATGTGAAATGGATACAGAAAAATCTCAATACGAGGAGCAGCTAGTGCGTTGGGCGCATACCACCTCCGACGTCGATGTGAAGACAGCTAGAGAGACCGCTTTAAAATTATTCGCCGTTAGTATATACTTCGTTGTACTGTTTACATGCTGAAGACCGCGTACGTAGGGGTCACAGCAGCGCCCATTTATGCCGCCAAACGCTGATGTGCAAAGAATGCTGTTTTCTTATTTGAAAACTGCTAAAGCTCCTTATACACGGTGATAAGCACATTGTAGAGCAGTGTATATGATCCTAACAACATTGTTAGATGCAGCCGTATCACCATCAGGTTACGGAACTTCTCGTTATAAAATCATATATTAAAATATGTATTTTTAAATTAATTTCGATATCTCTAGTTATATATTTTTCTTACTTGAAAGTTTTAATATAGTTTTAATTAAATCATAATATTAATCGTTAAATTTTAAATTCTTGTTATGTAAACCGTGGATTTTTACTAGTTCATCAATTGAATGTTTTGTTATAACTTCAAAATATTTTTAGCTCGCTTGCCGTAGCGAGATTGAACAGAGGGCGTTGGAACTAATGGAGCTATTGAAGGACGATCGTTTGTTACCATTGGCGGCCAAGTACGCGTCGCGATTGGGCCGGATGCACCTTGCCGAAAAATTGGCCAACCTCACTGAAAAGTGGGAGAGTGAAGCGGATAAAATGAACATCGCTCAGAGCTCACATTTCCAAGAGTTGGATACACAGGAAACTTTCGATGTTACTAGCCAACAAGAGGCGTTGAATACCAGTCTTATCATACCACAAAAGATTAATCGGAAAATTGATAATGTGACACCTATTAAACCAGTGGTGAGCAGCCCTATTTATTTATAAATCATTCATAAATTTAGAATTAGACATCAATATTCAACAATCATCTTTTTAAGTAAGCATACAATTAAGAAACAAGATTTAGGTGTTCCATTACATTATTTTGTATCAACATTGATCTAACTCTTGACCTTCATAATGCATCTTGTTATCTGAAAATTAAGCAAAAGATGGAGAAGCATGCTTACTCAAAACACTTTGGTTCTCATTAGTTGACAGACCAAATACAGCAATGACTTTATATTTATAATATTAGAGTGATAGATATCCATTCGAAAAAGCACCACTACTATCTAAACTCCACAGTATATGCCTTCGGAATCGAACTATGGACTTCAATGTCACAAGGCAATTTCTTAAATGTGACTATGGAGACTCAAGCAGGTTTTATCAGCTGACAAATGTTCGTTCGCCTAATGTAGACAAAAAAAAGTTTTGTTCACTGTTTACTACTATAGAAAGTGGCTATTAGGATTATGTATCATCATCATCAGTCGATAGACGTCCACTGCAGGTCGATTACGTTCAGTACGATTATGTATATAATTTTGTTATGGTAATAATTGTTCACAGCCTATAAAGTCGTCACCAGGCGGCGCGAGGAATCCTTTCAGAAAGCAGCAGGATTCTGCTAAAATTGTTGCCAGTCCATTGAGTTTAACCGAACGCACCTTAGTCGATGTGCACACTACAAGCGATTCCACAGAGAATAATGACGTAAGATTTTTTTTTTAATCTCATGTACCGACGGGGCTAGCAGGTCATTCACCTGATGGTAAATGATACGTCTACCCATAACAATGTTACACTAGTTAGACCGTCGCTTTGAAGTACAAAATATCAATTCTTGTTACTCCAATAATTTCTCTAGCCTTCTCTAGCCACAGTGAGATTCAATCTGAAACAAGGAATCTGTGACAAGAGTTTACTGATACTTCAGGATTAGGATTCCTTTTCATACTGATAAGTTCCATCAGAATCACAACTTGGTAATATATATTTTATAATTTTCAGCCTCTAACACCTCTGGTAGGAGAGACTTTTGTTGACTGGTTTTCACGAAACAAATCGGCTATGGAGCAACAGCATCCAGACCTAACGCCTTCAGAGCTGACGCGCCAAGGAATCAGAACATTTAAAAGTGTTCAGACCAAGAACGGCGTAGAAGTAGGTCAAAAAAGGAAGTTAGAAGATTCTAATGATGCAGTTTCACCTGTATCCAATGCTCCCAAGCAATCCAAACTCAGTGCCTTTGCTTTTCAGAAGAAATGACACGCCTCGCAGAAGCTTCATTGAAATAAATTAACTACCCCTTTTAAACACCATCCAGTGTGTTTGTATGTGAATGAAACTTAATTTATCCATGAAAATATGATATCATAAGTTATTTGTACGTCCAGCACTGTTTACTGTTTTGTCGTTACTCTTCACAGAAATCGTAGTCGTGATAGTTCTGGTGGAAGTTTCAAACAAGCTTCCATAGTCACAGTAAAAAAAAATTTTTTTACTTGACTATTTAATTTCATGTAGCTCATCTCAGATACTGATGGTTTTATTATTGTATGAGGATATGAGTAATAGTTAAGAGATGTATTTATTAATTACGTATAATGTAAATAAAACATATTTTAATGAAAAATACGAATGTAGTATCATATAATATTTTATTCGTTTCATATATTAAGCGTTGGCCAGTTCAGTTTCGTCCGGCGGAGGGAAAATTCCTTCCTTGAACATCCTCTGCCACTCGCTACCATTTGGATAAGCGTATTTTTCTAGAGTTTGCGGTAAGAACTGAGTGCTGTATCCCGGTAACTGGAAAGAAAGCAAAAAGTAAAACCCGTAACAATATGGCTCTCCTTAGGATGATATACACTACATTCTTTGTGATTTTGACTTAAAATGTTCGCACACTTCTGTTTTGGCGGCATAAATAGTCTGCGTTTGTCTCCGGGAACAGGAACCACCACTAAAATGTTTTATTATTAAAATTATGTTAAATAAACAATATGTACATTTATTGTTATGAATGTTACATGTTTAGTCGTTTGTAATGCATTAAGCGCAATAAAACATTTAAAAAACGCTTCAAACGAAAATAAATTAAACTATTATCTGAATTGTTTTTAATGAGCCAACACAGCGAAAAATATAACAGATCTAATCCAATTAATAAAAAAGCAGATCAGATAAGGTGTCCGTCCGAATGCAGCGAGACAATAATATCCAATATATTTATTTATAAAAAAAAGTATAAAGTACACGAATAAGTAGCTGACTTCAATACCTATCCGTTAATGTGTAAGAAAGTACATAGTTTCTAAAATTTAGAAAAAAAAACACTTTATAGGTAGAGTCAGTGCGATAGTTAAAATTTAAATACTTTCGTGGGCGGACTTACATATCGTTGTCTTCTTAATTCTGAATAGTTTTTCTTTTCCAAATCAAATAAATTTAATTTCAATGGCGGATTACGGTAATGGAGAATAGCTGACATTTTCTATTGTTATGGACTTAGTGATGGAAATTCTTTACAAGCACGAAGAGTATATCAGCAACGTTTTCCAAATCGTCATCTAACAAGTCATAGTCTTTGCTGCGGCGTGTCAACGCGTCAGGGAAGCTGGCAGCGTTCAACAGAGGCAACATGACGTAGGTAGGCCACGCATCTACGATACTGAAGAGTAAGAAGGAATCATAGGCCAGACTACGTCAACCAGGGTCGTGGCAAGATTGCTGAGTTTAACACAATGGAAGGTGTGGTTTACTGTGCATACGGTAAGGCTCTACCCCTACCATTATACACCGGTTCAGGCCCTGGAGGAAGCAGACCCCGCAAGGACGTTAGACTTTTGCCGTTTCATGCTGCATGCAAACTTAGAAAATAATAATTTTCTCACCAAAATATTGTGGACTGATGAATCGAAGTTTGACAGAGACGGCATAACAAATTTTCATAATAGTCATTATTGGGCTCTGCGAGGTGAAAATCCCCGAGTGATTAGAGAAAGAGCTCATCAGCGAAGATTCTCCGTAAGCGTATGGATGGGCATAATTCGTATTTACTTGATAGGTCCAGCCTTCTTGCCCAATAATTTAAATGGTGAGACCTACGAAAATTTTCTTCGAATTTTTTTTTTAGTTATTTGGAGGATATACCATTGGAAACGAGAAGAGAAATGGTATTCCAGCATGACGGTTGTCCCCATTTTCGTCTCGGCGTAAGGCAGTGGTTAGATACTACTATCCCTCAGCGATGGATTGGCCGAGGCGGACCAACACCGTGGCCCACAAGGTGTCCTGATTTAACACCTTGTAATTATTACTTATGGAGTCACATGAAATCTTTAGTGTACACAACACCAATTAACTGGTTAGAAGATTTAAAGTCACGAGTCACTCATCATCGTCACTGCTGACAAAATATGGGAACAGCTCACAGGGCGAGTCACTCGATTGACTGAAGAAGAAGGCTTCGTGCTTGTATCAGGAACCGTGGCCGACAGTTTGAGCAAAAAAGTGTTTTTTTTCTAAATTTTAGAAATTTTATGTACTTTCTTATATATTGTCGGATAGGTATTGAAGTGAGGTACTTATTTATTTGCTTTATCCGTATTTTTTATAAATAAAATTTTATTTTAATATTAAATAAACATTTAAATATAACGCCTTATTTTCTACTGTCACGACTTTCAATAAACTTAATTTAAAAGCTTTAGCCCTTAAGTGATGATTATTAATGTAATTTAATAAAACAATGATTAAACAATAATTATTACATTAAAGTTTGTGCAGAAATAAGTAAGAAATAAAATCATCGAATTTTTTCCTAGAAAATCGAGAATTTAAATAACTCAGAACCATTGTTTTTGGATGGGGCATTTCATACCTATATAGATAGTATGCGCGCTATACTTTAGCCCCTCTAGATCTTTTACACCTATTACCTTTCATCCTGTATATCCTGTGACATAAAAAATAAAAATAAACACTCCAAACAGAACAGTACCTAATCAGTGTACTTTTAAGCAGAAAGTTCACAACAATTTCCTGTTTACTCGGAACGGGAAATCCTTCGTGAAATTAGGACTGAGTCCTTGAAATAATTTTTAATATTTAGTTATTATCATGTGTGTATATATATATATATATATATATATGTTTATATGTGTTCATTTGTATATTATAATGTATTTATTTGATGCATCACGTCATCATCTCTGCATTACCCAAGATAGACCCGAAGATAATGCCAATGGCATTAAGTCCACCTTTACACGATGTGTATAAACTTTAAAAATTAAAATAAATAAAATGACCCTTCGCAACTGGCTCATGACTCTGTCATATGACGCGACAGAAAATTTTCTGAGATGTAGCAACTTATAATAAAATTTTTATCTGTGCACATGTTGTAACTCATTCCACAGACATACATATACACAAATAGTACACAACAGAGTCAAAAAGGCGTGCATCAGCACACATATTCAAGTTTATTAGTGCTAAGGAAAATTAATTTTGTATTTACATCTGGAAGTAGGCGTTGCTAACTGCGGCAGTCATTCAATTAACTACTGCTGTTACCAACATACATGTATACTGTGTTCTGTAAATGTTTTTGTGTTTAAATAAATAAAAAAATTAAAATCATGTTGAATGTAAAAAATTGCTTTGCCATCTTACCATGAACTCATAATAATGCCATTAACTTACTTTA
The DNA here is from genome assembly GCA_029034505.1 of Ornithoptera priamus. Classification (NCBI taxonomy): domain Eukaryota; kingdom Metazoa; phylum Arthropoda; class Insecta; order Lepidoptera; family Papilionidae; genus Ornithoptera; species Ornithoptera priamus. The sequence goes on along the minus strand of JARDWD010000627.1, from coordinate 834,418 downwards.
GGTGCAAGGTATCGAGCGCTTTTCACAATGGTGGGATCGTAGAAATGTTCGTGTTGTTGATCCACGTACTCTATCAGGCGACCCTCCATAGTGCCGGAGAGGCAGGCATAGTCCCAGTACTGTAAATGCTGTACCATCTCGCAAAGGCCAACTCCACCAGCGTGGGGACACACCTTCACTAAATTGGGAAAACGAAGATTTACACAACTATACGATTTAGCAAATCACTTAACCTGGGTATTTTTTTATTCAACGAAGCGACAAGACGAGCGGGACTTTCACCTGATATATATATCCTCATAACAAGGTGGCGTGATTTAGGATGTTATACACTGCACCATGTTGCGCTCGACGCCTTGAGACTGAGATGTTGTGACTAGTTTCTCTAATAATTTCATATGCCACAACGTCCTCCAAACTGGAACACAGTAATATTTGCACGCTATTGTTTGACGGCAGAAATAGGCGCTGCGGTGATACCCACTATACGGTCTCCAGCAACAGAGACCTAAGACATAGGGTATTGAAAGTTTATGACTAAAATATTCGTCAAGAGCGTTAAGTAGGGATAATTAGATTTTGTTATATTAATTTATTACCCTTATATTGATATCGGCACTACTTGTTCGATAATATGTAAAAATATTATATATAGTATTTATTTCATACGGTTTTTTAAATGGTCTTTCTGGATTACGAAAATATTTATATCTGTGTATTTATGAAATTTTTGCCCAGTCTTAGAGATTTATGTAGTGAGGTAAGGTAAATATGGTATAAGGAGATTACCTTTTAGTTTCTCTGCCATTAAATATACAGCCAATATTTCATTAATGCCTCCGATGCGAGCGGAGTCAATCTGACAGAACTGCATACCGCCACTTTGTAGAAATTGTTTGAACATAACACGATTAGCGCACATCTCTCCTGTTGCCACGCCAATGCCGTAGGGCCTGTTATTTTTTTTTAATTTTTACTTCTATCTCGTGTACAATCAAAAACATATATAAATTCAGATAGGCTAGGAAAATATTTAACCATCATATTGTTCTTTTTAAAAAGGATTTTATCGTAAATATGCAAAAACAAACGAATGTTAAACGTTCTCAAATTAATAAGATGTTTATGTGTACAGTGATAGTGGCAAGTGGACGATAGAAGGTTCTTAAAAACCTTACTATTTTTATTTATTCAATTAAGCGATGCAACGAGCCGGACATTCACCTGACGATAGGGTATGTAACGTCCGCCCATAATAACGTGGCGTTAGTTAGGATATTGCGTCTGTCGCCGGAGATATAAGATGATGAGTCTCATTACCCCAGTAATTACTACACTACATACACACTAGCTATAGCGCACTTCTGGCAGGAACACGGTAATGTTTACACACTGCTGTTTGGCCGCAGAAAGAGGCGCTGTAGTATCACCTATCTACACGGTCTCCGGTAACAGAAACCTACTAGGATCATTAAAATTCCACTTTATACGAACACCTATGCGCCACAAGTGAATAGCCTTTGTGTCATAAAGCCTATTTGATATATCAAAATAACTAAGTACTTTAAAGCTTTGGAAATGGCAGCATGACCCAATACATCATCGGGAGATGTAGGTTCCTCGATCCAGAGTAGTTTTAGAGGTGCCAATTTGGTCATCCACTCAATTGCCTCGTTAACACTCCAAGCTTGATTTGCATCAACCATCTGTTAAAAAAATTTTTTTTAGCAGTAGTGATTATTAATTACTTGCAATGTTCGTTAAATAAATTCAATTTCTTTATTATGTTTATTCTTTACTTATACAGTACCAATTCTGTAACTGAAATGTACCCATGTAAAAAATACGTACCAAAAACTTATCATCTCCTATGTATTTACGTACTGCGCTGCATCTTCTATAATCGTCTTCAAAATTAAGTCCCACTTTGACTTTGAAGTGAGTAAAGCCCAGATTAATGTATTTATCGCATAGTTGTTTTACGAGCTCATCGCTATAACCAAGCCAACCTATAATAACGTTAAATGCTATTATTAGAGCCCCTTCATCTGTTTAGGAAATAATGTCACATAACGTCTAAAATACAGCTTCAGCCAATTTTTTTTGCATATCACTACAATTATATAATTATTAATAAATTGATTTAAAATATGTATATAAAACCTAATAATCAGAGGTATCGAAAATTAATAATTATTGTAAGCAATAATTACTATAATTTGTCTTACCGACTTGGGTAGTATACGCCGGATATCCGTTTTCTAACAAAAACTTTACCCTTTCTTGTTTTTTAGCTTTTTTATCATCCAACATTTGAATGGCTTCTTCTTTAGTGATAACATCCGTTATGTAACGAAAATCAATTGTTGACACCAATTCCTAATAAAAATAAACATAACTGATAAAACGTAATGATAAAGTACTTACTCAAATTCTTGCGATAACTATAAACAACGCTTTGTTTTGTTTTGTAAATACTATTGACACTAAGATAATTAATCTTGCTTTACATAAATACGCTGTAATCAAGTATTACACAATTTACTTTGTATGTATACTAGCCTGTTACCTCCCCGCTTTGCTGGCCGTAATATAAAACTACATTTGAAATTCGTCTGTAATATTCCTTGAAAACGTCCTCAATCGCAACAGCATAAATAATACGAATTGAAAATGTTCATAAAAGTTAGTTAAAAAGTAAAATGATGGAGGATCTATGAAATTGTAATATGTAGCCTATAACTATCTACAAATCATTCCGCGTTCCGTACTTTTCACGTGATTGTTAATCAAAGAAAACCCATTTTCATTATATATAAGTGCTAGCAAGATCTCTATTGCATATTCCTAATATACTGGTGATAGATCTATATTGCCTGTGATTATAAAAGATGATAGATAGACAGCAATGTACAAACATTATTATATTACGGTTTGAGGCATTCTAGCTAAAGATATTACTATGGCAACAAGGCTTAAAAAAGATACTGAAGACAACGAACATAATTTGGTGCCGTATTTGTCATGACTGATTGTATCACCCGACGCGAGAACGTCTCGCATGTCTCGTCGTTTCATTAAATAAAAAAAACATTTATTGAACCAATTAAGGTCAATTAAATATTAACATCCAAACATAATTCCAATCCCTATCAAAATATAATCGTTTTTTAAGCTACCTACTGATGCAAACATTATCCACCATTCCAAATTGAAGTAAACTTCTAAACTTTATATAAAATATACTGTAATATATATATATATAATACCTCCGGCTCCATGTCCACTAATAGCCGCCATAGGGGCTTATTTTCTAACCTAGCCCATAGATCCCAAAGAGAATTAAGAATAGCCGCAACAGCTAAATGTATTGCTCCTTTCTCTGGTCCTATCTGAAAGAAAAGGCGAAAGCGAAGGTCAATAAATTGCTACTGCTGGTTTATAAGTATCACAAATATTCATCATTTTCCAATCAGCTTTTCAACTTACATAGATTTGTCATGTTTTCATAAATCTAAATTATTAAGCCTTTGTGATATAGGAAACCTTTTCTATATTTTTTTTACTTATGTAATAGAATTTTCTTACACGTTATATAGTATCTTGCTAGGGTATACATATTCTAAACAAATTCTTTTTAAAAAAAAACTTTCAAAAAACAGAGAAAAGTTAGAAGGAATTATCACTTTTTACATTCGTATGTTTTATAAATAAATAGAGATGTAATATTATGAACAGCACCGAACCTCCATTTGACAGAGATTCTACGACTAAGAGTAAAGGTAAGGTAAACATTGAAGTATCATGCATACCTTGATATCATCTTTCTTACAGAGGTATTTTAGTGATTATGTGTTTTTTATAACTTTCTCTTTTCATCAAAAACAATACTAACCCATCTCATTTGCGAGTCATTAGTGATGGAACGCCAAAACCCAGCGAAGTCACCGAAAATGTCTGCAGCGTTTTTTCCCAAGATAAACTTTTTTAAAGATCTAACAATGAAGACCACCACTTCCGTGCCACGGCCGCATGTGAACGTCAGTCCATAGCCTTGTTTGCCGTTTTCTGTTGTAGTTGTGACGTAAGCACAAGAATAGTTAGGATCTGTGTGCTGAAAAATTTAATAGGATTTCTTAAGAATAACAAAAATCCAAGTATACCTATTTAAATAATATCAAAACATATAATTGTGCTCGTGTGGTAAAATGATTTCTAAGCTTTAAACCTACTTTTGTGGTAACCCTCCATTCACATTTTTAGTCATAAAAATGTAAGAGCATATAGACTGTTTATTACATCATTATTAAATGTATTAAATCTGCTTCTAATAAAATTCTTCACCGGTCTGATAATACCGAAGAATAATACAAAATGTAGGACATCATTTTATTATTCCTTAGATGATATGATTGTTTAAATAAAGATCGTTTTAAGACACACTGATGTACCATTTATAAACCTTTGTTTTCATACCTGTGCTAATCTCATCAACAATATAGTCAATTTAAAAAGTTTTTTTTTAAAAAAAATTGTGGTTACCCCAACAATCATGAGTTCAAATGAAAGTAGTCATGAATATTCCGTAAATTTTTAATACCGTACGACGTTATCAGACTAAACATTGAAAAATTTAGCCAATGTAATAAGGTCATGAGGACGCGTTAACGGTAAATATCTGAAGGATAGGCAACGCACTGGCGTCGCTAGTGACGTGGGCGGCGGTGAATCACTTACCATCAGGTGACCCGTCTTGCTCGTTTGCCTTATCTATACTATAAAAAAAAAAAAAAAAAATAGTATACTAGAGGGGTATACCATCTTAAATTCTCGCTGTGTAGAACATTGTACTTATTAAATATATTGTAACATAATTACACCTTGACATAAAATGTATTTACATTACCACATACACCAACATAGTTTACATTACATCACGTTTAAAATTGAATGGAGGTTTGCGCAACTTCTTTTTTGTCATTAGAATAGAGTTTAAAATAATCAAAACAGCAAATAAGTGTACATATGTATGTAATTTTGTATGCTATATTGTTCACGTATTGTCATATAAAAGTACAATAAGAACATTACAAAGTATTTTTAATAAATACTGTGGTAAAGTAGTAGTATTATTATTTATTTCATGTAGTGTATTATGTTTAACGATAAAAGATCAAGAATATATACCAAAGCATCGGATCCATGTCCTCCGAGCGAAGTGGGAAATCGTACATCTTTTACGTCGATCTCGACGATCTTCAAGCCGGTTCTCTCTGGCACGGGCATTGCGCGGCGATCTCACTAACAAATGAAACGAGCGACTACTTTGGGCACGCAGATAACCTATTTCAGTTCACAAACCGATAACAATTAAAATGAGTTTTTGAACTGTAACAACTGTAAATAAGAACCAAGAAAGCATACACGTAAAGTTTTCATATGTATGGGTTCTTAAATTACTATGAATTTTTTTTTCACGTAACTCGTTAGTGACTCAGTTTTGGATTCTTTTTTAATCGAATTAAAGTCCCAATAAATACAAATATAGGGGAAATAAAACATTGCAGTGTTGTAAATATATATTTGTTGCATATTTTACAAGTAGGTAAAGATATATAAAACATTTTTGTAGCGTTTTTTTATTTTTCTCGAGTTTTTGAGCAACTAGATTTTTAATAAAATGCTAAATATATAAACAAAGCTATCACAATTGTATATTGTAGTTTTTAAAACTATCACAGCTAAGTATTTTTTGCACCACTATATGTAATGCTTTGATATTTACTCATTACGTCCTAATTAATAATCTTCTATACGTTACAATAAAAAGGCTTGTTCGTTTCTACAAAGAGCTACTTCCTCAATTTCTCATTGCGTTAAGTTACAATGATGTACAATGGTGAACCGTGTTCATGCTCTGGCTCTAATATTTCAACAGAACACAGCGAAGGCGGCAAATATACAATATGGGGGTGGAAACTAGCCAATCGGATTCGAAAAATCCCTACCACTGACCGCATCCTTAACAAGTAGCCCCTAGAATCGGACCCTTAATTGGTTAAAATTATCACATAAAAGTTCAATTAGTCATATAGATTTTTATTACAAAATTTTTATAAAATTTACGTAATATTTATAATAATTTTTTTTAAAGAATGGAATATCTACAAAACAAACTCATTACACTACTAAAACATTTTTTCTCATGTCAATCTGATAGTAGGTTACATCTTATTAATGGGATATACTCTGAACAGCATATTTAAAGGTTTGAAGCTAAGGATGCCTTCATCTTTGTTTCTGTTCATTAATTTCAACAACTGTTTATATAAAACAAACATGATCACGAAAAAAAACAAGTAATACCACAGATGAACAAATAAAAAATAACTACCTATATCATGAAATAAAATTTCTTTCAAACTACAACAAACAAGTATCCGAATTTTTTTTTTAACAGGAACTTGTCGAATCTAAGTTTTAATTGACTTTATTCAATAAAAAAAATTTAAACTTATGACTACATTGTTTAAAGTTGTCTGTTGAGTTTGATTTGAAGCCTAACCTGAAATTTGCCAACTGCACCAAAAGTAACAGTTGGGATATCACCATGCATAATCATATAATTGAGTAACCCAACTAATGATTTCAAGACATTGATTTTAATACTTAACATAAAGTATTTATAAACATAAAATCTCAGATGCACACATATATTTTACTATTTTCTACATTTAGTAGTCAAGTTTTGGTCTCCAGCCAAAATGGGTTACCGATCACTACATTGAATAAGCGACTTAACATTTAATTTCTGTATTGGCCATTTAATACAATTAAAGTCAAGTTAATTACATTGACTTAAAATATATAATACAACAAAATGTTATATAATTTTTGTATACTTCAATTCCTATTGTATTTGCCAAAATTTTTTTATAAAAAGACTATAATATATATATATAATATTAACATGTTATACGTTATAACATGATTTATAGTGACCCTGTGTGTAGACCCTGTATATAATATTATGGCATATTATTATATACAACATTATACTTCTTATGGGTTGTAATATTCTTATATACAATTGTTCATTAACTTTGTTGCCTATAAACACCAATAAATCTTTTATCGGTGCTTCTAGTCTTTGTTCTTTTGGTATATGATAGCTAACTCTTTGACAAGTTGTCTTTCACCATCTTCCCATAGCATTTTTGTTAGTTTACCTAATGTTCCATCATCATCATTACGCACCCAATCAAGAAGTAGTTTGTAACGAACCTAAAAAGTGAAATTAATTTAACAATTATTGTTAATATGTGCCACAGGATGGGATAATACTAAAATAAATATAATTAAACAGACATTTGATAGTCAGGTTTGTAAAGTTCGTTCAAAAATCATTTAAGGTAAAGATATGTTATCTAGTCGTAAAATATCTATTTTTTTATCAAACATGAGATATATCATATTTTGTAATACAAATTAAATTGGTCTGTTTGAATTAAATTAAAATCATAAAATGAACTAATTCATGTTTCTATAGGATAAAGTTATTTATCAAAAGTTATAACATTTCTTATTTGTTTTGCAGTAAATACAGAATACAAGGTTATAAAAGGAGCCCTTAAATATAACATATCTTAAATAAGAATAGAGCAAAAATTTAATATCAACATTTTAAAAATCAATGAAACTGACTAAAAATATTTTTAAATATAAAACTGCTTGCACAAGTGTACTCATTGACTTAAAATTATAGCATTTGGATAAACACAGTTAACATACCTCTGATATACCTTTATGACCATCATCTATTTCAAATGTTTCAATTCTGTTTTTGCTGTAGCCAAGTGAAATGAATATATTATGCCAGTTCTTTCCTAAGTTCTTTGATATGTAATCTATATATTCATGAGTAGGCTAAAAAGTAAAAATTAAATACTACCATAATACAAGTACACAAATTATTTCCATCATTATGTAAAACAATATATATTTAATAGTTCAAATATATGTATTCATAAATGTATATGTAACTCACAAACCTGCGTTGGGCCAGAGTGGTGTGAAATGGCCCAAATCCACTCAAATGAACCCCTACAAATGACTGTCCTGGTGTCCAGCAATACAGGCAATACTGGACTGATTGAAATGGGGATCTTTGGGAGAGGCCTATGTCCAGCAATGGATATCTATCAACTGATGATGACAATAAGTGTATATACAAGATGTGATATCTTACTTGTATATTAGCTTCCAGTAAATGCTCGATAATATAATTTTTTTCAATATATTCTTCTTTTTCCTCTTTTGGCTGCTTTTGTTGGACATTTGTTGGACCCATGTAATACACTACTTCATTGCCCCAGTGTACATCTCGAGAATTAACTATATTAATTACATTTCCAGTGGCTGATGACAATAACAGATAGTATACAAGTTTTTAAAATTAAAAAATTCTATACCGCGATAATCAATTATACCTTATTATTAAAACAACATTAAGTACATATAACACACCTTGTACGTTAACATTGCTATTGCTAGCTCCTTTGTGATCTTTGGCTTCCTTTTTTGGTGTTGCAAAATTGTCCTTTTTTTTATTGGGTTTAAAGAAATTGTTATTGAAAGCTGACTTTTTCTTTCCCTTTTTGGGCACATCTGTTTCTAAATCTTCAGTATCATCATTCGGGGGATACACGTTTTCATTCTCCTGGTTTTCATTTTCAGTGAAAACTTCTTCAGTGTCAGGTCGCGGAGATCGAGGTACAGCATCGGATTTAAGATTGCGGAATATTTCAAAAATTTTTCCAGCCATTACAAATTATAACTATATCAATTTATGTAAAAAAATATTGAACAACATTAAAATAAATCCCTTTGCATCGGAAACTCCTCAGTGACGTTTATGCTATAATATTCGTCATATGTAATGTAGCAAATGAATATTCTACATATAAGTTTTACACAGATTATTTATGAAATATACAAACTGTAAAATTACAATAATCATCATCGTCGTCATCATTTCAATCGATGGACATCCACTGCTGGACATACGTCTCTTGTAATATGTTCCAGAAACCACGGTTTTGCGCTGTTTGAATCCAGTGACTCCCAGCGAATTTTTTATATCCTCTATCCACCTAGTGTCAATTGCAATAATGCCACAGCCAAATTTGATAAATAATTAAATCAGCAAAATTAAAAGTTTATAAATGATTATAATAAGCGGCATATTCGTTTTATTTAAAACAGGTTTTAATAGTAAAATAAAGAAACACTATAAAATGTGGGTATGGCATTTATGCCGTGCCAATATCTTTTTGTCAATAAATTAATTATTACCAATATCTATATAACCTACCAAATACTTAACATAAGTTGATAAAATTATTGTTTAAGTATATAAAGCAATAAAAGATTGCAGACTTGCATTGAAGAACAAAAAGCGGCGTACCAAATGTCATAATAATAGAAAATCATACAATTTGAAAATTATTCCATAAATTTATTAATAAATTGATACCGTGAAGAAGTTGCCTGTAAAAAGCATCTTAGAATATCTGTAAAGATCCATTATCTTTCCTTAGTACAGCTTATGGTACCTAATATCGTTCAGAGGTCAAAACCCTCGCATATAACATTTAAAATTATTATAAAAATTTATTTTTTGATTTAACAATGTGAAGTAGTAACATCGGTAATGAAATTCGATTTTTGAAGAAAATTGTCATCCTTATTTAATTATTCTTGTCATTTATAACAATACTTTAACAGTAATATTTTTATTAAACTTTTGTTATATATATTTACTTTCAACATTTAGTAATGGACGAAAACGAACCATTTTCATTTTCTAAGATTTTAAAATTAGTTCTTTTTCAAACAATTTATGCAAAGTACGATTCAAGTTCTCAACCATGTTCTCCGAGAAATATAAGTGCAGGTAGAAGTGGCGGAGGCGATGCTCCTTCCTTGTCTGATTATCCTTGCAGTTCACAAAAGTCTTCATCTAGTACTGTTACTGACCGTGGTAAAACAGGAGCTGGTGTAACTGGCTCGCGCATCGATTATAGACAAAGATGTAACTTAAAAGGTCCAAATGATTTACCCAATAGTGCTATATATCCCGGCTTGTTAAGGCACATACATAATGCCGCACGCTATAGATTACCCCAGTGCTTCGAAGGCGCTTGCGTTTCTGTTAAACAGAGCTCGACTAGTAATTGGATTTTTGGACATTCTATGTCATTTAGTTCAGTTTCTCCGGGTGGATATAAAGTGCTCTTGTCATATGTGGATAAAGAGAAACCTATTAGTTTGCCGTATTTCGTGATGGAGGCAGCTCCCGGGGGCCAAATGAGTTGCGAGTTTCGGGTTGGCCCAACACAAGGTACTCGAGCTACCGTCGTTGCGCAAGTGGCAAACGGGGAGTTAAACAGTTTTGAAAGTATTATAGACGCGTATTTTAACAGTTTTACGGCTTCTGTTATTGCCGTGAATCGAGAGTTTATTGCAATACACTATTTACAGGTGGGTAATAATAGTTATTACTTAATCATTTCAAGCTTGATCAAACTAAAAATTTTGTCCGTTAAATACATATAGCTTTTTTTGCTACCATATTATATTTCCTTAGCGGCAAATGCAACATATTATGTGCTTCGAGCATATATTCAAACGGTCTCTATAAAGTTCACGGTGAACACATGAGAGGACTTTTTGATGACTATTAGAAAAAGTTAAATTACTGCGAACTTGCTTTCCTTTTCTTTCTTTTCTTGATTGAAACTGTGTGTAGTATAAACATTTTAAATGACAGTCATTAACGGATCGTTTGTCCGTTGGAGCGGAAGTGGTGGCCCGAGGTCGATCGCCGGAGTTGAGCGCGACGTCGGCTGCTGCACGCTGGGTGGGTGAGGAATACTCGCTGAGTGCTACACTCGGCAACCGCGGTCTCGATCTTTGCTACGCGCGCGCTCTACAGCCTCATCTCACTGCCGCTGCTATGCTTGAGGTAACCTTACAGATTCTTAATATTTATTTAAAAGAAATCATATAATGTTAGATATAGAAAACTTATATGTTTATTATAATATATACATACATAAAATATTACACGTGTCTGCCTTTAACCCATAAGGTAGGGTCAACAGTAGTTGCATTAATCTGTCATACAGGCTATGTAAAAATTATACTAAATATAAACAGTTCTTCCAATATTTACATTGCAAGGAGCTTCTTGCACAAAGAAAGTTAAGATGATTTATCTACAACACTGGCCAATGGCGATTAAGCGGATGTTGCATGTCCTTGAAAGCTGATGATTGTGGAGTAGCTTTACCTTTAAATATCCAATCAAGGTTGTGCTTTAAGCACCTATTCTAATTAGATAAGGTCATGATATAATTTAAAAAATAAATTTGTACCTGGTCTATCTGCGAACATAAAATTCTTACCTTAAATCAACATTAGCTTTATAGTAGATGAATTAAAATTCAATTAATATATCTGGCAGAAAAAAAAATGTTAAATATATCGTAAATAAATTAAAAGATTGGGAGTGTAATGTTTATAAAATTATATTTGCCGGTGTAAAATTCAAAGTTATTCAGAACAGTAGCTTAGTTTACTTGTCGTACAACAGCACGCTATGAAATTTTACTGTGCTGCTTGATTGTATTTAAGTTTAATAAGCTTACAAGCGACGACTGTGCATACGCTTCTCTTGTGTGCTGTTACAGTAACATTATTACGTTACGACTTATTATTTAGCATGGAAAGTTATTAAGTTTCCACGGTTTAAAAGTCTTTTATATATAGTATTTTCAAATAAGTCTGCTCTAGTAATACAAGTATAGTTTACCTCTTGGCCCAGAGGAGAAATTTAAGGTTAATCTTAGTTTATATACCCACATATAAGTGTATATAATATTCACCAAGATTACTATGATCTTGTTCGTTACAATATATATTAAGCTCTGCTGTTTAGTAACATTATAATCAAAAACATAAAGGCAAACAAAACTAATGAAAAAAAAAATTTGGACTTAAAATACTTAGTCATTTAAAAAATGTCATTAGCTGAGTGCAAGATTCAAAATCATAAACCTTTTAAGCGGAAGCATCATAAAATTATTCAAATCCTGATTAAATTATAATAATTTTTAATAAAATCTTTTACACCATTGTTTTAACTACGGAGTCACAGTTATTTATTTCTTTTCAACATGCCAACATCTTCTCTTCATCGATTTCTTGTTCAGATTGGGTTCGCAATCCGGAGGGCAGTGGCTACATTAGCGTATGAGTGGCGTGCCAAAGATTGGACAGTTCGTGCCTCCGTTGATTCAGACGGACTTGTTGGTGCCACCCTTCAGCGTTCTCTTGGAGGAGAGAGGGCACAGCTCGCTTGCGCTATTTCAGCTCTCCTCAACCATCCCAACGACAAATTTAGACTTGGATTTGGTATTACTGCTGCTATTATATAGTATCTGAGAACTGAACTCAAAGTTGCAATATGGATGTGTAAGAACTTAAACATAATATGAGAAGCGAAAGTTATAATCGCATTATTTTTGTAAAATGAAATTGATAAAAGTTTTATAATAGATTATTTTCATGTTTTAAGAATATCTTTAAAGTTCTTTCGAGTTTTGTATATATATTTTCGTTTTATGCTTTAATAGATATCTATACCAGAGTTTACCATATTAGTACAGTCTTTTAAAATTTAAGACTTTAGTTATATTCAATCAAAATATTTTTCAACATATCAATACGCAGAAAAGATTTAACATTTTACACATTATTATAATACATGGCCTACAAAGTCTTTCAATGTATAATATTATTGATAATAAAATATTCAAAATCTTTTTATATTTCCTTTCAATTATTAGTTGAATTGATAATAGTCTACATAAACTCTTGTAATATGTATAAACAACGGTTCACAACTACTCTAACATCATATATATATACACATACAAAAACGTACTTACCTATGCGTTTAAACAACATTATAAGTGAAATGCAAATCGTAATGAAGTTGTGGCAAGTATTGTCACTGATTTTAATTTATTAACAATAATAAATCTTAATATTCACATGATCCTAAAGAAACATCACAGAGCACTTAAATATTCATTTCCAATATAACGATAACGCAGGCGTATATTATTCGCCAGCGGCGGTGTTAGTGCTTCACTCTGGATCTCACGCGTTGGGCGGGCGCGTGCGCGATGTTTGGGCGGGGACTCCTGCTGAACTCATATAATGATTATTTAATTCTCAACCCAAAACTAGCTACATTTAGAGGTGATTATCGTGTGAAGTGATTGTATAACGATAAAGGGTAGGCGTCAGTTCCGCCCTCGCTGCAGTGTGCTCTTTAAAGCGTGGCAAGCGATGGCCGCGCGCGGTGACGCGTGTTTGGGGCAGTAATGGTGATGGAGCGGCTGGCGGACTTCGTCAGCAAGTCATTGGAGGGTGGCGAAGCGCCCACGCCGCCGCCGGAGCCTGGGGAGCAGGATGCCGATGAAGAAGTGGATATTACAGCGCTCGAGGAGAAAGCACCGCCGGCAAAACGCCCGCGAAATTGGCTCATCTCTCCTCTGCCCATGCGGAATTGCAAGAAGGAAACCGATGACGACGACGAAACCAGACAAGGTGTGAATTTGCGTTTATCAATTTTTTAACCATCATTTCATGTGGTTTCCTATTCCTGTTTGTTATTTCATACAAACAGTTTTTCCAGTCTTGAATCATTGCAAACAAAGCCTTCTCAATGTACACATAAAAGAAAGGTTTATAATAGTTTAGTACGTTTGCTTTTGAAATTGTTTATTTCATAATGTTTGATTTAGTCAACTTTTTGGTGAGGACTTGATATTGCAGATTTAAATCAAATAGTATGACGCTGTGGTATTTACGCAAGTAATTTTCATTATCAAATTAAACTTTATCATATAAGTTAAAACAATAATATGCCAGATAATAATATATATATGATAAAAATAGGTATGTATTTGACCTAACAATTTTTATATTGGAAGGTCTAATACTACTTTAAATCAATAGAAATAAATAAAATTAAATAGTTTAGTTGCAATGTCATAAAAAACACTTTTTTACACAAAAATAGCTTTAGGGCCTAAAATTAGGACCCATGACATTCTTGACATAGTCTATATACATATACATAGGTTACTTAATATTTCTTTTATTTATAATACATTAGGATTTTTTGCCGTCAATTTCACACGACGTTTAGTGACAATTAGGTTGATGATGCTAAAGTGTGAGCGATCTGAGTATTGAATGTAATGATATGTATGATTGGTCTAAAATATGTCGACAGTTGTAACAAGCAATATTGTTGTGGTGGCAAATTGGTAAAAAGAGTGCCAGGCGAATTTGAACAACCTTATTAGTGAATACCGCCATCTCTGGCTCCCGATTCGATCCAGAGTCCACCGTACTACAAGTGTATACCAGGGACCAACTTGTAATCTTTGTTAATTTATACCAACTGTACAAAAACACTGGAAAAATATATATAAAACGTATGCACAAAGAAAGCTAATCATAAAAATAATTTTCTACTCACAACTAAACAACGCAAAGGGAAAGAAAATATATAAAAAAGTTTTTTTTTTATGTAATTAAGCGACTAGACGAGCGGGATCTTCACCAGATGGTGACACGACCGCCCATAACAACGTGGCGCTGGTTAGGATGTTGCACCACATTGGTCTCATCACCTGAAAGATTTTAACTCTCGTTACTCCAGTTATTACACTAGCTATAGTGCGCTTCAAACCGGAACCTAGTAAATTTGCATAGTAATGTTTGGCGGCAAAAATAAACGCTGTGGTGATATCCACCTAGACGATCCCCGGCAACAGACATCTACCACCGGTAAATATCCAACGAAATAATGTAACCATTTAGGTAAAGGTTTAGGGCAAAAATCTTTGTTTTTGTCTTGCCGGTTTCTTGGTGTGATATGAGATATCTGAGGAACAACAAGTAAATTAATACAATTTTTTTTGTTCAACTAAGCGACGAAACGAGCGGGACGTTTATGACGGTGAGGGCAAGTCCGCCCATAACAAAGTTGTGCATAGGTAGGATGTTACACAGCACCATATAGCACACGTCGCCTACGAGACAAGATGTTAAGCCTCATTAACCCTAATAATTTGAGTAGCTACAGTGCCCTTCAAACCGGAACACAGTAATATTTGCATAGTTCAGTTTTGTCTATAGAAATAAGCGCTACGGTGGTACCTGTTTAAACGGTCTCGGGCAAGAGACCCACCATCAGTATTATTAATATATTAGTAATTATTAACTGCAAGCCGACTTCAGGAAATCGCTATATGTTAAATCTTCATTCATTTATTCATGACAGTTCATTGATCAGGCTGTTTGTATAGAGATCGTAATAAGGAAAATATCAACTTTTTACTCAAGTCATATACTTTCACGATACTTATCAAAAAATGGTTTTAAATATTTCAGTTTAACTTTTTTACGGGTAAATTAAAAACCTAAAGGGTGTAAAGGTTCCCGCACAATACACAACACATAACACGGGACCCAAGCCAACCTCACCATCTCGTGGTGCACCGTGCTAATAAACAACTGAGGCTCTGGTTCGCACCAACCGACATTGCCCCAGCGTGGAGGGAAATCGCCTAAGTTCCCCCATATGAATCCCTACAAATGACGGCCGTTGATGCCCGGTGGTACCGAAGGCCATGCAAATTGCGTGAAGGTCGCGGGAGCTACTGGATGCAGGCAGCGCCCGATCGGTATAGAGATCTTTGGTGGAGGCATATGTTCAACAGTGAACATCCAACAGCTGATGATCGAAAAGTCGAAATAGAAAGAAAAAATCATAGAAATACATAATTTGTCTAATTTTTTTTTATAAATATAAAATGATGTTATTTCACAACCGTAGACTACGCTTAGTGTAGTAGGTATGAACCCACTAACTGATTTTCAGCCCAGCCCTATGATCGTGCCTGTACTTTTATTCTAACTTAATATAGTACTTAACGTAACATGAACCAACTGAGGGAAAAGGTTTTTTTTTATAATTAAGCGACGAGACGAGCAGTACGTTCACTCTATGGTATGTGATACTCCTGCTGATAACAATGTGATGCTAGTTAGGATGGTATATAGTGCACCACAATGCATAATTTCGCTAGCGAGTGCAGTGCCCTTCAAACCGGAGCACAATAATGTTGGCACGCAACTGTTTGGCGGTTGAAATAAGAGCTGTCGTGGTAGCTACCTCAGACGGTTTCCGGCAATAAAAACTTAACACCTGGACACACCGAATAAAGTACTAGATATTTTTTTGTTTCTCTATAGACGATATTAGTAAACAAATGTGATGTCCAGTCTTTTCTTAACTATGGTAAAAAATAACAGTAGAATTTTTCTTTTATACTTTTATAGTACATAAAATTATCAAGTTTAAGCATTGTAACATTTTTATCAAGTCATCTTGTACCTAAATTGAAAGATACAAGAAAAAGAGCCTTTTTACATTGGTAAACCAGGTTTTGGTTGTCAATAGAGGTCTAACAAAAAAGGTTATAATGTCTACCGTATAGAAGCAACAGCGACACCGTATAATTGATAGCCATAATGACATCAAAATTAAATAAATTAAATCCATTTTAATGGTAGAATTTTGTACATCGTTTGATAATTAATCACCGTCCCGGAACTTAGACGTTTAAGAAGTTCGAATGCCCACAAGGCGAAAGGGGGAGAGAAATGAGGGGGAGTGGGTGAGGCGGCGCCGCCTACAGTTGGATAATCCCTCCATTTACATAATTGCCCTATAAAAAGGAGAGCTTCCCAATTTGCTAAATTGCTTCAAACGACACTGTTAAACGTATCACCGGCATTAGTCGCGACGTCATCCCCCAGCGGACCCCGCCGGCTGTCCCCGATTGACGCTGCTTCAGCGATCGAAAACCTTTACTGTTAATTGAATTAAGATCTTCGATCATCAGACATTGCATTGATTGGAATATTGATCATAGACAACATAACATAGCAGCAACGTTTCAATTCGTCTAAACAACATCACGCCAAAATTTATTTAAATTTTTTTATTCTCTGATCAGTCATAACTTTGTACAGAGTGGTCCGATTATTATGATTTTGAATATCCTATAATTTATCCCAATAAAACTGGTAAAATAAAATTTTCATTATGACAGAAAAATTTAATAAATTGTTATAGCACCGTCAAATAAATTTGTAAACATTTTCTCTTGAACCATTTTCTAATTTATACTATAACATTATCGGTTTTTCGCGATTTATCGCTGTTAAAGATTAAAAATTATAAGTTAAATTTAACATAACATAGCTATATCTTAACTTTTGAATGTACGTTGTTTATGTTTAAAATTAAAGATTTGTCAATACAAAAATGAGGTATTTAATAAGTTTCGTATGAAGATTTAATAACGAATACAAGGTTAAGGTTATAAAGTTAAGATAAGAGAGGTGCGGCAGAAATAAACTTTATCCATAGGTAAGAAGTAATGATGAGTAAAATAGGTCTTAGTTTTGCAGTCTTGATATTGGTCTTGCTTTTTCGCACAATCAAATCAATGACCAAGAGCAAGACCTGGCACTAGCAAGACCAAGACCAAAACCAAGACCTATCATGGAAGACTATGGCGAAATAGGTGGGACTAAACAAAAAAGTACCAATTACTAGTAAGACTTCTTTCGGTGTTTGTTTGTCTTTGAGACAATTACTCCATTATTCGATTTAACTGCTTCAAAACTACGGTGACTTTTCAGAAACAGAAAAATTTTAATTGCGTTTTTTTTGATGGACTACTTAAATTCCATCACGAACCAACCTGCGGTGTATATATTAACTTTTTCCATTGTAAATTGTCCAATTTGTTATAACTTGAGTTAAGGTTGCGACGCAATCAAATTTTATAATTTTCTACTGAACACCAACAGTGTAAAAAAACAACATTACCACATTAATATATGCAATTTTAGTCAAAAGATCAAATTATTTAAGATGAAAAAAAATGTTTAGATGTGTGTGATTTGTGTCACGTACAGTTAATTATTTTATTTGCACGAATTTTAATTTAACCCGAATTTTAAAGAGAAAAAAACTTGTTTTTACACGAAATGTTTCGTTTTAATATGATTTTTAATATTGATTGATTGATGATTTTTCTTTAATCGCCTAGAGCAAATAGAGCAAGATGTTTGGACGCGAACACGCAGCGTTTAAATTAGTCTGAAGATAAGTCTCGAACTGACTCGATAGATTTTGTTTTCACCGTGTACGTTTCATCATCACTATCATCAGCCAACAGACGTCCACTGCTAGACATAGACGATCTCAAGGGTTGAAGATTGGTGGGTGCCAAAGCCTCGTTTGTTGACTAGCTTGATGCACCACGAGCAGGTGAAGTTGGCTTGAGTCCATAACTTATTCTGCGGGATCATCTTTACACTTTCTTTTTCAAGAATTTTTGAGGAACGTATCTAACGTCTAACAGTATAAGACTTTATCACTAAATGTTGTAATTGTCGTTCGTAATAATTAAATTTTGTTTAGTAGATAACATAGATAAGTCCAACGGCACAGTGAATAACGGTGGCGGCAAGCAGCGGCGTTCCCGAACCAACTTCACTTTAGAGCAGCTGGGGGAGCTGGAGCGGCTTTTTGACGAGACGCATTATCCAGACGCTTTCATGAGAGAGGAGCTCAGCCAGCGGCTAGGCCTCAGCGAAGCAAGAGTTCAGGTAAAAAACAGTAATTTCAAAGATTGCGATTATCTGTGGATTATCTAAGTATTCATTTAATTACATAAACACTTTCCTATATTTGCTCGACCAAAAGAAGCTAGCACTTTTGCGTATTTTGCAAGTGTTCACAAATTCGTGTATAATTATTTTTATTTTCACAAAGCGGCGATATGTGTGTGACTTCCACTTGATGCTAAGTGATACGCTTGATAGATAAAGCGAGCATAGTAAGGATGGATCTAGATAAGTTTATAGATAGTTTATTAAATGTGATAAATCTAAATCATGAAGTGATCCACTAATTGGACGACTTCGTGCCCGAAATCGCTGCTTTTACAAAAACTCAATCAAAATTTAATAATTCCGATATATATTTTTAATCTAAAAATGATTTTAACGGTACGGAAGCTTTTCGTACGAACAATACAAAAAAAAACCAAACACAAACGCATAATTATCACATATCCATAATAAGTAACACACTACTATTAAATATAATAACAACAATAATAGTAACGGCGAAACGATTCAAGCCGTTCAATACGAGTTTTGAACTTAGTGAATAAAAGTATTATCGTGCTGATATGGCAACATTGACGTTTTTATTCTGTGTAGCTACGAGACGTTCACCTGATGGTAAGTGATAGCGCTAGTTAAGATGATATACACAACACACACCGTCCTCGTCACATTATATCATGTTGACATTTTGATGTTGTTACGCCCAATATTACGTCCAATGCTGTGCACGCTTATAATAGTCATACATATTTAATATAGTACAACATACCTAGAGTATAAAATAATATATAATAGGTTATGCTGTTGGTGTACAAAATTAATAAATAAGATGTAGTCTCGTTACCCCAGTAATTTCATTAAATACAACGCTCTTCAAACCGAAACATAGTAACCGTTGAACAGTACTGTTACCAAACAGTCTCCGACGACAGAGACCTGGCTCCAGAGAGTCATGGATATTATTTCTTAATTAAGTTTTTGATTATATCTATCGTAAATAATTTTAGAATGATAGTAATTCTTCCTCAATATATTTATATTACTCAACCCAATATAGAGTACATTTTATTATAATGTTAAAGCTTTGTTGAATCATGTGCGATATTCGTTAGGGTGTAGTCGTTGTAGTAAGTACCTCGTGTAGCGAACCCACTTAACATCGTGATCCCCGTTCATTACTAATGCAAGTAATTAGCTGCGAGCGTCCAACAAGTGCCACTTTATTGGTCATATATCGCGATTAGTGCTAAACGGTATGCGCGAGTGTCCGATGTTAGGGGATGTAAGTACCCCGCCAAGTGACACATAAAATAAAAGCTACTTGACCCCGTGTTGTATTTCTTCACTACTGTCAAGTTAACGTCGTAATTTTCGAAACATTGAACCACGTTTGCAATTTATTCGTTTTTAATAGAAGATTCTTGAAAATGAAAAAAATATGTATAAATAGATCAGTTAGATTTTGAAGCCTTTTTTATTTTTTATTTTACGAAGCGACGTGATAGAACAGGACGTTCACGTGATGGTGAAAGATACGCCAATCTTTAGCAACGTAGCTCTAGTTAGGATGATAAACATTACACCACTCGTGCACGTTACCTTAGGACATAAAATGTAGTCTTGTTACCTCAGTAATTTCTCTAGTTACAGCGCTCTTTAAACTGGAACAATAAATTTACACAATACCATTTAACATCAAAAATATATATGTTTGTCAGGCTAAAGAGATCTTACTTTTTTTTTGTTATCACGGCGAAAATCTTCTGATAAGATATCCTGCTTTTGGGTGAGGAAGACGACGTTATGTAAGATCTTTACGCACTAAAACCCCTTCGGTGGTAATCCTCAATGTTTTGTTGGAGGTTCCGGGATCTTATACAGAACGCTCCGATAGCTTCCGGTACTAGGCCTAAGCATGCCCAGGGAAAGCTGTAGCCCTTTTTGGCACCCTCGCTTTGGTACGACCAGCACTAGATCACCTCGTACTTGTCGTTCATCCTGATCTCGCCTTCAACGACAGGCAGGGCTTTTCTCAGTCCTATCTTTAACAGCCCGAGACTACAGAGCAAGGCTGAAGAGATTACTACCACAAGTTTACCAAGGCGATAAGTTTTATATTAATTTTTAATTAGGAAGTTTTGTTATATATATCTTCTAATAGCTCTTCTGCATTTTAATTTTTATACTAAGAAATCTTACCGGTAATTGATATTGAATAAACACTTTGTGTTAAGAGACTGCTTCCGAAAACGAAGACAAACGATAGCTTTGATCATGGAACAGAAAAAAATCGATTCTGATAAAAAAAATCATATTTTTAAAACATTTTATTAGCATTATTTACGCTTCATCATGTTAGTACAGCTAAACGAAACTATCGTTTCATAAACAATACATTACTAAAAAACCAGCAATGAAACACAAAATTAAATACAGGTGATGATCGGATCAACTAGCTAATAAAACGTTTTAAAAATATATAATATTTTTTTAATCATGATCGATTTTTTCCGTCCCATCATCGAAGGTGTCATTAATACTATCGTCCGTCTTCGTTTTCGGAAGCAGTCTCCTAACATCCCGTATAAGACAAAAAGTACAGTACAATTAGTTCTGCGAGATCCATATAGAATTGAGTAAAAGTACGTACACGCGAATTATACAAATGTCTAATATAAAAGCGGGGTTGTGTTTACATGTTTGCTTGTTTAGTTGGATTGTCTAATGTAATTAGAGCTAATGAATTCGCCCCTAGTTAGCGTATCGGTCGCCGGCGATGGCGAAACGACTGCCGTACAGCTTCCCTGTATGTTCATTACGATAATTTTATATCAACAACTGAGAGAGATCTATTCTGCATTTTTTTATTGTTGACGTAACTATCAAATATCAATTAGAACTGTGCCGTGTTCTTCTTAACGATCTAATTGAAATTTAATTGTATTTTATTTATTTTTAATTACATATTATGAACAATACGTTAATTCTAGACAACCTGTTAATCATTTTGTATAAACTTTAACCGGCTTTTTAAAAATCGGAGTAATCTCCGAAACGGTCGAACCGATTTTAAAAAATATATAGGGTTCTGTGCTAAAAAAATAAAAATTAATAAAGTAATGAAAAAAATCTGAAATAGTTTCGTATGTTTATCTGATAAGTGTTTGTACGCGAGAGATGGACCAGCGGGACGGTCACTTGATGGTAAGTGATACATCCACCCATAACAATGTGGCGCTAGTTAAGATGTTATACATAACGCCACATTGCACTCGTCGCCTTGAAACATAAAATATAAAATTTCGTTACTCCAGTAACTTCAATAGCTACATCATCTTCTTTTTCTTAAAGTGCCTCTTCAACTAGTGAAGGTTGGCGATCAGCGTGGTTCAGTCCTTTTTGTCTTTGGTTCAACGGAACAATTCGAACGCTCCGGATATGCCAGTCCATTCCCTTATATTCCTCAACCATTATTTTTTCGTTCTCACCACCTTTAGTTTTCTAGAAACTTTACCCATAATAATCAGCCGAAGATCATATCGCTGATGACAGAGTACATGACCGAGGTAGGAGATTTTACGTTTCTTAACCGAAGCATGAGGTTAAGCTTTTGGCCAATTCGTTGAAGTACACTGACATTGGTCATTCTCTGAGTCCACCTAACAGACAACATCCGTCTATATGTCCACATATCAAAAGCTTCAATACGTTTTTACTTCGACGTTCAATTCGTTCTTACTTTCACTAGCTACATTGTCCTTCAAACCGGAACACAGTAATGTTCTTACCGCTTACTACTGTTTAGCGGGTGCAATATGCTCAGCGGTGGTAGCTACCTAGACGGTCTCCGGCAACAGAGACCTACTACCCATAATCTTTCAGTAAATTTACGTTATGGTAAATGATACGCCCACCTATAACAACGTGGAGCGAGTTAGGGTGACATACACTGCACCATATCATGCTTTGAGGTCTCGTTACCCCAGTAATTTTACTAGGTACGTGTGTAAGTTTCTTGAGACATTTGTATATATAATATCGTGATAAAATTCCGTAAGTTTAAAATGATCAATGTGGAGATATTATTTACGATTCTCTGCAGATAGATTATCGAACGCTCAAAGCCAAATGAATGCCGTAACTCTTGTCTGCGAGTGCAATCAGTATGACGTGCCCTCCTCACTAATGCGGTTACTCGTGTTTGTTCGTCTGTGCCTACAACGCACACGTCCTTGCATGTAGCGGGCACAGGACAAACTGTGTGTGCTGTGCACATTATACGTTGTACGTGTCGGCACTGTAACGCGATTACACGACGTACCGTCAGGACGATGTCTCTCATAAATTATAAAGCCTTTCAAATCATATGGAGACTTTACACGTCGATTTCACATAGTCTAAGACTATTTTAAGGTTTCAGATATTTAATTTGAACAAAAAATTACAATAATTAACTTATCATAAATAAGATAAAGAATACATAATTATGAAGCATACATATATACAGTAGTTACAAACAATACAAATCGTATTAATTATATAACACAAATACAATACAAAAAATTATTAACTTTGAGTTACCGTCTAAAGAGTCTACCGGGCAACAGATGTATTGTTTTTTTTCATTCAACGAAGCGACAAGACGAGCGGGACGTTCACCTGATGATAAGTAATACGCCGGCCCATGACAATGTGGTGTTAAGTTTGTATACACTGCACCATATTACGCTCGTCGCTTTGAGACATAGAATGTTGCCTCGTTACCCCAGTAATTTCACTACCTACGACTCCTTTCAATCCGGAACACCGTAATGTTTGCATATTACTATTTGGCGACAGAAATAGGAATTGCGAGTAACTACAGTAAAATTTTATTATAGTTTAATTTTTTTTTTTACAGTTATATTTTACAACATGAAATTAGTGTGTTATTTAGGTTTTTATTTAATTATTTAAAAATAAGAGAAATGTATATACCGAAAATAATAAAACAACTAATAGTTTTTCTTCTTATTTCTTTAGAGCACTATTGTAAAAATTCAAATAAGTAAAAATGATTCGCAATTTTTTTTCGTGTCCTAGCATAATGTAATGCGAGTATGAGAAAGATGCCATTTTTTTCATCGAATAAAGCAAATTGTTGAATTCCACGAAAAAGACTGAAAAAATTAAAGTACGTTATAACTTGAAGTTCTTAGAAGAGTTTAAAACCTTTCGCGGGCCCAAAATATGTTTCAATTATTATTCCATAGCCGACATTATCGATACGTATGTAGAGATAGCAAATTCTAGTGCAATCGATTTACCTGATTGTATTCAACCGCAGCTTGTTGGATGTGTTTGATTCAAAACTAATTAGTCTTTGTTTACAGGTTTGGTTTCAAAACAGACGCGCAAAATGCCGGAAACACGAGAGCCAAATGCATAAAGGTTTGTTGAATATATTTGTTTTGCAATAATAATTTAACAACACTAAACATTTTTGGTCTTTACCACGTATATATGAAATAGTGCATAAAAATATAATACTACGACGCAATGGACAGATCCTTTAGACGTTATATCTAATCCAAAAAACAATATTTATTGAATACACTCATAACTAAGGCCAAACCTTGGAAGCCGAGTGGAATACGAGCAACATTAAGTATTCTCCATCATTGGATCTAACTCGATTACAGCTCCCGACGGCCCCGGTCCGGACTCTAACAGTTTTTTAATTCGACCATAACTCACCCGGATGAATAATTAAAACGGCGGGCCGAGGCGGCAATCCGCGCGAGACGGTAAAAAAGGAAAACCGGGCGGGCGATACACGTGAACCGATAAATCCGGCGAATTGCACAACGCACTTAACGACCTACCGGCACCGCCATGATCAGGGTCCTTAGGGTTCTGCGTAGGTAGATAAAATTGGTAACTGATAGTTGGAATGGTGAAAATAATCTAGAATTTCTTTTTATAATACTTGTATACTGCTACTAGCATTACTGTTGGTAGGAAATGGTCTTGGTAGGTACCACCGCAGCTCCTAAGTCTGTCGCCAAACAATAATGTGCAAACATTACTGTATTCCGATTTGAAGGGGGCTGTAGCTAGTATTATTACTGGGGTAATGAAACTCAATGTCTCAGGCGACGAGCGCTATGTAGTGCTGTATACAGGTGAAAGGTAGTAGTTGTAAAAGATCTGGTGGGGCTAAAGTATAGCTCGTATCCTATGTAGCTATGTATGGAATACCCCATCCAAAAACAATGGTTCCGGAGTTATCATTTTTTAAATATTTTTCGACTAAAAGTTTTTCTAGGAAAAAATTCCATGATTTTATTTCTTACTTATTTCTACACAAATTTTAATGTGATAATTATTGTTTAATCATTGTTTTATTAAATTAAATTAATAATCATCACTTAGAGGCTAAACTTATAAATTAGGTTCTTTGAAAGTCGTGACAGTAAAAAATAAGGCGTCATATTATTTATATATATATATATAATCTTAAAATAAAATTTTATTTATAAAAAAATACGTATAAAGCACACAAATAAGTACTTGACTTCATCCGACAAAGTATAAGAAAGTACATAAAGTTTCTAAAATTTTGAAAAAAAAAACACTTGTAATAAAACCAAGTACCATGAAATATCAAACTGTATATACCCATAAAAGTAGACGCCGCGTCTGCCCTTAATTTGACCCTTTTGTTTATGTTGAAACACGTGCGAGCTAACTTTTACTCTGAACTCAATATCGTTTGAGATATTGAGTTCAGAGTAAAAGTTTAAGGTAACAATTAATTTAAATTTAGCTCTTGACTGACGGCCACGGTTCCTGATACAAGCACGAAGCCTTTTTCTTAAGTCAGATCTAGTGACTCGCCCTGTGAGCTGTTCCCTTATTTTGTCAGCAGCGACGATGATGCGTGACTTTAAATCTTGTAACGAGTTAATTGGTGTTGTGTACACTAAAGATTTCATGTGAGCCCATAAGTAATAATCGCAAGGTGTTAAATCAGGACATCTTGTGTGCCACGGTGTTGGTCCGCCTCGGCCAATCCATCGCTGAGGGATAGTAGTATCTAACCACTGTCTTACACCGAGACGAAAATGGGGACAATCGTCATGCTCCACCTACCTACCTGGAACACCATTTCTCTTCTAGTTTCCAATGGTATATCCTCCAGATAATTAAAAACATGATTTTGAAGAAAATCTTCATACATCTCCCCATTTAAATTGTTCGGTAAGAAGACTAGACCTATCAAGTAAGCATGAATTATGGCCATCCACACGTTTACGGAGGATCTTCGCTGATGAGCTCCTTCTCTAATCACGTGGGAATTTTCACTTCCCAGAACCCAATAATGACTATTATGAAAATTTGTTCCGCCATGTCTGTCAAACTTCGATTCATCAGTTCACATTATATTGGTGAGAAATTTATTATTTTCTAAGTCTGCATGAAGTCTAACCTCCATGCAGGGTCTCTTTCGTCTAAGGCGTGGATCGGTGTATAATGGTAGGGGTAGAGCCTTTCCGTATGCACAGTAAATCACACTTTCCGTTATGTTAAACCCAGCAATCTTGACACGACCCCGGTTGACGTAGTCGGGTCTATAACAAAGTGGTCTATGATTCCTTCTTCCCTTTCAGTATCGTAGATGCGTGGCCTACCTGCGTCATGTCGATTCTGTTGAACGCTGCCAGTTTTCTTGACGCGTTGATAAGCTGCAGCAAAGACTGACTTGAGAGGTGACAATTTGGAAAACGCTAGCTGATATTCTCTTCGTGCTTGTAAAGAATTTCCATCACTATGTCCATAACAATAGAAAATGTCAGCTATTCTTCATTACCGTAATCCGCCATTGAAATTAAACTTATTTGATATGGATAAGAATAACTATTCAGAATTAAGCAGACAACGATAATGTACGTCCGCCCATGAAAGTAGTTAAATTTTAACTGTCGTACTCACTTATTACCTAAAAATGACATTGCTCAAGTTTTACAATGAACTCAATATCTAAAACGACAACAATAAGCTCGCACGTGTTACAACAAAAACAAAAGTGCCAAATTAAGAGTAGACGCGGCGTATACTTTTATGGGTCTCTACAGTTTGATATTTCATGGTGCTTAGTTTTATTTCAAGTGTTTTTTTTTTCTAAATTTTAGAAACTTTATCTACTTTCTTATACATTGTCTGATAGGTATTAAAGTCAGGTACTTATTTATGTGCTTTATACGTTTTTTTTTATAAATAAAATTTTATTTTTACATTAAAGAAGTATATATATACATATACTTTCAAAGAACCTAATTTAAAGGTTTTCGCCTCGAAGTTATGATTATTAATTTAATTTAATAAAGCAATGATTAAACAATAATTATTACATTAAAATTTGTGTAGCAATAAGTATGAAATAAAATCATCGAATTTTTTCTAGAACATCGAGAATTTTTTGAAAAATATTTAAAATATTAATAACTCCAGAACCATTGTTTTTGGTTGGGGTATTCCATACGTAGATAAATACGATACGAGCTATACTTTTATCCCTTTCAGATCTTTTACACCTATTACCTTTCACCTTGTATATCATTCCAACGCCACGTTGTTATGGGAAGGCGTATCACTTAACATCGGGTGAACGTCCCACTCGTCTTGTCGCTTAATTGAATAAAAAAAGGTTATTGTTGTAAAGCATAGTACTGAATACTAGCATGTTCAAGTCTTTATGGAAATTCTAAAAAATTATATTAACCTAACTACAGTATCCACGACAACGTTTTGCTTTAACCGTTTGAGTGCTGAAGAATATATATGCTAAAAGTGCGGAATGAAATGCATAATAATTTTTTAAGAGAACATCAAGAAGTAGTTATAATTAACACTAATTATGTGACTAGTAATTTTTACCAACTAAAATATAATTTTATTCTCACTTATTGAAAAAATGTTTTGCTGAAGAAATTTCATTAATTACTTTTTTAACATATAGCGAAAATCAAGTTGGATCGTTTGATTCCGATGATATCACTGTCACTTTAAAAGTCTACTTCCACTACTCTTCATTATCATTTTTAGCATATCATAGTCACTTTCAGATGAATCGAAACTCGACATGGTGATCAGTATAACACTTGCTGAGTAAATGAAAATAGTCTCAACTCCTATAAAATAATGATTTTTTTTACTACAAATAAATAAAAACCTATTGATATGAATTCAACTGCTCTCAATAGATGCGAATAATATACTAACCAACAGCAGTGTCTCCGCATTTGATGTTGAGCACATAACTGCACATGGCGGCACCAAGCCGCACTCAAATGGTTTTAACCATATGAAAGTGAAGTCGGAAAAATGAATTTTACTTAACAATGGCGAATGCAGCTATAAATGTATAGATTTTATTATTCAATTCAGCGACGAGACGAGTGGGACATTTACCGGATGGTAAATAATACGCCTGCCTATATCTACGTGGCGCTAGTTAGATGACAGGCACTGCACTACATTACGCTTGTCATCTTGAGACTTAAGATGTTGAGTCTCGTTGCCCCAGTATTTACACTAATTACAGCGCCCTTAAATCCAGAACTTAGTAATGTTTGCTTACTACTTTTTGGCGGTAGAAATAGCCACTGCTGTAGTACCTTCCTAGACGGTACAGAGACCTACCACCAGCATGATGGATACTTTTTATATCAAATGTAAGGAACGCTACCGTTTTCACTATGATAGTTTATAAACATCATGTAATATACATAGTTGTTAACTTAAACCTTAACCTTTGTCGTTATTATTATTAATATTTATAAAATCTACTTTTAAATTATTTGTTAATTACTCTTCTGAATAATTTGTAACATCTCTTGTTCCACATACCGACTGACACAAATAGGGAATCAAAACATTGTTACAAACAATTGCACACTGTGCGACTGAAGCCGTCTCCGTTCATCTCGTCTCTTTCATAAACGAGAGATGACAGGGCGAGCCGGAGGTCGCGGGGCGCACTACCCTGTTATTGTGAGAGCATTGAATAACCGCTAAACGGAGCGTAAAGCGGAAAAAAGCCGCTCGCCGGAATCGAATAAAATGATTCCCCGCGGGAGCCATTCGGACGCAATCCCGCCGTCCCCTGCTAAATGTCTTATTAACTTATGTGCCCCGCCGCCCCGTTTCCCCTTCACCCAGCCGCCGGCGTCCCATCTAACACAAGAACAATCATGTAAAGTGAAATGAAACGGTTATTTGTTACACTTTGCCCCTTTGAGAGAAGCGACGAGATTTCGCGGAGCTGTAATTGATTCACACGAACGGTTCTGATGCTTTGTCATTATTCTCCATTATTACTCATTTTATTTGTTTCTAATGACGTCTGGAGAACTTTTAAATGTATGCGTTGTTTTCTAATCTATGTCGTAAAAACGTTGTCTTAAGTTTTACTATTTCTGGATTTTTCTGGAGGAATCCGTATGTTATTGTATGTATGATGGGTACTTATACTTTATAAGAATATTTAATCAAAAAGGCACATTTTATACCAATTTAGTAACCGTTGTATAGGTTAGAATGTGTAAATAAGATTCGTGAAAGTGTTATTAAAATTAAATTTACGCGTTTTTTTTAATAATAACATAAAAAAGAGGCAGTAGTC
Source organism: Ornithoptera priamus (assembly GCA_029034505.1). Taxonomy (NCBI): domain Eukaryota; kingdom Metazoa; phylum Arthropoda; class Insecta; order Lepidoptera; family Papilionidae; genus Ornithoptera; species Ornithoptera priamus. The sequence goes on along the minus strand of JARDWD010000627.1, from coordinate 804,894 downwards.
CAATTAAGATTTCTTTTTCTTCTCACAAATCATAAAGAGCAAGCGTTCTATCTTCATAAAATTAAGAATTCATTCTTAACGAAGGAATGAATCTCTCCGGGAGCAGGCGCCCGTTACAAAAACAATAACAGCCGCCGTGAAATTTAAAAATGAAAGAATACACCGAGGCCTAATTGTTCCCTTGTTCATGAAATTGTAAAGTTATTCGCGCAGTGCGAGGGTGGCGATGTTTTATTGCGCAGAAACCGCTGTAAAGATGTTCGGGACGCTTTAAAATAAGCGAGAGGGAGAGAGAGGAAGAGAGGAACACCCGCGCCGGCTCACCTTCTAATTCGATTAAATTAAACAACTCAGAGTTAATCAAATAAATGCACGGCGGCCGCAGGGCGAAGGGCGAGCGCCGGGGCTCTGGACGTGCGTACTCATATTTATGTCGGCACTTCTCGAAAGTAATTCAGTGTCAAATATGGAAATAACTCATACGAGTAAGGGCATCCATTTTGATAATGCCGACGGGCGACCGGGGCCGCTTTGATTTATGTGTAGCGTCGCACCCGCCCGCCTATGTAGCCACGTAGTCGTCCAGCTACGCAGTCTCCGTGGACAATATGCTCAACTACCCACTCCAGTAATTTATCGTAGTGTGTGTACATCGCGAACATGGTTAGATTACCGTTTTTAAATTTATTCATTGTGAATCTTGAAACTAGTATATTTTTTAAATCGTTATTAATATTTTGAAACATCAGCACAACAAACGGGACCAGGTTCAGGTACAAAACGTCAGCGATAATTTGTCTATATACAATATAACTACTTTATTAGAAATCATATTTAAAAACTAGAGCAAATTAAATTAACAATGATCATTTTTTTTGTATTCTTTTTTCTATTTAGTATGTAACATAATGAAAATTGTTCTATGGTAACCCTTTGTCTCTTTTCCTCTTACATGTAATCGAAGTGAGGTAGAAGGTGAGGTAGTAATTAAATTAATGAATCCTTTAGGCGAGACTCTTGAACACCTTTAAATCGGGTAGATTCGCGTTAATTTATTAATTGCCCACTTCGCCCGACGGGTGGGCTATAAACAACGGATCTCTCTTAATTTACGAGCAAATTATGCTTTACTTAAATATCAATTTAATTAAGTGGCGTTCGGATGCAGATCCCGGTGGATTTGCGCGCGTCACACCGCTCGTTTGTCTTTGCCAATCGGCTCGGATCAATGCGATGTCTTCGTTTCCGTTTTAATTAATTGCATCAGCTCCAGTCCTTCCGTTTTTACTGTAAAAGGAGTTCTTTGTAAATTAATTATGTAATAATCGTTTCAGATTGAAAAGAGATAAAGGCATTTTATGAAGAGATGGTGAACTTAGATTTGAAGTTATGATAGGCAAGAGCCAGTTTCGAAACTGCTAAAGACATCAGTTTATTCTTGGAATAAATAAGAGAATTTATTAAAATAATAATAATAATACATATTCGTACTGCTGGGATTCGGTACCTTTCCCTACGTGCAACTTTAAATGTTTTAAGTTGAATATTTATATAGGGTTACTTGTGGGTGGTGGAGGAACTCCGCTGGAGCCGTGCCGCGTAGCGCCCTATGTGTCAGTGCCGCGGTTGGCGGGCGTTCCAAGACCTCAGCCACCACCGCTACCTCTCACACAGCATCCACCACCACCAGCAGCATTCGCGCCATTTGATTCTGCTCTACTCTCCGCTGCTGCACACCAGGTATACTCAAATTATATTAAATTCCTAACGAAATATGTGGTGTAAAATACGGTTGTACATACATCTGTATACAAATATCGAAATGCCAACACAAGGATATCGTGAGGCTCCAGAGATTAACCAATAGATTTACAAAAGTCAACACAGATGATCATTCTAGCTTATTGTATAGGAATTTTCTTAAATTCATTTTGTTATCGTGTGCATCATTCATAATCATCGCAATTTTTTAGACTTGAGATGCATATATATCTAGATTATTTCTAAAATACATAAAGTAGCATAAACATATAAAATTTATTTAATGCATTTTACATTGTGAAATCATAATTACAAAAGTATTCACTTAAATTCGACGTAGTGTGCTTTATGTGAAGAATATGATCTTAACGATGCTAAAGTTATAGAAGACATTGTCAGGTAACTGATACTTTCAAAAAATAACATGGTACAGGTACGTGTCACATCTACCAACGCGGATATCAGACAGGACTTCGACTTCAGTTTTCACTTTCAATGATAACATTAAGTGGGCTTTTTTCATTTTAATGTAATAAGCTAAGAAGTAGAAACATTTTCGGTTCCGTGACAAGTATGTGTTATCATCTGTCTCTTCTGAAAGTTACCATGCGGTGATCACAGTACGCGAGCGCGGCGGCTGCGGCCGCGGCGGCACTGTGCCCGCCGTACGCGGGGCTCGCGGCGCTGGCGGCGCGCTGCCGCTCCTCCTCCATTGCTGACCTGCGGCTCAAGGCGCGCCGGCACGCCGCAGCGCTGGCGGCAGCGAGTGCGCCCTCGCCGCCGCACCCCGCGCCCGCCTCCGCGCCCGCTGACACATAGCCCGAGCTTCGGTAATTCCTTCGAGTTTACTGTAACGGTTGAGTATACGACCAATCAATCAGCACATCGAAGTGAAACCGCCGAAGCTTTTACTTTAACACTAACTTTCTACATTTACGTTTTATTATATATTTTAGTTTTAATGCACACTCTATATATTTATGATATGCTTAACATCTGTTTGTTGTAAAAACAAAACTATTATTCTTTTGTTGTAATCCTCTGGATTATATAAATATTAAGTTAAAGTATCTGACTTTCTAATCGCGATGTACCGGTATTCCGCGAGGATGAACAAAATGAATTTTACGTGTTTTGAAACATCGCACACGTCCTTCAATAAAGCTATAATTCTAATGTTAAAATAACTAGAAAAAGTCATGTCAATGTTAATTGTTACTGAATAATTTACGATTACTTTAATTACAATACATGAAAACAGTAGGGATTGCGAGGCATAGTCTATATACATGTAAATCATTTGTATACGAAAAATGATTCGTGGGTACGGTATCGTAACTCGTATATAAATTTGACCAATACATAAATTAATTTGTGAAAGTATATTATGTAAATGAAAAACTGTGATAAGTGTGAAAATATCGAAAGAACGATGATGTTTACGGATCTTATTTGTAGTAGATACTAACTGTTTAACAATTGTAAGTTAATTATAGCGTACCGTTTCAAATTATGTTTTAAGTATGAAACTAAGACGTGTAAATATTTATAGTTCTTAGAAAAACAAAAGTCTAATACACATTTAATAAGTTACCAAAATTTGCTCTGTTAATAGCTGTGTACTTAATTCTAATTATATAATATACAAAAACTAGAAAATGCTGTTTCTCTTTATAGCAATGTATTATTAGCGCGATTCTAATTCGATATATTAGGTACTTACATATGAAATTGGCGTTTGTACGAGAGGAATATAAAGTCACTTTTTTTTTCGTAAAATATATTTAATTAAAGTATACACCATCGTTATCTATGCACTTTTGCCATCTCATAGGTAGTTCTTTGATCCCTTTACTAAAAAAAACCATAGGGGCAAGAATCAATAAACTCTTTGAAGGCGATTTGGACTGCCACATCGGAGTTGAATTGTTTTCCTTGTAAGAAGTTGTTCAAATTGCAGAAAAAAGGGTAATCAGTTGGGACAAGGTCCGGGGAGTACGGTGGACGTCGCAGACATTCCAATTGTAGCTCATCTAACTTAGTGGTTGTTTGTTGTGCAGTGTGTGGTCTTGCGTTGTCGTGAAGCAGCAGTGGCATAGAGCGATTGTCCAATCTCAGTAGTTAAGCATCTAGTTCTTTCTTCATGGTTTGCAGTTTTGCTGACAATAGATATCTGCCGTAATCGTTGGGCAAGATTTTAGAAAGCTATAGTGAACGACACCTGCGCTAGTCCACCAAACACTCACAAGTAACTTTGTTCATGGCGGGATTTGGCTGGGTCTCCAGGATTCAGCCATTGCGACGAGCGCTTCCGATTATCGTACAGTATCCAGTTTTCATCACAAGTAATGTTTCGATTTAAAATCACTTCATTATTGTGTCGGTTGAGCAAAGTAACACAGCAGTCGACGCGTGTTTGCAAGTTCGATTCACTCAATTCATGAAGTACCCATCATAAATATAGCGATATTCCATGTTTTCCATTATGCGGTAATAAGCGACGCCAAAGAAAAAAATTCTAAGGAAAAAACAAATGAATTACTGCTTTGAAAACTCGTACCAGCTAAATGAATGTCCAGAGGAAGACGTAGTCTAGAAACCTTAAGCGCAAATACGCATAGCACACCGTTATCCGGCTGACAACAGCTCAAAACGACCTTAAAAAAAGATCTAGATAGAAGTCGCACCGTAAATCGTGCTTCTTTGATATTTAGAACAAGAGAAGCCAAATCAAAATAACTGGCAATAAAGGCTTAAGAGAGGAGTAGTTCTAGAAGTACTTAGTAGAAATTTCATGCAGATGAAGTTACCACAGAGATATATATCAAATTGTACCTACTTATTAAAGTTAACATAATGTTAGTCAAGTAACACTAGTAACGAGTGTCACAATGAGAATAGTTTCAGTGAATAAGCATTTCGCGGCACCTTCATAAATCAGGGTGCGATCGCGTCGGCGGCGGGATTGTTTCTACATTTGCGGGTCTGATTGATGGTCCCTCCTGCAGGGGCTAGTGCATTGTTAATAATGAAATCGCGTACGCTAACATGCCACTAAATATAAAATGAGGGTTGAAAATTTGATATTCGTTTTACGTCTCGATTACATTTTTTTAAATTGTTATAGTTAATGGAAATGCAATGTAGTGTACAGTTTTTTATTAGACCATCCTAACAGAAAGTATTCTAATCAACAATTATCTCCAGTTTGTTAAAACTTAGTTCGATTTATATCCTGCATGTGCAGAAACTGTCAGGTACTCCTCAGATATTCAGGTATAATCTTAAATGTCACAAGCGAAACTTTATTTCAGGAATTAAAAAAAAAACTAACGTTACCTTGACATGTGTTACCTTGACCTATTGTGTGTTTAGTTATTACGAAAAGAGTATAGTGATTAACAGGATAATTATAGTAATTCTCGTTTGAGAGTATACTTTCTATTGGAACTAAATATATGTAAAAGTAAATTTGTTTCCTTTACATGTGTTCATAATGTTACTTACAGAATTTTTTGTAAACATATTTTAATTTTAAAATGATAATAGAGATTGTGTATACCTACCATCATTTGCAACGGCAACTCGTGAATACAGTGCGTGCATTTAAGCGCACAAGGAATTGTTACACGAAGTTGTCGTCAGTGCGGAATGTTTGCGCAAGCTGTTAAAAAAGCACCCGCCCTCGCGTGGGGTGCGCCCAATTAGGGCGGCGACGGAGCTGATTGGGCGTAATCGCGTTAGCGTCGGAGACAAACAACCCCCCGCCTCGCCGCGCGACGTCTTGCCAAACAAATACACACACAAACCTTCATGTACCGACGACTACTATTGGATTTCAGTTCGTACTTGTGCATTTTGGCAGTCTTATTCAAGACAAACAATTAGATCAATAATTAACAACACATACATTTTTCATCATAACAAATGGAGGTAGATCTAGTGAAATATATTTCACAAAACACGGTGTTGCGCTGTTTGCGCCCCTATGAAAAAAAAATATTCCACAACAAAAATAATATACAGAAAATTTATCGATAATGATCACCTTTCTCAAGATTTTAAAATCACAAATTTAATATTCACACTGTGTTTATTATATTGTAGTTACCGTTAGTTCTTATTGTTTTAATTCATTGTGTTAACACTATTAAAGTCTACAGCACCCATGAAATAAATAATTGTTATTTTAGTGTGATATCATGTATGATAACATTATTTTGGTTTAAACACGTGATAAAATATGATTATGAAATCTTCAGCTACAATAACAATATGGTGACGCTTACAACCAAGGCTCGTCTAGATAGAACTTCATTACAGACGAAGGTTAGTTTTCGATTGCCACGCAACTTCTTTTTCAGCAGATAGTAAGGCCTATGAAGGATGATAAACTTTTAAAATGTACTGTAAGTCAAGCTCTTGAAATAAATGATCATAGAGGTATATAAATTATATTTATTGTACTATTTGATTTAGATGAAATGGTATGATCATGACAATGATGTAAAAATTACAGCCTTATCTTCTTTTGGAGCGAAAATATTGCCTTAAGATTCTGTACGTTGAATACCTTCCAAATTAAATATTTACTATTAGTGTTCAACTACTAACATCATTGTTTTCTTATGCAACGACTAAAAGTTTTATGTTTATATTATAAAGTGTAATCATTAGCTAACCGTTAGAGTTGAGACAAGATTTGTTCACTTCGTGTGTAGATTTCGTGTACTGTAGACGCAGAAAATGTATTTGCGTATCAATATACTAATTAGTATAATTTCATATCAATATTGTCTTGCAGAATACGACAATACATTTTTTTATTTTGCATATGGAAGCAACATGCTCGACAAGAGAATACATTTAAGAAATCCTACAGCAGAGTTCCATTCACCGGCTGTACTTAAGGTACATTAATTTTATTTAAAATAGTATTGAATTTAGTGAGGAGAGTATTCATATGTTTATAATTATTCACATTATCATCAATCGAATGTTCCTTCACTCCCAACCTTATTTCGTAATTTTGAGAATCCTTTATCCAAAAGGCAAGCGCTATTATGTGTTAATATAAAAATCAATCAATCAATTTACCATCAGCCGATAGACATCCTTTGCTGGACCTACGCCTCCTCCAAAGATCTTTACATCGATCGGTCCTGCGCTTAGCATCCCTGGATCCGGCGCCTTGGCAACGTCCATCACAGCCAGCATGGCCTCCGGTACCGTCGGGCACCAGTGGCCAGTCCGGGCCGTTTTTCACCACGCTGGCCCAATGCGGGTAGAAGAAAGCTAAAACCTCGTTTCTAAGTAGCAGGGTGAACCACGAGCAGATGAGGTTGGCTGGGGTCCCGTCAGTTGTTCTGCGAAACTGCTTACATATGGTATTTAAATGTAATATATTATGGTATGTTACATTTAAATACTATATCAAGGTACGATCGAAACGTCGTCTCAAAATTTGTTAACTTTCATCCTGAATCACTCAAAAGATTTTTTTAATGTTATCTTTTGCATAAAGTTTTTCCTATAATACTGCTTTTGTCAAATTAATAATTTACTAAAATAATTATATCAACAGGGTTACAGATTAGATTTTAACGTCTACATACCAGCGTGGCGTGGCGCTGTAGCTACCGTTGTCAAGGACCCTGGTAGCTCAGTTTGGGGTGCTGTATGGATTATTGAGAAAAGCCAAATGCACCATCTGGATGAGTACGTGTCATTTATATAAAATGCTATGTTAACCACAGCTGTATAGTTATTAATATAAATTATATATGCATATGTTATTTTTTTTATTGGTTAGCTTTTTTTTTTAAGCATTGCTCTCCGTATTTTGGGTCAGGGCCTATCTGTTCAAATCACTTATCATCTAATTTCTAATTATAGATTTTTGATTTCCTACATACTCTTCTTACATACTTTCTTATCTGCCTTTCCATACTTATCGTTCATACTTTTGGTTAGCTTAGCTAGTGATAGATAGGTTCATTAACTTGGTCGTCAAAGTTACAGTTCTGAAATAATGAAATTAAGTCCCAGCAATTTTATGAGTCCCCTTTACATGTGTAATAACATACAGGTACATTCTGTTAAACGGGTGTACTCTCACTATTTTCAAATACTTTAATATAGGTTGTCTCTTGTAGATATTGTATAAATTAACGTTGACCTCAGTTATAATTGTTAGAGCTGATAATAATGACTAACTAATTACCTCGTATCCATGATGATGGATAAGTACAACTGAACTTTTTATAATTAACTTTCAATATGACTTTACATTAAGTATGCATCTGTAAATTTTGATAATCTAATTTTTAGGCAAGAAAGTGCTCATTTGAGATGGTATGTTCCCATAAATGTCACTGTTACAACACCACAAGGACGTGAAATTAATGCACGTGCATATAAAGAACTTACCCTTCTGGCCAAATTACACGAAGGAGAATCTCTTCCACCTGCTAGAAGGCCATCAAATACTTATCTGCAGGTAAGAAAAAACTGTTCCGTATTTATTTTATTGGATCTTATATAAATAAATGCATACAAATTAAACTATAATGCCGTCCTAGTCTTTTTGCATCGCGGTTTAGAAACGGATTCAATACACATAGTAGAATGAGGGTGTACTTAGAGTACACATTCTGAAACATCATCATTCCAGGGTAGCTCCCAAGAGCTTTTGCTATAGGTGAAAGTAGTAGGAGAGCAGACAAAATCCATCGTTGATGACTAAATAGACGTCACTGTAATCTTTCACAAAGCGAAAACCGACCAAGTAAAATTAAAAAAAAACTATAATTTTTGTTCGCCAAGATGCAATTTTAAAATTATGTTGCCAGTTTTCTTTTATTGTCATTGATTCCAGGTAATGATTTTGGGAGCGTATGAAGCCGGTTTACCTCCTCAGTACATTGGATACCTTCACACATTCCCCACTAATGGAAGAATTGCCGATAGTCATTTACGAAACAGGCTTGGTTATCCCTTTAACGTTTCTTTATGATGTAAACACATTATGTACATTTTAGTGTCAAAGTTACTTTCTATCGAAAGAGTAAATAAGTATGTGAAAACGACACATTATATTTTACATGAAATACATTTTTAATAGAATAGTTATACATAACGAAGACATAAAATTAGTCATAAGATTTAAAAAGGTTTATATAAATTTATACAAATAAAAAATCAAGTCTGATATTATATGTCAAATAACAGCTTATTACTTAATTCATAAATATTTACACAATATATATAATTAAAAAAAATTACTAAAAAGAGACTATTTGAGTATGTCACATAAAAATAGTTTTTTACAACATTTTGGCTCTTTTTCTGTAGATACAGTAATTTTATACATTAAAAAACTTTTTGTTTTTATTGCTTACCAGATAACGCTATAGTCTACCGACTTTTAAATGGTTAATCCAATTTATGATAAATAACAATAGTTAATAAAATAAATATATAATGCCATGATACTGTCCGCAAGGTATTAGTTAGTAGTTATTATTTTATTTACATTTATTAGGTAATTAATTGCAAATCAGTTAAAGATTGTTTGGTTTTTATTATCAGAGGCGAATTCCAACATTTATGTCTATTCAAATAATATAAAGTAAAAATGTTAATTCCATATAAAATATATACCAAAATGAGATATTAATAATTATACTACATTATCAACACTCATGTGGCAGTCACCAGGCAATACCAGAATCAAGTTATCAACTGTCAGCTGTTCACGTCAAATGTCAAAAATAAATATAATAAGTTTTAATTAGATTTTTTTTTAAATTATGTATAAGGCTCGTTTCAAAAAGTAACTAAATAGGTAACAAGAATGTGAAGTTACTTTTATCGTACATTATAATCTTTGAAGAAAGTGTGTATACTTTGTAATGCAGTACAAAAATTAAAAAGAGACTGCTCTAATTTTCGTGACCCAAATGTAATGGATATAAATCTGAACACACTATGTCTTTAAACTATGCATTTAGTTTTTCACTATTCCTTCTTTTACTAGTAGGTCTTAACATTTATTTTTTTTATACCCTTAATACCATAGGTAAAAAGCCTTCTCCATATTTAGTACCCAATATCAAATTTGATTTAGGACCGAGTATTTTCAAGGATATTTACACTTATTTAAATTATTTGCCTAATGAGTACAAAACTAAAAATTCGAAGTTCATAGATGGCCAAAACAATCTTTTAAATTTATTTAACTCAACAGTTAAAAAATTTAAAGATGTTTGGCAAGAAACAGAAAATGTAAGCATTGATTTCCATATAAACTATATAACATTTTTCTATTATGGTTAACCTTGGATTTAACATTCCTATTTATATGTTCATACAATATTTCAGTGGGTCAGTGAGGAGTCTTTGTTTCCACATAAAAATGGGGCTCCTGGTCAAATCTTGCATGCTATAAAGAATTCACAGATTGCACTTGTTGATAATGCACCAAAAGGAACACAACTCAAACTGTTACTACTGCTAGAGGTAGATTATTAAATGCATTCAGTATCCTTGTAAAAGAATAGTTTAACACAATTTTCATTGGACTTTTTTTTTATATAACTTTACATTAGCACTTTATAGTTCAATATTTCATTTAGATATATTCTTTATTCAGTGTTAAACTTTCATATTAATTTTTCTTAAAGGGGAAACAAAAACTTTATTTTAAGCCCAAGAGATACAATTTAGATGATGTTATAGGAGGTGACATATATGCCGGATTTGATAGACATAATTCAGAAGTATTTGCATACTATTTAGCTATGGTACTCAACTTTAAATGGATTGCTCCCTCTGTTATTCGAAAGATTCATATTGACAATGACTTATTACCTAAAGCTACATTAGGACTGAAGAAAACTATGATCAAAAATGGTAATAGCATTTACATAGTTTGATTACCTGTAACTTTCTTTTATAAACCTTAATTCATTTTTATTAAACTCAATTTTGGGTTATTAATAAAAAAATATATTTTATAATATCATTCTGGTGTTAATAAAAAATTGTCATTCAAAGAAACAAACAAATCATATTCGTAATTTAAAAAACTATTTAGTAATTCTTGCTTAAGTTTTTTATTATTTCTGCTTTGTTTTAAAATCTGAAAAGAGTATTAAAATTAAAGTGTAAATATTTTCAATATTTTAGGTGGTGGTTCCATGTGTATCTATGGAAAATGTTTTTACTGTAAAAGAAATGAAACTGTGTGTCCTGATGAAAATGGAGAAATAGAAGGTGCTGCTATTCTTTATTTAGATAAACAATTTAAAGTTCACAAATCACCATGGCAAAGATCTTACAGTAATAAAAAAATGGAATGGGAAAAAGATAATGAATTTTGTAAGTAAGTATTGTAAAATCTCACGCAAGTAGTTTGTAATTTACTTGTTTAGAACTATATTCTTGGTACAATCAGAATATTTTGTTTACTGATGTTTGGTCACTACCAAACATTGATACACAAATGTGTCAGTGACATGAAGGTATCAAGATATGTATTACATACTTATTTTTTAACTTGTTCCTAATTAAAATAGATAAATCTAGAAAATATTATAAATTTACATAATTATTCAATGATTTTTTTGTCATTAGTGAATTATGAGAATATGTATTTTTTATTTTTATTAAAATTTTGAAATTCTTATTTTTCAAAAAAGTTATTGTTTATATCCAACCTAAAGTTCCATCTAAATGAAGCAAAGAGGAATCTATTAAGTCAGACCATATTGTAGGAGTTGTCAGCTTGTAGACTGGTGACTTCAATAAGCAAAATGCAATTTTATGATACACTTTTTTTGTTAAACATTTGTTTTACGGAAAATACAAGTACTGTTAAACAAGTATTAAAAGGTCTGCTCTTTACAGTTAATTTAAATGACTATCCTTTTAAAATACAACAGAAGTATGGATGGAGTGCCATTATCAGAACAACGTTTTCCAGTAGTTACCTTTAATACATTCCTCTAATTCGTAAGTTCACTTGAAATGCAAATTTACACTAACATGGATTTTTTTTTATTTATTGCATTAAAATAGAATTGAGAGAGATGTTATAGACTACAAAATGGTTATCCTACTTTAGTCGTTTTTTTCCGTAACTAGACTTGATTGTGTAATTATAAATTACATCATTAATATGGTACTCATTACATGTTTGGCTGTGTCATTACTGTTGAATTTAGTGAAGTGATTGGATTACATGAATGATTGTTTAAAAATTTTATAATTGTTATTATTATGTACCATTTTCAGAAAAATCAAGCAAACTTTGAGTTTAAAAAGGATTCTCAACCTTGTAGACGTTTCTATTTTCGATTTTTTAATACAAAACGGCGATAGACATCGGTACGAAGTTTATAAAGATAAAATAGTATTACTAGATAATGGGAAAGGTTTAGGAAACCCCAATATAGATGAATTGGATATTTTGGCACCACTTTACCAATGTTGCATGTAAGAATTATAGTTTATTTTGTTTAACTAAGTACTACAGTCTCTAGTAAGTTTTGTTTGAGAAGTATGAAGTCAAAAATTAATTTTTAAAAGTGCGTATACTGTTTTGTTTCATAGATTGTCTTCATCCACGTGGCAAAACTTGGAATTACTTTCCGGTGGAAGTTTATCAGAGACAATAAAACTTTTGTCAAAGTATCAAGGAGAGAAATTAGCTAATGAAGAACATTTCAAAGCAATCGATCGGCGACTTATGAAAATTTTTGCGACTGTGCAGTACTGCGTTGGAAAGTATGGCAGTGCAAAAGTGTTTAAAACTTAATAGAAGTTGCAACTGTTCTGGCAATGGAAATAAAAATAATACAAAACATTGGTACACGTGTTTAATTTATAAATATTTTTAAACAAAAGCAATCAACGATTTACTTACATCATAGGATGTATTATCATAAACTTTTACAATGCAACCCAATATTTCTCTATAAATGGAAACGCTTGTTGTTTTTGGACCCTGAAATTTTTGCTCTTATTATGCAAGTACTTACATAAACACATTAATATATCTTTACAATTAGAGATTAATCCATGCTGTTTCTGCTTAGTAGCAAAAATGCTATGACGAAATGAGGTAAATTTCTTGATCCGGCAAATAAAATGGATGCGTAATGTGTTATTTCAATTTTTAAGTTTAAACTTCATTGCATAAAAAATTCCAATAAATCTTCTATATATGATATCAAGGTTTATTGACTCATCACTAGATCTCTTAAACTATTAGAAGTAAAGACTCACTCAAAATACGCTAGAGATATAGCTCTTGCCATTCAGAGGTCGACAATAATAATGGATTTTCATTAACTGATGAAGTGTAGCGCTTGGTAGTAGTTAGTAGAATTTTAACTCTTACAGCTTATCTAATACAGGGCTCTTGGACTCCGATCGACAGCCTGTTTTTAATCTAGCGTACTATTCGGTCGTGGAAGACAGGCTTGGGTCCATTCTCTGACCACCTTCGCTTGTGTCGGAAACTCTAGACGGTGAGAACTCCCCTAATCGTGGGTATACCTTGTGCGCGGTGTGCGTTGCTGGAGCCGCGTTCTAAAGCGAGGCCTACGTAATATCGATTTGCTGTGTTTATTATGTCTGTGATGTGTGTGATGACGTTGGTGTCAATGTGATTGTGCGTGGTGTACGAGACCCTTTGCGATGTCGCGATGAGCGCATGGTGTGATCTGCGTGACTCATTGAGATGTCGGGATGAGCGCATGGTGAGATGTGCGCTTTCTGATCTTGAGAATCGTTGGCGGCTCGTAGATGGTCGCGTTAGCCTCCAGAGGGTTAAGGTAATTTGTCAAAGTAGAACTTGAAAAACTCTCTATAGTGATCTGGTATGCTCTGCCGAACATTGAAGATGACTACTAACAGGCCGATTACCGGAGGCGGGAGACTTTTCAACACTCTGGGATTTTATCGAGACCTGGGGCGGACTTGGTTTTCAGTCTTCAAGCAATATCAATGACCTCACTGAAGGAAACGAGTTTTAGGGGAGGACGTCCTCTACAGGCAATTTTACAAAATTCCTCCCCCAAAGGGAGTTGCAGGGGTATTATGGCCAGCAAAACTAAAAATAACTAGTGCACTATATACGATACCGGTAGGAGGCGTACTTGTAATATAATTCAAATTAATACCACTATTTTCAAAATCAGCTACAAATAAATCTCGCTTTTACATTTCTACATAATAATGTTAACAGCAAAGATATAAGCTTAATAAAACAGCAATAAGCATGGTTAAAAGTATGGAGTGTATTAGCCAAACTTTTAAGTATTAATACTTAAAATTCCAGGCACCTAGTGCGGGTACTTGGAAGCAAATACCTAGTTCTAAAACCTGGTCGCAAAAATGTGCCTATTGCCATTTTAAACCTTTAGATCAAATATACTTGACCTGTGACCCACGGACTACAAGTGGCCTGCCGTACTTTTAGGGTTAGCCCATCTGGTCTTGCTTTATTTTATACCACTTTAAATTTCACGTCATTAGAAATGTTAAAATATTATATACGCAACAAATCCATTCATAGTTCTTTATTAAAATCTGAAACAATCGCGTAAACAAAGCATGAAATCATGATCTAGTATTTTTAATTTCGTTTGTGGCCCCCGTGAAGAAAAGGTCGAGTACAAAAGCTTTAGATCAAATGTAATACCTAATAGTACAAAACAAAAACGCATGTAGTAAAAGTTTACAGGTAGTGACCTCTGGTGTTGTTACGTGATTTTAATATTTTGCTTATCTTCAATTTAAAATCTTCCCGGATTTGTGTTTGACAGATATTAAATTTTGACAGAATGATAGTAATGGAAATTATCATCTCATTAATATAAAATGATGACTCCCACAAGAGATACTTTCCTTTACTTTGCTTATGGCAGTAATTTGTTGAAGAAGAGAATACACATTAATAATCCATCTGCAATATTTTTCGGTATTGGAAGGCTTGATGTAAGTATTACGATAACACATTAAACAATTCATAATATCATTTTAATCATTAAATTACTTTTGGGAACAGTATTTTTCCAACTGTTTAGTAAATTTTATAAAAGGTTTTTAAACTCATGTTATTGAATATTTCTTACAAGAATTATTTCAAATTCAAAGTTTTAAGTTTTTTTACCGAATAACAATTCCTTTAACGTGCTAATTAAAATATTTTACAACTCACTTATAGACATTTGTTTATTTTTTTCTTTTTAATGTAATATTAGTATTTTTAACTTAATTTAACTACATGTTGACAAATGCATATTCTAGGATCACCAACTAGATTTCATAAAATACTCTGATCATTGGAGAGGTGCATCAGCAACTATTGTGCCTACAAAAGGTTATCATATATGGGGAGCCATCTGGAGAATACATAATAATGACATGGAGTCATTGGATTGGTGATTATTTGTTATAATTTCATTTATTAGTAGACTTCTGTAGTTTTTAAAAAAATACAATTACCAATAAAAAAAACTGGACAAAATTAGGTTTCACTGATATGTATCAGCGAAATCCTTAATAAATAAGTATGTACTTATTTATTAAGTGTAATTATTGAAGCATGTAAACAAAAAGAAAAAAAATTATATAATCTTTTACTTTTTAGGCAGGAAGGTGTAAATACTAATTGGTATTTTCCAAAAATTGTGAACATTGAAACTCCTGAAGGTTCAGTTCTTGAATGTCGAACTTACCAGCAGACTATAAATCCTCTTCCTCGTACAGAAAATGAAGACATTCCATTTGACAGAAAACCATCTATTACATATTTGAATTGCATATTGCAAGGAGCTGTTGAATGTGAATTGCCTGAAGACTATATTGAGAAATTAAAAAAAATACCTCATAATGGACAAAATGCTTCACAAAAAATGATTGAAAAATTACAAATGTCTTGTAACAAAAGTAGTTGATGTTTTTTTTATACAAAAAGGTAAGTCATTTTAAAAATTTTAAATTGTTGACAATGTTATATTTACATGTATCTAAATATATATTACCTTTTTTGTTAATTTCTCTTATTAAAGAAATAAACTGACAGCCAAAATCTAAAGTTTGTCATCATTATTCTCATATAACAGTCATGATAAAATCAACCTCTGCTACCAAACCCTTAACATCCTTGTTTTTTTCCTATGGAAGTAATATTTTAACATTAAGAATTCGCCTTGAAAATGTGAGATCTGAATTTGTCTCTATTGCTCGTTTGGATGTAAGATTCTATTTAATCCTATAATTACTTAGATTTAAGGGATTCTTCTGTAGTCATTTAGTTAAATTTGCAGAACCACAGAGTGGATTTCATCAGATATTCAAAGTTTTGGGGAGGCCCACAAGCAACAATTGTACCAACAGCAAATGGCCATGTTTGGGGTGTCATTTGGCAAGTTAACAATGATGATTTAATTATCCTTGATAAGCAAGTATTTTTAAATTCTCAGATCTATTTTCGTAATATAATATTTAATAGTATTAAATTTAATTATGTTTATATATAGCCAAGAAGGTGTCGAAATGAAGAGATATTACATAAAATATATGGAAGTGGATACACCACATATGGGTAGATTCATTTGTCGTACATATATACAGAAAGTAAACCCACTACCCAGAGGAGATAATGATGACATACCAGTTGAGCGCTGGCCATCACATTCCTATAAAACTGTTATGATTCTTGGTGCTATCGAACATCAACTACCTGATCATTACATACAGGATTTAAAAAAATTAAAGGATAATGGGGAGATAGGATGTTTTAGAATGGCTAATCTTTTAAAAATATATGCAACTAAAGAACCATGCAAATGTAAACTACCACCAAAACCAGGATACAAAGTATTAAACCTAAAAAAGAAAAGGTTAATGAAGCTCAAAAAATGATTAGTGAAGGATCTTTTTAATCTATTTTAACGAATTATAAACAAATTTTTACCATCAAAATTAATTTTGTAAATCTCAAAAACCTTGTTTTGTATTTGGTATAAAATATATAAACAAGAAAGGGAGAAGGAGGTCTTGGGTACAGCTATATTTAAACTATATTTAGCTATTTTTATAGCTTTTTATTAATATATATTAAAATTATCATTAATAATAGGTACTCGGTTCTTGTTAAATTAAATATAAAAATTATACACTATCTCAATCGTTTGGTGAAATTGTATCTAAATTGAGCATAAAGCACAACGCTACCCCGACACTATTTATTATATAATCACGCACACAAATCACACGAGGAACACATCATTTGGAAATTATTTTATCAGTCAATAATTTACGAATAACAATTACTAAGAATGAGGTAACATAACTGCCTTACTAGGTGGAAACCACAATAAATAGATAAATACTGATAAAGAGCATAATTTATACAAGTAAGGTATTATTAAAGCCCGTAGGGAACGCTGTGTGGAGGCAACGTTGTGCGAGAGTCGACCGCGCCGCTTCTGATCGTTACGTGCGAAGAGAAGGGGGGTCTCACGTTGCCGTCATCACCGAGTGCTAGTCTTCCGCTCACATATGACGAGAATAATTATACCTTATTTCTTTAATGTTATAAATAATGTGTCACGATGTGAACACTTCATCGCTCGTTCATTAATGCCAGAATGAAACGTTACATTACAAACTTTTGCAAATAAAACCAATAGCTAATGTTAACCACTAATAAAAAGCTTTCTCTGGGGTCGGCAGGGGATGCTTTTTATACTGCAGGCGTCCACATACAAAGGTAACTGCTTAGCGTGAAGCAGGCCATATATAACTTATCTTAAAGCCTTGGACGACAGACACGTCGATCCCATATTTAAATCAATCAATTAGTGATTTTCAATAATAGGATACAACGTTTAAAATTAGCCCTGATTTTATAGCGAATTCGTACAAGATTATGTAAGAAAAATATTAACAGTACGCTTATGATACCAGCTGTATGTTAACTTATTGGGTTGCTCAAATAAAAATGATATAATATGTAAAGACACAGTGTTCCCGATGCGGTCTGGCAGTGGAAATGCACATGTCATTTAATATGCGCCCAGTGGGATTCGCCACACAATCGTCAATCCCGCGTTCCGTTGAAGGCTGGATTTTTGAAGGCACTCGTTTATACCCTTATAAGACAATAATAACGTTACGATTATAATTTCTCATTAGATCCAGAATCAATTATGAAATGTGCTCTAAAGAGCAGATTTTTCGTATAATGCAATATTTTGGTTTGTTATATATAAATGTACATATGCAACCTAAATATGGATAGCGTATATTTACATAAAACGTCAGTAATAAGCTAATTTAAATAATATTAGTAAAATGTATAGTACTTACTGATTGTAATTAAGATTGTTGCTTTTTTGCAACGTCATATATCTTTGTTTTTAATATACCGCTTTACCGTCGTGTTGCCAGTAGAGTAAATGAAACAACAAAAAATCTGATACGAAAATATACAATAGTGCTGACACTATTTTATTTAAAATTACCATCTTTTGTACCAAATGGCTGTCATAGCTGATTAATATTCAATTTAATGTTAAATCACATGATATTAATAAATAAAATTATATTTAATGAAGAGTCAGGCTCCGACAGTTTAAAGCGAGTCCACTGGTCAATTATGTACATTGGTCTTGCAATTTAGCTAGACTATATTTAATTTCATACTAAACAACCATAACACTAGGTATGAAAAAATAATGGTAAATTTTATTTAGTTACACTTGGTATAAAAAAAACACCGTTTCTACGTTCATAGAAACTAGTGTGATATAACATAATCAAAGTACATTTTTATTTATATATTTTGTGTATAACAGATTTTATACAATATCGGTAAGTTCTCTCCAGATCATATTTTGATTAACGGTAAATTGTTAAATAGTATTTAATCAACAAATTAGCTTTTAATGAAAGGCCCTATATCATGAATGAAACCGACAATGAGTATTACAAATATACATATTTATGTTATAACGTAAAGCGGAACAAGTGACAAATTCGTATGATAACGCACTATGGAACAAAGTGCACATAACAACAACGAACTATCGACAAATTTGACACCTGTTAAAAACCACGCGCACCGGAAACGCCGGTTCGCTGGTTTATATAGATTATACATCGGGAAATCAATAAAAATAATTTGTACAGCATCTTACTTACGTAACGTAACTATACACACTTTACATCTTACATTGTAACCTTAATGATAATAGGCTGCGTCATACATGACTGTGATACAACTATATTACTGAGGTAAACTATATAGGATATTCACGTCGAAATAATACTCCGACTCGATATAGCTTCAGCAAAAATTATGTCCTTGATATGAGAGTGAAACGTTCGGACGAAGCGACTGCCGCTGCCTCCTCACCTCCCTCCACCTTATTGTAACGAAATGAACGCATCAACGACACAAAAACGCCGTGATTCCCAATCTTTCAATATTATTGATAAATGCAGACTAAAAAATAACAAATCACGCGGGAAATCATTATTTCGCTATAACACTTTAATGTATGTACCTTGTAGTTACGTAATGATAAAAACATTAAATTACAAAAAAGTTTACGTTAGATAAGAGATTTACTCATTTTTTAAAGTAAATGTCTTGCTACGTTTATGCTTTTGCAGGATGTGAAGTCACATTTTTAACTTTAGAGAAATCAGATATAACGTAAATACTTACGCAAAAATCGCGTTTATATTAATAGTTGAAATAGTTTTTAAATTACATGAACTCATCGTTACGAAATAGAAAATCATAATTACACCTTATATAGTGCAACGATTTGTTCCGTGCGATATCTACTCGTTGATTCGTTGCTGTATGAAAGTATAATGTGGATGGATATGGAGAGGCGGCAGAGCGGCGGGAGTATTGCGTGATGACGTACAAGGTTACCCGCAGGCTGTCGCGGGATCGAATCGAGCGTACAAAATAAATAAACAAGGCGAACAATTCACTAGCTACGCTTACAACTAGGATTCGAAGAGCGCGGCGAGATGTGTCGCCGGCCTGAGGTAGATAGAGGCGCTGCTGGCGCGCAGCGCGGCGAGCCCACTTTCTAAGTCGTGGGAAACTGAGCCGAGGGACATTAATCGTTAGCTGCTCACGTGTCTCATCTAAGATGTAAGCCGGTGGAGAGAGATGCATCCGTGTCAGGCCTTAATTTAGTAGCTGTCCCAGTGGTGTAGTAGCCCACGAAGTAAAAGTTGTGCTGTGCAGAGCCGAGCGGTGGAAGCCCCATATTATAAGGGCTAACAGCCCGTGGTGTCGTCCAGTCTGTCGTGTAAAACTCCATTGGGTCCTTTCAGCGTACGCGTGGGCTGTAGTGGCTCAGCGGCTGCGTCGTCAGAGGCGCGCGAACGGAGCGAAGGCAACTCGCGCACCCACGAAGCAAGCCGCCCAGAAACACCAAATAGATTTGACCCGGAACCTGTTGCAACTGCGCCGACATTTACCTCCGCTGACTCTTGTTCCTCGTCTGTAAGAACGCATCATCAGTCAAAATACATCAGTTTTGCGTTAATATTAGTGTAAGAGGTGGCTTTAAAATAAAAACTTTACATATGCAGAAAATTAAAAGTAGCTCAAAAGAAGGTAAAAACTGAGAATGATTCTTAAGTAACATAGTTATTAAGTATGTAAGTAACATAGTTATTGTTTTACTAACAAAATTATGAGCATAATATTTGAGCTTGAAATAATGTTATACCCTTTTTTGTTCTTGTTATAAAACTAAGCCGCATATCAAAAAAAAACTATTTCGTCTTAATAAACTGCTTAGATAAACTAATTTATTCTTATTCGTAGATAAATACGCGCTTGTTGAAGGAGTTGCAAATACGAACCACGTAACAATTACAAATATGAAACTGTTACTAGCATTACATAAAAGTCACGAACAATTAAAAAATATGGTGGAATATTAATTTGTAAGGGTTTATATGTATATTGATAACTAGGATAACAACCAATAATAGATATAGGTCTAATAAATCGAAATACTAAATGTGAGAACTAATCCCCTCTTTCTGCACAATCATTTATTCCTACGCATACTACACAGAAGACAAAAGATCACTAAAACTTTTAGAAAATATAACGTATTATTTATATATAAATAACATCGGCTATAAATACGGCTACAAAAGTAAATAAATTAATTAAATATCACTAGGAAGCTTCTACACGCTAGATCTAATAGTATCTACAAATAAATATACTATTTCGTCTCACTAGCAAGAATCAAAGATATAATCCATTATCCAATGTCTAAACTACAACTACACAAGCTCCATGGTTTTTGGTCACTCAGGAAATGATAACAAAGTGCTCCGTACCATCACATTATACAGCATGCACCGCGCCGTTACTTACTGGTGGGTTGGGGTGAGGATAGGATTATCAGAGTGGCGTCCGCCCGGCACACGCCTCTACCGGCCGCATGTCCGTGCGAACAAACAACAGTCTCCCATTACCATCTCTTACATTGTCTCTATTGATATTTTATTTTGTAGGTTTGTTGTTATCATTTACTGAAATGTACCAAAAACATAACAAAAACTTTACGTTTCTATCGTTATTGAATATACACCATTACAACTAATATATCAAAATTAACGAAACCTTTCAGATATTGGTTAGTAACGTCCTTACACTGACTAGTTTATAATATTACACACAACTATAACAGAGAAGTCAATAGACAAACAAAATCTGTAGGAAATTATCTGCGAAAAAATATAATTCAAGATAATAATATTTTATATTAGAAGTTTAAATGATGACCTAATACTGCAGGTAATGCAGCAAATAATTTTACTACAAAGAACTTGCTACAGCGATCTTAACTCTTTCGAGAATCTCGGGTACACCACACCATTCGTATCATTAAATGTTTTGCAAGACTAAATGCGCTTAATCAGATTTAATTTGGTTAATATCAATACCTATACTATATATACCATCTGTGTAAATATACCGTCACGTGGAAGTATACTACCACGTATGAATATCTTGTCTCGGTGACTGGGCGCAATGTAGCGCTGTGTTAATACATTAACTAGACGCCTTTTACTATCAGGTAAATATATTTCTCACCCCGTCGATTTGTAGTAAGTAGGTATGTAAATTGGTAGTCATGTTAAAATGAGATCAAAGCTAGCTCCTAAGATACAAAAAATAAGCTGTACTGACCAACGGCAGTGCGCTGGAGCGCGTACATCTCTTGTCCTTGCGGCGAGTGGAAGAAGGAGCGATGGCGGAAGTAGGGTTGCGCGCTTGGAGCTAAATCCGCTACGAGCTGGAGAAAGGACGGGCGCGCGGCACCGCGGTGCGACCAGCACGCGCGCATCAGCTCGTACAGCCGGTCCGGACAGTGCTCCGGACGCTCCATTACGCCGCCTTCTACCACGTAGCGCACTACTTGTTCGTTTGACAGTCCCTGAACAATGATTTAGTTGATTTAATAAATAAAATACGGTGGTTACTGAGTAATGTCATTAACAGTATGATGTACGTTTTAATTTTACTCATTTAGGTCCAAAAATAAGATTATTTTTAGACCTAAATGATTAAAATTATTTATGTCTCAGATTTAATCATTTATGTCTCAACTTTTTCGGAATAAATACATAACTATTAACTATCTACGTCGTATAGCAATTCACCGCTTTCCTTGTAACACGAATGTCCCCGTTTCGATTTATAGTTCCGGCCCAGACTGGACTTATGTAGTAAAGCTGCCGAAATATCAGTATTACTGTGTTATAGCTGCCATCATTACAGAGACAGAGTATTTTGAGCCAGCACGCTTTACCATTTTTGGCCTAATTGTCACTGAACATCAAGTGAAACTGATGTGAAATGTTAGCCTATTGTCAATAAAAAGATGGACTTTTTCCGCGAAATCATAGTCTTTATTGTGTTATGTTACTATTTAAATGCAAAAATGAACATTCTGTGATTTTGCATCATATTAAGCACTAAACCACAGGTTCGGAAATGCGGCGATACCGTTCACTAGAGTTTACTGGATCTTTACTCGAGAATGGTAACAGGCCCAAAGGTTAAAGGGAAGCATTATGGTAGTCAAGAGGGCGGTCATATCACATCGGACTTATTACAATACCTTCGTAACTATTACGTAGATTCAAAATTTAGTAGAAACATTGCTTCTACACTTTAGAGGTCAGTTATGAATAGATTTTATAAAATTCCAACCCCAAAGGGAGTTGCGAGAGCATTATGGTCAATAAAGAGTGTGGGGGGGAGGGAACAGCCAGTAACAAATAAGACGAAAATAATAACACTAACGTTCCTATTTGAATATACACAAGAACAACTTCACAAGAATGTACTTGACGAAACAAATAAGTTTTAATACCTGATACGGCTGCATGGCAAGTGTCGCCATTTCCCATAATACAACACCATAACTCCACACGTCACTGTTACTTGAAAACACCTAGAAAACATAATAAAAATATTAACATAGGTTTTCAATAATATTTTTCATTATTGTTTGATATTCTCTTCTCAGTGACCTAAAAGCAAGGCCACAAAACAGTTAAAAACCGAACCCAAAATAACACAGCCTTTTAAACAAAATTTAATAAAAAAAAGGAAAAAGTTAAATAAAATTCATAGGGACTAATGATATAGTAATTTGTCACTGTGATGAAAAAACAAATAAAGTAAAAAAGCCAACTGACCCCATCTTTCAAGCTTTCAGGACTCATCCACCTGACGGGCAACAATCCCTTAGTGCCCTTCCTATAGTAATCAGTCTCGTAGATGTCGCGGGTCATGCCAAAGTCACCGACTTTAACTGTGAGGTCGCCGGCCACCATACAGTTGCGCGCCGCCAGGTCACGGTGCACATATTTCTTAGCCGACAGATACGCCATACCGTCCGCTATTTCTATCGCCATCTAAAAATTTTTTTTCTATAATGTATCAAGCTTTAACCTTAATAAACATGATGTTACAATAAGGATAAGTATGGTTAAAGGTGCTTTTGCCCAGAACACACTTATTATATACATAACGACAATAAATTTTGTGATAGGGAAGGGCAGTGTTTCTCGACACAGGATTTATAATACCTAAACAGTGATACCAAAAACTGTCTAATAACACACACAGTGAAAGAAAATATTTTTATTACTTTATGTCTACTGGAACAATGCTGTTATTGCATCTAACAATATAAAGGTAGCTCTTTCTTTAAAAAAAAAGGAATGAACGGGATGTTCACTTGATCACATCGCTTTTCACAGCAGAACACGGTTATGTTTACACAGCTACTGTTTGAAGGCAGGAATAGGCGCTGCACCTACCTAGACGGTCTCTTGCAACAAAGACCTACCACCAATGAACCTCCAGTATTACACAAAGAAATAAAAAAACTAGTATTGTCCATGTATATTCAACAATAAAATAGTTAAATTTACTAATATGTGTACTACTACGAAATCAGTTAAAGGATGTAGTAAGTTTCTGTTGTCAAAAATCGTCTTATTAGAAATCACATCATCATCAGCCGATAGACGTCTGTCCTTTGGGGAGAGGCCCATATCCAACAGCCCACATTCCCATTCCCACATCGATCGGATAGGGATTCATATGGCGGGAGTTGCGTAATTTCCCACCACGCTAGCCCAATGCGAGTTAGTGGGAGCCAGAGCATCGTTTGTTGATTAGCAGGGTGCACCACAAGTAGGTGAGGTTGGTTCAGATCCCATGAGTTGTTATGCGGAACCCCTTACACCCCACAACACAATCACAACAACTATTTTTATCGCCAAGTATATACAAGTATTATTTTTTACTAGTTAGATAGGAGCTGCACCCAGTGTAACTACAGAAGTAACGAGACTAACAAAGTTAAGTTTCAAGGTGTTGTGTAATCGGCTTTACCTACATTATGGTAGAATGCGTAAACGACCTAAAGACACTTTAATAACAGATAACTTACCTGCAGTATGTTCTGCAACGTAGGTGGTGCGGCGTCATCCTTCTTGGGCAGCGAGGAATCCGCGTCGGGGCGGTGGGAGCGTAGGTACGTCTTGAGATCACCGAACTCCATCAGCTCCATCACCACAAGCGTAGGTTGGCCCCGCGAGACTACGCCCAACAGCCGCACCACGTGGAAAGTGTCGAAAGCTTTCATAACTGATGCTTCGTTTAAGAACTCGATACGTTCTCTGAAATCAAAGAATATTTGCGTTTAAATACGTCAAGTTTGTGATATACAGATTTTTTTTTTAAAATGAATCGGAAAACGAAGATAACACAACTTAGCGTTAAATACCTGTCAGTAGCGTGTTCATTGACAGTTTTCACAGCGCATCTGGTTTCAGGTTTTCCTTTTTCTATATTTTTAGCAATTCCTTCATATACCTGAAAGGACAATAAAATGTTTTTTTTATATATAACACACTTTATTATGACTTTCGTTTAGGTCTTCTGCTAAATCGAATGATATATAATTAAAATTATTAAAAAAATATTCTCTATTTTATCTAAGCGAATTTAAAATAAAAAAATAACATACCATTCCAAAGGAGCCTTGTCCAAGTTCGCGTATGAACTCTATGCTGGTGCGAGGCAGTTCCCACTCGTCTGGCACATACACGGTTGAAACGTACTCGGGGTTGACGGTGGCAAATAACTTGTTTCCCTCGGGTGAGGGCAGAGCGCGGCGCGCGTACCACGCACCGCCCACTAACACAAGCAGAAGTAACGCACCCGCAGCAGCGCCCCAAGCCCACAAGTAGCCGGTTTCCGAACGACGCTCCTAAGTAATTCATTCAATTCAATATTTTAATAAAAGCAGGGTTTCTACCCTGAAAAGGTATGTAAATTTAGTGCTTGATATTTTCAAAGTTTTCGATATTAGTATATGACTGTAAAAAATTGTGGACTGCAACAAAAACTACATAGCAACAGTAGTTCCCATAGATAGTCCTATGTGAACCAAAATATAACCAACCATGCAATAAAACTAAAAAGAAATTAAAAGAACATAGTGTTTGTGTCTGCAATATAGGCATCGTATTGGTCATAAAAGTTACTACATTAAAATTTTATTTACCAGTCAGTTGTGATGTAAATGAAGAAAGTGCGTTGGATGTGTACCGGTATAAAGATGTAGACGCTGGTGGACACGTTGCCCGCGCCGCCGACGGTGAGCGGGGTGACGCGCACGCTGTAGTTGCCGGGCGCGAGATTGCGTAGCACGAATCCCCGCCCACTCGCTTCGTAGTCGCCTGCGGTAATGCAGCTCTGCAGGCCCACGTCTTGCCCCTGACGCGACATAACATTATTCATTAAATATATTTTTTGTAAAAATAAAATCATTATAAAATTGATGTCATACAAAACAAAACACGTTTTCTATTTGGCGGTATTTATGTGTGTCGTATAATAACAGGCATATTATTTATCAAATAATTTGCCTGTTGCAATATAATATCGAGTATAATTATATAATATGATCATTCAACCATAATACAAACCAGACCACGACAGTTCACATATGCCTCTCATAAGAAACGCCAGCTAGCCCAAACGTAAATTATGTAAACGTAAGTTATGTACTACTTAAGTAAACTCCACAAAATTTCAAAATTCGGTAGAACACCGAGAGACAAGTTACTTTGCTTCAATAACAGTTCCCAGTTATAAATTTAACAACTTTTAGTCACCGACTATCTTCATGGCGCGCCTTTCCATTGAGTCTAGAACTGCCAGTTGGTAATTGGTGGCGCCTGCTCATTTATAGCAGCAGTACTCCACACACAATTGGACCTGAGCTTTTTACAGGATTAAAAGCTTTCCCGGTGTGAAGTACTGTCGTACTCTGGCATGAATTCACAGTTTCCTTGGAAATATTTTTGTTTTAGACTCAAATCTCTCACAGCTCAGGTGCGATGATATTTCGATTCCTAACTACTGAAGGCAGCCGTTGCACTCCGGAGTTGCATTTCGGTAAGAGGGAGCCAAAATAAATTGGCTCCTCATCGCAGTGAACA
The DNA here is from genome assembly GCA_029034505.1 of Ornithoptera priamus. Lineage (NCBI taxonomy): Eukaryota > Metazoa > Arthropoda > Insecta > Lepidoptera > Papilionidae > Ornithoptera > Ornithoptera priamus. The sequence goes on along the minus strand of JARDWD010000627.1, from coordinate 778,029 downwards.
GACACGCCTGTGTTTTAGTGGGGTAAAATGGTATAAGACTGGCATTTCTCCACTTGGAAACAGCCTTCAATGCATAAACCAATCGGTTAACCATTGTCTCACTTAAACTCTGTACTTGACCTCGGCTGGTCTGTGCGCTGGTCAAATATCCCTTCACAACTGTGCTAACGTCAGCATACCTAAGGATACAGGAGACCAAAAGATCATTGACGTGTAGCAGACACAGAGTTGCAGAGGGAACGAAACTCTGAGGAACACCAAGATATATTAGCGTGATTTCTTGATGTTTGATTAAAATGATAAAGTAATCTAAATGTTAACTTCATATCTAAATATAGACTGACTTTACATATTTCTATAACAAGTCATAGGTCTGTCTTGCCAGAGTCCATCTAGGTAGGTAGATACAATCTATTTCAACAATAATGTACAAATAGTACTGTATCCCGTTTCGAAGGGTAGCTAGTAAAATTACTGAAATAAACATAACATCTTGTCTTAAGGCGACAAGCACTAACGGATGAGGTTTATATCTCCCACTAGCGCCATTTAGATATGGTCAAGATTATCACTAACCATCAACTGAACGTTTCGTTCGTTTCGTTACTTCGTCGAATAAAAAATCGAATTATTCATCGATAATTCATTTTAATTTATAAAAAAAAATACTTAACTACTAAGCTGTCACACAATATGTATTTTGCGAGTACCTGACTATTGTCTTCAACACGAGAATGGTGCACGTTGTAAGCTATCACGAATCCGTTAGGATTCTCGGGTGGCTTCCATGTCACATTCACTTCTGGTAACGTTTTATTCGACGATATTACTTCAGCACGAACATCCTTAACTACATCAGCGTTTGCTGTAAACAAAGGATGAGCAATTTTTAAATCCGTGCCTGAACTAGCAACATGCTTAAGAAGGGTATAAAAAAGTGGTTTGGTAAATTAGTTACTATTTTCTTTTTTATTTAAAATGGCCTTACTCTTAACCTCAATATATACTATAGTGTGACGTCCAGTTCTAGTCCTGCTTAGAGAACACTCAATTTAATGTCTCATATTTTGACAGTTGTATTTAATATTTAGCCATTTTCACCCACGATCAGGATCGGCGACAGGATCTCCAACGAAATAGCTTCTCGGTACATACCCTCACTGTACACTACGGCGGCAAATAGAAAAGGGTAACGGATTCGAAGTGGGCAGAAACATTTTCTTTTCCGCTCCCCTCAGACTCGCTTATCGTGCGATAAGTGTTCTTTTCCTCTAGACTTATCTTATAATCGCCTCCTTTGAAAGGCAGAGTTACCAGAATGCTATTCTTAGAGGCCTGAGACTTTGTGATTGAGGTATATTAAATGTACAAATAGTATACTATACTACGGTAAAATGAGTTACTCACGCAGCTCTAGAGTTCGGAATGTATTGAATGCGCGGCCGGAACACCAAGTGTCTCTGTAGTTTTCATACGGTTCGTATGCCTGCTTCTCGCGGCACGCCCACATGTTCACTGTGTACCAGGTGAAGTGACGCATGTTCTCCACGAGCAGTGACCGCGTCCTCCCGTCCAGCTCATAGTACAATGACTTCACGTACCCTGACAATGTTAGCTTGTTGATAGAGAAAACGACTTTATATCAATATATTTCAATATATTTTCTAATGACGGTGTCGTACAGTAAAAATAATATTCCTGTTATCGAGTTGGGTAAAGCGTTATGTCCATAGTTGTGCTATTATTATAAATAAGCTAATGCCGATTATTACATATTACTGATAATTTACATTATTAAATATTAGTTTTAAAATGGACATTATCATCAATAAACAATAACAAAATGTAACAACCTTTTCCATTGAATTTTTTCTAAAGTTTCTTTATTGTCTCCAAACGGTTATGAATAGATTTCAATTTAAAATGATGTTCAGTAAAAAAAGTGGCCATAGATTGTTAAGCCTACTCCCCAGAATACTTTGGATTCCAGAAATGCTGCTATCATGACAGATATACAATAAGTGAGCAGTAGCTAACAAGGCAAGTTCGAAACCACCTTTCCATTAGACCCGCTTGTCCCTTCTGTGTTACTAGGGAAGCGGTTACTTCAGCGGCGCGGACATAAATAAAAAAATTAAGTTATATCGAAACATGTTTGCCGAGTTTTCCATCTTAAGTAACATGTGCATAAATAAATTTAAGTGTTCTGGTTTTTGTCACTAGGAAGAATGTCAAGTCTGTGATCAAATATTCAACCTAAATTAATTACGATTTCCTAAAATTTAAACGCTGATAAAGTAAACAAAATTCACTTGTATTTGAAAATAATGATACAAATATTATTATTGTTACAAAAATCTAATTATTTATATTTCATACTATAACGTAACACCACAACAACATGCATATTAGATGTATAAACGAGATTACATGCAAAATAAAATAAATTCAAACTACAATTAAAACAATAAACATGCGCCGTGTCCTAATTACATATATAAATATGTTAATAATATATATGAAGTTTTTACATGCAGCAATAGGTTATCAACAATTGTATAAGAAAATGTCTATTATATTTAACCTGTTGTATTGTCCTTAATGATGCAAGCGTTAGGCTCGATGCGACTGCACTTAACTGAAATAAGAATTTTTAAATGGATGTGATGAGGGTGGTGATGCTGATAAGCGTAATGAGGGTAAGCACAGACAAATTAGCGGATAGTAAAAGTTAATATTAGTGAGTTAAAAAGGAAGGTCAGTTTATATTATTGGTACTGTTGAATTTCTTACCTTCAGTGTCTGAAGAATTGAAATACTCCATGCCTTGTTTGGGTTTGTTGTACCCGCTAAGAATGACCAGCATACTATTTAATTCCTTATCTATGGCTCGTTTTATTCGTCCGCCTCCTGACTTTCCGGATTTGTTTCTATCGCTCTTGACGTAAACCTATAATAAGATTGAACAAATTAGAAGTCTTTAATATAACAAGTGTTAATTTTTTTTAAGAGACAGATCACGAATACGTTGTCCATTTAAAATATAATGTTCTTACGTGATTCTGCAATTCATTCTCGAAATTAATGGTGTCAATGCGTTCTTGCTCCGCACGCGTGCTGAACCTGGAGGCAGGTCGAGGAGCGCATGCGCACGAGCCCGCTACGTCGCCCGTACGCCCCTCCCCGTCGCCACCTTCCGCTGTACCCTCCCCGCTTTCTGCCGACTCCTCGTTACGAATCGTTTTCATATTTGATAATGCGTTCGCTGTTGGACATTGCAAAGTTGTGTTTAAATTCAGTCATCATTACACATCAACTTGTACAAGAAATTGGATCAATATTATTAACGAGTATAACATTTATTAAACTTGCTTAGATAAATATTCCTCAAACAAAAGTAAAGTGATTGAAACATCGGTAGCATAATAAAGGCGCTTGCCCACGAATATGGTGGTCTTCGATTCAATATCGGGGTTGCATGTTGTAGTTTTGTTGGTGGTTGGTCTTTTAGAAATCCACCTGAATAGCTACTACCCTAACATCACTTTATCGCCATAATAGCATTGTTACAATTCGGCTACCAAAATATGAGAGCCGGAATATTCTATGCACTTCACCATCAATAGCCCCCATTTAACAAAATATCACATGAAATTGAAGTGAATTGTAAATAAAATTAGATTAATTATATGTATATATATGATGAGCATAAAATTTTGTATATTTTATGTGATTATTTAGAAGCGATTAACATTATCTTAATGCTTACGATTATTGCAGTAGCTGAGATTGTCAGCAAGAATCGTGGGACGATTATAGCTGTTGGCTTGAATCTCCACGTGGTATATTGCAATGGTTCCATTTGGCATGGCAGGCGGCATCCAATTGATCTGCACCGAATGAGGTGTGCGAAGTTCCACTGTCAGACCTAGCGGTGGGCTGGGGGCTGAAATAAAGATATTTTTTCATATCTCGTATTGAATGCAGAAATAAAAATTCATCATTATCCTATGGACATCCACTGCTGGACTAGCAGCAAGCAATTTTTCGCAACCTTCAGAAGATTGTCGACATTATAAATAAAATAGTTTGTAGTAATGTAATTGGCAGACACTAACTTAAAGCCAGTTGATGAATTATCTCGTTTATCTCATTCGCGCCCACCAAACATATCATTATAATATTATTGAGTATGTCAAATGTCAAATGTAACTTTCGATTATAAAAGATAAATATTACAAAAAGAGAAAAAATAGGAGCTTACAAACAGGCAAAGTCTTGAAATATATGATGGGACTTTGAGCGCCCTTCTTATCCTGAAGCGTTGTGTATGTTTTCACGTAGGCGGCGTAACGCGTGAAGGGTGTGAGCTGTGGGAGCGGGTAAAAATGCGGCTGCAGATTGTCGCACGGGTTGCTGAGCGCGCTTTTAGTGCTCGTTGCAGGTTTAGACACATTACCTCGCACATCGTCCATAGTGATGTCCAGCACGTTCCATCTAAACATCGAACTCAAATTAGATTTAAATATTTCTAAGCTGTGAAATCTTGGTTTGTATGACGATCTTATTAGCGAATGAAAAGGCGTCAATCCTCATCGAGCTCAAGCTGCCAAAGAAAAAAAAAATATGGGAAAACCGCATTTCAAAAACGACAACGTGGTTGTAAGATGTGACATACCGCATAAACCCTATCTGGCCTGCGAGATATCGCTATGACAGTACTCGCTCCTTGTGCGAAAAAGCCCCGGGGCCTTTTTTTTCTTTCGGGAGGGGAGAATCTTCGAAAAATTGGCTGATTCTAGGAGGAAGTCAGAGTTATATGAGATTTTTACTGACTATAACCTCAACGGTGGTCAGTCAGCATCAGCGCATTTGCAGAGGCTCCGGGATCTCTTACAGAACGCACCGGTGCTTCTCTACATTTTGTATTAGCACGTCTCTGAGTAATGGCCTAACCATCCTAGGCACTATTGCTAAGCCATACGCTGTCCCACGCAGATTCAGGCTAGCAGGCACCGCAAAACTCCTAGACCCTTTTATTCGCCGTCTACGACAAGTGGAGCTTACCTTATCCCTATTTTTACTAGCCCGAGACTACAACGATGCGCCCCAAGCCTAGCAGAGGAAACATCAAGAGCACCATTTATTTTTAACCATTTTAAAGTAATGTCACATCGCAATAGTGAAAAAATTATGGTAAGTTCAGTTGATGTTTTTGTTTGTCTTCAAACCTCATTCGTGATAATACATACAAATACAATTTATGAAAATATTTTCACTATTGTTATACATCTACCTACTAACACAAGTTTTGATAAAGGAAATGTAGCCATTACTGTAATTCTTAATCCTTTAACAGGAACTTACGTGTCGGAACAAGCATCTCTTTGCCCGTAAAGAGTGACATTGTGCTCGGCCGCTATGTAGTAGATGGAGTAGCCAAGCATCTTGCGGCTGTCTTCTGAGCAGTACATATCCCACGTCAGGATCACAAAGCGCTGGCCTAGTTGGTTCGCGTTAAGCCTCAGTACGTCTTGAAAACCTGCATAAAATATGTAAATAATCAATAACAGAAAGTAATATGCAAATTATGATTTAAAACATTAACAAAATTATTTATATCGTTTTGTTTGTTTGTCAACGAAACTTTTTTGAGGTTAAAGTAAGACGGTAACTAAAACCAACGTCAAATACATCTCATGTTCTAATTCAAGAGTCAGCAAACAAGTAAATCCATTCACTATTTTTTCTTCTGCTACAATCGTATTTTACATTTTTTACTACTTATAAAAATAAAATTGTCGTAATATATGAATGTGTTAGCTAATTATGTAAGTATATTATTTAAGTATAAACATCTTTCTTATTGTTCTTGCTTATTCAAATCTCTCACCTATGGGTTTAGATTAATTTTTAGGTTTAGTTCTTAGCGGACGTCTACAATCAGTTTATGAAGGCGCGGTAACCTCTTCTCTAGGCGGTGTAGTATGCATATTAGATTCCCTCCCGCAAGGCGTTATTCTCCTCTCTCCTCTATTATTTTCTACCCCGATCTCCTTCTATCAATGCTTGTTCGTATCATCTGTATACTGCCGATCTTTAACTTTATACCTAATCTTTAGTAGACTATATCCCTCGTTCGATATATTAATTTGATCATAATTAATCACAATCATATAGCATTAATTATAACTTAATAATACTCTAAGTGTTATTTGGCGACACGTTATAGCTATTCTGTCGGCTCAAGCAAATGTCAAGCTATTGTTCCTGGAATCTCTTGATTACTTAATCATATATTATATATCGATTTTCTCTGTTTACAACTCCACTACAATAGGGTTGCAATATCTTTCTCTAACTGAGATTAATCGAAATATGTATTTAGATAAAACCAGAACAAAATAATAATATATAGAATAAATTACCGTGATTAGCCTCGAGATCAATGCCACTATATCCTCTGTACCGTTTAAAAAAATACCTTTTTCAACAATAAATTTCTAACTATACCGCCTTTCAAATCGTTAATTAACACACTACTATCGCAATGTTATGTGTTGTACTGTGATATATCATATTAATTTTAGCATACTACTTTTTGGTAGCGGCAGAAACAGGAGCTGTGGTGGCATTTAAGTAGGTCTCCGGCAACAGAAATCTACTACCATTAAATATAGTTAAATTTTATATTCAAGCCATATTTATAAGAATAACTTAAATAACAAGCATTAAATAAATTGCTAAAATGCCAGGTCTAATGGAGACAAGTCATAAATAATGTTTCCGTGCTAACACAGAAGTGAGTGTACAATGATTGCCTAAAATATTGTGTTACTATAAAGCAAACAATGCGGCATTACGAAGCTCATTGTGAGTGACAGCGCGTCTTCAGAACATGGCGCCTTACACATCATAATATACATTCTGATGTTAAGTTAAGAACTATTAAGTTGTGTACCGTCAATAATATGTTTGAAACATTTATACTTATGAATGTTACAGCTTGTTCAAAATCATCATCATATCTCATTGATGCTTTCCTCCTCCTAAAATTGTACCCCTCATATCAGAGTGTCGTGACTACCCTCACCTCTTGTTATCACTGACTCTTTAAAATTTTGATATTAAAAAAAAATACCTTAAAATTATATTGCAATTTTATAGGTTATTACGTACAAGATGCTTGATCGCCATTGTTATCGACGGAAACTTCGATCTGATCAAAGGTTGAGATGGGGTCGCGAGTCATATTCTTGAGGGGTAAAATCTGGTTGTAACAGAGTTTCGGATTGAAATGAATGAACAGCTTGCCGCGGCTAATCTCAATCGGCACTGACCAATCCCATAACATCTCCAAGTTTGGATTGTTGAAGATGTACAGGCTCTGCATTCTGTGATACAAAAGAAATTTATTATAGCTTGAACATATCAATTATTGATATATTGATGATAATTATAGAAAAAACAATAATAAAAAAACATTATCTTGTTGGACATTACAGACTCACTTATCGGTCATATTGTTATCGCTGGCGAGACCTCCGATACGTCGGAGATTCTTCAGAAACATTAACGAAACCAACGGGTAGGCTCGTGTGATCTTCAAGCTACCTTCTATCTCACGGATTTCGCCCAGGGAAGCTTCAAGAATTGCCATCGTGTTTCCTGCGAAATAATAACTTATGTTGGGAAAGTTAACTAAAACAGTAAGTTAATTTAGTTCATAAAATAAGTGTATAGTTGTAAAATATGTGTCCAGAAAGTAAAGTGCATTATTCTTATTTATTATAGTTATTATTCTAACACGTCATTTCAAATTCACACTTTATTAAGCCACCATTAGGCTATATACGGTGAAGCATGCTTGGCCAGAATACTCTGACATTAATACGTTGTTTGAACACCGCAACGCTATTATGGTAGATTTACAATGTAAGGGTGGTGATAGCTAGTCAAGTGGGTTCCAAGAAATCCTGCCACCAACAATATGTTTAAGTCGGGTTTTAGTTATCTTATTCTTAAATTCTTTTTAAACAGAAATTACACTCTAGCTGAACAGGCAAATTGTTTCATTCTACTTCTTTGTTTACTGTTAGTAATACATTAACCGTCACAATATATGTATTAAATTATACGAAAGAAAAGAATGTACCGACTAGACTGACTGATGGTAGGTAGAAAAAAATAATGTTGCTTTGACCTCAGCTTAGGAGCTAAGAGCAAGAAAAATAATGTTTATCGAATATTATCTTTAATTTTGCAGTTGACATAAGGTAAGGGCACCAGTAATTGACCACTTAAGAGCAATGCTACATATAAATTGTTGTTGACCACATACATTTAAATTTTATAATATCAGTGGGTACTTAAAGGAAATCATTACAATTTTTAGATTTTAATAGATTTTTAGCTGTTAATAGATGGCAGTAGCTACTTAGAAGTTTATTTTTTATTAGCTACAACAAACACAATGCTTATTATTTTAAATTTTGTATAAAACGGTCCACTACTAGTACATGGCCAACTACTAATGCCTTACCTTAATGTAAACAAAACGTAAGTGAATATATCGGAGAGGCTATCCTTCAAGGAAATTAGGTAACATTTATAGACTTTGGGGGTTATTATTGCTAAAGTTTTGCTAACAAAATTACAATTATATAGGTGTATAACGTTAACGTGCAGCTGCTTAATTATTTGCACTTCAGTTGTTTAAATTAAATATAATTAGTAATCTGGCACATGAATATTAATTAACATACAATGTAAACGCGAATGTGTTAAGTTTTTACCAATCAAACCAAATTTAACATAGCAAAGTAGGCATTTCACAAATCAAAGTTGCATAAGTTAATTGCACGTAAACATTTGATAAACAATGTAACTACATTTTAGCCCTAAAACATAACACATGTGTGAATTCGCAAAGGCAGTCACAATTGTCAGAGTAGAAATAAAATGTAAGTATTTTTAATCCTTGATTTGTTCGTTTAATATTTCCATCACTGAGATACGAACGCTTCACTCACAACGAAAGAGACAAAGCTGCTGATTGCCCACACCGACTAAGTGCAGGTTCTGTCACACGTCCACTCAATCTCAGCAGAGATGATATTAATAATAAGAAAAAAAAAACTTTTAATTATTCAGGACATGAAGAGTTACTCATGAACAACTTGCCAGTGATTTCTACATTATAGTGTTGGAAAATGCATGTAAAGTTAACCAGTAGTGGCGCGGAGTGAGATCTCGAGTGATCCCTTGAGGTGGGTGCAGCCACGGAACTGTTCGGCCGCCGCCACGGAGTCGACGCGCCCGCCGGAGCATTCGCGCACGCATCCCGCAGGCCGGCACGGGCGGCACGTGCTGTTATGCGCCATGCCCACCTGATGCATTACAACCATTATTTCGCACCACCTTTACAATTATGGTGACGTAAAAAAGTATTTTGTTTTTTATGCCACAAACGGCTGAGACTAGCGAGATTTTGTTTAATGTGTCTACTCATAACAATGGAGCGCTAGTTAGGATAACACACTGCACCACATTGTACCAGTCTCCTTAAGACATTAGATTATAAGACAACCAGTCTTAAAACCCCAGGAATATCACATAGTTTCAACGCCTTCCAACGCAAAGACGGTTGTCCCCTTCAAAACTCGCGTAGACGTGAAAAGTATTTCAATTGTAAAGTATTTAAAAGGGGAGACTTTTAATAAAACTTTTTATTGAAAATGGCACATAATTTAAATAATTTTTCACACAATTTTTTACAAAAAAGTTTTAAAAACGGTTTGTTTGAACACGTTTGTACCTCCATATAGCCGCTGGGGCAGATGTAGACGCATGTGTTGTTCAATATCTTGTATGCGCGTATGTTGGGCGCAGGCTGGCTGGACTCCGCGAGTTGCGGCGGCGGCATCGCACGGCACTCCTGCTCCGTAACACACCGACGCGATAGCTGCACACAAATGTACAATACTAAAATAAAACATAAAAACACAAATTTGTCATGTCAATATAAAATGTTGTGTTTTATTATAATTTACATCTGAAGTAGCTAAAATCTTTTCGAGTTCTCGTTGCAACGCAAGGTAACTATATTTTTGACCCTTTTTACTAATATTTCAATTAGTAAAAACACTCGATTTAAAATAAATGGTTTTTATTACTTTTACTGACGGCTTTTTCCTAATTTGTGAGATTTACGTACACGGAGTCTACATCTCAGCTTTCCTACAGATGGTATCATAATCAAACACTAGTCTAGAATGAATAAACAAGATCTTTAATTAATTGCCTGTCTTTTATGTGTGGCTGCTCGTTGGTTCAGACCAAACGGATATGACTTTGCTTTCTGTTTGAAAGAACTGCAACGAGTGCTCTTAATTAAATATCGTCATTGGTTTTCATGGCGGGTGTTTACCATATTACGAAATCTTATCACACCTGAAATAATTTCAGGTGTGATAAGATTTTTTTAATGTCTCATAACTGACCCTGTAGGTGTTGGCGGGGCAGGTGGTTACACAAGTGCGGTTCTTCCCATAGTCGAGCGAGTAGTTCGCGCACACGTGGCAGTCGCGCGCGAGCGGCCCGTCGCAGCCGCCCAGGCACGTAGCGTTGCAACACGTGCCGTTGCGTGTGCACGCGCGCCCCCCGCATGCGCTCGGACACGCTGCGCACGCACACACACACGCGCACTCGCGTTTAGACATTATAAACAACACTAACACAAATGTACGTTTTAAAATTACATCACAGGTAAAAAATAAGTTATAATTTGTCTATTACTAAATTTTTATAAGTAAATTTAATTGAACAGATACGATTCAATTATGTTATAGGTATCGCTGGATAATAACAAATTCTACTTTTCGACAAACGGCTTAAAGAGGTAAAAATCATATTTGAGAATCAATAATATTAATGTTCTATATTTTTTTTACTTCAAGCCTATAAAACTACAAATGCAACTCAAGATGTAAAACTTAAGCTTATTACTTCATTCATGTTCATAACTCTATTGGCAAGGCGATGGTAGTAATCCTGTGTGCTGGAGGCCCATATCGCTCATTCTGAGTAACGTCGTATCCGATGAAAATGAGTATTGAAGTATGCAATAATTGTCTATAATTTGCTAAGCTTACTCTGTTGACAATGTTTGTCGTCCCAACAGAGCAGACGTCCGGTCGAGTCTTCAGGGCACTGGGAGTGTTGCTGGCGATGATCATCAATCGTGCTTTGTACAGTAGGACACAGCCCGCACAGCCGCGCGTCGTAATTATACTAAGAGAGAACAATAAATAGTAATAAAAGGATAATTATAAATAATTCACTATATTTAAAAATTATTATGACAGCGCGTAATGTTGCGTGTACCTAATGATGGGTGAATGTGTATTATATAAACACTTTACCCGGATCAAGATATTGTCATCGCCGTCAGCTAAGATGCGCGACCAATCGATGGTGTTAGTGTAGCACAGCCTATCGTTCTGTTGTATGCGAACACCGCCGCGCTCAATCCGTGTCAGCGAACGAAGACCCAGGGACTGTAAAGCGAAAATTACGTTGTGATTCGCCATTGAAATAAACAGGGTCTTCTCTCTTTTTAAAAAGACCCCCACAATTTCTTATGATATTAAATAATAAAGAAGCCCGAGGCAGAAGTGATGTTTGTCTAGAATAATCTGTTTCTTATATGTATAACTAACACAATATGTCAGTACAGTTATGGGCGCTGAACCAAACGAATAATTAGAATATTTATTGTAATTACGTTTCTTCTATGTTCTTCTAAAACGGTTACGAAAAAAATTAAATATACTATGCACAAATCGAATTATTTAGTAAGAATAACTGAACAATTTGTCATAAATATATGACATTTTAATTATAACTAACAAGTTAGCGAAACCTTTAAAAATACAATAAATGATAATAATGAAATCACATTGAATGAGATACAATTATTTTATTATTGAACATTAGTTTCAATGAAGAAAACTAATTGGATATAGACGATTTCAATTTCAAACTTACTTTGAGTCCAATCGCAAAAATATGTTCTTAACAAAACATTACAATAAGAAAAAACCATTTTTATCTTATAACAAAAATTTATACGTAGAAACGGCTGCATTTTATTTCATAAATATTTATTTACCTCAAGATCTTCGCAGTCGAAAACCACAATAGCATAATCCTTAAATAGCTGCATACCGCGCACTACAGAGAGATTCGGAAACAGGGTGCCGAGGTTACGCACTCCCATTAACCTGAAAATTTTTTTAAAGGAATTTTCATAGTAAATTAATCACGCACCAATAGCTTTATAGTTAGAGAGGTACCAGTTGCAAAACTGAGCTACGAATACCACGCCCAGAATGTCAATGCATGTGTTCTTACACTGATTTTGGATGATGTGAATTTTAATTGATTCATAAAGACCTTTTGAATATTATATTAGTAATATTTTGTTGAAAAACTATTAAATAAAATTTTAATCTGAAAAAATATATTTACAATTTTTTTTTGCAAATAGTACATACCTGTATATGGTTATATAACCAGTAACTTCCCTAAGGTCTGGGAATGTCATGTTGTCGAAAGCGTGGGCAGACGGATGCTCGATCACAACAATACTCAAGTGGCCTTCAATCACCCGACATCCTTGGAGCTTCTGCATCTGCTCCGGATGACTTCGTATGTCTATAGATGGACACACTGTAACAATAAATAAATAATCATGTAATTAAAGACAATCATAATTATTTCACACATAGGTGAATGTAAATATAGCCGAAGGAAGACAACAGAAATACTAACAAATTGAAATAAAGAGATTTCAGAATTCATGAACAATGCCATATTAATATTATTCGCTGCGGTTAAACTCAATGCGGTTCTGCGCTCTACACAGCTAATAAGCGCTGCAAACATTTTTTTACTAACGCGGTGGAAATCTTAAGATATACCCTGCTTCTGGGGATAAGACAAGGTAATGTGGGGCTTCTTGCTACAAAAACTCACTCGGTGGTTTACATGAGTATATTAGGAGTGGCTCCTGGATGTCCTACGGAACGCACCGGTTAAGAAAATGTAGAACGCTTCACAAATGTAGCGTGTCATCCTTGCGCAGGGACCATGCTAATCTTCTCTGTATCGTTCCAATTTTAGCCCTTTGCACTCGTGTATATGTTCTTGTGAGGTTACACTGCACTCGGACTAATATTTTATGTACCTATTTGTTTACACGGATTTTTTTATATGGGAATTTTTCAAAAATGCGCTAATATTGCACAGTAAATACACTTAGTGGAAAACAAAATGAAAATGAGGAAAATTTGTCATTGTTTTAGAAAAAGAAGCAAAAATCGCTCAATGTCAAAAACTATAGGATGTTTTTAAGAAATAATATTTCTTAAAATTAAACACAATAATTTATAACCATTATAACGTGAAAAATAACTAAATAAAAAAAAACTTGAAAAAACACCAAATAAAAAAATAAAAGTTAACAAAAATAAGAAATGTCGAAGAGGAGAAACACAAATAAAAACTAATATTATCATAATCCACTACCATTATTGATTAAATAAATTTATACACAAGTTAAAAAAATTACGTTTTACATTGTAATGTATGGTACCGTTCGAAGCAGTAACCAATACGTAGTCCAGGCTTACGGGTGCAAGTGTCACAAATGTACTTAGTTTCCCGCCTGCCGTTTTGTACTTTGCGGTTAGAACACACCGCACAGTCTTTTTTCTTCTCATCGTTTTGGCGTAAAATATGAAGTTTACCATTTAGCTGCTCTTCTGTATCCACTGATGATGGCCTGCCAGAAGTTTTGGACCCCTGTCGAAAGATTTTTGTCAGCTCGTCAACCAATTCCCGAACAAACTTTAGATATGTCATTGATTTTTTGTTTTGGTCCCGTTTTGAAATTTTATATAGTAAATAAGAATTGACACTGGACATTTCCAGTCCCCAGAAAAATAACTTTCGCCACCATTTCGAGGACTTCCTCAGGAAACAGTATAACGCTGAATAAGAGTCTGCGCGGTTGACACCTCCCGTAAATTTATTGTAATTAACCACTACATGTGGCTTATTTATAACTTGTAAGTTACCTCCACGTACTCTTCTGTTGATAGGCTGTGTTCCTGAAATATCCCACGAAGTAAGTGTAGTAACCACCACTATATTTATTATTAGCTCATCGGTAAAAAAGAACTTAAATAAATCTATTGGTTTTCTACAGGTATCTGGAATTTGTAGTCCTCCCATTTTATCCCCAGAAGTAAATTGAATTCTGTCTGGTACCTGATCTTGACATGTGACATCCTGCCATGGTCCGAAATTACTAGGTTGTCTTATAATCTGGTCATCTTCACTGCTACTTGAACTTAATGGTAAAGGTACGATTCTATCGTTTAGTAATTATAATATCACTACCACTACTAGTCACTTTCTTCACTGATGTTACCACTGTCCAATCTATCACTTTCAGGCGAGTTAATATAAAAATCGTCGTCACTACTTTGCAACTCATTTTCAATTTCATCTTGTAAAAATCTCTTAGGCATTTCAACAATTTTTTTTAACAAAATATAACGAAAAAACACACCGAACCCAATCGTGTTAGTTATAAAACTGAGTAATATTCCAAACGCAAAGCGGTGCACATGTGGATACTGAAATGGTAAGCGGTATAAGTATATATACATCAGCAGATATAAAATAAACAGCTTACGATAGCAAGTCTAAAATAAATATCATGTTATCTTCTTTTTTACATAAACATGTACTCAACGAAGGCTTAAAGAAAACAATTTAGAAATATTAGAAATGAGCTTAGGGGATGACAGACCGGCCAACCCGCTGTAATAAGACATGGTGTGCCGCCTATACGGCGACATCCGAGCACAAAGAGTGAACGTATTGTAGCGACTATACGGCGACATACGAGTGCAAAAGGTTAGTATATGTACTGCCGAAGTAAATACAAGCACTGCACCACACCTTATCTCTGTAAATCTATCGCATAATTATCTCTTAAATTACTCAAGAGGTACCGAACTAACTATACAGAATTGATATTGATTGGTATGTTTATTTTTCAGCACACAGATCTCGGGTATGATAACTATCATACATTAACAGAAATCTCGGTGCATGCACTTGTATAAATGAATATGTAATTATATGCAAAATAACATCTGTTACTATTTACATGTAATCAGTTTTTATAAGTTTTGTTATAGGAATAAATGTGACATAACAGGTAGGCCTTCGTCGCGATAATAATAATATGAAGAAAGAGAATAAAACTTGTATTTATAATTTGAACAACCTTGAATAACCTTGTAAAGAAGGGAATAAAACTTATATCACAAACATCATTTAATTAATATGTCATTAAAATAAAACACTAAAGGAAAATAATATTTATTTACTCTGGTACTTAATGTATCGACAAGCATTTACTAACTAAAAATAAAACTTTAATCTTCAGCATCAATATAAAAAAATACGAAACGTTATAAAAAAATTACAATGTTTTTGAAGTCTTGGCTACTATGTCAAAAAAATTATAACAAATCCTGAAAGCTTTTATTTAAAATAATACTTTCTTTTAAATATCTGTCTAAATAATTAATCTTTGTCTTATAAATATTTGCATAGCCTCTATTGATAAATGATTATTTGAAACGCTTTGAAGAGTTCTTAGAAAAAACATCAGTGGTATGTTTGTTTAATCGTCTTCTAGTAAAATTAATATGCATAGTATTGATGAATGTGCCGCAAATGCTACAAGTAATGTCACATTTTGACACTAAATTTATTATAATTATAGCTTCAGCTAAATATAGAAAATATTAACAAACCGAATTGGTTGATATTTATTTATTTTTGGTTGGACAAAGCGACGTTACGAATTAAACTTTCATCATGTAAGTGATACGGCTCGCGCTCGTTACCGTGACACAACACAAGACGTTGTCTCGATATATCAGTAATTTCACTAGCTGCAGCGTCTTTCAAACCGTAAAACAATTATGTTTGCAAGCTGTTATTTGGCGCCAGAAAAAAGAGCTGCGGTGGTGCACATCAAGACGGTCTCCGACAACAAGATCCTACCACCAGTAAATGTTTCTACATATTTCAAAAATTAACTTTCAATAAAATCTTAGGTAATTTCACATTAGTTAACCAAAGCAGGTCACATAAGTGATGGCTAATCGCCTAAAACTAATAATTTCTTTTATTTTGTTTCTTGTTTTGTATTCATATATTTCAAACATCCCAACATCAGGTTTAATAAATCTTCGCAAAAAACACCGATTCCTACCATGGATGATTCGCGAAACTGTTTAAAAACATCCTAATTTCAATACGGAAGATGGACGTGTAATATAACCGCAACTTGAGATCCTGCTATTGATAAAATCAAATCAAATATAAACAAATCACTACAAAACTTCAAACACAATGTTTACTCTACGTTGATCAGACAACAAACAATAATTAAAAAGTTGTAGGTACTCCGTGATGGCTATAACGTCGGGACATCTGTCTCCTCCATCCCCTGTGAATACAGCTGCCGCAATGCAGTTGAAACGTCGACATAGTAAAATAAATAAAATTATATATACGCAAGAGATTTCCAGAGATTCATTGATTTTACAAAATCCTCCCAAATCGGTAATTAAGTAAACGCCATAAAATCCGTAATATTTATTTTTATTAAACAGCCTAATATTATCATAAAATATTATACAAATAGATCAGGAAATAGCAAAGAACACAATGAGGGCCTTGAGTTATTTACGTCAGGGACTGTGGAATAAAAAAAAATGAATGAATAGAGGCGCAGTAAACACGCGCCGACACGATCCTCAATTAGATATGATTATTTTGTTATCACGTTGGGCGCCACTCGATTACTCGGTAATGATCTCCCGCAAAGCAATTGTAGAAGCGACCACATGCGAACTGTTCAGACTTGCATGTAAAAAGATAAAATAAAAAAGTACAGTACTATCGACACATCTACAACAACGCATTTAGAAAATATGAATGTATGAGATGTTATTCAGTAAAAAATTATTGGTGATTTGGTGATACACATAAACTGTTTTTAGTATTGTTATTATGGATGTCAAATAATGTACTCGGCATCTACTACTAATCCTTACTCGACTTTTTTTTTTTTTCAACAGCCAATTTACATCCCTACTGTAGGGGCATAGGCCTACCCTCAACATGAGGGCGATGGGCCATAGTTACCACGCGAGCCCATTGCCAATTAGTGACTTCATACAAACCTTAGAATAAATTTTAATTCATGTGCAGGTTTCCTCATGATCTTTTCCTTCACCGTTTGTATTTCGCTGTTGTAACTAAAGTTCACAAATGTACATAACTTAAATATTAACGTCATCGGTTCATGCCGAGATTCGAACCCGCGACCTTTGGAATGAAGGCCGCACGCTCTAACCATTAGGCCGGCGAACTTTACATTATTAGTTAACGTTGCTACATATTTCATCTCAATATTAATCTTTACCAGAAGAATCACGTTACGAAATAACGAATATTTCGTCATTTATTACTTTGTTCACTCCGGTCTTAAAAGTAATTTATGTTGTGCATACAATGGTTACTATACCACTTTGCCAGTAATGACGGGACGCTGTGGCCAATAACAAACACCATTACGATACGTCACAGTCATTGCAGTACAATGCAAATGAACTCGGCCGCATATCGCGTCCTTCCCCCTCCAAACCCCACACCGGGTACCGCCTCCAAACGACCCCGCACCGCTCGCGAGTTCGGTCACTCGGTTCAGTTTAGCGGGTATTTATAGAATGAGGAATGTTATTATTGTACGTCGTACAGGTAAAGGCATGCTGAACCCCGTTATCGATAGTAACAGTATGCTTCATGTTATTGGTGTTAATTTCAGGTACAGAACATAATTTTTATAGTATATGGATATATAGGTTCTCTCAAAAAGTTATTAGTTAGTGAATAATACTTATACTGACACATAATAAATGAATACAATGTTGTTAATATGGTGTAATATCGATACAATTTCGCATCAGTACCACGTTACACTTGTACTGACAACACGTTATCGGGCGCCATAAGCCCGGTACGTTGAGTTTACTACGACGCTACTACAGCCTTCGCCCCCTGCCCCTCACCCGCACCACCTCACATCGTCCCCCACCCGTGCCGGCCGCAGTTTTCCGTACCACAAGTCAGCGCATCGTCACTTGGAACACATGTCTACCGTAAAAGCGCGAATGCGTATTACAACGGACAGGAAAGTTCAAGGCAACGAAAGCATCGCTTTGGATATTTCGTGGTACGAGTAACGCCTCGTTATTAATGGCAGACCGAGCGTCGCTTTTACGTTTACGATAATTTTGTAAAATTATAGTCATTGAGCGCACTCGGCTCATGTCGCCGGATAAACAGATTACGTCATACAAAATGCGCCACACAAACTGTTAGTATTATTTGAGTAAGCGATAAAGCACGGCGCCATTTGACGTTCAATACAATAAATACCTACTTCCCATAAATGACTTATCTTAATAACTGATAAAGGCTATATGTTTAGTATAATATAGCTCTCTCAATCATAAATTAATATCATTTTAAGTTAGCTGCAATAAATAAATTCTAGAGTCATCTTTATCATCTGGATTAATTTGTTAGCAAGGAAAACATTATGTGCTTTTAATGCAGCTATTATTTTTTAACACGCAATACAAGGAAGTAAAGCTGTTTACTTTAAACAGATTTCTAGCGTGAGCTGTGGATAATGTTCGATAGATCCGTAATCTTTTTTTTCTTACATTTCATATAATTGGACTAATATAATATCTTTTTGCAGTTGTATATAATTATAAATTAGTATACAACCATTCATCTTTGAGGGAGGCCTATGTCCAGCAGTGGAAGTGTCTATCGGTTGATGATGATATATACAGTCGAATTTTTAAGCTCCAAAGTAATAGATGTAGATACTTGTATCATGTACCCCTTTTCAAGTACTATTCGCTACAATGATTCGCCTACAGTATTGTGTTGTTAATTGTAACCGTTTTAATGTTACGGATAATTTCCTTATCCGTGAATCATACACACACAGCTTCTCATAATTATACAAATAACAGCGTACAAAATTATGCGGATATTTGGACCGGTTTATTTGTAAAACGTTCATATTGACAGTACTAATAATTATAGACGTCGCTTTGACTTTTTGTCATAACCAAAATCTCCTCGTGTTATGCTTTAAGTCCCATTATTAATATTTGAATTTTAACTACTTATCTTCATAAAATAATTTCGGTGCTCATTGATGGACGGACATATGTTAACTTTATTACACCTGACATTTTATAAAGTGAAATAACGATAGCATCATGTTGTATAATAAATGTTCCTTGTTATTGTTTTTGGAATAATCATGCTGGTACTATGAATTGTACACAAAATAATCCATCCGGTTGTTGCGCCGCGGTGCGGTGCGGTGTGGTGCGGTGAGGTGCGGCACGGTGCGCGAAGATTACGAGTATCGCTGCGGCAGCGCGGGCGCAGCTCTATTTCCGACTTCTAGCGTGACTCATTGTGCACTTTCACTGCAAATAGAGCCGCTTGTCTGCCGATTATTGGCGTGATTCCACAGTGTGAGCAGTGCGATGTAGCTGCAGCAGCGCTGACGCGATCTGCCCTGTATCGTCCCAGTTTCCATCAGTGGACCCGGATATCCGGCGCGCTGAGATGTTTCACATTCCGCAAGGTGTATGTATTCATAGGTATTTTACTTGCGTCATTCTACAACAAATAACCTCCAGATCGATTTATATCGTAAATTTTATCATGTTTGCCACTCAGGAAATTATCATAGATCTAAACAAATTCCAATTTGCTTGTTTAATTACTCGTTTGTTATCATTAAATTATACGTATATTTTGTTCACGTGTTAAGAAGAAAAGGTTTCCTGGTAATATACTTTATTAATAAATGTTAAAGAATCTTTAAGATTAAACGATATTGTATACACAATATGGGTTAGCGAGATTTGCTATCGCAAAGCACAACTCCAGTTAACACCAGGTGGACTAGTAGCCAAGAACTAAGCGCTTAAGTATCAGCATAAGCAATAAACGGGAGAGGTAACATAGGGGATGACAAACGCGATATACAGATATGCGGCGTAATCCGGGACCGCGTACTGTCGCGCTACGCTGATTTATATTTCCGGTCGCTGAATGGAGATATCAATGGTCGCTTCACATGGTGTGGTTGGCTGCTTGTTATTGTCACTGTCCATTCACAGCGCGCGCTACTTACGACGAATGTAAATTACCAACGCTTTTTTTTTCAACATCCGCTTGCAACAATAACTAAGACCGTTGGTTAAAATGTTCGCTAACCGCGCAACCGCACGATCGTTGAAACTGACTTTAAATATTTGGGAAATAAAGCCATTTGGTATTATTGATTTAACATAGGTTTCATTCCAAGAATCTATTCATTCTTATGATATTTGATTGTGGTTGAAGTTTACTTTTAACTAGTAGTCAAATCCGGCTATTTCTTGTCCACTGTATATTTGTTTATTATTATATTGATAATATTGGGGATAAAACAACGCACAAGTTCCTCACAAATTTGAAAATCTGCCGGTGACTGATTATGATGAATTGGAATATGATCATAATTCTAAAAGGTTTCATTTTTGCGCGGAACCCGGCATATTAGTTTACATTAAATAAAAATAGCCTATTTTATATTTGCGGCTCTCCGTCTAGTGTTCAAATCAGTCCAGCCTATTCTAAAATTATTTGGAACAAACAGATAACACAACAGACAGGACAAAAAAACATAAAACCTGTTATTTTTTGGTATGAGTAATGTAAACGTTGATGAGAATTAAAGAAAAACCTAGTGTTTTGATAATGTAACAAAAATTTCGGAAAAAATGTTAATTAGAAGGTAGTGTCAATTGTCGAGATACAATGAACTATATAAATATTGGATGTGGAGATCTTTAGGGAAGGCCAATTCTCCGCAGTGGAAATCTATCGGCTGATGATGATATAATATAAATATTTTCATATTCAGATTTTAATGTCCTGTCCAATATAAATCTAGAGATGGTGTTATGAAAATCTCCTCTTTAGAGAATTATAATTTGATTCTACCATCACCCGTCTACCACCGGAAGTACGGACACACCGCAGGCATTCATCCATACGTTGTCGAGATCCCACGCATTAGGACAAGGCGTTTCGCTTAGACGTTCTTAATGCGAACATCGCATAACGTGAGGATCTTTAATAGAAGAGTGAATAGACTACTTCTAGACTAGTGCGCTTTACCACCAAAGACAACGTCGCCGCTTACCATCAGGTGGGATCGTAGTCAAGTACTAGTGTATACCATAAAAAAATGATAATAAACCCTAGCGAGCGGTCTAGGTCGAACGATATAGATCAGTCAGTCAGATAGTAACTCATTTTCTCCTTTTATAAATTATAGCAGAAAAAACTTGTTCCAGTAACGTTTTACAATGTAAGTTGCTTACAAAATAAGCCATTTACGGAATATACTAGATACATAAGGTAGTTAATACGGGTCGATGGTACTAAACAGGATTTCTCAGTGTATCATATGTCACAATGTAAAACTTTAATACTACGCTTGACGGTACACGAAATGTTTGGATAAAATCTCATAGCCGAATGAATATATACATTTAATAAGTTTTTTTACGTGTTAAAAATAAACGCACATTGCATAGAGTACGCGCTTATACAATTTAGATTCTTAAAAGGTACCTTTTTTGCTGTAAAATATTTCTTACATAAAACGGATTACCAAGTCGACTTCAAAAGGGACTATTAATAACAGGTTAAATACTCTTAAAAATGAATCTACCATGTTTTTTAATGATAATAACTAAAAAATTAGATTTAATTGCTACTGTGGCGAGATGTAATGATAAGGTTTTTTTATGATTCGCCCGGTTAGCTACTAGTTTTATCTTGTAAGTCTGCTGCAGTAACAGCATTGATGTGTACCAGTTTTCAACATACGAGAGCAAGAGCATTGTGGACAAATACCCTCACGCACTCATGGTCTCATTGTCGTTTAACACCACGTAAAATTAAGATCAAGTGTTGCAAATAAAAACAATTATAAAACTGAAAATTCTGCAGTAGTTGTCGTAATAATAGCTCTGCTCGAAATAACAAAAAGATTAATTAATGCAATCAGTTGCTTGTTAACAGGCCGTGGATCCGGGTCCACGAGCCCAGTATCAGATGAGCTGTAAGTCAATATGTCTTTCAGACGCTTAACATCCTCCGAAAACAGGAGTTGCATGTTTTAAAGCGACAGATAAGAATGTTGTTACTCGGTAGATTTACGAGCTACTAATTTTTTATTTGTTTTGAATTTAG
This sequence comes from Ornithoptera priamus, assembly GCA_029034505.1. Lineage (NCBI taxonomy): Eukaryota > Metazoa > Arthropoda > Insecta > Lepidoptera > Papilionidae > Ornithoptera > Ornithoptera priamus. The sequence continues at coordinate 755,523 of JARDWD010000627.1, read as the reverse complement.
TAAAATAAATTTTACGAATTTCTCCTGTTTTTTTAAATACTTTATTGTCTCCTATTTTGTTGTTATGAGTTTTAATAATTTTTCAAACAAAACGATAATACTTGTTGAAGACGAGGTTGGTTACATATTTAAAATATCAGATATCGGCGATTGTCTATAAAATTTGTTTCTGTCGGCAGAAGGCATGAAGCCAATTAAAACTTTAAATAGAAAATGGCTCGGTACATGTAAGCGTCGGTGCTATAGATATTATGTAGGTAGCAGTGGAATGGAACTGCGTAGCAAAACAAGTTACGCAATGTCCACCGACGAGTGTTTGCGTCGCCGTATAAGGGCAACAACAATAAGTTTACAGCTCTCAGGACGGTAAAATGCACCAACAAGTGTTTAAAAATAATTATAATGACCATCCATATTAAAAAACAGAATAAACGATGTGGAAAAAGTGTTTTTATTTCACAATTAATATCGAAAGCCGGTGTTGTTATAAAACTGTAATGATTGATTTAATAAAAAGCGCAATTTCCAAATGGGCATAAAGAATAAAGCATTCTTCCGGTGAGTGCAATTAATTAGAAGTTATGAAGAGTTGGAGAGTAGAGAGGTGGGATTCATCGCGTGTACAAGATGCGTCCCGCTGTAGATGCCTTTACGTTATTTGTTCCATGCCGAATTCACACGCGTTGCCATGAAGCTCAAAATAACATATATGGAACATAACTAAAGCGAAATTATTTAAATCATTTTTTTTAAATGATATAAAACCGTATTGGATTTATTATGAAGCGCAGTGTACTATAAGAAAATTACGTTTATCTTCTTGACTCTAGAGTCGTAACCATCATCATCATCATCATCAGCCGATGGTCGGGTCGTAAGTAATTTTTACAATTGCCTTGTAGTCTAGGTCTATTAAGAATAGGACTAAGGTAAGGTATGACTGTCGCAGACGGTGACTAAAAGGATTTTTGTTGCCCATTAAGCGTGCTCGGTGTGGACAACAGTAAGAAGGTGGTGACGTCTTTGTTGTAGCAAAGCGAGGGTACTGAAAAAGGTTGTGTCCTTCCCTTAAGACGTGATTAAGCGTACTGCAGGGAGATGCCAGTACGTTCCCGGAGGCCCCACACAACGCACTATCGATGAACACCGAGAGGGTTTTAGTGGGCACAAATCCTTTACAACCTTATTTTTCAAATGTTATGCAAAAGTTATATAAACATTGCATTGCCGTATTCTAATTACGATGAGACCAGTTTTAGGGTTCAGTTTAGCAATTCACGTGTAATTATCACTATTGTTTAACGAAACTTTTTTTTATTGGTCCGTCGAGGTACGTACATCAAGGTACACCTACATCGATGATCTCGAACGGTCACAAACAGTCTAGGTAGGTACCACCGAAAATTGTTGTGTTTCTGTTGCCATACAGTACTATGGAAACATTACTATGTTTCGGTTTAAAACGCGCTGTAGCTAGTGAAATTACTGTGGTGACGATACTTAACATCCTATATCTCTATGTGAGGAGCACAATGCTGTGAAGTGTGTATCACCCCAACGAGCGCCACATAGTTATGGAAGGATCACTGATGAACGTCCGTGTTAGAAGTTTCGTCTCATCCTTGGATAATAAAAAAAAAACTAAATAGTGGGAAAAAGAACATACAATTTCAATATGAAACAACACGTTTGGGTTATTACACTGTATCGGACCGTTTAAAATGGTATAACAGAAAGTTGAAATTAAATTATCGCTCGGCTAATGTAATAAACGATTTCACATAGCAACATAAAATATCGATAAAATATATATCGTTATGCCTGTTAAGTTTTTCATTTGACTGAGAATAATTTTTGTGGTACGCTTAAGTGCAGTGTGCAATAAATCAAGTTGTTCTACCGGAATAAATCCATCTGATACTAAGAAATATATTATTAGTATTTAACGTCACAAAATATAATTTCAGCAACAATTCATAAATAAGGTTAATGGTTACAACAAAATATAAGTCACAACTTATTTGACGATAGTGATTTTATTCTATAAATTTAAATTAATTTAATCTTATGTCTAATGTTAAAGAAATAGTATTTAGTGATTTAAGGGTAATATTTTTTTTAATATTAGGCAATACTATACATTTGTCAATTCTAACAAAATATTTAAATACCTTTACTCGGTCCAATTTTTTTTCTCTTGATGTGTGTTAACGAAGTAAAAACAAATTTTAAACGTTCGATGAGGTGAAAACGGAAAACAATTTTTTTTATCAAATTATGACAATGTAATATTAAAAAATAACAGATTAAAATTTAGGTCACGCTCATAAGGAGGGAGTACTCTGGAGTAACATACTAATGGAAAGCTGGCCACGTTAGAAACTACAACATTGTCGTCGAGTTAGGAAAAATTCTTCCCTTCAAAGATATGAAATGAAAAAATGTTATCGGAACATAAGTAAGGTTAGGACATGAGAAAAATTATGGACACGAGTAACTTAAATCTCTCATGTAATGTACCTACTATAACAGCAGTCTTGCAAAGTGGTGAAACGCATGAGTCGCTTGTCCACGGAAAATGTGCATTGAAATAATTGTTGATTGTATGATTCTTTCATTGTAATAACTGGGTATATTTTATTTGTTCTTTTATTACAATTTTGTTTTCGCAAAGAAATTCAACACATAAAAATCCTATTAGTAGACCACAGGATTTAAATCATAATTTTACTGATTCGAGAAAACAAAAAGTTAGGCTACCCCTGTTGTGTAAGACATAGCTTCCTATGAAATACACTTGAGAAAGTAGTAAGTATTAAATCCATGAGAGCGAAAACAAAATACATATAGAATATCAATATTTTCGACCATATTTTATTGAAATTTTGCAAAACGGTAAAGCATCATTAAGGTTGTAAATGAAAGATCCTACAGAATAGATACACAAGATGTTGCAGTCCAAGTAAGATTGTAGGCTTTCCGTCGGGACATTTATTCGGGGAATGTAATAAGTGGTGTAGACAGCAAGCGTGACTTGCTTCCGAAGTCACCGGTCACCGGCCCATCCATACCCAAGACCAAATATTTACGCGCGTCGAATATATGTAAAGGTAATTTAAGCCTTAATGTTATGTCTTTCTTCTACTTCTAATGTTCAAAAATATTTAAAAAGCTCTAATTATATTGAAAACGTCAATAATCATAGAATATAGTAATGCAATCTAACAGAACTGTAACGTAGTATGTATTTATGATTTCTTTTGCGAGTTTTTACTTCCCATTATATTAATAACTACCATTCAGAAATTCTATAATCAAATACAATAATACATTAAATTAAATATTTTACCATATCCACTGGAAAGAAATTATCATTTTATTTGTATTTATTAATAACTAATGAAATAGATATGTGTATAAAAAAAATTAGCTTTTTAATTATTTGAATATTATGTTAAATCCTTTAAAATACTAACGATTATTTTTTAGTATGTTCAACGATGTACCACGTGACAATGTGAATACTTTATGTCGTGCTTACCGTTAAAGTCCACTTGTCCAAAATATTACCGTTAGTCATATATAAATATAACAATAAGTTATAATGGCGGCACAATTGATTTAGCTTCGTGGTACTGAGGCGTTCGTGGTTTTATTATGAATTCGACGCCTCCTTGAATTTTCATTCACACCTTGCCCACTACATGTCACAATGGCGAATTGGTACGTTAAATAGCGACATTATGATGGATCGTTGCGTACAACCAGCGAACAGGTTTCCACGAGTGTGTACGCAACAAATGAATGGATCAAATACCTCCGAGCTAACAAGTTTTGTCGATGAAAATATTTAGCAGCGTATTTACGAACAAATCGGAATTCCTTCATGGCTAACGGTTTTCTTATTATTTAGGTGCGGATTTCATGAGCAAGAAAAAAACTTCACACTGTATACAAGGCACTTATCATAAACAAGTATGCATCATTTCAATATGATAAAATCGGTCTCAGTACCTGTTAAAAGTTGTACGCAATTATAATAACGCAATTTTACTAACCAATTTGTCAATATCGTTTCATTAAGACAAAATTAAAGTATATATACTGTGGTGACAGTGTTACAAAAAACGTATGTATGTTTTAGTATATCCGCATACCAATAAATGTTTTAATGTGAATCATAGGATCTAACTCGTGTTATATAGTATAACAGTGTGCTTTATAAAAAGACACCAATCACGAATTCACCACATTTCAGACGCGCCGCTTCCGCCGCTGGTTGAGGCGCCCGCCAGGCTCGCACACCGCGCACACAAGTCACAGCCCTGCACAGGGCTGCCCGGGCGGTCAGCGCCGCCCTCGGCTCGTGATACAGGCGAAGGTGATCGGGGGATGAGCCCGAGCCCTTCTTCGATGACCACATAGTCATTGCCGCCATCCGACGCGCCCCATGCGCGTCTTAAAATCATATGTATATTTATCTATGTATATATTTGATTACACCCCCTCTTGTCTCTCTCTCTATAGCACTATCCAACTTCTTCAACCCTTCCGCATCCAATGTTTTCCCACCTTTCTCCTCCCCTTTTACATACTACTTTATATACATTTGTATGTATTTTTTTTATGTTTTCGTGTTTTATTTAGTTTTTGTATTTTGAATTTATTTTAAGTTTTGGTTTAATTTCAAATTTATTTAATCTTACTTTTAGTTTCTTTTTCTTCGGCGCCAGATACCAGATCGGCGAGACCGGCTCGCGGATACCAGATCCGCGAGCCCTGAATCCGATGAAGCCGCAATGGTTGTCAATAAAACTGCGGCGCAAATACCACCATAAAAAAAAAGCGCTTTATAATACATCGGTCCAACTTTTATACCATACTTGTTTACTCACGGCACCACACTTATTAGCTAGTTTATACTTGCTTATTATTTCCTAGTACCTACCTTCTTTTAATTATTCCACGAAATGACGAGACGTTTACCCACAGCCACATTTTAGGTAGGTAACACCACATTTTCACCAATGTTGCCTCGGGGTTGTCCGTCTGTCTTTGTTGAATTTGGTCTTGAAACGCATAGCTTGGGTTATATTCACCCGGGGTGAATGTTAACATATCTAGCGGTAAACTATCGACGATATAATACTGATATTGTAAATATTTTATTACATCAGATATTATTCGGTTAAAAGAGTGCGATGTCGTATTTTTCTTTTTCTCAGTGATCTACTTAACCGGCAGTAAAGTATAAACATTAACACTTCAATCACGTAATTTTCTTTCAATTAAACGCTTTCAATCGTCATTTTTAATGTATTTAGTTCCAGTCTATTAAGAAGGGTATTTCAATATTTAATTAAAATTTTTTGCTAATTAAACATTTTTTGTTCTTTATGTAAAGAATGTTTTAAAAAACGTTTTTCGTAATACTATCCGTAGTAGTTATGCCGTCCGTAGTAGTTAGTCATCAAACCTCAAAATAAATTCAAATTTCAACAAGCGACTTCGAAATGGAATTATATTTTTAAAATTTTTTTACAAAGTAAAGCAATTTTTTTTTCTTATTTAACTATTGATGTTGAACAGGCAATAAATCTATGAAAGTAACGTAGTTTACAATGATGTAGTGTCTTTGGCTTTTACATATATGACGTGTGTAGAGTGAATCTAGTATTGCTTAGACAAAGCAGGCAGTAGACGGTAAAGAAAACCGGTGGGATGTTTGTGCGGCGCGGCGCGGAATGCGCCCGGAATGCAGCCGCTTGCAGCCTGCAGCCACTCTCTGCCGCCGCGCCACAACGCGACCTAGCCGCGGCCTTCCGCGCCTGCTCCTCTCTCCCCCATCCCCCACCCCTCTACCTACCTATCCCCAATTATCAAATGCACTCCACTACTATAAATGCCGAAAGTCATGAAACATATCGACTTTATTGCAAATGCTTGTTCGATCTTATTTATTTATACCAACTAAAAACATTAAAATACCATTATTTAATATTCATTTTATATAAAAAGGTTTTTGTAGTATCAATAAAGCAATTCAATTAAAGTGGAATATCTATAATTTCTGTCTTAGGACGTAAAAATTTAATTGTCCTTGAATGCACATTTGCGGTCTAGGAATACTACAAGCGAGAGTTGGTCTTAAACAGGCCTTCGGAGCGAACCTCTCTCACTCCTCTCGCTTCCGGGACAATGACCGCATGCAAAGACCTTGCTGCCCGATGTCTAAAGCTCTTTGACACTTGGGAGATTTATATAATTTATTTAACAATTTATAGTAAAAATTGGACTATGTATTATATTATATTTTGTAGTTTTATCCCCTGTACCCTGTGTAGGAGACTGGTCAGAAGAACTCCATCGCTATTATACTTCCGGCGTCTTGCCAAAGAGGGGAAGAAAATATTAAACAAGAAAATAAATTCAGGGGAAAAGTACCAGCTTTTTCCGCGACAATACTAATATGATGTGTTCGCCAAAGCTTAAGTTTTAACAGTGGACATCAGTACGCTGATTAATCTTAGTAGCTAGCGATACGTGGTTCGTGGTTGTGGTCCAGGAGGGTGAAACGCTGGGAACGTAAGCTTTTTCATAAGTAACCACAAGACGAGAGTCACGATATAATCATGGAGGTAAAGGAAGGTCTCCAATTCTTGTTTGATGCATTTACGCTGACACAATAGTATTAAAACAAACAAGCTCTTACACTCCACACACTCAATTCTTATTTACACATCAAACTCTAAAAGTATCAAATACCGCATTAAAAAAATTTAAGACCTATTCAGTGTGTATATATTAAATACGTTTTTATTTTATCAGGTTCATGTACTACACCTGCTGATCTTTATTCGTTTCTAATGTTGCGTGACCATTTCGTGTTCTGAAAGCTTCATCGAACTCGTGGCACTCAGATCAGGTGTTCGCGAGTTAATAAAGATAAAAAAAATTACTTTGGAACGTCTTGATGCAACAACGTAAGCTCATAGACAACTAAGTAGTAATGCTAACAACTATGTGGTAACACTACGTTACATTACACGTGCCACTATTGCATAGTATCGCTATCCTTCATTAATTACCCTCACTAGTATGTACAAAGTAATAACATATTTAGTTATATTCGAAGTTGCTACTTAATGTTTACTGTAATAAAATTTTCAAGGAAATATTTAAAAAAGTTATTTGCGCTGTTATTGTAGAGAAGTAAAGTGTAATGTCTCATTTGTGGCAACAGATACTGGAAATTTATTTTAAAGTTATATTATGTACGTAGGAGTACTATGTGGGTAGTCGATTAAACAGCAAGTATAAATTTCGCTCTATGTTTTATTTTTTAAATTCAACAAATAAAAGTGTTATTTTAAGTATTGTGAGTGTATATTAACAAATGTTAGCATAATATATCAACCAGTGAGTGTTATCTCTTCAATCCAATAATTTTAACAACACTTAAGGCCAGATCATGGAGGACACCACTCTCACGGACCTGATCGAAATGTTCAATAAACGAATGACACGTTTCGAAGAAGAATTAAGCAAGTCCTCTAGCATGCCAACTTCCACAGTCACTGGTCTTGCTGTTGGTTTCGTTTCATTTAAAACTTTTATTGGATAAGCTTTGAACAATCTTCAAAAGCAAGTAGAATATTTAGCGCGTAATGCTGATAACAGGAAGATGAGGAGTCGCAGGAAAATATTATTACTTCATTGGAGTTACCGAACTAACAAAAGAAGACACCTCATCTGTTATAGTTGAAGTAATGCACAAAAAAGTAAAGGTTGGTGATTTTTCCATAGGTAAAATAAAACGGTGTCAGAATGGGGCGGTCAGCAGCTACACATAAACCCCGACCAATCCTAATAAAGTTTCGAGATATTGCTCTTCGTGACAAAATCTAGTTTTCTAAATCTAGTCTAAAGGGAACAGGAGTTACCCTCTCTGAATTTTTAACAAAGCGAAGACGAAGCATCTATGGCTGCGCGTGAGATGTTTGGCGTCGCCAACTGTTGGACCAAAGAGGGATGTGTATATTATATAGCAAAAGGTAAATATTCTCGTATATATATATAAATTAAGTACCCGCATCAAATTTTCGGTTATTTTTCCATATTTTTCATGCAAAGGTTGTCTGGCAGAGATCGCTTTTAGCGATAAACTTTCCCATTGCGCATTTATTATTATATATATCCTTTTGTATAACGTAATATTATTTGGTATGCAATAAAGAATTTTCTATTCTATATATGTAAAAATATGTTGCCTCTACGTTTTGTATTCTAATTTCTAAAGAAAGAGGTTTTCATTTATAAACTCATTCGTATAGTTTCAGGTAAAAATAATGTTACGACCTAAGTGTTGATAGTATTAAACCTTTTATTGTTATTTCGTCAATTTTTGTCTTGGGTCAAAACAAAACATCGTTATATACCGATTTTAAGAAAAAGAGGAGAAATATTAATATAAATAAAACTAATGTTTAATACAACTTTGCACGTCTAATAATGATTAATCATATCATTAAAGTAGCTGTTTCCCGCTCGCTTTGCTAGCCGTTATGTAGAATTAGATTTGAAATTAGACATGAAATTTGTCAGAAATATTCTCACCCGGCGGCAGCCCGCCGCCTCCGGGGCCCTTCTCATAATTAACACCTCCGCAACTCCCTTTGGGAAATAGTCTTTGTAAAATCCATTCTTAGCCGTCTTCTAAATGGCAGACGCAAGTTACCAAATTTTGAGTACTTAAGTCTAATACTTCAGGAGTGAGTAGTATGTCGTGATAAATGAATTTCTAGTTATCTCATATGTACATATGGACTAAAACCAAATTCCAACTTGTTTATATGAAACTGCAAGTGCTACGTATAAAAAACTTTAGAAAATATTAAAGAAATTGTGGTAGGAACAATGGGTATTGCGCCGCCGTGACGCCGTCGATGACCAAACGAAGTATTTGTGTATGTATGACGCAGGCTGACTGCGCCACGCAGCACGTATCGCGCTGTCACAGGTTGGTTTTAAATTAATAAAACCGTAAAAGTAATAGAATATAAGTACCAAGTCATCGTTACACCGCTTACCTAATTCGCTATTATAATTAAATCACTTAACCTAAATACATTTACAAAAGTTATTAATATTATTACAAAATATTCCAATTCTTCAATCGTCCATAATGGTTTAAACAATTGGAAAAGACAACATAAACAATATTTACAATAAATAAAAACCACTTTTAAATTATAATTTTTTTTCACAATAAGGCCAAGAAAGGAGAAGCGTGCTGAGAGTACTTCGGCACTCGTATGTTGACTGACTGCCGCGATGCAATTAGATCGCGTTTTTACGATATGAGGGTCGAAGCTCGCCAGGATTCGAAATGAGAGGTATTTAATCTCAACGTTAAAATTGTTACAGAGGTTAAGGTGTCAATAGACATAGATAAATATAAACAATATTTAATCAAGTGGATGGATGCCTTAGCGGTAGAGGTGAAATGATAGTGTGTGCATATTGTTATGTTTGGTGGTATTTGGTAAGTATTGTACAATTGATCAATGTTTACAAGGTGCGCGCCGTTCGAGGCATATGAGGTCGGCGAGGGCGGTGGGCGGTGGGTGGCGAGCCGCGTGCACGGGGCGCTCGCCCGCGCGGGCCTCTGCAAAACAACACTTGTTGCGGAAATAGCGGCGTGGAGCATTCGCATCGCATCGCACCGCGTCACGCGCCCGCCGACGCGCTCTCGTCCAATACTATTAATGCTAAAGGCGTTATCGTTGTCACCACCACATTCAAACTATATCAACTTCAACCTTTGTCGCCTGTAACATCATGGCAACGAATTTCAACTGACTGGGGTAAGCGACACCTTGTAACATTGAGTAATTATTTTTCAAGAGAGAAAATATTTTTATTCTATCAAGACGCCGCAACTTTTTTAAAATTTATTTATAAAGTAGTTTGAGTAAACTTTATGAACAATCTTCAGTATCACATTTTACGCAAAATATGGAAGAACCATAAACTTCACCGACTGATGTGTTAAAAGAACACTTCGCACGTACATGCTTTTTTTTATATCGAATTTCATTCCATTCTCGTTTAGTGAGTTAATTGGTTAATAGACTATACTCGTAGGTTACAGATAGTTTATCGCAAAACCTATACATTACACGCGCGGACTAATAATGCAAATAAAAAGTAATCATTAGTCATATGTAAATTTTATCAGATAGTTTTAGTAATACTTTGTTTTAGAACAACGACCTGTTTTCAAAACGCAATTACGGTGAACAACTACATTTATCTGCTTTGGCAGTTCGTGTCGCCGGTATAATTTAACTGTGCCGTCCACATGATAGAACTCAATGTGAGAACGGATCTTAAACACGCATCTACGTCGTGAAAGATTGAGAAAATAATGCCAATAATAGATTGGACATATTAAAATTAAGGAAACACTAATAAGGCGATTTTAAAGACGGTGCTAATAAGTTTGAAGAAGATTAATAAATACTGTAAGTAAACAAGCAATTCCGGGATATGGTATTAAATATTGACTTGGTATGGAGCGGTGAATGATGTTAGGTCGTCAGACACGTGGAACCATCAGCTACGTGCGGGTAACAACCTCAGGCGTGCTCTCTACTCGTGAAGGCTGCGGTCGTCGACCGGCTGTTGACTTCCTCGCCAACCCTAATTAGTGTTTACCACACAGGTATGAAGTATTTTTAAGCGGGCTCCCACATGGGCCTCCGTTGCCCGTATGCTTGCGAAGCCATTAGCGATACGATTCCTAAATTTGCCCTACATTAAACAAAACCTGAGCGCATGCGCGAAATTCGCGCCACTATGTGCGTTCAATGTCAGCGTATCGGCTAATTTTATCACGATTCCTGTACGCTGCGTAACTATTTTGTTTGATGAGGCCAAAAATCTGTTTGTTTTGATTTCTCTTGACCATGAATAATGTAAAGTTCTGCTAACACAAAAATTTGAAGTTAATGAAATTTTAAACAATATTCTTTTGTTACGATTTCTAATACAAAATATTTTTATGAAGTTTTAACATGTAAATTAAAGTGGAAAGGCGATATACTCGAAGTTAAGTAGGTTTCATTCTCAATCTATTTGTGCTTTCGGTAAAGAAAAATATAACGTGGTATTTGACATGTCTTAGGAAAAACAATTTTAGAGGCCATGCCAAATTTACCTACTCGAATGTGGCCTACGTGGTCTTCACTCTATCCTTATGAGAGAAACCACTGAGTCGTAATGGAGAACTGAGTGAACTGTTTATATATGTGATATGAATATTACAGTACGAACGGAAAACATTATGAACACATGGTTTCATATAAACTGAAAATATTATTTTTTTTTTATCTACAATGGGTTGGCTACCCTCACGCCTTGATTTTATTTATAGCTTTAACTTAATCAGTGTAAAGAGACAATGAGTAGTAAGTTATAAAGCGTGTCCACCAAGAATACTCTCGCTCTTGTATTGAAAATCAGTAAAATTATAAACATTATAATAAAATAAATTTGTTAAAGCAAGCAGTATTTATTAATTTTTCAGATATATGTATGTTAAAAATAAACTGACCGTTCCACGACTAATGTGGTCTGTAACGTATATTCGTATTAATCAGACTACATTATAGGATACATATACAGAAACATTTATTTGACATTGCATCCATATTAAATAACGTTTAACAATATTTAAAAAAAATTACCTATATTTTTATGTTTAATAATTTCTATTATCATCAAGTTTCTGTCATTTATTTACAATTACACAGTCCTAATGAAACAAACAATAATTTCTCTGACAACATAATCATAATTGTGAAATGTTGATTAATTTTTAAGAGATCATAGTTTTTGTATTACTATAGTATAATGTAATAAATTATAGTAAAAGCAGCGAACAATTATAAAAAAAATTAAAGAACTTCGCTTGAGATCTTTGAATAAAAGTTAGGTTTATATTTATATACACGTGTTTTTCAACAGTTTAAAAGAGATTTTTCTTTATTTGACTTTAGCCATATTGCAGATCAGAGCGTTCGGCGATCAAGTTTATGACTATTTCGTCTGGCTGGCTGGCTACTACTCTCAATCTGCGTCTATAACAGCACCGCTGTGTTCCGGATGTCGACATATGAGAGCACGAGTATACTGGGCGAGCATACTTTACTATCCGTGGCATTAACCCATTTTTAAACTTTAACTTAAACGTGTAAACGGCAAGCGTATTTCGAGTTTTGTTAAATTAAAGTATTTAATAAGAGTACTTTATAAGCCAGACAGTTTCCTTATAATATGCATTGACAGCAATCTCTTTCACCGATTGTAATGTACTTAGTATAATCGTTTTGGAAACCTCATTATAAATATTACCGTTGTCATCATCAACCTGCGGTTGCTCATTGCAGGATAGAACTCATTCAATATCATATGTCATGTGGTATCGGTAACAGAAAATTAAAATCTTAATTACTAGGAACGAAATAGTAGTTTTAATGAATAATGAAGTCTATGGACTTGAGGAATTAGTATCGTAGGCATTTGCATTTTAACTTATTAAAAAAAAAAATCAATGTTTTTGCCACATTTTGTTTTGATTAAGAATTTAATGTTTTCTCAACATTTTCTGTAATTTATTACTAATCTTAAATATTACTTTGAGATTTCGTTAATGTTTTATGATAATACTCACTAAATTGACGAAAAACTGTTTTTATTTGTTTATTTTACATGTACATACATGCCAATGACAGATACTGTCTTTAAACCTTTAGTAGGTTTATCAAGACATTACGTTCTCTTACACATTACAACATATAACTTACGTGCGAAAATCAATACATGTCTAAAAATTGTCATTACAAGTACAATACTTATTTTACACTATCCACGAATTATTTGAGACTGCCCTGAAGTACCTGTGTGATTACCATATTTGTTGTTTACACTATTGTATTGTTAAATAATGTTAAGCCAAAGACCAATGTTATAAGTTAATAAACTGTATATGAACAAACGCGATGACGCAACAAATTATACAAAAGCATATTTTTGTGTTCCGGTTAGGAGCCATCAAACGGCCGGCGCGATTCCGTATTGCGGTCCACATTTCTTGGAATGCGAACACAACGTGAGACCATTTGTTGTATCCTTCAGTTACCTTATCGTGAACAGCCGCCTATCTGCGAAATTCCAGCTAATTATGTTTAATAGTTAAAACAGTTCCGGCTGTCGGTATGTGCAATATAAAAGGTAAAAACAAATTTTAACAGTATTATTAGCTTTATAATTTTTTTTTATTTATTTCTAACATTCCCTGATGTTATTTTTCAGAACTTTACCTTATCCTATTATTTACAACATTTACTTGCAAAATCTTTACTATTAATTTTTTCTAATTATTAATTTTTTTACATTATTTATACTTATGCCTATCTAACTATATAATATACACAGAAATACACAATTTTATTGTGTAGATATGGATAAAGTAACATTTATTTGTACTTTTCTATTTATTGGTATTTTTTTTGTTATTTATTATATTGTTTACTATTTCCTATATTTTTTTACAATAATTTAGGAACCTACTTTTAACTAATTTATTTTTTATCATCTCGAGTAGACACCCCTGTATCTATTATTAAGCCTGTCTCCTACTCAAAGTCATATCTTAGGCATTATCTATGCTCCGTCAGTAAATGAGCAACCGTTTCCTCCACGGCGTCATCACATTTGCACGACGGGCTCTCCAGACACTTGAAACGGTTCAAGTATTGGGAGAATCCGCCGTGGCGAGTTAATATCTGAGTTAACCGTCCAGTTGGCCAGACATTCCTTATTATCTGATATGCCACTGCTGCATTCGGGAAAAATAACTTATAGATGGACGCGGTGCCGATGTCGCTATATAGGGCTCTCCATCTTGCAATTGCGGCATCTCGAAGCAATTGTTTAACATATGATACCGGGCACTGGTCATGATTTGGCTTTCTTCTGCTGTTAAGCCAGCAGCCAGCTTTGGCTAATTCATTAGCACGTACATTACCAGGAGCCACCGCGTGAGCTTTGACCCAGAACGAAGACACGTCTTTGCTCTGGGTGGAGACCCTCCGCAAGTTCTCCCTGGCCACCACGGCAAAAGGATGGAGCGAGCCATGATCCGTAACGGTATCGAGAGCGGCTTTAGAGTTACTGTACATAAACCATAGTTCATTTCCGTTCTCCTGAGGACCATTTTGGTTGCCTCACATATAGCCAGGAGTTACGCCTGGTAGACTGTACAGTACGCGGGCAGACATAGCTTCTGGTTTTGGACCTCGACCTCACCTTTCCATATGAAAATTGAGGCTCCAACCTTCCCCTCAAGCTTATTGCCGTCGGTATATATGTTCACCGCTTGCACGTTGTGCTCATGCACTGAATTTTAGTCTACCAAACGTATATACTTAAGATACACTTGCGAAGCGGGGTGACGAGTATCTATAAATCCTGCGACTCACTCTACTTCCCTATCGCCTAAAAATGTCTGGGACAATTGCCTTTTAGTATTATAAAGGTCGAACACCTCCTGAATTCTAAGAGTACAGAGGCAGTATCCCCGACAACAACAGGGCCGAATGTAGAAAAACTGTGCCGTACGATCTGCAGAGTTTCATCGCAAATCCTCTCTGTACGGTGTTGAGATGCCTCCCTGATGAATTCCTAGGTTCTTGCGTGCTGGTGCCCATGCCGTAGCCGCGTATAGCACAATCGGCTCCACCGCAGCCATATAGATGGATCGGATGATTTTAGAGTCAAGACCCCAGGAGATCTTGACCACCCGAGCGATTTGCCTATACAATCCCAATGCCTTTTTGCACTGATTCGCCACGTGGCTATTAAACGTTAGACGATCATCAATAGTTTTATTCCCAAAATCTTAACTTCCCTGGACATACTAATGCAGGTCCCTCCCATGCTCAGCTGTGGGGTGTCGTACTTGAGTTTGTTCGTAATCACCATTGCACATGTCTTTTGCGGTGCGAACCTCAACCTGTTTTCGACACTCCGCTGTCAAACATAGTCGAGAGTAGCATTGGCACGTCCCTCTGCCTTGCGTGATTATGCTTTATATTGCCCTGATTTAGATTTAAAGGATCAGGACGGAGCGTAAATAATCATTAATAATATAGAGGTAGTCTTGACATAGCTTTTGTTATTACAGAACTCGGTGCCGTCCATTCACTGGACACATTATAATGAATGAATACAATTAATCAAGTGGCAAAACAAGTCGTCGGCGCGCGATTTGTTATCATGCGTTATCAGAACAATAACAAATTTATTTAGAAGCCAATCTGTAACACGATAGAATGGAGTGAAACCTTGAAATTGCATTTAAGGCGACATTGGAATAATAACGAGTCAAACGAATAATAAATAATGAGCTCATGTTGTATACATCGTGTAGTGATGAGACAGTTGCCATGGTTATTTATTTGGAAATCGGGTAAGGCTTGACCGACGTTTTTTTCAATGGCAGAAGCCATTACCTATTGTTATTGTAACGAGAAGTTCAGAAAACTGAAAAAATATATAAAGCTGGATATGATAATTTGTATTGTCAATAATGTAATGTGTGTAAAATTTTCAGATTTATTTCTTCAATTTTTAATATAAATGCAATTTCGTATTAATTATTTATAATAAAATTTGGTTCAAAGGTAATAAAATATTTATAATACCTGTAGTAGTAAATGGAGAGTGTAATTGTTAAATAGAACTAAGTCATTTCTGAAACCATTAATTAAAATATAAGATTAGTTATGGCCGCTAAAAATTTAAAAAATATGACATCCTGTGGCAAATATGTATTTTTATTTTATAAAAGTAATCATTTCATACTTTGTTTTGATTGTGCTAAACATTTGGACAACGACTATTACTTTGGCGAATTTGAAATCTATGGCACTTTGACTTTCCGTGTGAAATATCATAAATTTTACTAATTTCCGGGAGTGTTAAAGGGTAGGCGGACTATAGTAAAATATATTAAATAATTTGTAAATGATGTGCCAAAGTCCCCGTCTTTAAATAGGACAGTTTAAATATATTATGGTATGCTTTATTTGTTTCGGAGGCAGCGGTTTGACAATGTGAAAACAAACAGTGATAATTCAAAGTTCATTCACTTACAATGGCTTATTATAAACTAATGTATGTGGCGCAGTGAGCGAAGAGAGTGCTCTAGATAGTGAGGTAGGCGCCCTATTGCGCACCAGCGCCCCGCCAGCGCGGCGCCTCTCCCTGTACTTAATGCTGAACTACCTAGATGCGAGTACACAGACGTGGCTAAATATCCAGAACCCTAGTTTTATATACCATCAAAAACTCTTTCGGTTGTTAATAATATTGTAAGGTCACTGTAATTAAAGATACTCTTCCTTCGTTTTTAAATAAGGTTTAACATACATTTGTTCGACGTAATTTCTACTTTTAGTAATTGTAACTTCAGTCTATAGTAGACTGCTGCTGAGTATTCAGCTTTCCCAATCGATTTTTCGCGTGACAGGTAGGATGCCACTGACATCCAACAATTCTCTACAATCTTCTTCACGTGGCGGGTGATCGGCTCATGCTGTGCTTGCCATGATGCAAGCTCCACTTAAGGATCATTCTGCCCCATCACATGTATGATACTTGCGCTTGGTGGGTCTCCAATGAACCACTTCAACTTACGAATCTGCTGTTCTTCAACGAATCTTCTCATTCCTCATTCGATCAAATAGGAAAACAACGAGCATAAATCGCTAAGAATTTTGTAGCTTATGTACAAGATTGTTTTAATAACTTATGTTTACCGCCTAAAAATTTTCCGTTTCAAAATAAAAAAATTATTACATAAACAGTAAATTAAATCTACAAACATTCATATTAGACTGATGCTCTAATATGTTAATAGATGTTGATATCACTTATGATAATTTTTAATCACCCACAGCAGGTAATATAATACATTATCTCAAAAAGTACGAAAACATCCAACATGTATTATATTAGTTATTTTCGTACTCAACCACGTAACCAATATATTTAATTTTTCAGACAATTTATTAGAAACTACGAGTTTCTTCAATGTCAAAAAACTAATATAGAGGAAATTTACAAGTTAAAAATATAAAACTGTAAAAATAATGTTTAGTGATAAAAGAATATCAAAATCTCATGTTTATATTAGTCTGATACTTTTTATTTCTTTTTACTAAACTTGAAAGTAGTACTTACTTCTCCTATCTGACAAAATTATGAAATATAAAGCAATATGAAGATAATAACATATGTAAAAAGAATGTGATTACTATATATTGCGATTGTGGGCAAGAGAAGCCAAGCTTTAGTGGCATCGAGAGATAACTGCTGATAACTACACAGCGCTTACGTCATACTATAAACTCGCAAATAATTTACATTCACTTACCTAAGTGGTTTGTTTATCCCGCTTTACTTCTTGCTAATCATTTATTTGATACGTATATAAAATGTGAACATTTAACAACTATCAAAATTCGGAATGTTTTTATTCTTCGCCCGAGATTTACGGAGTGTCATTTTTAAGATGCAATGGATTTTTTTTAACAATATTATTACTGTTATATACAGATTATCCAAAGTGTGCTCCTTCATGTAATATTGTTGTAACGGTATTTATTTAAAAACATGAACCAATTTTTTTTCCGAATTTAAGGTACAACTATTTTTTGTTACATATCATAGTTCAAAGACGTTGGTATTATTACTGCGTAATAAATTCATAAACTCACTTTCTCCCAAAATATATAAAAACCTATAGATAAAAAAAAATATGATACTACTACCAATGCAATGAAAATAATAATCCCTAGTTCACGGGTCGGTTTAGCATAAAAATAAGATAGCTCGACGAAGGTGAGCTAGCCGGCGTGTGTGGTAGGTCAGGCAGTGGCAGCGCTGATAGCTGATATACGCGTATCTTTGTATGCATTGTTCAAGGGCATGGCGAACGGCGAGCGGCGCGCGACCTCTGTGCCGGTGTTGTCATATGCGTTATAGGGGACAAGAGCATCTGGAACGTTCCATCTACATCCACAATAAACTTATTCTATAAATACGTATCGAGATACCACTCGACTCGACCGATGCATAACCGGCAATGAATATAAACATATAAGACATTCATTTTATTCTGAAATTTCGTCTGCAACAAATCTTATGGTTTTTGTAAACCTTTATTTGCATTACAGAACAACAAATATTTATTATTAGCATACATGAGAAAATTGCTACAGTTGGAATATTTTATATTTCTCAACTCAAATTTTCATCGCTATATAACATCTATTAATTAAATAAAAAAAATTATCTTGTTATATGTTATTTTAATCGGGGTAAACGTTTTGATAACAACGATTCAAAAATGTTATGCGAGTTCTGTGTTGTTACAATTTTACATTTTACAATCCGAGTGGGCTCATCATTGGGCGGAAAGGGAGCACCGCCTAATTGTATATTACTATAACATTTGCCATTTGTTTTTATTTAAATTTAAAATTGTCTGTTCTTGATTGATCTTTTCGAGAAAGGAGTGGCGCAGGGACAAGAGAGTTTTAGACGTCTATGTACTAAATATTAAATAATATTATAATTGATCATACTTTCTCATTAGTATCATATATTACCATCGTGTCGGCAAAATGAGCAACAATATATATTTCACTGGAAATACGTTCAAATCCTAAATTTATAATTCAATGGCGCTAATTAAATGGTCAGTGTACATTTGAAAATTTACGTGTGTACCGTAAACCGTACAAATTTAACCTAGTTAGAAATCGTTTACGGTGCGAATGCACTTTCTCGCGAGAATCTCAATAAAAGCAGATTAGATAGTGTGACAATGTGGCCGACGTAGCTTACAAGTTTGTTTATATTCGTTGCGATCGCTTATCATGGCGCTGCAGGCCATAGCTGCCCGCCGGCTGTCGGCCGCGGTGCCGTGTGGTAGGTCACGGTCGCGCTCCCACTACCAACTTCCGCCTCGCATCCAATCTCACATCTTTAAGTCCACATTCGCGTGATAAACAAAGGGACAGGTTTAACAAACTAGTCGTCCAACCTCACTAAAATGTCAGACAGAGAACAAAAAATGCTGTCTAAAGTTCCACCTTTCTATTTTTTAAATCAAAACAATATTTTATCGTTTAGTTTTTGTCAAAATATTATGAACTGATTTTAAAGGAAAAGACAAATCGGAGTTTGATCAATTAGGATGTATTTAAGGTGTAATATTAGTTTTAAGGACACTATATTATATTTAAGTAGATGCAGCTTTTAATAAAAACAATTCAAATGCAAAAACTTCATGCATGTTAGAGACCGATATTTAGACGAATTATATATGATCATATTGACACCGCCAGACCGAGATGTACATCATCATGTATTAATTATCATGGGCGTACTTCGATCATTAACACGATTTGTAACATTGTCTATTATTAACAAAAGTCTGTATGTTAATTGATAATTCTATTAATTTTAAATAAAACTTTCCATTAGGTGAACGTCCTTTTCATCTCATTGACCCGCCCTATAAAAGCAATTTAAAACTTAACTAAAATCTCTAGTCTGAAAGAAAGTATTTTAATATAAGACAAGTATACTTTGGGTTGTGTATGATGCGGTAAGCGGTAAATATTAGAAAAATGTTAGGTCCTTACATATGAAATAGGCTTTTTATATAGGAATATATATATATATTTTTTTGTAAAATATATTTAATCAAAGTATGCACCGTTGTTATTTATGCACTTTTGCTATCTCATAGGTATTAATCCCTTGACTAAAAAAAACATGGGGGCGATAATCAATAAACTCTTTGTAGGCGGTTTGGGCTGCCGCATCGGAATTAAACTGGAGAGGAGTACAGTTGACTGTTTTCAAAACTGAAATGTACCAGCTTAATGAATTTATAAATTTGAATTTGGAATTCTTAACCAAACATATCTCATTTTAGATCAAAGTGGTCAGGACGACAAAACGCTAATTTCATATGTAAGGGTCTAATATATACATCTGGTTACATTATTTATTTAGTATATTAATGGGACGGAGCAATTTAAATATTTAATAATTTTAGTTTTCCAGATATAACTTTACTATAGAACATTTGATGACTGTAACAGTGCATGCAGTATAAGACATTAACTCAGTAGCATAAAAATGCTACTAGGTATTTAGTAAACTCAGTGAGCTAGACTGTAATCTCATTTAGCGTTACCACTCCTTACAATAAAAGCTGGAATATTTAGAAGCATTCATAATCATGGTAATGTATTCAATATCAAAGAAAAAGCTGGAGTAGTAGGAGTAGTACTAGCATTCATGTTTGTAATCTTCTCAAATAGTGTTATAATCTAAACATAAAAATTAGTACTATATTATTTAGTTTCAAGTGGTCCTATGTGGTATAAGTTTTGAACAGGCTCGGGTTTGATCCGTACCGAGCTCAAAATTTCCTGTGGGAGCACAGCGTAAGGAAGCGGACATGTTCCAAGTACAATAGCTTTTGTAGGTATGACATCCAATAACCTTTACTTGGCCAGGGTAATGTATAAATGTGGCCTTGACTTACGTCTTGTGTGAGAGAGAGAGAGACCTGACTACTAATAGTAAAAACTTTAAAGGATGTGTTTATTACTTGTTGTTATACAACACTATATCTACTATCTACGTAAAAAATCTTCTTTTTCATATTTCAGGCGAGAAAACAGATAAAGCGCGTCGTTTATTATTTACCGAACTATCGCAAAATTACTAATCTCTGTTCTCTGATGATGTATATTTAGTGCTGCTAGTCATTTTCTCGAGTTGGACAGTTCGTCCGATACTGGGCTCGCGGAGTCGCAGTTCACGACCTAATTAATATAAATCAAAAATTTTACCACGCTTTTAGGAGTGTAGTTATATCTACAACGAAACCGTAATTTTTCTTTAATTTCCTAAAACCTTAACCTCATACCGGAAACAGAACTTTAAACAACGGGTAAGAAAAAAGTGAAGGTTTAGTTTCAATACTATATTTGCTATTAGATTTTGTACAAATGATATAGAGTTTCCAAAGCTATTCAATATAAATATTTACATCACATACGTTATCTCGTCGCCATTGATATTATCGAAGATGTTTTCGGGGCAGCACTCTTTATCAGAACTAAGCATACCACGAATAAGCATACGGTTGTTTTTTACACCTTATCAGTAAAATGTATAAACCCACGAAACACATTCGATGCAGCGGACACGTTCACCAATAATAATGCTAACCGTAATTAGTTCAGCGGGACTTTATTAAACCATTTTCTATTATTAGAGCAACGAAAGTAGCATGGATAATTTTGGCAGATGCTACAATCAGCTGTTGGCTTCCACTCGGCTTCACAGGTTTGTAAGTTACAGTAGCTGAAATAATCAGCGAAACATTTATAATTGACTCATTACAAAGTAATAATTTACGGTATTGATATAACAATTACGAATTACCTAACAAAGAATTACATGCGTCATAATGAAAGCTGGAATAGTTAGTTGCATGTTAGTCGTATTGTTGATCGTTAGTCAATATATCGGCTTTGATTAGTGTTTGTGACAAACATACACCACACCTGTTTTGTTACATATCACCATTTGTTGGTCATATGTATATTTAGAGAAATATAAAATGTATGTATTTACTTTTACATATTAAACTACTGCTGGTACGTGTCTCATTGCCGGGACTGTCTATGTACGTGCCATCGTAGCTCCTATTTCCGCCACCAAATAGTAGGAATGTAGGGTCGTATAGTTTTGAAATGAGTTTGTATCTAGGGAGATTGCTTGGCGATTGAGATTGTTGCATCTTAACGTTTTAAGGCGACGGCACAGTGCGGTGCCGTCATCATCCTAACTAGCGCCATGATGTTATGGACAGACGCACCTACCATCACGTGAACGACTCGCTCATCTCATGTCTTCGTCGAATAAAAAAAATGTGTAATTTTTAAACTCGATTACTTCATCCTTTAATTTATTATCGATGTGTTTAACCGGTAGGTGGAAAACGAACATGTTAATACACGCAGTCTGCCCATTGTACAATCTTCTTCCTCCTGCCCTGTAACTAACTACATGGGATCGGCACAGTAGGTACTTCTCTTACATATCCCTCTATCCGTCGTCACATCTGAATTCACTGTTCTTACACATGACATCTTTCACACAATCATTCCACATATTATTCGGTCTTCCTCTACCCTTATAACCATCCACGTCCATTCTCATTACTTTCTTTGTTATATGGCCTTCATCCCTCTGCATAACATGCCCGTACCACGCTAACCTCGTGCTCCTCAATTTCTAACTTTGTACAAAGAAAAATTAAAATAAATAAATAAGTAACATTTGCGCAGTTCGCATATGCAGCATATTATTAGCATTTTACAAATATCACAATAAACTTAGAATTCACTATATGTATTGGCCATTACATACTTACTATTAATATACAGGTAACAGGGACATAAGGAATAAAACATTACATGTTATAATTTTGCTTTAATATAAGTTTATTTTTATTAACTTTAATTATAATTAATTTTAAGAGTATATTAAAATTTTGTACTTTCTTTTCGACTTTTTCCTTGTCTTTAAAGTTTTTATTCGTCTACACTCGTGAATTAACAATCCAGTGTATCCCTATATACTATCGGCAAGAATCTGCATTTCCATTTTTTTTAACTTAGTGTGCACCTTTACTAAATCAAATTTCAATTTATATTTTAAAAAATTCCTTTCGAAGTATCAGTGAGAATTTAGATCTGAGCACAGCACTACATCAGCTCTTCTGCCCACAGATTTGAAGTACCGGAAATTGACAGTTTTAATAAATTTTTTAAACCCTTTTAATGCTGTTATTACGATATTCTCTGCATCAGCACAGGATTGGTTCTTATTTTCGTTAGTATTTTGACTGCAGTTCGCTACTTGCCGATAGATATTTCAGAAGACGGAATCTTCTATCATCTTTTGTATCCTTTATTTTTATTAACCCACATTGGCTGCTAATTCAATCTGTAAGCTGGTATTCTACATGTTTATGCTCAGACAAATTTCACAGACGTTAATGTAGCTATTTATAATATTTATCGTCATCTATGTAGTATCAGTGATTGCAGTTAAAGATTTGGTATTGCAATTAATCCTAATAAATGTCAGGCAATCGTAGTGGCAAGCACTCGTCGGTTTGTTACTTTATATTAAAGTACCAGGTCATGAAATATAGCAATTCCCTTCACCTTTAGTTCTCAAACTTTTTTCTCATAATCATCATCATCATTTCAACCGATGGACGTCTCATACATGCACCATGACACCTAGGTCAAAGAAAAAATATTTTGCCATACCGATGATTTCGGTTTGAACAAAAGAAGGAAAACTGCAAAATTAATACTCAGCTGTCTTTAATGCAATAAAAGCAACAGTTTGAATGAATTTTTCCTTATTTTTTTATGTATTATCCTTAAGTTTATATGAAGATTAGTTGATTTTCATTGCACCTGCACTTGCTGAGTTAGTGCGTATGATGCAATGCCTCTCTTCCTCATCTCTTCTTTTAAAAACTTTGTTTAATAGTTTTAATAGTTTCATATTATAATGCTTACAAAGAGATTGGTTTTCCCTTTAATTGATTACGTAGACATATTTTATACTAATGTTACTAATAAACTTCGTAGAAAATAAGATTGTTTTCAAAACAATTGCATTGGTTTTATCTTTAGCAACAGGTAAAGTATCCGCCTCTACGCAATCACAAGTCCTTTAGGACATAGTGTACGCTATTTAATTTTTTTACTAATCATTTGACTTGAAAACTTCAAAGGGAAATTTTTATGTCTAAACGTTAACGTTACTTTGAAAAATTTTACTAAAAAATTTACTTTTTTTAACTAATTAATTAAGTAATTAAAACATATGACATGAAGAATCTACTAATAAAATTTAAAGTGTGCAATTATTTAACTATAATACAATCACATACACATTATGGCCATGACCTTTTTTACAATTTATTAACATTTTTAGAAAGTTAGGTCTCAGCAAAACTCATTTTTAACGAACATTCTATACTTTTAATATTAAAAAAAACATATTATTTTTAAGTTAAACCAGTAAACTTTTGATCAAAGTTGTCTCGTTGGTATATGAGAAAAAGCAATCGCGAAGCATAATTTTACTACCAATATTACCCTTTAAATCGGAACACGGTAATGTTTGTGCACTCCTGTTCGGAAGTAAAAGTAGATGCTGCGGTGGTGCCTGCCTAGACGGTCTCCGGCAACAGAGATCTACCACCAATAGTGCAATATGTACAATCTTTTCCAAGCCTGTTAAAAATTACATTAATGTACATTTCTACGCTATATCGTTAAAAACATGTCACTAGAAAACTGCCCATAAACCGACACTAATATAAACAGACATATACATTGAAGTAATTCTTAATTAATGAGATAAATAGAAATCATCATATATATTTCTATAAATACTAAGCGAATTGTTTATACGGTGAAGTAAAGGCAGAAGAAAGAATTTCATTACGAAAATTCATTAATGTCACTTGTATGTACATTATGTTATTGAAGTATATGGATTATCTTAATAATACTACTGTCTTTGTAATTGCTTATAAACATATTAGGTTAGGGAAAAAGTTTCCTCGTATTTTTAAGAAAATTCAAAACATATTTTAATATAATTTATTTATATTTAACTAAAGTATGTAGGTACCATTTTATTGATAACTTTTTGCCATCTTGTAGGTAGGGACATGATCCCATTGGTATAGAAATTTTGGGACTTCTGATCAACATACTGATACTGCCTAAAGAATTCTGAAGAGACCGAAACAGGTGAAAATATGAAGGTGCAAGGTCAGGACTATACGGCGGATGCATTAACACCTCCTAGCCAAACTCTCTTAATATTTGCTGATTTGCTAAAGATGTGTGAGATCTAGCGTTATCATGATGAAAAACCATACCTCTTCTGTTGAATAATTCCGGCCGCTTTCTCTCAACTTCTTGCTTTAATCTCATCAGTTGTGCGCAGTAGAATTACGAATCGATGGTCCTGCCTGGTCGTAATAGCTCATAATGAATAGTGTCTTTCCAATCCCATCACACACACAGCATCACCTTGTTGCGAGTTAACCCGGGTTTCGCCACAGTCTGTGCCAGCTTGACCGGCCTTTGACCACGACCTTTTTCGCACGGTCTTGTCGTACGTGATCCACTTTTCATCACCAGTTATCAGCTTCTTCAAAAACGTTTCGGTTTCATTACGTGGTAATAAAAAATCACAAACGAGTACACGGTTCATTATTAGGTTTCTTTCAGTGAGCTCGTGTGGTACCCAAATATCGAGCTTTTTTTATGTACCCAGTTTTACTCTAACGAGCCGAAACTGTTTTGTAATCAGTTCTTCAGCTAACTACTGATATGCCGATCTTGCTCCATTTTTTCAAAAATGGTATCCATTTTATCTGTAATAGGGCGACCAGAGCGACGTACATCTTTGACATCAACATTTCCGGATTGAAAACGCTTAAACCAAATTTGTGCTACACAGTGCTCACAGACACTGCACTAGGTCCATAAACATCGTAAATTTTTTCTACTGCTCGCGTTGCATTTTTACCTTGTTTGTAGTAAAATTTTAAAATATATCTAATTTCTTCATTAGATTCTCTCTTAGAGATCTTGACAGTACGAAAAACAAATGAAAATCACATATTTTCCTAATATGAATTTGGAATTATGTTCTTTAAAATTTTTACTTTTAATGATACCAAAACCAGTCGGATACAAATAGTATAGCCAAAGAGGTTTTATTACAAGTTCATACATACATACTATAATGCGAAAAGACTTTTTCCCCGACCTAATATTATTGTAGATATCATACTTGTACACTATATGTTTAATTTTTAATCTTAATACTTTTATAATATATATATATATATATATATATATATGAAAAATACTGCAATTAATAATAACCCAAAAAAACCTATCACACATTATGAATTATTGTAAATAATTAAACGGAAAGAAATGTTAAGTTTCGTTAAAGAATCGCCCCTACGACGGGACGGACGTCAGTCAGGACTCGCTGGCGCTAGCCATCTGTTGGGGTCATTGACCGGAGCCGGTACACCCCATCTACAACCCTCTGAAAGTGTACGCCACGAATTTAATTTCCGCTGTAAAACAATCTGCGCACTTTGTTCCACTATTCGAAGCACCGCAAGGTACACTTTATACGTTCCTCGCAGCAAAGATATCTGTGAGAACATCAGTTTAAGCTGTGCCAACTACATTAGATTTTAATCACTTGTTTAGTTGAAACTAACATCCTAGGTTTTCCAACGTGTTCTTTACGATTTCTTAAATATATAAAAGTAATATGATATTATTTTCAGTTTTTTTTTTATTAAATCAACGTTGTTGGTTAAAGTTCGTTAAATATAAAATCGATAAAACTATTCAAATAGGTTATTAAACTAAATTTTATTCGGTTCTATAGGAGTTCAAAAATTATTCGTTACGTTCAGTTATTTGAAATCGTCTTGATTACCGTCGTTATCATGCAAGGTGGTTACAACAAAATAAAGGTTTAGTTGAAACAATATATTTTTCTTTAAATCAATGGCAGAGCACGCTGCCTTGTCTGGCCGGCCTTGATGAGCATTTACAATTGCATTTTGTACATATTTTCATTTACTATTTCATAAATAACATGAGAAATTTGTTCTACATTTATCTATATTCCACAAGTCTTCAATGAAGACAAGTATGTCAGTAACAAATTAAATTATTTATACAAAGTGTATATTTAGTTTAAAAAATTAATAACTCATTCAGTCGTTGCAAGTTCAAAGAAAGGAAATACCAGCTAGATATGTATATAATTATGAACCGACTGCGCGATTGGTATACACAGATATATAAATAGTTAACGACGTAATAATTAACAACATGCGTAGTAATTCATATCCAAAGCGTTCACCTCGCCGCGTTTCCACACATTGAAATATGACACATTTTGTCATGTCATATTCACGTACGTATTATCTACGATATAGGAATAGTCTCGGTGTTTATTTATATCTTTTATGCATTTGCAAATACTGTATAACAATAACACGATCACTCGCACCACACACCACACAATGATGTGGAGGTCTACTAACATTTCTAACATATAAACAATAAGTCTAAAATACATAATGTTGAAGGTTTCACTGGTGGTAGGTCTAGGTGGGTACCACCGCAGCGCCTGTTTCTGACATTAAACAGTACTGTGCAAACATTCAATGAGATTTAACATCTTGTCTTAGACGAGCCGAATGTGATGCAGTATATATCATCCTAACTAGCGCCACGTTGTTATGGGCAGACGCATCACTTATCATTAGGTGAACACGTCTCGCTCGTCTCGTCGCTTAATTAAATAATAAAAGTAAAAATTTGCACATTTCCAGTGTTAATAAGTATGCATCGCCTGGTTTATTGTTTTTTATAATATGATAATTATTGAGCTAGTTTTAATAATCGCTCTTAATTATTTGTCCATCTACATACAGGTTTGAGTTTGATATATTGGTAAGAAACTAACTTTATACTCTTTTATATCTCATACATAAGGAACATAAAATCTTTTTAAATAATATGAAGTAATAACAGGGTATTAATTAAAATTAATTAATTAATCACTATAATTATATGACGATCACTATAATTATATGACGATCACTATATTATGTACGACCACAATGTGTTACAATCGTAAAATACAATAACTTTTTTTTCCCACGGTATTGTACGAGAAATTAATGTTTTAAATATAAATATAGCACTTGCCCGCCAGTTTTGCTGGCCTTAATAAATAACTTGATTCGAAATTCAGACTTGAAATTTGTCAAAAATGTTTCCGCCCAGCGGCTACCCTTCGAGTTATTAACACCACTGCAACTCACTTTCGGAAAGGAATTTTTAAAATTCATTCTTAGCTGACCTCTAAATAGCGGAAGCAATATCTCTACTAACAAATTTTTAGTCTTTACGTTTAATAGTCTCAGAGATCTCGTGATAAATAAATCACTCTCTCTCTATATATGTATATATATGATGATATATATATTTATATTTATACATATACAGAATATAAAGAAGCAAGCAAAAATAAGGATAAAATATCAGTAGTACAAACAAAGCTGTTAACGGATTATCAACCGACTATCTCACACAAACGCCAATACAAACATGTTTTGGGAAAACGTTTGACGCGATTAATATTGCGAAATATGGGAAAAACTCTCAACAAATGATGTGAACGAGTGCGCGCGCCGCGGAGTTGGCCCGCTATCAGCCGCACTTATTACACGGTCGAATGAATTTCGGCTCTGTTCGCAAGATAACGCTGGGCGCCTCCTAAACGAGGCCTCATGCCGCGTCGTCGCCGAGCCGAGTACAATTACAAACAAACAACGCGGCGAGCGTTCCGGTGGACTTCTTATCTGTCGGATTACGCGATACAGTGAACAAACGTACACACAAATAGAGTTAAAATAAATAAATAAACTGCGATCCACTAGTGGCCCCACGCCGCTCGAGAGCAACGCCCGGGGAAGCTTTTCCCGATATCCGGCATGCTAACGGACTTTGCCGTCATAGGTATTTATACGCTCTTCCGCTCTTAACCATAACATAGACTGACTAGTTAATGAATGAAAAAGGAAAAATACTCCTACATACGTCCCTGTTGTTACTATTACATAAAAGTTATGTTTTAAATTAGTTAATGCAACATAAATCGAGGAATATCACCATACGGATTAACTAAGTTTTATAAAAAAAAATATAAAATAAATGTGATTTCAAACATTTAAAGGTTTTTGAATTTATGGAGAATAAAATCACCAATTCAACAAGGTCAGGCAATTTTCAAACGTTTTTGACGAATTGCAAATATGGGCAGCATAGAAAAACTATAGAACTAAATTAAGATTACTGTGTAATTTAATTTTGATTATCCCGAGAATTTTTTCAGGCAGCTAGAACGTATATAGAAAGGAGGAAAATTGGTACGTAAAACCACAAGAGCATCCGTCAAGTGTTATATATAACGGTAAAATAATACATCTGACAATTCATCAGCGTTCTTAGTAATACAATGAGCGATTAGTTTAAATATTATTTTTTACAAAATGTTCAAACTTGGCCTACTCTAACAGAGGTCATTTGCATTAAACACAAAGAGTGTTTTTTTTTGCAAATATATTTATAATCTAAAAATTATTCATAGTCAAGTGTAGATTTTATTCGGTGGATTATAGGTTTGCATTGATTAAAAGCCATAGTAATTAATTCAGGAGCAAAAATTAAAGCAAACAACACCTATTATTATATGTTTAATAGAAAATTAAACCCGCATTGATTTTGACGATTGTGTTTAATATACATGTATTTTGACCAAAATAATAAAATTAATCTAACACACACGAGTAGTACCTGAACTTCTAATTGACCAATATCCGGTTTTGGATAAAGCTAATAAGTTGTAATTTTGTATATTTAAATACTTTGTAGTTAATATATAGGGCTAACGCACAAATGTATTATAAAGCTTGTATTTTAACCAAAAGAGTTTCCAATTTGAAGAACACCTCATTTTCAATGATATGAGGGTGGTACAATTTAGCTCACAGATGTTTTGAAAAAACCAATAATATGCTAAAATATCTGATTAACATTATTTGTGTTTGAAATATAAATGTAGATGTGACATACCTCCCGGTGCGAGGTGATCGAGGCCGTGGGCGTGTGAGCGGGCGCTGGCCAGCAGCAGCGCGCACGCCGCGGCCAGCCAAACGCGCCACCCGCACCCTCGCATCACGCCGTACCGTCGCTCGCACGCCCGCACACCCCACGCATGGCCCGAGCTGCAAACACACAAAAACATATAAATTAATACATTCCTTTCGCAACCCGACTCATCGACTATGCGTAGAAACCCAAACATAACGTTTTTCCATAAGTTTTACATTACAGATTAATTTCAGAGATCCTATAAATATATAAATATGTTTAATCTTTACGAAGCGACGTGACGAGCGAGACGTTCATCTGATAAGTGATACGCCAATGCATATAAAATTGGGCCCAGTTAAGATAGTATAAAATGCACCACATTGTGCTCGCCGCCTTGAAACTTATAAGGATTACTCCAGTAATTTCCCTAGCTATAACGCTATTCGAACGGAACACTGTAAAGTTTCATCACTACTATTTTTCGGCAGAAAAAGCTGCAGCGGTGGCAACCTAGAACGATGTCGAGCAACAGAGACCTACCACTAGGAATAATACAGAAAATAAGTATTTGTTACTATTTGTAAATGTTTTAAAATGAAAACTAACTACCTAAAACTATCTATTTTTAAAAGGCACCCAACGTATTGGAAGAAGCTAGATCCACTAAATAATAACATATACACACTACCTAAAAATAGGTAAAAATAAACAGGAAAATTAAAGCGGTTTATCTCCTTGTTCGTGACTTTTAAGTAATAATACATATATAAAATGGTCAAAACGATTTAGATTTGTTTTCCAATAGAAATTAATTTATAGATCAATTAAAGACATAAAATTCACAACAATTTAAATATTTATTTGTTTTAATAAATATTTTTGGCACTCTTTTTTACAAAGCGACTCACAATTATAAATAACAGCGTACAAAATTCGCTACGTTTGACATGAAATCGTATTTAATACCACGCTTCACAATCGAAGTCAGGGTCGAAGAATTTTCTAAGAAACGAATTAACTATTGTAAGCAATATAAAGAAAATCAAAAAAGATGTATAATTTTTTTTACCGCAAAACAAAAAGAACATTCAAATTATATTCGTAAATGCAACGGATTGTTGTTGTAGTAGAGCGACTGAAGAATTCTTTATTCACTTGTACGCAATAAAAAGCTCTGAGATGGGTTAGCAATACATTTTCATCAACGAGACAATTGCAGCAGCATAGATTGAGAGGCACAGTCTGCCATTTGTCCTCAACGTGTAGTTTGGTTAAAGTAATTTTAATTCAAAGACGTCAAGTCCTGGACAGGCACTTACAGTAAAGCTTCTATTCTATTACCTGGGAAACAAATCGGTAAACTTTTTACGTGTGCTTGAAATAAATACAAAATTCAATATTACAAATAATATGGGTAAATGAAAAAATTATTATAAGAAATATTATAACTACCTTCCAGTAACTCGATATATGACTTTAAATTCCTTATCGATAATCTTTGTTTGACGTAGACAAATCGCAATGGCACAATGTTTCATTTAATTACTAACTACTACGCCACTACTGATAATCTTTATATATAATAAATCCGTACTTATTCCAGCCATGTTATATGATTAAATAGAAGTAGACAGTTTCTTCCTTTTACAATGAAAAAATTCTAAAAATTATTTTCTTAACACAAAACACTTAAAACAGACCATTATTCTTAAAAAGTAGATAAACTTTTACTTATGAATAATTATAAAGAAAAGTTCGCGGTGGAGACTTGTTGTCAAGTAGGTAGTGAAAAAACAAAAAAAAATGTATACTTCATATTAACAACCTACTTGCTGTTGGTCTCCAAATTAGGTCATTTAGTATTTTAACTATCACCTCCAATTTTGAACCAGTTTTTTTAAGTGAACAAACGGAATCGACACCGATGCGGGAATGAATACATAAAATAAAATAACACTTCCAGCTAATAATAAATATTTAATGTCCAGACAACTGTAAAGACGAGACTATATTCGAATAAACGTTTACTCAATAAAACATAGCAATAGCATTATTGTATGACAGCAAATATTAAAATGCTCAAAACAATGGACGTTTCATTGATGAATGACAGGCGGCAGAGGCCGCGGAATTACATGTAACAACAGCAATTAGCGTGGGAGCCACCGCGATTCCCACGACACCCGCCGTAGTAAAATATCGGTTAGGAAATACGTTCGTCAATTAAACATTATGGCTAGAAGATGTATATGCTACAGTTACAAATTACAACTGAGCAGTTTGTAGTTTATATGCGTAGCAGCGTTATAGAAATGGATAGAATAATTTCGTTTATGGTAATATTAAAAGTTAAAAGGAGAAATATTTTATAAATTGCGCGAGTAGTCGAACCATCTTTAAAACTATGTCTACGGCTGCGGTCGTCTAACCTTATGGACTAATAAATACATAATTAAAATCTAAAGGACCACTAATAGAATAGTCAAGTGTTAATAAACGTATTTATAAAAATTTGTAACCTAACAATACATAAAATCCACTTATATTAATAAACCATAACAAGATAAACAATGAAGATTCAATGCATGCTTAACGCGATGAATATATTCCAAAATTTTCAGTGAACCACCGAAATTTTCATGTAGGTCACCACTTTGGCGACCGGTGGTCTGATGTAGTTGACACGGTGTAGCACTTTTACCATCCTTCTCCTAATATCTACGAGTACATTAAGTTCACCGTATTTGCAAATAGGCGCGTCTTGTATTTTGTGTACGTAAGTAGCGTCATAGTGACGCTGGTAGTCGTCCGACTGACGTCTGACTATGTGAACTCCAGGTTTTGGTAACTTCAAAGACAATAATTCGCATTGTTTTCAGTAAAAGTTCAGAACAAACATATTTTGTCAAAACCTCGGACCGGTTCATATATCTTGCATAAAATAATGAAAATTAAAAAATTCATATACATAGTTATAGTTATATTATAACCTAGTAGAACATTATAGAGCCGTGCTTAGACGCAAGAGTCCACAATTATTGATATTATCATTAATATATAAATTCTGTAAATATCTGTTGGAAAGAAGCAGCATTACGCCGTAATCTTTATTGGTGATTGATTCATTTCACACTTTTGTGACATTTTTTTCATTTTAGTATGGGGCTAAAGTTTGACAATGCAAGTATTACATCTTTACGATAGTATTGTGATACGTAGAAAATATCAATTACGTATTTTATTATTCGAGCACAGGCAAATTTATATAGATTTTATTTATTTACAACAAGGGGATCTTTAGTGCTTATGGGCATTCTCTGCCATTGACACTAGGAAGTGGTTAGATTCTGCGATAGGTGAGGAGGAACATTTTTCATTTAAAACAACGCAAACTAAAAGTACACATACATACTTGTATCTATGATTTTGTATCACGAAAACGTAATGAATGCATAGAGCATAGAGGAGACTAGAACCGTCGAGTCGTATGTCCATACAAGCAATGTTCGTTAGTTCGTACACGACATCAAAGGAAGTAATGCGGTTTCGCGCGCTGTGGCTGTTGTTTACGCGGCATGGCGTGACGCTCTCGTCGAGGTTGTCGACCGGGTGCCGCACCGCACCACGCCGCCATATTTTTGGTAATAAATAATAGAACAGCGCAACGCAGCGCGATCGATCGTACGCCGGCCAATGCGGCGGCGCGCCTGCCTCCAAAACATTGCACCCCCAGGCCCATTGGGAGGCGAGCTCGGAACTTGCCATTGCCGCGCGCGTGCTATGTACGCTACAACCTCATTGCAGCTTAATGTAGCCTCCCGTTCGTCTGCCATGTTTTTCATTTTACGAACCTACTACACCAGCCAAGAACAATATTGCTACCCACTCCCGTTTGGTATTTTGCAGCACGGATTCACCACTCCATAAAATACTTTCCTTATACTACTAATTCTTTATAAGTAACCAAGTGATTTGTAAATTTTTATCGAATTACAAATCTATATGTAAAATTTAGTGAAAGTCACATTTTAAAGAAAATGAGAACAATGATCATGTAAAAAAGTAATTTCCGTTTTGTACTTCACTTCTCGCCACGGTTCCTAAACTTGGTTCAAAAGTCGATAAATACATTTTAATCCATAGTTTTCTATCTCGTAGCGACTCAAATATATCACGTAACACGGTTTCGCTCTAACATGTTAAGAGAATTGCAAATACTGTACAACACTAGTTCTACAGCAGCGGCGAAACTTCCGTCTTGTTATAGGAGGGATACCTGTACTTATTTTTGATTTTTGTTTTGCTACCTACGAAGAATGAATTATTAAACTAAAATTCATGTTAGTATTGAGATTACATGTTTAAAACATCAAAATTATCGCACCTACACGTCTTAAATTATGAAAATTTATGAACCGCAGTAATTAAATTGTGTCCTATGAACTTTGTGATTCACTTTACTCTCTTACACCAATCTGTATTTTTTTTTGCCAATGAAGTTACGACACGACCATGACGATATGTGATATGCCTGCCCACTACAGCGTGGAGTTAATTGGGATGGTGGTATTGCACCATGTGCTCGTCGCGTTATGATGTGAGATGTTAAGTCTCGTCCAACCGGAGCACAGCACCGTGTGTACACTACTATTTGGGAGCAGAAATAGACGTAGTAGTATCGATTAGATCGTTTCCGGCAAGATCTCACAGTCACCGTAGTCTCTCGGTGTTCTACGAACCGCATTACGAAGAGTGTACTCAGGAATTGCATGGTTTAACCTTGGCCTGGCCATTTACCTTCGGACGTATAGACCACATGGCAGACATATACCTTCGTTGTCGGTATTCCGCGCACTAGGACAAGGTGATTCGATTTGTCCTTCCTAATGTGAACAGGAGAAAAATTAAACGATCCGCCGGCGTGAGTGATTACATCAAGTTTTGACGTAGGCGCCATTAAGAGATGAGTGTATAGACTTCTCGTGGACTAATTCCTCTTTACTACCTACATTACATCTCCAGTTTCTATCAGGAGCGATCGTAATCAAACGCTAGTCTAAATAACATAATAAAACCGAGAGCAAACATCTAGAGACCTGCCACCAGCTATTTTAGTTTAGCATATTTCTAAATCGTACCGTAGGTTTGTAAGTATTTAAAGCGTGTAAATTACAGCAGAACCTCAAGAAACGTATTAACTAGGTCAAACACAACACATATCATAAAAAAAATCATAACTATAAAATATCCTACATACCTACTGTTATACATGGTAAGAAAAAATGAGTGTGAACAATTTCATACAAAGCTTTTTCAGTATTCTGAGGTAAAGCATTTACAAATTTTCAATCCATTGTTTATGAAACTCAGGTGTCTTTGAACGACACGTTCATCTGATAAATGATACGATTACTAACGATATAGAATATATACTGCACTACATTGTGCTGGTCGCCTTGAGACGAGATGTTAAGTCTCGTTACCCCGTAAATCCACTAGTTACAACGCCCTTCAAACCGATACACCGTTGATGTTTGCACATTACTGTTTGGCAGTGGAAACATGAGCTGCGGTGGTAGCTGCTTCTAGAATAGAGAGCTAGTCTTAAGCAACAGACATCTACCTACTACCTGTAAACTTTTTCTGTAATTGTTATTTATTGTAAAATATAATATTAGATGAGAAGAGTATCGTCGAAGTATAAAGATAACATTAAAGTATACTACCAAAGTGTTTTACACATAGTTTTGCGTGTACAAAAATTTAAGGCAACGTTAAATTATTCTCGATATGTTTACGCATTGTGACGGCCTTTTATTATTTTAATATTTATTTTAAATTCCATTTTTTCATCCCATTTTAATTTACGGCGGGTAAGATGAAAGATATAGCAGAGGTGCGAATCAGGTTTTGATTTTGTGAATTTTAGTAATATCCGGGTCACTTTTTTTTCGTTAAATGACATTATTTTTCATACGATTTAACTACCTATTTACCATATTTACCTATTTTGCATAATGTTAATACATACTATGATACATAACATACACAATGAACATATCCGACGTTACACTAATAGCTTGGTAGTAATTTTACCAAAATTGTTGTTCAATATATTTCTAAAAAAAAATACGTTTCAAATGTTAAACCGCAAACGAAAATTCTCAAAGGCGAGTTGATATTTGTGATTTGAGAGACGTAAATATTCTCTCTTTAGACTATATAGGACTACATAAACACAGTGAGTGTGAAATGAATAAAAAATCAAGTGATTATAAGAAATTTCTTAGCAATGTAATTGATGTAATAGGAACTATTTTAAATTGATATTTGTTAGCGAAAAGTAAGTGCTACAATAACTTTATTACTCTCATTACTAAATTTTAAAGTTATTTATTGAGTTTGAACGAAAATAGAAATCCCGAAGGGAGCAATGGTTGTCATATATGATTGGTAAATCTGAGGTTTTGAAACTATGCATCGAATTGCAAATTAATTCTAATTATGAGATTGAGTGTCTTATTACATCTCCGGTGTCATACTGAGAGATCTTACGAAACAACCACGACGACCTGCTATCTTACGTTCAGTCTAAAGATTAATCTAGTGCATTTGTGATGGTTGTATTTAGATTACAGCATTGCTTCACTGCAATAAATAATAAGCTGGAAAACAATTTATTAAATCAGTTTCACATAATTTCAAGGCAATACAAAATGCTAAATGTTGTTTTCGGTACACTGTTTTGATAAGACTTCAAGGTGTAAGTTTCTTTGTACGTTGTGCGTATATTCTTATCGCGCGCTTTGAGACGTTTACAATCTAAAAGAGGCGGTATGTACATTCATTCGTATTCGGTTAACAGCTCTTGTTAAATATTATTATTTAATTCTGATTTACTTTCAAAACGCACACAATCGAAACTGTCCTAGTCCCCAAGTAGCCTCCACGACGTAAAGATTTTTAATGTTTACGTCGTCGTCAGCTGTTTTGCAAGTGCAGTATGTTAATACAGGTTTTACATTAACAAGTCAAATTATCAAAACCAATTCTAAGTAATTAATCGAAAAAAATATATATATGTTAAGTTAGGACGAAACTGTAGGAATTTCGTTCGATTCCGTTCATGGTTGTATATTTATATTCCTAATAACACTTTATTGCGTATATAGTGCTTATTGGTTCTATTTTAAAATTTAAATGCCGAACAAAGAACATTATTGAATTTATCAATAATTCATCAAACTTTAATTGAGCCGAATGTTACTGAACCGGATATAATAGTGTTCTAACATAATTTACTCGTCTTAGCCATTCTCAAATTAATTTACAAATATTTGTTATCGTACAAATAAAGTTTTAAAAATATTACAGTAAAATAATAAAAAGTCAAACCTACTATTTTTTAAAAGCCAAACATGACAGTTATGGTCTACCACTTCTTTACGAGACTTTTTTTTTGTTTAACGTGGGGAAAACGCCTGCGTATACTCCTCCTCGGCCTCTTTCAGTCACGCGGGCAATGGATTCCCTCGAATCCGTCACACACAGGCTATGGGAGCTAAGAGAGAACTCTCTCAATTCTCTGCGGCGGATCCGATCTTAGTTCCGCCGCCACCCCTTATACGGCTGCGGAGGATAGGGAGAGCGGCGCATCGCAATACCGACACTCCTCTCCCTCCGCGCTTTCACCTCGGCTGCAAAGGGCAGTATAGAGCCACCTCTGCAGCCCACCGGCACGCATCTGAGGTGAGCTCGCGGAGCCTCGGAGCTCTAACCTGGAGCGGCCGCGTCGAGCCGGCCCTACACCTCGCACCGGCCGAGTTAGTTCCTCTTCGCTTCACCGCGGGTTACTAAGCCATGGCTACTGAGCCCCTTCGCCACGAAAAGGCGGCAACCTGTGGAGGGGTTCTTTGCGAGACCTATGTTAAGTAGTGGACTTTAATGAGCTGTAATAGTGATTATGACAAGAACTAGACATCATTTCTTTATGAAAAAGTATTACAGAAACAATCGCAGCTGAATATTTGTTTTTAAAAACGAATTGTCACTAAGTATGTTATTTTCGACGTAAATGTCTACTTCCTCACGGTCCTCACATCAAATACTACTGGCAACTTTAAGGTATACGTATATGCCGGAAACGATTTAAAAGTTAATAAAAGAAATATAATATAATAACATAATTATAGATGCCGAAATTCTCTATTTATAAGTCAAAAGTGTTAAATTTGTAATGTTTAGTAGTGTATATTTCGATTAAACAAACAGTTAAATTATGCAAGTATAATACTTCATATATTTAATACATTATTAATACTACGACTTTAATGCTGAAAGAGACGCATGCCAAACTATGTACAGCCATGCATTTGGATACATTATTCGCTGTGTCGCATCACTAGTGTTTGTGCCGCGAAAGCGAATGATGAATAAAAACATGGCTGACTTAAGAATATAAATTATTTATATCAGGGAATGTATTTTGAAGCTCCTTAAAAAAATTGCATTGTACCACCAATTGACTTCAAAAATAGAAAAAAAAAACTACGTCTATTTTTTTCTTTTCATGTGAGTAATATGTTTTCGTTAAATTATTGTGCTACTTACCTAAATATCACTAAAACTTGAAGATCGACATTTAAGTATGTTTTTGGAAAGTTACTTAGTTTAACAAATAATCGCTGGTTACATATTGTTTAAATAGCGTAAATTTAAATAACAACAAACTTTGACTTTTGACATCCAACTGACGGTTACAAAGAAATATCAATAAACAGTAATTATATTTCTAAATTTTTTAAGTAGCTGCTGTAATAGCCAATATCTTACGGCTTCATATAAAAAATATTACACAATTATAAAAAAACATATTTTTTTGTATTTCTTTCATTGATTGTTTATTTTCTGTTAATATTAAGTAATGTAATAAGTAAAAACTATTGCATTAATAAGCATAAACCGTACATACATTTTGCCCTTTCCAACCGAAGGTAAAAACAAAATAACAGAAAAAAATGTTCGTCTAACTATATAACGTATCGTTTATACTTTGTACCAACGATACGCAGAACGATGTTGTAACCAATACTGTAAACATAACAAATCCACAAATATTAAAAAAATATTTCGTAACACGTAATTTATATTAATTGTTTCTTAAATCATCAAAGCATTACATAATATCTGTTTGTACTTTTGGCGTCGTGTTTTCGAGGCGAGTCTAGTTCAGTACGACGGCGCCCCGCAGCTCCCACAAGAGCGCGTTACCGCCGTGTGGAAAAGGGCCAACCCGTTGTTTACACCACTGCACCACGTGGTGAGCGATTGATGCACGTAATCACGTGGTACACTTGAAATCACACCTGTATACTACGATGCTGATGTAAATACACTTCTGTCGTACCTTGCACTAATCCAGATTAACCTAGCCATAATCAGATCAAAAACGAATATGAAACGCTACCTGAGCTCGGCGCCCGCCGTGGTTGCCCCTTCCTTGCGTATCGCAATCGTTTATTTAAAACACTTGCAAGATTAAATATATACAAATTTATATAACCGTCACTGGCACAGATCACTTGTTGTTATATTTTAACAATAACAAACAACACCGTAGTGTAAACACCACGCGCGGTACGAAGCGAACAACATACAGACTAGTTACCGCGGACGACGCGCGCAAACGACTGATGGCGGAGGAGGAGGCGCGCGGGGCCGTGCCGTCGACCCAGTCGTGGAATGCGGCTCGCCCGTTCTCGCGTGCTTATTTTTTTGAACGGTCCGGTAGGGCGCGAGGAGGCGCGAATGCTGCAATAGACGGTTATGTCTTAGAGTCCTGGACTCTACTGAAGAGTCACACCGGTATCCTTCCTTTAAAAAACAATTTTGTTCCGAAACTGAATTGGTTGTTAAAAAAATACAAATCAAATCCCTTTACATAATAATGGTTCCAAAGTAATTAATGTTTAGTTTTTATATTTTGTGTTCATTTAAAGTTTTGGTTTGATTTTAAACTAACTTAATGTTATTTTTAATTTCTTTTTATTATTATTTTAGCTCGCGGATCTGGTATCCCGGAGTCCGATGAAGCCGTAATGGTTGTCAATAAAACTGCCGCGCAAACAGCACCATAAAAAAAAAGAAAAAAGTAATTAATTTTATAAAATATATGTATACTTTATGAAAAAATGTAATACAAATATTAATGCGCGTAAAGGGCGCCGCGTATTGAAGTTTAACTAAAATGAATTAATATAATGTGCTAATTTTCGTTTATCGGTAAACTAATAACGATATGACGAGTGCAAAATCATGTTTTACTACAATAATTATCTCTTATTAATTTGTCAAAAGTCGTATTTAACTATAAATAATAAAAACTTATTAATTGAAGACAGTCATCTTTTAATCTTGTGTCAACTTAAATCTATGTAGGGTATGTTTCTGTTTTTTTTTTTGTTAACAGGAAGTTATTAACGTTACTTAATCCTAGTTAGAGAGACTTGATGAAAATTATCTTGATTAAAACACGTAGATCAATAGATGCGTATACGCGCGTATTCCCAAGATTCCTTAAGAAGAGTCGATATTTGTTTTGGAGTCTAGTATCTTCTGTGCCGCTGTCCATCTCCATCGGTGTACATAAGCAAGTATAACAAAGACTCATAATATTATTTAAAGCTTAAATGACTGCCTCTTTGCAATCGGAGGTCTTTCAAGAACCACTGATATCTATTTTTAAAAAGCTCCTGGATCTACTATGCTGATTGTTTCTACTTAGTACTCCGTTGGCGCCGATATTTTTATTCTTATAGTGCTTTCTAGACAGACAAATACATCTTAACATTAGTCTTAAATCTCCCGATTCTCAGACGTCGTCGGCTGTCTGTTGCGTTTCTGGAATAAGTGGGTAATACGAAAAAACCTAAAAAAAGCAAATAATTAATGTTTTAATGTAGGGTTCGTTAATTTCCCATGTCATAAACAAAAATTTAACATTTTTGAATCATAATGGGCAACTAAATTATCAGTAAGTTAGTACTTTTGCTTATCAGGTCCGCCATTGTAAAACAACGTCGACGCAAGTAGCATTTATCAATGAAAACAACATTTTCCATTATCATTCATAAGTACTTTGTAATATAAAGTATAATACTCTGCACTACGTCCCTCCCTCCACACTTGTTGTTTACAAAGTAGTGACACAAATTTCGAAGAGTGTACTTGTTGGAATAACATTAAAGTTTAATTTCTTCTGTTACAATAATCGTATAAAAATATTATTTTCATCATCCTTATTATGAGACGGAAGTTGCACTGTTGAGCATAGGCCTTCAAGGATCTCGCTATCATACATATAAACATTACTAAAACCAGATAAAAAATGAAAGTCGTAATTTTTCTTATATGATTTGTTTCTATGTAATTATTGTTTTTGGTAGTGGTAGTGCAAATAAAAAAGCTGCTTTTGAATAGGAAGTTAAACAATAATATTTCTTTTTTTATGAAATAAAAAAATAAACGGAATATTTCAAATGTAAATAATTGCAATGTTATTATTATCATTCGAATAAAACAACAATTTAAAAGATTTGCAATGAATGAACAAAATATATTGTAAAGTTAATGAAAAGTAAGAAACATGTAAAACGTTTTTAAGTAATTAAGTTATAATAACATCCCGACCACGTGATTAAACATCCGGCACTTCGTCATGCACGCTTAGTCCCACGTTTATTTCTCAGAATTGAAAGACTTGCGATAAGGGCTTGCAAGTTTAAAGAGGTTATATTCAGCTAGCTTGCGCCTCCTATTGTTTTGTAAATCTAATACATAAACATTACAGGTAAATGATATAAAATTTAGAATATGTATTATATAAACTATCTTTATTGCCATGAGATAGTCCTCGTATTAGAAGTAACATCTTCAATATCACAATGCTTCTATCAATATTTATATTATTTCCGACGCTAACCGTATTGGTAATTTTACAGATTATTTGAGAACAGAACGCCATTCGATTATCTAATACCACTTTTCCTGGTGATAGTTCTCTGCTGCCGGACACCGTCTAGGTAGGTGCTACCGCAGCTCCTATTTCTGTTGTTTAACAGTAGTGTGTATAATTAATATGTGCCGCTTTGAATGCGGTTGTAGGTAGTAAAATTACTGAGGTAACGAAACTCAACAACTTATGTCTTAAGGCGATGAGCGTAAATTGGTGCTGTCTATATCATCTTAACTAGCGTCTCGTTGTTATGTGCAGATGTATCATTTACCATAAGGTGAACGTCTCGCTCGTTTCATTATCATCAACATTCACGTCAGCAAACGGATGATGACCACTTCCGCTGTAATATAGACTGCCTTTGGAAAGCGAAATAAATAACGTTACTTTCGATACCTACCTTGGTAATGCGGTAATTATGCGTGAGTTTGTGACATCTTCCCACCAACCCGCATTGGGCCAGCACAACGAAGGAAATGGCCCATATGCCCTCATATGAACCCTCACCACGCCTATGTTCTGTAGTGGAAGTCTACCGGCTGATGATGATGATTGCAACTATTTCTAAAAAAACAATCTACACTAATTATTTCTACTGTAGATAGTTTTTCATGAAATAGAGTTTAGACATTGCTTAGCAATTATAGCCAGAAAAAATTACTTCACTTGCACATTGTTAGTGAAGCTGTCCAGAATAGTTATTATTTTTAAGTATATTTTACGCACAATAAAACATAGCTCATTTAAATTAATTGCAATTACAAAGCATCAAGAACGTTAACTCAAGAATAAATGGAAAGGAAAGAAAATAAAGGTAAAAGTCAGGTACAGACAGATACGTTAGATCTGGGGTAAAAACGTGGGAGTAAGTACAAAATATAAATATAACAGAACAACGAAAGAAATAAGATAACATAAATAATACTTTTATTTTTCATATTGATAGTATATAATTAAACATATTTTTAACAATAATTCGAGTAACTATTAAATCATAATAATTCAATCTAAAAGGTGTTATTTAAAATTTTTGAGGAAAGAAAGTGTCGCTGCACGTGTAACATTAACTGTATAGCATTCATTACCTAATGGTGCTATAAAATTTATGGGTGCTTAGAAGCAGCAAAGTATAAGTTAAGATAACAAAAATGTTCATTAATTTTAAACCTTTGTAACATTCACATCTACCATTAACTCGTTATCGAAGATTATTT
The DNA here is from genome assembly GCA_029034505.1 of Ornithoptera priamus. Classification (NCBI taxonomy): domain Eukaryota; kingdom Metazoa; phylum Arthropoda; class Insecta; order Lepidoptera; family Papilionidae; genus Ornithoptera; species Ornithoptera priamus. The sequence continues at coordinate 712,324 of JARDWD010000627.1, read as the reverse complement.
GTCCACTGCTCAGTACATATACTGAGCCTCAATGAATACTCTAACAAAAAACGTGTTTACATAAGGCGCGTTAATTGCCTATTTACGAAGATATACTAAATAATTATTTTGCCATTAACGGTTTTTATTGAATCAAATTGGTGCTTAAGTTTTGCGCCGCGAACGCCGCGTGATGTAATTCGTCGTTAGCGGAGAGGCACGAGTGTCGCCACTTCGATGCTCAGTTGACCCCAATCGCCCCCAATCGAAGGACTAAATTGTTTATTCGGACACATTTACTATGTTATGATCACTGTATACTACCCTATCTACTAAGTATAACAACAATGCACACTTGTCATAATTTTTTCGATACTAAATAAAGTTAATAATGCCTACATTTTAAATTAACTCTTCAACAACTTGTATTAGAAAGTAATTTAACAAAGAGTCTAAAAAGAAAGCTTTTGATAGAAAAACACCCACAGAGCACACCGCTATGATTGGTGATTGGTGCAATTTACAAAGCACGAGCTTTTTTTGTCTATCGAGTAAAAACACTTCAGTCCGGCGACCGAGGTGGAAATTTACTGATGAAAAGACTCTAAAAGCATTTTACTTTATTAATCTTCTTGTGTGGAAAGTTACTTACTGTGTCCATTCAATAATCTTATAGCTAGCTTCAAAGTATTGTTTTAACCAATTTTCCTGGTGTCTGTTATGAAATAAAACCATAGTATTGTATCCAGAGCAAATTACTGATGGTTTGACTATTCGTAGGTCTCAGTTGCCGGAAACACTCTAGGTAGGTACCACCGCAGCGCCTCTCTCTGCCGCCAAACAGTAGTGTGCATACATTACTATGTTCCGGTTTGAAAGGCGCCTAAGCTAGTGTAATAACTACGGTAATGAGACTTATCCTGTGTATCAAGGAGACAGGCGAAATATGGTGCAGTATAAATCATCTTAACTAGCGCCACGTTGTTGTGAGCGATATCACTTACCATTACCATTAGGTGAACGACTCGCTCGTCTTTCTAGTTGAATTTAAAAAAAAACAGCTATGTCCTGTTTGCATTAAAAGCTTTGACACAGCTTTTCGCTCGATTTAGTGCTCCACATGGTTTTTCTTACCATTAGCTAAAACTTTGCATCTTTAACAAATGTCGGAACCAGGGCTTCGTATTACTTTACTAAACTTTTAATTGTAGTGTTAGTTGTTATATGTGTAAAGTTTGTTGCTTTACTGTATGTCGCTTATAATTTTAGCTTAATTATGCTTATTGCTTTCTCGCATAAGTAAATTGTGTATATTCTTGTAAGAAATAAGGATTCCTAAACCTCAAACTTCCCACATGAAGAATGAATAGATGAGCAGCAGAGATTTTACAAAACACACAAAACAATCTCTAATTCGTCTAGATTTGTATACTAAATTCATTAATTTAATAAAAATAAAAACAAAAACATAGATGTTTTGCTGTTGTTAGATAATATATTTAAGTGGCTAAAATGCAGGTCAGCAGCCGATCCACTTTTGATTGCTAATTGACCTGACCCAGGCCTACCTAAGTGACACGGGCGCGCTAACTGGCTGCAAGCCGTCATCTCCCCGCAGCCTGGCTGCGATGTGAAAATTATTGGCTTAATTAGGTGTATACCTACGCTGTTGCTCATAATAACGGCTGGGGCGTAGCAGTTTATTGTCTGGAACAATGTATCGTGTTTATAACTTCTCTTGTGCAAGTAATACATGGTCAGCGGAAATGGTTCTAATGAAATATTTATATTATACAATATTTATATTAATACTGACAGTCTTAACACTTTATAATGATAAGAATATTAAACAAATTAGCAATTTTAAATTTTTTAATTCTATAACAGTAATGTAGATCTAGATGGTTCCCGGCAACAAAGATCCAATCATCAATGATTTTTCTAATTAACTCGACTTAAGACATTATTTGCTTTGTTAAGAAATTTTAGTATCCTTTAACAATTATGTCTTAAGAAGATTAGTTCCTACACTGGAAGCAGCATTATTGAGTTATCTTCACAAATCATAGTAATAATAATCTATTACATATTTCTATTGTCTCTTGATTGTAACTTATAGATTCTGTTTTTTCTTGTTGATGTTATAAGTTAGGAGGAAGCTGGTCATTAATTGCTTGTTATAATAGCGGAAAGCAACTGCATTTTTATTGCAGGATATTACTTTGTTAGTCGATGTTGTTATTTTTTTTAAAGTTTCTGTTTGATGACGTAGCTCTTATATGAATATTTAATTTTCGATATTTGTATAATTTTAATGCAATGGTATTTTTGAGAGTTTCTGTATGGCAATATTACAATTTTAAATATTGATTTATCCAGCACTAATTAATGCAGGTAAATTTATATTAAATAATAAATATGGAAATAATTGTTAATAAATTTTTGGGGATATACCACAATTAAGAACAGTATAGACAGGGTAAATCGCTCGTGTTTGCGAAGTTTTCTCTTTTATATAAGAATCGGTAAATTAAAAACGTGAGTTTTTAATTATCAAATTTGCTAGCATGTGAAGCAAAAAACTTACAAGCACATGTAAAGAATTCTCTAGTGGTACTACATTGTTTTTTTTTATGGAAAAACGGTGATTAGTAATTACCGTCGCCCATGGACAGCCGCAATACTAGGGGAAACACAACAGCGTTGCCAACCTTCATATTTATATTTCTAAATGTATCCGATGTATAAATACAGAAATTATTTAAATATTTGTGAATTGCAACATGGGACGATTCGTATATAAAGCCGTGCCGTTAAATAATAGCAGTTTGCACGACTTGTTACATAAAAGAAATTATTATATCGAGCTTGTTTATTCACCTTTATAGGATTTTATTATCGCTGGTGCTGCACGCGAGGCACGTGCGAGGTACGTTGACATCATTGTTTATGGCTAGGCTCGGTGTTCACACTCCCACTCCGGCAACAACACAGTTGTGATTTTCAACAAATACTAGGTAACTACGTAGCTTTTTTTTTTATCTACAATGAGTTAGCACTTGATCTCAATTCCACATCATCGTCATTAGGTGCTCTTTTCAAACTGAAGTTTGGCGATCAGATTGAGAAAACCAATTCGATCCTCAGCTATTTCACGTTATATTAAGTGACAATAAAGTCGTGAATGGTAAAGCGTGCACGCGTAAAATACTCTCGACTCTTATATCTTGAACGCTAGAACACAGCTTTGCTATTATGGAGGCAGGTTTTGAATATGAAGATTCACAATCCAAATTTCAATATACGAACTTCCGAACCGAACCAGAGACTTTGTATTAAAAGGTAAGCACTTAACCACTACGTCACGGACGCAATTAAATCTACCACGTATGTGTACTATAATAATAAAAATTAAGGTGTACGGTACAATAAATTTAAACATCACTTAATTAACAGTTAATGCGCAGATGGTGTGCGTTAACTAGCAGACGGAACTATAGTTCATCAAAAGTATAGCAGCATAATCAGGTTTTATAAGGTTAGAAGTTTTTACATAAAATTTTTATGTTGCACCCCGTTATCGTAGAAAATAAAAAGATGGCACGTAGTTAATAAAAAGATATTGTAGTTTTTGTATAAGCTTTTTATTTATTTTATTATCACTTGCAAAATGTTATTAAATTGTAAAGTTTATTGGTTTTATCCATTTTAACTCACACCGGGGCCTTGATATATAAAAAGGAAGTGAAATAAAATGTTACATTATATTTAATTAAATTTATTTTTCCAATGGTACAGTGTTGCCATAGTACGAACGAGCAACTACTTGTTTTGAACAGCATATTTTTACAGAAGTGTACATCTACAGTTAAGCGCATTAGAGGAGAGTTATGGCAATGCATTTGGCACCAAAATGGAACGGCAATGTGATTCGACGATGCCGTCTTACCAGATTAATGGTGGATGCGCTTGGCGTATTCTTTTGTATCTCTTGCATTATTTATAATTAAATGTAGTAAGTATATCCTTGCATCATGGTTTTAAAATAATAGGTAAATAATATATAATATCAACTGGGGATATTGACATTCAAATAATGTAGATATGGTTCGTCAGAATTATAAACTTCTTTTAAGTTTTGTAAAACCAGCTTTTGAATTAAGCTCACCTGAAATAGAACATCACATGAACTGTTAAAATTTTTGTAAATGATGCTAAATATTTTCAAATTAGACGGTAGCAGTGTTTTCACTATTATGTACGTATAAAAATTTTATTCATATATAATTTAATGCTTAAAAAAACTTACTTGATCTGCCGGGCAATAGCCATCTTCCGAAGATCGAGCAATTGTAATTAACACTGGTGGAGGAAGACGTTTTAAAAATAGTTTTACAGTCTTCGTGACGTAGTTTTGAATTTCTTCCTCCGAACTTATATGATAAGGCAGGCCACCTTGGTCCCTTGTGCAACCTGCCGCGTACACCGCCCACCAGTCCGGCTTTTCGCCGAGGCGTTCAGCCTCCGCCGACACAATATCGACTAAATCAGAAACCTTAAAAATTAAAAAATTATACAGTAACGTATACAACTTCAGAAGAGATATCATTAATGTGCAACCAAATTTGTGACTGACCATTTCGAACGTATGGGTTTTCTCTCCTTCATAATTCCGTAACGAGTTATGTTTTTCCAAATACTGAAACATGTTTTGGAGTTCCTGTAATTGACGCTCTCGTATTTCGACAATTTTCTCCACTGCGTCGATATTGTCAGTTTTAGGGGGATCAAAATTAAACACAGGTGCCAAGCGATCGTATAGTTCGATATTTTCATATAAATTTAAAAATGGGTTTCCTGTACTGAAGAAATCTAAATCTATATCCAATACGTATGGTTGCGATATGTTAATGTCTTTTATGAGATTATTTAAATATTGTTCACCCAAATCAGTATTAGAAAGTTCAGCGACAGTTAATGTGAATTGTTTACAGTTGAGAAGTTTAGATGAGAACAGGCCATCAGAGAGATAATACGGCTCTTTGCTATCAACTCGAAGCAGTCCGGATGTTGGGTGGTCTCCCACTTTTATGTGGCGCGTGCCGTCTGTAAATTGCTTTGCCCAAGGCGGGCGCAGCCACACAATCCGGCCAATATGACCTGCCGCCGCCGCTGGTACTATCCAATTTTCTATTTGAAGCAAAGGTAATAGTTTTTTCCCTGCTCTTGCCTCTTTTCCGGTTAACTGACGATCTATAAGCATATCTGGATGCGCATCGAGATGCAACAACGTTGTTCCTTCAACTGGCAGCTTTTTCCCGCCAATTGCCGAATAAATAAATTGCAAAGCATCATTGTGTTCCTCGACCACGTAAATTGGTATCTTTTTAAATTGTTTTAATGTAATTTTTTTTTCACCTCTATCCGCACTCATTTTATTGTATGTGGAAACTATATTTTTTTCCAGTTTAACAATATGTTGTTATTAATAGTAAGTTAAATCTATTGCCAATAAAAATGTATTGTTTGCACAATGTTGTTGGACGATTTTAAAATACAAAATCTAAGAAACGTTTGCGATAGTCTCTTTCAGTTATGAAATGGCATTCCCTATCCAGTAAATTTATTCAACATATTTTTCGATGCAAAACTAAATATTATTGTCACATTATTTTTTGGTAACAGAAATAGTGGTACTCATTTGTTCTCAGAAAACCAAAAAGCTAAGAAAGTTTCTTCTCTAGTAAAAAGTAATATATTCTTTATAAAACGTAAACCGTACAAGAACTTAATATTAGTTCCTAAAAACAACAGTAGTAAAGAAATGAAGAATAAATTTACATCCACTAGTACGCGGTTTCCGGAACATTTATAAGGAATACAAAATTACAAGTCGCCATTTTCCGGGTGTACATGACAGGGCACAAATTACAACACAACGAATAGACAGTGACGAAGTAGAGAAACAACAATCTCGTTTCGAGCTTATATGTGTGCGTATATAATTAATTACGAGTAGTACGACGCAAAAGCGAACACGCACGCGGTTCTCCGAATCAATCAATATATAAAGATGAATACTTGTTTGTTACGAAAAATTTTGTAACAGGACATATTATCAACTTTATTAATTAAGCATAATATCTTGACCGAAAGATGAATAGAACAAGACAGAAAATTTATAACCTATAAAACAATGTCGTTACAAGTAAATGTCACCGCTACTAATGCAATATTTAACATTTCAATGCAGTGGAATTAGTATTCCGTTACATTACTTGTGTGGCGACTATTGCCAGTGCAAATGGTTGTCATACAGGTAAATTGTTTTACATGTCGATTTTCATGTTCTTCACCATAAGGCAAGTACTGGTTACTGATGTAATAATTAATGATCACGGATCATTTTGTCTCTTTACATTTAGAGTCTTGAAAACATATGTCAAAGAATAAATATATATCTTTTTAGAGGATTTCATATCTATGTTATCGATATTACATGAAACATTCTATACCACGTTCATATTTTTTTTAAATATTTGAATAACAAATAAGCTTTGAAACGTGATATACTTTTTATTTAAAGTTGTGGTAGAAATATATTTTTGCCGTATGTTGAATGTTATCAAAACGAAACTGATATTTCCTATTTCATTAGTGGTGGCTTGTTTCCGGATGGCGCGGTATGTAGCAGCGCGGTGCGCAGCGGCAGCGCGGGGCGCGAGAGGAGTGTTGTGACGGCTCCCGTGGTCGATACCGCGCGCCATTGACGTCACTACGCTACTACTCCCGCCCAAACACTCCCCGCGAGCCTCTGTCTCACCCCCATGACCTATTGCGTTGTTACACCCACCTGGGTCAAGGCGCGAAAATCGCGATGAGTCCGCCTATTTTATACTATAAAAGAGAAAAACATGTGACCGATCTTGTTCTTGCATTACTTAAAAATTACCATTTATTCGGAGAATTTTATCACTACGATTATTATTATATATTATTTTATTACTACTATAGATACATACAATCCGCATTTGGCCAGCGTGCTGGATAAACGGCCTTGACTCTCTCCTTGTGAGAAAAGGCCACGAGTCTCAACTTTAGGAATGTTAAATTAACACTTCTCATTTTAAACATCAAAAGTATATTTTTCTCATTTCAGACTTATAAGATTTACTAAGCAGTCATTGGTGAATAATGAATTCATCATATGCTGATTCATCCCAATTGTCGAACCTAACCTCTTATCATCCTTCTATCTTCAAATAATAATTAGATGTGATATAATTTTGAAATAACATTTTAACAAAGAAATTTATTTACTATTTGCAAATATTTTTATTGCATTTATTCTCATTCAGAATACTAGTATTAACAGTAAGTTCTACATATAATACTTTAATGTGTGGAGTAGGACTTGCGTTTAGCAATAAAGGTTGTGTTATTGCAAGATTCAAACCTAATTACATTATAAAACTGTTTATCTTCACTACTGTATACTTGATTATAAAATGTGACTAAGGAAAAGACTAGCATAAAAGCTGCAGGTTTTTGTTTGACAGTTACCGGCATATAGCACACCATACATAAAGAGTATGACAATTACTACTTCTGAGAAAGCACATGATAAGCAGTAGTGCAACTATGATGATAGGGATGACCATATCCAGCAAAAATGGTGCAGTGTTCTATATTAAAGACACCTTCAACTGTTAGCAGTGCAAATTATTTGATTTTTAATACTCAAAGTTAAATTTTGTTCAATAGGTTCTTTAAGAAGCAAGAATAGAAAACAATGTGCCAGGAAATTTAATTGAAGTAAAGGTGCATTAGTATATATAAGAAAGCACAATTGTTAAATTAGATATAATGGATATTCCAGTTGAAACAAAAGCATAGTAACAGTGGAAAAATCCATTAAGTTATTCTACTATCAAAAACAGGTTACAATAACTTAATCCCAGATCAACTGTGTGCTTACTAAATGTATTTATGTAAAAGGATAAAATTTTGATACAAAACATGATGATGTTAAGATTTGCTTTAAGGTAATGTTGTTTTTAGGTTTTTGTTAACAAAAGAAAAATCTAAATTTAAAATTATTACTACATACTGATTTGCTCTATAAATTCATTAATTTAAATTACTATTGTTAAAATATATTAAAAAGCTAATACTAAGGTTTGGTAAATAAAAAAAAAATTGGAATAACATAACCTTTAACTTTTAAGTAAGATTCTTCGTGTCTACTAATTTTGGTTCCAGCGTAGTCTAAATGTTATATTGTATAATTGCATAATACAAACAAATTTGAAGTTGGGAAGAGTATTTTCAAGATACAACATATATTGCCAATCAGACAGCAAATTCCCTGTGTTAACAATATAAAATTCCCTTCCACACTGTCCATTATTTTGTTTTGATTGCTGTGTACCATTCCATATCTAGTGTACTTACATACTAAGTCAATGAAATGAGACTTCATATTCTACCTCCACTGTCATGAAGACTAATACTAAGCAATGCATTCTTATAGGCAAAATGTATCACTTACCATCAAGTAAGAGTTCTTCACGCAGTGTTGCTGTACATTATAAAATTTATTAAACGGTGTTTTAATAATTAAATAAATTTTTTGAAGTTTTTTTAAAAAATAATAGGCGATAATCGCAGTTATCGTATATAAACATATAAGAACTGATGACTTCATAACTAGTGGGAAAAAGCTACAAAGAATGTAATTATAGCTTATAATTATAAGTTAAATATGTTTGATGTTTACATCTAGGGACAATATACGATAACCTCATAAATTCGTTTCACGTTCCTGCCATTCCATATAAATCACTGCAGGAATAGGTGCTACACTAAGTAAGTACATACATTTTAATAAAAGAATCTTATTCAGAAATTATTTTACGACTATATACTGCGATAATGTTTTGTTAGTTGTATTTTAACCTAAATACGATAAAAATTTAATGAACAACTACAAAATGTCGTTTTATGTTTTTAATCATGCTCAAATGTCATTCATTGTTCAGACTGTAGAGTTTAATTTTTCATTCGTTTGACAATAATCACAAAGTTTTGGCCGCAGTCTATGATCTGTTACTTATTCAAAAGAACATAGTTTTATTTATCTAAAAACGGTTATTGTAAAATACCGGCATTTCAAATACTTACAGAAACTTCGTAAAATTATTTTATTTCAAGTCTCTTCATTAGTAAATCTTAAAGTAAGGTAAGATATTATGGACCAACCAATAAGTTAGTTTGCGAGACCTTTTACTTAGAATATACATTACATAAGAACAAAAATATGTATTGCTTATTGATCTTTTTCAGTAGTGCAAATTATTATATTTCAGTTTTTATTAAGTAAAATATACTAGATTAATAATATATTATATTTAGATATAATAGTCCAGGATATTTTGGGTGTTAAAGTATGCTTCTTAAGAAATAAGATTTTTCTGTCAGTTTCTTACAAACAGAACAATAAAACGAATGGGAAATCTAAATAAATCTTTATTTAATATGTAATTTACACATGGAATATAAAAACTGGGTCCAAAATAAAATAACATGTTTGTGATTACTTATTAACCAAAATTCTATTTTTTGACAAAGATTCAGATTCAATCCTCTTTGTAAAAATAAAATAAGCCATGTGAAACACAATAATATCTAATATATTATAATCTAATGATATTAATGTTAAATGTTGTAGACTCCTTATTACACATAATTTTATGACAACTCATCTTTTTTTATAAATGCCGTTTCAAATACAAATTCTGTTTTAAAATACGCCATTTTTGAGACTTGCATTTGTAAAAAGGTTAGTTTTTTATTGTATGACAAGTGATACCTTAAAGTAAATGACAACCACAATGTTGTCAAAAAAAATCTTAACCTAAATAAAGATATTTTTCTAGTCGAAAACTCTTATTTTTTACTATTCTCATTTTTTTGTAGATTTGATCTACCCTCGTTCTTATAGAGTGGATACTTTAAATAAAATAAACAAGTTTAAAAAAAAATCTAATAGTGGGAACATGGCGGGGGCGATCGGGGATTAAACACCAATATTTTTAAAATACTTACCAATAGTGAACTAAAGATTTTTTGTACTTGTTCACCGATTAGAGTTAATATTGCGGCCGTAAAGAAACGCCGTTTTATCTTATGTTAGCAGTACGTTTACACGTTATAAGAGGTCACTAAAAATAAATGATTGAACATGAAATGTGACGAAGTCTAGCTTGTTGATGTCTATGTTATTGATCGTCGTTATTTATAGGCACCGTGTACTTTGGACTCGCGGACCGATCAGGGTCGCGGCACCCAACAATGTTTGTTACATGATGCGGCAGTTCTCATCACCTTCACGGATTTCGCCGAGCTGTAAAAAAAATAATTCGAATACATTAGATATATGGCATAGTTCGGTTGGTGAAAGGGTTTTTTCCGAATCCGCTTTGCTGTTAATTTCCTTCATATTTTAATTCTGGTGTTATAACAGTATTCTTGTGTCCTTGCCATTGATATGTTACCCACAGTATCTTGAACTGGTAAGCTTCATCATCTTCAACCATAATTTCATTTAATATGTATAATGGAAATCAAGGGTGACGTTATTGAAAATTGATTTATTATAAACCGTAAGACATTTACTGTCAAAATTCTTACAGGCATGGTGATCAGAAAACCTTATCAGTAGTAGTAACAATGTATTAAAGGTTTTTTTTATGTCAATGCCTAAATTTTATGTTTGATGTTTTTACCTGTTCACGGCGTGGGTACTTGTGCGCGAGCTCGCGGTGCCGCTGAGCGCTTGTGCTCACCTGCCGCCGTTGTCGCTCCGAAACCGCCACCTCCTGTAAAACATCCTGATCACATATAACATTCCTTGGAGGTTACGCTGATTAAGTTTTGTTCTGTTTCCATATAATCTTTTATAAGCAATTTATAAATAAAAAATATTTAAGTTAGTGTAAGATATTGAATCTTGTTTGATGAGACATCAAGATAGAGTTCAGTACCTCCTGGTCGGTATTGAAGAGTGTTGTTGTGAAGGTATCAGCGACAAACCACTTTTGCCCCTTCATGACTATGTCGCGAGGTGGGTCGTGTTCAGCGCCCACGTCTGCAGACCACACTGTTACCACAGCCCCGGGTTCGGCTTTCACTGTGCGGTGAAACTTGAACAATGTTTCCTGATCACCAGCCTTACGGATAATCTGGTATCCACCCAGACTTAGCTCCTGGAACAAAGGTTATAATTATAAATAACATTTAAATTTTATTATGTTAGTATTATAAGACATATTATTACCAAATTCGAAATTGAATATTAAGTGACTGATAATTTCCAAAATTTAAGGGTTTCATTAAATAGTACAAACCATTATCGATAAATGAACAAACCTTTTTGCCCTTGTTGCGAATCTTAACGAAGCTACCATCGGGACAGGCTTCACAAATCTCCAGGTCGCCCTTGGCGCTGGAGGTAACGCTGAAGTCTTGTAAGCTACGCTCTTCACTTTCATCAAGCAGAGTGCGCTTCCTGGCACGGAGTGGTGTTGCACGGCGCCCCGGAGTCGCTCGCCCACTAGCACTAGTAGCGCTAACAGATGCACGAGACTCGCGTCCCGGTGACTGAGAGGTTAGATTTAACCTGCAAGTTAATTATAAGGAATTATTTTTTTTTTATTTTTGTCGCATATTTATATTATGTACATGATGAATAGTCTCCACTGTGATGGTTAAGTATGGTAGTTTTTACTTAAATGTTTTGAGGGGTCGACTTGTTAGGTATTTTTTTGAAGAAAAACATCGAGGTCTAAACATAAACTAGTGTAATTTAAATAATGGATAAATTTAAACAAAGTGTGACAACAGTTATCAGTTGTCTTTGAATTATTTATTACTCTGATAAAGATGAATGTAATAATCTAAGGAACCCTTTACATTCGTTTTAATATACAGGATGATATCAGTTTACTAACCTGTCCTCCTCGCCTTCAATAAGCGCCCTGTAAGTAGCGATTTCGTGGTCAAGAGAGATCTTGATATCCATTAGCGTGGCATATTCACGCAATTGCGCGGCCATCTCATCGCGAAGGCGAGCCAACTCCTGCTCCAGGGAAGCCAAATCCTCGGCGTGACGCGCCCGCTCAGATTCTAACTGGCGCTCCAATTCTCTGCATCGATTCTAGACGACAATAGATCAAAACTAGTTTTACAAGTGCAACCAATAGCACTTCTACATTATATACAAATCAGTACTTTAATTTTAAGATTATATTATAAATACTAGATCATGAAAACAAGAAACTGAATGACCTGTTTAGATTAGCGGTTAAGCAGACTTCTTTATTCTTCAATATTCTTTAAGAGAAGAGTGAATAGGCTATTTTTACACTAGTGCGCTTGACCACCAAAGACAACACCGCTTACCATCAGGTAAGATCGTAGTCAAGTGCATTCTTTGGAAAGTCGGCTTTAACACGTTCCGTGGCAAGCCATTTTTGCCCGACTTGTCCTTCAGGCTATTTGATATTTTGAATGAAGATATTATATTATCACACAATATTTACAATTAAATAAACTTATGTTTTATTGTTGTATTGTATAATGTTTATTGTTGTGTCTATACTGCATATTGTTTAGGTGGAAATATAGTTTACAAAATTATATTCGTAATGGGATGTTTTCAGCGTATTGAATGAATATGACTGTGTGTATCACCGGTGGTACACGTGGCACGCAACCTGTATTTTGGATACTGTGGTGGTGATAAACAAGAATATTCTTCGTTGAATTACGCTTCATATTGCATGGTGTATGATGTTGCACCGGCTTATATTTTTTTTTATTAATTATGTGTCCCAAGTATTCTATTTTCGTTTTCTTCATTGTGTATAATATTTCAGAATTTTTCTTTACACATTTTGATTCTATTGTAATTTTAATTAAAACGTGTGCAAAAGGAAATTATTTTTGTCTTGAATTTCTAAAATAGTTTCTTTAAAAAACAGTATTGTGAATTATAAGAAACATGGAAAGTAAAATAGTCAAAAATACTAACACTCAACGCTGCATTCTTATTCTCCAGCTCGTTGAGAGTTGCGTTGAGGCTGTCGATCCGCGTGCGCATTGTGCGAAGTTCCTCCACGGCCACTGTAGCCGCGCTGCTGTTACGGTTAGCAGCAGCTTGCAGATTCTTCATCTAAAAAAACATTTAACAAAATAGTATGTGTTATGTAAACGAAAAATTATAAAGATCAAGGGTAGAGATTTCTGATAGCAATTTATTACAATTCCAGTTACAAATATTTATTTCATTCTCTTACCTTATTTTCATAGAGAGCTTCAATTTCATCACGATTGGCTTTAATGTTAGCTTCCTGTTGTTCACGTAACTCCTGCAGGCTTTGCTGCAACTTGGCCTCATATTGTTGAGCCAATCGTCCATCTAATATATATAAATATAATAAATTACATAGGAACGATTGAGAAAACTTTTTCATTGCAATATTTGCAGTAAAGTCATTAAAAATAATTTTATAGCAAATTAAAATTAATTAGGATTTGTAATTAAATGCACAATGTTATTTTTGTCTCCAGTCACATGAAACAATTTTTTTTATTTAATTAAAACGTAATAAAAACTTTATAAACTATTTATGAGGTATTTTAAATTAATTTATAAAATGTGATAATAGGCATGTATTCACTTTCTTTTAAGAATACCGAATTAGAATATCTATTCTCCACTTACCAATCTCAGAGATTTCAACTTGACGCCGTGTACGAGTCTCCTGCAGCTCCTGTTGGAACACCTGGTCCTTAAAGGAGAGCTCTTCGCGGAGACTCTGAACAGTGTTCTCCATGTCGATACGGCACAACATCTCTTCTTCAAGTGTCTTCCGTGTGTCATTGTACACTTTGCGTAGCTTCTCCAACTCTTTGGCCAAATCCTGTCAAAACAGTTATACTAAGATACAAATTCATATATAATATAACTAAAATTGTAAACTTATGACATAATTTTTAAAGTACATCTTTTAGTTTTAATTGTAAAAAAAAAGGACATGTGTAGAGTTATTATGACTAAGAAGCACTTTATAATAACGCACAACCTATTTTTAAAAAAAAACATACTTTGACCTGTAAGAAAATTCTATACGACACCTTACAATGGAAATTAAAACATGAAATATAATTGTTTCGGTCTCTGTTCTGTACATTGTTATAACATAATATGTCATATGTCATCATCATCAGCGGTTAGACGCCCACAGCTGGACTTATGCTTCCCCCAAATATATGATGTTTCAACAGCTAACCCTAGCTTCATCCTGAGCTTTCTTCTTATCCGCTAGCGCGGTGTTGTACTTGTTGCTCTCTTCGGTGTAGCGAGTTTCGTAATGACGAGCTAAATTCTCCGCCTGCTGACAGTCCTTGGTTTTCTTGTCCAATCTGAAACATTGATATCATAGTTATAAATACACGAAAAATTAGTAAAGGTTGCGTGACTTAATCCAAACGGCATTATTGTAAGCCGGATACATTGTTACAGAAATAACAACCTTATTTTTAAAATGCGCAAAGCTTAGGTGATTTTTGTGCTCGTCACGGCCAATAGCGACTTGAATTTATGTTAATGTTTGTGATCTGAGCCGTTCATTGCGCAACTACACGTCCAACGGAATGTTATTGTAAACAAATACGACGATTCGGCTTTAGCATCGTTTAACACCGAGGTTTTCCTGTTTTAGCAAAAAACAGTTTTCATTAATATCACACATGAACATTATGAATGTTTTATTCGAAAGTGATGAGATGAGCGAGATGTTCAACTGATGGTAAAGGATCCGCCTGGTCATAACGTATGTGATACTAGTTAGGATGTTACACCACATTGCTCTCGCGCCTTAGGACATGAAGTTAAGTCTCGATACCTTAGTAATTTCACTAGCTACAGCGCTCTTCAAAACCGGAACACAGTAATGTTTGCATAGCACTGTTTGGAGGCGGCATAAGAGGTGTGGTTGTACCTACCTTGACGGCTAACAACAAAAGAAAGCCACCACCAGTAAATGTATCGGTAATATGACAAACGAAATTTTTATTAAGGATATAAAATACACAACTTTATATTGCTAGATTGTTTAAATTGTTAAGTTTGAAGTGTAACGAGATCTATGTTAGAAACAATTTATTCATAATTAGACAATTTAATGACCTTCCACTCGATGAGCATCATTTATTTACGCGTTAAACAGATTAGAAACATATCATTCTTAACGATTAAATGATACTAATGAGGGCATTTAAAAAGTAAACTCCGAAAATAAACTAAGCATATTCCAAAAAAAAAATTGAAAACTAGGACAGAGCGTAGATTATGAATAGAACGTAGACGACCAACATCAGTCGTGAAAAATATAAAAATAATTTGGGACGGCTGGCGAACACGTTGAACGTTATTATACACTCCCGATCCTTCACTAAACTATCAACGGACTCGACAAGGACAACATTAGACATGTTGAAGAGTTACAATCATCATCACCAGCCAACACGTTCACTTCTAGATATAAGCCTAAGAAGGTTAATGTTTTGAACATTGTCCTCATTTAATTATAGCAGTATATGTAGGTATAATTTGGGTATGACACGTGGTTATAGAGTGAATTTTAATTAATACAAATAAGATACTGATATTGAGTTTATAAACATTAAAAAGAATTGTAATCCAGATAAGAAGTAACACCACGTCCAGCTGAAGGCAAAGACGACCTTGGCCAAATTTAAGTAGAGTGCGACAGTCGTAATAAAATATTGTACAAGTGATAACATTGTTTAAAATGTGAATAGTTTAAAGCATTTGCTAATTATAGTATATATACATTCATACCTTTTATATATATATATATATATATATATATATATATTTTATTTATTCTTAATGTAACACCTTAAGTTAATGATATACAGGGTAGATGTAATGACATTGAGGCATTTGCTGCCAGTCAACCCAGGAGAAGTTAATTTTGTATGTAGGTGTTAAAAATTAAAATAGATGAACAAAATATACACCATACTATAAACTGCATGTATCATCATCAGCCAATAGCCATCCACTGCTGGACATAGGCCTTCCCCAAAGTGCATATATACACATACACAAATATATATATATAAAATAGTGTGTAGTTATATAATGTTTATATATATATACACACACACTATTTTATAGGCGTGTGTATATAAGTCTATAATAAAATAAATTTGAAATTTAAATTACTACTGGTATTCTGTGATGAAGTTTTAATTTGTAATTTTTGAAAAAAAAAAATGAGGCTATAGTATTTTTTTTTAGAGTATGCCTGTTTGGTGCTTTCTTGATATCTACAGACAAAGCATTCTAGAAGAGAATAGACTGCACTGTTAATATATTAATAAATCAAAGAAATCAGATTTGTGTTGTGGGATATGAATCATTAGGACATTAGAACAGAAATATCGATCAGATGTTGAATAGAATTGAATGACACCTTCTATGTATGAAGGAGAACAAGCTTCATTCAAAATAGAATACAATAATAACAAAATTCTGAAGTTATGCCATTGACAGATACAAAGGTGATAGAAGGAAATGTGATTAAATTTACATAGACAAAAAATAAATCTAATGCAGTTATAAAGGCTAAGGTATATCAAGTAATGATAAAAGTTTCCGCATATCAGCAGTAGAAGTGTTGATTATATTATCATGGATAAAACTGCATTATGCATCTTACTCCATGTATTTCATTTATATTTACATATATTAATAATTTTAATGAAGACCAATTCACCCCTGTGAACACTTTTTTAAATTTTCAGAAAGCCCAATTAACTTTGCTCAATCCTACTCGTAAATCATTAGTTATCCAAGAGTAGGAGGTCTCTTAACTTTCAGTTTACGGACAGTGGCACAGATATTATGTAGTTCAATAACAATATTATTCAAAAGAATTAGATAAAATTAAATATATAATATAAAATATGTTTCAAAACTATGTAAGCAAAGCTAATTTGTTAAAGATGAAAATGGTACACAATATAAAGTACTATATAGTGTTTAACGAACACCTATTAAATACGAAATTCTGTGTCTGAAAATTATTATTTTTTAATTACAACAAGAACATTAAAAAGAAATTATTTTTCAATTAAAAGTTAATTTGTAATATGTCAATACAAAGACAAAATACAACCTAAACATTAATACTCCCCAACAGTTAGCGACTTCTTTAAATATTAATTTGATAAAATTATATATACTATACATAATAAATAATAATAAACAAATTGTTAAAACAGTACAGGAAGAATCAGTACATGGTAGCTGTTAAATTTATATAATTTAGATAAAATAAATTTATATGCGCACCAATGCTAACTTTTAGATAAGTGTCATTTATTACGTTTCATTATTTTCACAACAGTAATTTTTTTTATAATTTTGTCACAGATAGCAACAAAAAATGCAGTTACACAGTTTTTTGAAATGATTTATTGTATGATATTTAGGCACTGATTTTTTAGATATAAAAAAGAGTAATTGAAAATAATGCTGCAGTATTTTTTGGTTCAAACTAGAAATGAAAAAAGAAATCCTTTATCAATATATCTCCTTTGTATGTTTTTTTTAATGTAAATACTGATAATTTTATTTTGATAAGGTGAGATTTATAAACATATAAACAGTTCCTTTATGTGTACATGTTTCTTGTTATTATTAGTCTTAAAAAACAAATTATTCAACAATAAATATAATGTAAACTTTAATTGAAAATTTAAAGTATTCTGTGACTGAGTACTATCAAATATTCAATCACTTAGAGAGAATTTACATATTTTTTTATTATTTCATTTACTCTTAATTTCTCATCATTGCCATAGAAAAAAGAGAAAAATTGAATGAATATGCACTTGATTTGGATAACCATCTGTTGAAGTGAAAAATATTAACAACTCTACAATCATATGTATAATTTACACATAACATAAATATATCTGTTGAATTTAAAAACTCAGATAATTAAAATTAAAAAAGTCAAACTGTTATTAAATACTTATGTTTATGGTTAAAAATAAAACTAAAAAAGTTAAATAATTATAAAAGAACAAGAACTGTGGTTACCTTGACATAAATATAGTATGAATATATTTTTACTGTCTCCATTTCATTACTTTAAACTTTTTAGCAAACACATCCTTCTCTTTTTTGATAAAGTTAGAAGTAGTAATAATAAAAATATGTTTTTTACATATTAACAATCATAACTAAATTTATGTATTATAGTGGTAAATTAATTATTTTATTAGATATTTCTTCAATCCAAGATAAGATAATTTAATACTGAAAGAGAAATTGACATAGTTCTTTGTTTACTAATAAAACAAAATGTGAATGTAAACATAGTGGTTAACTTGTTTTTTGTGTGGCATTTGTAAATAAAGATAGTAAAACTAAATTAGTAATCGAATAACATTAGAAAATAATTTTGGTGTGTTAAATCGAGCTATGATGTCACTCTCGTAAAAGGCGAGGTCGCGCATACTCGTCACCGCTCCCGCGCTGTAAACGCCGTCGATGACGTAAACCTTATGCTAAGGTTAGCCGGAAGAAATTTTTTCCACAAGCGCCCGAACTTTATATTTTATTATTGCTAATGAAATATGAATGTGGACAAATAAATGAAATAACCTCATAATCCCTAAATGAAATAAATAATATACATACCGTTTCTTTAAATCATCATTTTCTTCGTACAATCTTTTCAGATCTATTTCTAGCTTAGCCTTTTCACGGGAGGTGTCATCTAATAACTTTCTAGCATCTTGAAGTTCATGTTCGTACATTCCCTTGATGTTAGATACCTCACGTGTGACGACCTCCTGTGTTGTTTGTATCTCCCGACGCAAACCTGAATTTTCGCTTTCCAGTTGACGAACTTTATCGATGTATGCCGCAAGGCGATCGTTGAGATTTTGAAGAGCATCTTTTTCTTGCATACGACTGTGTCTCGTAGGGCTTAGAGGGCTGTTGGGACGCCCGGCTGAACTAGAAGGGCGGCTACCAACAGGAGTGCTGGATTGCGGTGGGCTTTGCACAGAGGACACAACACTTATGTTTGAGGACGATGTTACAGTTTTTTTTGTTTTAGATGACATTGTGAAATATTCTTTAAGTCACAACAAATAAGCACAAATATCAGTTCTATCTGGAATCGCTATCTAATACAAGCGTTGGATTCCAAGATCTCTCGAAACCAATCTAACCAACCCAAACGACAGTAGGGACGCAAGCGTGATCACGTGATTATGAGTCACAAAAAATGTAGCCATATGTAATATTTAGTGAAATTTTGACATAAATGAATGCTAATAACAAAATTTTCTAATATACATTACAAAATTGTTACTAATACATATTTAGTTTTTCTATTCTTAAATTAAATTTTAAATGTCGATTGAAGAATCAAATTAAATATTCAGTATTCACATCGTGTGAAAAAATAACTAGCGCATCACTAGTTATTTTTGTTTTGACAGCGATTGAGAATGAATGGAAAGGGAAGTTTGCGAACATTATTTAACATTACAGAAGAGTTAGGTGAGCAGATCAGTGATTTTATGATTTTTAAGAGATTGTTTTATTGAGGGATAAAAAATAATAATACGAAACTACGGAATAAACATTTTGTGCAGTGTAATTGTGTTTAGGAATGACATGGTACCTTAAATTTATTGGTGATAATGCATTTTTCTGTACCCGATGTGCAGCAATTTCGTGATGATAATGGAATCACTTACACGGTAAATAACTTCCTTCTATTAATCATATTGATAAAGATGTTTGGTTCACCCAAGAGCTTGCTTTTAGTTACGAAGTCAATCGCAAATTATTTTTAAGAAATTAGGTATTAGGTGTTAATAATTTTGTTTTATATTATTTTAAGGGATATAATATTTACATCGATGGATTTTTTCATTGTACTGCACGGTACAAACAGTTGCTCAGTCTTCATGAACAGCTTCAAGCACAAAATTCTTACTTGAAATTACCTCAATTTCCACCCAAAAAACTGTTTCTCACAAGTTCCCAAATTGAAGAAAGGAGGATACTATTGGAGAAATATATACAATTGGGTAAACGCCTTAACGTTATAACATTATTAAATACATTTTATGTTAAGTTTACTTTTAACTTCATTTCATCAAGGGTTCTCTTACATAGTTTGTCTGTTTCAGTTGGGCAAAATCCTGTCTTAGCATATTCTGACACTCTCACTACATTCCTATTTTCTGCTCAACAAGAGACCCATTCTGTACAAGTACATGAAGTTGATATAGAAATTTCACTGATGAATGGTTATAGAATACCATTGTCTGTATCATCTACTGATTCTTCTGGTGCTGTGTTAGATATAGCATGTAATTATATAAATTTACCTAAAGACTTTGTGAAGTATTTTTCAATATACCTTTTCAATTGGAGTTGTGCTAAAGATGGGCAGCCAAGTTTGAAAAAATTAGAAGAATATGAATCTCCTTACATATCCCAGAAATATGTTAGACCTGATGATAAAATAGTGCTACGTAAAAGGTAAAACATTTTTGTCACTTGATGTTTTAATAATAGTTTTCTGTGAAACAGTCAGTATAATAATGATTCATAACTTATTGATATGTTTTAGCTACTGGGATCCATGTTATGACATTGAAGTTATGTCTGATAGAGTTTCATTAGATTTATTGTATTTACAAACAATAGAGGATATTGATTTAGGATGGATTTCTATAAATTCACAAACCAAGGAAATTTTAAACTCTCATGAAGCAAGAAAAGAAAAGAAACAGGTAGACATTGATTAATTTATTATTATTTTATTCAATATCTAAAATTAATAATCTATCCTTTATTTTGCAATAATTATGTATTAACCATAAGAGATATAGATATAACCAATGTTCAACTCATAAATGTAATTACGTAATACATACTAAATTACTTAAGAAAAATATAGCCCAACCTTTGCCAGTGAGTGTAATGTCTTATGATAATAATGTATTACCATTGTAATAGAGACAACTAATATCCTATTACTCTTAAAGAATTGCTTTGTATGTGTTAAAATAACTTACCATGTATAACTGCCTCAATGGCCCAAGGGCTAACCATTCGGTTTGTAATGCAGATTACTGTGTTTTAAACTCATGTGAATTTTAGAAATGAGAAATAAATAATTGAGTGCAACTGGTCTAAACAGTTGTTGTAGTGTTTGTTTCGCCACTGGAAATAGTTTAATTAACATGTGTAATTAACACAGTTAATAAATTTTTTGTTTAATAAATATGTTAACTAGCATTCTGGACATGGTATTTTTGTAAAATTTGATTCATTATGACATGCTACTGTAAAAATTTTATGACTGATTATAGATACACTACTGGCAGTTATCAAACAGTAATGCATTTTTTAGTAAGCTATTAATATAAATCATTTGTAATTTTGTTGAAATAAATTTCATGCAGGTATAAATGAGCTTTATAACAAAAATATAATTTTTATTTTAAAACTTTCTCTCCCCTATGTTAAGACTACGAATAATTACAGCGCAAAGGTTTTAAGTGGGTACTTAGCCATCGAGGGTTGAAAAACACGAGTCGACTAGATGCAAGTTCACTGACTCTTCTAGGATTGTTTTTAAAGTTATATCGCAGACGAGATTTTTTTTTATTTGTAGGCATAAATGTTATATAGCGATTTGTATTTAAAATATTTGCAGTATGAGTAATAACTCATAAGTGGGGTGTATCAAAATATATCTTTTTATTCTATAGAATAGAGAAATTTTAGTTGCATCACAATTTATTACAAAACAATGTTACGAGTTGCGGTAAAACAAGTTTTAATGTTGTATTAATTGTTTCGATTAACGAAATAGATATCTATCATATATATATTAACGGTGCTGTTCTCAGCCCGCTGGTTAATTTTGGTTATATGACGAAATATCAATACGTTCTAAAAACGTTGAATGAACGACTAAGAGTATGAATTAATACACCACTCAAATATGTTATCAGTATTTAGAAGTGGCTCGCAGTTCACGCTACTACGGACGGGTACCGGCGGGCGAGGCTGTAATGGATGGACATCACCTAACAGAAGGTGTGGTAGGAGAAGCGACAAGTGGACCTTGCCGGGTTCGCGTCTCGCTGGCTTCGAAAGAACTCACACTGACCAGCGTGGTGCAACCGTCGCGGGAGCAGAGGTACAAAGTTACCAGGATGAGGTGTTGGAGGATAACGACGTTGCATACCGTGAGTATTAATAACCAAGTTTTTAAATTATTTGTTTTGTTCGCTTTGAGTTGGAGAGACAGTATTTTGTTAACTTTACTATAAAATCGACGATCTCTGCGATCAGCACTGTCACACGGCAGCAGAGGGCTGAGCGGACTGTATGTCAGACACGGTGAAGTCAGATAGCCATTCGGAAATAAGAGCGTAATCGAAAGTCTTCATGAAGAAAGAAAGAGGAGAAGTTCTGTTGAAAAGGGACTACTCGTTGCAACTATATAAAATATTTTACAAACATGATTGACGTTCAATTTGGATTCAGAGAGGGTGGCAATCAGTTTTTATTTTATTTATTCGATCTATCGTTAAGACTAGTAAGACATTCACCTGATGGTAAATGCCCGCCCCTAATAATGGGGCGTCAGTTTGGATGATACACACAGCACCACATTATGATATCACAATGAGACATAAGACCTCAACTATCGTTACTGCTGCAATTTCGCAAACTACAGCGCCATTCAAACCGGAATGGAATGATATTTGTATAGTGCTTTTTGAATGTAGAAATAGGAGCGTCGATGGTATCTACCAATAAGGTTTCCGAGAACAGAGACCAACATTAATAAAAGTAATATATATATATATATATATATATATATAATAGTAATAAATCGATTTTATAATAAATTAAGACCTGTGCCTAAACGTTAACACAGTTGTTATTATTCTCCTGGAGATATGATTATATCTTATACTTAACAGTATCATCATCATCATCGTCGTCGGCCCATAGATGTCCACTGCTGGACATAACAGTATAATCTTGTATTATTATAACAAAACATTGTAGATAGGAAAGGTCGGCACGGAACCTTAGGTAACCAACCGAATGTAATTAACGAGTTATTGTATAAGTCACAAGAATAACTACTGCCCTTTAACTACAATTATTCTCTGTTCTTTGACTTTTAGGACGATAGAGTTGTTCATCACTTGCTGGTGATGAAGCAATCATTTTATTACCGTAGACGGACATATTGCGTTGTCATCGTTGTGAATAATTTAAATGTTTTCTTGTGTCATAAGTGTGTAATATCTATTTTTCCGAATCGACGTAATCGATGCTTAATATAACTATGAATCGTTTTTTTTGCTGTAACGTTAGACATTTATCCTTCAAGGAAAGGTTAGTGCGCGGGTCAGGTTTTAGGCCACGGACTAATGGTCTGCGAGTCGTGCCTGATGTCGATCAAATCAGTTTCAGTATTAAACATAATCGGATAATAGGTTGGGTGAGGATTAATAATTTTTCGCGTACCAATTCCGATTATAAGTGAGGTATACATTATAGCCCGGTTTTAATTTTTTTTTCTTTCATGTTTTTATATTTTTCGACTCGTTATTCAACGATCCACTTGAAGGTAATAACAATGGCCCGTACTACATCTTACCGATCATTCGTACACAAGTGGTTTGAGTAGTCTCTTTCCGGTACTTTTCATTTTGCGGTCCATGAACTCTTTTTGCCGATAAATATGATTTAAGCAAAGTATTTAGTGTTGGTATGTATTAATTATTAAATAATGACCAGTTTAATGTGTTCACTGGTGCAATAACAACTTTCTATGATTTGAACTTAAATTTTTTAATACTGGGTGTTAGGAGATCGCTTCCGAAAACGCAGACAGACGATAGTACTCATGACACCTTTGATGATGGGACGGAAAAGAAATCGGTCCTGATTAAAAAAACATCTTATTTTTAAAAAATATTATTGGCCCGGGCGTTCGTTGATCGGAGCATCAGCTGTTTTTGATTTTGTTTATTGCTGGTTTTTTTTTTAGTAAAGTAATGTATTTTTTTATAAAACTTCATTTAGCTGTACTAACATGATGAAGCGTAAATAATGCTAATAAAACGTTTTAAAAAATATGATTTTTTTTAAATCAGGATTGCTATTTTTTCCGTCCCATCCTCGAAGGTGTCATTAGTACTATCGTCTGTCTTCGTTTTCGGAAGCGGTCTTCTAACACCCAGTATACATTGTTTGAACTGATTTTTGCACCATCTTAAAATTAATAAAAAGACGCCTGATTATTACTGATACCCCCGCCCGTAAATGCTATTTAGGATGATATACACTGCATCAGATTGTGCCCATCGCCTTGAGTCATTATTTATCAAATATATTTAATTTCTATGACATAATACTATTTCCATTTATCGTATCGTAAATTTTACCAACTAATGTATATAATTTTTTTTATTTATCGAAACGTGAGAGACAAGCACAGAATTTCACCTGATGGTAAGTAGTAAGATGGTGGTGGTGGATAACGTGGACACCAGTTAGATGACATATACTGTACTGCATTATGCTAGCCGTATTAAAACATAACATTTTAATTCTACTTACACCAGTTATTTCACTAGTTACAACGCCTTTCGAATCGGAACACAATATTGCATAATACTGTTTGGAGCTGCAGTGGTCTTCATATATTCAATATATGTTTATATATCTTCTTTTACAGATTGAAAAGTCCCACGCAAACGGTCACGGATCTCTACTAGAAGACTCCAACAAGCATTACGAGCTCTCCTTTGAATATCTCATTAGTAAAGACAACTTGGAGTGGATAACACTTAAAACTGAGCACGCCATATTCATAAGCGTTTGTCTGCAGGTACGTTTTGTTTTCTATACGATCTCGTCCTTTTTTTTTTCTAAAGTGTGTTCGATCTGGAGTAAGTCTATAATATTTTTTATTTACAAATAGACTGACCGTTGACAATTTGGTATGATCCTTCTTCTTCTTCTTTGTCGTAACCTCATGACTGAGGGACGTGACTATGGTGCGTTGCCCTGGCGACCATTTCTTTCTAGTTTTTTTTTTTAAACCCCAGCTGGCGCCGGGCGTCAACCGGGTGGTCCGACAAACTCATTCGATTGTCTGACATAACACCATAGTTTTCTTGGGAAAAATAGTTGCGGTAGTGTCCCCATCCTTTCCCCACCAGTCTTTTAAAGGGAATTTAATCCTCTCGGCCACTGTAACCGTCTGGCAGAGCCAGAATCGGGTTATCACATCCGCCGCTCGATATCTCGGCGTTGAGGTATGATCCTAACAAGCACTAATAGGGTAAAGGCTATTAGTCTAAAATAGCCTGGATCACACAAGTAGACTGCTAGAATACGGTAGTAGTGTTTTGGTGGCAGATGTACAAAATAGCGGTGGTGGTAGGAAGGCAAGCGAGTTCGATAAAGATTACCACAAATTAAATCACCATATGTTAGCGTTCCTGTTTTAAGAGCTTGTAAGTCATACGCTTGTTCATAACAACGCGGCGCCAGTTAGAATCATATACTCACCACCTTACTGTGCTCGTCGCCGTGAAACTACAATGTTAATCTCCTTACCGCTGCAATCTTATTAGCTACAAACGCCCTTCAAATTGGAACAGTATCATTTGCACAGTACTTTGGGGGCGGAAATTGGAGCTGAAATCGGTGCTTTCACTGATCTTTGACTAAAGAACTAAAGCGTGTAATGTAGGTTATTTTTTGACAAAATATACAGTTCAGCTTAAAATTACGATTAAATAACAATAATAATATCTTTTTTTCATTTATTTATTTCTAATTTTCCTTGATATTATTTTTCAAGGTATTTCCTTATCCTATTATTTACAACGTTGACTTGCAAAATATCACTATTAATTTATATTCAATTTTTTAAATATTTTTTTTTTTACATTATCTATACTTACGCTATCTAACTATCTAATATACACAGAAATAAACAATATTATTGTGTAGATATGGATAAAGTAACATTTATTTGTACTTATTTCTATTGTTTACTATTTTAAATATTTTTATACAATAATTTATAAACCTATTTCTGACTAATTTATTTTTTATCATCTCGAATAGACTGGCTGCATCTATTTTTAAGCCTGTCTCCTGCTGAAAGTCGTACCTTAGGCATCTATGCATAGGACACTCCTTCAGCAAATGAGAAACCGTTTCCTCCACGGCGTCATTACATTTGTGTGACGGGGTCTCCCGACACTTGAAACGGTTCAAGTATTGGGAGAATCCGCGTAGCCAGTGAATATCTGGCTTAACTGTCCAGTTGGCCGGACCTTCCTTATTATCTGTTATGTTATTGCTGCGTTCGGGAAAAATAACTTATTAATGGACGCGGTGCTGCCCTCCATCTCGCAACTGAGGCATCTCGAAGCAAACGTTTGACATAAGATACCAGGTACTGGTCATGATCTGGCTTCCTTCTGCTGTTAAGAGCAGCCTGCTTGGCTAATTCATCAGCACGCTCATTACTAGGAACCCCCGCGTGAGCTTTGACCCATAACAAACATTCGTCTTAGTAGGCCAGTAAAGCAAGCGGGGAACTAATAATATATTAGGTCCGTACATATGAAATTGATGTTTTGTACGGGAGGAATATAAGGTCAATTTTTTTTTGTAAAACATATTTCATTAATCAAAGTATGCACCGTAGTTATCTATGCACTTTCGCCATCTCATAGGTAGTTCATTGATCCCTTTACTAAAAAAACAATGAGGGCGAGAATCAAAGTCTTTGAAGGCGATTATGGACTGCCGTATCGGAGTTTAATTTTTTTCTTTGTAAGAAGTTGTTGAAGTCCCGGGAAAAATGGTAATCTGTTGGAGCAAGGTCCGGGAAGTATAATGGATGTCACAGACATTCCAATTGTACGAATAGCTCATCTAACGTACTGGTTGTTTGTTGTGCGGTGTGTGGTCTGGCGTTGTTGTGAAGCAGCGGTGACCTAGAGCGATTAAACAATCTCGGGTGTGTAGCAGCTAGTTCTTCCTCCATGGTTTGCAGAGTCTGACAATAGATATCTGCCGTAATCATTTGGCCAGATTTCAGAAAGCTGTAGTGAACGACACCAGCGGTCCACCGGTAGTCAACCAAATATTCACAAGTAACTTTTTCTGAGTAAATTTTCGTTTAGGGCAGGATTTGGCTGGATATCTAGGGTTTATCCATTGCGACGAGCACTTCCGATTATTGTACAGTATCCACTTTTCATCACAAGTAATGATTCGATTTAAGATCCCTTCATTATTGTGTCGGTTGAATAAAGTAACACAGCAGCCGACGCGTGTTTGCAAGTTCGGTTCACTCAATTCTTGAGGTACCCATCATTCAAGTTTTTTTACTTTCCCGGTTTGCTTAAGTGAATTAATACAGTTTTTACACTTACCTCGAAGCCTGCAGCTATCTCTAAAGTGCTTTGTGATGGATCCGCTTCCATAATAGCCTTTAATTCTTCATTTTCCACTTTTGTCTCCGGCCATCCACGGGGTTGGTTCTGAAGATCGAAATTTCCAGAACGAAAACGTTGAAACAAAAAACGTACGGTGCTTTCTTTTACGACACCAGGGCCGTACACATCATTAATCCTTCGAGCTGTTTCTGCAGCACTGGTGCCATGGTAGAACTCGTACTCGTAAATATAGCGATATTTCCTGTTTTCCATAATGCGGTAATAAGCGACGCCAAAGAAAAAAATGATGAGGAAAAAACGAATGAATGATTGTTTCCAAAACTCAAATGTAGCAGCTAAATGAATTTAAAAATTTGAATTTGGAATTCTTAACTAAAGAGGAGATATTTCAGATCAAAGTGGTCAGTACGACAAAATGCTCATTTCATATGTAAGGATCTTAATATATATTATATACGAACAGAACGTCTGCCGTGTTCAACTAGTTTATTTAATTTTATTTATAAGCAAATACGTCAATGTATTATCATTATGGCCGGAGATAAGTAAATGCATCATACGAACGCCCACGCGGGTGTCTATTACTTCGTTACCTAAAATCTGTTAAATTAGAAATGATGTTAAAAAAATATTTTGTTTCCACGGCTTCATAATCCAATAATTGGTGAGTTTTTTTATAGGATTTACGCTCAAGTTATTTTCATTTGTAATTACTTTATATAACATCGAAACTACATTTGTAAGTCTTGCTTTAAACACTCCACACCTTTAATTTGTATTTTCAAAGGTATTTTTAGATAAACCTTTAAGTAGGATTTTCTTTCCTTAGATATAGTTTATTGAAGGCTTCTGCGATTTTCGCTGTTATAATGTAATCTTCTTTTTAAATTGCCGGTGATTAGTTAAACCAGCGGCCACCAAACTTTTGGACCTCACGGCCCCGTAAATCCAAAATTAAAATCTCCCAGAACTCTGTTAGAACTTTTAATATTAAATATATTTATTGCAAACATGTTATTTAAGAACTTTAAGCTTTTATGTATTTTTATGAATTGAATTAGGTTGAATATTAAAACAAACTGATGAATAACAATATTCCACATTATTCTGCGGACCAGTGAATCTTTTATCTCGACCACCACTTTGGCGATCGCTGAAATAACCGTCACCTGTGTATGCGGACTTAAAACTAATTTAGAGAGTTATAAAAATAGCCGAGAGAAACAAATATTAAACCAGTAAATATCAAGTGTATAAATATTTATAACATTAGATCAAGTTGTAAATCGATCGTAAGTTTGTATTGATGCGGCCAATCTAGAAAAATACTGAAGTAAACTAATAAGACTTTTAATGATTTAGTCTATAGTGGACGAGCTGATGCGTCAGAAAGGCGGCACCGGGCCAGCATCTCCACGATGTAAGCGCGGTGGACTCACATATCTCCGTCGGGACGGATCCAGCCAACTTATCACATCGTCCTCATCCAGCGACACTTTAAGCTCTATCGTAAGTTTAACCACTGACGCAAAAAGAAAGTCACTCTCGTATATCTGCTTATCTTTTAGTCAGATCATAGCTGATAAACCTGAGGATCGATTTTTGTATGATTAATTTTTTTTTGTTTTGTTTTGTTACTGTTCTTATGTATAGTTCATAAAGCTCAAAGGTTAGCTACTTCTGATAACATGTTTCACTTCTGTAGAAATATTTAATAACTTTTATAGAATATTATAATTATTTACTGCGTATTACGTGAACGTAGAGGCACTACAAGTAATTTGTTCTAACATCAGTATTACGCTGAAAACCTTTAAATGCTAGGTGTGCCTGTTGATAGCACAGTATTCGTACAAGTTGCTGTTGCTTTATCGTCACCACAAAAGCCCGATGCCAGTAGACATCTTATAAGTGAAAATTTACTAGCTCGTAATGATCATAATATTTTTAATACATACGTAATGTTTGAAAACAACTCCGCCTGATATTAAGTCTGCATCCTAGTTACAGTCTATACAATCATCTTCAGTTACAGTTCGTACCTTGTGGAGAAACATCATATTATCAGCAATATGATATCCTATATTTACACTTGTTGTGTACTTTAAAGTTTTTGCTATGTAAATTAACTTATATTATGTCTTGATATGTAAATAATAATAATTTTCCGTTTATATTCAGAATGGTGATTCCATCACATCTGGTAGTTCGCGGGAAATATTTTCCGTTCAGAAACTAACTGAGAAGTTTGCGTCGGTCGCGTTCAAGAGCGGCAAGGATTGTGTTGAGAATAACGCATTTGAAGCCATAGGTGACGAGGAGTTGTAAAATATTCTCAATAAGATTATATTGTTGCTCTTAAAAAAATCTTGTGTATGGAAGATGTAAAAAATCGGTTAAATTTGTACAGTTTCGTATCTATATTGTAAATAATTTACATCTTTTATGGCTATGAAACATCTTTTAATGATAAGGCGTTTGATTAAGGGGCATCACTCTAAAATTAGCCCGTTCAATCTTCTCTTAAGGATTCCCACGTCAGTTGGTTGATTTCTATCCTATTGCCATCCAATTGCCATTACGTTTTGTCATTACTAAATTCTAAAAAATGTTATTGTTATAAATGTCCATGATGAAAATTTAATTTATGTATAAATTGATTAAATATTATAACTCCTTTGTGTAAAATTTTACCATTCGTTATGGTATTTTTATTCAACCGTGAAGATAGAATAGAGTATTGTTCAGTAAAGATTTTTTTATTTAACATATATATATATACATATCTTTGGGACTAATTATTTCATTAGGTAGGTTAGCGTGAGACAATATCTCACACTTTTATCAATTACCTTTTTCATATATTAAAGGTGTACCAAAAAGGTACAAATGTGAAATTTTTATGAGATTTGCTTGATAAATTATTAAATAAGTTGATTTTAGATATAACGTTTTTATGCTAAAAAGGACGACGACAATTTGTGCAGTGTCTACCATCCTCCTGCGAGGGTTACTACTAAGCACATGGTGAACTTTTCGTGTCGTCGCTTGGAATAAAAAATTGTTTATTTCATTACACTCATTTAAATCAATTGCTCCGTATATATGCTTAATACACATATCAATAAAATTTTAATGGGACAAGTTTGTCGAATATAAACTATTAATAAATCTCATAATACCTATCAATTTTATGAAAAAAAGCTTCTGATTTTATAATATAAAAGACTGTATCTTGTAGACTGCCATGCACTGATAGATAAAAAAAACCTCTCGAATCTTGAAAACTTGAGTCACTTTAGGTAAGTTTTTATCTGTGTCTATAAAATAACTAATACTATGAATTCTTTATAAATTCAAATACAATGTACTGTTTACTTGTATGTCATTTCGAAAACTTTTATGTACTATCGATATCTTTATATCTGGTTTGATAATTGTTTAAGGTTATATTTAGAATGCTTTATACGCAACGTTCGTGGTCATTTTTGAGTGATTGTACCGGTCGCCATTACCACAATAAAATCCGTTCCATCAAGAAAGTTTATTTATCTGCAACGATATAAATAGCATCAATTGTTTAAAATATTCTTTTAACTTAACGGGCATTGCCGATCCATTTTGCGGATGGCCTTCCACCAGTGCTTCTAACGAGACGACGATCCCACTCAAGAACTGTTATCCTGTTGTAACTGTTATAAAGCCTTTGCACTCGTTAGGTGTTACTCTGCTCACTCACCATGTGGTTAGATGCCAATACTTAAAAGTGTTTATAAAGATTAAAAGGTATATAAACAGGTGAAAATAAGAAAAATTAAACATTAATTTGATAATGTACTGAAATAATGAATACTGAATAGTACTTAATGCTTCGCGCGAAACAAGCTCTGAGTGCAAAGAGTTAAAATAAATTTGATTTTTTTTACATTAATATCTTTAGTATCAAAATACCTTCACGAGCAAATATGAATTCACCATCATGAGAGTCTGTTATTGTCAACTAGTGAACACGGGCCTCGTCGATATCCCTCGAGAACGGTCCGATCCCTGCGATCTTCATCAGTTTACCTTTATCGTCAACGTAACCGATGAAAGTCTACAATTGGAGATAGGACTCTTAATGTATTCCACAAAATCCAGTAGCACGTGGCGATTCTTCGGTAGTCGATATATGCTTTCATATATCTTGAACAATTATCTATCCACATTTTTATTAGTTAATAATGTGTAAGAATAAATGTACCTTATGTATAGTTAGGTTAAGTGTAGTTACAATAATTTACATATATCTAAAATTACTCCCTTTATTAAGGTTAAAAATATTCTTATCTTTAATCAAATGTGAAAATTTAAATCTATTAAGAAAGTTTGTTTCTATGTTATTGTTAAATAGCATTTAATCTCGATTGAATTTTATTATTTACTAATTTAGTTTTAAAACCACAATGAATTTATTGTATTTTTTTAATAATAATTTTATAAAGATTACTTTGCTTTCTGCTTACTTTAATCATCATGTTGATGTTAATCCGTGTTTCAGACCATTCATTGGTATGGGTTGTGTGTAATTAACAAGAGAAAGTAAATGTGGTAAGTGTAACACATACAACATGACATTGGATAGAGACATTATAATTTTTTTAAGAGAAGGCCTTTTAGGGAGGTAAGATATGGTTGTAAATTCTACCCACTGAAACCCCGGGATCGGAGTACAAGGTCCCCAGGAACTCCTGCAGAATGTATTAGTCTCTCTATATATTACAGATAAGATTGTCCCTAAGATAAGGATGTTGTTTAGAGAGATGCAGTTTTATTTATTATATTAATTTCATGGGACCAGCCATGGCTTATTTATGAAGTAAAGTGAATTTTTGTCGAATAATAATGTTAATTGCCCTTTGTCCATATCATAATATATATATATATATATATATCCCAATGTGTATGTTTTGACTATGAAAGGCCTTTACAATTTATAGGTGTAAAGTAATTATTACTTACTAATTAAGACTATCTACTAAATAAAAGAAGTATTTTGTCTTAACTATGTATGTAACGTTATTATTATTATTATGAAACAAAGTTTACAATTGTTTTATATTTTTTTTAACTGATCATCATATACCTTCAGTAAACCTTCTAATATACATAAAGTTATGTAAATGATACACAATACATTAATTATTTTATGTGCCAATTTTTACATATACATATTTAAAAGATAAAATAAAGTTTTATGTGCCAATTTTTTTGGAAAATTTTAGAGAGATTATTTTAAACTTTGTAAAATTAAATGTTGGGGAAATAAAAATTAACTCACTGTATTTGAATTTATTTATAAAAATTCGCCTTTTAAATAAATGAATTGTATGTTTGATTCCGAATTCACTATAATAACAATTATTATTTTAAAAATACTTTATTTATTAACAATGAATGGGAATGACTTCCAATAAAGATCTGTCCAGTTTATTTACACTTCACCTAAAATAAAAACTACATCCTATTACAGACATTGTCTTATTTTAGCAAGTAAAGAATGGGATAATTTCTGAAAAAACATTTTGTCTCAGAGTTCTGTTAGAAACGCAATCTGGTGTCTAGCAAGTTTATAGACCATTTTATTTACAATAAAGGGAACATTGTTAGCTTCATGGTTATGTCATATCAAATGGAAATCGACACAGAATCAACTGCTTTAATAGAATTTTTAATGCTATAATCTTAAAAAGTTAGACAATCATTGTGATGTCTTTTAAAATTGCAGGCAATCGTGTTATCGCTAGTATAATTACTGGGGTAGCAAGACTCGACATATTACGTCTCAGGCGATGAGCGCAAGGTGAAGTATATTTTATACAGTATATATTATCCTAAGTAGCACTACGTTATGGGCAGGCCTTATGATCAGGTAAAAGTCCGGCTCATCTCTTAATTAAATAAAAAAATTGTGGTGCAACATTTATTCGTTGTATAGGAGCTGTTAAGGCTATCAGTATATACTATAGTTCTTGCAATTCACGATTAGCGGCCGGTGCTTGCACGTGGAGAAGACGTATCTGTATATGCGCACGCGGTTGCATTTATGGTTAGCAAACAAGGTCTTTAAAATATTTATATTTTTTGTGTTATGATTGATTTATTTTAGGGAAATAATTATGAAAAATCAATCAATCAATCAATGTATTAATAGATTAATCTTAATTATTCTTCTAAAAACTATCACTATCTTCGAAATGGCTGCTACTACTGGATTCACCTACATTAATAACAAATTCAAAGTACTTTATGTATTCATTTTCAACTTTTCTATATGCTTGCAAGTGTTAGACCAGGTTGTATGATTAATGTTGTTCAACTCGTGTTGTATTAAATTTTCTACTACAGTCATATTTTGATAAATATTTTTCGAGTGGATTTCGTCTTTCAAAATATCCCACATACTCCCGCTCGCGTTTTGCTCGGGTTGATATGGGGGCAACCTTAATATTTCAAAGCCCTTACGACCGCACTATTTCATCGATATTGAATGTTGTAAAACGTTCTTTATTATTTTTTATTAAATTATACAGTCTATTTTGCGCGAAGATTCATCAAACTAGATAACATTTTTGCAAGGAAAAGTTTACTGCTAGGAAAGTTTACTGCAAGGAAAGTTTACTGCAAGGAAAAGTTTACTGCAAGGACAAGTTTACTGCAAGGAAAAGTTTACTGCAAGGAAAATCTTATTGCAAGGAAAATCTTACTGCAAGGAAAAGTTTACTGCTAGGAAAAGTTTACTGCAAGGAAAATTTTACTGCAAGGAAAAGTTTACTGCTAAGAAAAGTTTACTGCGAGGTAAATTGTACTACAAGGAAAAGTTTACTGCAAGGAAAAGTTTACTGCTAGGAAAAGTTTACTGCCAGGAAGTTTACTGCCAGGAAAAGTTTACTGCGAGGAAAATTTTACTGCAAGGAAAAGTTTCCTGCATGGAAAATCTTACTGCAAGGAAAAGTTTACTGCGAGGAAAAGTTTACTGCAAGGAAAAGTTTACTGCAAGGAAAAGTTTACTGCAAGGAAAAGTTTACTGCAAGGAAAAGTTTACTGCAAGGAAAAGTTTACTGCAAGGAAAAGTTTACTGCAAGGAAAAGTTTACTGCAAGGAAAAGTTTACTGCCAGGAAAAGTTTACTGCAAGGAAAAGTTTACTGCAAGGAAAAGTTTACTGCGAGGAAAAGTTTACTGCGAGGAAAAGTTTACTGCGAGGAAAAGTTTACTGCGAGGAAAAGTTTACTGCGAGGAAAAGTTTACTGCAAGGAAAAGTCTACTGCAAGGAAAAGTTTACTGCAAGGAAAAGTTTACTGCGAGGAAAAGTTTACTGCGAGGAAAAGTTTACTGCGAGGAAAAGTTTACTGCGAGGAAAAGTTTACTGCGAGGAAAAGTTTACTGCGAGGAAAAGTTTACTGCAAGGAAAAGTTTACTGCGAGGAAAAGTTTACTGCAAGGAAAAGTTTACTGCGAGGAAAAGTTTACTGCAAGGAAAAGTTTACTGCGAGGAAAAGTTTACTGCGAGGAAAAGTTTACTGCGAGGAAAAGTTTACTGCGAGGAAAAGTTTACTGCGAGGAAAAGTTTACTGCAAGGAAAAGTTTACTGCGAGGAAAAGTTTACTGCAAGGAAAAGTTTACTGCGAGGAAAAGTTTACTGCGAGGAAAAGTTTACTGCAAGGAAAAGTTTACTGCGAGGAAAAGTTTACTGCAAGGAAAAGTTTACTGCGAGGAAAAGTTTACTGCGAGGAAAAGTTTACTGCAAGGAAAAGTTTACTGCGAGGAAAAGTTTACTGCAAGGAAAAGTTTACTGCGAGGAAAAGTTTACTGCAAGGAAAAGTTTACTGCAAGGAAAAGTTTACTGCGAGGAAAAGTTTACTGCGAGGAAAAGTTTACTGCAAGGAAAAGTTTACTGCGAGGAAAAGTTTACTGCAAGGAAAAGTTTACTGCGAGGAAAAGTTTACTGCAAGGAAAAGTTTACTGCAAGGAAAAGTTTACTGCAAGGAAAAGTTTACTGCAAGGAAAAGTTTACTGCGAGGAAAATTTTATTGCAAGGAAAAGTTTACTGCAAGGAAAAGTTTACAGCAAGGAAAAGTTTACTGCCAGGAAAAGTTTACTGGAAGAAAAAGTTTACTGCAAGGAAAAGTTTACTGCTAGGAATCGTTTACTGCAAGGATAAGTTTACTGCATAGAAAAATTTACTGCAAGGAAAAGTTAACTACAAGAAAAGTTTACTGCAAGGAAAGTCTGCTACAATAAAAAGTCTACTGCAAGGAAAAATCTTTTGCTAGGAAAAGTCTAATGCAAGGAAAAAGTTTACTGCAAGGAAGCCTTCTGCAAGTAAAAGTCTACTGAAAAGAAATGTTTACTGTAAAGAAGTCTATTGTAAGGAAAGTCTACTGCAAGGAAAAGTATGCTGGAAGGCAATGTCTGCTGCAAGGAAAAGTTTGCTGCAAGGAAAAGTCTGCTGCAAGGAAAAGTCTGCTGCAAGGAAAAGTCTACTGCAAAGAAAAGTCTACTGTACTCCTGTAAAAGTTTTCATAGAACATTATACAGAATAGTGTGAATAGTCACTATCTTTTTTTATTCAATTTGGTGATAAGAGAGTCATTTACCGGATGGTAAGTAATATGCCTACCAATAACAATTTGGTGCTAATTAGGATGATAAACATTACACCACATTGCCCTTGTGACCTGAGACAAATGTCTTGTTACCCCAATAATTATTATAGCTACAGCATCCTTTAAACAAGAACACATTAATGTTTGCACATCACTGTCTGGCAGAAGTAGGTGCTGCACTAGCCCTACCTATACAATCTGCAACAGGGCACTACCACCAGTAATCAATATTGACCTTATATCATACAATGTTTTATTCTTTGCACTATTTCAAAATGAATTCCCTCTTTCTGTAGAGTTTGCCCCAAATAAGAATTTTACATTTACTTACAGCATTAAAACAGATTTAGTTTTGTGAAAGTTTGGATTTATCTTATGCTTTAAAGCCAGTTTAAATAATATAATTTTGAAATGTTTTAAAAGATATTTATTACTCCATAATTTATTTCTTATATATTTATCAACATATTTCTAATATTTATCAGTATTATTAAATGTCTGTAATCAGTATTAAAATAAAAGTTGCATACATAATAATAGCTAATAGGTATTTATTAAATAAATGTAACTATTTCACAAATAAATTTTATTCAGTAGTTCTTTTCCCATTGTTCTCTTTCTTCCCTCTCCTTTATAACTTGTTTTACTAGAGGGGTAAGATAAAGCTTGTCGTCTTCATATTTAGTCCATTCTTCCTTAGGTAAAACAATCTTTTGAACAGAGAGCTGAATAGCACGAACAATTCGGAAATTACGTTCGTCGACTACATGGTCAGGTAAACGACGCAGAGCTTCTTGCACGTCGTCATCTTCATAAAGACAGTCGTCACGAAGGAGACCTTCAAAAATTTTATAATGATTACTAATATAGAAATAGATAAATATTAGACTGTCATGGACTTAAACTTACCATATTTATTGAAGCCAGATAGATTATACGCCCATTTCTTCAGGCCACCTGAAAGTAATAATTTAAATGGTGGATTACATAATAATAATGCGGCACAAAATTGTACAGATATTTTTTTACAAAAGGTATATGCTATGGATTATATACTTACTGCGAACCACTGCAGTAGTTCTAAAGGCCATATTAATGCACTACAATGTTTAAAGTGATAACTAAAATCTGCCGATCAATTTTCTAACTGACAGATTACTGTGTTATCATTTATAATACTGACAACGTTTTATTATCTATGGTAATACATAACATACTTCTAGGAAAAATAATAACTCTTGTCTATTGATATGCAAAAGCATCATATTTCATAAATTTATATTAATTGTAAGCGTTCCTTATAACTAAAAAAATTTATACAAACACTGCTACAAAATCATACGGATATTACTGTTAATACTAGATTATTGTTACCATAAGTGATTATGTAATTTTTACGTAATATATATCTAATTAAATTATGAATCCGAGAAAATTATTATAATAATTGTTTGTTTTTAATAATAAAAAAAATTACAATGATTTATTCAAGTGGTTTAAAATAAATTGTAATTAATATAATTAAAGTAATTAATATATAAAATAAATTATAAAATTTATTTCATACTAGAAATTTGCACCAACGAACTTTTAGTTGAACTTAATTTTTCTCGTTATTTTGGTATAAATTACCAATTATTATAATCAGTTTTAGGTATTTGCATCATAGTACAACAAGTAATATAAAATAGACATCTGTATATATGTAAGGCATACGTAAGTTGGTACATATCATTATCTATGGTGAGTTTGCTGTTCGTATTTGTACTTGTATTACAATGTTGTGATTTGATGTAGAATTCATCTATTTAATATATGTGTGTATGTATAGTATTGATAAAAATGTACGCGTGGCAGAATCGTGCTTATCTAGTTTGTTTGCTTGTTTTCGATTGAACTTCGAATGCCCTCGCTCGACCTCCCAGTTCCTCGGCCCGCTTATCGTTATCAGTCCGCATAAAATGAGGCGACAGGAGGTAATTTAACTCATCAGATATTGTAATTTGTTCGTGCACGGTTCTGAATGTACAACACATTCACTCATTGTGGGTTTTGTTTTAACGTTTTAGGAAATACTAATATTGTAATAGTTCTAAATAACTTTGTATTTTAATTTTAAATTGTGTTGTGATTTTTGTGTTAATCTTTCATCCAAGAGGAGGAATGCCAAGTGACTGCCGCGACTGTTTGGGTATTCGTTATCGAATTAACACCCTGCACCAAACCTGGAAGTGGCTGCATCAAACCATTGCACTTCACGAATATTTGATCTCACTCTCATCAGCTGACACTGATGCTTGTTGCCATATGCAGTAAATAATCCGAGTGATCTATAATTTTTAAATAATTGTTTGTTAAAATATACTAAGCTAAAAAACTTACGCTTATAATACTGCCTTTCCAAGGTTCATACAGAAAAGTACCCATTTATTGTAATTAAGTATGGCCCAAACAATGTTGAGAAAAATTGGTATGACTGGAGCATGCATTGTCATTGGCATCACAAGAAGAAGTAGCTCACGTTGTCTTGTTACAAGTAGTAACAACATGACTATGAAAAAAAAGGACCGGGAATTACCATTGGAAGGAGAGATTACTAAATCAGTTTTTATGTCTCAATCCACTGACATTTACACTAATTTGGCCCTTGAAGATTGGATGTACCGCAATATGGATTTTACTAACCATCACGTCGTGATGGTATGGAGAAATGAGCCTAGTGTAGTTATTGGACGTCATCAGAATCCATGGTTAGAGGCTAACATTGCTTATTTATCTGAGAAGGATATATCTCTAGCTCGTCGTAACAGTGGTGGTGGTACTGTGTACCATGATCGGGGTAATCTAAACATAACATTTTTCACCCCTCGAGAAAGATATGATAGAAAATACAATTTAGAACTCATTAAAAGAGCTTTGTTCAGGGGATATGGTATAAAATCTGTTATTAACAAACGAGATGACATCATGGTTCGAGACAAATATAAAGTATCCTTTTATAAAAACTTAATAGTTATAGCTTGTTACTTAGTCTGTATATTAGTGGAGTAAGAAACTTAACATCTTATCCCAAAGTAATAAGCACAGGCTGTTATACAATTTACACTAGAATCTGATGGTTTAATACTTCACAAATAAACGTGCAAACATATACTAAATAAATTGTAAATTTTTTTACTGTTTCCTTAATATAAACTGTAGATTTCTGGAACAGCTGCAAAATTGGGTTGTGTAACAGCATATCATCATTGTACACTTTTGGTGAATGCTGACAAGGCATATCTCGGCAAAGCATTAGGGAAACGAGAGGTAAGCATGAAATCATTAAGACTTGGGTACTCCACAAGTCTATATATTAATATTCTTATATATTCCATATGTATCTATAAATATATTTTTTCAATTTATTTGTATATTATAAAACTTCTGGAAGTTGTTACACATTGTTAAAATTTGTTTTTATTTTTCATATCATTATATGATTTAGAAAATAATTGTTTAATATACTGTATAGTAGTATATGAGAATTGTTTAGATGTATGTAATGAATTATTAACATTAAGTATGAACATGAAATTTTCCTTTGGAGTCATTAATTGTTTATTCTCTATATTTTTAAACACTGTCTCGACATTAATAATATTTATATATAAACAAGTAGTTAAAGTAACAGTACTGACATGTTTAAGTGGAATTTGTTATACAATGTTCTTACTACTGCATGATTAATTTATTCCAAGATTGTTACTAACATTTTACTACTGACTAACCTGACCTTTTCCTTCCATTCACAAATGTATTGTTAAGGACATATAATTCTATTTAGCATGGCATACAGACAAAGGCGACGGAGTCTACTCCTTCCCCTGTTGCGAATTTGGCGGATATGGACAACAAGGTCACAGTGGAGGGCCTGCAAACTGCAGTGGGCTATGAGTATCTTCGTACTCCAGCGCTTCATATTGAAGATGGTGGTCAAGACTTAATTATGAAGCAAAGAGGATTTCAGTATGTGAATCCTACTGATAGTTGGTTTCCAGGTAAAGTTATTTCTATACATAAAGTGATGGGAATTGTATTACTTGATAATTATTCTGCGGCAATACTGCATTTCATAAAATTTTCAAATGTTCTGTTCAATGAAACTTTTGCCTATCCACATGTCATTTTTTGGGTTATAAATTAAATGATGATTAAAAATGATTAAGTACAAACAAAATTACAAACTCAGGAAGTAATCAGTGATGCAAATATGATCTAGCTTGTAATGAATTAACTTTAATATTTGAAAACAGGTCTTGCTGACTTAAAGAAAGAACTACAAAGTTGGGATTGGTGTTATGGCCGAACACCAGTTTTTACTGTCAGCCGGTCATTTCCGGTTCCAGCGGAGCTTCTAATGCCATCAAAAGTATATTCAGCTACTCAAGAGTTAGTCATTAATATGACGGTGGAGAAAGGTCTAATAAATGACGTCACTCTACATATACCTCCAGGATTGGTCGAGTCCGGATTCTATGGAGAGGCTTCAGTGATCACCCATCTTAAAGGGAAGAGGTTTACTTCTGAAGCGCTGAATGCACTGCAAGATGCCATGCTCACTCGTCATCTGAGCAGTGATGTTAAAAAGTTGGATGAGAAAGAACAGTTTGTAGCTAAATGTTTTGACCAAGTGGTCAATACTATTTAGATTAACTTATAACAAAGACATTGGTGCTATTGAATTACTGTTAGGATATATATACATATATATATATATGTATATAATTATATAGAATAATGAGATCTTTTATTTTTTTAGGCATTGAAAATACTTTCATTGGCATTGTAAATAATATTATAAATTGTTAATTTTTTACAAGCTCAAAATATTCATCAATTAAAATTTGTAGGTAGTAAAATAATACTAAAATTTTGATAATTCTACTAACACATTTTTCTGATTAAAACTAATTTTTTTTTTTTGTAATCTTGTTACTTTTGTACTTTCAACGTGTTTTGTTATTTTCTTTTATTTAGTTATAGTTTTGCTGATTTGAAGTATTGTTATTTTAAATTTTTTCGTATTATAAAAATACAACTGCAAATAAATTTATTATTTTTCATAGAAGTCTTAAAAGTATTTAAATTTACATGTGAGTATAAATTGTGGAGGCGTAAATAATGTATTTCCTTTTCAAGTGCTACTTAAAGTAACAATACTCAAATTTGTCTGCAGTAATGAAAAAGCGAAACGCACCGATGTGCAGTACGCCACAAGAATGCATCATATCATTTGTTTAATAATTAATTAAAATATAATTTTGTAACTGGATTAATATACACAAATAATGGCTTTTTTCTACTGATCATTGTAGTACGTAGCTTGTTATTAACGTTCAGCGATAATACTTTATCTCTTATATGTTTTTAAAGTAGATTGCAAGTCATTTCATTTAATGTCTTTAATTTGTAAGATCTGCCCTGAATGAGGACTTTTTTGTATGAAATAGAGGATAGTTTTAGAATAATTGTTTTACTTTAAAGTTTGTCATTTATGATGTATTTTAAATGATTTAAGTACTATGTACTAGTTTTAGGTTTATGTAACATTTGACATTAATGTATATTGAATCAACAAACATTTCTTGCTTGTCCTTGTCAGTCATTGTTGAAATATATTTTATTTCACATAAGTTTTTTTTTATTTTATTTTATTGTTTATGTATATGACTAAAGTTTATTGTGTTGTTATTAATATATATAATATGTTTATATATTACCTACTTCAATATTGCTACTACTGGGACTTTATGTTATGTGATTATGTATCAATGTACAAGAACTCATTAGTCCGCTGCCTACTTGATTTTAATTTTTGGTACTACTTTGAGTCAAATTATGAGGCAGTAGATTTTGACATTTTTTTTATCTGGTTTTCTTTCCAACTGGCGAATCTATTCGGCTATCAAGGACGGATTCGGGATTTTTCTCCGATTACTTTTGTAACGAGACTGACATCTCGTCTCTCAGTTACCAGCAGCAGTGTTGTTTTGTTACTAGCTTTGCATTGTCATAAACAGGTATAATCCTGTCCTTATATATGAAATTAGCGTTTCCTCCCAACAGGTGCCGGGGGCTGCTGGGGCGGTTTCATACTCTTGCCGAGGTGGAGTCGCGAAGGGAGTACACTTTGCGACTAAGCGGTGCCGAACC
Source organism: Ornithoptera priamus (assembly GCA_029034505.1). Lineage (NCBI taxonomy): Eukaryota > Metazoa > Arthropoda > Insecta > Lepidoptera > Papilionidae > Ornithoptera > Ornithoptera priamus. The sequence continues at coordinate 669,848 of JARDWD010000627.1, read as the reverse complement.
GCTGATGCGGCGGCGGTGAAGCCGCGAGAGAAGAGGAGTGTCGGTATAGCGATGCGTCGTTCTCCTTATCTTCCGCGGCCGTATAACGGGTGGCGGCGGGCCTAACATCGGATCTGCCGCAGGGAGTCGGGAGAGTTTTCTCTTTTGACTCACATGGCCTTTGGGTGATGGGTGACGGGGGAATCCGTTGTTTACGTGACTGCAGGAGGCCGAGGAGGAGGTGCACTGTATGTTCCGGTGTGCCACTGCGGAGGTGGAAAGAGAGGGTTCAACCCTCCCTCCCGAGGTGAGGCTGCGTAAGCAGGCAGCGCCGGCGGAGTCGCGGATGGTGCGAAAGCGTTCCCGTAACCCCGCTATCAGGCGACATGGTGGAACATCGTGGGGGTTTTAGTTAGTGCAAGTCCGACATAACCTGTCCTTGCCCCCGCAATAACGGGTACGCGCAGGCATTTCTCCCACGTAAAATAAAAAAAGGTGTCACCGTTGTGCAGAATAAAAAAATAATTATAAGAGAAGAGATGCAAGGCACGGCAAAACAGAACTGAATCGAAAAGAAAATGAGGGGGCTACTGGGACTCGATACCTTTTCTCACAAGGTTATTTTTATCCACTACCCTGGCCTGGTGCATGTTGGTAGATGTAACATATGTACACTAGCTGTTGTTCTTAGAATATGTCCGTTTTATGAGGTTACAGCTGCAGCGGAAGCTGACCTTGAATCGGCGAGAATCGGACTCGCATCTCGTTAATAGGAATATTGCGTACAGGCGTACAAACTGTTAATACACGGCGGTAATCCACGGCATCATGGTTATTAATATATTAATATCATAATCATCATCATTTCAACTCAATGATCGCTAATAGTGTGCGCTCGTTATGCTAATTCTATACGTACTATAATTTATATTTTTACAATAAATATTTGAGTAATTGATTACTTTTTTTATTAAAATTTTCGTATGAATACATGGTGCGGTTTTTCTTCGTATAAAATGTGTAGACAACCTGCACAGGTCACTGGTGGTAGGTCTCCGTTGCAGGAAACCGTCTAGTAGGTGGGTACTAGCAGCATCTATTTCTGCTGCTAAACTAGTGTGTAAACATTGCTGTGTTTCGGTTTGAAGGGCGTTATAGCTTCTGTAATTACTGGGATAACAAGACTTAACGTCGTAAGTATCAGGCGACGAGCACAATCTGGTGCAGTATATGTCATCTCAAATAGCCCGGCTCGATTCGTCGCTTAATTGAATAAAGAAAGCTTTATTAACCGCTTTACTACCACGTAGCCACATGGTCCCGTGCTTTCGAAGAATTGGTATATTAGATACTAACTGTTCCCTGGGCGCTTTGCTGGCCGTAATATAGAATTAGACTTGAAATTAGTCCGAAGCATTCCTTGAGAGCAACCGCACCCGCAGATAACTTTCAACTTTTATACCGACCGTTACCATAGCAACCGCATAAATAATATGAAATGAAAATGTCTATAAAAGTTAAATAGAAATAAAATGACTAAGGATCCATGAAATTCAAAAAATAGGTAGCCTAAAACCACGTACCAATTATTCCGCGTCGCATGATCATGTTCCCATGTCGATGTGTTCACTAGTTTTCACGTGATTGGCGAAGAAACAAAACCCAGTTTCATTATATATATATATGGATAACTATAGTTTAAATTTTAAGTCAGCGTAAACATCTCCGATTCACACGAGTAGGTGTGTACCGAAGGTTTCGTGCGTTTAAATTACTATTTTTAATTCAGCAAGGTGAAAAACATTAGTAAATTTATAGTTAAATAATGTTGAAATTTTGTTTACTGGAAATTATTGAACTTATTTTGTTTAAGACTTTGTAGTAAGTTTTGTTACAGGTATGTCAGTAGTTTTTATTAAACGGTATGACGATTCGTTATGAGATAAATATAAGCTTGTACATAAATCAATTGGATTAATGGAAACGCGTATGCGTCCTCGTGCAACAAAACAGGCTTGCAGCCTGCTCTTCCTCTCGCTTTCTGAAGAGCCGCGGTGGTGGTCGATGGCCGCGGTAAGCGCAGGCAGTCTGCGTTCGTACACAGTGGCGCGCGCGCACAGAACGATATTTACAACTGAACGCGTTGCCATGACAACGGAATACATAAACTTTTAGAGCTTTTGTCACGGACGCAAGAGTTTTGTGACTGCTTGTGCTGTGTTAAACTTATAGTTTATTATTTTATTTATTGAACAGTAAGTATTTATGAATATACGAAATATATGATAATATAAATACTATAGATTTATAAAATGTACAAGATTTCCTGTTTCTTTGGAATTGGCAACTTGCCTACGGTATCGCGGGTACATCGAGAATATTAGACTTAGACGCATCTACAAATTGTGGTACTATGAAAACGTAGATATAAATATAACCATGTGGTTTTTAATGTAATGAAAGCACGACTGATGATATTTCAAAGATATTGACTAGGTGATCATTTAATTCTTTGAATAAATTATATCATTTCTATGGTAATTATAACTACTGAAATACTAATTTTGATTAGATTATATTTCCAAATACACTGACAAAAATACAATATGTTTATGACATACGTAATCTTTGTGAATACAGTAGAACGAAAAATATCACATATTAAATATACCAATACTAAACTTGTGATGGGTTGAAACAGTAAATTTTAAACCATAGAGTATTTATTGCTAATAAAATAGTGCTATATATAATTGTTACACATATTGGATACAATGAATGAACTGTTTTTTAATTATTTATTAAAAATATATAATCGTATAACATAGTTATGATCAATATTTTTATCTTAATGTAAGTTTTAAGGTTTTGTTTTGGTATAAATTAAAATGTGTTTGTCTTTGTACTCAATAACAATATTTCACATTACATTAAAAAATGGTTGATTTAAAATATTTCTTGATTAATAAAGTAAACTACCGACACTATTAATTTATATTAAGAAGTACAAATTATTAACAGCTTGCTTTTTTTATAAAAAACATAAAACTTTCAATTAAAGCTTTCAGCTTAAAATCAAATATTTCTTATATAAAAATTATAATATTTGAATAAAGATAAGTGAAACAAAAAAGAATAAAATTAGGAAAAAGACAGGCAGGGTCTGGATATGCTCTATAACACGCTATATCTTTTCCCTCCAATATCATTTCTTTAATATAAAATGTAAGTAATTAAATAGCAATACTTGAAATGATATACATATGATAAAATGCGAAAATAATAACCGAAGCATAATATTATAAATAGGATTTCCTCGATTCATCGTGCGATAGTGTATATACTGTTCAGTATTATTTGACGGCGCTACGCAAAGAAAATATTGTTTATTAACGATTGTGTGCCGGGCTATAAGTCAAGATTGGATGAACCAATTGTTTTATTACTTTCACTTCTCCATTGTTTATACTTTCTAGATCGCTGCAGGTTGTTTAAAGATTTAACAAGTAATGCAGAAAATAATTTCCAATAATCGCACCATGTCGTCCCTAGCAAGAAATATTAAAAAATCATGTTTTTACAGAAAGAACGTATGACTCAATTTTATTTCATTAAATAACAGATTAAATAACGCATTCACTCTTTTGCATGGTATTTAAACACTATATCTAATATTTTTTTTTCATTGCACTTCACTGTATAATTTATTCTAGTAATATTATTAGAATAAACGCGATTTTATAAGTACACTTTTGTGAGCTTGTCGTGCTAGTTTTTTTGTGACTTTACATACAAGATGAAACTTCTTATAGCTATAAGATCATAATTTAGTCTTAAAATCGGACTTAAGTTATAATTTTCCATAATTCATTTTGTTATTCTATTAATGGTGTTTTTAGTTATATAAGGATAGTTCTCGATTTTGCTGAAGGCAAAAGTATGTGAGATGGAGGAAGGTTACGGCTCCGGTGCCGTCGTAATGCAATAGTTACGAGGTGTTGCTTCACAGTGCTGCACGAATCTGCCGAAGAATTGAACGGATGTTCGATTTCTCAGCGGAACGAACTGTTTAACCCATCTTCGAAAGTATATACGCGTATATAAGTTGTTTCTGAATAAGAAAAACACCGTACAATCTTTAGGGACACATATTTAGTCGTTATACTTTTTAACAAAAAAACAAATATATGAAAAGTAAAATTTGTTTAAGAGAAAGGTACGTCGTTTTTAAAACATACTCTTTTCGAAGAATAATACCAGCTTATACAAATAATTGAAGCCAGACTCTTACATTCAAACCTTTTCCATCTTAAAAATTCTGAGTACTAATATATTTCATTAACATTATCTTTATTAAAATTGTAAAACTACTGGTGATAGATCTCTTGCCAAAGACCGTCTAGATAGCTACCATTTAAGCTTCTATTTTTGCCGCTAAACAGTAGTGTTCGGGCTTGAGGGGCGCTGGAGCTAGTGTAATTACTGAGGTAACGAGATTCAATATCTTCTCAGGGGACGAGCTCAATGTGGTGCTAATTAGCGCTACGTTATTAAGGGCAGGCGTATAACTTACTATCAGGTGAACGTTCCGCTCGTCACATCGTTTATTTGAATAAAAAAAGTTGCAGTGTTCTAATCATTTTTATCACATAATTAAAAGTTTGTTTATTGCCCATCATCATGATCTTTTCAACAGATTGACATCCACAGCCGGACATAGGTCGCTTGTAATGTGTTCCACAAACCACGGTTATGCGCTGTTTGAATCCAGTGGCTCTCAGTGATTCTTTTTATGTCCTCTGCTCATACAATGTTTTTAACAGTAAAAAGAATAATGAAGTTTACTATAGTAAATTCCGACGATAATAAGAGCAATAAAACGATTAATCTGTTCAGACCGAGTCTATCGCCAGTTACGGCTATTAAGAGATACCACATAATATATATTTCCTACATTTGAAATGAACTGTTGGAATTGTTTCGAAAAGCAAATATCTATTAACTTTATACGATTAATACGTACATTTTATACACACATATAAACTAACTGTTATTCTAATACTGTTAAAGAATGTAACTACAAATCCTAACGTGTAACGTATAGACAATAGGCTAAAGTTTTAACGGTATTGCAATGGGGATATGATAGACACTTCTATAGTTTATTTATATTAAAAAAAAATACTTGTTTTCAAAACTATATATAGATACAATTTACTGGAATGAAATAATAAGTTATTTATTGTAATAGTCAGTTAAACCTTGTACGTTAGAAGTGAACGATGTGATATTCATTTATAACTAACAACAATTATATTAGTATTTAAAATCAATGTACTTCGTGACGCGCTATCCTCGACGGATCTCTTCCTGCTACTCAGAAGGTATGCTAATGAAGGTCTGTTTTTTCAAACATTTTTTGTATATAATATAGTAAATGATATTTCTTCTCATACGGCATTAGTCAGGATGATATGCGCACCAGATTGCGCTCCTTGCCTGAGACGTAAGATGTGGAGTCTCGTTACCTCAGTAATTACGTTAGCTACAGCTTTCTTCAAATCGGTACAGTAATGTTTACACACCACTGTTTTCTTATTTCATTAGAAAAGATGTCAGAGTTCCACTGGTTATTGATTTTAAGCCTATGATATTTAGAATACTAATCTGGACACATTAATTGTATATCTCCTTCACGTGTTTATGTACATAAGGAACCATGTGTAATCCCTAATAAGGAATTCAAGACAAGATAAAGTCGTCAGTGCTAAATAAGAATGATATATGCTCAGCTTTGATTCGATTTGTTTTACACAAATGTAAATTTTCCAATGATGTAATTGTCTAGAGAATGGACATTCTACCGGAATACGTTTTATAGCGAGGGTCGACTTTGTTACTTTTTTATTGTGCATAGATGAAAAACAAGTATTATCTACCGATAAAAAATCATTTAATTGTTAAAAGTTATACTTGCTGCTATATATAAATAATAGTACGAAGTACCTAATATAAACATTATAAAAATATATTTAATACACCATATTCTTTTCCCTTTTTATCTACTATTTACTATTGTCATTTCTTAAAAAAATATTTATTTGCGATATTGCAAGAAAAACTGGTCGCCAAAATACGGGAATTATTCCTAGTTCAGGATTCATGGATCATCATAACTCTGTACATAAATGTAACTTTTATAAGAAAAAATAAATAAAGTTATCATTATAATATACCCATATTACGTATTACTAGGCAAATACAAAGTAATATTTTTCATTAACTTACTAACAAATTGAATGTCGTTTCTAAAATGAGATTGTTACTGTATTGTGTACCGGCCCTAAGCTGTGGTAAGTCTTGTGATTAAATTAGATTATTATTTCTATAACTAGTAATTTGTGTTTAATATAATAATAATATATCGTTTATTCGTACGAGATATAAAAAATACATAGTAAAAAAAAAGAATTCAAATAAAAAACAAAATAATTACACTTGGATCATGTGGAAAAGGAACACACTCAGGTAATGTTGCAGTTAATAAACACCGCAACCCTAATTTTCAGGGCTTAAAAAATTTTAAATGAAAAAAAAAACAAAAACGCTATCACTCGAATCAGCTCTAAAAGTATACGAATACAATGTGCGACAAACAGTTTTCTATAAAAAATGTAATAATAACTAAAATACAAATATTATTTAATAGTTATAGTAATATATTTACATATAACAATAAAAAAAGAAAGATAAATACAGATATTACAATAGAAGAAAATTGTTAATAAAAACTTACAATATAGGCAGAAAAAAATATAAGAATAATAAGTATAATAATATTTATATGAATTAATAAAATATATCGATAAGATTGAAATTGGTTAAAAAATCTTGTATACGGCGCCGTGTAATTGGCTTGAACTCTAGCTAAAAACTGATTTTGAGCATGAATCTCCAAAATGTTAGAGCGGTTTATAAATAAATAGTTATCGCTGTTGACTATTAAACAAAAAAATTATAAGTTAATTGAATTAAATATATCTAACCAACGTTATTCAATGTTTTGTTGCTAGTAAAACTTATGCGAGATTATACAACGATAATGTCTAACTTATAATGATTTTTGTTATATGATATACGACCATGGAACCTTGACATCTAAATGATATTTGAGATTATTATTGTTAGAAATTTTAGTATCGATAGTTCGATATCATAGGTGTTAGTGCTGATTTTAATATTTAAATATTTAAAAGTGTATAACAAAAATAAATTAACATTTCATTAAAACTTTGTTTGGCGTATTGTATTACTAAGGATTTCCTATTTCAAGTTCAAACCTTATAACTTAAAATTTAAATAAGTATGTATATTTAAAAAAATATGTAAAAAATATTTTTTATTTGTATGATATATTAGTTTTTAAAAATCTAATAAAAGATAAGTTTATATCGCTAAAGGCCAGATAAAATCGATAGAAAATATCAGATAAGTCTTAAAAGATCATTGCTAAGACTATTTGAAACTATTTTGTTAAAATTTAAGTTACTAAATAACATTAACAAAATGGAGTTTAACTTGCGAAATGTTTGTTACGTATCGTGCATCAGTCAGAACAAGTTCAGAATAATAATCGAGAGAAAATATTTGCCCTCCAAAACCTGAGTTAGTTCCGCATGCAATATTCCAAAAACTTTTGTCAGACAGAGAAGCGGAACATCAAATGAGTTAATCTTATTTATACGTAAAGTCATTTGTAGGGTTAAGACAAGTATTTGAATTAGGATTTGGAAGTCTAAGGTGAGAAGAAAAGAAGATCTACAAGATACCTAGCAACTGAGCTTTGGTCCTAAATGCTTTCAAATGAATATTTTTTTTTTAAATAAGTTTTAATGAAGTTGACATAAGAATTTGTCTATTTTAGGTGTTTAAGGTGTTTGTTTCATTTATCAAATAAATGTTTTGTGTTTAGGTTCACAAAAATAAATATTAGGTATTATCAAACAAAAAAAATTATAATTTTTATAAGTACCTGCTGTTTCACGCCCGCTTTACTGGCTGTAACACCTCCGCAACTCCAATTAAGAAAGGTATGTTGTAAAATAGGTCTTGGCTGATCTGTACTCGGTAGAAGGAATATTCCTACCAAATTTCAAGTCTCTAGATACGCTTTAGAGATATCGTGATGAGTCTCTTTATAAGCGGAAATCTATTATATTTTATACAAGTATTGCTATCAGACTTATAATAAGTTAAACTATTACATTTGTATATTAAAACTGGTATTTACTTGCACAAGTTACGGTTTTTATTGTATTAGAATGCATGTTGCATTCTAATCCGTGAGTTTTAGAGCAATCGTGATAGCTAAGTGTTGACTCGAAACGACATTAATTATTTATTGACAGTAATCTATTTAGAAATTTGTTAAAAAAAAACTAGTAATTATTTCTTATAAATAAGATTAAACAAACAAAAACGTATTGTTACAGGTTGTCTTAGAGAGTTACTTGAGAAGATATATCGAAATAAGATGGAGAAGGATAAGATAGTGTTCAAGGTAAGTCTAAAAATAATCTGTTAAATATCAAAGAAAAAAATTTTTTTATTATTATTTATATTTTATCAATACATTAGTCGTTTTAACGATAACCTGGTATTAAGTAAAACTGTTTTAGAATGAAAGTTATAATTCGTGTTATACTTGCCTCTATGATTTTCTAGAGATAAATATATTTAATAAAATTAAAGGTATATTATTAAGAACACATTTATTACTAATATAAAAATTATCATAATCAATATAATAAATCACAGAGATTATAATCAAGACAAAAAATAAGAAACAATTCAATCACACATGCCTCTTAAGTAAATAACTTTATTCGAGTATAGTACCAAATAAGACATTCATTATATTTTTTAACTTTATTTTCTTTATCTTTAAATCTATGCTGACAATTAGATTTATAACTTAATAAAACAACTTAATTTTTAGCTAAAAACATTTGATTGATACAAAATGTTTAATTATTTCCTAACCTCAGGGTTAGTAAAATTATATATTATAGGACCTAGATAAATTCATATTAACTAGTTCGAAATGTTGTACGTAAGTGGGTAGATCAGCTCTGGGCTGTTAGTGACCTGATATAACCTTAAAAATTTTCGATAATGTTATTTATTGTAATTTAATGTATACGAAAAGGATATAATAATAATAATAATAACAAATTATAAATCAGAATCGAAACAATAAGTCGGAATGTATACATTTCGAAATTTCCGGGGTGCGCGCCGTTCGCATTGAACTAGTGACACAAATTCGTCATAGTGCGCGCTCGCAATTATCGAAATACTTTTGTTAAATCGTAATCGATACACTGCGTCATCGGTTTGCTATTTCGCGGTAAGAGCTTTTACGATAAAGTTCACCTTGCTACCCTTGCAAGAATTTACTACAGCTAATAATGTAGATAAAGTTTTATATAAATGAATATATTACACTGGTGGTAGGAAGTCTCCGGCCACAGAGACCACCTGTTTAGGTGTATAACATCGCGGCGCCTATTTCTGTCACCAAACAGTTGTGTGCAAACGTTACTGTGTTTCGATTTGAAGGGCGTTGTAGCTAATTACAGGGGTAGCGAAACTCAACAACTTGTCTCAGGCGGCGGGCGCAATTTGATGCAGTTTTTAAGATCCTAACAGCGTTTAGTTTACCACGTTTAGTTAACCATCAGGTGAAGGTACCGCTCGTTTCGCCGCTTAATTCTATAAAAGATATGGGAATAATGTTTCTTTCTTTGTATGCTTTCATCAAATATAAATTAAAACACATTTTAGGAAGATTTAAACAATGTTATCCCAGCTATTTCATTAGCTGCAGCGCCTTTCAAACCAGAATACAGTAATGTTTGTACACAACTGTTTGGAAACAAATAAATTTGTGATATTTATATACATATATATGTGTATGGTCAAATAATGAACATGTCTGTTTTTGTGTGTGAATGAATACGTGTTTACTTTAATATTTAACTTTATTATAATTATTAATAAATCTTAAGAACCTGTACTGTGACTAAGTATATATGTATGTGTATTAAGTTGAATCTTTATTTGAGGCATTAATCAAATCATTTTCCATCAGAATGCTTTTAAAACAAATAATTTTTAATAGCATAATAAACATATCGATTTATTTAATTTTTTCATAAGTCACGTTTGCCTTCGGTACCAATCTGCGAGTAGTTAGCATCTTAATTGTAGTTGGTGAGAAAAAAACGCGCGAATGGATTTTGCAACTATAATCGTTTCTTCTTAAATTCTCAGCCATTATTGGTTCATAATGACAAGTTTTATAGTTTATGCTTTTGAATAACCAAAACCGGGTATAATGTAAATAATTCACAATTCCAAAAATATTATTTTTAATTCAATATATTTCTCAATGCATTTTTGCTCAAAACTTTAACTCGTGGACTAAGATTTGTACAGTTGTAGAGTTGTGCAGAGTACACAACTAATAGTTGATAAAATAAACTAGAGATGCTTGTTTGCATAAAGTTAAATTATGTTTAAGTGATAAGTCTATCTTTGTAAAAACCATATATTCGTATATGTGTCGATTAAGAGCCTCTGAATTTAAGAAAGTATAAAGAGAGAGACCTAAAATCTCTTGTTTAAAGATAGAGTGGTAATGAGCACTATGAGTTTGGGTGTAATTTTACGTAACGCCAGGTTTTAAGACTAGATGTTTCAGCAACGAAAAGACACGCTAAAGGATCAGGTGTCTTCAAGGAAGTAAATAAGTAAATGATCGAAGCAAGGAGATCTGAAATATCTTATAAAAATCACTCGTAAGTGCTATTTCAAGGTCGATTACTGCAACTCATTTAAATATAATAAAGACGGTCTACGTAAGAGAGCAGACAACGGGTGACAGAGGTCATTTTCATTAGCATCACAATGTCAAAATGTTTCCTAAAACCTATGAAACCCTACACTTTTAAAACATTGAAATAATTTATTGGATTACAGTTTTTTTAACATTATCCTACAATGAATATATAAAGAAAAGTGAAACGTATTATAAATTTGTCTATCTGTGATTATTATATCATACATTATGGGGTGATTGTTGTATCAGTTTTATATTTAAATTTTGATAGACACACTTATGTATTTAATAAATCTATGTATAGACAAAACTTATTAAATAATTTGTAATAATTATAATATTTTATTGTTCAAATAAAATCTCTATTCACGACAGGTGGAAATACCGCAATATAAAAAAATGCAGTATCTATATAACTGTGATGTAAATCCATATGAATTAAATTTAGCTCGTTATGTATTATTTTATTTACTTTTTCAAAAAGGTTCCAATATAAAATATTGTTGGTAAACTGTTAATCATCAAACGTATCGTCATGAATATAATAATGTAGTTAATTATAAAGCTAATTGTATTTAATTGCATATTTCATCGCAATACGAAGAAAACAACACGTGGTGTTATTCAGCTATTAGTTATGTACTATATATAGGCATAAAGGCGTATGTTCTTTTTAACCAATAATAAGGTGGGGGTTTCCAATTTGAGGTGTGTTTTGGTTTCTTTTTATGCTTTGCAATGTTTGTTAATGACTACGCAAACCATTTTACATAGTAATCGTATTTTAATTTTCCGGCTGAATAACAAGAATTATCGATTTGGCATTTATTGAGTAATTTTTGTTTAAATTTTATGTTTTTTTTTTATTTTATTTTTTGTGAAAAAATATTATTTCATTCTTTATGTTTAGATTTATTTATTTGTATTTAAAAACGATTTTTTTTTGATTCGACCGATTTTTGATATGTATATGTGTAATCACGCTAATGCAGTCCTAAATACACTTGTTATATTAGCATTATTTAATATATGCTTACAGTATATTAACCCGTGTTCTACGTACGAGTACACAACCGACACAATAATTGCCGCTCATTATTGCAGCCGTAGGTGACACGGGCAATTTCCATTCTCACATTATTAGCGTAATTAACCTCCGATATGAGAACAGAATTGTCCCCGATTGTTTTTACCGAAGGCACATTAATGTATTTATTTAATTTTGTGGAGTTAGTAGCCCGAGAGATAGTGATTTTGTTGAATTCACCTTGAAATACGCGAAGGAGAGGATCATACGCCAAGAGAGAAATCCAAACGGGTTCGATGTCACGGCTGTCGCAACAGGTCAAGGCCGCGATAACGTATTTTTTTTTGTTTTCTGAAAGCTGTTTCTTCATTAAATCGAATTTTGTTACTATTGTTATAATTATATAAGAATCAAAAAAATTATGTATGTTTTAGTTACAAAATACCAATGAATATTACAAAAATATAAATCAGACGCTTTACCAAACTGTGATAAGAAAAAACGTAATAATTTTATGACCATTACCATTGTTTCTTAGCAAAAAAATTGATTCGTTATTTTTTGTTTAACTTACGATACCTTGTAAAATGTTGATGTTATCAACCTTCCATTTTATAACAACTTAGTAAGATTTTTTATATTATATGAAGTATTGACTACAGTTATAGTTAAGATTAAACACTATTTGGTTTGACGTGGAAATGAGTTGTGTGTTATCAGTTTAGATACAGTCTATATATTCGGGTAAGTTATATACTTTATACAAAGAAACCCAATAATTTCATAAAACATTATGAGAAATTTTGAGTTTTTTGTAGTTCTGTCCAATTCAGAGGTTAATTTCTTGAATATTTGTCAAAATACTCTATAAAATAAATAAAATTCTATAATAGAAGTCCAGTAAAATTAAACATACCTGAAATAAGAGGGTCAGCGGTCTGTTGCTAGCGGTTAAAGTCTTATACTATAATAAATGCGCTTATCTCCATCACTGTCGAAACTTAGATAAGTTTGTAGGTCAAATACTAAAGGTGTTATTTTTCAATTAAGTTACACTTAACATAATCACGGTCACGGAGGCACGATCAGTTGTGTCAAACATCGCTTCTTTATCTCGTTATCCACTCTGTACCCGACGTGGAATTTTAATTGATTCTATCGATATATAAAATATAAAGTGTGTGTTTGTAGAGTTAAAAAAAGTTTTCACTAAAATAACAGAAGTAATTAAATGATACTTAAACCAAAAAACTAAAACCTATTGCTTATATATCTGTTTATCCCGAATAAACTCGGAAAAGGCTGTATTAATTTTGACAGGACTTGCACTGACTTATACACACTACAGGAAATTTGCGATAAATACTTTAACATTCCTTTGACACCAATAAAAATAATTAATTTACTATAACAGTAATATATCGTTTGTCGTTTTTAACTAGTTTAACAATTTGAATTGTTTTATTAAAAACGAGAAAAGCCTTATGACGCGCCAGTTGAATGGTGCAATAGCGTTTAATTTGTTTTTTTGCCGTTGGAAGGTGTCTTTCAATAAATATTGCGCCTATAAATATCTTCAAATGTGTTACTTTAACTTCATAAGTGTTATAAATGAGATTTTTTTATTTAAACTTTCTAAAAGTTTTATTATAAAAATGTTAATATTAAGAATGTTTGGTCTTATAAAACTTTTATTTTTATGTAATATGTACGTTACTTTTTCTGTTGCCGCATATGGTAATGCATTTCCTATCACCTATTGCCGAGGGTAATTAATAGGATGTTATATATTTGATTAATGAATCGATTGTTTCATTTCTTATACCCGATGCGGATGCGGATACAACGTTCAACGTTCCGCTGCATAGGTTCTGATAGCGACAGGCGAAAAGTGAAATTCCATCAAGGAATGAACCAATTTTACCTTTCGTTTGCGTTATCTAGTAACATAGTGTACTGCGTTTTAATGATAACATTAAATAAAGCAACAGCCATCTTAATGTTCTCACAGCTGAGATTCAAGGACTTTTCTTAAAATTGATTTTTTTGTTGTTGCTGTAAGTTTTCTTGTCGATTTTTATAGTTTCACAAATAAAGTTAAATAGAACAGATACAACATGTTCGTATTTAATTTGACTATAATAGGAGAGAAAAATTATTAAAGTTTATCAAAAGATTTATAGTCTGAAGTGGCAATAGGCAGGACACATTGCTCGAAGGACTAACAGTCGATGGGGCACCAAGGTCCTAGAATGGCGATCGCGCACCGGAAGAAATAGTGCTGGCAGCCCTCCCACTAGGTGATCCGACGATCTGGTGAAGGTTGCGGAAAGCAGCTCGATGCGGGCACTGTAGGATCGATCGATGCGGAGATGTTCGGGGGAGGTCTATGTCCAGCAGTGCACGTCTATCGGCTGATAATGATGATACGAGAGGAGAAAATTGAGTAATCATTCGATTGGGAAGCTATGAAAACTTGAATAGTAATTTAAGTGGAGAGAAAGAGGGTCTCTTCCAAGTGAGACCATCGAGACCATTATCCGCTCCGCTGGCCTAATGCAGATTGGTGGATGTCCTCACATTGTTCGCTTTTAAAGGAAATTATGCATCCCCCATAAGGAGGTATTCATTTTATTGCTTGGCAACTTGGTGCGTATGACGTGTAATACTGTCTTATAAGCTGAGCTACCGTAGCTTATATTATAATAATAAACCACATTTTACGCAGAAAATTATAAACGTGATTATAAAAAAAATATTTTTAAATGTGAAGTGCGAAGAAATTTAGAGATTATGCCTGAAGACTACATCTTAATAGCTCTTTAGTTATTCATCTTTCTATCGAACATCTTCATGTTCTGTTAGTATTTACCAGTGAGGGGATTCAATAATTTTGTTTGAATAGGAGATATCATGGAGTGGAGCTTATTGACGGATATAAACTTATATCTACCTTGTCCCTGCTGACGTGGCATATATTTCTATGAGAGCATACTAGTCAGGTTTGGGCGACATGTCGCTGTGCAATTTTGTATGACTTTAAATAAAGTGTATCATTATGCAAACCTATTAATTACTTGTCAGGTCTAACACAGTCTATTGTATTCTAATTTATTTAGCCCGATTAAGGCATGAAGGTTGGGTTCGTCACGTTTGAATGTATGTGACAAATTTTATGAAGGATTGGCTCATAAATATCCATAAAAACATAGATTATTAGACGGTGAAGAGGATTAGCTTTAACAAATTTCCTTTATTACTTTGTATACGTTGTTCTCACCGGATCTGTTGATGCGAATAACACAATTATGATGATTGTTTTTGTTACTCAATATAAAGCCCAAATATTATTTTTGTGCAAAGAACACTAACGGCCAGATTTTTCTTTGGTCTCGGATGAGGCAGCCAGTCACGTTTTATTCATTACATAGCCAAAACAAAACTCATAATTGGCCATAAGGTAGCACTTCTTTTGATTTACATTTGTGTCGGTCTCTCCTCGAACGATCAGCAATCCGACCCTGACATTTAATTTTTACAAATGCGTCGATGTGATTACAATCTGCCCTTTCCTTTGTTACGGTTTTATAATATGTTCTTGAAATTTTACATCAACTACGTAAGAAAAGTTATATTCAAATTACATGAGGTTATTTTTGAATAAAACTGCATTACTTGTATTATAGGAAGTATAATAGTACATGAGATTTGACTGATTTTTGTAGATAAGATCAACTAGATCAAATTAAATATTGGTATATGTGCATGAACATTATAAAGAAAACAGCATAGTTAAACTGGTGTGTAATAAGATCGGTGGCTGATCAGGTATAGCGGAACAGTCTTCTTAGTCCAAGTCCACTGGTTGTATGTACGTCATATGACCCTAAGCATGTTGCCATTATTAATAAGAAGGCCTAATACAGTATGTGCCTTGAGATTTCTACAATCATTAGATAGTTTTTTTAGACAAATATTTTATTACCTTTATGAACATAACTATAATAACTGAGCATTATATTAATTTGTTAACATATGTTTATCATATAAACTTTTGACTTCATGTTATTAGCTATTACTGTGGTTTAAAATGGTATTGTTGGCCCTGTAAATTTTTTAAAATTTGATGAAGCCACGAAACAAGCTAAAGGTTCATCTGATGATAAGTAAGGCGCCAACTCGTAAGAATGTGGCGCTAGTTATTACAATATATTAGACAATGCAACTTAGTGTATGCTCGTTTGGTGGGTAATAATCAGTAAAAGTTGATATATAATAATGTTTTCGAGTTACTGTTACACAATCAAATAGGCATTGCGATATTAGTGGCAGTCTCCAGTACAGAAAATTTATCACGAGAATATAATATGTATGATATATATATATATATATATATATAGATGAAAAGTTCAGGCTGTAGTGATAAATAATTTTGTTATATGAAATGACAACTTACTAGGACAGGTATTTTCAAAGATAGAATGTTGATGTAGGAATTGATAAGATAAATTAACATTTCTGCAGAATTGCCTTTAAGTTGTAGAACTTATGTATCGTATGTATAAGTAACAGGCTAGTTAAAAAGTAGAGAGATACTCCGGGCTAGGCATTGCGCTCATATCTTAGGTATTACAGATATCCAAAGACTACAGCAACTGTATATCATCGGATTGTATGTTTTCTTGCTCAATGATTTAAAAAAAATACTTCACACTGCAAGTTGTGTGCTCACTAAAATTATGTCATTCACGCCTGATGACAGTATCACGTGTCCCATATCAGCATGGCCCAATTATTGAGAGACAAACTTATCAGCTGTTGACATACGCGTTGTGAACATTATAGTAGGGGGGGTGTAGGGGGTGCAAGATTATTTCTCCAAGGAAAATAAGAACGATAACTTTATGACCTCCTAGACTTCGTCTAGAGCCGAAAGAGTTGATAGAACATATTTTACCGATTAAACTTTGTAAACAAGTATAAAAATAAATATGGATTAATTTATTATTTACATGTTTCCTATATTTCTGTTTTAATTTCGAACCAATACGACATAGGGCCTTCAAGAAAAGAGCGTATCACTTCCTTAAAAGTTGGCAATGTAGCCACGACCCGTCTAGTGTTGCGATTGTCCATGGGCGTCGGTAATCACTTTCCACTACGTGAATTGTTCCGCCGTTTGCCCACACTTGCTATAAAAAAATTTAACTCTTTCTTGGGATATTCTTTTTAATAAAATTTTAACGCTTTCTGTCTTGATTTAAAGGTGAGTACAGTGACAACGTGGGAGACAGTACTGGGCACTACTGTAACACTTTCCACTCTTGAAAGGGAAAGTATATTGTAACTAGGTACCACTAGTACACCACCAATACCTATCGCAGTCTTTCGGCTCTGGAAAGTGTTGATAGGCAGATAGAGTAAAGAATGATCTTTATTCTTCTATCTACTGCTTATACCTACTCGAACCTATCATTCTCTTGGCTCACTGCCTTAATGTTTAGAGCGTGCGGCCTTCATTCCGAAGGTCGTGGGTTCCAAACTTGGCATGTACCGATGACTGTAATACTTAATGTATGTACATTTGTGAACTTTAGTAACAACAACGAAATACAAACGGTGAAAGAAAACATCTTGAGGAAACCTGCACATGAATTAAAATTTATTCTAAAGTTATGGATGTTATCTAGGATTATGGCCCATCGCCCTCATATTGAGGGTAGGCCTGTGCCCCAACATTGGTGATAAATTGGTAGTTTTTTTTTAAAAAAAATCTGTTAATTCTTAATTTTTATGCTTATGGTTAAAAGTGCAATTAGTTTCAATGATATATGTTTTTTTATCTATATCGAATTGCAACTAGTGTTATAATTTTTACTGCATCTTTATGTATTGGTAGTAAGTCTCTGTTGCAGGATACCGGCTAGGTAGGTACAAACGCAGCGCCTATTACTGCTGCCAAAAAGCAGTGTGTAAAGATTACCGTGTTCTGGTTTAAAGGGTGCTGTAGCTAGTGAAATTACTGGGTTAACGAGGCTTAACGTATTGTCTCAAGGCGTTGTTGTATGTTACTTTAAAAGTTTTTTATTGGCAAAAAATGAATACAAAATGAAATAACAATAGAATACAACTGCTGTTTTACCATTTACTTCTGTTTACCCACTCTAAAGAATGCATTTTAAAAATTATTATATGTCGAAATTCGGAGCATATTGTTTTTTTAAACAAAACACTATGTTATAATTCATGTGTTGTTATAAATAAAAATTATATGAAGTAGAAATAAATCTTTTTATATTGAAGCGTTTTTTTATTTCCAAAATTCTCTGATATTATTATTATTCAGTGCTTTACCTCATCTTATTATTTACAACATATTCACTATTAGATTAGGATAGTTGAATTTTTCCTAACATTATTTCTGTATATATATTTTTTACATTATACTTACGCTATCTAATTTTCACAGAATATATACTTAAGTATAGAATATTATTTACTTATACTTATTTCGGTTTTTTATTATCGTAGATATTTTTAAACAATAATTTATGATTTTACTTCTAACTAATTAATTTTTATTAACTCGGGTAGACTACCTGTGTCTATTGTTAAGCCTGTCTCCTGTTCAAAATCATACCTCAAGCCTCAATGTACAGGACACTGTCAGTAAATGAGGAACCGTTTCCTCCACGATGTCATCACATTTGCACGACGGGGTCTCCGGGACACTTGAAACGGTTCAAGTATTGGGAGAATCCGCCGTCGCCAATGAATATCTGGGTTAACTGTCCAGTTGGCCGGACCTTCCTTATTAATTGATATGCTTCTGCTGCGTTCGGGAAAAATAGCTTAGTGATAGACGCGGTGCTACTCTCGCTGTATCGGGTACTCCATATCGCAACTGAGGCATCTCGAAGCAAAGGTTTAACATAAGATGCCGGGTACTAGTCATAGTCAGGCTTCCTCCTCTTGTTAAGGGCAGCCAGCTTGGCTAATTCGTCAATACGCTCATTGTCATAATGCCCGCGTGGGCCTTGATCCAGAAAAAAAAACACATCTTTGCTCTGGACAGAAGCCCTTCGGAAATTCTTTTTGGCTACCAAGGCCAGAGGATAGAGCGAGCCATGATTCGTAACAGTATCGAGTTATGTAGAAGGTTAAAACCTCTAGTTTACTTTTTCTTATTCTAGAGTTATCTTATTTATTAGGTAATATGTTTATATAATTTATATTTGTATTCTATTTATAATTATAAAGAATATATAATAATATACGGTATTAAAGAAAAACCTGTGTGTGTTAAATACACATAATGAGTTTGTGAATTATGTAAATGTGACCTGTGCCTGATGACCCTAAGATTTGTAGCTACTTGTAATAAACGTTATCTACAACAACAAAGTGTTTATTTGCGCCATTTCGTGAATTCTATTAATGTTATTATATTTAAAATAAAAACTATATCATTAACTCCAAAATAGTCAAGTCATATAAAAACATTGTAAGCTAATAGCATAAACATTGCGAAAAACAATAATAACGTTATTTCTAAACTAGGTTTAAGTTAAAAAGGATATTAATTTCAAAATTATAACGATTTATTGGTTATGTTTAAGGATATATGCATCCTGTATAATTGAATATGATTAATTTAAATTGTACATACTTGAAGAGATATTATTTGACACAAATCTCCACTATACCGTTAAGTTACATCATTCCGTTTTAAGTTACTTTGAGAAGATCATTTGAACCTTTTGAAGAAATTACACGTATAAGTTTCATCCAAAGCATATATATATTAAAGGTAGTTACTAACAATAAGTTGGTTATTTTACATCTTCTGATTATGATAAGGAAAATGGGTTTTCCCTGTTGGCCAATCACGGAAAACTAGTTAACGTATTGACATGGGAATATGGCTAATATGCTATTTGATTTTCATAGATTCTTCATCATTTTATTTCTTATTAACTTTTATAAACATTTTCATTTCGTATTATTTATGCGGTTGCCATAGTAACGTTTGTTATAGAAAGTGATTTGTGGTTGCGGTTGCTCTCCAAGAATATTTCAGACCAATTTCAAGTTTAATTATACAACAGATAGTACATGTGCAGAAATCAATAATATGTTATATACTTCATTAAATTCGTTTGTTCAACATTTATATATTCAACCAAAACTTTGTATTTAAAATAATCTGTACACTATTTGTTACGAATCGGAAGCTGTTTTAGTAGTTAATATTCGCCTAGGTTACTCTAGCTTTAATATGTTGAAAGTCGGAAAATAACAATGCCAAAGCGGCGGAGCTCTACAGATGGATTCGAAAAGACTCTTCGATCAAGTTTACATTTTGTAGCCAGGAAATGAAAGCTGGTAGTCTTAGTTTTTGTCACGCGGGCGATACAGACAAATACGGAGTATAATCGTATAACAAGGCTAAAAGTAAATATTTCTGTGCGCAATACATTTTTAAAGAGGAAAGAGCAAGTGTTATCGACAGCCATGTACCCGGATTCATGTAACGATTGTCAAATAGTGCGCATTGCACAACGAACGGCAGCATAGTTTATGTACATGTCCGTGGATCATTTGATTCACATCATATTCTATGATCCGTGCTATAAAGCGGTTTGACGTGGTCCATAGACCTTATAGCATACGAAAGATATCGACAAAATGACGGCAGAAGCTGCAAAATGTTACACCGTCTAGGTAGGTACCACAGCAACTCTTATTTCTACTAAACAGTAGTTTGCAAACAACGTGTTCCGAATTGAGCGACGCTGTAGCTAGTAAACTTACTAATGTAACGAGACTTATCATTACATGTCTTAGAGTAAAGAACAATGTGTAGTGTTTACCATCTTGATTAGTAATGGTAAGCGTTTCGATTACCAAAACCTAAAAAAATCTATATAATTACTGTAGTAATATTGAATATAGCAATTAGGACCTTACCTAACGTTCTGTAATGTTAAAAAATAGCAAATGCTTATATTAGAAGACAATTTACGGAGTAAAGCGTTACTATATTTACTGAATTGGATACGAAATGAGGGAATGTCTTTTTTTAATTATTATAATATCAAATAATGATATCTGCTTATATAATGTTAATAAATACAGTAAGAATGAATAGCATTTTTTGACTTTCTATTAACAAAGCCATATCCTACTCGCTTGACTTTTTGTGTTGACAAAAAAACTTCGCCGGAAATTAATTAACTGCGGAGACATTTTCATAACGTCAATTTAATTGGAATATCTTAAAGGATAATAAATGGTCAGGAACAGGTTGGTTTTCAACAGCCTTAAAACTTTTTCTTTTTTATTACATAGACCTTGGTTGTCCTAATTTTTTCAAGGGTATTTGTTATTATAATAAAAGGTTCTATCATAAAAAGGTTTTTTAAAAATTTTGCATTTTTAAATAGTAATATTAGTATGTAGGTATGGTAATTCACTATATCAAGATATACATATATATATATATATATATATTATTTATGTTATAAATAAGGTTTAGTATAATTTTGCTTAGGTAAAATTTGATGATTAACTTAACTAATTATTTTAATGTGTTGTAAGTAATGTTGTGAAAATTTTGTAATTAATAGGATAAGGTAAGCCCTGAATAATAATATCAGGAAATATTTGAAATAAATAGAAAGAAAACTAGATATTTTATACCTTTAACTTATCAGAAATTAAATAAGCGTTTTTAGATGTTATGCATGTAGAATGTGAAAGCATTTTTTTTTGCCACACCTACATACCATAACGGAATATATATGAGCGACTTTTACGATAAACATACGATATTATAAATCACAGTTTCTGACACGGAACGTTACTCGACTACGGGGTAGTTATGCGACTGTTACGTGTAATACACGATAGCAGCGTCAACGAACCCGTTATCTGTCTATCTATTATCCGTCGGCCAACGAGTTGTTGGCTACTTGTTATGTGTATGTAGGTAGTACTATGATATTTTACGATTTTCATAAAAACACTTCTTTATTATACAACAATAAAGACACGTTAAAAGTTATTTATGTTATTAATTAATGCGTACCAGTTAGTAGCTATTTAATTTAAATGAACTATCTAGAAATTACGTGAAACTATTTGCATTTTGTGATTTTTATTTAATTAATTTATTTCGTAGGGTTATACTTAAGAATAATTTTTGCTTTGAAATATATATTGATTTAATAATAATCCGGATACGTCACTATATGAGGGGCCGATTTATATGTTATAATCTATTTGTTATTTTAACTAAATATTATTTACAGTTCCAACATTGTTCATACAACGTTAATTTAATGAGTGTAACACGATAACGTTGTAAATTATAATTAAATTACAGTATACGAATTTTAAACATTAACAACAATAAAATACGGCATAATAATCATAATGAAATGCAAAAATTAATACAATCAATGTGTGTTATTTTCTGTGGCGACTGTTTATATTAGTTTAATTACTGACAAAAATGTCATTGATGAAGTATATTTCCGCTTTAAACTATTAACATTTTCTCATATGTAGACAGGGAAGCAAATAATTTAAATATCAAAGTATTGATCTATTCCTCATTTTAGTGTACTAAATTATAACAACTTTAATATCAATTATCAGAAAGTGTATGTGTGTGTGTTTTTTTTTATTCAATGTAGCAAACTAGATGAGTACATCCATGATGGTAAGTGAATATGGACTTAACAATGTGGCAATAGTTATACTTGTCGCATTAAGATAGGAGACGTTAAGTCTTATTACCCCAGTAACTTTACCAGCTACTGCAATGTTTGCTACACACTTGATCTTCGCCATGAGACACTTCTAGGAAATATGTTGTTGAATTTATTTAGCTTGAATTGTAAAATTGAGCCTTGACCGCTAAGAGACAAATAACTTTGATAATTTTAATTATATTTTTCATATATGACATACAAATAAAAAAACGTAGTAGTTATAATTTCAACAGTTAATGCGTAATTGTTAATAAAGCTGTGAAGATCTTTGATCATTACATAACGTCTGATATTTTTTAAAAACATGTCTGCGTTATTTATTTAAATTTAATAGATAAAGTGATATAGATTATTATTGTTTCAAAGTTCATTTATGCCGATTATGTAATACAGGAGTAGTACTTTATATTAACTAATAGGAAACGTTTCAATAAAATATAGGAAATTAAGTAAAAAATCGTCCAAAACTTCTTGAAGGAACATAAAACACAAAAGTCAAAGATTAAATATTTGATATTATTACTGTGTCTTCTTTTGGTGATTGTGGATTGTGGATAAAATGATAGGTGACTTGTTATTCACCTATGTATTTATGGTTCACATAGATCAAACAAAAAAACCTCAACGAGTACTCTTTCAGATTTTATTGCACAGGTTCACATTAGAACTATGCATCAGAGTAGGAATACTTACTTAAAGTAGAAATGTAATAAAAAGATGTCCTAGATTGTTATGAATTTTTTCATTGAATGCAGTACGTATATTACGTTTATTATACTCATGTATGAATAAGTTGAAATTTATAAACATAAAAGTGATAAAAATTATAATTTTAATTTAAGTACAAGTTCGTAACAGGTCACCGTCGGCCTACGACTGTGAGAAAGTATACAGTTAATGAGGTTACGTTTCCACACTACCAGCGCCAGCAGTCTTTTTGAATGCGCCAATTCGACACGGAGATTGCAGCTGTTTCTCAAGTCTGTACTGATGTCTGTGTGTCATTTAACTGGAAAATTTTTTTTTTTTCAAATATTTACTCTCATAATTCGTGTAGGCTGTTTTGTTTTATACGGTAAAGGAAATATCAGAAACAGTGTTTTGGAGTGATGACTAATTTGTTCTAAATAAAAGATAATAAATAAACGTTGGTAAGAAAAGTTGTAAATAAACAAACATCAAATAATAAATTAAAAAGTAAGTTGTGTATAGTGGCTTTTGTATGAAGCGAAGACATGAACAGAATATTCACTTGCGGTGTAGGTGATGGTGAAGGCGTTACGTTGGAATCTCTAATGATTTGTTTTCGGTGTTATGCGAAAAACCCATCAGCGGTGAACAATGAACTTTCATGCCCGTAATGTCAACGTTATAATAACAATTATCTATATTTTATATGCAGAAGAGTTGAGTAGAGAAGGGGAGACGATTTTGTGCAAAAATGTTTATGGATACTGTCAATGAAAAATGCAATATTTAAAAAAATATTAATAAACTAGTAAATTTAAGGTGTGGATGTATTTTCATCTTAGATCTATTTCTTTAATATGTAATAGTGATTTCACAATTAAAACATTATTGGACACAAGATCTATGATTGGAATCGATACAGTGAGCGCGGTACATAAATCACACACGTGAAAATACTGAACGAATACCCATAAAGTAGTACCTGTAGTGTGTGATATGCGGTATATCTCCTCAGAGATATAATCATGTATAATCTTTGTGTCAGATAATAAATGATAAGTCCGCAGCGAATGTACAAGTACAAGACTAAAATGGCATCCGTCTGATTACTCTCACTGTGTTATTTGTAATATAATGGCTTTTAACGTTCTGTGAATAATTGACCTTAGGCCAATTAATTCAAAAATTTTATGTTAACAACGTTAACACGGATAAAAGTTAAATTTCCATAATAATTATATCACATAACAAACATTTTGCACTAATTTTATATTAAGACATTCTTAGTTTATAATAATAAAATAAGCAAAGTAGGTGAGAGTTTTTTAAACGTTTTGCATCAAATGGGACTGATGTATCACTGAGAAATAACCACAAGGAAAATAATGATAATGAATAAACTATAACAAGAATTTTTAGGATAAATATAAGGTTATAAAAATTATTCTGAAGTATGATTTATCAGCGTTTTAATATTATTACAGACTTATTAATATCAACATTATTTAAAAACTGTGAATTTTATTAGCAATCATTAATCTAGTACTGTGCATTTTACATTAAAGATGCTTTATGATCAAGCAATGCAGTTTCTATCTGACTATAAATCTATTTCATTTACATAAATCTTTTATTTTCCTTAAACTTCATATTGAGTGTATGTACATACACATATATATATATATATATATATATATATATACATCGGTAGTCATTTCTCCTGATTATGATTCTAATGTGAAGGCTTAATTCACAATCTACGTAATATTATCCCCGTATTTATTATACTTAAATATTAAGAAAGAGGTCATTGGTCCAGTAACATCACTGATTATGTCATCCTTATATCTCAAGCGATTGCATGTACAATTTTTGATACAATCTTTATTAGGAACTCCTGTTAACATTTTAAATAGACTAGTACTGAATACTATTTGATCTTTAGTCCATCTTGTTTACAAAAACAGTGTTTAATAGTTTATAATTTAATGAAATAAATAATCATTTTTCCAACGTAATGAATCTGCGTCTCTGTAATACCAGAGCGAAATGTTACAGACGTCTGACATCATTCGATTCCACGGATCATTTCTCGGCATATCGAGAAAACTCACTGACCTCTATTGAAATTTTCCGTACTGATAGATACAATGATATTGTTACTACGCGTTTTAATATGCTGATGTTCAATTGATGCGAATAAGTCGGCAACTGCAATTATATGTACATACTCTACTAATAAATAATAAAAAAATATGCGTTTAAAGTTTTAGTCTGCTTATTCCAACTCGTTTTATTAAGAAATTTAATGGTGTTCACGCTCCTGATTTAATTATAACTTTGAGGGTCAAATACATTTAATAGATTTAAAGTGTTAATATTATTTTAGAACCAATACGTGAGATAACGATAATTCTAAATCAAAAAAGTGGCGTTATGGCTTTAAAATAAAAAAAATCCAGATATTGGGTGTGTACTTTTCTTATTCGAATTAAGTACTTATTCGAATGTGTATTTATTCGAAATTGTAAGTCAAACAGAAATGTCGCCAGATTTCAATACCGTTCAATGAGGAAAATTATGTTATCGGGACAAACGTTTGAGTAATAATGGAAGTGTTCTATTCAAATAAAAAAATGTTACATAAATGTTATATTTTGAAATCAGTGGGGTTTCTCATATTGAAGCATTTTATTTCAAAATTCACACAAAGGGAAGGCCGTCATTCCGTTAATTGCGGTTGATGCCATTCCAACTTTTTTATTACGTTAAGGTGTTGCCGGCTTCATTAATTACTGGAATATTTATATGTTTTTAATTTTTAATGTAATATGTTTTTCCTGATGATGATGATATAATTTTAAGGCTAAGTAAAAAATCTTCAGATTTTATAACGAGATTTTATACTAAGAAAGTACTAGAATACCCTAGGTAAGTTAGTAGCAGGAACACAAATTTTTTATAGCTGCCGATCTAGGGTTCAAAAAACCCTATCATCATCTAAATTTAACGTGCCTTCGTAATAGAACTAGGGAATTCTGTTACTAGGCAAGCGATATTGAAGGTTATTTTACAAACTGATTTTAATTTTGACACAAAAGCTTGGACCAAATCCAAAGCGTGTCAAGTAGCGAGTCGCGTGTGCATAACTACGCTTCTTCTAAACCGTTAGTTAAAGTTCAATTACATAGTTATGACAAGCTAAGTTACATAACTTATAATAGTTTAGGGGGATAAACTCGAATATTGCGTGTCAGTCGTCATGGTGTAATTATCTAAAATCATTTTAAGAGTATTGCACAGATGTGTCCGTGTATATACAAACATCTAGGCGTGTATATATGTATACGTATAGACATATGGGTGTATGTGATTTTTTCAATTTGAAGACGGCTCTCGATGATGATGTCTTCCGTCCTTAATTTATGATAAATTTACAGTGCTTCTCTGATAAGTTTAATCAATTTTTTTTCTTAATTTCGAAGTTGCAACTCAGCTTCAACAATTCAAAAGAATCTTTTCGAAATCTCAAAAAACGCTTTTTACAATTTTTGTTTTTATAGAAGTACTTGTTTTTATCAAAACGGTTATTAAAACTTAATTTTATTATTCATTCTTAGTATGGAAATACATTACAGCATAATACACTAAAGAAAAAAAAAGTAACAATTTTATAGTACATTGACAAATAAACTTTACATAGAAGCTTGCTAACATCATCAGCCAATAATTTTATTGATTGTGGGTTTTTCGTCCCAGCTATTCCAAGTGCTCGTTTTTACTGCTAAGGTTCAAGGCTTTTATAGTTATAGTAATTAATCAAACTATTAACATACATCGTCATGTTTCATTATTAGACATAGGTACCCACGCGAACATGCTTATATTGAATACATCATAATAAATAAGAGTAATTACGGTGTTATTCAATGAAGTCGTGATCGATGATATACAACGTATTTTTTTATTTATACTGCTTTGTATTATACTACGACGGAAAAGGTAATGCCTGCACATTCTTGTTTTCATAAAGAACAGTTACTCCTATAATTTAATCAGTGCTCGTTTGGCAACTGAAGACATTACTGATATCTCGCACAGTGGTGTCATTACGAGTTAATATTGAAATACATTTAACAACAACGTCATCAATAGTTATCGTCGATAACAGTTGAATGAAATTTTAATTATAGTCATATTCCAAATAAAATTATAACTTAAACTTTGATGTAACAGTAAGTAAATTTTTGGGGTACACATTTAAAACTAGATTATTAATAATCAGTAACTTTTTGATAGTTATTAAATGTTAAAAAAGCTAAATAATTTATTACCTTACTACTTGAACAGGTCATGAAAATATTGTAGTGTGTAGTAAAATTAGGATTTGTAGAATGTTATGGTCAGAAATATTATACTGTGTTTTGATATTAACCTTCGGATTGAACAACACCTTGTTTAATCGATTAAAATGTATACTCTTGTTCACATGTATCAATTAGTAAATAACTTAATAACATAAAGCTTTATAATAACAATAATCTAGGCAGCGGCAAGGTGCCTGCACATTCCCTGCATCCATAGGCTTGGGTTAATTTAATTTAATAAAAGCCTTGTAAATACATATGTTAAAACTGTCCTCAGACGCCCTTGCTCGTGCAAGTCATGACATTTGTGGATAATATTCGAACGACCTGAAGCAGGGTAGTGTGCGTTACGACCTTATTGACTAGCAAATCGTGAAATGTCGTTGAATAATATTTTTTATATTAACAATTATTACAAATCTTTAATCGTGTACAGTACGAGACTCAAGTGCACATCGGTTCAACGGGTGTAGCAATAACGATAAAATGTCGGATGTCAGCGTAAATTGCCTGGCAACTTTAACTGATAATGAACAAGATTGGCACATGTGTACACGCGAATGTGTACCACTCGTCTTTTTCTATCTTATCAATTGCTCGCATGACTGTAATTGTTTTAAAGTGATATCACAAAGTCTTCACACGCGGAAATTTACAAAGATTCCGATAATGATAGATTAAACAAAACTTCTTGTGCAGAATGGTATCACGCGGGGAGCACGAGGTCGTCACGGCAAAATTTTGTCACTACAATCAACGCGACTTATATATCTAAGTGGCAAAAATTAAGGCATTATTACCATGCAAGTGTGTCAATATTTGCATGACGATAATTGTTGCTACTACTGCCAGGTAGTGAGCTCTATTTATAGAGCTCTATTTTTAATTTCAATGCCTCACAAATTTCTAACAGAACTATGTTAATTTCTTTATGTGTCATGTAACGTTAAAAATAAATAGTGATAGGAGTTTATTTAGCTTCTTATAAAGACGTATTCTTTATGAACCGGAACTATATATACCAAGCAAGATAATAAAAAAGTTAATAAGGTAACCAATGTTGGTATATTTTGTTTATCTGTTAACATTGGCAAGTTAAGGATAAGCGATAAACCTTCCAATATTTAGGTCAATATTTTGATTCAAGTGCGCTCGAGTGTAGTTTATTTCCTGTTACAGATTAAGATATTTAAACCGTATTTTTATTCTGTTTTATATGCTTTACGTAATAATGAAACTTCTCTCACAAGGAGAAAAAGACAGTCAAGGTCATATATCCCCCATGGAGAATACCTGCGGGTTGGTGGAAGTCGTATGCCCACAATAGCTGTTCTTGAAATGTTACGGTTTCAATCACGACATTTTAAATTGACTATCATGAAATCTGACTTCATAATTTTATATAATCAATATATAAAAACAAGCATAAATACTGTTTCATCTTCAGCAGTATGTCGTCCTTAACAAGAGATCACCGCAGGTTGCCATTTGACATACGTGTTGAATAATAGCTGACCTAGTACTTGAAGGCTTCGTTCATCAAAAAGCCATTAGTCGTTAGATCATAGTAACCCGGTGATGTAATGCAGGTATTAGCGCCTTGGAGTTAATAAAATAACAAGACAATTTCAAGTATGCGATAGAATGACGCACAACAGCATATAACCATATTATAAACCAATTCTTACAAAATTTATATAAATTAGGCATATAGGCAAATGAGTTAATTTAAATTGTAAAACAATGTATTTCTTTCATATCTTCACTTGTATAAATAACATTCAAAGTCAATAAATACTTAACAAGTTGGACTATAATGAGCGCCTTTTATCATTTGACATTTAAGCAAATTTTTCATTTTCATTATATTCACTTAATTAGGTAACATTCACCGTACTATTATTCAATAATTTATAAAACCGGGCGAAACTTGTGACATTTCACTACTTTGGAATAATTAATTTAGAATATAACTAATTTTATTATTCAACATCCAAATGATTAATCGTCTTACGTTTACTTAAAAAACAACTGTAGCGAACATCATCAAATAAGTGGATTTGGCATTGAAAAAGATTTATGTAAGCGAATAAAAAAGATATCGGCACATTCTTTAATTGACAACGTCCTGCTTGAAAATTACCTGAAGCTCTAGTCCATTGTTGCATTATATAGAAAAGTTTTCCATATAATTTCTAGTCCTAAAGGTTTATACTTTTTTGCCATCGCGTTTGTCGCCCGTGCGTAAGTTAATCGAGCATCAGCTGTTTGATTTTGTTTCATTGTTGGTTTTTTTTTAAAGTAAAGTAATATTTTTTTAATGAAACCATCGTTTCATTTAGCTGTAGTAACACGATGGTGTGCAAATAATGCTAATAAAACGTTTTAAAAATATGATTTTTTTTCTAAGGTGGCATTAATACTATCATCTGTCTTAGTTTTGGGAAGCGGTCTCCTAACACCCATTATACTAGGACTTAGCTTTTTATAATTTTCTTCATTTCTTTATATCATCAAATCAGCAGAACGTTTTGTTCGTCTTGACAATTTATAACAAACTAAAAATTAAAAAAAGTGCATCATTAGTGTGTAGATAACATCTACTGCTCTCATCATCAGGGATACACACACCTTTACATTTATAACCAATATACACTATAATGTTAACTGTCACCATTTATGTATTAACTAGTACAAATATTACACTTTTATGTGTTATGTGTAAATAATTATTAGTATATAAATTATTAAATATCTACATAACAGATAATCATATTATCTTTGGAACTAATTTTCCTTTCCCTTCAATCTCTCAGAAATGTGTAAATGGTAGTTAACATGCTGATTTTCCTCGTATGAAATTCTACAAAATAACTAGAAAACGGGGAATGTAGTAAAGATCAGAACCCTGCTGCATAACGTATTGGGAGCAGTTCTACAATTTATTGTCCAAGAATACCACCCAAATCGGTTTTGAAATGCGTGACTCACGATTATTCACCTCGTCGGATAAACAATTTCAATATCTCAATACAACATGTAAACAGTATTAGTGAAATCTTTGACAAAGGTGTAGACTATATATTATTTCGATTGATTAGAATAAGAAAAAAATATCAGAAGTTCCTTATATTAATACTATACAATAACTGGTTATACCAGTAAATGATTAGTTTTTATATGAAAATAGTCGGTTATATATATGTATGAAAATAACATAATTTATGTTACTCGTGTAAGGATATCCAAAATAGTTTTCTAGGGCATATTTTTACCATTTTAATTTTTTATATATTATGTATTTTTTCGTACAATACATAATAATACATTACCCAAAATTTTTCTTATGTGATGAGAATCAAGAATGATAAAATTAAAAAAGAGGTGAAATATAACAAAGGGGTTTATATTATCTGTATACAATATTGCAGCATATATATCTGTATAAAAAAATTGGTTGAAATTGTTAGCGATAAATTTGTTCACAATACGACTCGTCTAAACAACTGTCTAGTGATTATATCGCTTTTGATTCAAAAAATTATAAGAAAATATCCATAGAAACTAATTAATTTATTTTCAAATAGCCAAAGCCAAATCTAAAATATATGATTACAATTTCCGGAAGTGAATCCTATATCGTTATCAAGTAATATCAATAAATAATTACGGTATGCCGTTTGTTCTAGTGATGAGCTTTCGTAATGACTTACGGCAAATAATTCCATTGTGGCTGAAGATTAACAATTACAAAGAAGTAAAGATTCTGCTAGATTTTTATAGTATTGATTAAAATCGCATCGCTTTGATTCGTTTTTTTCTTACTACTTACTCTTTTTTATACAACAAATGACAGCATTGTTGTTTAGATATTTATAGCAGTTAGAAAGAAAAAGCAAACTAACCATTGTTAAGTTTAAGTTTTATCCACTTACAAGAGTAACTTAGCAATAGTTTTTCTTGCACACAGCCGTGAACTTTTCAAAGCTAATAAATTCTTTCGACGCCCACTTCAAGACAAATCTATCTATAACTTCTCCTATACTTTTTTTCTCTTATCCATTGAGATTGACTGTTATTAGTGGAAGTATCTTCTTAATAACAATAACAAAAACGTACTAAATAGTAAAGAAATGATTGCTTTCAAACACAACGAGAAAGTGTGTGCATTGTTGGTAATTACATATTAACTAGGCGCCTGATAATTATGAAGCAATAGAACGCGACGATGACTTGTACATTGACAAAGGGAACCCAACTTTACGTTAAATATACATACAGACATAAATGTTATGTTTATATATTTTGTGTAAGAAATAAGCCAACCAGTTTTACTTTTAATACTTCATATTTCATGCCTCATCGACTCAGGTCATTAAATCGTTTTTCAGTCAAGTTTTCTATTCGTTATTAATAATTTTAAGGTACGATAAAAAAACAATAATAGTGGCAGTTAAACTAAGACTGATAGTGAGTTCGTGAGTGATGTCATGTCTCTAATAATATATTAGTATTTCGTAGTTCTCTAAGTTCTCTTTAAGAGTTCTGAAGTTTCACTAGCTGCAGCACTTTTCAGGTCTATTTAAAACATAATTAACTAGTAAATTTAACAGACGTGTTCTCAGACTTATCGAATAAAATATGAGTAAGATTGTTACGTAATTTATTATCAATATGCATTAATTTCCATTAAACGTCTAATATTTACTAAAAAATATATTACTGTTATCAACGATAGGCAATAGAATTTTTTAAACTAATGGTTTTATTTAGTTGAAGAACGACTAGTACGAATAGATTAAAATTAGAAAAGGGACTATTTTGAATCAAATTAGCGTTTGCATAACATAAATAATATATTGTATGCGAATAACTATCAACCACGCTGTGTACTCGTGTATGTTGAGTGAAATCCGTAAATACAATTTTTATCTGCAAATTTAAAAATGGAACGTTGATAATGACGGTACATGCATTACTTGTAAGAAAAATATTTACTTAATGTAATTATGTTGAATAACATATACGTACATACTTTTCATACATTTGTCGTTCATTCCGCTGTTATGTGGTATATTCGATTGTTGCATTAAAGACAAATTTGAACAATTCCCATTACAAAGATGTTGTAATTAGACACATATACTTATTAAGAATGTAATAAAGAATAATTAACTATTTATTTGCTACAAAACGAATACGTTTCAGTTTTTAAGAAAATTCAAAATCAGTTATTTATTGTTAGAAGGCCAGTTGAATGAGGTATGTACACGCCGGATTAGGAAATGCAATGCCGGTATATACCGAACGTTATTCAGTGTGCCAAAATGTACAACGGGGATTATGAGTCACGCAATTTTGAATTGCATTAATATAAATATTCAAATCTTTATAACTTATATGATTAATTCTACATCTCACTGTTTTCTATTTATAACCGATTTTAAGATATAACCATAGGAAGGAAGTCTATCTATATAACCATAGGAAATATTTTATTGAGTAAACTCTCCGTTTTTGATACTGTATTTGTTTAAAACTTACGTTACTAAGTTCATATTTTTCAAAAAAAATAAATAAAAACAGTGGACAGCAAAACACTGGACCTTTTTAACTTCTTTAAATAAGGGTTAATAAGTTTCTTAAAATAAGAGTCTAAAACTTTTAGATACTTTAGTACGATATAAAAAAATTTATCGAATAATAGAATAAAGTAGTTAACGAATTTTAATTTAAATAATACTATTGATTTAAAAAAAATGCTGGCTTATACAATTTATATTTATATACATAACAAGTCTATCATCATGATGGCATATAAATTAAGAATCTAGTAAATCCTATTGTAGTCGTTAGTGATTTTATTACAGATCGTTAATATATTAATACAACTCATTAAACTTCACAATGTCATTTATTAAGTTGGAATGCTTTCAATTCAAGTGATGTTTCGACATGGATTCCTTTTGTGTTGCAATATGGCAGAGGTTGCGCTTGTGCACGTATGGGCGTTAACTTGTGCCACATATACAATTATTTTAGATGTAGAATCATATTCGCATCGTATATATTGTGTATACGCATTTACCATACACATATTAAAGTATAAAATTGACCGATCATTCAATTTCGATTATAATAATATCATTAAAATATGAATGGATTGTGTTTAGGAACATTTACGACGTTTTATTATCAGTATATTGATGTGGGTACTATATAATGTAAAGGTCTTTAGCTGCTGTATCATAACTCTCAAATTGTTCAAAACTACACTTAGGTAACAAAAGTTATCGCCGAATATAATAAATTGTTGCTGACACGTTATTGTACTTTAGTGAACAATATTTTTCCTTAGGCGACTATAAAAGTAATTCTTCACTTCAAGTGAGTACGGTCTTTCAAATATTATGTTATTTGTTAAAAATTAAACACCTGCACATTTATTTACTACACAAAACAGCAAAGATAAACTCTGCCTTTTCGTCTTTAAATATACACATGTTAAACGACTTCGGTATTTTTATCTAACCTATTTTTTAATTAACAAAAGTTAAGAGATTTGTGTTAATTTTTTACTTAATGTGAATACCTGCTACATCCGTTTCAACGCATCAGTAATTTCATCTATGATTTACTAAAGGATGATTCATTGCCGTGGCGTGGGGCGCACAATGCGTATATTCTATTGTCAGTTGAGATTTCGGCAGGTGTTTTCTCATATGGCGCCTCCTTATTTATTCTCCGTACATGAATCATTAAAGTTCAATTGTTACTTACAACCTCTGCTTACAGCCTTCACATTCTATTTGGTTACGTTTTATTAAATTGTATGCATCTTAATGTTATGTATTCACCAACAAAGCAGTATATAATATTATAAATTTTTTACTTTATTTCATAGTAAGTTAAAGCTTAGGATATGAACTTTAATCATTAGCTTGGTTGAAAGGAACATGTCGTGAAGACACTTTCATGTTCCAAGAACAAGAGATTTGGTGGACATGAGAAGTTCGCTAATCCGCACTTGACCCACGTGATCAATAAACGGCCTTGACTCTTTTTATGGGAGAAGACCCTGAGAAAAGAAAAAACATTAAGTAGGTTGTTTAAGTTTATGTCTTTATAAGCATATAAATAAATATGGGAACGCCTGCATGAATTATAATATACTGTGACATATTTACCAGAGATTAAATTAGTTATGTCATGTTTTACGTTGTTCTATTTCTTCAATTGCAAAATCGTGTGTAAAAAATGTCTACGGCGTTAATCTGCAGACGACACCAATCTACGGATCGCTCAAGCAAGGACCTGACCATGTTCGGAATTCTAAACTAAAACGGTAATCTCGAAAGAGATTTAATTTAATATCACG
Organism: Ornithoptera priamus; assembly: GCA_029034505.1. Taxonomy (NCBI): domain Eukaryota; kingdom Metazoa; phylum Arthropoda; class Insecta; order Lepidoptera; family Papilionidae; genus Ornithoptera; species Ornithoptera priamus. The sequence continues at coordinate 634,726 of JARDWD010000627.1, read as the reverse complement.
AGTAATAAAATTTAAGTTATGTTATCTTACACGCACTTTTGGCTTAAATGTTACAAAATACCTGAACTTTAGGTATATGAAACTAAAAATCAATAGCACAATTGTCCTTATCAAGTTTTAGACAGTCCAGATCAGAATCATTTAAAGCCAAGGTATGTAGGTAACTAAGACTGTATTATTGGGTCAATGATAGTAAGTACTGCGGTAAAAACCCTTGTCCTTTCAACATATTCTACCTCACACATTTAGATAAGCATAAAATCTGTCTTAACGTTGCAAGCTTTATTCTACGAGGCGAGTCTGCATGTGTTCACGTTGATTTATAGGCAATTTGTATGCAAAGTACACATTGTTGTTAGGTTTCACAATATGTCTTACAGTTAGCCGATATCAGCTAATATGCAACGCATTGTCTATATTCTAGAACACGAAGGCTCATTCAATTTTGTCTCTAGATTACAAAGTCAAGATGCACGCAGAACGCAAGGACATCTCTACCGAATATCTGGTTTTTTAATCTGGTAGATATTTTAAAACGCTTTAAGCCAAAACTATACGCACATCGTGTTTCGACACAAAATATTACACAATATTATTAAAGCATCATGCGGATTTTTGATGTGCGCCCTTGAAGCTAAACTTGTTTTGGTTTTTATGATAGCGAAAACATCTTTAGACGTTTAATACATACGAAAGTCAAATGGGTGCGTTTCTGTGCATTCACTACGAACCGGATTCGGTGGTTCAACTTTAAATATCATATGTTTATTTATGTACTCCAGCATGTTCCATGATGATTACGATTTAGTTATGAATTAACTGTACTCATATAATCTGATAATCCCCATTTGCTCGCATTACTGTTAAAGTCGTGAATGAAGTCTAGAATACTATTTCAAATATATAAAATAAAGAATCACCACCAAGAAAGATTTACATATTGTAGATCACCTCTAAAGTAATTCTTACTTTACAAAATTAAAAAAAAAATTGTTTTCATAAATAACTTATCTCTATTTTCCCAAAACTCGTTATAGTGACACGATGTAGAAAACGGACAAAAAGTAGGTTTTTAATAATTTATTAATTAATATAATGCAAATTATAATTTCAGTTATAACTTGGGTTTAAGAGGTAGTTGAATCAGCAAGTATAAACAGTTCGTGAAACTATGTACGTACTTAATTGTTATTACGCGTAGGTTAATTTCCCTGTTGCCCTTTAACGTAGCACGAATAAAGTTTTTTTAGTCATATTTTATTCGTATATTTCTAACACGTCTAACTACTCAGCCATAGTGGACTACATTAACTGGAACAATATTTACATTTGGAGATCCTTATTATGAATTTATTTATTTATCTATATTAAACACGGTAATAGAGTTGTTCATTACTATTTACAACGGAGGTGTAAGGTGTCCCATTCAACAACTCACGGGACTCAAGTCAACCTCGCCTGCTCGTGGTGCACCCTGCTAATCAACAGACGAGGTTCAGGCGTGCGCTGCCTGGTGGGTACCAAACTGCAGTGGGCCAGCGTGGTGGGTAATGGCCCAAATTCCCTCAAATGATGATCTTTTGGGAATACCTATGTCCAACGTTGGACGTCTATCGGCTGATGATAATGTTACAACTTAATACATCATTGTAAGACAGATTTCGAAAAATGATCTTTTAAAGAACTCATTATTACTATAGAATTTATTTATATATTATTAGATTTTTCGCCATGGTAACGGAAATAGCATTTCGTGATGACCTCACACCAGACAAACCCATCTCGTGCCTATTACGTTTGGCTACACTACAAATTTATAGTATATATTAATATTCTTAAAACTAAGCTATTTAAGAAGATTTGTTTCCAATAAACTTTCCTAATTTATCATTTTTAATGCAGTAGATATTCTGTTGTATATTTGTGTGTAAATTATTAAACAACTTATATTAAATCTCTATTTGTGTATTTAGTATATGTTAGTTAATAGTAATAATTAGATAATAGGTGCTTAGGTTACGATGGGGTTGACATAGCCTTGATAGGCTGAAAGCCCCTAAAATAATAAAGACATAAAAAAAATATTAAATCTCTTGGTTTTTGAAATAACGTTGATAATGACTCTGTTCAGATCCCAGTTGTTATCATCATCATCAACCGGTAGACATCCACTGGTGTATATAGGCCTCCGCCAAAGATCTCTATGTTGATCGGTCCTGCGTTGCTTGCATCCAGTGGGTGTCCAGTTATTATACTGATCATCATTATCATTTCAGACAAATATGAACATTATTTATTATTAGTCTTTCTTGTTCATTTTTTTTATAATTTTCGAAAGAATTTGTGTGCTCGTAGCACGGTAATGAACCTAAACGACCGTTAAATTCTTTATTATTTATTTAAATATGAATATGCATAAAATAATACATTTTGATGTATAGAACAGCATTCACTGTGAACGTTTCTGCATTTTCCCTTGTGAGAAAGCACCTATAACAGAGACTACGTATGTCTAGATACCTTTAGAACCATAACGTCTAGACTTGAGTTTCAGTCATGTTCCTTTTACCAAGTATATATCAGCTAAAAACACATTTTACGAAATTCCATCCCCGGAGGTATTACAGGCAGCAAAGCGGGCGGAAAACAGCTAGTTTAAGCTAAATCTGGACTATTCTGATTATGTACGCCACAACCATGTCGCGTATTCACCCGGATGTTACAAATGCACGGTGACATGTGACCTTCAAGCACACCTTCGCTAATGTCTCATGATTCCATTTTTATTTATTATAGTTCATGCAAATCGATACTTAACACTCGTGACCTGCCAATCTATTTGCGATATCTAATGCGCTGAAAGGATTGGTTCACGTCCGGTATAAATACACGATTACGTACATACGCCAATTATGCAATGCTCTATATGAGATTCATCAAATCGTGTATTCACCGTAAAGCGAAAAAAACAAATCCTTTCTACTAAGTATGATATTTATTGACGTGAAATATTATCATTCCATTATATGTTGCACATAGTTTCGTTATATGTGAGTATTGTAAACAAATCCAAAACTCATCATTAGCCTTTGTTTATTCATTACTGGATATAGGCCTTCTCCAATTTATTTCATCAAGTGCAGTTCGCAGCTTTTTACATCTACTTACATCCGGCTGCTCTTACGAGGTAACCAGTGGATCAGCTTTTAAAAAATGATTTTAGTGTTTCTCTTTTTATTGGAAAGATTTTCTTTAGACGAAATGATGAGAAGAGCGAGCCGACTATCTGATGGTATCTGATACACCCGCCTAAAACAATATGCGCCAGTTAGAATTATATACTCAATAATACATTCTGATTGTCGCCTTAATACATAAACTGATCTGGTTACGTTATCCCAGTAAGTTTATAGCTATAATTCTTTTAAAACTGGAACGATAATGTTTGCACACTATGTTTTTGTACCTGAAATAGGAATTCCGATGGTACATAGCTAGACGGTCTGGCAATTAAGGCTTACCATGAATAAACCTCTTTAATCCCGACCACACTTTTACACGTCGCTTTAAGACATAAGATATTAAATCCATTCATTATAGTAGTTTTGCTAGGTATAACGCCCTTTAAACCGAAACATAGTATTGTATACAGCGTTGTTATCACGATTTTTACCAACAGTGAACTACTTTATTGTTGGTTTTTATTTGCGGTTGGTTGCTTTACTAGTGGTAGGTCTCTGTTGGCCGTCTAGGTAGGTACTACCGCAGACCCTATTCCAGCCGCGAAACAGTAACATGCAAAGATTACTGAGTTCCAGGTTGAAGGAAGCTAGTGTAATAACTGGAATAACGAGCCTCAACATCGTGGTTCAGTATATACTATCCTAACTAGTGCCACGTTGTCATGTATCACTTACCATCAGCTAAACCTCCTACTCGCCAGGTCGCTCAATTGTATATAAAAAAAGAATTGTCTTAAGTAAATGTGCAAGTAAAATCAATTATCTTAATTTTATATAAATTAACATAGCATTATAGTAAATCTTAGTCTTTATTTTATATGTACATAAACATAAAGAGTGAATAAAAATCGCTCAGTTATCGTGTCACAGTATATTAATTGGGGCAAAGTGGAAATTAATTAAATATGCGTGATATTTACATTGACTATGTATGTAGTTATAATATAATAAAATTAATAACACTAGTGAGCTATAATATCTCTTTCCTAAAGAAATAATAGACGATTATTACTTCTCGCTGATCATAAATTTGGTCATTAATAATTCAAATAACACAATAATACGATGATGGATTTTATTGTTTAACAATTTTTAAGAATCAACGACAAACATATACATATATATACATAAATATATCACTTTTTTTACATTAAACGAGACCAGCGGGACGTTCACCTGATGGTAAGTAATACGCCCGCCCATAACAACGTGACGCTTGTTAGGATGGATACTATACCGAAATATAAGATGTTGTCTCATTACCCCAGTAATTTCAATGGCTACAGCGCCCTTCAAACTGGAACACAGTAATGTCTGTACAGTATTGTTTGACAGCAAAAATAGGCATTGCGGTGATACCTACCTAGACGGTCTCCGGCGATGGAGACCAACCACCAGCAGAGTATCTATAATATATCATCAGTAAAGTAGTCTACAATGTAGAAGAAGAATATAAAGTACAGCGAAGCACTATTACAACAAATTGCAATGCGTATGGCATATCAGTAAAACCAAAGATCAAATTTAAACCAATTCCAAATCTAGACCTTAACCAAAAAGCCGCGCATTGGAAATGTCAGACAAAGGTCGACAAAATGCCCTCGGGAGTTCTGACATATTATTACAAGCGGTAAACATTACACGCCTCGAATTATTAGAATAACGTCGTGACTCGTCACCGAGCGAACAAACGAGATCAAACGATTAGCTTTTAATTGCGAATCTTAGCGGGACTTGATAAAAATACCATATTCTTATTTTATTAATAAAACGTTCAGATCGTGAAGCGTTTGTTTGCTTATTTTTGTTAAATAACAACACTAGACTCTACTACCTACACTTATGAATCTTATGAAAAACAAGTTGCTTTGATCTTTTTATACAAATAGTCAGCTCTAGGAGCAGGACGTGGTATTAAGTTATGAGCCCGCCGACTGCAAATATTAGAGATGTTTAATTAGTTACTACATCCTGTTTCACGAGCTACAGCGCCCTTTATACCAAGTAAGGTCTGAAAAGCGTTAATGCGGTGACGGTTATGTATACGTAATATTGTTAGCTTGAAATGTTCAGACGGTCTCCAACAACAAAGTTATGTTCAGTATAAATAATATTTTAAAAGTATTCATCATTACCAGATGAAAGACGTCTAATGCTGGACATAGTCCTCTCCCAAAAATCTCCACGTTGATCTGTCCGGCGCTTCAGTGAGAATGGCCTTCTGCACCGTCGGGCATTAGGGCTCATGGTCTGTAGGGGTTCATATAGGTGGGTTTTGTCCCATTTTCCACCACGCTGACCCAATACGGGTTGGTGGGAGCCAGAGACTTATTTGTTCATTAGCAGGGTGCACTACGAGCAGGTGAGGTTCGCTTGGGTCCCGTGAGTTGTTGTGCAGGTCCCCTTACACCCCCTGTAAAGTGTTATCCAAAATAAAATAAAAATTTAAAAGGTAACTAACTATAAACTTCAAAGTTAGGCTGCAAATCGTATATACTTAAAGATTTTATGAATATAGCAAATTTCAAATGTTTTATAAGAGTAAAAGATGACGGATGTGTTTATAAGTGTTAGAGAGATTACATAATATTACAATAAACAGTTTTAATTTTGATGATTGTAAACATTATCGCCGGACAATAGAATACGGTCATCCTAATTTATTGATAGCAATGTAAATTGGATCACTGATGGTCTGGTACTGTTCAAATTCCATTCAGTTGGTGGCGAAGTATCGTGAACAATTCATAGTGAGCGAATTTAAATTAATGTAGTGTTAAAAATATGTTACGAAAATTTATTTGGCTGCTTAAACTTTTTCTTGAAGTTATTATGCACATGATAAACATATATTTGAAACATTTCGCGCTGACCTTCGATATCCGTAGCTTGTTTAGTTCAAAATATGTGTACGTTGTTAATGAAGATGGACGCATAAAGAAAACACACTGCAGAAGTATGATGAAAATAGAAAATTGCGTTTTGTTATCGACTAGGCGCCTCGAAGATGCGGAAGCAAAACTTCATAACGTTGAAGTAAGTGTTTATTGAAAACATTAATGTTACAATGTTGCATTGCATTGTATTTTAAGGAAAAATCCTATTTTAATGAGTATTTTATGTATTTATGGAATTAAAATTGTTAAATAAATAATTTACAGTTCTTGATACTACTACTCTACGTACCTTATGATATTTTAATCCTTAAAATGTATATGTATGTATATAATATAAATATATTTATTTGTGCGTCTAGTTTAAGGATGAGAGACAAAATTATTTTATATATTTATTTTTTGTTTAATAAAGATTTTTGTATTTTGTACATAACTGTACGTAGCAGGATATAAATATACTGTTATGTTGACATACGTAGTTTTTTCTCTTAATATCTATTAAGAGATATTAAAGCCTCCAAAAATGTATCTTGGGTCATAAATTAATCGGCTAAACTATTAATTTATCGTCTCCCACGTATTTTACTTATGTAATAATTTAGCGTTACATTTTACCAAATTCTAGTCCACAACGAAAACGAGGGTATGACTTTTGACATTGCCATGCATTTATCATCTGTTTTTCTTTTCCGTGTTCATTATTATTCATTGCTTCATAATCACAAATAAGAATAGCGTTAATTGTTAATTACACGAATTACATTATTTTATAACAAAAAAAAGATAAAACCCTTCGACTGTTTTTTGTTGTTGGTATTAATATAAGTTTAACTCACTCTAGTAGAAATTATTCGGATACCGATGTTAGTATTGCCGAACAAAACGAATGGTTAAATAAAGACCTTGCACTTAAGAACCATTACTGTAAATATAGCATATAATAAGTTTATTTTATTTAGTGATTTTACTTTCCTTTATCTCTCTTCATTATATTGTAGTGACTAGAATGCTAGAAAGATTTTTACTAACATATTTGAATCGAAGTAAAAGAGTAAAGCAATAGCACGACTACAGAGCACATATCTAAATAATAAAAAGTTAAAATATGTTGTTCTTTCTTTCCTACACGGATCATTGTTTTAATATTATTTTATAATTTTAGTTTACATTATGTTCTTTGGTACAGCAAGCAAATTTGAATAAATACTTATTCGACTGAAGATCACTCGACACGAAATTGATTGGTGTGTAATTTAATAACGTTGGTTCACACCTCAGATGCCTAATTATATCTGTTAACTTGTTTACGTAACTGAGTAGTTTGCATTTGTATTCATAAATACCGATCACTTTTGTTTCGATACTTCAAAAGATAACGCAGTGAAACAGTCAAGATTGTGTAACTTATAGGTTTATTTCAATTGTTTCCAAAGATGAAAATCATCTGTCACTACCCTTACTTTTAATGTATATATTTCATAATTTTTATTATGGGCTAACTCCCCTCTTTGCGATTCGATTATGTTTGCAAGACCAGGGATAAAGAAAATAGTAATTGCACTCCGCTATGGAGTTTTTTAAACTATTGAGATTCTCGCTAATGATTTAAGCGATAAGTAAAGTGGAAACGTGTTATTTTATTATAATACAAACAAAATTTGATTGTATGTATTTATTTTTATATTAAATTCTATTCAAATTATGTATTTTTGGCAACATATTCAAGCTCTTACGCTATTAGATAAGCAAGATCAACGGCCGGTGGTTCGGTCATAGGTTATTCGGTTATAGTGTCGAATGTGCCTTAACTGTGTTGCAACGAGCTCTTTTCTCATCGGTATATAGCTGCCTGGCTAGAAATGATGTGTTAAGAGTATTCCATTTACGTAACATACATCCAAAATATAAACAAATCATAGTTTTAAATCATAAGTGTAGTTTTAAACATTTTACATTAATTTTGATTTGGTGGTTAATTAATCATGAAGATAAATTATTATCAATTAAATTAGATGACTAATCATTACATTCTAAAAACTATCGCATTTTATTCAAAACCTTGAAAAAGAAAATTATCATCAATTATTCTGTTATTTATAACAAGAAGTTATAAAGCATCGGTCAAACACACAGATACGCGATGTTAAACATGTAACACACAATTTTTTTTCTAGATGATATAAAAGCAGAAACTACACTTATATAAATGTACACATTATGACGGTAGGAACTGCGAGTTATGAAGGCATTTGGTAAATATGTTCCGTGACTATTAATTAGGATCCCGTTGAAGTCTTTAGTATTGAGTAAATGTATTACATTCGTAGCCATAACTTAACGTTTTATTTATAACGTAAAGTAGAGAATAGAGAAATATTAAAACAATTTTTTAAATTTAAACCTTTTTCATTTCTGATCAAACTGAATATTGTTATATGAAAATATCGATAAACAATTACTCTAAAAAAGAATATACAATTAACGATTAAAGTTTACAGACCTGTTTTAAAAAATGCATTGGTAAATGAAAATTTGTTGACATAGGCCCGTTTTATATAAATAAAACTTTATATTATTAAAGATGTAAACTCTGGCCGAATTCTGTGTTAGGAGTCAACAAAATATTTCAATTGATTTTAACACATATCCAATCACTCAAATATAACTCTATTGACTATTTGTAAAAAAGTTCCATCGTGCATAACATAAACATTGGAAATACTTTAAGCCTTTTAAGGAAATATGTAAATGTCTTCTTTTATACATTTCTCAGATATCTGTCTTCTAGATCCTTTCAATGTAATACCTGTAGAGACATAGATCAAATTTGTTTGAAATTAGTGTTTGCATCATAGTAGCGTTATGTTACAAAGTATATAAATACGGAAAAGCAAACAATGGAAACAAATACATATCTATGAGAACTAGAACAACGAGTATCTTCTATAAAACAAAGTTCATATCAAGTTAATTAATCGCACGAAATGGTTTTAAAATAAAATTAATGAAAAACAGCATCGGTATTATAATAATTCTAGAATAATTAGTCAAATGGACAATCGCAAATATCTAAGCAAACTATGCGGAATGTTATATATGTAATATTTCCATTTGTTATAAGCGTTTGATGTATTTATTTTGTTTACTAATTTTTCGCATTGCGTTTTCAAGATTACGATTATCCAGTCATTATATTCACGCCTGAATCATTTGTCTTTGCGAGGACTGGGAAAAAAATATAATCTTGTATCTGTAGGACATAATGGGTTGCGTAAATGATTATACACGCGCGTTTCCACGGTGGTTTCTTGACAATGCGTGGTGGTGCAACGGTGGTGTCATCTGGTGGCGGCATTCAGTCGCACGCGCAGCCTTGCTCTATCAACTCATGCAATTGTTCTACGCTTTACTTCTAATGACTACAAGTGTCGGATTGCTAGTCGCATAGGAATCGTGTTGTATGTTATTGTTTTACCTTGACGTTCGTCTGTGCAGTGCAGTGCGTCTTTTGTGATATGCCGTATGAATGCGTCTTGTTTGTTTTTGGTTGTTTAGCATTCTGTTTGTAAACATACATCAGCGAAACGTTGTCATACAACTTTATAGCCATATTGCGTTTGGTATTTCCGTTTAAAGTAACTTATGTGTAAGATTTAATAATTTTCATTTACATTCAGTATCCAGTTTATGTTTGCTGAAATAAATTAATAACTTTTCACGAAAACTTAACTTTTGAAGACCATGTATATATATACAACATTCACAATTACCGCAATTCTGTACATAATAATTTAATTTACAAATTTTATCATTATCATTAAAATTATGTAAAATTAATATCTATAAAATCTTGTTTTATTCGACGAGGGGACGAAAAGTCTAGGTCGTCACCGGTAAATGATACGCTCACCCAAAACAAGGTTACGATGTAGTAGTAGTAGATGTAGTTACGATGACAGACAATGTATCACATTGTGCTCATCACTTTTGTTAGAAGGATAACATACCTGCTTGCCAGATAATTTCACTAAAAACAACGCCCTTCAAACCAGAACACGGTTATATTTTTGCATACTACTGTTTAGCGGCAGAAATACATGTTGCGGTCGTACCTGACCTACCACCAATACCAGAGTAAAAATACAAACACGCGTTTTCAAGAGTGTTATAATCCATTCTTATGTTCGAATGTTTGTTTGCAACCTTTACTATATTTGTTGTATAATTTTCTTGTGAATATAAATAACATATAATACGAATGCATAAGTATAAACTTGTAAAAAGTTATCACACAATTAGTAATATAGCTCGAACTGACCTTTTTGTGAATGACCCGATGTATATTCGTGTTTAGTTTAAGCTCGCACAGTTGATCATTACATGTTGGTAGTGTGGGAACTGAATTTTAACTAGCTCTCCATATGTTGCCAAACCGCACCGAGCTTTAACCAATACTTTGTTAAAATACAAATATATTTTACCTTAACCTCAATACTAGCGCTCTAGTTTATAATATTTTATAACAATTTATATTTTAGTGCGATATTTCAATTGAATTAGGTTAATAGATAAATTTTATAGGTTTATATTAAATTAGCAACTGCTTGTATGTTAAAATTATTTTAATATATGATGTTAATAAAACATATACAATCGTGTCGTCAGTTAATAATTATATTAAATATTGTGTTATTATCCAAGATTTCTCTGTGAAAGCGAGTTCTTATTGTTTTAATAACGGTCAATGAGGATGCTAATCATAACGTGTCACAGTTCAATGCTCTAATAATTCCACTGCATACTAACTAGTGAGGATGCAGCCTAGAAGATCCATTGCACGTATACTCTCCATCAATTTATTATTTTTTATTTAAATACAGACAACTTATGTCCATTATCAGATTGTTAGTATCTAATATCAAAGTTAAACCTTTTTATATATCCTAAATTATTTTACATAAAATAGGAAAACAGGCAATAATTGTTCACGTGGTAAAATGTTATAAAATCTTTCTATAACAACGCCAAAATGTTATGGTTTTATATCTCGTAAAAGACCTATTGTCAAAGATATCCAAACTCACTTAGTGATGTATGGAGAGAGTCAAGCTCTTTGTTTTTTTACTGTAGATTAGTGATGGATCGGCCGATTTAGCTGGAAAATCGTTGAGTGGAGATCGATAGGAATCTTTTTTGTAATCGATTGAGGTGGCTTGTGTTCAACAATAAACGAGTATAGGCTGAAATGATAATGAAGATAATGATGACTATACACGGTACTCATTTTTTGTACAACACTACATAGCGTTATGTACAATTGTATGTTAAGAAATCTCTTTAGTCTAATTAAACTAGTTACAGCTCCTTTCATATCGGAATACAGTAAAGAAAAAATAGAAGCTAAATTTTACTAAATAGACTGAAAAGAGGAAAAATGTACGCAGTTTAGGCGGAGGTACATAGACTGCTACCATGTTAGTAAAATATTTTTTAAAAAATCTGTCATTAACTTGGCTCTTACCTTCAGCTATAAATAAAAAGCACTCTTTACCTTTAAATAAATAAACGCAAAACTGATAAAATAACCGGTAACACATATACTAATAGTAATAATAAGGTAATAAATTTGTTTATATATCTGTTAGAGAATCGACTTAAAGAAATAATCTTCAAGTTTGAATTTATTTATTATGCTATCTGTTTGTGCCGTTTACTATACTTCTATATATTATCGTATAACTTTTATACATGAATATAAAATTGTAAAAAATCATTTTATTGTATAAAAGTTGTTCCGTCGGCACAATTAGATGGTCTTAGCAGTACATAAACATTTTACAGTTTTTCTAAGACAATAATTTGTTTCTAAGAATGTGTAGAAAAAGGTAAAATCGACTTTAACGAATACTAGTAATTACGATAACTGGTAAAATTAATGAATCTCGTAACATTGAATAGGCCATAAAACTAAATATAACGTATATTTAATTTTAATCATATTTGATTAAATTTATGATTTTATTACATGAATTATGTCTATTATAATTTTATTAAGCCTTTTTCCTTTAATAATTTTTGTTAATATATAAGAATTGCTATACTTACCTTAAAAAAATTGATTACCTATGAATTTAACCCAAATTTTTGTTCTATTGAAGTACCGCGTTATTATATTTGCTATTTTCAATATTTAGTTACTTCACATAGTCCGAATTTTATATTTAAGTTTCTAAGCTATTTTCGGTTACTAAATTTATTGTCTTTATATTAATAACAGGTTTTTTCAAATAGAGATATAGCAGTGCTTAAATATTATTCATTAACTTCATTAAAATCGAATTAACGGTTTACATGAATAAAATTTACTAGTTATAAAACTTTTTTTAAGAGATTTCTCCTTACCTAAATGATAGTACTTGTAAAGCGGTCATATGTGTACTGTGTTTATAATATTATAGCCATAATGTTTTGTAGTTAATTCTAAAATCAAGCTATTTGTTACTATTTATTTCATCGTATTTAAGAGGTTATGAGAAAAGTTTATATACTCTAAGGAACAGATGTTCAATGCATGTGTATGTGGTATAATATTAATTAGAGCAGAGTGAGATAGTCGGCTGTATGCACGATCGCTGGGATGTAACGGCTTTACCGTACGTAGTACGGTATGAGTTACGCATCATGCACCATTTGACTTTTGCTTACAGCCTTAAACATGCCTTTATGTACGAATAAACGTTTTTCTACTAAAATTACCTTTATGACACATTTATTCAAGCATGTAGCAGCACTTTTACACTGTATCTGTGGCACCTGACCGCTTTTTTACTCGCATGGAAAATCTTGATTACATTTCGAGGCTCCTTGGAGATTTTCGTTAATCTTTTTTAATCCACCTGGCTGATTACTACTCATATTATAATCTTCCCCCATATCAACATTACTGACAACATAGGAGAACCAGAGTACTCTAGGCGTGTATTCACGGCCTTATTGTAACGTAGTATAAAGTCAAGTGTTAGTCTATTGTAAATATAAATAATAGTTTAGATATGATAACTATAATCTTAAATTTTGTGGACATCTAAAATTTCTTCTTATAGGACTTTTAAATTGCATTTAACGTGATGAGATTTAACGTGAGTTATGGTGATGATAAGAGTTAACGTGATGGTTCCATCAAAAACGTTTTTATAAATATTCAAACATAAATAAAGCTGTACATTTCATTATTTAAATTTTAAAAGTTATCTTTTAGTACTCATTGTCAATAAAGCATCTTGATATTCAAGGCATCTGTAAAATTTGGAATTTAAATTATAATTCAATGGTACGAATCAAGGTAAATTTAAAATCTAATAATACAATAGTGGTTAATAATTCTGTGCATTCAAAGTTCGCGGGTAGTCATAAAGTACAGAGTACTGTGTTGCGATGAGTTTGTATAATACTACCTTACAGACATTACGGAATACCAACCTATCTATACATAGATCAAGGACTAAGTTTGTCGCTACAATCAGATTTTATAATACAAATGCTTCAAGAACTTGAGGTTTCAAACGATATTTATAAAAACAATATTATATATTTTACATTTAAGTCTACCCGTGTTTGGATGTGAAATTATGGGAAATAGATATTTTAATTGGTTACTTATAACTAAAGGATATTATTATATGTCAACGATTCAATTTAGGATTGCAATAAATTCTTCTTAATTGCAGCACGTAATAAAGAAAACAAAAGACTATTTTTACTGTACTCCATCTATGTTGCCGGGGACCGACGGCGTTCTTAGTAGGTACGAACTTTGTAGCTTTTGAAATTACTCGAGTAAAGAAATTTAACATTTTATGTCTTAGAGCGACGAGTACAGCAGTGTAAGGTTTATGCACTGACATACTATCAAGATATTTCCATTGTGTAATAAACACCCCATCGCCAGTAAAAAGGCGATTAGTTTTAACAAAATAAAACGGATTATTACTAAAATAACATTTTGTCATCCACATTGTTAAAACAGTTGTTACAACCGAGCATTGGATTAAATGTAAATCTTATCTTCATCCATCAGTTGCATTAACGGTACATCAGTTGCACAAAACACTTCAAACCGTTGCACAATAGCAGGCAATTCACTCTCGTTGCTTGTACTGCCTGGCCGCCATTGTCGCACACGCGCTTTACTGGGAACTTTCCCGCGAAACTTGGCAAAACGCGCGGGAACAGCTTCGAAACAATAACGGCCAACATAACGCTCCAAATGTTATCTATTGCCTTAGCACTGGCTCCTAGATTACCACATACAGACCGTTCTCATTAATGATTCCTTATATTTACGTGAATACACATAAATAAAACTAAATTTTACAGATTGTATCTGGTTTATAATTACTAGCTGTCCCCGACCGCTTTGTTAGCAGTAATACGAGTATAAAATTAGACTTGAAATTTGTCTAAAATGTACTTTGACACCAACCGCAAACGCATTTAATTTTCTATAATAACCGCATAAAGATATGAAACGAAATTGTTTATAAAATTTAATTAGATTTAAAATTACAAAGGATTTATGAATTAAAAAATAGCCTATAACCATCTACAAATAATTCCGCGTCGAATGCTTATGTTGATCGCGTTCCCCAATTATCACGTGATAGGCAAACAAGCAAAACTATTTTCATAATATATACCTAAACATAACCTGTATACCCTGACGTATACCCGATGTTTTAAATGCATTGCAGCGCTCATGGTCACATGTGGATTGATGTGACAGGTGTCCTAACATCATAGTTATTACGGAGTACCTACAGCTTTTGTATTATTGTTTGAAATGTTTTAAAGTTTTGTAGTAGTATGCTCGGTATTTGACTTAATTTTAATAATAACGAAACCCAAATCACTGTTATAAATCCAAAATTTTTTTATTAAAATTACAACGTATTTTTTTTCTATATCACGAATTATTATTTCGTAAGATTACTTAACTAAAAATTGTGTATCGATCGTGTTTGCGTTCGTGAGAAATTTTGCATATGTTACAGAATTTTTTAAAACATATTCTACTAGTTAACTATCAAATTCTTAATTACAAACTTCATTGTCGCAGAATGTTTGTTTTTATAAACTTGTACATTCATACATGAAACATTAGGAATTGTTTAAAAAAGACAGCATCAAATCGGCTAAGAATTTCATTACACAATCGATCGGAATCACAAATGAGTTTACAAATTAAACAAACAAACAAGTCGCATTCTTAATAATTTGTCTTCATTCACTCACAGTAGTACGATAGACCGACATCTGTTGTGTGCCAAAACGGGCGAGTGAACAGTTACCAAGTTTTCCAGTTACTAAATTACTTAACAATTATCATTTAAAAGTGGGGAAATGATTACGAAAAATAAATTACATCCTAACACGACTACAAAATTTCAATGCAAGTAAGTGTTGAAACTTTTCATCACAATGGTAAACGGCAATTATATTTTGTACGGGGACAGACCGTCGTCCGAGTCAGAGATCGTTGAAGATCACGTGCATACACGCACTACCGAAAGGAAAACCAAAAGAAAACCGAATAGGACTGCCAATGAACTGCAGTACACGCTTAATTTAGCACAACTGGATAACGAAACGGATTCTGTCAAGTACGAGAAAAAAATTAAAGAGCCGCGACTTTTGCGTTACGTGCCCACGACGGATGTGGAAGAGCATTTCGTAAACGAAAAATTCGAAACGTACGATTTAAAAGCAACGGAGGAACCTCCTAGGCGTTACGCCTTCACTAAGAAACCCAAGAATGCAGCGGACGGCTCAATCAATTATGCCTATTCAAGATCTAGTAGTAGCTGCAGTTCGCCTAATGGAAATTTACCAACAATATCCGAACATGGAGAACAATACAGCACTTATCGGATCCGATCTATGCAACCGCCGACAGGTGAAGAAGTAACCAACGCGTATGAAACGAAACTTGATAAATATTTCTCGACTCCTCGAGAAGTGAAGACATTTGTAGCTAAGGTATGCAAAATAATGTCATGTAATGTTGGAATGACGAAAGTAAATCTGCGCTGGTAGTTGCTTTCGACATCTTGCTTTTAGAAATAAATATCAATAATATAAATTCCACGATTTCTTTCCAGTTTTTGCTTAACATTTTCAATTGACAGACAATAAATGCTATATTCATTCATTAGGATTATAATTCTGGAGCTGATGATTTAAAATAAGCTCATTCCGAATGTAAGGTAATAAAATCAAATAAATAAATTTCATTTTACTTTACAGCTTTCAATGATTCAATGAAACGACGAGACAAACGGGACGTTCACGTGATGTTAAGTAATACGCCTGCTCATAACTATATGGCGCTAGTTACGGTATTGCATCATGTACTGCTCGTTGCTTCGAGACATAGGTTGTTGAGTCTCGTTACTGCAGTAATTTCATTAGCTACAGCGCTCTTCAAACCGGAACACAGTAATGTTCTCACACCAATGTTAAGCGGCAGAAATGGGCACTGTGGTGGTACCTAGCTAGACAGTCTCCGGCAACAGATACCTACCAAGAGTAAAAGATCATGTATTAACATTAGTACACTATGGCCTTGCAAATGTAAAAACTATGTTATATTAATGATGGTAGAGCCACGGTAGTGTATTGCGCAAATCTTGAAATTCGAAGCGTAGTAAAGGGAAAGATTAATTATGAAAATGTCAAAACAGTAATATTAGGTCCTTACATATGAAATTAACGTTTTGTCGTATTGAGTACTTTAATCTGAAATATCTTCTCTTTGATTAAGAATTCCAAATTCAACTTTATAAATTCATTTAGCTAGTACATTTGAGTTTTGAAAACAGTCATTCATTTGTTTTTTCATCATTATTTTTTTCTTTGGCGTCGCTTATTACCGCACAATGAAAATATCGGTATATTTACGAGTACGAGTTCTACCGTGGCACCAGTGCTGCAGAAACAGCTCGAAGGATTGATGATGTGTACGGCGCTAGTGTCGCAAAAGAAACCACGGCACGTTTTTGGTTTCAACGTTTTCGTTCTGAAAGTTTCGACTTTCAGAACCAACCCCGTGAACGGCCGTAGACCAAAGTGGAAAATGAAGAATTAAAGGCTATAGTGGAAGCGGATCCATCACAAAGCACTTCAGAGATAGCTGCAGGGTTCGGGGTAAGTGAGAAAACTGTATTAATCTACTTGAAGCAAACCGGGAAAGTAATAAAACTCGAACGGTGGGTACCTCATGAATTGTGTTATTCGAACTTGCAAACACACATCGACTGCTGTGTTACTTTGCTCAACTAATGAAAGGATTTTAAATCGAATCATTACTAGTGATAAAAAGTGGATACTGTACGATAATCGAAAGCGGTCGTCGCAATGGCTGAACCCTGGAGCCCCAGCCAAATCCTGTCCTAAACGAAAATTTACTCATAAAAAGTTATTTGTGAATGTTTGGTGGACTAGCGCCGGTGTCGTTCACTACAGCTTTCTAAAATCTGGCCAAACGATTACAGCAGATATCTATTATCAGCAACTGCAAACCATGAAGGAAGAACTAGCTGCTAAACAACCGAGATTGGTCAATCGCTCTAGGCAACTGCTGCTTCACGACAACGCAAGACCACACACTGCACAACAAACAACCACTAAGTTAGATGCGATACAATTGAAATGTCTGCAACATTCATCGTATTCCTCGGACCTTGCCCTAACAGATTACCATTTTTTTCGAAATTTGAAAAATTTCTTACCAGGAAAAAAATTCAATTCCGATACGGCAGTCCAAACCGCTTTCAAAGAGTTTATTGATTCTCGCCCCCATTGTTTTTTTAGTAATAGGAATCAATGAACTACCTATGAGATGGCAAAAGTGCATAAATAACAACGGTGCATACTTTGATTAATGAAACATGTTTTACAAAAAAAAAGTTGATTTTATATTCTTCCCGTATAAAACGCCAATTTCATATGTAAGGACCTCACATTTCTAATAGATACGATTTTTTTATAGTTCTCGTAATGGATCCTTTTAATGTTGCATCTCAGCAACTATTAATCTTCACACATTGTACTTTTTAATCGTACTAGATCTGTATACAATTAGATACATGGTTTTGCAATATTTGTCCTACATATGTAGGACAAATATTGCAAATGTGTATGTATTGTGTATTGTTATTTAAATTTATTCAAGAGTTAGACGGTACAAAAACCCATCTATATAACGCGTAAACACAAGGTATCGCGTTGAAGAACTTAACGGCGCTGGCATAACGCGATATTGTCTTTTGATAATCTCCATTTATCAACTAGATTTATTCATAGTATAATAACAAAAATTTCAAAATATATTTATTAAACAAATCGTTATCATTGTTCAAACAATCATTCATCAGTTCAACTGTAATTCACCTATGTTAACATTAAATAGCGAATCTATTGTTTTATTCCTAAATGTGTGTGTACTGACACAAAATTACATTCTTTTATATATAAAATTGTGTGGATTTAGGCTACCTAACTCTCTAACAATATAAACAATTAAATACATGTGTCTTATACGTATATTCTATTTAAAATGATGATATGTTAAATTAATTATTTAATTAAGTTAATGGGCTTTTTCAAATACTTATGCTATTTCCTTTTATTGACATTGTTGATTATTTGTAAATAATTTTTCCTTTAATTCTTTTATAATTACCTGATATTAAAGTTTTGATCATGGTAAGCGATAAACCCCGAAGAAGTGCTAAGTAGCAAGGTTAAGGTACAAGTCTTCTTACCGCAATGATTTTACTAGTCACAACGCCTTTCAAAGCGAGGTCAAAAAATTTGTTCACCTATAGTTAGTGGTTGAAATAGGCTTTGAAATGGTACTTCCAACAACAGAGACCGACGAGGAGTAATTAAAAACACTTTGATTTTATACTTGTTACCAATTTAGAAAATAATTGGTTTTTGTTCGTTTAGGTAACAAATTAATAAACTTCATGTAATAAAATTTTGATAAAAATGTGTTGGTACAGGGCTCACATCCAGACAGCCTGTACAGAGTGCCAATGGGCGGCCGCGTTGGCGCCAGCAAGATTGTGCGCGTGTTACGCATTCTGCGATGGCCGGTCGCCTTGTTCACTGTATGCATCGCCTTGGCTGTTTTCGTTTATTTTCTAATGCCCGGTAAGTCTTAAAAATAACCATGTACATACAAAAGTAATAACTATTTAAAAATAATCTTCCAAATATTAACTAACTGCAAAAATTAAATTACAATTGTGATTAGTTATTATTATCTGGAATAATCGTAAATACTTGAATTATTCATGTACTGTTTTGGTGCTGTAGCTAGTAAAATAACTGGGGTAACAAGACTAAACATCTCATGTCTCAAGGCGACGAGAGCAAAGTACAAAGTAATACCATTCTAACTACCGCCACGTTGTTATGGGCAGGCGCATCGATTACCATCAGGTGAACGTTCCGCTCGTCTTATCGTTTCATTGAATAAAAAGAGGTACGAATAACAACCTGTTTTTATGAACGACCTGTATTGAAGACATTCAAAACGTTACAGAATTGTAATGTTACAGTAAATGGTAAGTTTTAATGAAGTCGAAAAATATATAAGTGCGTTATACGGTGAAGGTCGATTTGTTTTTGACAACTGCATTCCTCCAAAATTATCCCATATGCTTAGAAATTAAGATTTTATACTTAATACTTTTAATAGCAACAAAACTTTCAAAGTTTTGGGTATTTAAATATTTGGATGTAGAAGGTATCTTTAATCAAATTTTATGTTCTTCGAGATTATATCGTTGTTTTTTAAGCGATGTCGTAAATATGAATTACGTTAGATGGTAAATGTCATGGTTGTTAAAACTGCGTTCATTGCGACAGACAATCTTAACTTCCGTTTTTATCTTTGTAGACGTATTGCCAATTTACCACGACCGCATATTTCCAGTTGTATATAACTAGTAAACTTTGAGCATACCAAGTTATAGTTTTAAAAAAAGAGAAAATGATATTGTATTTAAAAAGTAATTTCCATAACTCGATCTATTTTAGGCGATATTGCTTTTTGTTAATATTGATACTTATGGATTACATATAATATAATATAATGGGTTATGACTTCGGATATTTTAACCGAAAGTCCCTATTATGAACTGTTTTAAAAAGACATTTATGAGAGTTCGTTTTGATTATAGACAATAGATGAATTATAAATTCTTATAAATTCCTCTCAATGGAATGAAAAACGGGTCTGAGGGAAAAACAGTAGTGGTTACACATAACCTTATACAAACGAAGCAACGAGAATAAGCGAATACATTCCCAAAATATGTCTTATTATCTACTATAAATTTCGTACTTGGACAGCAGTAATACAAATAACTCTAATTTTTTATTAACATTTTACGTCCATATTTAACGTTCTTGTATCAAAAAGAGCCCAAGAAATGGTCATATCATAAATTTAATGACTTCGAATTTTTTATCCTTCGCCTCAAATAGCAAACTTGTCGTTAAATCATTCTGAATCAAATCTGATACTGCACAATATGGAAGCATGAAACATTAAAAACATTACTAAATAATGTGACATATTTTACACAAACGTAATTTTTTTAAGTATTTTAATTTACGTCGTGTACATCCAAGGCAACTTTGAACTCAATTAAAAATTTTACTTAAAGAAACCATTAAAGTGATATTAGCGGAATAAAAAAAAATACAAGATGACCTCTCTCAGTGAATACAAAGTTACTTTCAAAACAATTACGAGCAATCCTTTTCATGTGCAGAACCTTTGATAAAAGAATAAAAACCTATAGAACTCTCGTAAAAGCATCTCATAAATATTCACACACTTTCCCGATTTACACGCAAAGGGAGATTTTAATAGCGGCATTAAATTATAAAGAGCGATTTTATATACATTTGCATGCGTGCGTTGGATGTCGTGACTCCGTTTAAGGATATCCTCATATCTCCTTAGGACGCTTTCAAAATGTCTCTTTTATTTGTTCAATTTGGCGAAAATGAAAGTTGAACCGATGTTGGCTATTGTAATTTAAAAATAAACATGTTACAGTATTGGTTTTGCACAATGTGCCCTCTGAACCCACTTTCTTTTGTTCTTCATTGTCCACTTTAAGTTCAACTTAAGTAATATTAAACTTTATTTAACATTGTCTTCGATTATGCAATTGAAACATTTGTTAATCTTTTTAATTTATCTGGTTACGTTTGACATATCTCCATTACTGTTAATTTCAAAGTTTAAAATATTTCGCGTATTTAAATGTTTTGGACATATGGAAAAATTAAAATTCTATTTAGTACATCATATTATTAAACATTAAACAAATAGTTTCTTATTAAATTTATTATTACATTGATTGTCTTTAATCCGTATACTAAAAGCTATTAATAAAATCCCATTTTATATTTCAGTGTGGTTCATTTAATGAAAAGATAAAGCTCTTTTGATTTACTGATGTAAAATTTTAAATATATATACATTATTATTTATAAATAGGTTCCTTTACAAGCTAAAATATTAATATTAAAAATATTTTCCGTGATAAAAAATAAAAAAATTGTGTAACCTTCCTTAATCCCCAAATCTGGTACTCCTCGGTATGCTCAAAAAGGGTTAAAGAGGTATGCAAAGTGAAAAGTATAAAATTTTTTCTTCTAACCTTTTAAATCTTCGATTTTTTAAGTATAAAAATCATTTATAAAAGTTTTACATTGGAATCGCTTCAAGACTGTACAGGATAATTAAAAACTGTAATGGCGGAATTTGAACCGCTGATCAATGCGTAGTGGCGCCAGATTATGTTAAACCACTTTTTAAATAACGTTTCATTTACTAGTATCGCTCTTATATAATATATGATTACTGGTGGACACCAGACCCTTGGAGTGCCAAGCATTTAATGTACAAATTAAATGAACTGTTTATTAAAGTAGTTGCTGCTCTTTATTTGCAGTGAAATTGTAATTCTAAGGCAAAATAAAACGTATACGGAAATATAATTTTTTTAATTTTGTGTAATTTTTTCTTTTATTAAATTAAGGGACGAGATGAGCGGGACATTCACCTGATAGTAAGTGATACGCCTGTCCATAACAACGTGACGCTAGTTACATTGATATATATTGCACCACATTGCGCTCGTTGCTGAGACATAAGATATTGAGGCTCGTTGAATATTAACCTTTATTAAAAAAAAATATTATTATAAACTATTTTCATATCATACTAAACTATAACAGCATGAGGCTAGCCGTGTAAGACGAAGATTCCTGGTCAGATTTTGGGGCCACAGGTTAGGGAATTAGGAACATAGTAGAAATTGCGATTCAACCTGTTTATCATGCTTTGTTATCTACCTCAATAACAGGATTTCTGTGTCCCGGCCGTATACTAGAGTATTGTGAATTTGGCATGCTTCACCCACCTTCCATAGCTTCACAACCTTCACAAGTGTCAGCCAACTGCTAATAAAAAAAACTAAAATTTTATTATGTATTTTGTTTTTCGAACAATGAAGGATGTCAGGATTTTCGTTCGAATTAAAGACTGCATCGCTGCATACCACCAGGGAGGATCTTAGTCAAATGTTAATCTTTCTATATACTATTATCTTAACCTTACTATTGGATGAATAAATAAAAGTTAATAATAAACGTCTAGAAATAAATCAATAGACGCTGACATAAGTGAAAGTGGATAGTTTCCAGATTAATATTTTTAAAAACGTATTAATGTGTCTGAAACGGGTAAGTCGAGTACATATGTAACTAGTGTCAGTTTATTGGAGTAGGAACTGAGTTGCGCATGCGCGATAAGGATTAATGACGGTAAGGCTGACGGTTCCGTGGAGGCGTGCCGCTGACATCTTGAACCCGACTTTCACTGCCTCCGTGTCTTCATATAGATTCGTCGTTTAGGTGTGGGTACAGCACTTCCTTCTAAGTTACGTTAGCATTTCTCAACATAGACATTTTAGATCGATTTCAAAATACCCGTGTATTTTCTCTAGAATGCTATCTGATGTCATTATCGGCTTCTAAATAAGGAGCTGTTATATATCTCATTGCAAGAGATGTTCTCTAATAAGATTATTTTTGGTTGTGTTTTAATTAACGGACATCAGTGTATGATTTATTATTACCGTTTTAAAATGTTTTGAACACAAATTTTATTGAAATGTGTTGTTTTATATCTTTTTTAGTATTGATTTCATATCATTCTTATTAATAACAGATATAAATTCAAAATAACCCATTTTTAAGCAATTTAAATTATATCATTTTCTTTAATAAAATTTCTACGTCACATAACGGTAATTTGCTTGTGATTGTAAATAAAATGAACAAAAAGTCTCACCTTATAAATTACTCAAGTCATGTTATAAATAACGATGTCCAATCGAGATGGGATAAACTTATCGTTCAAGAAAAACCTGGTTCGATTTATCACATTTATTTTTAACACAACAACCAAGATCGCTTTCTTTTTTATTTATATGTAAAAATAACAAGAAGCAATGCAAACAGAAAAAAAAACACTTTTTCAATTTTAAAGTAGGAACAGTTATAAGTTATTTATCCTTATTTATCACGAGGCGCATCTTTTTATGATCACTTAATTAAGTTAATAGTTTTTTTGTTCCTATTAACGAAACTAAATATTGCACCGATGAAGTAACAAAACCTACTAACTTAATAAAACTTAATCAATGAATCAAAGGAAAATGTGTTTGTGATAAATGCTATAATCATAACCAACTTGTTCTATTGACATAGTAAGAATCTTGCGTAATGTATTATTGTCTGTTCGACATCGTAATGTACAAAATACTGAGAATATTGAGGCTATAACTGAAAGCGTGAGAGAAATCATAAACTTTTGATATTCAAACGTATCTCCAATTCGTTTTGGATAGCGAAAAGACTTGGGTCTGCATCCTTACAAAATTTTACTAACGCAAGAAATAACTGTTAATGAACATTCACAAACGAAACAATCTATGCTAAGCGACGTTATTACCTTATGAGGATGTATTATAGATACTTGTATTATTATTTCAGTCTATTGTTCTTCAATACTGAATACAGATCTCCCAATTTATTTTCAGCATGATCAGATCAATGCTTTCGGCGTCCAAGGGTATCTTGGAATTTTCACCAGCTAGTTAGAGTATCTGGTTACCGAATATCTAAGGTATAAATATCATATATTTCAGACTTGATTAAAAGGTATAAGCATCAACTTCTACCTCTACGTTTACCTTTCCAATACCAGCCACAGCACACGTTATGACCTTTGTAGGAAGAATGCGTTACATGCGGCACGCCTTCGTTTAGTTCGATCTTGGTTCTAAATACTAAAATCAACTATTCAAATGTCGAAAGTAGCAACTGACGACTGTGTTACATTTTTGCAGTTCCATCTAATGGCGCTTTTATGTTACTCTTCTTCTTTTAAAAAAAGTACATAAGGACTTTATTACAAGAAGGAGAGTAACTTAAAATTATTTTTCTCACTAAATAAATACTCATTTTATTTTCTAAAGTCGGTTAAATGGTTTCGGAAATATGCAGTTTCAAACCATTTCAAATATTTAATGTTATGTAATTAAAATATTTCAATAAATATTACGCATTACAACATTCCTTGCGTTCCAATGATCACCTCTTCAAAGCAGGCACTTTTAGTTAAAATCAATTCCTCTGACATAGAGCCTATTTTTTTATCAATACTCATTCATTCTAGTTCTCGCTAGTATACCTCTCGCACATTCATTCTGCAAAGTAAGCCTTTTAGATTATCACAACAGGGACGACAGTCAATTTTTTAAATGGATTTCGAAGTTCAATATAATCATGTAAACGTGCTAAGGTATTAATTTATTTATAAAAATGTAAAGATAAATACAGGTATGTCAAGGTAACCATCGCGTTTGATGATAAAATCTTAAAAATGTAAATCCTTTATCAAATAAGTTTAAGTAATATGTAGTTGTTTATTTACCTTTCAGATAATTTTACTTCAGACGTCGAAATCGTCAACGCGACCAACTGGCAGCGAAATAATGCAAATGCTCAAACACGTAGGATTCCCGTCAAACCTACCCGCAAGCCGCAGGAGCATATCAAACATACCACAAAAGGAAATTTACGTGCACACGGTATAGTTAACTAACCAGATATAACATGTGCTAACATTCGTATGAGATCTTGAAGTTACACTTCTTTAATATAATAGCAATTGAAAACTAAATTCTTCTCTTTTTGTAGCTGATTGTGCAGGTTTCGGCTAATGATATTAGTGTGAAGATAGCTATGTAAGCGTCAGCTAATATTAAAAAAATTTAAGAAGTCTAACTTTTAAACCGAAAACGTTTAAATATACTATGTTGTATTTTTAAACAACCATTTATCTAACCTAGTATTAAACTCATTTCACTATGGATAAATCAGAAATTGTTATAATTGTCATTCGATGATTTATTTAAAAACTAAGTTACTGGAACAATTTCCTGCTAACAAATTTTGAAAAACATATAGAAAAGTTACTGAATACAAAAACATTTTAACCTACAGTGAACACCTAAAGCACACATACATTTTATACAGTGAAGTCCTTAAAGAACCGTGCCAACATAACATTCTCACAAACGAAACATTTTGTAATTTAAATAATAATATTTTCCATCTTAAAAATATGGTTAAATGATAAGACATTATTACATTTTCTTTATATACTTCACAAAATACAGGTACGAAACCACAGGAAATTGATTTCTACGATGCAGAGAACGTAAGGACTATTGATTTAACATCCCTTATGGAAACGGTCACAGAAAAGAGCGAAAAAATAAAAAACCATGTCCCTCCAGTATTCCCTACACATATAACTCCAGAGGTGCAATATGGTAATGAGAAAGCAGATGTTAATAAGATTAGGACTCCTAAATTATTAGAGGCAGCGAATATTCACGACGATGAATCCACATTAAAACCGCACATTACACAAAGTCCAGAAAGACCACTGGCTATATACTTCGACGAGGGCAAGGTTGCAGCTTCTACCGAAACTATAACACGAGCTGAAACCAACAATGACCTTCTACATTATGATGAAAAAGAAACAACAAGAATCGCTGAAGAGTTGTCAAGTAAGCCTTATTCACCAGTTTACAAAGACACTTCTATGTATATACGTAAAGAGAATTCTAAATTCAAGCAGCAAGCTGTAGAGCCTGATTTACCACATGAGATCCAAAGTTACTACCGCCTCACTCCTTTAAATCCGACCAACCGTTTTACTTCTGGTCACTCAAAACTGTTCGGCATTTCGATCGAGGACGCGGAGAAGATGAAGTCTACTACTCAGAGCTCCTTGTATAACACTCGTGTTTCACCAACATTGCCAACATGGCGCGACAGGGCTGATAGCACAACTAAAAATTATCCTTTAAATGTCAATTTGGATGGTAAGAATTAAATGTTATTGCATGCAAATTGTAAATATGATATGGTGACGAGGGATGTTAACCTAAAACTAAAATGTGACAGTGATAAAACTGCTTAATAAACTACAATTATTTATTGCATGTGTTTAAACTGTAAGGTATGCACGTATATGTACATATATGTAATGTAACCTTGATTATTTTTTTATAGCTATTTTTAAGAGAGTAATTATTATAAATGATTTTAATATGTACATAAAACTACACAATTAATGGAAGTCACCCCCAAGGAGTTAACGAAGTACGCAATCTCGGAGTGTTGCACGACTCAAAACTCATAGTAAACACATTGGCCATTTATGTAAAATAGGTAGGGATGATAATACTTGTCTTAAGATCCAGCTCACAATTTACCGATAATTAAGTTTGCAAAATACTGTACTGCTCGTTTGTGCGCAGCCTCGAGTATTGTTCCCAGATATGGAATCCCCAGTATTATGTATATGTAGATAGGTTAGAATCAATCCAGCGTAAATTTCTTAGATTCGTGCAGTATAAAAGTAAAAAATATGATATAAGTTACGAAGAGAGGTGAAAGAGACATCATATCCTCCCACTTCAAAAAAGACGGCAATTGCAGACATTGCATTTTTAGCTAAAATAGCTCAATGGCATATAGACTCCGTATCTACTCTCGGAAATAAATATATATATTCCTACAAGGTCGCAGCGATGCTCTAACTTTTTGTATGCTCCTTTCTGCAAGTCTAACTATAGAAAATATTCATTTTTCAATAGATCTGCGGAGGAATTTAATGAATTGGTTGACGGGGCCAATCTTGATCTTTTCACAACAAAACTGTTTGTATTGAAATCTTTATTAAATAGGCGCTGGTTCGATAACGTGTTGTAATTACATTTGATAAAATATATTCAAATAATATAGTGCTCACGAACAACTTCGACCAACAGACATAGATGTGAAAATATATAAATGATGCTTAGTTATAATACATAGATTTTTTATAATTATATTATAAGTCATTGTTAGTTTTCCAAACAAAATAATAATAATAATAATAATATAACGATAATGTTACTTTGTTTAAAATCCTATGGGTATGGTTGCTTAACGTGGTTTACAGGTATTTTAATAAGTTAAATAGTAGTCGAATCATTATATTTATCTGCATGTTGTATAAATAATTTACACTTTTAATTTGTGTTGTAATTACTGTTATTTCTGGCGTTTCTAGGTTGCGGTGACCGTTCAACGTCAAGCGGGACTCATGCCTGTTTACCACCTTAGTTGTATAAAAAATATATAATTACGTAACAGAAATTTTCAATGTATGATTTAAAGCAATTCTTTTTAATCGTTGCTATTTTAGTGTCGCAATGTCGTTCGACGCGGCTGGCATTATGTAGGGGAGTGCTTCCGTACGACCTGGCGGGGCCTGCGGTGACTCTCGACGGTGTGGTGGTGACCCAGCTGTTGCCACAGATCGAGTACTTAGTATCAACCAATTGCAGTGACCGCGTAGCACAGTTTCTCTGCGCTCTGCTAGAACCGGAGTGCAGCCCGACCCCATACATGCAAAGGATGCCTTGTTATAATCTATGCAGAGGTATAATTTACTTTTAATGATGTGATTATTACTTATTCTTCTTGTCTATCTAACGTTCTAAGACAATCAAACATTGCTTTAGATATTACATAAATTGACCTTATCTATAATTATTTCTGGTGCCCGTTTACATGAAATTTACGTCAGTAATGTTGCTATCGAATATAAACATAACCATTTGAAAAGTCGAGGTAAAACTGAATAACGATTTTTGTAAAATTCAGTTCTTTTAGTATATCATTAGGTTTATAAGCACTTTTTTTTAAGCTGTATCGGAAAGCTGCGAAGGTTCGATTCCTCGGGAACTCTCAGGCGTGTTCGGTTGCACGCGTTATCCTACAAGCGGTTGTTCAGCGCCGCGCTCGCCGTGCGGACTCCGTGAGCTGACGTGCAACGACGGCAGCTGCATACCACGGCACTGGTCCTGTGATGGTGCTGCAGACTGCCCTTCGGCGGAAGATGAGGCGCACTGTGCTGCCTGCGCAGCAAACGAATTTCGGTACGTAGTAATTGTTACTGAAAATCATGGATTCAAAGAACGAGCTACATGTATCGAGTACCTGATGAAATCGCAATATTTTCTCTTAGAAACAGCTTATTATCCATTTTATCAGTTTGAAGTGAAACAAATTTTTATTAAATAACACAATAACGCTGTGTCTGCAGGATATACAAGGTTCCAATATTTTTTTTATGTAATTAAGCAACGAGACGAACAGGACGTTTATCTAATAATAACTGATATGCCTGCCCGTAACAACGTGCTAGTTAGGATGATATATACTGCACCACATTGCGCTCATCGCGTGATATGTAGTAGTTAAGTCTCGTTACCAGCACCTGTAATTTCACTAGCACTTTTAAACCGGAACATAGTAATGTTTACACACTGCCGTTTGGCGGCAGAAATAGGCGTTGCCGTGGTACCTCGCTCTCCGACAATAGAGACCAGTAACCAGTAAATTAATGTTTATAGACATTCTCGTATTGTGTATCTGGCTTATATTTCTTGTTTTAATTACTACTAATTTAATTTAACAAATTTTTCACACCAAGTCCTTTATATACAATTACCAAATATTTTCAATTTAGTGTTTAATCGAAGTTTTATTAATAATTAAATGAACAGTAAAATACAGGCACATGGACACATGAAAAAAACAAAAGAATCTATAATTTTATTATTTCATAGTTGCAATTCGGGTGGTTGTATCCGTACACGCTGGATATGCGACGGGTACTCCGATTGCCCCGGTGGTGAGGACGAGGCGGAGCAGGTGTGCGGAACGCGCGGACGGGAGGCATACGACGAACAGGTCGCCGAAGCAGAGTCGGAGCCAGGAGAAGAATCCGCTGGTTCGGCTCCTGCTCTTGCAGTACGAAAACCTTACCATGGTTCTGATACGTATGCAGAGGAATTGATACATCGAAATGGTTAGTGCAATTTAAACGAAATATCGAAACTGAAATACCTGAAGAGCCCTTAATTTTAAACAGTAAAAAAGTAAAGGACATAATCCTATTCCACAAAAAGATGATATACAGGGTGAAAGGTAATAGTTGTAAAAAATCTAGAGGGGCTAAAGTATAGCTCGTGTCCTATCTATCTATGTATGGTATACCCCATGCAAAAACAATGGTTCTGGAGCAATTAATTTTTTAAATATTTTTCAAATAATTCCCAATAAAATCAAAACACAACAATTGCCAAATATTGTTTGCATATTATTCGAAGCAGTAGTGTACAAAAATTACTGCAAAACAAGAATGGACACTGCACTAATTCCTACTTAGACTACCTCCAAGTAGAGTGACCGGTACCGGTAAATCTGTACATAAATTTACTGATATACCCATCAAAACCAAAATCTCATTGTTGTAATAAAATTTTCTACTTATACCACAATCTTTGTCTATATATATTATATAAAAGATTTTCACCGACGTAAAGACTCATCACGATATCTTTGGAATTATAAGACCTAAAGACCTGAAATTAGGCAGGAATACTTCTTTTACTAATATCTAATACTTCTTTTATCGAGTACAGGTCAGCTAAGAACGGATTTTATGAAATGTTACTCCCAAAAGGCATTGCGAGGTAGTTACGGCCAGAAAAGCGGACGGAGAACAGCTAGTTCACTAAGCAAGATAAATAATAAACTAAAAATTTTTTGATAAATAAAATTCAAATAATAAAATTTGTGAAAAGTATTAAAAATAATTACTTGTCCATAGGAAGAAAACAATATAAAACATATTTTTGGCCGCATTATTCCCTAATTAGTTTCAATTACAGTATTTGTTAAAAATTATATATCAATAATTTCAGGTGAAGGTGACAACAGCAAAGAACTGTTAATTACCAGTGATAGTAGTAACAGCTTGAAACGTAATTTTACGCGTCGGCCATCGGCTTCTCGACTTACGCCTTACAATCGCCCGTTAATCCATGACTATAAAGCTGTACAAAATGATAAAGCTGATATAACAGTTAAGAGGAAACCAAGTGAAAAAAAAATTACATCGACTACGCCCCCGAGCACCACAAATCAAATGCTTGAAGAAAATCTGAGAGAAACTACAGTATCGGAATCTTTGGGAACTCATCTTGATAAATCTATTAACAATCTTGAGAGGGTAATTAATGGAGCGGCAATGCTTAAGGTAGGAAATTGGAAGTTTTGAATAAATAATATCGATGAATTAAAATATTAAACAAACAGAGTCTAGTGATGGCTATCTGAACTACAACAGTGTACGTAGGTAAAAACACCTTGGAGTTTTTGACGGTCACAGTTCTACATATCTTGAGGTATCCTTTGCCACGAATGAATACCTCATGTAGGATCTTCATATAAAAAAGATTCCGCTGTTCGTAGTCATGTCATTCCATCGTTATTAACAATTCAATCGTTAATGTTTGCAAGTAGGATTTTTAAACCTCTCTTTTCTATTCCATAAAAATCGAATTTATTAGAACTTAAATGAGCGCTATGTTCCACAGACAGCAGAGGAAGTAGCCAATGCGTTTGTATTTTCGTGTATTAATGTAGTCTGGTCCCTCTCATACAATGTTGGTCACAATTCTTATTCTATTAGAATGACATATACTACAACTAATACGACTTGATGCAGCGCAAATTAATAAAATCATTACTAATATAACAGAAAGCGCCAGAAGTAATTCCAGAAGAAATCACTGATTCGACTGAGAGTAAAATGGACATAGTCGAAAAAACAGAGGAACCACGAAGTCACAGAGGGACGGGCCGTTACGAAGACTCTGTGAGGGCACACGCGTCGCCTTGTCCCAGCGGAGAACTGCGTTGTGTGGACGGAAGGTAATCATATCATTCATTCATCTTTCTATTATCAAAATCGTCATTATTTTAAGAGTATATAACGTCTAAATAAAAAATATTTAATAAGTATACTAAATAACTGTTTGAGACATATAAAGAGTATATGTCCTCTTTAATAATTACCTTCTTTGACTTTCAACTTTTGCCTTCTAGTAATAGTGGGTAAACATAGATCAAGTTTGAGATAATGAAAAAAGCCATCTGAAGACTCGAGGCAAGGGACGTCATTACGCATTCAACATTTGGTACTGAGTAACAATTACAATTAGCGATACATTTCTTTTGAATTGTTTCTGTCATTGCTTACTTAAATAGAAAAGTATTTTGTACATTTTTGGTTTTTAAGTAAACATCCGATATATGTATATTTGCCTAATTTCAGAAACTAATCACCTATGAAGTCCATAGTTCTAAATTCTTGTTTTAATAACGGCTATGAATTTAAATCGTTCACATTTTTAGTCAGCTTAAAATATAAATTTACTTTACTGTCCACATATGAGAGGAGGCTAGGGTCCCAGCAGAGAGAACATTAAATGGGCTGTCAACGTTTATGAATTTAAAATGCTTTGTATTATAACACGGTATTTTAAAATTGCAGATGTATTACATTAGCGCAGCTCTGTGACGGAACAATAGACTGCTCGGATCACGCTGACGAGGACAATTGCTATACATGACCATATGTTAAGCAAGAAGTTATGTTGTCCTTTCAATTCTTTTAGAATTTACTTAATCATATAAAAACATCACTTGTTAAATTACAGACAGTAGGTATGAGATTATAAACTAAAAGTAATTTCTGACGACAATATATTTTTGAACTTTTTTCAGATTGTTATAAGTAAACTATTTATACATAGTTAAGTAATGTTTATTACCGGCTAAGTTTATACACTATTAAAATTGTTCTTATTTGCAATGTATAACAACTTGTTTTAATGGATAGAATTCCTAGAAAGCTATCAAATAGGTTAATTGAATAATCATAAACATAGTTATTTAATAATAAGTAAGTATTCGCACTTTTTAGTCTTAATTTCGACTAAAAACTAGTATAAGTTAAAAAATCAATTACGTATAAGCTGTGATACAACAATGCATGTTTTAATTTGAATTATAGTTTAAGATTTCTATTGACGAAGGTAAAAAGATTTTAAACAAAATCTCTTTTAAATGTTTATATTTTAGTTGTGTCCTTTCACAAATTATAATTATTTTTCTTTAAATTAAGTTTTATTATTGTTATAGACTTTTCTAACAATTAGTAATCATAATTAAATACAACTTTCTAAGTTCTTTCGTATATTTAACTTTAATAATTCTTTTAATAAATGTAAGTCTAGTAAAAAAAAAGTGATGAAAAGACATACCAGACGTATGTCAATTAATTAAACACTGTATATTTGAAAATTATTGTCTTTTTTTCTGTGTTAGTAATAAATCGTTAAAAGTAAATGTAACTATTTGTAAATAATTTTCTAGTTATTATACTAATAATATTTATGTTAGTCGAACAATATGACGCTGCTTGAAATCAAGATGCGAAAAGTTTTAAATATTTTCTAAAATACCCTTTAGTAATGAAAAATTTCTTTTCATTATCGCAATTATCAATAACAGAACTTTTCTTTTTACCTAGTTAAGTATCCATTAAATTAAGTGTATTAAAAATATGGAAGTTAATATTAACATATAAAGAGTTATAATGTAACCATTCATAACATCCAAAGTATTGTCATAATACAATTATACTCATACTGAACTACATATGTAAGTAAATACATTTTATAATTTTAATTAAGTAAATGTAATTTCTAATTTTAAGTTAATGTACTTTCTCGTCGTAGAACTTTTTATATTACCTACATTAAGAAGTGAAATTTTTTTATACGCGAAAATAAATATTATGCCATGTTTATAATTTTGTATTGTATTCAGTATAATCATACTAAAATCCCTAATGTCCTTTTGCTACCTTCAGTGATCTAGGTACGTTGAAGAAAAAAAAATATTTACATATTTTTACACGAATATTAATGAGTTAGTTATACCTTTAAGTCATACGTAAGTTTTTGAGTCATACATAACTAACACGGTTCCATTTAGGCTTAAAACTAGACCATTAATTTGTATTTAGTATTACTGAATGCGAACAACAAGTTATGATACGTTGTGTAAACCATATTTGATATTTTCGATAGAGAAAGTTAGTAATCCATAAAGAGCACGAGATAAAGATAGTAAGTAGTAATACGCCTTATAAGAGGTTATATAAATTTAAAGTTTGATATACACAACGAAGTAAGTTTTGTGCGAAGTATCTTAGATTTCTAAAACATACTAAAATTTTAAATTTACAAAAGTATTTATTCTGTTTTCCTGTATGTTTATCGTGGTCAATAAAGTCTTCATCATTATTCGAGTAACGCAAACGCACTATTTTGCTATTATTTTTTTATAGGCACAAGAATTTTTTTCTCGATATTAACTACAATAGAAAGGATAGTTTATCCACAAAATGTCTACCTATGTTTTAAATATAAAGAGCTACGCAAAACGTTGACGAACATTACGTTTGTTTTTTGAAGGTGTTAAGCGCTTGAAAGTCATATTGACTCACATCACATCTGCTATTGGACTCATGTACCCGATTCTACGGCCTGTTAACACTACGTTATTTCTTGCTATTACTTATATAATTACTTAATACCTTAAATCTCGCAACGCGTGCAACGTGGTGCTGTGTATATCATTTATACTAGCGCCACATCGTTATGGGCAGGCGTATCACTTACCGTCAAGTGAACGTACCAATCGTCTCATCGCTTACTTAAATAAAAAAAATTCTTCAATATATTATGTGTTTTCATTCCTTCTCTTATATTTTTCTTAAGTTGGTAACCTTGTTAAACATTCAAAACGATAGTGTCATTTCTGCGATAACTCTACATAAAAATTAATTATTTGATAACTATGGTTATATAAATAAAATATCATAAAAAAAATTTTAACACTGTATTAAACCTACTAATAATAAAATTGCTTAGTTCAACTAACAAGTACAAGATTCAAGCTGTTTTTATGGAAAAAGCGTACATAATAAAATTTTGATTCAAAAAATTGGGTTATTCCTATCTCAAAATTTCTTGATTACAACAACTCGAATAATCTTTGTCAATCATTTGACAGTGTTTGTTCAATCGTCTTATCTTCTCACTATCTTGCGTAGAGATATTACAACTTATTAAACTTTATACAGAATATATTGCGGGAAGTAATCTGTGGAACTATTCTGTTTGATATCATCTTCGTTACCCGAATGTTTAACAATGTTCCACTACACATTTCAAGAGCAAATTATTAACACGCAAGTCTATTTTATCTCCAGCTGTATTTCCAGACTGATACTTGTGGTAGATCTCTGTTGCCGGAGAACGTCTAGGCAGGTACCACCGCAGTGCCCATTTCTGAAAACATTACTGTGTTTCGGTTTCAAGAGCGTTATAGCTAGTGAAATTACTGGGGTAACGAGGCTTAACATCTAATGTCTCAAAGCGACCAGCGCAATGTGGTACTATGTATGTCATCTAACTAACTAGCGCCAAGTTGTTATGGGTAAGCGTATTACTTACCATCAGGTAAAAGTCGTGCTCGTCTCGTAGCTTCGTCGAGTAAAGAAATAATAACCCATGAAGAATTAAAAAAATAGAACAAAATTGCTTTTCTCAGAGCAATGTTGTAGCTGTTCATAGGTGACGGAGATCAAATGAACTACTTCATTGTTTGCTCACTATCTCTATAAAATAAGTAATTGATTTCGAATCAATTACATTTGTTAAATATTTGGCATGTGGGGTGCTAACCAATAAAAACTATCTTAAATTTTCCAATCAATACCGGAATAAAAATCAAATTATACGACAATAGTTATTCAGTTTATAAATTGCTGAATATTCAAAGCTGATAGTAGAAGACGAAAGGAACAAAACATACCAAATTCTTTTACTTCAATTACATTGCTTGGCACCGATAAAATTACTTTTAGTATGTAACCGTTCACGCTTTGTGATTCGCTTTAGTAACAGTGTGACTCATTATTTGTATCTGTTAAATTTATCAAATGCCGCCTTAGAATTACTTAAATACAAATACAATTAAAACTCTACTATAACTTTTAGAGAATAAAGCTCTATCTCGTATCCCCTTATTAAACATTTGTCTTATACTGTTATATTCGCCAAAAGTTTTTATTGAAGCGATATTTTTTTCTCATTCATAGAATACAATGATTACGTCATTGCCTACTGTTTGGTTTTTGCGCAACACCGCCCGGACCTGGGTCTCCTTGTTTTTGTTTGTTTTGGTAACTTCACGAGACTTGAGGTCAATCGGAAGGTTTCCTTGTCAATTGAACGTTTAAAGGTTTCAAAAACGAAGTATTACAATTTAATTTATAATATTAAGTATTTAATTTTTATTTTCTATATCTTATTTTAGAATGTGATAAAACATTACATATGTTACTTATACGAATTTTCTATTTTGATCCCTGATATTAGGACTTTAAGCCTTCTCCCACTAGAAAAGAATCAAAGATATCCAATTTGTTGTTCAAACTTGAGTTGCAGATTTTTAAATAAGTACCAATATTCAACACATTTTTTTCAGGCATTACAGCAATAATTGGATACTACCGTTTAGAAATCGTTAACATCCGTAAGCAATCGAAAATAATGATAATAAATGAATTAATTATTACTACGGCGTAGGTAGCTAATATTTAGTGCTGCAGACGGGTTAGAATGTCCCCATCGCAACTCTACAGTCAGTCATTAATGGCGAAGAACGGTGAACAACTCCAGAAAAAGCCCAGTCCAGTTCCAGAATCAACTTGTCTGTGATCAGTATGCCTGGCATGGCAAGTGTGGCAAACACACTTTATTAGGGAGACGTATCCATCATTTTAGACAAGGTAAAGTGATGAAGGTGTTAAGCATTTTAGATCGTATATTAATTAATGCCGTTTAATAAAACATACTTTTGCACTTACACAGAATTATTATTGGACAATATAGAAAGAACTTTAAACCACCTTATAATCTTTTCTATCACTCATATAAAGAGAAGCATGTTTTTGAACTGAAGTTATGACATGTATTAATCAGATTGATGTTAGTAAATAAGGAAGATATAGTTAAGTGGGCTGGGTGTCATCGACCGGTGCCCAGTAGGTTGGTAGAAAGCGGAGTGAGTCACGCGGCGACGCGGCGGCTCCTGGTTACCTTGGCCTGTAATCTCCACACGGCAAAGAAAATACAGGACAAGAAATTAATGAAATAGTCTTCTTATTTATTTAAATTTATTTTATTCATACAATTTTCCAAATCAAGATATTAACGAATACCTAAAGTAAGTACATATTTAAAAAAATATTTTAATTTTGAAATAATTTTTTAATTTTATATTAACATTAATGTAAACACTTGATTATGTAATTATATTAAATTAAGAAGAACAATACAAGAAATTTTTGTTTAATTTTACTTTAACGGATTAACTAAATAAATAAATTTTAGGAACAATAAAATTATTTCCTAGAAAAACCAAAATAATGGCATCCTGATCGTAACGACATTAAGGCTACAAGCATTACATGCTATGAAGTGGACAGGGTGTTTTTCATCGGGAAATGAACGTGTATATATAATTTTTGGTCATATGGCCAAAAAATTTTAAATTCAAGTGAATAAATATTTTAAGTGAACCGCTGAAGTTATCTACCAATTTTCTGATAAAGAATATTCAAGGGTCCCGTAAAATGTAGATTCAAAAGTATTCGATTATTTCAGATTTCTCTTATTGGTTAATCTTGTAGATTTGATTATGTGAATAAAAGCATTAATTTATAACTATAAATAAATTTTTAATTAAATATTAAAATTGCTAACTGAATGATATCTAAAATTAATTTAAGTAATATATTGGTGATCTTGACATATGAGGACTGCTTTTTAAACTGGGAATATAACCTATTCATAATTATTCCTCATTGAATACCGGATATTAAAATAAATAGGAAGAGAAATATTTAATCGATTTCCTGATAAATCAATTGATATGTATTTATTATAAACATACAGAGAAACGTCAAACTGGAATTAAAAAAAATTAACATAATAACAAATCACATCATTATTTTGTATAATATATTAAACTATTTATGATAATTATTTTGTTATGAAAAGAATGTGAGATATATTCATACAAGCAAAAAGAAACAATACATTTTCACTCAATTATCAATTAACCTAAAACAATAGTCGTGGTAACCAGTTTCGTGGCATTCCAATGTTTAAGTTATTCTGATACTTCTTCGCGATCTCTTTAAATAAAGTATATCCAAGAATGAAAGTAAATAAACATTACACTCGTAAGGTAAACCATCAAGTCAAGACTGGTTTAACCGATCACGGTATGCGTACATTTAGCTATAGCAAATACTTTCTAAACTTAATCGAGTGAAGTGGCGTTGCAACACCATAAATAACTTGAAAGAGTTTTAAAACGCACCACAAATTGGCGTGAATGATAAATAAATTAATAAGTTATTCATATATTTAAATGTATATAACCATTTATTTACCTAGTATAACATGTATAATTGAAATTAAAGTATAATTTTGACGCCTTGTCAGCAGTAAAGATTTGTTTAATATCCCTCGCGGGTATTTAAGACATTAACTATATATATAAAGTAGTTACAAAATAATATATATGTATATATATATATATATATATATATATATATATATATATATATATATATATAAAATATATATATATATATATATAGATTTTGTATTTTTTTATGTTATATATTCACATTGTAATTATGTTAATTATTATTTTGTAATATACGTAAATGATAGTAAATGATATGATGCCCAAAGTAATACGAGTGTGAAAAATAAGATAGCCATGTTAGATAGAACATGAACAAATGATAATATTTAAAGGCTTTGAAATATTTTCTTATAATTGCCCTACATTATGTACTTTGAAAAAGTATTTTAAATTTTTTATTAATATGCCATTTACAATGTAACGAGTGAATCATTCAGTTTGATAAAAAACAAAGGCTATTTTGAAGATTATTGGTGGATATTTATTTACAAATTACTACGTAAAGTTGTGTTGTGAGGGAATGCGTACTACTTATGGCATTGCTGAACTGAGTACGCTGGTGATTCATTTCTCGGAATTGACCTTGCTA
Organism: Ornithoptera priamus; assembly: GCA_029034505.1. NCBI lineage: Eukaryota > Metazoa > Arthropoda > Insecta > Lepidoptera > Papilionidae > Ornithoptera > Ornithoptera priamus. Next base: position 595,784 of record JARDWD010000627.1, on the reverse strand, counting down.
TGAGTCATTCGTTGGAAGGCAGAGTCGGGGATACCGCGCCTCACGCCTGTCTGCCGGCTGCTTGCTAGACGCACTTCGTTTTTGCGAGCACAATTATAGAATAACGAAACTAAAACGTGTTAATAATATAATAAAAAAATATTTCATCAAAAATGTGTAAATCCAGAAAAAAATATCAAAAATAACTCCTAAGAGTATTTCTACATTCGTCATTTGTAAATATTTTTGTGCTTCTAAGTTGGATATCATGATAACAACCATGACGTCATTCATATTATTAAAGGTGAGTCTATTCAAAACATATCTAGAAATTATGTAATTAATTACCTCCTGGAAATTTAATACGTTGTCGAAATTTCATAGAATTTCAAATTGTAAAAAAGTATCTCAATTGACTAATGTTCACTGACGTTTCAACTATAAACCAAACAAAATGTAAATGGTGTTAAATACATTCTGTCCCCTTCTATCGCAGCGGAATATACATAATAACAACAAGGATAATACTTTACGTTTCTTTGTTTAAATTGCTTGGTTAACAACTTGTCTATTATCATTGGTAAGAAAGAAATAGGACGAATAAATTTGCCCCATAATACAATACGTATCAAAGTATCTACCTATAATAGTTTGTTTGTAAAAGTTATATCTGCACCTAACGATACAAATGTGTTTTTTAAATTGTTTTAACACGAATTGTTTTATATTCGCGATTAGTTATTTATACCTTAAATAAATAATTTTGCGGCGATCAAAAAGTTTTTGATGTGTGACATTCACAAAGCAGGTTTCTTTCAACTTTCAGACTAATTCTTTTTTGTTGAGGATGAACAGAGAAGATAATGTAAACTGGTTTCATGGGAAAATATCGAGAGAAACTGCTGAGAAACTATTAAAAGAAGGTATTCATCGTAACATTAAGTTCAAACTATGTTACAAGGAGTTTTATTAACTTATTTATTTTATCACTACAGAGGGGGAAGATGGTGTTTTCTTAGTTCGTGAAAGTAATACATCACCAGGAGACTACGTTCTCTCTGTTTTACATCAGGTAAAACATTTTATACATTTCTAACCTCATCAACTACTTTTTTCGAAAACTTTTTGTTAATTTTTATTTAATCATGTTCAGCATTTTGTTTGAGCTATAAACTTTATTTTGAATATTAACGTAATAATTTATATTACTGTGTTAGTTTTTATGGCAATATAAAAAATATACTTTTTCAGGGGGAAGTTGTACATTATCAAATACGCCGACATGGAGAGGATGCATTTTTTTCTATTGAAGAGCACACTACTGTACATGGCTTGGATACCTTGATCCAGCATTATCGTGGAGATTCCAATGGTTTAGTTACCCGTTTGTCAGTCATTTGCAAAGGACAACCACCACCTCATGAGTCTAGAACACAAGGAACAACAAATTTATTACATCGGTAAGTCTATTAACAATGTTATACTTTGTTTATTTTAAGTGGTGCTCATGTGTAACAGTTTTTTTTAAATTGAAGAAAAAAAAATAAGATCAATCCTTATGCACGGTGTATAAATATTGTATTTAATGGTAACCTTACTGAAGGCTAAATCTCTATTATTACATTTTTGTTTTAAGTGCAAGTAGCCTTTATGGACATTGTTGATCTCATATGCGTTGTTTATATACATCTATTACTTCAATAACAATACTGAAGATAGACCATAGAGATATACATTTTTTATTTTTCTTTTGAGATGTTTGTCTAATTATACATTAATTAGGATTTGAATACTATTATATAGATTTATTTACCGACATTTTTATATGGAAATCACTTGATGTGTTGGCAATCTATTACATTTTGCTTACATGTGTTTGTTAAGCAACAGTTTTGTTAAAATATTGGATTGTGATCACTAGTAAAGGTGATGACACATCTCTATATATTATAGAATTGAGTACAATTTTTATAGAACTAATTACATATAACACATACATACATATACATCTTGCCTCATTCCTACTAGGGTCGGCAGAAACCACCTCTCTCCACTTGCTATGATCCTGGCACACCTGTCTCGCTTCCTCCACTTTCATGAGTGTCTTCATACAATAATATTAGTGCAATTTACTTTCTTTGTATAATATGTTTAGATTATTAAAGTGGTTGGCAATAAGGTCTGAAGAAGGAAGTTCCATTAAGACAAGTGTCACATAAATTGTCCCTGATTTTGCTTCTGTAACAATCATATAAATTGAGTGGAGTACTTTTCAAGTATGTCTTATAAATGTAATATTTATGACATCACATAGATTTTGGAGGCACAGCATATTATCACTGTAAAATTTTTTAGCAATAAATTTGAAATTTACACTTTAATTTTTCGGAATGTAGCTTGTGGAATATGGGATGGAATATTCTCCTCGTCACTCTGCCATGATGTGGCAATTACCCTCTAAAATTGGAAGGTCCTATGTCCAACTGTGGACATCTATAAGTTCAAATGATAAGTTATGATTGTCTGTTTGCAGAATGGTACTGTAGTCCAGTGATATAATTATAAATTAAGTAATTTAATTGTCCTAGAAATCTTTAGAAATATATGAATAGTAAATCAATTTATAGAAACTACATAAAAATTTGGAAAATCAACTTGAACTATGAAAATCAAAACTATGTATTATGAATAAGGGTACACGTTTTATTAGTTTCGATATACTTCAATTATTATCAGTACATAGAAATCATAAAGTCAACTTTAAACATAATTGCAAAAAAGTGGAATATTTGCATATTAGATAAATTAAAGATTATACAAAAAAACATACGCCACTTAGTAGTTTTATCGGTTTTCCTCCAAAGTGACGCTTTTTCAACAGACTAATAATACAAGATTGTAAATTAAAACCATTATACAAATTAAAATAAAATAAATTAATTAAGTAATGGAGTAATGCAATATACTACGACATAAACAAGGTTTTATTATAAACTCATGATAATTTTATTTGCAGAAGGTTTTTCGGAGTAAGGACAACTGGCACATAGGTTATTGCCCTTGATTTTTACTTGTGCTGCAGTTTATATAAATGTACTGTAAACACTGACAAGTTTATTGATTATTTCCTGTTCGTGTAGTTATTTCAATGCGCTTACAATATGTTCCATGAGCAGGGCACTCTTGTGCAGCATTCATAAATGATAAAATCACCGATATTTTTATAAATACATTAAAGCACTTGCGACAAGAGTTACAGTGAAAACAATAATTAACACATCTGATCACTTAGTTAAATATTTGGATACTCATGTCATGTCAGTTTAAAGACATCGCTTAAGTAACAAGTTTTCTTGTAAATACACAAAGACAGCTTTTTGTTTTTTTTGCAGCTAGAGGTAGATCTTTGTCGCCGGAGATCGTTTAGATAGGTACCAATGCAACTTCTATTTCTACCGACACAGTAATGTACAAACATTACTGTTTTCCGGTTTGAAGGGAGTTGGAGCTAGTAAAATTACTGTAGTAACGAGACTTGTGGGCAGGCGCATCATTAGGTGAACGTCTCGCGAGTCTCGTCGCGACGTCGAATAAAAAAAAGTTTAAGATTTAGCAAATTTAAAAAAGAAAAAATTGATCTCGAGCGTGAACAAAGACGATTGGATTTACGTTTATGCTGTATTCTTAGAGCTGTAGGTTCGATTCTCATTAAACTCAAGTTTACTGTTAAAGGAAAATATCGTAACAAAAACATTTCCTAAGCGACGAGATGAGCAAGAGTGTTACCTGATAATAAGTGATAAACCAGCCGACTTATGGAAATAATACCGTTTAGAATATTTCCATAGCACTTCTTTCTTATACGGTACGTTTGCTAGTAATCCGTTTATCTTAATATTTATGTTTATAAAATATCTATTTATTTAACAAATATTTATTTGCCGCTCAAGTACGAGTTGGCGGATATCACTTATCTATAATAGCTGTTGTTCGTACAAGTTGTCTTCAAGATGTCTTCATTCATCAAAAATTATTAAATAAAAAGTTTAATTAATAATTATGAAAAGTTTTACCAAAGTTTATTAAACGATTTAATATTAAAAAAAGTGTGAAGGCGGTATACCATTATTTTATTAGGTAAAGCTTGAGTCATAATTTAGACTACATTAGAATTGTTTAAACAATACAGCTGATTACAATATCAGAGTTTACTAATTTAATATATATAATATTAGTCATAACTTGGGAATGTTTTGATGGTTGTGCAGACAATATCTTGACAACGTTTTGTCCAGATACATCTGTGTTTGACGATTGTGAATCATTGTTTATGTTAAATGATTCACTGTAATCACACGGCATCGTCTTCAATGACGTTATTTTTATATGAAGAGCTCATTACGAACAGAATGTTAAGTACCCGATTGCCCAACTTGTCTTGTGGCCGCTTAAATGTACTGGATACCAAACTGTCATTCATAATAATCTACGCTTACCGACATATCTATATTTATTACTTAGATTATTCGTTTATATTTTACTATATATTTAAGTTCCCATTAATTTTTTATGTACATATTTCTTACTCCTTACAAAGGTAGGATTGGATCGCAAAATAGAAGTAACTAAGAGTTCTAGTAATGTCAATAATTACATGAAATTGAGTTCCAATTATTATTCTTTATAGCCTTTTTAAAATATAATTATTTGTTAACATCATTTATAAATAAAAAAAGAAAAAAATTACGACTGTCCTTTCAACTAAGCGTTACAGTCTAGATCATAAAGATCAATAGTATACCGGCATACAAGGCTCCTAAGAAAATGACACAGCACGGAGCTTGAATTTATTGACAGATAAAACAAGAGTATAATATTTTGAATTAATTTGACGTAAACAATGTTTTCGCATCCTCCTCTCTTTGCTCTGGTGATAGGTTTCTCTTAGGTTTTCCGCCGCAGTAATTTACTCACTATCAACTAGAAACTTAATTGACAGTAAAACCGACATTTGAAATATTACAATCTATTTCCATAGATATCTTTTCAAGAAAGCGACGAGACCAGTGGGATATTTCATCATCAGCCGATAGACGTCCGCTGCTGGACATGGGCCTCCCCCAAAGATCTCCACGTCGATCGATCCCACGTTGCTCGCATCCAGTGGATTCCCGCAATTCTCACCAGATCGTCAATCCACCTTGTGGAAGGCCTCCCAACGCAATGCCTACCGGCACGCGGGCGCAACTCGAGTACCTTACTGCCCCATCGGCCGTCGGTTCTTCGAGCAATGTGCCCTGCTCACTGCCACTTAAGTCTAGAAATCTTTTGGGCTGGTGACCTTAGTTCTGCGGACGTGACGGTGGGATATTTACATGATAGCATATGATACGCCAGTTTATAACAATGTGGTGCTCCTTTAAATGATGACACCAAATTGTGGTTATCACCTTGAGACGTCAGAAGATAAATTATTCATTAATCCGGTGGTGTTTACACTGGTTTTACAGTAGGAATAGGAGCTACGGTGGTACATGCCTGAACGGTCGCCGACAACAGAAACCTACCATTAATAAAACATGCAAATAACAAATATACTCTCGGCAGGGCAACCGAAGCGGGCGATTTCAACATCGTGTCACAACTATTAGCATGCGGCTACCGTAGCCGCGATGCAAAAAACCAGGACGGACAGACAGCCGTGCACATAGCGGCGAGGGCGGGCCGCGACAACATTCTTGCCAAACTGATCGAGAGCGGCGCCACCGTGAACGTCCGGGACTCTTTCGGATACACGCCTTTACATGCAAGTAGTACACATAAATCACGAATACCGGCAGCGGTTACAGGCAACATGCTGTTTACATCCTGTCTCTAGGTGATGAGATCATTACCATAAAATCTCGGTATCTCGGACATGGTTTGCAAATGTTCAGCTGCTACCTTCCTAGTTCAAACGAAAAAGCTAATTTGAGTAATTAACAAGAATTTAGATATTTTTATGACTAACCTGTTTTATTATTTGTGATTGTTTAAAATTTATCGTAATAAATTTTAAATAATAATAAAAATATATATCTTAAAATCCAGTATACCTTTTGTACTGCTTAAACTTATACGTAATATTTTGCAATGAAACTTATTACTATTAAAAAAAATTCTCAGATACGAATCTTACAATTTCATGTATTGAACTATTATCGATATAAATTTTTTATAAAGAATTTTAATGTTATTTTTTTTCTATTGCAGTATACGTGTCAAAACAATTTGCCAAGTACGACGGAGTTGCTTATTGCGAAAGGCAATGCAAACTATCAAATGAGACATCCGCCCACCGGGAAAGTGCCTTTACACGACGCCGCGCAGAAAGGACATATCGATTGTATCAACGTAAGTTATTTAACTTTAACTACTTTAATTTAACTATCTGACAGATATACTAACTAGCTATATAAGAGGCCTCTGAATTATGCATCCAGATATAACGAGTAGTAAAAATTTTTTTATTACAATCCAATTTCACTTTTATAATCTTTAACTATATATCAAGCAAACTAGACAAGTAATAAATAAGCTTTAATAATACTTAAAGCAATAGCATTAAAAAAAAATTATACTTGTTTAAAGGTCCTCTTAAAACTAAATGCACCATCACATCCAAGGACAATAGCTCAAGATACACCTGCTGACCTTGCCAAGCATTATGGACATACGGAATGTTACCAATTATTAAGTGAGTTTCTCTACTTTATAACAATAGTAATACTTACATTTTTTGATTTTTATTTTATATTAATAATTACCTAATACCTTAATACGTTACTGGTTGCTAGAGAGCTGCATTTTCTCCCGCTAAATAGTACTGTGCAGACATTATTATATTCAGTATAAAGACACGTTACTTAGTGTAATTACTAACTATGTAGACTTTGTCTCAAAGTATCAAGCACAATGTGAAGGGATATTATGAGCATGCAATATAACTTCTGGTGGAGGTCCTGCTCATCTCATCACTTGTGGTTTTTAAAAAAATATAATAACATTATGACTGGATCTATACTTTAAGAATATAATTCTATTACACATTACCATTAGTGGACTCGAACTACTGTATATTATAAAATTTCTATGTTTTTTTTTAAGATCAACTGGTGGCTCATCTCTGTCACCGGAGACCGTCTAAATACCACCATCGTTCTTTTTTCTGCCGTCAAACAGTAGAAGTTATTGCTAGTGAAATTACTGAGGTAGTGAGATTTAACATCGTATGTCTCAAAGTGACGAGAGCAATGTGATGCAATGTATACCTTCCTAACTAGCACTACGTTGTTATGTGCAGACGTATTACTTATCATCAGGTACACGTCTGGTCGTCTTAATATAACTCGATTCTCTTTGTGTGTTAATAGAGAACCACATCCCTGATCCACCGAAAACCACTAAAAGTCAGTGGTACCACGGTACACTGAGCCGCGAGGAAGCTATTAAGACTTTGGAAGAGTACTGCAAACAGCACGGGCTGCGGGAGAAGGCGTCCGACGGCGTGTTCCTGGTGCGTTACAGCGAGCGTCACAACAGCGCCTATGTACTGACTATGCTCAGCGAGAATACTCCATTCAATTTTATAATTAGAAAAGAGGTAATTAATTTTGAATCACTGCCTAAAAATGGAGATACATCGCAATTGTTAACACGTTTCTGTTTGGCTGTCCATTTCACGTAAAGTTTAGTGACAAACTCGCGTACAGAGCCTTACTGTTTTCCAGTAGTCGTTTTAATTTATTTTTCGAAAAGCTGAGTCGGATTATTATGTGGAAATTTTATTATGAGTAATGAAATACATAAACAGTATAATAATGATTATTAATAAAAAGTGGTTTAGTTGTTCTTTGTTTCTACTAATTATTTTTATTTTTTTTGTTAAATTTAGATGAATTACTTTATTACTGAATTTGTCTTGTTTTAGAGTCAGTGGCTGTTTATTGATGATGGACCGTATTTGGAATCACTGGAGCGACTAGTGGAACACTATGGCACTGTTCCAGATGGTCTACCAACAAGACTCACCACACCAGTACCACCCAAACCGAAACCTCCATTACCCGAGGTATGGATCCAACCTAAATAATTTATAAAGATATTTGCTAATATTACTCAAATAATAATAATTTCATTCATTACCTACATTTATGGCTAATTAAATGTATACTAATTTATGTGTTCAAGGATAATTTAATTTTCAGTTTTCCACAATGCCAAGGACAAAGAAGACATCTCCCAGCCGAGGCGCAAAGAATCAAACCCTGTCATTAGTTAAACGGGATATCTTGGGAGACAATCAAACATCCCCTCCAGTACCGCCCATCACGACTAACAACAACGCATTTGAACTGCTCACGAGGAACCTCTCCTTCTGCTCGGACTTTAGCAGTGACTGCATGAACAACAATGAGGACTCACAGACGGACAATGAGACATACAAAGTTCCAGTGAACAATAGTGCTGTTGTTACATTAGCTGAAAATTACAATGAGATTTCTATCAACTCAGATGGCCAGCTATCCACACTGCAAGGTATGTATTTATTTCGAGCTGAATATGTATACTATGTATATATATATGTATTTTCACAATATTGTATTAAATTTAAAATAAAACACGAAATGAAATCTCTAAATGTGTATAGAATTCATACCGATGTGCGAGCTGACTCTCGGAGCGACTCTTGGCGAGGGCGAGTTCGGCTCGGTGCTCCGCGCCACGTACAATCCGCCGGGTCGGCCACCACAGCCAGTTGCCGTGAAGACACTCCACGCACAGCATGCGGAGAACAACCGGCGCGAGTTCCTAGCAGAGGCGCGGCTCATGATGTCGCTACGGCACCGCTGCATAGTGCGTCTGATTGGCGTATCTCTGGTAAGAGCTATCTATCTACTATTAAGTTATGTATTATCGAAGACTAGGCTGTTATCACCACAAATACTATTTATGCCGCCTAACAGCAGTGTATTTATATTATTGCCATCGGGTATGAAGGGCGCTGTAGCTAGTGAAATTGCTGGGGTAACGTGACTTAACATGTGTCGCAAATCGACGAACACAATATCTGTGATGTAGTGTATATCATCCTACCACATGCCATATTGTTCTGGGAGGGATTACGTGCTCGTGTCGTCGCTTCATAGTATAATAGCTCTATGATGCCTAAATTTTTTTTCTATAAAGTGACTATATGAAAACATTGATAAAAACATTACAACAAACGTCTTTCTAATTTCAAAGGTTGTTGTAACCTTTGAAGATTTTTGTCACAATCCGTGGTAATTTAATAATTTTATCAACCTGTTATTTAAACTGGAACATTATATTTTTCTCTTCACAAACTTAACCAATTTGCTTGGCAATTATGAAAAATAAATAAATAAAAAACTGATTCTGTTGCACCTTTCCATAGCCGTCAATATTCTACAAAAATAATTTTATATCGTATTACAGGGTCCTCCCTTAGCAATGGTGCAAGAACTGGTACCGTTGGGTTCTCTCCTACAATTCCTACTTCGTTGTCCGGAGAAAGCATCGCCCGGGTACGAACTGCGGTTATGGGCGTGTCAAGTGGCGGCTGGAATGCGATACCTTGAGCGTCGACGCTTTGTACATAGAGATCTCGCCGCAAGGAATATTCTACTTGCAACCAGGTGGGTGGTGGTTACAACCAAAAAATTCCACATCAGTTATGTTTACACAGTTTAAATTTGATTCCAGCTTCCTAACGCTCCCTATTATGGGTCCTGCACAAAATATAAGAATAACTAAGCGGAATTTCAATTCCTCTCTCTTGTCTACAGACACCAAGCTAAAATCAGCGATTTTGGCCTATCCCGTGCGCTGTCATCGGACAGTTCATACTATAAGGCGAGCCAAGGTGGCAAGTGGCCCATCAAGTGGTACGCTCCGGAGTCATATAACTTCGGCACTTTCAGCCACGCCAGCGACGTCTGGAGCTACGGCGTGACACTGTGGGAGATGTTCTCTTATGGCAAGCAACCTTATGGAGACAGGAGGGGAATAGAGGTTAGTAGATGACCTTCCAATGTTTGATAAACCATTTACCAACATTGTATAAATTTAGTAATAAAACTAGCACCAAGTTGATGAGTAATAAAACTAGCACTAAGATGATTTCGAATCCATTCCTTTTATACACACATCCTCTTTCACACAATCCATCTTCCCATTTAGTCTTCCTATAATCTGCTTCCCATCTTTTGATTCATCTTATATATTAATATATTTTACATACATATATAGAATATACGAAAATAGAATAAACCTTTTATATACACCCCTTTGATCTTCCTAGGCAATACAAATAGTGGAAAGCGGACAGCGCTTAGAAAGACCAGAGGATTGTCCCGACGAGATCTACCAAGTGATGCTCGACTGCTGGGCATACTGCCCAGATCTGAGGCCCACCTTCAGCAAGCTAGTCGACGTTTTCTCACAGCACCCGGACTATATGAACATAAGCCAATTGGCGCTTGAAAATGAGGACATAACTGTATGACACCACATAGTGAATATTATTTATTTTTACAATTAGTTATCATTAATTATTACTCTTCAATGAATAACTTTGTTGATGATTGAAATTAATGCAATTATAAAATATTTTTGGGATTATAAATGCACCTTTTGGGATTATACACACTGATGGTAAATTTCTGTTACCAGAGTCTTTTTAAGTAGGTACCACCAAAGTGCCTTTTTGTTTAGTGAAAGCTGCAACTAAACAAAATAACTAAGGAAGGTAAAGTAGTTAGCTAATTTGCCATGGGGAAAGTAATAACTAACCACCTCTCTACTCAACATGATGTACACAATTTGGTGCTGTATCTTAACTGAAGCCATATTTTCATGGGAAGGTCTATCATTTATTATTAAATGATCATCCTGATGAATTAAAAAAAATTGCTTGCATTTTTGTCATTACACATTTTCCAATACTCAGATATTTATTTTGGAGCCGACAAACTTATTAATTCAAAATTTTATATTACTGTAACATAATTTTAAATGAAAATTTTACATAATAATTTTTTTATTTTATTGTTACTGTATGATTTTTTTATATTAGACTGATTCCAAAAAGTATTGGCGTATATTTTACCATAAAATAAATAAAAATATTATAATCCAGTTATTTTTTAAAATTTATTAACTTAATGTAATGTGAGAGCATTCAGTAAATATAACTGTCATTAACATTAACAAGTATGCCGTGATGTGCCTGATAATGTATTGTTAAGTTTAAGATTATAGTATATTATATTTTACTTAACCGCAAAAAAATTATGTACTATTATTAATAACATTATGTTATTTTTTATATTATTGAATATTTTAATCTGTGGCTTCGATGATGAATCTAAGTATAGTAACATATACTTCGCAAATGAAAAATTGTAATCAGCATTGCCTAAGCATTATTTTATGTTCCTGATTAAATGGTTAATACACCGTCATCTTCCTGTTCTCTCATTACAGGACTCAGAACCTTCTCTCATAATATAAAGAGAGTTATAAGCTATTTATCCACCACACTGACCAAGTGGCTGCCAGCAGCAGCGGAAGTTCCTTATTTGGTTTTGTACAATATATGTGATGTTATCAAACAGTTTGATTACCTGTAGACATATACATTCCGCTTTCTAAAAGTAGGTAGTTATTTTACACAGACAAATTTAACTTTTAAGTGACAATTTTTTAAAATGTATTTAATTATTTATATCTTAAGATTAATGAAATGGTAACATGTTTAATTATTCTACACAATAACTTTTTACTTGCAATTGTCTATTGTTACAATATTTACCTATGATGTGCCTTTAGATATATTTTGTAATAGAAATTTGAAAACAAAAAGTATAAGTAAAATGATACACAAATTGGTATGAAACAAGAGCTTTTATAGAAAATCAGTATTGCCAAAAGCATGCCATAGTTTGAAAGTGTGATTTGTATTTCAGTTGCCATGAGGGTTGTGTTATGAATTACGTACAAAATTATGTATAGTTACCTAAATTTTATCAGTTTTTTTTATAAAAACTTTAATATAATAGGAATTTAACAAAAATTCTATTTTAAATGAGTCTGACTAAAAAATAAATTATATGTTATTTCGAGGGATTTTTAATTGTATATAATATCAATTGTGATAACAACAATATTTATAAAGTAAATGAATCAAAATATCGTATTTGGTTTTATTTCTCATTTAATATCTGTCAAACACAGCAACATTGACTACTAATGACGACTTTGGACTAATATAAATTTCGTTATGAAAATAAAGGATTTAAAAGTAATTTTTGCGGTTTATCGCGTTTATTTCAATTTGTGTTCTCACCAGGGGCCGGGCTCAATAGTCTACACCGCTATAAAATCCATAAAATTATTTTATTTGATTAATATACAAATATAAAAAAATTAAAGTGTGTCAGTTGAGATCATGATCTAAAATCGTTTGTCAATCCTCTGGACAATCAATTCTCTACACTAATAAGAATTACTACTTGTGGCATAAAATTATTTTTCCTTGTAAAGTTTTGTGATTTTTTACTTTTATTTAATATATATACATTAAAGATTGTTATAATCCGTAACCATTTTGCAATAATTTGATGTACTCCTTTCTCTGAACATTATATCTTGTGAGGTTTCACGTACATCTCAAATCTTCAAATGATGCTAGCAATATTACTTCCGACATGTATGTGGCGAGTCCAGGAGTAGTATGGACAAATACAAAGTAACCACATTATTTTGAGGTTATATTTAAAAGAATGAAAACAGCTCCTATTATTATTATAAAATTTAGTTTAATAAAACACTAGTAATTGATTAAATAATTTTAATATAATAGTAGTAATTCAGTCGAGACATGAGTACAAGTCTGTCATATTTTTTTATACTTGTACATATGTTTCTAATATGTAAATAAAAAAAAGAAAAAATTGACAATTACTATGTATTAATTGCTATTAAAAGTATATTGTAAGAATAATAAAAATACTATTTATAAAACTTAATTTATTATTCTATAATACTTTGCTAATAAGTAATACATAACTTTTAATATATTAAAGGCACTTCTCGGTTAGTCTGTCAGCTACTCCCCTCTAGCGACGGCCTTTAGGCGACTTTTATCACTTAAAACTATGTGATCCGGTTATTCTTTTACCTACTTTGCTATTAAATAAAATAAGTTTCTCCAAACTGATACTTGATTAATAAATTGTACCATGTTTAACAAAGAAATAGGTATATCATATATAATACTTTTATCCGGATATTCACTTTAATGTTTAACAACCTTAAGACAAATACATTTTTATCTAATCTAACGTTGCATTATTTTTATTTCACAATCACACAATTTAAATGTAAAAACATGCTTTCTTATGACTAAAGGATAGTCAACTTTCCTTGACTCAATTGCGAAATTTATATTTAAAGGAAAATTTTAATTTATTAATTTAAATATTAATCCGACATTCGTTATAAGGGGGAGGCGGTGTTTCCGAGCGATTTGGTATTCTAACAGTGTCAACGTGTAGCGCAGTTTCCCTTACACCAGGGTTTCTTTCCGGCAGCGACAGTTGCCGTCGAAACAGAGGTGGCGTTTCCAAATTAGGATTCAAAACATTGCCCCATAGCAAATTCGTTCTCATGTCAGCATCCGCTAGCCTGTGTGGTCTCCTGCGTTGTCTCGTATTATCCCTTCTTGAGCACATGAGGTTACCGCATTTGCAGAATTGTCTTAACCATACGTAAGTCCCGACAACACCAATTGCAAGTCCCACTTCTAAGCCAATAACAAACGCTTGGATCGCTGAGAAATCTTTGTCGAACTTTTTAAAAGGCGTAAGCGGTGTCGTTGTAACCAACGATGGTGAAGTTTTGTTGTCGTTTTTTGATATATTCCATACTCGATTCACATCCACTGCTTCTTTCTGCACTGATACAATTGAAATCATTTTCTCTGACATTTTTGGAAGTTTCTTTTTGCATTGTTTTGAGTATGTAATACCACGAGAGATGATCCATGATTCGACCGCTATAAAATTGGGGTTACATTGCCAGTACTCATTCCGCAGTTCTATCCTCTCCAACTTCCTAAGCGGACGTAAAACTTCTACCCCTATGCTAATCATGTAATTTTCACTTAAATCTATCTTCTTTAAATTTGGTAGTCGAGTGAATAATCTATCTGGTAGGGATTTTATGCGGCAATTGTTAAGGTTCAGTATCTGTAAATAATGCATTTACACATTATTCAATTTCACAAATTCAAACAAATGTACTTTAATATATTAGTTACAAAAATAATCTATTTTAGACGCAAGCACAATCGCTAATAAACAATACAGTAAAATTACAGACTATTTTAAGTTCAGTAATAGAGAAAATGAATTTTTAATTAAAAAAATCAATGCAGCTTTGGTTTTTAGCGGTTTATCGTAATATATCTTACCTGCAACTTTGAATGCATTAGAAAGGGTTCATTCTTGAGCGATTCAAAAACATTTCCTGATAAATCTAACGTGTCCAATTGAGGTGTTTCCCAGAATAAGTCCGATGGGATGAAGCGTAGTCTGTTACTACTCAAGTCTAAGTGTCTCAAATTGTCTAGTCCTGCGAACGCATGCAATCCAATCCAAAATATGAGATTGTACGACAAATTGAGAATTTGGATTGATGTGTAGCCAAGTTCCTAAGGAAAGGAAAATAAAATTAAGAAATTGTGAGATAATCTTTTCTATACAATAACGAAAGAGAATAGCGCGTTCACCCTTTTTTTTTTTGTTTTACGTGAGGGAAATGCCTTCGCAAACCTGCCCACTGGGGACAAAGACAGGTTATGTTGGAGTTGCACTGTCTAAAACCCCTACCTACAGTGTTAAACCTTCGTCGCTTTACGGCGGGGTTACGGGAACGCTTTTGCACACCTCCGAAACCCCGCCATCGACGGCTGCAAGCGTAGCTCCATCTCGGAGAGAACGACCCCCGGATCCACCTCTGTAGAGGCGCGTCGGAATATACAGCGCACCCTCTTCTCGGCCTCTTATCGTCACCTATGCAACGGATCCAGCGCGATCACCCCTAGTTGCGTACCGTTGATTTTAATTCCATATCAATACGTTTATAGTATAATCGAAACAGGTATTAAACCAAACCTGAATGAATGCAGCTCAATATCGAGCTTAGAGTTCACTTTTGTTAGTAAGATATCTTACTAACCTGCAAGTAAAAAAATTAATTCGTAAAAGTTATCGAGTTATGTTAAAAGATTTCGTAAACATACAAGCACATCTTAATTTTTATCATAAGGTGGATAATCTATAAACCAACGTAAAAATTTTACAATGTTTTCTTACTTTGAAACAGAAGTTGTCCAGCTCGCTAATCACATTATGGTTTAGACTATACACTTGAACCTCCTTAGGTACTCCCACCCCAACGCTAACAATGTTTTGGTCCACGCACGTTGCCCTGTTTAAATCATTATCCATATCACAATCACATTGTTTAGGACACAAACTATCACAAGCAGATGTGGTTATGTACACGAAAAAAATTAAAATGATCAACTCCATTTTCTTTGTACTAATTTACTTTCGTACGAGAAACTTCTTTGCATTATGACTTCAATATTTTCCAATAATATGAGAAACAACACTAACCAAAGCTTTCACACACAAATAGAGCAATGTTATAAGAATGAATTGATCACACTATCTTCGGGTGTACGTACAGGAGATAAGATAGCGAAATTATCTTAATATATATATTACTCATGTTCAAGATGTTGAACAACGTAGGTGTGGTTCAGGCTTTATGTAATTTGCAGCTTTTAATTCATAAAAATCGTTTTTGTAAGCATAAGGTAAGATTCCGGTTTCTTTAGCCTGTCCTACTGACCTTCTTCGGGTTTGGGCGGCAACCGAGTTATGTGTAAAATGCAATAGCGTGCATGCAAATAAAAAAAATAAAAGTGACTTGAACGTTTAACTAAATTATTTTTATACATTGATTGATACTACATGGAAGAGTCGATATAGATCATTCGCCTGATAATAAAAAGTAGGTACGGTCAATTTTGAGATATTAAATGAAACGTTTCATTAGATAGATCGCGTTTCCAAAAGGAAACAGTGTTACACTATTAATTTTCATTTACTCATAAAGCAGAGTGATTTTAACTCGTTGAATTATAACGTGACGTAACACCTTAAATATCTATTGCTATGATAGATTTAGTGTTCATAATATCAAGAATTGAAAACCTCGATAGAGTTGCGCACGTAACCACTGGTTTATAAAAAGCGTTCTTTTATATATTAAAAACAAGCATGCGGAACTTCTTTCCGTTAAGATACTGCTTTTATTACATTATTTTCATATCCTTTCTGTGGCGGAGTGGCCTGTCTGCCTAAGCGCTTGCCTTGTAACACGGAGGTCCGCACTTCGATCCGGAGCCACACGTCGTGTTTAGATGGTGTCAGGGTTTTCACGGATCCGTCGGACAAACTACATACCCTTATATTGTAAATCTGTCGCCACAACAGAAATGCATTGTTCTGGCTGTCAACGTACGAGAGTCAGAATATTCTGGGCGGGCATGGAACTCATTGTAATTTAATATCCATGTAACATTGAGGTCAAGTGTTAAGTTTCTTATCAATAAATTATTTTTAAACATGATTGAACAGATAACAGGGAAACTTTCTAGATTAAAGCGATGAAGAAACAAGGTCATAAAAATTATAATGTACTTAAATTATTTAATCTCGAATAAAAGTCATACATAACATAAATAGTATTTCTTTTAAATAAGAGAGTCTAAGTGAAAATATTGGAGGTCTGTCTGTGTTGCGCTGAGGTCGCGGAGTAACATCTCTTCATGGTGTAGTCGATGTTCATTATTGCGTTCCGAACATCGAACACTGTCCCATTAATACTCTCAAAGGTACCAGCCAAACGGTCCACTGCCATCGCCTGGTGAAGAAACATTCAGTAAACAGTGATCTTTCTTATATTTATTTGTGGTAGGTCTCTGTTTTCAACCACCTCGGCAGATTCCCAGCATTAAAATTTCAGCCGCCAAAGAGTAACAAGTTACTGTTTACAATATTATTTAGTGGTGGAAAGTGTCTATTGTTGAAGACCATGTAGGTAGGTCAACTCCTCCGTCTGCCACCAAACATGTGCAAACATCATTATGCTCCGGTTTGAAGATCATTAAAGCTAATAAAATTACTGGGATACAATACTTAACATGTTAGTTTTAAGGTGATGAGCACAATATGGTGCAGTATTTATCATCCTCACTAGTGCCATGTTATTAAAGTCAGATGTATCACTTACCATCAGGTGAACATATAACTCATCTTGTTGCTTAATTTAATAAAGAACAAATAACATAAACAGCCCATTTAATTTTCCTTCAGCTGAGACTCAAGCCTTCTCTCACAAGAATAGAATAAAGGCCGTTGATCCACCACTGTGGTCAAGTGTATTTGTTTGCTTAACCTTTTTATAAAAGTAGTAATTACCTGCTTATGTGATGCGTCTGCTATTTGTTCAAGTGCTTTTGAATTGGTAAGACTTGCCTCTGCCATTTGAGATAATGCCGAAGCTTGTTGATCCATCACATTAACCTGAAAGCATACCAGAATAATTATGTTCATATAAAGAATTATTAAACTGTCATAACTTAAATACAGAACTATTTTATTTACAAAGACAAACAATGCATAATTTTTTCTTATCAAAACTACTTTATTTTCACATCCTTAAAACCATTAAATAAATTATTAATATGTTATATATTTTTATTATATAAATATATTTTTAAAATATTTATTTTAGTTTATAGCTAATAACATTCTGGATTCAACACATGATGGACCAGTATGGAGAATATTTAAGTGAAGAGTACATTTTAAATTGTTATTTACAACTTACTAATTTTTCCATAACACTTATATGTCTCTCATCTGTTTCTGTAGAACTTAAATTGTTTGCACTGTTAGAAAATTCCAAATCTTCATCATTTTTCTTGAAAAGATTTTCAAGTGGTTCATTATCATCACCATTGCATGCTTCTTGTTTTACAGAATCCTTCCTCTCTGTAATTTAATATTTTTTTAAATTAAATAAGGAGAATAAGTATGTTATTCCTCGATGTAAATTTATTAAACTTCAAGATATGATTATAAGGTAAATATAATACTCCTGTTGAAGTGATATGACAATTCTTTGAGAATTAAAAACCAGCTATTCTTAAACCATTTCTGTTGTGTACTTGAACGATAATAATCTGGAATTGGAATCAAATTCTAGATATAAAAAGGAATTTTACGTTTGTGGTGATACTTGTAGATTACTTACTACTATTTCTTGTATTTTTGTTGTTAGGAGTAAGATCAAGTATCCTTAGCTCTAAAAAACTCAGGGTATCATTGGATCTGCCTTCAGCAATCTGTCTTTTTTTCATTGTTATGCTTCTTCTTTTGTCTGACCAAAACTGGAAACATATATTATTGTATGTTTTTTTAGACAGTGTACAGTTTAAAAGTAGACAATTAATAAAAGAAAGAATTTTTCTAGCTTATATAATATCATAAATACTTTAGTACCTTTATCCAGCCTTTCATTGACTTTGTTGTACCTTCTAGTCCATTAATAATATTTGAAAGCTCTATCCATAGAGCCTTGAATCTTTCATGGCTCATGCCATCTTTTTGTTTGCGGTGCGCTAAATCTGTATGTTTCTCCATAAATTCCACAATAGCTTTCAATTGTGTAAATGAAGGCCTAGAAACCTAAAATAATCGCATTTTAAGTTACACTGTATTGTATCAAGTTAATCCAAATAGAAGCATTGTTTTGCAAGTGTATTTGTATATAGCCAATATTATTTGAAATACCAAATAATCCTCTGCCATACTTACGCGGCCTGTATTCTCAGATATTTCAACATCGTCATTAATATCACTCATTATTACTTAGACGCTAAAGAGATAAAAAATGCGTAAATTTAATATTTACAGTATATTTATAATAAGCCACTAACGTTATTTTTATATAAATGAAGAAATATCAACTGATTCTACGGTTCATAAACGATTACTAAGATTTGTTTATATAAGGTGTTATTATGATTTCATACTTAGTTTTTTTATGATTTTAACGTCTTCGGATTTTTACATACAGCCTATATTTCATTACTAATTAAAAAAGGAAAATAAAATGTTTTTTTAAAATAAAATTAATTTTATAATCTTTCTCAACGTTATATATTTTTGTTTATTAAAAATGGGAATATGTTTGTCTGTGTTTTACCAATTATATTACAACAGATATATGTTCAGCAAAAGACGTTCATCGGTTGAAGTTATAATAAAGAACTTATGTTACTTAAACCCTAAATGTAATGAGAAAAGATTAATCGAGTGAAAAATTACTAAAAAATATATTATTTAAGCTTAATTTTAAATGGCAACTGAATGACTCCAAATGCAATATTTACATATTAAAGGGACATGTATAGTCATATTGAAAAAAATTATTACATGGCAACGGGATATTTTTAGTCTATAAATAAAGCACTTCAGCACTTGAATCAAAAATTAATAAAACATGTATTGCAATAAATAAAATATATTATAATCTGTGTCATAAACTTTATCTATTTCTTATAGAGGAAATCTTTCTTACATAAAATTGCATTGTTTCGTGACTGAATGAAACTTTGTGTAATAAATTACTCATAACAAAAAAAATAATTGTCTCATAAGTAATACATAAAATTCTACGATGTAATGAGATGTTGAGTAGAGTAAAAGGTTCTATTATAAAGGTCAGTGTTAATTTGATGATGTCTCCGTTGACAATAATATTCAGCTGATTGTTGTTTACAATATTTTAGTTATGTATTCCTTCGAGGGAGATTTTAGGCGAAAGCCACAACAAAATTTAGCTGGTGCAAGTGCTCAACGTAAAACTGACCGGGATGCTCTAATACTGCAGTCACAACAGCAAAGACAAAAACGAGAGGTTAGTTAATATTTGCATGTTCTGGAACAATCGTGTTTCGAAAATTAAAAATTAAAATATTTTCTTTTAAATTTCAATAAAATGCATGTTAATTAAAGCTGTCTATTATCATAAAAGTGTAAATAACTGAAATCTTAAAATATTTAATGACAAAGCAAATTTGATCAATGTATATTACTATTTAATGTAACTAATAAATGAGTCCATTTTTTGAGTACATCTTGTAATAAAAATACAATGTTGAATTCATGTATACTATAATGTAAAAGGACTTGCATGAATATATTTTTAAATATCCTTTACAGTATTTGAAATAAAAATTTTAAATATTTCTTTGACATACAGAATATAAATCTTATTACTACTAACTACTTAATAACAACATTTTTTTCTTTTAATTTTTTTAATTTCATAAATAAAATAAAATTGTAGTAAACACCTTAGAGATTATGTTAAACCATATACCATTAACAAGTGTAAATTGTTATGTCATCATCATTATTATCATCCAGCAGACGTCCACTGCTGTCCATGTGTTATGTATATTTCACAAATAAATTTTTGTAAACCATTCAACTTTTTCAAAATTATTGCTAATAACTTTACAGGAATATCGCAAAAGACTTACTAGCACAGTAAAAATTCAAGCATTTGTAAGAAGCTATCTAACAAGAAAGCATTGCAAACAAAATGAAAGAGAGGAATTTGATAGCATTTTTCCAGGAGTTAGTGCTGATAATCAAATGTTACTCTCTTCTTTAGTAGCTAAGATATTATTCTTTTATGATGATCAAAAAGATTGTAATCGATTGGTAAGTTTACTTTCATTTTGTTTTCTTAAATGTCATCATGTTGAATATTATTAATTTTCAATCAACAGTATAAATTGATCCAATGTACAGAACAAGATTAATAATGAAATTATATTTATAAAACTATGTACTCATTTTATGAGCATATAATTATAATTGACAGTAATCATTATGATCGAGTTAATAATTAATCATTAATATGATTTTTCTACTCTAGACTATTGTTAATTGTATTTAGTAATATATATTAAAAAAGAACATAGGTGGCATCAGAGTGATTGTTCCAAAAATTGACTTGGAAGGCCTATATTCAGCAATGTATAGCAACAGGTTGAAATTATGATAATGATACATGTTAAAAATCATTTTATATTTTAGGTTTCTGTATCACAGTTATTGTTGAAGCAGTGGCAAAAAGTGTTTCAAAGTAGTGGTTCCTCCATTCAGATAAGAAGGTTACTAGCACTACATCTTCGTTTATTACAGGATGATTCAGAGGTAACATTATATATATTATAACTTGTATTATTAATTTTAGTTCTGTATAAAATTAGGCTTCCTTATAAGTCAAAGGAAAACAGAGGCTTTGCCTCCCATTTCTTTTTTGTTGGAGCTGTGCGAGTGGAAACATTAAGAGTGTTATTTATAAAACAATCAGTGATATTGTGTAATCAAATGTTATTATTTATATCTTTTAGATATTAATAAGATATATAGTAAGAAAAACAAATTTACATTTGGTTAAATTCATTGTACGTGTTTTCATTTCTATGAGAATTTTTAGACACAAAACTCTCAGTATAACATTACACATGGTGTTCGATTATTAGATTTATTTAAAGATTTGGAAATATTCATATCTTTTATTGCTTTCTGTACAGGTTCCAATGGCTGTACCATTACGAATGTTAGAGGTTTTTACTTCTACTCAGTCTGCAGCAACATCCATGAGATATGAAGAAGCTGTCAATATTATTGGATACACATTTTTATATTTGATCAAAAGAGGTGAGGAGCATAAAATTGGTGATAAGAATTATTTTGTGAATGTTGTTATCACTATGTTAACTTCAATAGTTATTTTTTCTTATCTATATTATATATATTCTTACATCTTATGAACTGGTTGTGGATAATGCAAAATAATAATACTCTTCTTAATTAATAAAAAAGAAGTTGTAACCAATCATGTTTAATTTATCATTTTATGGAATATCTGTATAAAAATCTTTATTGACATTATTAGAAATATTATGTTGTTTATGGTTATTCTTTGAAAAAATTTTGTTGGAATGTTACAGGCTATTTTAAAGATTTACGCAATTTAATGTGCCAACGTACTCCACCTCTTTATGGACCTTCTCCGAACCCACCTACACCATTATGTGGAGCTTTACTAGATTTAATTCAAAGACCAATAAATTTGACTACACAGCTCCACGCCTCAGAATATGAGTAAGTAATTAATCTCAATAATGAAACAATGTTTTTATCTTGTGCAATATAATCTTCCAATGCACAGCTCCCTATATATTTAGCTGCACACAAGTGTCCAGTGTGCATTGCTTCCCAGTCTATTTCAGAGTTGTACAAAAAATAAAGTAAAGATAGTGGCCTGTTAAGTCCATTACAGGATCATCATCAGCCAATAGATGTCCACTGATGGCCTCACTCAAATATCTCCACATTGATCGGTCCCACATTGCTTGTACCCAGTTGGTTCCTGCTATTCTTACCAGATCTTGGTCCACCTTGTGGGAGGACCTTCCCTAAACTGCGACTACCGGTACGCCGGCGCCTCTCGACGACCTAATTGCCCTATTGATCGTCGGTCCTTCGAGCAACGTGTCTAGCAATCTTTTGGGCCATGTTGGGGTGACTTTAGTTCTTCTGCGGATCTCCACATTTCTAATTCTATTCTTTTCATTTTCATTTCTTTCTCTCCATTTGATGTGATGGTGATGAATAGTGTATTACTTCTATTTGATAAATACAAATAGAAAAGAAGCTTTTTTATATATAATGCTAATGGTATTTTGATAACATAAAGACCAGTTTCTAGAAATGAATTATGTTTAATCTCATACAATATTGTTTTCAGAGACACAGTTATGACAGAGTTCACATCAGCCTTCCTATGCAATCCATACCCAGAGCCTGTAGAAATGTATATACTGCCGACATTGGCACACGATCCCAACAAACCATTTCCATTCTTATCTTTCTTGCGTTGCATGAGAGATGAAAGTAAATTTATTACTGGAAAATTAACTAATGACTCATGGTTATTGCATTCTGTGTTATTTTTAGAACCACCTGGTTTTGGTAAGCCAATTAAAAATTGTTATATACTGAATATATAATAAAAAACATGAGTAGGTACTATGCATTGTTAGCAGTCGCATAGCTGTTTTTTAAAGTGACATGTGCATATTTATCAAGTATGTGGATACTTGATAACTAAGTGGTTAGTTGATATTATTTTTCAATAACGCATACTAGTCAAATAGTCTTAAATATAACAAAAATATTCATGAATTTGTAGAATTTTAGAAAAATGTGATATTGGGTGGTCTTTATTGGAGACAGGGTAAACACTGCCACTCCTATTTTTGTCTTCAACAACGCTATATTGAAATTAAAGGGCACTACAGTTGGTGAAGTTATTGGGATGATAAGACTTAAAGTATATCATCCTAACCATTGTCGCATTGTTATGAGCAGACATTGCACTTATTATCTGAGGAATGTTCTACTCTTGATACTTTCTCCAATAAAAAATCTTCGAATATAGTACAAGACAAAGTAAAAACTAACCAACTTTTTTTAAGTTATTATTTTATAAAGTACAAAAACCCTAGACTAAATAAGTAAAAAAATTACTAACATTTTTAGGTAAAGAACTCCGCAATACAGAACACTCCAGATTGCCTAGTAATCCTATAGTCTTAGAGTACTTGAAACTGTTGGCTATGCTCACTGAAAATGTTTGCAATAAGCAAATAACTTACGAATATGCTGACTCTTTATACAGCCAAGAAACGGCAGCAGATAAAGATGATGACAGTGACAGTGAAGTTGAACCGAACCCAACTTCGGTTAGAGAACAAACTCTCCTTACCAAATGCATAGAGATGCTAAATGAAGTGGACAGCTCGGTGATGATGACTTGTTCACAGATCAACGAACATGAGCTCAGTGAGGACTTTCTAGAGTTTATAACAAAGATCTGCCACAATTTATTATTAAGTCATAAAATGGCGCTGCATAAATACAGGTCAGTTT
This sequence comes from Ornithoptera priamus, assembly GCA_029034505.1. NCBI lineage: Eukaryota > Metazoa > Arthropoda > Insecta > Lepidoptera > Papilionidae > Ornithoptera > Ornithoptera priamus. The sequence continues at coordinate 571,584 of JARDWD010000627.1, read as the reverse complement.
TTATTTCGTAATGCTAACTGTGGAATAAATTAAAAGGCAACATAAAAGTGGATAAATGGTCTAGACTTCCTTGTGATATCTCAAACTGCTTAGCTTTACAGTAGTGGAAGATTTATATAATAAGCCAGAGCATCCTGCCACTAACCAAACTCCACAGCACTGACCCGGCAATCGAATCAAAGATAATGAGATGATGAAATAAACATTTAGAATATGGAATTGAGATCACATTTTACTTCATTTCAGAGCCCATACTAAATATTGTGTTTAATCTTGTAGTTCCCTTCACCTCGATTCCAGTTTTAATTCCCAGATTATTGTATACATTGGCATTCAAGCCAGTGTTCGTACGCGGCGTTTGGCGCTGGCTAAGTGGGATGAGCCAGACGTCATCCTACGGGAGATCGGATACCCCGTTGCTGGCGGTGCTCTCACGGGGAGTTGGAGCACCCGGCGTCGAACGTCTACTTGCGCCGCTCGCTGTCTTCTGCGCCCTATTCACGCTGTTGATCGGAACCCTACACGATACTGAGTTCTTTAGGGATACCGGCGATGATGATAAAACAGATTGTGAGTATATTTTCACTATTAATATTGAAATTATTATTTAGTTTTCAATTGTACTTTAAACTAAAAAAGAAACCTTAATAAAATTAGTATTGTCAGTATCAATACTTTCAGTTTAATGCTGGCAATATTTTGCTGCCGGTAGATCTTAGTTGCCACAGTTTGTCTAGTTATAGGCACTACAGCAGCACCTATTTCTGCCGCCATATAATAAATTGTATATAAACATTTAGTGTCTTTTAGTTTGAAGAGATTTAACTAATGAATTACTTACTATTTCATTTTATAATGATTTTCTGTCTAGTGAGTGTTGCGGGCACATCCGGCGGGCGAACGCATGCGTTTGAGTTTTCGGAACTGGGCGGTCTGTGTCGCGCGTTCAGACAGCTATGCCTAGGGTTGTTAGAGCTGGCGGTGCCTGACACAAGGCCGGCGTGCACGCCGTACAAGCATCCCCAACAACCTGTTCATGCTCCGGCTTGGACTCACCTATTCAAGGTACTACATATTCTATTTGGTAGCATGCTCTTTTTTAATACGTTTTCTTTTGAGGGGTTTTTTGATATTTGAATTTAATTTAATACACAAGGTATGCACGCAAATGTTGCGCGCACTGTACGCTCGCGACGAGCGGCTGCAGTTTAGCGCGGGCGCGGGCGCAGCATGGGCCAGCGAGCGCGACCATGACGCGGTGGAGGTAGCCACGCTGGTGGCGTTCGCGCGCGCACGTTCGCGGCAAAGTGCGCCGTTGGTGGACGCCGCGCTTGCAATCAACAGCGGTACGTACATCCGGCGTATTTTAATCACAACACTAATGTTTAACTATTCTTAACTACCGGTCGTTTCTTTTACCTTCCCATATTTAATACATCTTTCCATCTACACACTATACTGTGTGTAGAGAGAAAGATGTTCGAGGGTCAGAAAAATTTAATTCGAACATTAATACAATCTTCATGTTTTAAGAAATGACTACGTCATGTAAAAACGTACTAACTTTACATTTTGTTTGCTTTTAAATGGGCTATAACCACATCACCTCAATTTCATATGGCGTTATAAGAGACTGAAAGCCGAACCACTGCATGCACAGTTGTTATGGCGGTAGATTTAGAATTTATGAGGATGGTACCTAAATCAGGCCGATTCAAAAAATCCTAACACCATCTACATTTACTGGCTATAGAGTAGTAGTAATGTAAGCCGCTGCGATAGAACCTTTATAGATGGTCACCAGTTACCACTAGTATTTCATGTGTATTATTAAGCTTAAGGTGCGTTTATATACAATTATGAAAAATGTTATTTCTTGTGCAGAAGAGGGGCCCCCATTGACAGTAAAGGAATTGAGAATGCTGACTGTATTAAAGGAAATCCCATTCGTTATGTCCTTTTCGACAAGAGTGTTAATATTTCAAACTTTGCTTCTCAGGTAAATTATATCATAACGTTATTGAATGAAAAGCTGTGTTTCTGAAAAAAGGCTTAATTGGTTGCATGTCTTTTTTTGCCGACGCGAAGTGACTAGTAGGACGTTCGTTGATGGTTAATGGTACATCCGCCTATAACAATGTGCCAATAATTAGGTTGATATAGCGCCACCACTTTATGCTTGTCGCTTTAAGACACAAGATGATAAATTTTCATAACCGCAAAATTTCACTAGCAGCCGCAATCTTCAAAGTTTTTTTTTTATGATGAAGTTTGCGCCGCTAGTTATATTGACAACTATTGCAGCTTGATCGGACGACTCAGGGTTAGGGAGCTAAAATAAAAATTAAGAAAAGAAAATAAAATTAGAATTAACAATCTTCAAACTATTTCTGCCTCTCATTAAATTGCTATCTAGTACATCAAGGCGTTTTGCTGAATATTTGTTTATAAAATTGTTCGACTTTTCACATAGAAATAGTAAAGATCCTCTCTCCCCTCACAATATATCCACACCAATCGATGATGCGCTGTTCACATCGAGCGGTCTTCCACGATCATCGCCAGATCGTAGACAAGTATAACTTAGAAATTAGTGTACTATTTTACATTTGCAGAGAAAAGAGTGCGAATTGGTTTGAATTGTCAAATTTTAACGAGGGCCCTTCCATAAACATCAACGTACGCCGGACACACCTGTATGAGGACGCATTTGAGAAGCTCAGCCCTGACAATGGTAAACATCATTTATAATTCATCATTCGTTTATTTTATTTCTTTGGAAAAAATTAAGATAAATATGTTTATTTTGCAGAACCCAACTTAAAACTGACAATGCGCGTGCAGTTTATCAATCAAGTAGGCGCAGACGAGGCCGGAGTCGATGGTGGTGGAGTATTCAGAGAATTTCTGTCAGAACTGCTCAAGTTGGTAGCACCTATTTTCCTTTTTTTTGTATTTATTATTTATACAGTTTAACTGCCTGGTAGCTCTATTACTAGGCGGTTGTACTTTAAAGAGGTAGTGATCGTTCTCCGTTATGGTCCGGTGAAGGAAACAATTTTGAAGAAACCACCATGTTTCATGAACAACAATTTTAGTGGTGACATGACATACTTCATCCTGCGTTTAGCCAGCGTCGTGGATGACAGGCTTGGACTATCTCATTGCTTGAAGATTCCAAGTCCCAGTTGTGGTTTTATTAAGTGTTTGTTTAATTATTCTATTTATTTTTTTAAATTAAAAGTTTGTTTAGTATTGTAATTTCTATATATATTGTGATTTCAGATCCGCTTTTGACCCGAACAGAGGACTGTTTCGTTTGACGAAAGATAACATGTTATATCCAAACCCAGGAGTGCATTTGCTCTATGACGACTTTCCAATGCACTATTACTTTGTGGGGAGAATGTTGGGAAAGGTAAAAAAAACCACTTTGGGCATTTAAGTAAATAGATTTTCATTATTTTTTAAATATTAGAGAGTAACAAGATATGTTCATAAGACAAGATGCAGATGATCTAGATGTGGTATAAGATTTCTTGGATCTCAAGTATGGGTAATGAAAGGTATATTTTTTTCTTTGCTGATTTCTTCGTCTAAATTTGACAAGGTTGCTAAAGCCAAAAAGGTAATGCTGAACAACAAGCAAATAAATATTGAATTCCAAATGGCTAATTGTAATTCGGATCCCGCCAGAGTCTTTATAACCTACAGTCCATTAATGTACCTAGTAACTTTTATATTTTGCTGAACTTATAAGTGATTGGTCTGTTACTGGAGATCATGAGGTACCCCAGCTCCTTTTTCTGTCGTCAAGCAAATGTGTGCAAATATTACTATATTCCTTATCGAAGAGTGCTGAAGCAAATGAAATTAGAGGGTAACGAGACCTTGTATTGTTTAGGCAGGAATGTAATTTATCATCAGGTAAAAGTCCTGTTCATCTTTTCGCTTTGCAGAAAAAAAATTTTTAGTTCAGTTTATTGCCTGCGTTTTTTCTAAATTTGTAATAAACAATTAAGACCGACTTAGTTTTATTTTTAAAGGCGTTGTACGAGAGTTTGCTGGTTGAGTTGCCACTGGCGGAGTTCTTTCTCAGCAAGCTATGCTCTTCGCGTGAGCCGGACGTGCACGCACTTGCGTCGCTTGATCCCGCGCTATATCGAGGGCTGTTGCTGCTGCGAGCGCACCGCAGGCAAGACGTACCCGACCTCGGACTTGATTTCACGGTTCTCAGCGATGAACTCGGCGAGCAGAGGGTAAGTATATTTCAGAGGTTTGACTTTTTTTTCGTCCGTTTTTCGACGAAGCGACGAGACAAGAGATACATTCGACTGATAAGTCATAATACGCGTGCACACACTGAACTACATTATGCTTGTCGCCTTGTGACATAAGATTTTGTCTCGTTAACCTAGTAATTTCACTAGCTACAGCATCCTTCATACCGGAACATAGTAATGTTTGCAAACTATTGTATGGCGCAGAAATAAGAGTTGCGGTGGTATCTACTTGTACGCGAACTCTGGAAAGAGAAACCTAACTCTATATAAAACAGTACGGAACATTTTGCAGATAGAGGAGCTTAAACCGGGAGGAGCTAACATTCCAGTGACTGCAGAGAATAGGATAGAATACATTCACCTCGTCGCCGATTACAAGTTGAACAGGTTTGATATCTTTGCTTGTATGTATATAAATACCAATGCAATATCATATGTTATTGTGTTAGTAGTTATTTCTCCTTGAATATATGCAAGTTAAGCAGGAAGTTATTCGAAGATATGTTCTTCAATTTCAGACAGATAAGGTCGCAATGCAACGCGTTCAAGCGCGGGCTGACCTCCGTGGTGAACGCTGAGTGGCTCCGTATGTTCTCGTGCCGAGAATTGCAGCTTCTCATATCTGGGGCGGAGGTGCCGATCGACATCGAGGACTTGAAGCGGAATACGCACTACGCCGGTGAGGTGAAAGGCTACATAACCTCACGGTTCACAAGAGGAGCAAATATTGTTCATATAGAAAAACAACAGAAATTATTAAAAAGGTTTTTTTTAACGATGCAATACAATGATCTAATTAGATTCTAGTTAGGATGTTTATAGAGTACCAAGTTTCCAAGTGCTTTTAAAATATGTAACATTAGAACTGGGTAGTAGAAATACACTGGCCACTGACTAGTCGTTAGTGTTTCCACAGATCTTTATTAGAGCTCTAATAAGACTAATTTACTTGTGTCTGTGTTCCAGTTTGAAAGGCATTATAATTAGTGAAATTACTAGATTAACGAGACCATCACATCACATGTATTGTAATAAAGAGCTTAATCATTTATTGTAAGGTGAACGTGTTGCTCCTCAATATATTTCGTGGAATAGAAGATAATAATACATTTATTGCTGATTGTATTTATTTACTATTTAATATATATGTTTCAGAAATTAGAATGTTTCTGTATCAACACATTTTTCTCCTAAGGTGGATTTACTCCGACGCACCCAACGGTGCAGTGTTTCTGGAAGGTGGTGGAAAACTTCACGGACGATCAGAGGCGGCAGCTGCTGAAGTTCGTGACCAGCTGTTCCAGACCTCCGTTATTGGGTTTTAAGGTATTATAAAATTTTCCAAGTAGTCAAAATGAAGTTTATAATAATTTACCCATGCAAGTAGATAATGGTAACTGCCTCCGCTTAGCTCTTTATTTCACTAGTCACGGCGCCTTTTAAACCGTAAATAAATTACAATGGTGCTGATTCTAAGACCTATGCCTAGCAGAGGACATGCATTGTTTGAGACGATTTCGGTACTATAATATGACGCACTGACTCAGTTCCAAGATTATATCGTAAGTTACATAGAGCTGATGTTTCAGAGATTCATTGAGCACATGTTCCGTAAAAAGTATGTGTCACATATTTTGTTGTTATATAGTATAACGCTTTATTAACGATTTATTTATGCTGTTGATAGGACTTGATACCGTCATTCTGCATCCAGTCCGCCGGTGCGTCGGACCGGCTGCCTACCTCGTCGACCTGCATGAACCTTCTGAAGTTGCCCGAGTTCCACTCCGAGCAGGTGCTCGCCGAGAAGCTCCTGTACGCGATACAAGCGGGCGCCGGGTTCGAACTTAGTTAAATTTATGTAAGTTGCAAAGTTGTGTTACATAACTGGTAAATCACTCGCCGTAGCTTGCTCTAAATCGCCTGTTCTGACCGCTTACTTACTAAAATTGTTGTAATCCAGTTTGAAGGGCTATATAGTTAGTATAATTGAAGATAGTCATTATTTTTTTTTAAGTATGGTCTCTTTTCCTGTTAAGGTTCTAATCGATTAATACCATAGCCATAGCTAATAATCCCTAAACTGGATTTAGCCATCTTCCAATCTTTCCAAATTTTATAATCTATTTTTAATTATTTTTGTTACTGTACCAACAAGATTTTACGTTCCATAACGTCTTTATCCCTTGTGTGAAATGTCCGTCTAGGTAGGTACCACCGCGGCGCCTATCTCTGTCACCAAACAGTAGAGTGAAAATGTGCCGGTTTTGAGGGCGCTTTATACTTACTAAAATTAATAAGGTATACGAGACTTAAAATCTTATGTCTCAAGGCGACGAGCATAACGTGGTGCAGTGTATATCATCCTAACTAGAGTCTCAATTCTATGGATGCACGTATCTCTCGTCAGGTAAATGTTTTGCTAGTTTTGTCGAATAAAAGGAAATTATAAAAAGGTTTTACGCTGAAATATCTAAAATGAATTTCCTTGCTTTCAGGTACAAGAGCTGCGGATACTAGATTACTTATAAAGAAATATACCTATTTAGTTTTAATCAATTATAGTTTTACCGTGACTATTGTGTATTGAAAGTAAATCTCATTGTGATAATGCTAATCTTTTACAGATGCATTACATTGTGTAAATAAACGTTACTCCGAATTGTTTCCGTGTGCTTTTATTTATTTTTCAAAGATAACAATATCATATTTACTCTATATTCCATAGATTAACATAAAAAAAAATAGAAGTGGCAAGCAGTACGATCATATGGGACTAGACTATGTTTTTAAATATTTTGTACCATAGATAAATGTAAATGTTACTTAGACGTAGGGTTGTTCTATATAATACGTCACTCGGTTTATATGCAAATAGTGCTGTAAGATATTTTCTTTATATTTATTTTAAAGTAGTGAAACGTCTGGAAGCTGGGGCTGCGTGTACTTTCATCTCAGTGTCGTGTAAATCGATAAAGTTGTGTCAAATTCAAAATTATTGTTCTACTAAATGTGTAATAAAGTTGTCGAACAGCGTTTGCTTTTTATTATAACTACTGCTTCACCCACACACGCATTTTCCTCTTTATTTGTAATGATTTCCTTTTATAATTCAACTATATGTTATATTTAGCTTAGTTAGTTTTTTTATTCATCCCTATCTTGAGAACACGCTAAGATTTAAAGACTATGCTGCCTCATCTTAGGTATGTTATGATCGTATCTTTATTTTTTTTATTAAACTAAAAAAAAATAGCAAATAGCTTTTAGGCTATTATAGCTATTTAGGCGCCTGTTAACTAGAAATATTCACAAAGTACTCAACTCTAAGTTTTTTACGAATTAATTTTGGAATATTTTTTTTATTCTATAAAGAGACTAGTAAGCGGTACACCTGATAGTGATACCTGTCCATAACAACGTGATGCTGGTTACAATGACTTACTACACGACATTTAGCTCATCGCTCCGAGACGTAAGATCTTAAATCTCTTTATCCAATCTCTTTTTCACTGGCTACAATGCCCTTCAATCTGAAACACAGTAACCTTTGCGGGCGAACACAGTGACATTAGCGGGCGAACACTGTGACTTGCGGGCGAACACAGTAACATTACCATTACCTAGATAGTATTTGGTAATAATCTACCTGTAAATTCTTCTTCCTTTATGTTATTTTTATATTTTAAACAATTTAATTGATGTTGCAATTTTTTATCTTGATTTACTTTTATCCAAAGCTGCGGAGCCCAATAACGCTGTAAGTTATGTTTGACAAATCAGTGCAATTTGTATATTTTTTATTGTTAAAATTCGATAAATCACAATTTATCCGAAAACATATATAATTCTTCTTCCTCCTGCCCTTTTCCCATTCTATGTGAGGTCGGCACAGTATGTACTTCTCTTCCACAACTCTCTATCAGCCGCCATATCTAAATTCTCACTCTTCTTAGATATGTCATCTTTCACACAATCTATCCACACTTTCTTCGGTCTTTCTCTACCCTTATAACCATCCACATTCATTTTCATTACTTTCTTTGTTATATATCCTTCATCCCTCCGCATAACATATATAATTAAAAAACAAAATTAATTACTTATTAATAATTTTAAACTGGTTTGTTATTAAGTTGCAGAATGTCTATACCAATTGCTTTGAAATATTCACAATATCTTGATTGGTATTCATAAGATTTTTTTTAACGAATTTTCTCATTTGTATGAAATCTTCAATAAAAACGATGACGATGATGAGTTTGGTGGCCAAAATACGTCATATTGTGAGTGATCCTATCTTTTCAACCTACCGAAATAGAGTATACAATTACGAAAGTTTCGTTATAATGAAAAAGTTTTAGTAAATAAGAGAGTAGCTTTAAATTCTCTAAATATAATAATTAATGGTATTTTATGTAGTGTACATGGGATAGTGCAAAACATCACGATATTTACAAAAACTTGACTTGCGTTTAACTATGTGATGCGTAATATATATCTATGTAATGAAACTAGGTACATACTCAAACGTGTTTAAATTATACTAATAGCTATTCTGAATTGATAATATGCAAATTCATGTAATAATGTTAAAGATAACATAGTTTCCCAATTTCTAACTGATCTGGATCTTACCTACATATACAATTTATTGGTGGTAGGTTTCTGTTGTCGGAGACTGTCTGGGTAGGTGCTACCGCAGCGCCTATTTCTGCCGCCAAACAGCGGTGTGCGAATGTTACTGTGCCCGGTTTATGAGTAGCAAGTGAAATTACTAGGGTAATAAGGCTTAACATTATTTGTCTCAAAGCGACGAGCGTATCGCTTACCATCAGATAAACGTCGGTCTCGTCTCGTAGCTTAGTTGAATAAAAAAAGAAGTAGAAGGAAATTTGTGAGAATATGAAATGGTGTAGTAGGTTCTTAATAGTAATTAATTCAGGTTCATAACAGTGATGGTGTTTAAACAGTGATGCTTTTAGTATAATTGTGAAGTTATTGTAATTGTACAATACAAAAACTACGTTAGCGAAGATTTTTCTTACATTGATATCTGTCAAAACTCAAACTTTATATAAATTACTTATCTAATAAGTAACCATGAACTTGTAGCTGAAAACTCATCAATAACGAGCATTAATATTGGCTTAGGTGCATTCATCGGTTCCAATATGGCCGCCACTCGCCGCCATTAGCGGTTTGACAGTTGCAATCAATCAGGTCTGATGAATGAGGTTCGCGAGGCGACGTGCGTGCTTACCCCGTGTGAGGTAGCCCGTCTATCATGTAATACAGCTGCCAATAATACTATCCTCTTTGGGACAATCCTGATCGAGGACTTGACATTTCACAAAATAAACAACGTGAATAACATATGTATTTAAAAGAAAGTGGATTTAATGTAATATAATAATAAACATAACGGGGAAAGTAGTAGTAGAAACAGATAGATCTATAAACTACATCAAGGAGTGGACTAATATCAGCAGCGCCGCGTAGCTGATAGACCTAGCACACAACAAAATGGGATTCGCAAAAATGGTGTCCAATCTCCAATAGTTGGAGGGGCACAAGAACAACAAGAAAAAAATTGATATATACATAAGAATGAATAATCAAAGACTGACGTTTCAGTCTGAGGAAGCCGTGACTGTAAAAAAAGAACTTTTTTTTATTATTAAATTCTTTAATTACGACTTCAAGCAGAAGATCTTCTACTTATATGTTATAGTTACCAGTATATCGTTTACTTCTACTGCCAAAGATCAGTGTATACCGATTTAAAGGGCGTTGTAGTTAGTGAAATTATTGGGATATAGATGCTTAGTATCAAAGTCATTATCATCAAAGATAGTAGTGTACTTGTATGTACCGTCCTAAGTAGCGCCACTTTAATATGGATCAGGCATATCGCTTAATATCAGGTGAACGTTCTTCTCGTCTCATCGATTGAAGAAACTGTAAATATGATATTTATCTGTAATATTTTCGCAGTAAAAACTTAGTTCCAAAATTTTATAAAGATTCTATTCTACCAACCATAGGAACTTATATTGAAATTGAAGAAAAGAAGAATTTTATGATAGTTGTTTGTTTTCCTTAATTTTTTTATAATCCTCTTTTAGGCTTTGAATATTTGGTGACATCAAGTCTAATCGTGCCCAACGGACAGTTCTTATTGCTTAGTCATTTTCCATGGCAGCAATATGAGCCGGCAAGAAGCGTTGCGCAATTGCAAGTCCATTGGGGATTGCATTACAGTGAATGTTACTTACCTACGAATGCATTACGATACAGTAAAACATCAATCCTGTTATTTCTTCATACTTCCTTAACTTTCAAAACGGTTTTGTACTTAAATACAAGTACATAAAGGCTCATTTTTAATATATTACATTAGTACAAGAAAAATAGATTAAGAAGAGATCTTCGCAAAAATGGATAAGATATTTTTAGCTGCCGCTGTCATTGACATGTTTCACAGTATTTACTGAAAAAGTTATTTTCGACCAATAACTTTACAATAAGGGAATAAAAAATCTGAAGTATAGTTATGTTAGAAATTTCTCAAAATTATTCTCTCGAAGAAAGTCTTAAATTAGAGCCACGACAGGGATTAAAGAAAAATTTAAATTTGATACTCAAACTTTAATTCATAGTTATACATAACTTGTTGTGTATGGTTTGCTTTTGAATAAATTACAGTATATATGTACTAGCCCGTTATATGAAAGTTTTATCGATCCTAACGTGTTCTACGTAAGGCAATAGTGAATCATCTCCGGCCGGGCCACCGAGCTCGCGGCCTTTCAATTCAATGCCAATGAAATTGAAAAGATTAAACGATCGCCCGTCAGTCTTAATGTGAATCAAATGGTAGGGTCATATTTTAACATACTGAATAGGCGGGCGTTGTTTTTTTTTTGTTTATTAATTTTTAGCCGTCTTGAAATTTGAAAAAAAAGTGTTGCAAATATGTTTCAATACTTTTATTGCATGATGACCACTTTAAAACCGAGTAAAAATAAAGAAATTTTAAAAAACATTTTTAAACGTACATTGCGGAGATGTTTGAGCTCTCCTTATTGTTTCGGACTTATAATTATTTTAGATGGCTATAAAATTTGTATTTTTTGAGCCAAAGGGGCTGATATATACCTAAAGCAGAAACTCTCCAAAAATAAAGAAGAATAAAAACAAAAATTAAATGGCTTTGTATAACAAATGCCAATAAAATATAAATATCTTGTCTCACATGCACTGACATTATAGAATTGGATAAAATTAAAGCAAACTTGCAAGTAAAACAAAAAATAAAAAGCAAATATATTCAACTATGAACAGTAGATTTTATAATTTTGTTGTAAAGCGGATATTGTTGAAGCTCAGCGCTTTTATAGATGTATCAGATCTGTGACAGCCGTTCGCATTAGTAAACGAGCCACGCGTGCGCCTGCGTCGCATGACTGTCCTACCTATGTGCTGGACATCACGAGGCATTCGCAATATTGCTCACACAACCGTATTCCGTAGAAAGTAACCGAACCCTTGCAAACAACCGCTCAATTACAAAGTTAACTTTTAACTATATATAGTTAGGTGATTAAAAGGATTTATATTGACGGTATAGAGTTCGAGAAAATCTATTAGTTTTATATACGTTTATGTTAGAGTATTTTATTATGTAAAAAAAATATGTAGGAGTTTATCCTATTTATACTTCTTATTGCGGAGATAGACTAAGTAGGTAACACTGCAAAAAAAGCTTAACTTAAATGTATTGTGAAGTTTGGCTAGTGCTAGTGCAATGTGTAAACTACCCAACAGACATTCCATTGTTATAGACAGGAGCACCATTATCCAATCCTGCTCGGCTCATCGCATGTTTGTATAAAATAATGAATTCTGTTTACTTGCACCATCCGCCCGGTAGTGTTTGAGCTGTAAAAACATAGTAAGCACATAAATTGGTCAATTTCGCTTTATGTGATCGTGTGCACAATATGTGATTGAGGCATGCCGGTCATTGTCCACGTGAAATCACAATCATTGTGTATCATTTGCCGGGACAGCGGCAAGAGCCGCATCATACGCTATCAACCACAAATATATTCATTAGTTACAATAATTTTTACTAATTTGCATTGATTAAACATAAAACTTTGATAAATACTTCGAATAGAAATGAAAACAGGTAAAATCAACTTCAATGTTCTTTAAATAGGATTTGTTTGAAGAATTTATTTCAATCGTTGTGTAAATACGTCGGTACACAACCCGTTGTTGTCGACTGTCATAAACTTGGAAACTACAGCTTTTTTTTTACTGTTTACATTTCCTAAGCGTTCCTTTAATTATATAGAACAATTTGAAACTAAACATTGAAATCTAAACAGCATAACTTACATTTATGTATATTCTTACTGTAACACGCTTTATCATACAATTTACGTTAAATAAATTCTTTGAATATGTAATATATCTATATCCTATCCATCTGAATTATGGCCTTTGAAAGTTTATCTTAATATCCCATTATTCCATATTCAAGTTTATTTTTATTGTACCCAAAGAAATCATTAAAATCTGACCATCCTGTAAAAAAATATTCGTTGTCGTACATAAAAAAGGTACTGATAAAATATACGCATTGTATAACTTACCTCTTGTCCGTCGGTTAAAAATGTTAATGGATTATTCTCCTGTGAAATGTTTTGAAGGAAAAAATGTAAATTGCAAATATTTTACTTAATTTTTCTTTTTCTATTTTCTGTTGGCTACTCAGTAACATTTTCAAGTATATTGGATAATTATTTTATATATATAATAATTTGCTATAAACTAATTAGGTTTTATTGCTTAAAATATACCTACGTATATATTACGAGTACATTGAATTAAAAATAATTGTTAATCTCTTTGATAAAGCTTTAAAAAGTTCATTATATGTACTTTCTTTAGATGTTAGGATTATCTCATTTAAATAATACAGATGAAAAAAGGCTTCGTCAGAAACAACTGCAGTGTTTCTTTTTTATATATAGTATATTTGTTCATGTTCTTTGTAGAAGTTGTTCGTGTGTTAAGACTCTAATATTTTCGTCGCGGGTGGCCACTACGGTTCTCGGAAGGTGATCTGAAGGCTTTATGCATTGCCTAGGAGCTCGTAAACGTTTCTAGGGTCCACAATTATGGACCTACCACCACGCCTCTGCAGCAGAAGTAGCGATAAAGAGGAAACGTAATAAACAACTCTAGCTGCAGAAATTGCTAATTAGACGCAACACATTATGTCAACTCTTTTTTTATTTAGTAATATAGAAAGAGAAAGAGAGATGAAAGAGGAGCGAAAGATGAAGAAGGAATATGTGTTTTTTAACATTTTAATATAATGATTTATCCCAATTATTTTGCAATAGCAACTAAAAGAACTTAAAAATCACTATTAGTAGACTCTTTCAAAATTTAAATAACTAATTTAAAAAACCATTTCAATCAGATGATATACCAGATAACGTATGAATGTTCTCGTTGATAACAGCCCATTGTGCAGCGAAGTCTAGGGTTTGATATTCATTGAAACAGTTTTAAGTGGGCGAACTAACAATGACTGTGTCGTACTGTCATTGTATGCACATGGGTCTATGCATTACTCAGGTCCTAAGCCCGCATGTGCAATGAATTTTTTCGATATAAAGCCCTATGAATATCTGGTAATACATTATTCTCTAAATTGGATGAGAAATTGACGAAACTAGCTACTGTTTCCGGTAGTGATACGATTGCAGCTAACAACGAAGCGCTACCTAAGTCAACTAGACAATATACAGCATCAGGTTACTCTCTTATTTTGTAGTGAGACATAATATCTTAGAAAGTCTGTCGTTTTATAAACTACAAAGCCCTTCAAACAGGGAAAGTAACAGTAGTACAGTAATATTACTGCTTGCTTGATCAAATTTATATTATAGTGATATCATCATATCGGTGATTGGCTTGTTTATGCTCTTTACTACTATTTTTAAATTGTTTAGATTATAGTTTTTTTTTCACAAGCTATAAGAAAAAGATCATATGTTACTCAAAAAGAAAATATTTATTGATTTTGTATATTTTCGTCAACTTTTACTATCAGGCTTTAAGAGATGATGCTATTACACAGATTATGCTTCTGAACAGTTATTCATAGGACAACAGTTTTTTCGCTATATTCCTATAAGCGAAGTTATATTTACATAAAGAATTCATTAATTAATTAGTATAGTAGTAAAAACATCCTTGCCTTCACTTTGAAGTTACTGTATCTAATTACTAGTAACATGTCTAAATCCTTCACTTAAAAACACAGTAGGAAAATAATCAAGATATCTATAGGCTATTAGTAGACATTTAATTTAAAAATAATTCTCGTCTTATTCGTCGCTGGATTAGCAACAAGGCTCTTTAGACACACACACATCCAACTATGTCTACTTTGTAGTACATTTATCTTTATAAATTTGCTTCACACAGCAAATGTATAACCCAGTCTAGCCTCAGAGCCGTTGATGTGTTACACGCGTTTGTTGCATACGCAATTATGTTGGCACTAATTCGACCGGTCTGTGGTCTTAGAAATTATAATCAGCTTAAATAATATATACGCACTTTAAAACCGACGACGAGACGAGCTGGACGTTTACCAAATGATTAGTGACACACCTGACCATAACAATGTAGCGCCAGTTAGATTGGTATATACTGCACCGCATTGCCCCAGTAATATCACTAGCTACAGCTCCCTTAACACATCGCTCGAAGGAATGACAACCGATGGGGCACCAAGGTACTCGAATGGCGACCGCGTACCGGAAGATCGAGTGTTGGCAGGCCCCTCACCAAGTGGTCAGACGATCTGGTGATGGTTGCGGAAAACAACTGGATGCGGGCAGTGCAGGATCCATAGATGTGATCTTTGGCGGAGGTCTATGTTTAACAGTGGACGTCTGCTAGCTGATAATGATGATGATGACGACAGCTCCCTTCAATTCAGAACACAGAACTGTTAGGCTGTAGAAATAGGCACTGCAGTGGTACCTGGACGGTCTCCGGCAAGAGAGACCTACAACCGGTATAGTGAAATGAGTAAAGTTGAGTTTTATTTATTGTGAAATATTCGCATTAATATAATTATGTGAATATTCTGTATGCGTTGGAATAGTATGATAGGGCGGTGCGCGGAGTCTGACATCATCAGCTCATTGTACGAACGGGACGGGTCGCGCGGAAGTGGCGTGGAAAATGCACCGCGGCGATGTATCTAGACGCGCCGGTGCACTAGATTCGATGCGACCGCAGATAAGTGCTCGCCATCTATTCCGATTCCATTCCGGCGTCCCGCGCGTCGGGCAAATCCCGACCCTATTCCGTCCGACATGTCGACCGGCCCACGTCGGACCACCCATGTAGACTCCCGACACTAAATGCACACGAAGCGGCTGCGCGTTTATTGTTTGCGTATACACAAAGTGATGAATCCGATACTTTTATTAACAACGATATTCGAATCGTTTAAGTTACTGATTATGGGGCCGGTCAGCGAAATTAGCAATAACGCCTCGTGATGGAGATCCTTCGCAGCCCCCTTCGTCCCGACGCGACGAGCGAATATCTCGTTAATGTTAAAATGAGATATGTCCACTGTGTTATTTGAGCCGTCGGTTGGCAAAGAAATCATTTGATGATAATAAAGCGCTGAAGTTTTTATTCTTCGAGTTGCGACCGACCCTCGTATTTTACGAGGCACGGGTCAGAGAAAATTAGTTGTCGCGGTCGAGTATTATATGGCCAAAATGATGCAGTCCCGACTAAGGTTAATAAGACGAACATTATAACTTGATTTATTTCATATAAGAAAACAAAACTTTTAAATTATTTTTCGATACCTCAAAACTGGTTAATAAAGACGTGAGTATATTTATTTAAAGCGTTCACATATTTTTTTTTACGTGCGATCTAATCATTACCTTTGTTAAATTTCATATATTTGATACTTAATAAGTTTATTACGGATATATAAAGTTAATTATCTTCTATATAGATTTAATTCAGAGTGTAAATGACTGCTGACAAACAAATATTAAAGAACTAGTGGGAAATAAACACCATGGAGAAAGGATCGCATAGTTTAAGTGACGGTTGTAATGAACTATGCGAGCGGTCCCGGCTCGCTGTGACCAGCCTCAGCGACGGTGAGATCGCCGTCACTGTCGCTATCCGTTTCCTTTATCTCGTTTCCCACCGTATCTACTATCTTCGCAGTATTTCTTAAACTAGGAAATGTCCGGCTCTAAGCGTTTCAACCCACTTAGGATTACGCGAAGTTCGCAGCAATCCGTGGAGTGCTTGCAGGATTCGATATATAAATCCTTTGCCATGTTAGGTTTATTTTATTGATATTGCATTCTTACAATTATTTTATGAACCTTATTTACAATTCCTTTTATTTATGAATAAAAACAAAGTCATACTGAGTAGATTGCCTATTTTGCCTTTTGTTTACTCAGTAGATTTTAATATAGATGAAATTTAATAGTGAGCACTATTTGTGGTTATAGTTTTTGTAGATATATCTTGTATTAAATATGCAGAAAAGAAAAAAATATGTTAATTATCACAGAGATATCTGCTATCCTATATTGACTGTAACAATTTCATTAAAAGATTAGAGAAGAGTTTCTGGAAAACTTCGGGTAGGGATAGGAATGGAGTTTAATAGCACTTTGTTTGAGTAGTGATGATTTTAAAAAGCAATATATTAACATCGTACATATAATAATATTATTAAGGTATAGTGCGTACATTGCATAAGTTAAAACATTGAATGGATCGTAAAGTGTGAGTGGACTTATCCATACGGATACTACTCACTCCGTTGTCTTCGCGACGCGTCGTGGGTGGCGCGCGTTCCTTGTTTTTACTCAGAAAAATAAGGTCGGTAAAAAAAAAAATTAAGTCCTTTAAAGAAAATTAGTCCCTCTAAAACACGACTTGGACATGTGTTACTTTTTTCGCTTTAAAACATGTCTCAAAGGTAAGATTTATGGCTCGATTCACTCCGTTCCGATATAAACTTGCGGTCATGTAAACGTAAAACTGCCTAAGGATTAATTAAAATAAAAATTACAAAGAAATTAAAAAAAAAACTGTCGTTACGGATCATATCTCCGATTTTCGAACGTTCTTTTATTACTACGGTATGTCTGAATTTCAAATCCTTACTTTACCAGATGGTTTTGTACTATTTATCTGTGATAAGAATAGTTTGAGCTGTTTAGACGGGCGCAGCTTGCGCAGGTAGGGCGTAGAACAGGTAGCGCAAACAGCTACTGTGCGCGTCCTGTGTACACACTACTGGGTTTAGTCACACAATGCACACAATTAGCTACACCATAGTTCAAGTAGTAACAGGACATACCTTTCTTATAAAATACAGCAACAAAATAACAAATAGGTGGAATGTTAACAAAATTTGATTTGTATTTTCGTTATAAATACTATATTAAATTCTAGGTTTCATTGAAAATAAAAAAAAAAACTGGCGTATTCTGAACGTGTCTATGTACTAAAAAATACATCAACTGTCAACAAATAATGATAAACGTCTGTTTTAGAACAAAAACCCAAGTCGAACATGAAATTTTTCAAGGCTCGTTTTGGTGTGCAGTAAAGATTATATGTAAAAATAAATTATTAGACATTTCCTAATTAAAAAAAAAGTGTTTCTCTCCTGGTAACAACAATAATAGTTTATGAAACTTTTAGATGCCAAAGACGTTATCCAACCACCAAAAAAATTTGCCCAAAGTACAACCACCGATCAAAATCACAAACATTTAATTCGGAGACTTATTTTACATTTGTTTTTTTTTTAGCAATAAATCAAACTAAGGAGTAGACGTTGATCTGAAGCGATGCTTAATTATGATGTGGTTTCAAGGAGGGTATTTACACAGCACATCATTTGCTTCACGATAGGTTAAATCGCACTATAATTTTGTAGTTAAACTGGCTAATATTCGGAAATACTACTGGAGATGATCTCTGTTACCGGAGACCGTCAGGATAAGGACACCGCAGCGCCTATTTCTGCGGCCAAACAATTGTATGCAAATATTACATTGTTCCGGTTTAAAGGGCGCTATAACAAGTGCAATTACTGGAGTACCGTTCATCTCTTCCCATAATTGAATAAAAAAAATAAACGGATTGATATCATTTGGACGAATGCCTATCTTCATTGGTTTAATTTTAGATTAAACTTTGGTACTTTTCGAAGTTTTATCATAAACTTTGTACGACATTTTAAAAACTGATAAATCGATAATATGTAATAACGAGATGGAACGGTATTGCTGGTTTAAAACGTTAATGATGACTTAGTACTCGTCCTCAGTGCCATGTCGTCGTAGACACAGCGTTTGTAACAATGCAAAACTTCTCGAAAACTTCGAGCAATTCCACTGACAAGGAATTAAGGTCGTTGTTTATCCGGTGCCACTCTGAGTAACAAGGGCCCGATAAATGTCTACGCAAACACGCTGCTCTATCTGACACTTCTTACACTAATATTTTTTTACTCGGCCTATTGGGATATGTGTTTGCTCTCTCTAAATTAAAGACAACTAAACTGACGTAGAAAAAAATAAAACTAAATTACTTAATAAAGCGTTAATCTAAACGAAACACTTTCTACAATCGAGCTTAAAAAATATACTTAGAAAAGATGTGACCAATTTTGGTAATTCTTATACTTAATTGTAAAATTTGTGTCTTTATAAAAAATGGCATGGCCTATCATACATAGGAAGAATTTAACGAACATCTCTATATATCGATTGTAGTCATTTATCGATAAACAGTTACCACTGTTTCTGTAGAAAAATTCTTTTAGCTGAACACCTACTCGTACACTTTACCTTCATAATGAACAAAAAGTAACATTTCTCTTAATAAAATCTGTATAATACTTAGATACAAGATATTTTCTTTGTGCCTCCGGTAAATTTTGTTTTAAGTCTTGATCATAATGGTCATTTCGGACTTTAACGGCTTTGTCTGTAGAAGAAAAGTAAAGTAAATTAAAAAGAAATACTATTATTATTAATGCTTTATTATCAAATTAGTGAGGATGATGGCTGCCAGATAATGTATTCAGGAACATTACACTGCAAATGTTATTTAAAAGATTATAATTTTTGTTATCGTTTTCTTTAGGGCACGAAAGATATGACTTAATATTATTTTGTAAACTAAATAAACAGTTTGTTTATTTACGACGGAATTTATGTTCAGTGAGACGCATCGTTCTCACGGAGCCGGGGGCGGCGTCGGCGGGGGCTCGGAATAAAGTAAATAATGCCGGCTTGACTCAGGGCCCCGCCGGCAAATCACATCGAAAGTAGGAAGCACGGTCCAGCCGTGACCGACTTTTGACGGTCGGCTTCGTTTCCACAGTTGCGTGGGTTTACGATCTTCTATAAATACACTATAAACTCACGGAACTGATAATATTCTATATAAGTCTAGCTATTCTCCGTTCGCTTTGCTGACCGATGTATAAAATTAGATTCGAAATTTAGGGTTAAAATTTCTCAGAAATAATACCATCCACAACCCGCTGCCTCTCGACCCCTTTCCATTATTAACATCCCACAACTCTCTTTGGGGAAGAAATTGTGTAAAATCCATTCTTAGCTGACTTTTAACTGGCTGAAACAATATCTCTATTAAATTTTCAATCTTTCACTATTAACTTGAAGACTGAAAATTTGATAAAGATATTGTGGTGATTGCGTGAGGAGTCAATAAATCTCAAGATATGTTCTATGCAGACAACTAAGTTCTAATTTATATATGTATATAAATTAGAACTTATATATGTATATAATTTATATATGTATATAAATTAGAACTTGATTGAGTGATAGAAAGCCAACAGTCATGTGCCATCATTGTGGCAGCGATGAGGACTCGGCGCAGCATACTTTTGAGGATTGTTTCAGTTGGACAAATTTGCGTCGAGATCTCATCGCTGAAATAGAGAGAGACCTCGCGCTTAAAGCTTTTATTAAGGCTATGACAGGACGCGAGATGGCGAGGAGCGCAGGCGTCGCCTTTTGCGAACAACTGATGTTGCAAAAGGAGGCTGCGGAGAGGGAGAGAGAAAGAACTTCTCTTCTCCCTGTTCATAGCCAGAGACCTGAGCGGCGGAGGAGAATGCATAATAGCCTCCAACCCCCACAACAGAGGCTACGGCATCGGGTTCGGGGACCGCTCGTTGCCGTATATCAAAAGCTTCGAGGTAGTGCGTACACTGCTTCTGTGCATTGGTGAAAGGTGGGGAGTGGCAGCTCAACTCTGTAATGGATTAATACCGTTGGGACAGCGAAAGTATACGCAAGCGTTTCCGTAGTTTCGACCAAGGGTTTTGAGAAGGATACCGTAGGGTATTAGCCGGATGTAAGATTTCCCCAAGAGAGAAAAATAAGGCAAGCGAGTATGTAGAATATTAGACGAGTTTAAAAACTATATTTATATTTATAATAATGAACTCGCTAGTCCATAAATGAACCAAAATCCATTAATTATGGCACAATTTTTTGTGATTTCTGGGTCAATTTAATTTTACTATCACGTTAGTTCTAATATTAAGAAATACATTGATGTACATAACTTCAAGAGTTTTTTTAATCCAATATTTACATGGTTTCTCCGATACGTGTTATCGAAGATAAAATTTATATAATGTTTATTGAAAAGTTAAAAGTTCAAATAAAAATTATTTAAGTAGTAACAATGGAAACAGATAGTTGATAGAATGTAGATTGAAGAGTGAATTATCGATGGCGCGTCCGAGACAAAGTTTGTTCAGCCGCCGAATGCCACCTTGACGAAATGTAAACGTTCACAAAATATAAAAAAAACTCACTGAGAACCTTCGCAGTCCTGCCCTTCCATTAACCGACTTTCAGTTTTTCTCAGTAGCCCGCCACACTGACTGACAATTACGCGTTAATGATTGATTAATGCTGTATGCTTTCGATTTTTGTGATGTCATTGTTTGAACATTCGATGACACGGTGGGCAAAATGGAAAAAGCAAAAAGAGCACCGAGATTTATTTGTACAAGTTTTATCTAGTCATAGATTAAAAAAGTTATTAAAAAAGCTAAAAAAACAGCTTCAAGGAAAAGTTTGTATACCCACAGATAATACGAGTTGGTTTAGAACAAAAGGAGTTATCTACGATTGGTCAAATAGATAAACAAAACGCATAAATCTTTTCTTTTAACGCTAACCTACAATAGCTTTGGTTTAAAGGTATTTACGAAGTATTGTGTAGCCGATAATCTTCAGTGTCATACTAATTGAGCCATCCCACACCATGGCTTGCATTGTTTGCAAAAGTTGACCATAAATATGCCACATAGCGTTGTAGCGACGCGGGTGGCCCGGCTCGTGTGTCTTTATTATAAATTTCTATGAATATTACCATCATATCGATTGTCGCATTTACAGCTTGTAACGTAAGCTCTCATGAACTATTGTTTGAACTTTACTCAAAAGTTTATTTGTTCCTTTATTTCTTTCTCTGGTTAAATGTAAACAAAAGATCACAGTTCTTCTCCACGGATTATGTACATTTTTAAATTGTTATAACATTTTAAATACATACAAATATAATTGGTAATAGAAAACCTTGGATGTACAATGTAATATTAATAATAAAAAAACTATCAAATGGTCGATAAGATCTAATCTATACAATTAAAAATGGATCTGAAGTGCGTTCCCGGTTTGGATTCTCACGGGCATTATAAAAATAGTCCCTAGATGATAGAGGCGGGTTGCGTGACGAAAGTGAGATCCATGTGGCATGTTGCAAGGAGCAGGGTGCTCAGCGAAGGGCATACAAATTGATTATGACTCGGTGACGGACTGGACGGACCACCCATGGAGGCAAATCCGGGGTAAGCCCTTCGACTCCGATCCAACCTCCAGGACTGCACGGATTCTCTTATGAATTATCAGCTCGTAAACAATTCTGGACATATGCAACGGTACAATTATTATATTAATAAACCTTGAGTATATACTTACAGTCTTGTTTATATATATATGATTATGATAGATAACTTTTATATTTAACATAATACTTCAAATAAATATTTGTTATGAATTCAAACATTGACCAGAACCATTGTGAACCATATCCACTTTGAATGTCTATAAGGTGTTTAAATTTTATAAAATTGTCTTTATCATATCTGTCGTTATAAATTAATAAAAATATTTTTAATGAGATAAACTTACATTTGAAAGGGTAACTCTGATTTCCATGGAAATGGTATGTATTGCTTCTAGTTTAATCGTTATATGAATATTAGTCTAAATGATGATGCAAACGGGAAGTGAGCAGCCTATAGCCCGTAGCTTTAATTGATAAAATTACTTTAGTTGATATAATAAAATTTTATTTAAGATTGTGCTACAAGAAACGGCTGAATAATTAATTTGATTTATAGATAAGTCCACTTTCTGTGGTAAATTATAATCATTTCCATAATATCTATATTTCTTTAATTCTTAGATCGTTTCCTAACCACGAGGAGAGGGATAGACAATGATTCTAAAAACTTATGTACTAGTCGAAGATAGAATTAGAATCATTATAGCTATAAACAAGAAAAAAAATAACACTATTTTAACATAATGCATTAAAAACACAATGCTTATATATGAATTCACATCTTAACTATTTATTAAGTTATATAGTTACAAATATGATTGATTTAGTTTTTATAATTTATGAAATACTTGTGAAACCATAAAAGTTGGATCATAAAAGTTATTTGTGTTGTTTTAATTGCACATTAATAAATTTCTCAATAGGCAATAAAGCGAGAAATAAGTGAGGCCATTCGTAATTTATAATCTTTGTTCTAGGAGCACAGAGTAAATATATTAGTGATATCGCCCTTAGTGGTGGCCGGCCACGTACATTACCATCCCTTCCTGCCATTAGAATCCTTAATTGCTCTCAGATTGGTTATGTTACTCTCTTTTATGGTAAAGCGGTCGGACTTAAATGTTTTTATGAGTGTCCGTATTTCGGCTTTGAGTTATACTTTTGTTACAGTGTTGCCGGTGGTCCGTCATTAGTGGACTGTGTTTTGTCTACGGCATGTTAATTGTATATAATCGCTGAATGAACATGCTTTGAATGTCTTCCAGTGTCCCTTTTTTAATTTGAATGGGTCCATAATGAAGATTGCTAAACTCTTTTTTGTGGAATTAAAGAAAAAATAAATAAGTGGATTAGATACATAATTCACATCTTCATCACTGTAAAATCCCTTAATAGAACTCTATTGTGTACTTTATGATCATTTGACCACTTTTCATTTTCAATTAGATAACTTTAAGGAATTTTAATAGGTTTAAAAACTAAATTATTTCCCGGAAAGTAAGTTTGTGAATCAAAGTACCAAGGCTACAATAGATTCCCATTCAATAAGTACTAAATAGCGGAGAATCCTGATCGATGATTATTTATCCATCCACTGTCTATAGCGGATCACTTAATGCAGGAAAGGAATTATTTTCTGTAATAATATTCTGTATAAATATAAGTTTGGATTGCAAAACGAGTGTTTTAAAAATTATTAATAATCTCAAGTTAAAATCAATTTTGGATTTTATTTATTAGCGTCTACATTAAAAAAATGTCCTCTCGGTTTGATGTTTCAAAAATACGTCATGGCTAAGTGTAAAGTACACTTTCACGCCATGTTACAATATACTGTCATTCTAACCTTCGTGATTCAGGTACGTTTTTATCGCGACTTTTGTGAAACATACCGTTCTTGCAAACTCACATGCTTGGTGTGGAGATTCGGCAACCATCACCATATGACGACAGGTCTACTACGTCATATGGAGATGGTTGCCGTAATCTCCAAAACACTGATACAATTGTTTGTAAATTTTATTTAAATTTGCGACCTATCAGTAAAATGGTGTTAAGGACACGAAGTTTCAACAGAGTTGGGCTGTGGAAAATAGCGGTGTTGCCTTTGTTTCGGAGACGCGTTGGGAGGCTACCGGGTAATAAAACAGGCCGTTACAAACAATGGACACATAAAATTACGAAAAACGCCGACAATAAGCTCACAAACCTTCACCGGCGTCCTGAGGCGACGATTGTCGTTCCTGATTATCCAAAAGAAATCGCTGCACACCGTTCACGAATTTCAACAGGGGAACGTTAAAGTAATTTATTGCAACTGAATATGGATCGTTAAGAAAATTTCGCATCGTAAAGATCTTAAACCGATATCGGACCATTGAGCAGTTTAACCAATATACTTTCATCGTTCACTGTTAATGACGGATAACAAACCTTTGAAATATTACCGTCGTAAATGTTTCTTGAAGTAATTTAAAACAAGTATACACTAAGAAATAGTACACGCCACTACCTCTCGCTCTTAGATGTGAATGATATGATGTATATTATGAATATGATTTCGTGCGTGATCTGTACTACGACGGCCTGTCAAGTTTTTGACACTGGACCTCTCTGAATACTAGTTAGTAGGACGTAGCAATACCTGCTCTCTTTTATTTATCGTATCTTTACATTTCATCACTGCAAGCTAAATTATATGTACATTTCTCTATGTTGAGATAAAAGTGTTTGAAATCTATTTTTAACATCGTCTTCCGATTGTTTGGTAAAAATTGCAGGACAACAGTCACGTATTTAGAGAGGTTTATGTTCAGCAGTGTACTAATATAGACTAAAATGGTGAGAATAATTTTTCGCTTGAATAATACTAAAAAATACTTAAGTATAGAAGTTGTCCGTTTATTGATGATATTTAAATTGGAATGCAATGCGTGGAAAACATTTATTGATAGGAGTTGTGCATGTTTTGTGTTTAACTATATAATAACTGATTACTATTCTTTCCGCTTCGTCCAAGAGATAATTTAAAAAGTATCAATAAAGAATGAAATAGTTTGCAATGAAAATTTGTGCCCACAATACTATATTAATATTGGAAAGAGTTGAACTGTTTATAATAAATTCATAAACATAAATTGTTTCCACAAATATCAATATTGTAGTAAATATTTAAAAATATTAATATTTTTAGTTCTCTATGGAAATCTGTACATAAATATATATTTGATCAAAAAATTCTTAAACTGCATGCTCACACAAGCGCTACACATCATCATAGATTAAATAGACATAACAATTTTCTGATGATGTGTAGCGCTTGGTGGTCATTTTGACTTTTACAGCTCATCTGCTACGGGGCTCGCAGTCCCGTGTCCACAGCTTGTTAGTATTTCTCTATATATACATTCAAAATGAATGGGTGATTGTATGTATCTATGTACCAGCTGTTCCCCGGCCACTTTGCTGGGCGTAATATAAAATTAGACTATAAATTTATCTCAAACAGTCTCGAAGAGCAACTGCAACCACAAATGACTTTCTTTAGCAACCGTTACCACAGCAACTGCATACATAATGCGAAATGAAAACGTTAATAAAAGTTAATTAGAAATAAAATAATGAAGATCTTTTAAGTTCAAAAAATAACCATCTATAAGCCTACAACCATCTACAAATAATTTCGTATCGAATGGTCATGTTCCCATGTCGATATGTTCACTTATTTTACCGTGATTGGCGAACAAGGAAAACCCATTTTCATTATAAAAAAAATTCTGGAATTTACACTATGATTGTAGTCTTGATGAGAAATTGATGTGAGAGAGTCTATTGAAATCAACTCCGTGTATTTGTAATGGTACCTTGAGCAGTTAAAATAAAATTCATTAAATATAAACGAATTCCTTTAATGTAACGTACAACATTTGAAATTAATGTTGTCTCTATTACACCGGACGTGGCGACACGGAAGACGGTCGTATTCTATCCTGGAATATGTACAAACATAACAGGACGGGCCCCGGCCGTGCTCGTTTCCCTTGTAGCTCGTCCAGCTTTACGTTTATTCCCGTCGATGTCGCTCGTATTTCTGCTGTCCCTTTTCCTTACGACTCGACTAAATAATGGTAAAGAAATCGGCTTAGTGATCGGTAAAAGTAAATAATGTCATTACCTTTTTTTAATGTCTCTCATCGCCACAGCAGGTTCACCTGATGGTAAACGATTGACGGGAAGATGGGTCCATCAGTTGAGATCGTATAACTAAGCATAACGTGGGACGAATGTCTGCTAGGTTGACCAATGACATTCTGAAGATCGCAGGGAATCTTTGAATCGGATCGTTCGCGTTGAAAATCAATAGGAAAGTTTTGTAAAACAACAATAGGAAAGTATGTGCTCCAATAATAATGATGAAGAGATATTTTGTCCTTCCATAAACCTCTCCAACCTAAGGTTTAAAGAGAATATATCACAGTTAAGCTCGCTTTTATACATACATTTTAAATTGACTGTGTTTTTCAATTAGTACAAAGTAAAAAAAAAATTGGTGATATTTATTATTCATTATCATCATCTTCATTGTATCTGCTGTATCTGCAATAATGCTGTGATAACGAATGGTGTTTCTACATTGTCTTAATGATAAAACGGGGGTCTCTATAACTTTGCAAATACATTAGCTACAGCGTCTTTCAATTCAAACAATACGAACGTTGTCCGAAGTGACAGGTACTTGTTGAAAAGATTTTTTTTTAAATTAAGTACCGAGAAGAGCGGGATATTCACGCGGGGCTAGTTAGGATGGTATATACATCGCCACACTGTGCTTGTCGCTTTGAACACGAGATGTTGAGTCCCGTTACCCCAGTAATTTCTCTAGCTTCAGCGCCCTTCAAACCGTTGCACAGAAATTTTTGCCTACTACTGTTTGGCGCTGTGATAGTATAGCAGCACTTGTATAATTAAAAAGACCTATACTTATTCGTAAATACTGGGCGAAAATGATAACGACGATGCTGGTGAGCTACAACCGTTCCTTACTTTACTGGTGGTAGGTCTCTGTTGCCGGAGACCGTCTAGGTATATACCACAGCATCGCTTATTTCTGCGGCCAAACATTAGTAAGTAAACTTTTCAGTGTTCCGGTTTGACAGGGCGTTGTGGCTTGTGAAATTACTGGGGTAACGACACTTAACAGCTTATGTCTCAAGGCGACGAACGCAATACGGTACTGTATATGTGTCCTGGCTGGTGCCACATTGTTAAAGGCGGGCTTATCACTTACCATCAGGTGATCATCCCGCACGTCTCCTCGCTTCATAGTTTAAAAAAAGATATTGTAAATGTACCGCTGTAACGGCATGCTCCGGATGCTAACATATAAGGGCTAGTAGATTAATTCGGGCGTACATGCTTCACCATCCCTGGTGCTATTGTTATTTAACAGGATGTAAAATTGAGGTTAAGTGTTAGATTGAAATAAATAGTACAGGGTGCGCGCGCGCAATCGCTTGGTGCTCGCGGCTGATTGCGAGTGCCCCTCGCAATGACATCGCGGCGATCTCTCTATCCGGAGTGAAGTATCGCCGGTTGATGATTGTGTTTATTTGCGCGGCGGGCGTGTGTTGGTGTTGGTGCGGTGTGTGTGTGCACGTGCGAGCCGGCGGGCCACCCAGCGCGCGGCCACACGCGGCGGCCACCCACGTGGCAGAGGCGCCCGGCCGCGGCCCGCCCCCGCCCCCGCTACCGATGGACATCGATACGCTGATTGACGCTCGTGCCGCCTGACAGCAAGATTGAAAAGCGATTCATTTGATACGCGATAACGGCGCGGTACTCCCTCTGACCGATAACCGTGCTATATGGACTATCTAAACCGATACAATTACGTCGCTAGTTGTTTCAACTTTTTAAATTTTAATTGAGTTTCCATAAAGTATTGATATTATCACGGTTATCACAAAGTACCTGCGCCGGTTTTAATTATTCTTTACAGGCCGATCTACGTAGAATGACCTCACAATATTATTGAAATCTTCTAGCGATATGCTTGATATTTAATTAAATTTCAGTAATAATAGGATATTAAATAAAATGCGATAAAATTATTTAATAAAATTAATCTTTAGTTTTATAAAACGTGTAATTTAATTTTACATAATAAGCTCGATACAAAAATCATGTTCCAATTGTGAAGTAGATATTTTTTATGCAATACAAAATGAGGTTATTAAATAACCCAATGGAAATTATAGGTATTAAATAGGTGTGTTGGTGCCATAATTAGGTGAAGCGAGCGCAATAACAATTATTTTTTGAATGAATATTGAGCGGACCGCGGTCTCGGCTCACCTGGCGCGTAATGTAACGAACGCTCAGCCCGCTGCCGAATTTCAGCGGCGACGGCGCTCACTCACTCCGCGTGACTTGATGCGACGTAATCGCTACTCAACTTACACTCCCTACACTATACATTACACTGTATATTGCGGCGTTAAGGGGGTCCCGCACAACAACACGCGGAACCCCAGCCAACCTCACATGCTCATGGTGCACGCCGCTAATCAACAAACGAGGCTCTGGCTCCCACCAACCCGCATTGGACCAGCGTTGTGGGAAATCGCACAAATCTCCTCATATGAACCCTTACAAACGACAGCCTCTAGTGCCCGGCGGTAGCGGTGGCCATACTAATTGTAGACCGATCGAAGTGTAGATCTTTGGGGAAAGCCTATATCTAGCAGTGGACGTCTATCGGCTGCCAATAACTCTATTTATTACTATATACTACTAAATTATTTTACTGTGTATGTTAGGATATTTACACTGTACCAAAATTCGCACATTGCTTTGCGATACCTATTATATGAAAAGAGTTTAACAGAATTATTGCCCTGTACACAGCTTGATGCCATAAACAATGGCTCCAGGTTATTCAGATATTAGCTAGTCTTTATTTTCATTCTATGAAACGGTTCACCTGATGGTAGGTGATAGGCCCAGAACAAAGTGTCGCTAGTGAAATGATACACATAACACCACATTGCGCGCGTCGACTTGAGATTTAAGATATTAATAAACCTCAATAATTTATCTAGCTGCTACTCTCTTTAAAACGGAACAGAGTAACGTTTGTGTGACAGCTGAAATAGGAGATGCTAGTGGTACCTACCTAGACGGTAACCGCTAACAGAAACCCAATCCTGAAGATAATTGGCAATGATGTGAATGGTAAGGTACGTAATGATGTCAAAGGTAAAGGCTTTGGTCTTAACGATAATCAAGTGTGATAAGCATATATTGTAGATCAAAATTTTATAGATATTATTATTCTTTTCTTAGTAATTTTTCTATAAAAAATAACAAAAAACCTAAAGAGTATTATTTTTTTAAATAAAATGTTTTTTATAAATTTTTTTTGAAATAAATTAATAAAACAATTCACAATTTTTATTTCATTAGCGCGATATACTACTGCAAGATAGAGCAAACTATATTCTCATTTTGTTATTTATAATATATACATTATCAGAGACCTTTGTCCAGCAATGGACGTCCATTGGTTCAGATGATAATTATGATAATATAATATACCCTCTGTAGTTGACCCTGGCCATGGCCGTCAGTGATCACTTTCCACCAGGTAAACATTCCCTTATTTGCCTACCCTTCCTATAAAAAATAACAAAGAAGAATGAAGCAAGAGTAGAATTATTCACTGTGACAATTTCTTTTAAGGACTTACACAAGTAAATTTTTTTTTCGAATTTATAGTTAATATTAATTAATACAAATTGCTGAAGTATATTTTGGTAAATGGATTACTTTTGAAAACTTATATCGATTTAGTAATAAAAATTTATAACTTAAAAAATACTGCTATGAACTAGAAGTTTCATATTCTTAAAGCTTGAGTTTAATGTGATATGAGACTAAGAGCTTTGGGGCTTTTATAAAAAAAAAATTATGTAGTGACGTCTTAAAAATTATTAACTTTTAAAACTTTATAATTTTGTCTTCAATTATACTTTTTTATCAGACGTAACTTCCTGTAATTTTTTACTTCATCCAACGGAAGTACGCAAGTGAAAAAAATTAAGTTTTTCTTTTTAGGGAATAAACTGCATTTATCTCAAAAAACATACATGTTATTTAGTGGTCTTTTTTTTGGAACCTTATAAAGAACGGTCGCAGTTGTTTAAAATGTTTCTTGTTATTTCTCAATTAGGCAACATTGTAGTTAAAGATATTTATCCAGGTAGGTAACCTACCCGGAGAAGGTTGTGCACCGACAGTAATCGAGCCTGTCGCCACCTAATCACCGCTCCTTCCGAAAATAATTTTTTGCTATGAATTTGTGGACAAAAAAGAAAATGAAACAATTCATAACCAACGTTCGTTAAATATGTTAAACTTTATTAAGTTTAGAATATTTTTAGCGCTTGTAATTTAACGAATAAGAACTGAAAGTTGTTTAGTAAAATGCTAAATGTAACCCAAAAACATATAACCTCGAGCTGGTCCGTCATTTGTTATCGATTTTATCTTGATGTAAATTTATGTTTCAAATAAATTAGTAATTCCGGTGTATATAGCGTTTCTAGAGCAAGGCCTATGACCAATATTGAACTATTGCAGGACGGTCCATGTTTTAGTTAGTATATTAGAAAGCAGACTCAATTTCTGTACTCATTTGACTGTAGACCAACAAGTATCATTTGCTATATAGTTGGCATACTTATATAGCTTATACAACACCATAGATCTTTTTAAACCGACCTCTAGTTTAGGTAGGCCAGGTCTATTATTACTCGCTTTCTATTTCCGGCTTTCATATTGTTCTAATTTTATTCGTACCTCTTCTGTTCTATCCTATCTCTCATACCTCTCTCCTCTGAGTGAAGACTATTTGTTTCCCTGAAATGCCTGAATTATCTGAAATTGTACACTTATTTAATTTATGATTATCTTATTTATTTTTTTATCTTTTATTTCTTTACTCTCCTCTTATTGTTGTTCCTCTTAAATATGTCGGATATGACATATTTGCAGAATTTTAAAAAAACTTCTCGACTGTTGTCTTCCCTCATCAGAGAGAAAAGTGTAAGTTGTATCTCAAAGGCGTTACTCTATGATGGATATGAGGTATCCTTTCAAAAACGCCGCCTGGTACCGAGAAACTTTGCGCCGGGCGTGCCCAATCGGACCCCCATCAATTTGCTCGAGCTATATAAAGACATTCATATCGAGCGGTTCTCTTCAGACATGCAAACTATGCAATTTGATGAGGACACATTTCCGGTTCGTCTCAATTTGTTTTTATATTCACATTTTCTAAATTGTCTGGTTACCAAAATAATATGTACGAAAAGATGAAATGAACTTGTAAAAAGCAAAAATGAGACGGAAATGTGTACTTATGTGAAATAAGACGGTCCAGTTTATACGTTTTTACTATGATAATTTAGGTATTATGAATACAGAAACTATGTAAAAATCGTCTTTAACCCTAAAAATATATTCTTCGTGAGCTAGGCAATATGAAGGGATTTATATGACAACATGTAATGAAGGTGGAAAGCAAAAAATTAACAAACGGTTTGCTTGGGCGAAAACTGTCTAGACATGAATGGAGTTATTAAGAATAGAATGCATAGCAGTCTTGTCAACCTGTCCCCATTTACCATTGAGTGGTATTGTAGTCAAGTAGCAGTTTATTTTAAGTAAAAAAAAATCAGGATATACTGCCAAGATAAGCAATCTATTTATATTAATGTGAATAGTTTCTTTTCAGAGCACTAATTACCACAGCGATTACACCGATCACCGTTTAATTGGTTTGAATATGTTTCTTTTCACGGAGATCTTATTATACTTTTTGTTTTAACCCGCCACCAGATGAAGCTTAACTATATAATGGTTACAGTTCAATTAATTTTCATAGCGATTATTTTTAACAGTAGTAATCGTGTTTTTTAAAAACATACTTTCGGCCGCGGTATTTGGGAAGTGATGTATAAATAAATATAAAGCAGTATATGACAGTACATACGATTTTTTTAGATCTTTTCTTTATAACAAATAACATAAGAGAAACCAAGTGAAGGGTTAAATCAATAAAAAAGTGAAACATATGACGGGGTCAAAGAGTAACATCACCTATTCAAGAGATGCAGAAACGGTGTCGCCTGTTCACTTAAAATAACTTTGTTATTACTTATATTCTCCTTTGTGCCTGTCACTTATTTAACTTCTCTCTCTTAGGGCTGTCAATGACAAAAATTTAGTTTATTAGTTATTAAAATAATTTAAATCAGTTCACGTAATAAATAAAGTATGTTTGTTTGTCTTTCATGATATTGTTTTAAAAATTTTATTTTTCTGTCATTATCACACAGGTAAATAATAGGTATAAAAAACAGGTTATATCAAGAAATTAGTATTAATATTTAATGGGGCAAGCGTATAAAGACTTGTCAGTAGTATAAAAAGAAATGTTAAAATGTAAAAAAAATGACAACCCTATAAAACTCCCAAGTTACTAAATACAAAGTGGTCGTTTAAAGCGATCATTGTTTTTAATGGCGATATTTAACAAGCAATAAAGTTTAACGCTCGTCTATATTACATCAATTATGTTCGCTTTTACTTGTCGCAGTTATTGCTTCGAAATTGTAGTGTTACGGCGAAGTGTCCGCGGACCTGTAATTACATGAGAACACACAAACGGCGCAGTCGTATGAGATTTCATTTAACACAATCTTTACGACCAAACTAAAGATTTGAACGGCCCCTTACAGAGACAATGTTATACGTGTGCTGTAATGTTTACAATAATGCTTACGATGACGTAAACCATTGTCTGTAACGATTATAAAGATAAAAATAGACTCAAAGAAAAATATGTTCTTCTACCTGTAATCTAAGAAATAAAAACAAACACCATTATTTATTCATATAAATAATCATATAACTTTATGGGTTATTGAATTCGTTTTGTTACCATGCTTGAAATTGGTAGAGTTAATACAATCTTCAATAAACCAATGTCCAATGAATCCAAACTTCTTTACAAAATTGCTCTTAGGCTTGTTTGTGATTAATTGTGAAGCCATGTTAATAAAGAGAAAAAAAAAACATGTTACCAAACTATGGATATTACTGTATGTATTAAATTATTCATTAATAAATTTATATATATTATAAAAATATATTTATCAGACCTCAGTACATTGTAAAAAAAATCTAAATTAATAAATAAACTTTAAGTTTAAATAAAAGTAGTGTCAACATTTTTCAGTTATAAAAGTTGGTAATTATTTAACAATGAGTAAATGTCGCTAAAGAACATTGCATAAGGTTCATGAACACAAAAACTCAATGAACAAGCAGTTTTAATTCCATCTCTCTCTTTATAATCTGTAGTAAAATTTCGTAATAAAATTCAATATGGATTTTTAATAGTGGCAAAATTTTAACTAAATAAATAAAATTCTTCTTCTTTGTCGGTATCACTCTTGACAGAGTAGTCGTGGGCATCACTTCAGATTTCGTTTATTATTCAATTAAGTGACGAAACGAGTGGAACGTTCACCCGATGCTAAGTGATACGCCCACCTATAGCAATGTGGCGTTAGTCAGGGTGATATACACTGCACCATCTTTCGCTCGTCGCCTGAGACATAAAATGTTAAATCTCGTTAACCAAGCAATTACACTAGCTACAACGTCCTTCAATACGGAAGACAGTAATGTTTGGTGGCAGAAATAGGAGCTGGGGTGGTACCGTACTAGACGGCTTTCGGCAGTAGATACCTACCACCAGTAACAGATAATGGTGGCAAGCTTCTCGACACACTGCCGGTGTTCTGATGGTGGAAAGATACAAAATATATATTTGAAAATTATTTGATTATGAAAACTTATGGTTTTAAAGCAATAAACAATCATTAAAAACAATTGTGTGATAAATAATATAGTTACTAAAAAAGCATGTAACTCAAATTTTGCATTTACTAAAAGAAGAGCTTTTGGCGGCATACGTGGATGTGACAGGAAAACAAACGCAGTGATTTCTTAAAATTAAGTTATTATGTCAATTGTCTGTTATTACTTAATCAATGCGTGATTGGAACTAAACAATAGCAAGATTGTTCCAGCTAGTACTTTGTTACACAGCCCCGTTGTCACGCATCCTACTTACAATTGATGTAGAGCTAGAAAAATAGTTATTGGCATACCTACATACTATTTTTTGTATTAAATTAAAATATATATCATAATATCAAATTTAATGTAAAGACAACTATTTTCCACAACATCAAGTTCAAATCAACAATTTATGTGGAATATTTACTGTTGGTGGGTCTCTGTTGTCCTAGACCGTCTAGATTACTAACATTACTGTGTTCTGGATTGAAGGGACTTGTAGCTAGTATAACTACTGGGATTACAAGACTTGAACACTATGTTTCAAGACGACGAGCGCAATGTGGTGCAACGTGGTCCATTTTAACTAGCGCCATGTTGTTATGGGCGGGCGTACTACTGTCAGAACGTCCCGCTCATCTCGTCGGGTGATTGTATATAAAAAAAAATATGATCTATTGTTATGTACTGGATAGATGTTGCAAATTTGTTAGTAAAAACTATGTTAATTACTAACAAATGTAAACAACTTTCATTTAAATATGGATAATTCCATAGATAATGTTTATTTATCTACTATAGTAATTGTTAATAATTTTTCTGTTTATCGTAAAATATCAATATATAAATTAACATAAAACGAATTAATCGTATTATAGTGATTATGATAAGTTTAAAAAATGTATATATTTATTTTAAAATGATACAATTTTAAAAAAAATTCACGTGAATATCGTGTCAGTGTTAACTGTACGGCTGAAGATGCGTCACGTCTCTATGGCAGGGGCAGCCATCTTGCGCGGCTTTTTGTGCCGCGGACCACCCAACACGACTCGCTACATTATTTTATTGTACAATAAACAAATTTATTGCTTCATATGGCTATTTATGTTTTTATTTATAAGGGCTTTTTGTTACCAACAGAAGAGATTTTAGTAACCTTTCGCGGTGTTTGCGTTTAAACTTATGACTGCGGCTGCGACATTTTGTTGGAGTGGTGCCTGCGTATAAGCCCTCTTACAATTTTTTTGTAAATGTTTACTCTTTGTAAGATATCGTCTTGTAACGAATGATTAATGCTGAAGAATTTAAGAGGATTAAGGAGGAGCCGGAAGTCTTTTATTCGTAAATCGACGAGTTATCTAATAAATAGAATTGTGGCTAATAACATATATAGAAAATATATGAATCTAAAGACTAAAAATTCTCATTGCAGTATAACTCTTTAAATTAAATATAACTGAATTGAATCCAAAAAAAATTGTAAACTTAAGATTATCATTTTCGTCATCATTTAGTTATAGATTCTTTAAAAACAGTCGTTTTATTATTTTAAGTTATAATTAACCACCATGAATACGAAGCTGTTATTTAGCTCGCGAATACAAAATCAGCTAGCCCTCTGAGTCCGATGAAGTTATTATGGTGGCAAAATAACTAGCAGAGCAAACTTTATCATAAAAAAAAGAATACGAAGCGGTGATAGCTCAATTTGAAGCGCGGTTAAACTATAACGGCTTCTGGGTCTATTAAACTTGAGTTTCAGGTGATGAAAAACATCGTGAGGTAATTGTCACGTTCCAAGAACAATATATCTTAAATAAGCAATCAATGTGTCAATCAGTTGGTCAGCGTTGTTGATAAAATAGTCATAACACTCTCACTATGAGAGAAGGCATCGCACTTCAGCAGTAGAAAGATAAAACACGCTATTTACGCTCACGCCATATATACAAACTTCATGGAGGAGTAAACACTAGCAAAATTACAGAATAAATTAGTAATTATGGATGTAAATTTAAAGTCCAATGGTACCGGTTGGGATCACCTGCAACAGGCTTAAATGTTAATTAAGTTCTTAGCAAAAACTTGTGCGTAACGAACAGGAATAAAGAACGATCTGTTATTACATTACGGGCGCGTTCACCATAAATGCATAGAGCTTGGGACCTTACTTTCGATTTCGAATAATAGAATTAACTTTTCTCTATTTAAAGTACTCACGCAAAACTCCTGATTTTTAAGAAAATAGTTAACTTTCGGTTTCTGATTTATTTCGCCCATCAAAGAGGGGTAAAACGGAAAATAAAGTACCTCCCATAATTAGAAATATCTGAAATATTAAAAAAGTTCTAAATTTTTTTTATTATATATTGTTTCCTCCAATACATATTATTGGAGGAAACTATTTTTATATTCATAGCAGAAATAATCGAAAAATTTTCTTAATTGTATATTAGTAATAATATATGTATATAACGTTAACATTTCTAATATCTGCTGATCTTTAATAGTAGGTCTTTGTCTCCGGAGACTGTTTAGATAGGTACCACTTCTGCTTCTATTTCAGCTCCCAAATAGTACTGAAACATTACTGTTCCGGTATGAAAGGCGCTGTAGATAGTAATATTATTGGGGTAACGAGAATCAATATCTTATGTCTCAAAAGACGAGCACAATGTGGTACAGTGTTCTAACTAGTGCCACATTGTTTTGGGCATGCGTATCACTTACCATCAGGTAAACTGTTGATCGTCTCGTCACTTCGTCGAATGAATAAGAAATTATCACAAGTTTTGTTTTTTTAACGAATAAATATAAACAATATCCCGGTTTTTCTATTAATAATGTCCTCCTTGTTTTACGAGAACGTAGCAGATGTAGTGTATTATAAGGACATTTAGATGCATGCTCATGGTTCAGGACAGCGGCACATAGAGATGTCAGACGGACCACCCACCGTGGCGCCGCTACCAGCTACGAGGTACTTGGAAATTAATTCTAATATAAGTGCTGCTATTCAGTGGGCACGGCCTCTCGAAGGGCACGGCGAACGGATCGTCTTGGGTCCAAACCTTTCCATAAAAATACAAATTAAAGCAATATTGATTTTTTATCTGCACCGTCGATGTCTGAATGCAACTTGAATTAAAACGACTATTTTATAATGAATATGGATTACGTTTGAGTTTTTTGATGTTTCACATTAAATTTTATAGCGCCGTTTATTAATTGGTGTACTTGTTCGAACCTGTTCCCGGCTTGTTTTGGTTTAATGAAATTTAAAACATAGCGTTCGTAAGTGTTCTACCCGATATATGTATCTGTTTTTACCCATTATACACCTTATGTGGGTTTTAACGGCGACAAGTTGGAGCTGCAAATTAACGTCTATTTAGTACTAGCTCATTTGTTACATAAAACGAGGCCATGGAAAGGCATCGTAAAATTTTATATTTGTTTTAAATTGAATCTAAATCGTTTCTCTCTTAACGTATTTAATGTTGCGCGGTAACAACCACATCTTAAAGTAATTTACATCGAAGTTAGGTTTGTTCTGAAACACGATAGCTGGATAGGTTTGGTAATAATTACTATCATTATTATTACAGGTATCATGTCGTTCATTTTAACTGAACGAGTAGAGATTGCAATTGCTTACGCCTAAAGGGTTTATTTAAGATAGCCGACATCTCTGTTAATATTTGTAGTAAAGTTGCTTGACTTCTTATATAAAGAATAAGTATTTTTTTTATCATTGTATTATAGAAAACAATATATGAAATCAATTACAACTAATTTTAAGTGTAACTATATTTGAAAAAATATATATTTTTAACAAAGCTACGAGATCAGAAGAGAAATTTGTTCCTCTGATTATTTTTTGATTTAATTGTTTGATTGATACGCCTGTTCATAACATTGTGGCAATGTGGTAGTTAAGATACTACTATAACACTGTTATAATAACAGTGTTAAAATAGGAATGGTAATAAAAAAATATCAATTTACTTCTAGTTGCAGAGTCCACTGTAATACAGATTAACAAATTGTGTCTACAAAATTAGATAAATGATGTCTATCTACGATTGGGCTCAATTCATGAATACTGCTTTATTCAGGCAATGGTTCTTTACATAATACCATTCCGGAGTAACAATTTGTTTAATTATGTTTATCGTATCGCCCTAACCCGGCAATTTACCCAATTAGAGGGCCGTCTCGCAGCGACCACCCACCTCGGCCTCATAGTTAAAATGAAATTATAAACTATTTACTAATGTTTATTTTCGGTTACCGAATGAACTGATAAATAAAACTAAACCAAACATGTTTAGGTGTTTTTCGTGTTTATTTTATTTAACCAATAATGGAAAATAAACTCACAATACTTTTTTTAAGGACATCTTAAAAGAATAACCTTATTTTAAGGAGGTATAGTTTATGTTGAAATTAAATAACAATTAAGTCTTTGATAAAGAAAAATGGTGATTCGTTTCTATTTCTGAAATAATAAGACATGTTTCTTCATTTACGGAGGTTTCTTATTACACAATTTCAGGCAATGATAGGAATGTGATGTTAGCGCGTTATCGGTTTCAGACATACTATTTATTATTAAATATTTTAAACAATCGAACTGTTATTGGTAGTCTAAGTGAAAGAGACTAAGCTAATTTAAAAAATTACGAGTGAAATAAGTATAATGTTTTATTGTTTTTAAAAATAACGAGTAGAGATCATTTATATTAGATACAGTTGTAGTTAAATAACTACTCGCGACCAGAGTTCGTGTTATATCCAAAACACACCATAAACTTGGTTGAGTGCGCGACAATATTTCCATTCGTTTGTTGCAAATTTAAAACTTAACATTTTGAACGTGGACAAAGTGACAACTAGTTTCAAATCAAGCAATTTTATTGCAGCGCGTCCATTAATATTTAACGGGCGGTACCGTCGTCGCGGTGTTTATTGAGCTGCGTACGAGGTGTGCAACTGAACAGCTCGCATTATAATATGGTACCTATTATGCCAAATTGATTTATGTCACATGCCAACCCGCTGCACTCCGTTTATGAACTGAAAACAAGCACCCTTTACGCCGTTGGTATGCGTTTTCAAAATTGAATATCATAAATTGTGGTCGTAACAAGTTAAAATATTTATACGATACCAAAGCACTTATCGGTCAGAATAAACTTTTCTGTCTCGTTTGTTCAGTATTCTTACTGCATTTAAACTGTAAAATAATAATATTTACTTACTACTATTTATCGGCAGAATTATTGCAGCTACGGTACTACCCAGTCTCCAAAAACAGAGATATACTAGTGCATAGTTAATATTCGTAGCAAAATTATGCTGCAGCCTGTTTGTGCAAGCTGCAATAATGCAACAACTTTCAAACCGGAACACAGTATAAACACAAGTATCGATGACATTATTGGGATTATGGTTGTACCTATCTAAATGATTATGCAAAAAAGGATTTAACCCCACTAAAACATTTCTTTATCTTACTTCAAGCATATATCGAACGTTTAATTTCTATTTTTTTCTTCATGTTACGGTATGTGTTTGAACAAATTATTTATATCATTTCCTGCCACTGCATTACACCAGAGTATCATCTATTGGCAGTTCTTCCACTGGTCCTTTAATATACAAAATTATCGCAAAAAACTAAATTGCTGAATCAGTTGTTGTATTTCCGGAGAGATACGGTTTGGCGACTTTCAAGAAATGAACGTACTCGTTTCTGATTTCAGCAGACCATGGGTAACTGTGATCACTTACCATCACGTGAACATTTTGCATATCCGCCTATTTTTTCTTTAAGTAAATGCAAATGTTATTAGTAGTAGATAATATTAGCCGTAAAAGTACATCGTCTTCTTAGAAAAGTCTTTATCGGAAGAAAATCTCTTAGTTTATCCATGATGCATAAATGTTTCTTATTATACAAGTGTAGCTAAGTTTCCGATGCAAACGTTAATTTATTTAAAAGGATGTTAAAATTAATTAATTATCCTTTCTCAATTATTGCTCTGAGGCAGTAATGGACCGGTTACATTGCTTTTAAAATTGTTATCTGTTGGTATGAATACACGTTTATTCCCACCTCCCATTGGCTAGTTTAAATTCTTCAATACTTGTCCTTTATCGGATAATTTAATAATTCTGGACAGGTTTGTGGGTACATAATCGAGTACAGAATTGCATAATATAAAATAACAACACTATATCCAGAATCATTATTTGCTGGATGTTTTTTATTTATTTTCATGATGGTATTAGTGTAAATTGTTCTTTTTATTAATATTAATTTAAAAGAATGAATTCATCTATACAAATGTTTTGAATGATTTGTGTATATATTTGCATCCTCT
Source organism: Ornithoptera priamus (assembly GCA_029034505.1). NCBI lineage: Eukaryota > Metazoa > Arthropoda > Insecta > Lepidoptera > Papilionidae > Ornithoptera > Ornithoptera priamus. The sequence goes on along the minus strand of JARDWD010000627.1, from coordinate 530,966 downwards.
TGATGTATTTACTCTTTAATTTTGATTTCATACATCTTTTGTCTAACTCTGCTTATCCCTATAGCAGATTGCCAAAGAATTCCACTTGGTATTCACTCTGCCTTAAGTACTAAGGTCTGCTTTATAGATTCGTAATAATTTTTTTAAGTAGTAAAATATTTTAAAAATTAATAAAATACTTTCTGTCCGCTATTGCTAGCTGTTTAATGATCATCGACGTTGGTTAACGTTAAGGAAATTGTAATAACAGATGTATTATATTTTATCAAAGGTATATAGTGTGATATTCGTATTCGTGTATATTCGAGTCTTCAGCCTTTTTAATTCACCTCACGAATTTCGACATCGAACCTAATGTAAAGAGCTTCTTTTTTATTTCGTAAATCGGGTCGCTCATGCTAGGACCATGCTGTTGCCGCGTGACTCTTCCACGTACCATTAGCTGGATATTTTAATTAAAATCTCAATTATTACAGAAAACCTATGTCCCACAGTATACGTTTAGTTGGATAAAAGAGATCGAAATTAATTTGAAACTCAAGTTGCATCATTTACTTTTAAAAAAAATTAACTTGAATATCAAACCGTTCATTTTTAAAGAAAACATAGGATCATTCTGAGTTACAACGTAAACTTGACTTGTTTAGAAAATTTTTCTATCGTTTTCTTTATGTCATCGTAGCGGTCAAGTGGTTGTCTTCAAAAAAATCCTTTGCTTTAATTTGTCTTTTTTCTTCAATAAAATGAGCATGTTCTTCCCTTGCTAATAAATCATTCCATACATTCGTAACAGTATGGCGCTAGTTAGGATGATAAACACTGCACCTCTTCGTGTTTCTCTCCTTAAAACATAAGACGTTGTCTCGATAACCTGGTGATTTCACAAGCGTTCCAGACAGTAAAATTTGTAGACTACTGTTAGGCATAGAAATAGGCGCTAAAGTGGCATGTGTCTAGGTAGTTTCCTGCAACGTAGACCTACCATCAGTAGAAAAATTGTTTTCAATTACTCTCATAATGCTAATTCTTTATTTTGAAAAAAATGTGTACAGATAATCGACGAGTTGTCTCATCGCTTCTCATCTTGCAAGAGTGTGTGTTCTCTTCATCCCTTTCTTTCATTTTGCACTGTGCTCGTTTGTACTATACAGTAAGTATATTAAGAATCATTGTCTTAATATACACACATTACTCTTGCTATCAGTATTCATCACCTAAAGCATTGCTATTTAACAATGTTAATCAAAATGTACGGCGCATTTGCGTCACTGCACTATCACAGCACATGTTTGCCAATGAGACTACTTTCAGTAACTTACAATTATTTAGAAGTGTCATAATGATATTGTAAAAACTGCTGTATGCTGTTTACATCATTCTCACATTAAAACAGTTGTTGTTTTATCTATAGTATTGTAAGTCTATGGCCGACGTTTGTTAGGTAAAATTTTAGGCAGTGGGGTGCAACGGTCGCCGTAAATTCGTCAACGCCGCGGCCTGACAAGACGACATTCGGAAATTTTATTAAACAGATTCCAATCAGTGATCGGAATGGCAAAACAAAGTTTTATAAATCTAAATGTTTAAAACATTCCGGCACTCCGACGCCGAATTTGACTGATTAGTAAACAGAACGTAAAACATTGCGGGTTTCCTCAATGGACGTTGAATGTCAGCCTTCATTTAACTTGAAAGTGCTTATATTTGATGTTAGCCGCTTTGCGCAACAAACTTGATAGACATACTTAGAAAATAAATCATTTGCATTTACGACAATTTAAACGATCTATATATCCGTGGTGATATTACATAAAAAATATTGATTACAATCTTTTTTAAAAAATATGCTTATGACTTAATCATTGAACTACTGCTTTTGAATAAAAATGGTTAAAGGTTTGAATGCACCATTTGAATATTTTTTATTAGCAATAAATAATAATTTTTGAAATGTTGTGAATAGCATACTAATTATGTATATCTGTAAGAAACTGTCTTTGAAATATAGTGATACAATGGAATAAATATATCTTATATTCGCATTAACTTCAGGCAAAACAGCATTGCTCATAAACCTTTAACTTCCCATATACATAGCAACCGCATACTAAAGTATTGAACGAAAACTAAATAATTAATGAGTCGCACAAATGTTGGCTGACACCGAGATCTAGACTTGGAATCCTAACATGAGGTCATCCACTAGACTGTATTTTTAGTAATGCAATCTAACCAAACCTTAATTCTGTGGAAAATGTTTATACAAATATAAAGAATAAAATGCCATGTATATAAATACTTTTTTTGGAAACTTATATTTAGTTTTTTATCGTTCAAAAAGCATGTCTAAGATTTTTTAGTTTTTGTCTATTAGTATCATACAGTTAATAACGATAATTTTTGACTAATTAAAGAATCTACAATATAAATATATCGAATGTTTTGAAGAGCTTAAAAAAGGTAAAAGCTTGATTAGAAAATATCTTAATGTTTATTATTACGTATTCTGTGTATGTATTTGTGGGTTTATGGATAAAAGTTAACTTTGTATAAGAAATAGCACTCGCGAAGCTGCGTGAAAAAGCTATAGCTATTGTTTGTGATAACGTACACCGTCTAATATGGATTAGCTGTCGAAAAGTATAATTCTTTAAGTTCAATTTTAGGAAGCCATAATCATTTGAAAGAATTAAGTTTTGGTTAACGCTAGTAAAACACTTATTTGGTACATTAATGTCTATAATTTACAATTGAACGTACCATTTGTGAATCTCAATCGTGTAACCCACACGGCGTTCGTAGAAGATCTATAGAAGGACTACCCGCTGGGATTTCAGCCGAAGTGTCAAAATGTCCGAGTGAAACGAAGCTAGTATAACAAAAGACATACCTGTTAGTACAGTTTTTCATATTCTTTTTTGATATCTATAATATAAACCATTAAGTTTAATTTAGCTTATCAATGATGTAAGGGTTATTATGGGATATTTGCGGTGCGTAATATGATCAGATAAATATGTTCGAAGTATTGATGTCTTTTTTTTAAATAGAATTCAATAGAATCGTTTACACCTTCGGAACTTCTTGGAAGGTAACACTGTGAAATCGAGTTGTCGTCGAGTGCAGTTTGATATACTAATCTATTGTTAAAGTTTGTACTAAAGAAGCCAGAGCCGAAGTTTTTCTCGTAATCACCTTCGATGCTGTAATCATTCAACGATTACAATGACGCTTTAGTCATATACGTATATGAAACAGCCCTTTTGTAAAAATAGATTATATTTTTTTTTTATTTTAGTCATTAAACATGACATGACTTTAAAGATAACGCCTCATGTCAGTCGGTGTATTTAATATTATTTACACTTTAATGCATTTTAATTCTAATCATTTATTGAAATTTTATAACCATTACATTATCTCAAAGAGAAGTCACTGTTTTTTTTTTAATATATTCTCTAAATATTTACAAATAAATAAGACTGTTACAACTTCATATAAATAAATTTACACGATAGGTATAAATTTTTTTTTTCTACCTGAATCTTTTTTCTGAATACTTTTCAAAATAGGAATTTGTTTGAAATAAAAACGACTTCGGCTCAAGTGGAAAAATTAAAAACAAATTCTATTTTAATTTGATCAGTTTTACTGACTAAATGTTAAATTTGCGCGCTCTTTTTGTACAAATAATATTAAAAATATGCAATGTCAGTACGTCTCCCATGTCCAATTATTGTATAAAAAAATGTTCTTGATCTTTTAAATTTTAATTTAATATAATATATACATGTATAACAAATACATACACAATAGCTTAAAAATTGGTTAAAGCCAGTAAATTTTCTGGATATTTATCCCAATGCAATTGTTTCTTTATTTAATTAAAAAGATTACGATAGAATCTATGATACATATAATTTGTGTTAGATTATATTATTACAATCATTTAACAAGTAACAATAGTCAGCAATTACCTATAATCCTTTGGGTGCGTAGATATTTATTACATAGATGTATATTTTCTGTAGTGGTTGAGGACGCGGCAGCACTTTCTCGGCACGCCCGCTAAATAAATTCATTAGTTAAATCACCGCCGGCGGCTTTTTATGTCGGTAACTTCAAAGGGCCCGCTCGCCGTCCTGCCAGGGGCGCGTTCGCTTAACTTTTTACTTAGAAAACTCTGTAAACAAAATTATATAGCATGTCCGAATGTTTGATCCGCCTTTATTATCTGTACACAGAGATAATGTTTAACTAGTAAACGTTCTCTTTTCTTAACCTGTGTGTTGTTATAATTTCCATACTTAACTAGCAAAAGTCTAATTAGTTTTGAATTAACAGATTCTATATAATTTGAGGTGACTTGTATTTATAAAATAAGTATATGTTAGAATTTTAACAGCAATCTTACGATTTACAACAATTTGTCGAAGCCATGCGTAACCCATATGTAACCGGTGACAATCATTGCGAGTTCTTTCATTCAATGTTTTTATTTTACCGCGTCTCCTTCCCTCCTCTCGACAAAAGAGCGCGAGGGGAACAAAACGTGTGTGGTCCTCCGAGTGAACTTCGTGCGTTTCCGCCGAGAGTCGGCAAGTTTCGTGTCCCAGAACGGCAACATAATCAACAGAATCATGGTGGCAGCGCAACAAACATTCAGTGTATCTATGCGGCCAGTGTTTGATTCAGTGTTGCTCGGATCGCGCCAGTGTACACACGTAGTCGTGGTGTCAATACAGTAGCGGAACCCGGTGCCGTGCCCGTGTTTCGAATGGTTTAGTGGCAAATAGAAGTGAGGGATCAGGGTGTAACAGTGTGTGGTTATGTGGCGGCGAGTGATATGACAGCGTGCGCCGCCAGACGGATACCGGCCGTCTTCATGAGGATACTGGTGACAAGTCTGGCCCCGAGATCATGGTGGCTCCCGATACCGAGGCTACTTCGAATCCTCGGATAGCTGCTGCTACACACGAGAGTCCGTCTGCCGCTGAGGCGCGCCACAGCGCAGATCTTTACATACGAACTAGCTGGGTGGACGCTGCATTAGCGCTCTCGGAACTTGAAAAGGTGCTCTAGTCATAAGTTGTGCTGAACTGTAGTGTCAAATAACGAATGTCATAATGCACGTGTGATTGTTTTTCTGCGAATGTCAATCCCAATCAGGAACGCGGCGCTGCGATCTGTGGCGCCGACTAGTGGGCACAGTGCGTACTATCAAGGCCGCGCGTATTTCTCAAAAGCTTTTACATAACAAAGTTTCTTTAACTCATTCCTACAAATGTTTATACATTTTTTTTTACTTAATACAAATATATTATTTTCGTTATTTCTATTATATTTCACGAGATACATAATACGAGTGAAATCTAAGTATTGTCATTTTTGGAACCAAAATTATTTACTGCTTGATAATATTTTTTATTAAAATTACAACCTTAACTAAAATATTACTATTACGATAGGCTACAGCAATTTTCTAAATATTCACAAATTTAAATGATTATTAATTAATTTCAAATCAATACCATCTTTCGTAATACACTTGTGATGAGTTTCGTTTTCAATATTTGGGATAAGTAATTGTTTCATTACACATTGCGTTTAAATTTTTGATCAAAGTACACACAGAAATGGCAGACGGGTTCGGGGAAGGTAGCTCTTTCCTAGAAGGCGGCATGCCCCACGGTGGTCCGCACCCTTACTAGGAAGCTTTGCGAAACGTTCCCGCTCTCAAAGGACGTACAATCAAAAAAAATCAAAGCTATTTGTTAATTTTAACAGCGATTTACCATTTCATTTTAAACGTTATTTGCTACTAACAAACCGAACGTATTGATTGAACTTGAATTACGTAGGTCTCTGTGTTACTGGTAATAGCTTCTGTTAAACTATCACCGTTTCCGTTTAAAGGACGTTGCGACTGGTGATAATTCCGGGATACTAGACCTAATATCTCAAAATGACGTATGCAATGTATTTATCATCCTAACCAGCGCCACTTTATGAAGGCGTATCAATTATCATCAGGTGAAGGTCTTATTTATCTCATAGCTTTATGTAATGTAAAAAAAATATTTCAAGCAATTTAAAAAAGTAATATGCTTGGACCATTATAGATTTGTACATCTTACTGATGTTCATATTTAATACAAATAATTATATACCTACGAAAAAAGTTTTCTTTAGTAAAAAAAAGTGCTATATTTTATAGTATTTTTTTGTAGGAAATCTTAATGTAGTTGGGACGGTCGTATGCAAGATGAAGTAATTAAGGGCCTGTAGAGGCGAGGGATCGAGAGGCCGCGCACGCGCACCGCTCCGGCGCCGATAGAGACATCAACGAGGAGTGTACCCATCAGCTCTATTAGAATTGGAAATTCATATTAATAAAAAGAAAGCGCTTAAAGAATTTGCAATATTGAATAATATTATTACAGATTTGCTATCATATTTTTAGTGAATACCAATACTTTACTATTCCCAATTGAGCCTGTCATTCGGAGAAAATCAAAGCAGTCTTCCTACCAGGCTGTGCTGTCACTTGTCTGCTAGTCTTAGAACATGCCGGTTACTTAGCGATGTTTTCCTGCATCAGATGCTAAAGCTCAATGAGGATCGAACTTACGCCTCTTCGAAATATGTAACGTGCACTATTTACTCTGATTTAGATCATTTTTATTTATACCATGTATTGATATAATTGTTAGCAATTTCTTTTGTTTAAGTAATTAAGATTGATTATAAAATCAGCTTAGTTTGTGAGATAATTATCAGATATGTATATAGGAACATGTACAAAGTTTGATATGGAACCACTTTTATTTATATTTTCTTTTTTATTCCCAGTTGTTTACGGATTTCCTATATTCTTATTGCTTTAAACTAATGTAATTTCCCTAAACATACTTTTAAATACTCTTGGTTAATGCCGATACCAATGTCAAAGATTTAACGTTATTTAGTTATTAAATTTATTACTTACAATCCAGGCACAGAATTAAAAAAAAATACGTAAGTCGTATCTATATAATTCTTATATCTTGCAGACCTCACAAAGCTCGCCTCTTGGAATTGAGACATCTTGTGGTTTCCGATCATACGTCTCTTTCTACCTCGATAAGCGAACAGATGCTCTCCTTTTCTTTAAGGTATCTTACCACGTCTCTTTTTATCTCGCTTTTCCCACGTATAGTGCATCTTCTTCCAAACATTGAATGTGGCGGCGGTCGGCAGCTGCGCCGGAGACCTATAAATGATTGTTACTACACCCACGTTTGTCGAAAATTGTTCCTTTAAGAGCTTTATTTTGTTTTAGTTATTTAAGAAATTAATAAATTTGTGCACATTAGTCGAATGATTGAATTTCAGTTCATTTGAGCCATTTATTAGAAGGAACTGACGAGACGAGCTAAACGTTAACTTGATGGGTGATACGCCCACTAATAACAATTCGGTGTTAGTATGATACACACAACACTACATTGTGCTCAACGTTTTTTTTTTATTGTTATTTTGCTAGGTGAGATGTCAAATCTCGATACTTCATTAATTGCGATAACTACAGACCTAAGACCTTCGTGTTGGAAAACAGTAATTGCCTCCGTTTGGTAGACAGATATAAACGCTGCGGTGATACCTACCTTAGAGTATTTATATAACGGTATAGTGTAAAATAGTTGTAACTGTTGTTCTGTTATTTCATATTATAATGATTTTAACATAACTTGATTATAACTATCGAAGAATTTTCAAACAAAACATATCGGATTGCACTAGTCCTTTATTCAGCCAGCGAGCGCCGCTGCGCGTGGCAAGTAACCACTTCAGTGCGTCTTTAGTAATATTTTCCTCACCATTACCCTTCGCTTCCGGCTGACTAGTTAATGCACCATATGTCTGCCCATCCACATTCGCCGCCATTCCGAAACGCTTCTATCACTTCGAATCTCACTAGTAACCTAGTACGTTACCGATAAAGCTACTATCATATGGCCGCTCCGACCGGTTTCGTTGTAGCGCCTAACTTGGCAACTTTCTCGACTTTATAAATTATTTTCCGCTTTTGATTGGCGTGTAATAAATATATATTTTTTTATATAGTATAAAAAACTTTGCAAACTGTTATTAAACAGATTCGATCTACCGTTGTTATAAAAAAATGAATGAACACTAAAAATTTCTGCTCGTTATCGTTAAAATTATTATACCCATAACAATGTTTTTTTTTTCATCGAGCAAAAGTTGTAGCTTACTATATAATAAAGTATAATAATAGTTTTACCTCTACAGAGGAGTCTGATAGTTTATTAATCCCATTTAATGTCATTTATATACGACCATATACTCCCGCTGATACTTTTTCTATTCAATATAAAATTGTAACGAGGTCATTGACATTAAAATCCGTGTTTTGTCAAGAATAATGTCCTTGAAGAATCATTTATAGAATTTAAAAATACCAGAAACGGAAGCGGTCCTCAAAGTTAAATAAAAAACAAATATGTATACAGTATATCTCTATATATGAAGCGCTCTTTCTGATTCCAATACATATAAATATTAGTAAGTTGAAATTTTATTTTTTAATGTACTGTTTTTCGATTAATTTTTAAATTGATTGATTGATTCGTCGCCTTGAGATGTCTAGAGATGGTTACTCTTGTTACCTCAGTAAATTCAATTGTTACAGTACATTTCTAACCGGAACACGGTTATGTTTGCACACTACTGTTTAGCGATATTTCTTTTAACAGAACAGATTAGCTTCGCTTAGCATAAAGTAACTGACGTATAGACAACGTAAAATATAAATAATATTCAAATATGCATAGCGAAGTATTCTTTGATAGGTGGGTGCGAGTAAATACTCGCTGCTCGAGGAGACACGAATAATAGTCCCACACCCACGAGCCATTATATGCAGATATCCGAGACCCCAACACGTGGCCCTCGCGTTTGTGGGTAATACGGATACTAGATAGATATAACTTGCAATGTACTATTTATTCCGACTTATTCATATATACTAAATATAAGGGATTTATGTAAATATTTTTAAATAGATATATACTACGATGGATTCGCATAGAGGACATGATATTTTATCTTTATTGTAACGTACGTTAACCGCTGAGTAGTCGCATATATTGGTCGAATTTTATTAAAAGTTGCTTCGTAAATTATTTCCGGTTGCCTGTAACATGTGGTATAAATAAACCACTTAAGGTTACATACATTACGAATAGGTTTGATAGTTCTGAACGCATAAGTTTTTATAGTTAGTTCAATAATTCAACCATAAAATTTCCAAGTTGTCAAAGACCATATACACTTAAATTAATAATATATAATATCCGAAGGTGGCGAGGTAGTAAAATCTTTAGTATTGATTAGATATATTCGGTGAAAAAGCAAGACATTTTTGTGAATTAGACCCGCATGAGTATACGTAACTCGAACACGATCCGGCCATCATATCAACGTCGTCATCCCACACATTTGATCGTCCGACGAATGCCACAATAACAGAAACCATTTCGAGGCTCATTACGAGGCAATCAAGTCGTGATAATTATTATACCGGGCTTGACCCACGATAAGAGACACAAAGTCGACCGGCAGCCCGCGTCTATTTCTAAATGTATCTACTATTTTCTTGTCACACGATAATGATATGTGTTTACATAATACCAAATGTATTAATAATGTTCTATCCTCTCGCTTTACATACGGTTAGACGTTTCATCAATTTTTTTTTTATTTCATTAATATCAAAAAGTTTTTCATAAAGTATAAAGAAACTGTCGATTTAATAAATAACGTAATATGTCCGCGTAAATTTATGATTACAAATATGTTCTTCTGTTTTGTTCGGAACTGTGGAAGGTGTTTATAATATTCAGGCGCCAGACAGCGGTGTCCCTGACCGCCCAATGGCTTATCGCAGGAAGTGCCGGCGCTGGCGTTGCGGATTATGTGAACTAATTCTGAGAGGCTTGCGTCAGACGAGCCCGTGCACGGAAGTCCACAATCCAACACAGCTGATTAACATGCATTATATGTCAATATTTGTCATTCGATAAAGCGGCGGTATATAAACGTTCACTTGGCGGAAAGTAACGCTTATAACGACTTAAAATATAGGATATTAAATCTAGTTACTCCCCTAATTTCACTACCTTGAACGCCCTTTAAACCGAAACAGTAAAATATGCACAATACCGTTTGGCTGTACAATTAGGAGCTGCGGAGTTGGACTCTGCAGCAACATCGGTGTGTAAAATAATTGGTTTGTCCCTAATCTCTAAATATACTCGTAATATATGTAAAAATATTCTTGAAGTTTAAACAAACTAAATTCGAACTATTGAAGATAGTGGTAAACAGTTTTTACTAAAAGGTGTATATTTAAATTAAATCATTCGGTTGTTTCAATGAGTATATACAAAAGCATAACATCTTACTATATTTGGGTAGTATGAATGGAGAACGCGAGTACACCGTGAAGGAGGTCGGTTGTATTACCACGTGGAGAGCGCATACGGGGGGTACGCGGGGAGCGTGCGCGACGGCTGCAGTCGGGGGTGAGGAGAGCGGGAGGAAGAGGAGATCGTGGTAGTGGGGCGAGGTGAGAGGGGGGCGGGTAGGGTTTGAGCGCGAGCGCATTCCGTTCGTGACGTCATGCCCACCCAGCGCGGCATTCACTCCACCCGAAACGTACGGTCCCGAGCTACATCTGCCATTATATTGTTGCTACGATTTATTTATTTATGTTCCGAAGTAACGACTCGGCTCAGGCATCAAGCGGACGCTGGTTCAGCGAACTCCTCAGTCTAATGACTGTCTACTATATAATCAAAATAAGCTACGGTCTCCCTAAATCAACTTTGGCATTGCGAATAATTAAGTGTATACAAACTTCGACGACGTCCGACGATCTAATGAAGGTCGCGGGAAACAGCAGGAACGATAGAGTGTGGAAATCTTTAAAAGATCCAATGTTTAAAAGATTTCTACAGGTTGATCATGATTGTAAAACTTGTGAAACTTAAACGTTTTATATTCTGTCCTAATTACTTTAAACGGACATTTTTATTATTGCTACTGTTAAAGCGCTTTAATTTTTATATAAAACATTAAGATACAGTTATATTTTGCAGATTAATCTATTATTCTAAAATTATTGAGATTTGTGTGGAGATCACTTTAAAACAGTGAAAAGGCAAATAAAAAAACCTACGTGTGTTTATCTATTTTACAAGGTTGTAGTACAGAGAGATGTTTAAATCCAAAGCGATGTCTAGATTGAGTTTTATTCCGCAATTAGTAGGCGCTTCACGAGTCCCGGCGAGAGTCATCTCCGCTCCGCAGCTTCCATTATGTAACAGGGGGAAACTCTATATCTTTTTTATTACCATCGCATATTTAAGCTTTCTGTTTTCGACATTCTGCTTGTTGGTTTGATACTGTTTATGTTTTTTCTTCGAGTCAATTGGCGTGGCTGTTGGTAATCTTGCGTAGGGCGAGCGATAACGAAAATTGCACAATAATTGCTGTTAAGTGATTTAAAAGTTAGCTTTAAGTGAAAATAAAATCGGATTATACAAGTCATAGGTTCGAATCCGCTACTCCACTATTGTCTGCATAAATAACCATTTAAATAAGCATGCAGTTGTAATCAGTCATATAAAGAAGCTAATATTTAAGTATATTTCTAAAACTGTTAATCGTCTTATATAAATGATTTTTTGAAGAGGTGATATTAATTGAAATTTCGGATTCCTTTTCAAAAGGGTTAATATTTAGCCAGGGCACATAGAGATCAATTCTTATCTTAATAAAATACTTTAATTGTTGATTCTTAAACTGTATTAATAACAATCATCATTATAAAAACTCGATACCTAATTTACAGTACATTGAGTTACATCCTTTTAAATATGTAACAAAAAGTGGATTTATTGCTTTGGATATTATATTGCTATAGGTATGTAGTATTTTGGTTTTTAACGATGACATAAATTTGTAATTATTTTTTTTGATAAAAAAAATCGTATGCAAAAATCCACTTGCAATATGTGGTGCTGTTGGCTTTACTCTGACATAACTTATGCACATAATTTATTTCATTAAAACAGTCCTTGGAACGAGTTTTCCAGTTACTTATACTTTGCGTAGGGTTATCGAAATGTATACCTTCGTTATTTTGGTGATTTTTTTATAAAACCATGGGAAGAGTATGGCGTTCACCTGAAAGAGAAATGCCCGATCTTAACAATAATGTGTTAGTTTGTTTGCATACCAGATCACGATAGTAGTTATAATAAATGAGATATTAAATGTTGTGAGATTTTCAAACCGGAGCTTAATAATTTTTCCACACGATTGTTTAGAAAATGCAATTGAACGACCTGTATGGTCTACGGCATCATAGCTCATTTATCAGATTTTTTAAAAACATAATCTACTAGAATTTATATAAAAAGTAATATATACTGCTTCTACCGGTCTGTCTGATTGAAACAATTTATATACTCCGTTAGTAGCCGAATATTATTACATTCATAAATAAAATAAAATCAAATATATCCCCCCTTCGACTCCACATATATTACTATTTAATTCTTCACCACCGTCATACAACTTAATATTTTTCCTCTAATGATATTATATACTTGTACACAATATTTATGTATCTATCATAATTTAAGTTAGCCCTGAGCTTGATGAAGTTGTAAAAGTTATCAAGAAGACTAACAGCTTTAAGTAAAATGAGACAAGCGGATATATATTATATTATAGCTAACAATTATCTTCATTTTTTGCTGCCGTCTTTTGTGCTTATAAATATATTTGCCTTATATGTTTTAGCTAGTATTACTGGATCCCTTACACTCGCGTTTCGTCTCGCATTCATTCTGTAGCTGGTCGATATGTAAGCTACACACGTCTGATAGATAATCAAGCGGCTGTACCGGGTCTGTTGGCCGTGGCCGGCGCCAGGCCCGCCCGCGCCTCTCATTAATCACAATCAACTGAGAAATTATAGCGACGTTTAAAACATACGATGTTATTACATACACCGACAAAGCCCCGGTTGGCTGCAATAGCTGCAATAATCCTAACCTAACCTAACACCACATCGCCGAAAGAAGTTAATTATTTTATAATCTTTTTTATTTAAAAAAAACAATAGATACACAATAAGCTCTTCAGTAGTACTTATCTTGACGGTATGTAATATCTGAAGGCCTACCACCAAGTAATATGGTCTTTGGCGGCAGAGACCGTCTACGTGGGTACCACCGTAGCTCCTGTTTTTCAAGCTGATTTAACATTCATATCTCAAGGCGACGAGCATGCGATGTGGTGCTGCATGTATATTGTCCTAACTACCTCCACGTTGCTATTAGCAGATTTGTTACTTACCATCACTAACGTCTTGTCACTTCATTGAATAAAAAAAATCTACCACACAAGTTATACTTACAAGCAAGTTTTTAATTAATAATATTTAGTAAAAGTAATCAACTAGACAGTTTACTATATTGTTGAAATATTTAACAGGGTAACATCGAGGGTGGACGTACGTCCCTGTGGATACGAGCGTGGTTGCAAGAGCAGCTGTTCATCCTCGGCTGCTTCCTTCAAGGCGACGCCGGGAAGGTGCTCTTCGTCGCTATCCTCGTGCTCTCAACGTTCTGCGTCGGTCTCAAATCCGCGCAAATCCACTCCCGGGTCGACCAACTCTGGGTGCAAGGTACGTGTTACGAATATGAAAGTGGTTAACAAAAATCTGGTACAGACCATAAACTGTCCATTATCAGATGCATACAATCTAAGAGCCCATCGCGATAGAACATTGTGGCAGTTCGCGCATCACGTGGAATATCAATGCACCGGTGGTGGGTAGTATGAAGCCGCGCCGCTTCCGCCTGGTGGTACGTGAGTGGAATACCTCCGTGACTACACAACGCGCCGCAGTGTATCGCAGCCCTTATGTGATGTACATAGCGAATCGTAATTCGTAGCCGGCTGCACCGACAAGCGTCCGGTGCGTGTGCGATGGAGGCATTGTCTTATAAATTAGCCTCCATTGCGACTCTTATTAATAAAACATTGCAGGTAAAAGGATAATTGTTGACAGTAACCATTTTTATGGTCGAAACGTGAATCGCGGCAGGGCGGCCCCTTTGATTGACAGGACGTAGGATATTTTAATGCTAATTACAGTAACATATCGTTTAATACATGTGGTTAGTATTCGTATATGGTATGGAGTACCTTTCATTGAAACATTAATATAAAGTATACGCTAAGCACAAACATCCAGTCCGTTGTTTACTTTTAATAATATTACTCATAGTGTAATGAAAAAATACAATATTAATGATTACCATTTCTCCTCGAGACAGTTTGTTTTGTACGATATCATATCGTAGTGCTGTTTAATATCATACATTGTATAAAATGACTAATTTAATTATTAATAGTTATTAAAACAATACAGGGACCGTGTTAAAAGTCTCATAAATATAAATTAAAGCGGCAATCAATCACAGTTGCTGATGTCAGTGCAACTTTGTTGTGGAGACCTCGCGCTCTTATCGGGGGGCCGCATCACCATTCCAGCCGAATGTCCGCGAAATAGTTTGTTACTTGCTCCTTTTTGGGTCCCATTATTGAATTTATCGCCGTACCCGCATTTGTTGTGCGCCGGGTGGTCCGATCGTAAAACTGCTCAATTCGATAGTTCATTTTGACATGTGATACCGTAATATGCGCGTTATCTAAGCAGTATTCGATTTAACCGAATCAAATGAGCGCAACAAAACCCACCCTCCCAGCGCAATCGGTAATAAAATGTCTCTCACCGTGTCGCTTTTATGTTATTTAAAATTTGTTTGTTATTTCCCTTTTTTTGTATATTGATATGTATGTTGCAATTCACTTTAACCGTCTCGGTGAGTAGTTAAGTGTTTTCGGATTATCCTCGTTCGATTCCGTGGCTACATATCATTGAGTTTAGTTTTACGCATGGTTTTTCTAAACCTCCTTCCATATTGCTCCCCTTCAACCCCTATTTATATTGCTGGTTTCAACCGCCTTATAGTAAATTTGCCACCATTACTGCATTGCTGTGTAATAATTATCAACACATGAGATCTAAAGTATCACTGCGAGCACTCTTCGCTATTTACACCTCAATCTCACTAACACCACGTAAAATTGTTACCAAATGTTAGCCCATTATAGAAAAAAGCCTATTTTAGAATTTAGAATTAAGATAAATGATTCTATTTATGTATTTACTTCTTGCTGTATATAATACTTAAGGCGAACTTAATGCCTAAATGGCATTCTCTGCTAGTCAACACTAGGAGACATTGAAATTTTGAAAGTAGTGTAATAAATAATAACATATATATATATGTATATATAAACAGTCAATAAAGTAATATTATATAGATAAAAATGTGGAAGATAAATTTATAAATAATTTTTGGCAATTTGGAAGATCATTTAATTCTTCAGGAACAAAAATATCTGCTCTAAACAGGATCACACTTTACTAGCAGTATTTGTTATATACTTTTAAATTTATGTTCTATTATAACCCCTCTCTTTTTGTTAATTTATTTTTTTAATCTACGGAGCGACGAGACGAGCAGGACGTTCACCTGATGGTAAATGATACAACACACACATAACAATGTGGTGTTAGTTAGAATGGTATACACAGCATCACATTGCGCTCGTCGCCTTGAGATATTTGTTAAGTATCGTTACGTCGGTAATTACACTAGCTTACAGCGCCCTTCAAATCGGAACAGTAATGTTTGCACACTACTGTCTAGACCTAGACGGTGTCCGGTAACAGTAACCTATCCAAAATGTATCAATTAAACTTACAGTTAACGTAAATTCCGTTCGTTAAACGAGATATTTTTAACTGACGGCGACCATCTCGGAACTAGTTATTTAGAGAGGATGCGCTATATCCTATGCGGGCGACGTCCGTCGTGCTACTATTGTCTTTACTCTATGAAGTTTAATTTTTTTTTATTCTACTTAGCATCGTAACTAACAGGACGCTTACGTGGTTGTTTTCAGTTCCAGATTTACTGTTCATATGGAGAAAAAAAATTAAATCTCTAAATAATTTTACTGGTGCTAAAGTCTCTGTCGTCGAAGACCGTCTAGGTAGGTACCTCTGCAGCTACTATTTGTGCTACCAAACAGTAGTGTGCAAACATTACTGTGTTCCGGATTGAAAGGCGCTGTAGCTAGTGTACTTATTGGAGTAATAAATCTTAACATCATGTCTTAAGGCGAAGAACGCAATGTGATGCTGTGTACGTTATCCTAACTAGCGCAACGTCGTTATAGGTAGACGTATCTCTTACCATCAGGTAAATGTCCCGCTCGTCTCCTCGCTTCGTAGAATTGAAAACAAAATTAGTAGCTTTATATATTTAATATTTATAATACATATTTCATATTGTATATAGATATATTGTTATCCTTTAAGGATTCTATATAACTTCGAGAAGAAAATAATGACGAGAATTATTGTTGTAGCATTTTTTTTGTCGGTTGTTTATTGTTCAACGTTCCTTCAACATTTGGGTGGTCCGAAGATAATGAATACAGATAAAGAAAAATATTATATATAAATACATGTAACTAATAAAAGAATGTAAGAGGAAGATAACTGTACTGTGTTTGTAAAGATAATTGACGTGCATTGTGAAGTCATAAAATTTTATTTAAAACGTATTAAATTTACCCTTTTTTTGTTGGAAAGTAAAAAACTCCATTATTGATTACGCGATTCGTCCTCTTGCTAAGTGATAACCAGGCCGTAGATTGTGAAGAGTGTTTGCCAAGATTGCTTATCATTATCATGGCCATATATGGCCGCCAGACAAACTGGCAATGGTTTTGATAGCCAGCTAAGCAGGTATGAAAGGTTCTAACACCATCTAAATTCCACTATTTATTGGTAAACGGTTAACCGCAGCATCTCATAGTTAAAAATCTATTACGATGATTTAATAATGGTAGTTTTATGAACATAAGTGCTGGCTTCTTCTTTTGGGTTAGGTTAGGGTAATTTTTAACTTGGAGGAAGTGCTTGCCGACAAAACTCGTCATCGCGGGGGCAAGGACAGTTTATGTCGGATTTGCACCGACTAAAACCCCCATGATCTTCTTCCTCATCGCTTTAAGGCGGGGTCACGGGAACGGTCTCACGCACATCCGCAATCTCTGCCAAGGTTTGGGGGGCTAGTATAGGTAAAGAGAGGACAATAGCAAATAATTTCTATGGGAATTGAAAAGGATCCCTTGTATTTTACATTTACTATTAAACATTGTAAAAGTAAAGTCTTTGTAGTCGTATTAAAAGATAAAATGCGTTTATAAAAACTATATTAATGGAACTTGCTAGTAACAATATTAAAAAAGAGCTAGACATAAAAAATGTGGGCAATTTTTATAGATGCACCTGTCGTTAACCTTTACGTTCACTTGCTACGATCGCTTATAATTTTATTTATCTATAATTAAGATGCCGAGCAAAAAAAAATGGTTACCATAACCTAACGAATATCAAATATTAAAGTTATATTTTATTAATTGTGCAGCTACCGTCCACATAACGGATATTGATTAATAATCATTCACAATATCCTTATCTCGGCATAACTAAAGCCGCCTCTGTTAAACAATGCCGAAGGCCGTGGACTCGTCTAACAACTTAATTAGCCGGCCCGCCTGTAAATAACTCCACGTGAAATTACGTGAAAAAGAGTATAAAAAATATATAACACATCTATTGGCTCACAAAAAACACGAGGGTTTGGATTTGTCCGGCTCGCTTTTGTTAGGGTTCGTCCTCCATCCAGCTTTGTTCTGTGCCACTTTACTTTGTAAAACTCGTAACTTATTTTTCGTTTCAATTCTTCTGCATTGACTTATTTTCTTTTTTTATATTATCAAGACGCTTGACTACGATCCCACCTGATGTTAAGTGGTGATGTGATCTATGGTGGTAAGGCGCACGAATCTAGCAGTAGCATATTCAGTCTTTTATTGAAAACACCCACGTCGTATTTCGACTGAAATCACCGACGTTTTGTTCCACTTTTGCTGTTCTCGTGAAGAACGAGGAACTGAACCTCTTTGTTCAAAAATAACGTTAGACAAGCAAAATATTAGACAAAGATAATTGAGGAATTAAGTGTAAAAAAATATACTTTTTTCAACTTTGTTACTGGCGGTAGGTTATTAAAATTTAATATTTTTTTTATTGTAATTAAAAAAAAAACTACAGTTAAATATTGACTGTATTAAATATGAAAATATCTAATAGTAAAAATTGATAGTGAACGATGTTCATACTATTGAACTTCGTGATTAATATGCTGTCGGCCTGTTGGCAAAATACATATAATATATTTAAATGTAAATGTTGTCAGTGTATTAAATTAATCATGTTAGAATATTAAGCAATAAGTTTTGTGTGTAACGATCAATTTGCTAGTAGTTATCAGGCGTAGCGGTTCGTTGGTGTGATCAGGTATTTATTTCGTTGCAGGAGTTAATGGTCACGCTTGCTGGATCGCAGCGAAATGTATGGGCGTTTCGTTTTTGTTTACAAACCGGAATACGAGCCGGTCGATTTAGCGACCATGACCGATATAGCATATAGCGTATATTGTTTCATGCTTTGTTATAAAATAGTGATGGGATTTTTAGTTTCGAAAGTTGAAGACTGATTGCGATTTCATTTTCAATTGTATAAATAGTACGGCGCAATGTTTCAGCCCGCTTCGCGTGCGTCGCCCCGCCCGCGCACGTCCCCGTAAAGGACGCGCGGTTTGTTTATTCCGCTATCCATCTGTTGTCTACGCGGGCTAATTTGCATAGAGGGCTCTGCGGGTCATTGCGAGACGGGGCAATGGTGGAGGCGAGGCTGTGGGGATTGGGGCAAGGGAGGGGAGGGGAGCTCGGACCACACGGGCGCGGCGCGGTGCGCGCGGGTGGCCACTACCACATGCGCGCGCACGATCTTGCCCTGTCCCTCGCCCCATCCCCCTCTCCTCTCGTAACGTCATTCATTGCGATCGTCCGCGCTGATCGTTTGCTACCGCATCTACTTCATTCCGAATGTCGTCATTATCGCCGCACACGCACCGGGAATGCAATGAAAGCTCTGAGAAAAATCGACCGTTAGTGTAACTATGAAACATTATTATACGTGCTAAAGGGATGAAGCTTAGCAAGTGATATCTATAACCGCGTAAACCGTAGCTTATCGTTTATCGGCAACTTGTTAATGTTTTAGGTAAACGTTAATATTTGTGCGATTTCTTCTCGTAAAGTGAGAAACGGCGAACAGCGGAACAGCCGGTCGCAACACGAATGTATACAGAAAAGGATAAACAAAAGGGGGTCGGGCTCGCCGCTGAGGCGCGTCGAGTGTGAAAGCTTCGCGCGTACGCTACGATAACCTCAGGTGACCTTGCTACGTTCCTATACGCGCCGCTCTCCGCCCGCCGCTCGCCGCTCGCACCCGCTACTGCCTCTTTGTAGCTAATCATGGAACTGTACACGCTCAATGGAACCAACATTTCAATTTAAAATACATCTACTTGTTTTTATCTTCCACTATTTTTTTTTAACTTATTTAAGCTACGAGGCGAGCGGGATGTTCACCTGAGAGTAAACGTAACGCCTGCCTATAACAACAAGGCGGTAATTAGGATATTATACATAGCACCACATTGCGCTCGTCGCTTTGAAATATAAGACGTTTTCTCTTCACTACAACAATTGCACTAACTACAACTCCCTTCAATCCGGATCATGTTACTGTTTGGCATCATAAATAGGAGCTACGTTTTGTACCTACGTAGACGGTTTCTGGCGACAGAGACCTACCATCAGTGAAACTTACTTAACTATTAATATAATTTGTTACTGACCAATACGATCATACAACAAATTCATTTTAAAGATAATAATTTATTTATAACTTTAACATTTATGAACGGCTCTTATCTTAGGTAACCCACTAATTCTATATCTTAGAGAGTTGTTAATGTAACGTTATATACGTTGCGCCTAAGGCTCATACCGTGTTAAAATAGTAGCTCTTTGGGCGGGCCGGCATTCGATCCCATTTCACATAGTTTATGATAATCCTTAATATCCGGCCAGAGCGCACGGCAGCTATGTTTAACATCGAGGAGTCCGTAGTTTATTATATCTTTCACATAATATTATTTCACAACTGTTGCATTACATAGTCACAAGACAAAAGTCTTCAATTAGTGCGTGTTGCCAGTTTTGACATACGGATCCGAGACGTGTCTCCTTACTATCCGCCTTATAAAAATGCTGAAAGTCCACCAAAGGGCAATGGCGATGGCTAGGCTCGGAGTTTCTCTGCGTGATCGAATCAGAAATGTGGAGATTCACATAATTAAGGTCACCGATATAGCTTAAAAGATTGTTAGGCTTAAGTGGCAGTGGACAGAGCACATTTCTCAAGGGACCGACGGTCGATGCGGCGGTAAGGTCCTCCAGTGGCGTTGGTTTGCCTCCCATAAGGCAGACCAACGATTGGGTGAAAATCGCGGAAATCAACTGGATGCGAGCAACCCGAGACCGATCGACGAGCAGTTCTTTAGGGGAGGCCTGTGTCCAGCAGTGAACGTCTATCGGCTGATGATGATACATTACATATATATGTAATATTTATATTATAGTGACACTGGTACGGAACTGTTGATTGTACTCTCGACTCAAAAATAAGTATATTGTATGTTTAACTCGTTTGTCGGTTTGTAGTATCTTAGTTTACTGGTAGCAGGTCTCTGATCCCAGAGACCTTCTATGTCGGTACCATCGCAGCGCCTATTTCTGCCACTAAACAGTACTGTATTTCAGTTAGAAGGGCGCAGCAGCTAGTGTAATTAATGGGGTAACGAGATTCTACAACTTATGTCTCAGATGACGAGCGCAATGTGGTGCTGTATATATCATCCTAACAAGCGCCACGTTGTTATAGGGAGTCCCGCTCGTCTTCTCGAATAATTAAATAAAAAAAATCTATCCAATTAAACGACCATATAGACCTTAATCTAGTTTTTTTGACAACTTTCAATGAAAAAACAAGGCTCAGTGTACTACTACGCCATAATTGAAAAATATGTATGAAAGCATTTCAACATTCTTTGTTTTTAAAGTTACTGATTTTTTTTTATTTTATATATAAATTTGCACTAAGTAAGTAACTTCCCAAAATATTAGGCGGTTGGTTAACTTATTGTTGTTTTTTAAAAGCATCTATATTACAACATTATACGAACACTTCTGCTTTCTATCAAGCTATTTTTTCGTTGAACGGATTGGCTTGCTGCTGTTATTGTTATGAGTTTTCTAGGTTGTACTAAATCTTGCTGTACCTTATGTGCTTCTTCTTCTTAAGGTGCCTCTCCGACTAGCGGAGGTTGGCGGACCGTTCACCATATTTCGTCTGGTCTCTTGTGAGGCGGAACAATTGGGCGGCACGCGCGATCCTGGTCCACTCCCTGATGTTACTTTATGTACGTTAATTCTAAATTTATCTGGTTACGGCAGCAGTAAAATATGTAACGTTTTTTTTTTAAGAAAGCTACTATAAAATTTGTTCATAATGTGTACTCATATTTATGGTTGTCTATTTATAGTTCATTTTCAAGATATTTGGATGTGTTATATATATCATTAATTATACATTAAGTATCTAATAGTTTCGGCATTTGAAGACAGGCAGAGTGAAGTTAACGTAATAAGTACCTGAGAAATTCCCCTGGAATAAATTCTATTCTATATATATTTTATATATTTTTATTAACATTAAATATATAAAATTACACGTGTATATATCATCATCTCAATCTATGGATGTCCACTTTTGGACAAAAGAATAGCACCCCAAATGGCAACCCCTTGACACAAACAGCGCAAGACCGTGTTTTGTAGAATACCTTACAAGAAACTTCTATTATTATATATAACAATGACTTCCTGTTAATTTAGTGACAAAAAAAATCTACTACATATTCATTATCCAATTTCATGCATATTATGAATCAAATCAAAGGAAGTCCAGTATAATAAATCGTAACTCATTCAAATTATTTAACATTGAAGCCGGCAAAGGGGCGAAAAAAAAAACCTCTTTAACACGTCAATCACGTTTTTTTTTTCGAGACCTTTTTGTATTTGAATGTTTATAAAGTCATTTGCATACAAAGTGTTCTGCGAAATCACGGTTGCATTAGCATTAGGACAATCTGTGGACAGCCGCCTGTTCAGGTGGATCATTGTTTCTTTCACCGACGGCTCTAAACACTCGACGACATGGTTTAGTGTGCCGATTGACATTCTAAAAGTGTGATCAGTACATATTATTATTATTATTTATTGTTAGCTAACACGCAAATGTAATGATATTAAGTTTTTTACCTCATTTCACTAATGCCGTCAGTCAAGGGTCATTCGTATCCACTCTTTCATTCAATTTTTTTTTATCATTCAATAGCTCATTTTACAAGCATACATAATTTAATAATCTTACGGTCTAAAAATACAATCTTAATGCTTATTAAATATACTACTTATTACAAACAATATTATATAACATTATTATTACGCTATTGTCAAGTTAGCTCACTGACACTACTGTTTTTAATTTCTGAATCTACTTTCATTTCTAGATATGATGTTAAGTTAAAAGATAGTAGATGGTTAAACTAATACGTTTAATATGTAAATTTAAATTGTTAATCATAACGTACATTTGCTATGACAACTTTAATTTATCATTCCCCGTATAAAAATTTCAACGACTTATAACAATAGTGCAAAATTATAGTAAAGGACTTCGCTGAAATTGCGCTTAAGAGCCCTATGCTTATTCTATAACTATAAATTTTCATTGATATTCTCTTACAGATTAGTTTCGGTTTAAACCTGAACGAACTCTTCGATTCTTCGCATGGTAGTGACTGAATTCCATTAAGCCAACTATACCATTTTTAATTCAATATCTATCAATTTCAATCTACAATCAGGCTCACGTCACTCAACACTGCTTAAAATATTTAACGAATTTTAACTTTCCAAAAACCAATTAAGTGAAGCTGAAGATCGAAGTGTGGTGTTGTCGCCACTGACTTCCCCCATCCAGCTATAAATTAGCGACAGAAATAAATAGCATTCCTCATGCGGACGGAACGAGGGTGTTAACTGCCTCTGTTACGCGACTGAACCGCATGTCGCCATGACATTAAATAGAAAATCTATAAATGAAAACCATTCATTACATAGTTTACTTATCAACAGGTTTAAATTTAGCTTCATCTCCAATTAAGTAGAAAAGTTTTCTTTAATAATAAACTTATAAAACCGAAAGTTATAATGAAACTGTTTAGGATAACTGATCTCTGCCGGATAATGGTAAATATTAACAGATTTTTTTAAAAACATGGTATTTTACTAACATAAACGTTACTTACTATTTCTTAATTAAAGCATTTTATAATTATTTTTATGCGGTACTCTGTTTTTGAATATAATTAGCTTAAGTTATAATAATAACAATAAATCATCTATTTCAGATAACTATATGTAAGTGATCCATATTAGGTTAGTTACATTTATATACAAAAGAAATGTTAGTAATAATTATATATTGATATTATTATTCATATATAGACACTATGATGACAGCGTAACGCTTTATACCTAGGTGTTATGCTTTTTACCTTTATGCTATATACCTTTAACTATCTACTAGTCAACTTTGCATTCAAATCTAACTAGACCGTGAAAATATTTTAAAAAGTGAATAAATCAAGTGAAAAATACTTATGTTGATATAACAAAGACAACAATTTTGTTCATTTGTATACATTTAATAATATCCTTTGTTTTTACTGAGTGGATTATCTGAAAGACTGTACAGTGTTTATGTTCAATAGGCGAGCTTAGTAGGGATCAATGTACGTTTTAAATAGAACGGATGGCAAACGCATGGTCAAGGGTTTACTGCCGATACTGAAACGCATTGGTTAAAGTCAGCTTGTACAGTGTGGATCTATAAACGTACGAATGCAACATTTGAATGAAACATTGTTAATAATGTAATAATTTAAAAATTTTACAATTATTAATAGTTGTAATACAATAGCGTCAACTGTGTATTGATTCAAAAGTTCTTAATAACATTTAATATGGAATAAGTAAAAAGAGTTGTGTAAATAACATTAAGCTGTTGTTTTATTTCTAACCATTTATGAGGCTAATTCGGCGCAAAAAAACGCTTAGCACCGGACGATAAATCAACGGGCCGAGTGTTAATTGGGACGAATTCTCGCGACGAGATGATAACGTACGAGTACGTCTCACCTCCGGTGCCGAGGCGAAAAAATATCGCGTTGAAAGCAGAAAAAAAATGGACGCTAACAGCCGCAGGCCCGACCGCCACTGACAACTTTATGGTTAAAAAAAAAAAATTTCGTTATATGATTTAAATTCGATTCGCTTGCATGGAAAAGCGAAAGATTGAAATCGAGAAACGTGTTATATAATCTTTCCAGTTATAATTATATATAAAGTTATATCGATATTCGTATATAGATATAAATAAATAATCTTTTGATGTTCCTATTATTTGGACCTTCTCTAATAAGAAGAGTTTAGACTTTATTCACCATGCTGAAGTGCAGGTTGGTGGAAGTTAAATACCCACGAAAATATTCATTTCCGCGACAACGGTTTCCTTATATTTTAAGAGAATTGGAAGATTCTTTTAATCTAGTGCGCTTTACTACCTGGGCTGTATCTTTAAAAGGTGGTGGAAGGTGGGATCATTGTCAAGCATCGGTCTCTATAATATATTAAAAAGTTGTTTTCCCAAGTCAAGCCCCAAGTGAAGATCGATACGTAGATATAGTAATCATAAAATAATAAAAAAAATTTTACTTAGCACAGACTTATTGTTTATTGAGGTTTAACATATTTTCTAATGTCGTCCAATAAATGATGACAGGATGTAGAATGTAGTCAACTTTTCGCCCTTCTACACCCTTGACAAATGTGTAGAGAATCCTCCCCCAGTAATCATGGGTGCCGACAGCCTGTATCGGCTAAGTTTAGAACGGATTTTTTTGTCACAAATCCTATTACACCCCACAAAATAAATTATATGAACTTGGACTTTCCCTACATTAGTCGTTTATTTTTTTTAATACTGATTCTTATACAATTAACTATTTACTTATGACAATGTTATAGTATTGGTTATATTGTATTATATATGTATGACTATTGTTTGTTTGGGTACAAGGGGTCCCGGATAACAACTCAGAGGACTCAAGCTAACCTCACCTGCTCGTGGTGCACCCTGCTAATCAACAAACGAGGCTCTGGCTCCAACGTACCCGCATTGGGTCCGCGTAGTGCCAAACGGCCAAAATTCCTCCCATATGAACCTCTAAAAACGACGGTCCCTAGTGCCCGGCGGTAGCGGAGGCAATGCTGACTGATCGATGTGGAGATCTTACCGGGAGGCCTAAGTTCAGCAGTGGACGTCTATCAGCTGATGATGATGATAACGATTGATTTAAATATAAAATGCTTAAGTGAGTTATCAGTGTACAAAGTGAAAACACAAGTAAGTTAATTAAGACGTCTGCGGTTGTAACTACTATCGCATTAAACGACGATTTATTATAATGAAGCCATGCAAGCAACGAGCACCGCGGTTGAGAGAAAAAGAAACTTATTTAATGCGAACTTAATTGCGTTTTCATTAATATTAAACCTTGCTTTTTTCTTGTCATTTCACATTACATACTAATTTGTACGCCGTTGAAGGCCGGCGATGTTGGTGATCCGGCCATTTACTATACATTACAACAACATAAAATACATCGAAATGAATCGACTTTAAGATAAATGCTATAATAAAACACGAGCTAAAGATACATCGCGATAAATCATCAATGACGCTTTTGGTATGAATGTTTAAAGAGATACTGTTGAGTTTTATAATTTTCGTACAGTTTACGAAATATCGATTAACGTTGACTTCGGGTCGATGATCTCTCTGCATTCATTGGCGGACGATATAACTATTTAACGGCATTTAGTTATTTAGCAAATTATCGTTTGTTTAGAGGGTGGGAGGCTGGAAGCGGAACTCAAGTATACGGCGAAAGCTTTGGGTGAGGCTGACTCATCCACACATCAACTAATTATACAAACCGCTAAGGATCCAGACGTCTCACTATTACACGTTGGCGCTCTGCTGGATCATCTAAAGGTAATGTGAAGATAATAAATGTCTCTGTTTGATTTTACTTGTTATTCCGATTATAAAAGAATATCTGTATGGACCTTAAATATAATTACTTTTACGTATATATTAATATCGCAGGGTATATATAGGAAACGGGGGAATATTTCCCAACTGATATTTTCCTACAATACATACTGTATATTAAGATCAGTATCTGTAATGAAACTAATTTTTGAATTATCTTTAAATATATCTTCATTCATTTTCAAGACCCAAATTCAAAGTTGTCAGATTGTTAGATTATTTATGATAGACCTTTATTAATTTAATTTCAACGTCCACAATGTCCCGCATACTAGCTCAGATTTAAAATAAATCCGATGCGATGCCAGAATAAATTCCACATCGAGCTGTGTGAAATCTTATTTTAGAGCTGACGAATGATTACAAAATCCGGTAAGTTGGTATCGGAATGGCCTCGTTAGCGAACCATAAGTAACAAATCGCGCCCATTTAATTAAGCGTCGGACTCAAACGCCATTTATATTTAAATACAGGTAGTGCAGGCGGCGACGCGGGTCACTATTCATATGTATGATATTGAGTGGCGGCTTAAGGACCTCTGCTATAGCCCCAGCATTCCCGACTTCGAGGCCTACCACATCGAGAAAATATTCGACAACATCATCCCCTGTGCGATAATCACACCGTTGGATTGCTTTTGGGAAGGCTCCAAGCTCTTAGGTCCCGATTATCCTATTGTCGTTCCGTAAGTAGAAGTTATATATTGAAAACTATAACAATGTTTTATTCAATTTATTTATAACTGACAAGGCAACAGCAAAAACTTTATAAGCTTTATTTAACTTACAGGGGTCTTCAACATAAGTTGAGATGGACACATTTGAACCCCCAAGAGGTTTTAGAGGAAGTGAGGAAGCTGAAATTCCAGTTTCCATTGAGCACGATGGAGGCTTACATGAAGAGGGCCGGCATTACGTCCGCCTACATGAAAAAACCGTGTTTGGACCCCACCGACGCACATTGTCCGGACACGGCACCCAACAAGAAGACCGGACATGTAATTATCTATTATATCTACAGCTATTAACTTTTGTTTGTGTGCGTGCGGCTTGTATCGAGTGCGTGAGTTGATTATGAAATTATCTACATAGGTATTTTATAAGTAAATTTTACGTATTTAAGGATCGGGTTAATGTGTCGTTAGCAGTAATATTGGTGCGTATCGCGATTGCGCGATATTCATTAAACCTTACTCGATTCAACACTTTTATGAATAGTTAAAGTTACGACGATTTTATGTGCGCATAAATAATCCAAGCAGCGCTGTGACAAATAAAATAACTCTATTTAGAGGAGCGAGCTGACGTTAAATACCTTCCATTATCATAAAATATTTTTGGAAACGGTAACAACGCGGATGAAAGCGGTCGCCGCTCGGCAGATGGTGACTACCTGCTCCTGCCGGTCAGGAGAGTAACCCACCCAAGTAATTCCTCAATGCACCTGCAATAATTTAAACATCAGCAACAATACCGTTCAGGTCTGCCATTAAACACTATTCTAAGAACTGCTGAATGTATTTGTTTACAGCGTTGACATGGCGACTATGAAATGAGTTTTAATAGGTGTTGTAAATAATACGTGTTAGCGCTGGCTGCAGCTGTTTAGTGGTGGCAGGTCCCTTTTGCTGGTGACCGTCTATTTCTACCGCCAATTAGTAGTGTACAAGCATTACTGTCTTCCGGTTTGAACGGTGCTGTAGCTAGTAAATTTACTGGAGTAACGAGACGCAACATCTTAAATCCCAAAGCGACGAGTACAATGTGGTGTAGTGTATAACATCCTAAATAGCGCCACTTTGTTATGGGCAGGCGTATCAGTTAATTCGGAAAAACGTCCCTTTGTTGAATAAAAAAAAAACCTAACAGAAATGCTAAAAGCTTTTAACAGAGATGTTAACGGAAACGACAGAGAACAATATGTCGTCGTGTATTTTAAAAAGTGCACTTTTTTGTAACTGTATTTTAGATAAAAATATATTAGGATAAAATAGACTAACAGATTTATTAAACATCTAAATTAAATAGTTTACATCAAATGATTACAGATTTGTCTTAAAAAACTCTCCGTTAAAATTAATGTTACGTAGATGACTGTTGGTTCATTATGACAGGCTGTGCTTTAGCTTTATGGATTGAGGAGTCAATTGAGACATGAAAACTCTTTTGATTTGTCGTGTTAGGTGAAGAAGGAAACGAGCAATTGTAATGGCAGTTTAGTGGGCAGGGTGGTTTTTTGTGTTGCGAGCAATGTTCGCCACCCACGTTCGCCGAAGGAACGGGCGCGCATTGTTCCGGCGCGCATTATACGGGCGCATTGTGCGCTCCAACGTGCCGCGCTATCGGCTCACAATGTCACTCTTATATCAATACCGATGCAAACGGACTTCCACGTAAAACTCGTAAATTTTTCGACCGACCGCCTTTGTCACTCCGAACACTGCGTATACGCAATCGAATAGATTATGCGCTTTCACAGTGCATCTACAGTCTTTGACAATTGTGTCTGAGGTTTCAGGATGTCGCTTCTGCTCGTAATGGATTCTCGGAAGTCTACAGTTCTATTACACCTTCGTAACATTTATCTACTGCTCAATCGTTACAGTGTTGACAGAATAGTCACGCTCAAGAAGTTGTAGCGCCTCCACTCCACTCCTCGGTAGTGAAGGATGTCTACTGCCGCTCTGATCTGATAGGTTATTCGTATAGAATACACATTTAACCATAAATAAATATAGTTGAATAAAAAAGGAAATAAATAATAAGACAAAAAAATTTAGATATATTTAGAAAATGTTTAAAAATAGACGAGGTGACATTTCTATTAAGAATATCAACTTCCGTCAGTCGGTTTGGTATTCAGATTGGAAAGCAATGAAAAGTTAATAATAAGGATCATAAAGATTTAATTTTTACTTGTCATCTCCAGATACCAGACGTGGCAGCGGAGCTGTCACACGGCTGCTACGGTTTCGCAGCAGCTTACATGCACTGGCCGGAACAGCTGATCGTAGGCGGCGCCACCAGGAACTCTACGAATGCGTTGCGCAATGCGAAGGCGTTGCAAAGCGTAGTGCAGCTGATGGGCGAGCGGGAGATGTTCGAGTACTGGGCAGATCATTATAAAGTACACCACATCGGATGGAGTCAGGAGAAAGCTGCCGCCGTGCTGGACTCATGGCAGAGGAAGTTTGCCTCTGTGAGTTTATTTCTATGCATTTCTTTTAGACTGCACATATTTTTATATGGATTAGTGATAACGTTGAGCCCCTAACTATAGAGTGCCACTTAGGATGTTTATGGCATGATTTGGGTTTTTAATCTGGTTACCATAGTAATTTCACCCGCTATAGCATCTTTGAAATCACACTAAGGTATTGTTTGTTTGTACACCAATTAGTGTCAAAAACATGTCTCATTTAAGGGACAATAATAAGTTGTTTACAATAGTTTTTTTTGTCTATTTGATTAGAATTTTAAAAACTAATTTCTTTCTCGAACGATTAAAAACAAAAATATATTATATTCATTTCAATAATTTTACAGGAAGTGAGGAAAATGACCACTTCGGAATCAGTATCGCCATCATATAGCTTCTATCCTTTCTCAACTTCGACACTCAATGACATTCTTGGAAAATTTTCGGAACTATCATTGAAAAACATTATTTTGGGATATATGTTCATGGTAAGGATAATCAATATTTTTTTTAAAAATTATGATATTATTAATAAAACTAAATGTGTAAGCTTTATTTTATTCCATTTAAAACCAATTTTATGGTATATGTTTTTTTCTGTGCAACTACAATGGAGTTAGATTTTGGTTGACCTCAATTTAATTATGGCAACACCGTGACAATTTGGTAGTGGATGACGAAGCGTGCACGACGAGAACGTTATTGTAAATGTTTTAGGTTGTTTGTTCTTTTAATTTATTTGTATTTGTGTTTGATATTTGTTTACGCTCCGTTTCAGTTGATTTATGTAGCGGTTACTTTGATACAATGGCGCGACCCCATTCGCTCGCAGGCCGGAGTGGGCATCGCCGGCGTGCTACTGCTGTCGATAACTGTCGCCGCGGGCTTAGGTTTCTGTGCTTTGTTAGGTTCGTTGTTTTTTTTTTATTTGTCCATAATTACAAACTTTTTATTTTCCTTTAATCTTCAATTTTTTTATTTTTTTTTTGAACATGCGGGACCCTTGCTATATCATGCGGCAGATGTTATCATTGTGTTTTGTAGAACACTATACAAGAGACCTTTATCCATTTATGGACTTGAATCGGTTGAGATGAAGAATAATGACATTGTGTTTGGGATCTTCAAATGACTTTATATCTCAGTAATTTAGCAAGTTAGCTAAATCGCTTTACAAACCAGCAAAATAATGTTATTGACCTATGCTGTACTATATTTTTAAAATTTGCTTAACATCTCTTTTATACAGAGTTATTTATTTATTGTTAATAATTAAGAGATTGTATATTAGATATTATATTATATTGTATATTAATTATTTGTATATTAGATTTTCTTACGAGTTTAAAAAAATATATTTCTTTGTGCAGGTATACCGTTCAATGCGTCAAGTACACAGATAGTCCCGTTCCTAGCATTGGGTCTGGGTGTACAGGACATGTTCCTTCTTACTCACACTTATGTGGAACAAGCGGGCGACGTACCTAGGGAAGAGCGCACTGGTCTTGTGTTGAAGAAGAGCGGTTTGAGCGTGCTGTTGGCCTCACTGTGCAACGTCATGGCGTTTTTGGCAGCGGCCCTATTACCGATACCAGCTTTAAGAGTTTTCTGCTTACAGGTAATAAATTTTTCTTTTTGAATTCTATTCATATATTTGAGAGGGAAATATAGAAATAATATATTTACAATATGTCTACACAAAGACAAATTATAAATAAGTAGTTTATATATATATTACCATATATATGTAATGAATGTCTCCAGTAGTGATCAACTGTCTAACAATCTGGCAAAACTATATTTTAGACATAGTTATTTATACTATTTTGTCAATAATATATTTTATTTAATTTCTTAATTACAGGCGGCAATTCTGCTCCTTTTCAACCTCGGATCAATGCTCCTCGTGTTCCCGGCAATGATATCGCTGGATCTTCGGAGAAGGTCAGCCGCTCGAGCGGATCTACTGTGTTGCCTGATGCCTGAATCCCCAGTGATAAGAAATAAGAAACTTCCAGAACGTTCTAACCGCTATGGTAAAAATGATAAAGTAAGTCGAATGAATGGCAAATATTACATCAAATATACTTAGAGATGTTTTCTCAATTAAAAACTCATTGTTATATTCTTAACTAAAATAAAGTTTTAAGTAAAACGTGAAACCTAAAACCCTAAAATAAACGAAGTTAAACCCAGGTATCAAAATCAATAATATTTCTTTTTTCAAACATGATTATGATGGAATTTCATAATTAAACAAAAATCTTTAAAAGTTTTTAACATACATTACATGTTTAAACATTATATAATTTTAACAAATTATTCTGACAGAGCAAATGGAAAAAAGATACAACTCGCCAGCCTTTGGACCCTGAAGTGTCAACGGATGCTAGTAAAACTTGCTGTCTCAGTTTATCACTTACTAAGTGGGCGAAAAACCATTACGCGCCATTTATAATGCGACCAGCTGTAAAGGTAAATAAATTGCACAGTAAATAATATACATATACAATCTGCCATGGCTATCACATTTCGCTCTGACATGATGTTAAGTAACTGAGGCTCGGAAACAGTTATATTCTGGTGCGCATATCTTGACAGCCAGAACACAGCAATCCTATTATGGCGTCAGATTTATTATTACATGAAAATGGTAGCTAGCTAAATGGATTTCATCACAGGAGGTTAAAAGAGAGGATATAATGTTTTAATATTAACAAATTTAAATGATTAATTTGTCATTACAATTGTTGTGACCTTCATCTTTTTATTTTTTTAGGTTACTTCAATACTAGCGTTAATAGCAGTAATATTAGCAAGTGTTTGGGGTGCCACGAAGGTCAAAGACGGCCTGGACCTTACGGACATCGTACCAGAAAACACAGACGAACACGAGTTCCTCTCAAGGCAGGAGAAATACTTCGGCTTCTACAACATGTACGCGGTGACGCAGGGTGACTTCGAATATCCGACCAATCAGAAGCTTCTCTACGAATATCACGATCAATTCGTTCGTATACCGAATATTATAAAGAACGACAACGGAGGCCTTACAAAGTTCTGGCTGAGCCTCTTCCGCGACTGGTTGTTAGATCTACAGGCGGCATTCGACAAAGAAGTCGCGAGCGGTTGTATAACGCAGGAGTATTGGTGCAAGAACGCGAGCGACGAGGGCATATTGGCATATAAATTAATGGTACAAACTGGCCACGTTGATAACCCTATAGAGAAATCGCTCGTCAGCACCGACACGAAGAACGGTCACAGACTGGTCGACAAAGACGGGATAATCAATCCTAAAGCATTCTATAACTATCTGTCGGCCTGGGCAACTAACGACGCGTTGGCATACGGCGCGTCGCAGGCGAACTTGAAGCCGCAACCAAAAAGATGGACGCACTCGCCGGGAGATGTGGACCTGAAGATACCGAAATCATCTCCGCTCATTTACACGCAGTTACCTTTCTATTTATCGGGGCTCAGTGATACGGAGAGCATAAAGACTTTGATAATGTCCGTGAGAGAGTTGTGTTTGAAGTTCGAAGCTAAAGGATTGTCTAACTTTCCGTCGGGAATACCATTTCTGTTTTGGGAACAGTATCTTTATTTAAGGACCTCGCTGCTTCTGGCGTTGGCGTGCGCATTAGCTGCTGTTTTTGTGGTGAGTTGGATTCCTATTTTTTTTTTGAAGCAACGACGTGCATTACGACGTGATGGTAAATGATACATCTGCTAGTTCGGTATCGAAGTAGTATTATTACTTCAGTAATTTCATTACCGGCAGCGCCCTTCAAACCGTAACATAATTATTATTGAGTAACATTTATTTAGATTCTTAAATGTCATATTATTTCAGGCTGTGATGGTTTTGTTACTGAATGCATGGGCGGCGTTGTTGGTGACGCTGTCTCTGGCCACGTTGGTACTTCAGCTATTGGGTGTGATGGCGGCGCTTGGCGTGAAGCTGTCTGCAGTGCCGGCCGTCCTGTTGGTGCTGGCTATAGGACGAGGTGTACATTTTACTGTACATTTGTGTTTGGTAAGTTTCTACAATCATTCTTACATATTATAGACTATTGATTATTAAATTAAATAAGAAAATAATAACTTCACAATAAACAAAATCAATATACATACAATGTATTTACAGGGCTTCGTTACTTCAATTGGCTGTAGGAGGCGTCGCGCATCTTTAGCGTTAGAGTCCGTACTAGCACCAGTTGTCCATGGTGCTTTGGCAGCGGCGCTGGCGGCCTCCATGTTGGCTGCCAGCGAGTTTGGTTTTGTGGCAAGGTTGTTCCTGCGTCTATTACTGGCCCTGGTGATGTTGGGGCTAGTAGATGGGCTACTGTTTTTCCCTATTGTACTATCAATACTGGGACCAGCTGCTGAGGTACGAAAAAAAGATTAGATGTATAATAAATTAATACCAAACTTCGTGCTATTTCGGCAGAGACTTGAGCTCTTCTCTTACTCTTGAAACCATTCCAACCTTAAAGCGTATTTTATAATTTCAATATTGTCTGTCGCAGGTACGCCCATTAGAACATCCGGAACGCTTGTCTACACCATCGCCTAAATGCTCGCCGGTACATCCGAGGAAATCGAGTTCTGGCGGCGACAAGCCTAGCCGGACTAAATCAGCGCCCCGTCCTTCCGCCCCCTCTCTAACAACTATCACCGAAGAACCGCCCAGTTGGCATAGTTCTGCACCATCCGTCCAATCTTCTATGCAATCCATAGTCGTGCAACCGGAAGTGGTCGTTGAAACAACTACATACAACGGCAGCGATTCCGCTTCCGGTCGTTCTACTCCTACCTCGAAGACTACGCACTCCGGTGCAATTACTACTAAGGTGAGAATAATTTTTTGTCGACTTTGATTACAGAGAACTGATATTATTGGTTCACGGTAGAAATTTTTCAAATGAGCCTGACTGACTACCCCACGATTTGAAATTGGGGTTAATTCTTACCCCTTTGTAGGTAATATTCATTCCATTTCATGCAAAATTTTAAAGAATAACCTTGTTATTATGTATGTACCGTGCATTTAATTGAAATTTCTTTTCTAGGTCACTGCAACGGCTAACATAAAAGTGGAGGTGGTGACCCCTAGCGATAGAAAGTCAAGACGTTCGTACCATTATTACGATCGGCACAGAGACCGCAATGACGATCGTGACAGAGATCGGGACAGAGAACGTGAGAGGGACAGAGATAGAGAAAGGTCGAGGGAACGCGACCGAAGAGACCGCTACAGGGACGAACGAGACCATAGAGCTTCACCTAGAGAGAACGGCAGGGATTCGGGGCACGAAAGCGATTCATCCCGACACTAAGATATAATGAGTTTATATTTAATCTGTTAAATATATATCTGTGGAGCATTTAACTCATGGATTCCGGATCTGCGCGCTCCGTGATCCGCGAGTCTGTCGATGCTGGTAAAGTCGTCAATAACGTTTACTTGATTCGTGAGTTATGGACAATATGGCGGTGTTATCGGTGTACTTACGTTCTTTAGTTGTAATATCTACGAATGAAACGACATCTTTACCTAAAGTTATGAAGATACCTGTAGCTGTTTGTGGTTGAAATTAGCGCGTACGTGTTTTAAGGTTTCGCATTAAATAGCGTTTTGTAATATAACACAGCCTTAAGGCAGTATTACGAGGGATCTATGTTTAATAATAACAGTCCTTGTGTTGTGGTTTAAATGTATGGAGGCTACATTTGGTGCATTATTTGAATGTTTGATGTATGTGCGCAGTACTGTAATGTTTTTTTTTATTCCACTAAGCGACGAGACGCTTAAGACGTTCCTCTGATGGTAAGGAATCAGCCCGCTCATAACAATTTTGCGTTGTTGAAGATGATATACACCGCAAGACATAATCCTCGTCGTATTCAGACACGGGAGGTTGTCTTATCATCCCAGTAGTTTCACCACATCGCCGTTTAAACCGTTACATTGTTGTAATCATTCCATGATGCGGTCTCGTGGTGGAAACTTGTAAAATTTATTTCTATCGATGATGACAGGATATCGATTTGTGTTGATGGCATAAATTAGTATTTTACATTGTTTGTTCCTATTCAAAGACATTTCCAATTTTGTCTCCATACAACTCTTGTTACATTTTGTGTGCATCTAAAGACTGTGGTCATATTTTATTAATTTATCATATTATTTATTATTTGTGTCTATAATTAATATGTCGCCACAAAGAATGGAAGACTTGGATGTATTGTACAAATTATTGAGATAGTTTTTTTTTTAATTAAGGCATTTATTTATGAGATTAGTTAGAATACGTAATATACTTATTCTTGTATTGTTGTGATTTTTAAAAGTTATCAGGTAAATCTGTGAGACTGCATTTAGCGATCGAGACATGAACAACGTGGTAGATAAGACGATGCTGTCGAATGAAGTGGACAATAAGATCTGAATTAGAAGATCTATCTCTGACCTCAGTATATGAAATTAATGACTAGCGTTGTGACATTATGTGCAAAGTACTTATTAGGTTATATTAATTTATACTTTTATAACTTAATTGTATCGTGTAAATATAGTTTTAGTATAACAAACAAACGGGACTATTAACCGAACAGCGACATAAATGAAACATTTTTAAATAATTTTGTAGCAATTTAATAAAACTAAGAAAAAAACAATCAGGCACAATATCATTGCAATATTTTTGAGTATTAAAGTTCTAGTTAAAAATTGGCTATGATTATATTCTCAGACTAATACTTTTGATCGCTTTTAACGCGGAAGCTTGTAAGACAATTGAAATAATAAACAAATTGTATACCACCGTAATGTTTATTAAAGAGA
This sequence comes from Ornithoptera priamus, assembly GCA_029034505.1. NCBI lineage: Eukaryota > Metazoa > Arthropoda > Insecta > Lepidoptera > Papilionidae > Ornithoptera > Ornithoptera priamus. The sequence continues at coordinate 494,469 of JARDWD010000627.1, read as the reverse complement.
AAATATATATATTTTCATACGCACAACGTATCGTTTGAACTTCGTGTTAAACTTACGACTGTATTGAGCGAATAAAATACTTTTTACATCTTAAGCGAGTGTTTGATTTTGTACCTTATTGGCGTTGCATTAAAAATTCACTGGTGGTAGGTCTCCGTTGCCGGAGACCGTTTAGGTAGATATGTTTCCACCGACAAACAGGTACATATATCCTAACCAGTACTACGTTATAGGCAGGTGTATTACTACCAGGTGAACCTCTCGCTCGCCTCGTCGCTTAAAGCGACCTCAATAACGCTTATTTTTCGGTAATTTCTCGATAGTTATTTCACATTCCTTAACGTCGAGAAGACAAACAATGCATTTCTGTTATAATTACACCTTTTTTGTTTTGAAGGAAAAAACGTCCCAAAGAAACCCTGTCTTCTGGAGTAAATTTAGGATTATGTTCACACATTTGCGCCTCCAAAACAGACGTGGCAATTTTGAGATGTCGCGAAACTCCGTCGCAACCGCTGGTATTTTTTTTTAATGGAAAACGTAATTATTGCTATTTCGTCTAAGATATGTTAAGTTTTGTTTCGCCAGTAATTTCTGATGGTACGGTAAATGTAGGAAAAACAAAACGCAGTTTGGAAATGCCTTTTATATTTAACAATACATTAATACATACAATATACGTTTTTTTATTAACCAAACAAACGTTCTATGTATTACACATGGATCAAATAACTATGGCAGCAAATTAACCAGCAATACTAGTGGTAGGTCTCTGTTACCAGAGACCGTCTAGGTAGGTACCATAGCAGCACCTATTTCTTTCGCCAAATAGTACTGTGTTCCGGATTAAAAGACGCCGTAGCCAATGAAATTACTGGGGTAACGAGATAACATTTGAAGTCCCAGGGCAATGAGCGCAATAAGCTGTTATGAATACCATCTTATCTAGCGCCGCTTTATCGGCAGGCGTATCGCTTACCACCGTCGGTATATTGAATGAAAAAAAAATTCTTAACAATTTCACTGACTACGGCATCTTAAAACTGGAACACAGTTATGTTTTCTACGTCATGAAAATATAGAGATCTAGTTCCAATGAAATTGTTTGTGTCATTAAAATCTTATTCAATAGTGAATGATTAATGCTGGTGCAAGTTAGTATGAAATAAAATATTTCTGAAATTAAAACTTTTATTATTTACCTCAATAAAATGAAATGTGGTATCACATTGAAATAATTACGAGATCAGTATAAAATTGCAGCGTTATGGAAACAACCGTGTATGGCTTTGTATAAGTATTTACAATGCTTACTACAGTGATGGTTAATTAACGCTTATAACTGTTGTGGCTTCTTTACTTTTTTTTCAATTAGACTAAGGACTTTTTTTGGGTTAAAACTCATTGAAATTTTTTACGGACATATCTTAAAACTAAGAAATTTTAATAAAATTATTAAATAGTTGTTTAATTGTCTTTTGGTTGTAACTTAGATTGTCCCTTAAGATTTTAATATAAATTGTCGTATCCTTAAAGCGGGTTTTTGGCCTATCATCGATAGCTTGTTCCATTTTGGAAAAATTCTTGATGTATCTAAGATCTTTGACAGGGTATGGTACGCGAGCTTGATCAACAAGCTTCCAGCTTACACCGGTTAATCTCCTAGCCTGATTGGTTGGATTATGGACTTTTTGAGGGAACGATTTTTCCGTATTATCGTCTAAGGGTGCTCATCTGATCCTATGAGTACTAACGCTGGTGTTCCTCAGGGGTCCTTTCTCTCTATTTCTGCTACACGTTAACGATTTTTTGGTCCTCCGTATCCTTGGCTATGCTGACGATAGTACCGTTGTATAGATATTTGACCAGTGCACAGACTATTCGAGATCAAGTGCAGACTTTAAGAGAGGTATTGGTTGAGCGGATGGAACATATATTGGAGAATGTTTCCACTTGGAGAAGAGCCAATCTTGTTAGAATTCAACCCCACCCAAACGCAGGCGTGTCTTTTTACAGTGAAGAGGAACCCATTTACCTTGGTTTCCACTCTCCAAAATGCAACTCTGGAATGCAGCGTCCGCCTCTAGTTGTTAGAAATTGAAATATCATCGAACTTTAACTTTGGGCGGTTCGTCGAGTCGAAAGTAAAAATAACTGCAAGGATATTCGGAGTCTTGTCCAAAGTACAAGAGTACTTCACATTGGGACTGCTTTTGACCCTGTAAATAGCCCAGGTCCTATAGTGCGTGAAGTACTGCTACCATATATTGGCAGGAGCTGCCAATTACCAATTGGCAGTTCTAGATTCCATGGAAAGTCGCGTCATGAGTGTTGTCGGTGACATGAGGTTCTTAAGTTTAAAACTGGATAGCTTAGGTCACCGACGCAAAGTAGCTAGTGTTTCGGTGTTCCACCGAATATATTTCGGAGAGTGTGCCCACGAATTACATGATTTAATTCCGCCCTCGCTTTTTTACCATCGGGGACGTATAGACACACAGCAGACATTCATCCCTTCGTTTTCTATATTCCGCGTATTAGAACAAATCGTTTCGCCTCGTTCTTCATAATGGAACAACAAAGGATTGGAATAGACTATCGGTGTCTGTGTCCGTCCAGCTATGATGTGGAAGTATTCAAGAGAAGACTGAACAAGCTTCTTCTAGACTAGTGTGCTTTACCACCTAGATTACACCTCCTCTTACCATCAGGTTGTATCGTAGTCAAGTACTGGGCTATTCAATATAAATAAAAAGATCTGAGAAAGCCTTTAAAGATCTTTAAAGATATGATTTGTACTATATATTATTACACAAAATTAAGATTTTACGATTTATTAATAATTATTAACAATATAAATTAAGATAATATTTCATAACGTACTTAAATTTTTCTAGAAAAATTAATTAATTAATTAATTTTTGTACCAGAAAAGTTTTCGGAATTAGATTTAAAAACTCGTGTTGTATATCCCTAAAGGACTGGATGCGTTGTGTTATGGGACAAATAGAAAGATATTTGTTTATTATTTATGGATTACATTATACTTAATAATAAATATTTCGAGAAAATGTTGAATTTCAAGAAAAAAATTTCAAGTATCTTATCGTAAATAAATATGAATGTTAAAGGATTTTTAATCAGTTAAAACTAGTTGCCATAGTAGGCGGAAGGAAATTTGGCGGCAACAACGTTTGCGACATTCCTTAGGAAGCGGGAGCGCGGGAATCAATAAAGGATTTCCTGGCGACATGCCCACGCATGTGCATGGTGTCACTGGCACCCGTCACTTCCTCAAACATGCTGCATGCTGATGGACAGCATCGTTCGACATCTATATCTGCAGGAACACGAAAATGATTTTTTACAAAGGTCGGCCTCAAATATAGATATGCCACGCTTCAGTCTTCCCTGTTTCTTATACTTTCTGATAAATATAGCAACACCAATAAAACAACAAATGTATACATAAAGCTTCTAAACCGTCAATCTAGTGCATTATCTAATAAATCACAATAATAAGTATCGTAGAACTACGTTATTAGGCGCATGATTCGCGCGCAGCGCCACTGCGGCTGGTGGCAGGCAACGTGAGCGGCTCACGGCGAGGGGTGCGGGGCGTGCGAGGCGTGCAGAGCGTGCGGAGCGTGCGGGGTGCGCGGGGCGAGCGAAGGGCCGCGGCGGCGCGCCAGAAAGCTCCGGTACACTCCGCCTTCGCCCTGCGACTCGCTTGGCGACTCTTAACCTCGCAGAAGCCGATGACTAACGCACAATAGAGCCTCCCGACTTGTCAGTGCAGTGAACGGTGTTATATGTAGCGGTGAGTGCGGACGTCCGTGTGTCGTTTGTCATGTGGGGAGTGCGATGGTGCTGAACAGCATGACGCCGCGGGGCCCGCTCGCGCTAGTCCTGGCGCTGGTGGCTGTAACGCTCGCCAACCAGATAGAGGACATCCCTCACAATGAGTAAGAATAATGCATTATTTTTCATTTTAGTACTCATTTGTAACCTTTTATTATTGTAGCTGCAATGTATGTGATTATGAGAAATTTAAAATAATAATAAATTATATCCCGAAATTTAACACTTTTCCTGCATAATTTTACACGGGATTCCTTTGTTTTATAGTTATAATATAAAATGAGATAAATAAAAGTTAAAATGGTAGAAATATCTAATTAATAAACTATCAACGTTTCAATGGAAAATTATCTAAAATATTTGCTAATTTTTCTGTTGCTGGAAAACGATTAAACACAGAACATTAGTAGTACAGCCTTAGTTTATTTGTAGAATTTGCATGAAATGAAGTTAAAGAATCATAGATTTTTAAAGAATTTCGTTACTTATTTGTGAAATATAATCGAACCTCAATTAATTATTTATGTGTACAAAATTTAATAATGGTTGAGTGGGAGCGCATATTCAATAAATATCTACAAGAATCTTTTAGTATATTATGTTAATAAAACAATGTTGCATAATAATGAAGGTTAATGAAGTAAATAGCAATTATACTTTCAGTCCACATCATTTGTGATTAGGGTGATATGAAACATTAAAGGTTGAAAGGTTAGTTGCGGGTGAGAACCATTTCTGGTGTAAATAACAAGAGTTCTTACTCTCATTCCTTTGAAAAGACGTCGCGACGGTCTCGCCGGTGAACGATGCATACGCGTGAAGCGTAGTAATTAAAAACTCTACACTTTGCTCAAGCTTCCGTTAAAGTGTTTAGGATTAGCTTAGTTAGTATTTACTGACCTCTGCGTAATATCAAAGCCGCATATAAATTGTATTTCAATGTTAATACCGGAAGTAATAAAACAAATTGCGACGTGTAAACTGAATATTGATCAACCCTATCATCAAAGGTGCTGATATATTAACAACTTTCATTGTATCATAACTATACATTTTTTATTTATTATGAAGGCAAACATACTATAGCGCATATCTAAAATACTTTAGCCATTATGCGGGCGTTATCATGGTCCTATTGAAGAACTTAGTACTCTAGATTTTGGAAATAACTTCGATAAATAAGTAATTTAAATTTCTAAAGAAAAAGAAATTGTTGATAGAGAAATATTTTTGAGCAACAGATTGTACGTTTCCGCTGCAGTCCAGAAACTACATAATTTTTTGTCGATGAATGTTATAAAGAAAAAGTTCTCATTCCATTGCTCAAAATATGCACAGAGCAGCTAAAATGTCGACAGAGGCTCAATGGTTCAAGTCAGACTATAAGCTTAAGATCTTCGACGGTTCTCACGTCTCGACTTTGTACCTCTGTGAGTTAAAAAAACTTGACACATAGGTGTCTCCGGCCAAAGGTGAAAGCACTATTTCACGTGAGGCCTGATTTTTTCCTTTGTTTTATAAAACAACACCCTTTGCCTAACTGTGCAGTAAACATATTTCTAAACCATTTGTTACATAATGTTACGATATCATTGTTAGATAAAATTATACGTCTAACTACATTTTATATGTAAATTTTAGAGGACTGCGATTGTAACAAATTACTTTTAAATTATTATTGTTTATTGAAATAATAGGGTAGTTTTAAGTTACACAGAATTAAGAGATGTTCTGAGTCAATCCGCTATAAGTGACCATATAGTTAGTGCGATCTATAACAAAACTAAGTTAAGTCCTATTTTTGTTAGAGTTTATATTTTCATTATACAGTTAAACAAGTAAGATCTTATATATGGATGTTTGTAAAGTAATATATCTTCAGAATTTACACATTACAATTTACACAATTTTTTATACTCATTTTCAGCACCAGCATCCAAAATAGAATCAGAAATGATTCTAAAGATGTAAGTCTACCTTACATCTGATGTATATTAAGCTAAATAACAAAAAATGGAGGAAAATAAATATAAGACTATGCTATTCAAAAGGTAATTTTTATTACCGGATAGTAAGTGATACGCCTGCCCATAATAATGTGGCGCTAGTTTGCGATGGATACTGCACCACTTTGCGTTAGTCGTCTGAGACATAAGCTGTTGAGTCTCGATACTCCAGCGTACTAGCTACAAAGCGCTTCAAACTGGAACGCAGTAATGTTTGCACACTACTGTGTGGCGGCAGATAAAGGCGCGGCGGTGGACCTGGACGGTCTCAGGCAGCAGAGACCTACCACCAGAAAATGTTTATATGGGTGCATGTACTCTACATGATTATTATCTCCTATAATTATAATGGCACACACCTATGGATTAATTCTGTATATCATTAAATACCCATATTCTTATTTCAGTTAATAGATATAGTTTAAAGTTACTTTTATTATATGCGTTTATATATGTATAGAGAGAGAAGAGAGTCCAACAGCTTGGTTTGTACGGCGATCGTATGTATCGAAGAGGCCTGGGTTTAATCCATGCTGAGCTTCCGGCGAAGGTAAACGTAGTGAGGAAACTGACGCTTTCAAGAAACGCTGCTTTCGTGGATCATGTACGCAGTCAATACTTGGCAAGAGTGGTAGGTAAATAGCTACGGTTATCTTCTTCTAAGAGCATCTCTTTTATAGAATAACACAGATGGAGTTAGTTAATTAAAATAATGATCTACGTCAAATATTGTAAAATTAATGTTGTGGTACTTTAATTTTTTAAAGTCACGGGATCCAAGCCAACCTCACCTGCTCGTAGTGTACCCTGCTTATCTACAAACGGGGCTCCGGCTTCCACCAACTCGCATTCGTCCAGCATCCTGGAAAATCGCCCAAATCTACCCATATAAATCACTACCCGCTCGATGTGGGAATCTTTGGGGGATGGGGAGGCCTATGTCTTGTAGTGGATCGTCTATAAGCTGATGATGATGACAGTTACTGTATGTATATTGCCGAGACTCGTGTATTCTTCCTTTTAGTAGGTTTATGCAAAGTTATAAAAACATATAGAAATATTTTTAGGGTATGAATTGTGTCGAGTCTCAAGCTGCGAGGTCAAGTGTCGGTCTTGCCCCGCTTTATAGAATTTTACTTCTACAATAATAACTTAAATTCTGCAGCTTACTGCAATATGTAAAATTGTCTATTTTATTTTAAAGTTATCAGATATGTTGTCCCTATTATAACATCTTTAGTTCCACAAGATATATCAGGTGGTAGGCTTCTGTTGCCGGAGACCGGACTAGGTAGATATCCTTTCTGCAGCGCCTTTTTCCACCACCAAGCAGAAGTGTGCGAATATAGCGTCACTTTGTTGTGGACAGGCGTATCAGTTACGATCAATTGCACGTCCGCAATTAAAAAAATAAATAAAATGGCGTAACGGAAATGTTAACATTACAAGTAATATCTAAAAGGTAAAAACACCTGAAAATATTTGTTATTGAACATTGTTTCCCCAATATCCGCAAACCCTTATAAACGAAAGTCGCAGGAAGAAACTGGGCGTGGGCAGCTCAAGACCGATCGGATGGAGGAAGAGGCCTATGTCTAGCAGTGAACGTCTATCGGCTGATGATGAGGGAATGGAACACTGTTTCAACTTTACTTAATCTCTAATTTCATTAAGAGAATTTAAGTGCAAAGAAGTTAATGCAGCAAGTTACGCCGATAAGACAAATATATTGTATAGTAAAAGAAAAAAAATGTCTATCAGCAAAATGGTAATCCAGTTAATACGTATAGGATACTCTTGATACAATCAGCTGACTCCGTCCATTTTTAGATTAAGATAAGGAATTATAGGTTTTAATGGACATACTATCGCTGCCCTACCCTCTGTTGTCTCGGACAGCCGATGGTTAAAGTAGATGAATTTCGGTAATGGCGTCTCGTCGAAGGGAGGCTCTATTTGCTAAACGAAAAAGTTCACAAGTGACAGTTGGGAGTTCCGAGACGGATCAATTCCTGATAAATGACTCCATTAGGTCTCGCATCACACCCGGGCCGGATCGGGCCTAACCTGATGGATATAATGCATCGTCTAAACATTTGTTATTCGATAACAAGACTTTTTGGAACAGTTTTCGAAATTTCTTTTTTTTGTGATAGCAACATCCTTTTTTTTACAACGAAACGACCGTGACGTTTACATGATGGAGAATGATACAATGTGGCGATCCCCGAGTCCAATTAAGCTGCCATGGTTGTGAAAGTAACTAGCAGCACAAAATTCATTATAAAAAAATAAAACAACTTTGCGACAGTTAAGATGATATGCACAGAGCTAGATAGCTCCCCACGAGGTGGACTGATGATCTGGTGAAGTTCCCTGGAACCCGCTGGATGCGAGGAATAGATATTTTTATTTTACGAAACAATGACACGAGCGCAACAATCATCTGATGGTAAATGTTACGCCTGCCCGTAACAATATATCGCTAGTTAAGATGATACACACTATCCCATATTGTGATTTATTGCCTTGAGACATAAAATATTAAATCTCGTTACCCTAGTAATTTCATTAGCTACGGTGGTACATACCTAGACGGTCTATGGCAACAGAGACCTATTATCCGTAAGTGATGTTTGGGGAGATCTATTAGGCAGATGATGATGAACCAGCACCATATTGTGCCTTGAGACCGCTGTTTACGTCTGTTTACAGCAGTAATTTAACTATTTTCAAGCTAATTGACAATTTGTTTTTTTATTGTGTTAAAATAAGAGATGAGACCAGAACTTCATCCGATGTAAGATGATGTGAACAGAGGAGCACATTGGGCTCGTAGCTTCAAGGCGTTAATTAATATTTTTAGTGTCTGTTCCCCAGTAATTTCATCAGTTACTTTTTAAAGTATAGTCCCATTGATAAAGCTACTGTTTGACAGTAAAAATAGGCTCAATGATGATATACTACATAAACCCTTAACAAAAAGAAACTTATCCGTAAACATATTGATGAATTTAATTTAAAATATGTAAAGGTAATTAAAACTCGTCAGCTTCGCTGTGCTATCATCGACGATGGAGGGGGTTCCTCTGGTGATGCTAGAATGACTCGCAAGAGCAGCAGCTCGTTCTTCTACCATTCTATTTTTTAGGAATCATTATAGAATATTAATTCAATATGACTTCATATATATTGTTAATAATCTTTTCTTTAACCGTCTTCAAGTTATTTTGTACTTATATTGACAATAATTTTAAAGATGAACCAATTATAAATGCTTTTCATTTAGTTATAGAAAAAAAATCCTAGTTAAAGAAAATTAAGAGTAATGTGATATCCTTATGCAATATCCTTTACCATATCCATTACAGTTTGATGCCAGAGTATAACATACAAATCTAATGAGATTAGTTATATAAATATCTGAATGGTGTTATATATTTTTATTATTTATGAATATATTTATGTAAGTGTAAAAACATGCAAATTTTGTTTCCTCCCCTGGGCTGGTAGAAAATGCTTCTATTGCATTAAGTCCACCCTCTGTACCCTTACCTTAAGGTGTTATGTAAATAATATATTATACAATACTATGAGAGGCATCAAACAAGATTTTTGCTTTATTTAATATGGTTATTTTTTTTTATTTTCAATTCTGTTTTATAATGTAAATTTTATTAATTTATTCTTTATAACAAATTTATGTACAAAAAAACAATAAGTTTAGAGATCTCCCGATTGTCGTTGTCTCTTACGTAGTCCATCTGATTTAGGCAGCCAATATAAATAAATCTCTTATCAACCCTCTGCTCCGTTATCAATCCTTGAATTTATTGAATTTCACAAATTCACTTTTATGTAGTGAAACAAGTTAAACCTTAAAAGTAATAAGTTTACAACTTTGATCAGTAGAGATGAAGTACAATTTAGATTCGTCGTAGAATGCTTGTAGGCGTACTACGAAGTCTTTATTGAAGTAGACGTTGACCTGAACAAAGTTTTCAATAATCTTTTAGTTTTTAGTTAAACATATGGAAACTTCTATTAAGACGATAAAAAAAAGTTTGTGGTCTTAGTTTCAATCAAATAATGTTTTCTATCTGTTTCTTTAATATGGATTTTCCATTCTTCTATTTTATTTCAACCTTAGAGGGTTCATCTTCGGGCATAGGCCTTTTCTCCATCTTTCCACTCCTGTCGATCCCTCGCTTTCTGCACCTATCCTCTACTAATTTGTTGGCCGATGATCATCTTTCCACCTCTTCGGCGGTCTTCTTTTTCCGCGGAATCTCCACTCCAAAGTCCGTCTCATCCAACGACTATAGTCCATTCGAGCCATGTGTCCAACCTATTTCCACTTCATCCTTTTAATATCATCAACCACGTCTCAAACTTTCGTTACCTTTGTAATCCACTCTTTTTCGTTTTGTGCATAAGCTTTATGCCAAGCATAAGTCTTTCAAAGGCTCTTTGTGCGACACGAAGTTCTTTTGCCAACTTTTCAGGTAACGTGGCGGTCTCCATGCCTTAAGTGAAGACATCTTTAAAACTTAATGTTAATAAAAACTCAAGTAGACAACGTAGTTGCAAATTGGACTATGAATGATGTTATCAAGTTATTGTCATCATTTTGACCTTCTCTTTCGCTAAAATTCTTTCTCTTTAAACCTTCGCTACTTAGTTAAGAGAATCAGCGTACATGCACGTTGGAATACACGTAATAGGGAAGCATATTTGAAGAAGTGCCCTCTGATCAGCCCTAAATCAAGGGCAGGCTAAGTAGGGATTAAGCCTATATCTTACCATTAAAAATGTCTTATTCCTGCGTAGAACAAAAGAAACTTATCTTAGAATGATCGATACTTTCTTAACCAATAATTTCTAGAATAAAGGTTTAATAATATATTATATAATAATAAAAATATCAGTTTATTGTGTAGTTATAACTCTTCCTGATTATCTCTCTACAAATGTACTCGTATTGTAATAAAATTAATTTTAAATCGTTAAGAAAGGGAAATATTCAAGGTTAAAGACACGGGACAGATTACCCCCAAACTCAATATGTCAAAGATTAAATGTCAGGAAGCCTTGAGGATTTTCCTAATAAAATTCGTGAGTACTTAGTCATAGGTCTTTGTGCCGGGAGGAAAGTTCCTTTATCATTGTGGAAACTTCGGCCGGGTATATCAGTATTCATGAAATAAAAAGGTTCAAGTTTGTAATACTTCTTAAAAATAATACCTTTGATAATGTATAAAAACTTTCATTAATATCTAAAGCGCAATTATTATAACAATTATGATAAAATGGATTAGACATGATAATATTCTAGATGTTGATGAGATTCTAGATTTATATTCCTTAAAGAATATAATGCAAACTCTTCTCCCTCCCTATTTCATATGAACAAATTAACGTGGGAGTTGTTTAGGTGCAGAGTAGACTAGAGTGGTAGAGTTTACTGGTAGTAGATCTCTGTTGCCCTTTACTGTCTGGGTAGGAACAACCGCAGCTCCTATTTCCGCTGTCAAAGACTAGTGTTCAAATATTACTGTGTTCCAGTTTCAAGAATGTTATAGCTAGTGAAATCACCTGTGTTACGAGATTTAACAGCTACTGTCTTAAAGCGACGAGAATAGTGGGGCAGAGTATATTATGCTAACTACCCCCAAGTTATTATGAGGAGACAACATTTAGCATCAGTTAAACGACTCGTTCGTCTCACCGCGTCATAGAATAAAATAATACTTTAAAGTATTAACTTATTATTTATATTTGTATGAATTTTGTACTTTATACTTTATTGGATTATTTTTATTAATAAATGAGCTTTTATTCATCATCACCATCATCAGCTGATAGACGTCCCCACAGCTGGATCTGGCCTCCTCCAAAGATCTCCACATACAGTCAACATGGCTTCCGGTACTGCCGGGCACTAGGGGCCGTCGTTTGAAAGAGTTCATACAGGGGGATTTGGGCCATGTCCCACCTTCCTGGTCCAATGCGAATTGGTGGAAACCAAAGCCTCGTTTAACGTGCAGGTGAGGTTGACTTGGGTCCCATGATTTGTTATGCGGGACCCCTTATACCCTTTTTAATACTAGTACAAATTATAAAGTAAACTTATGTAAAAATAACCTTATTTTAACAGCCAAATTACGTCCCCACTGTTGGGGCACAGGCCTACCCTCAATAAGAGGGCGATGGGCCATGGACCATAGTCGCCACGCGCGCTCAATGCGGATTGGTGACTTGACACACACCTTAGAATAAATTCTAATTCATGTGTAGGTTTCTTCACGATGTTTTCCTTCACCGTTTGTATTTCGCTGTTGTTACTGAAGTTCACAAAAGAACATAACTTAAATATTAAAGTCATCGGTACGTGCTAAGAATCGAACCCGCGACCTTCGGGATGAAAACCGCACGCTCTAACCATTAGGCCAATGAGCTCTTAAAATTACCTTATTATGTTTTTATTATATATATAGGTTCTGCGGCGTAAGTCTCCTCTGGCTCTCCATTGCTCTTGGTTTCTCGCCTTCCTTATCGAATCTGGTCTGTATCTTTCTGTAAATGTCTCCCCATCTTTGTTTCTGTCTTCATCCTATAGAAGAGTACTTTGATTTTATTTTTTATTGTAGAAATACCGACTAAATATGATTAGCTTTATAATAATAAAAAAAAATTCTTGGCCTATAATCATGACAGTTTCCTAGATCTTTAATTATAACTTGTCTTATTCGTACCATCTTTACGCATTTCAACTAATTTGATTTTTTTCTTTCGAGACGAGCGAGATGTTCAGTGTTACTGATGGTAAGTGATACGTCCTGCCCATAACAACATAGCGCTAGTCAGGATGATATATACTGCACCACATAGCGCTTGTCGTTTGAGACATAAGATGTTGAGTCTCGTTACCCCAGTAATTACACTAGCTACAACGCCATTCAAACCGGAACAGAGTGATATTTGCAAATCACTATTTGGCGACAGAAATAGGCGATGCGGTGGTACCTACCTAGACGATCTACGGCAATAGAGACCTACCACTCCCAATTCTACATTTAATATTTATTGTTAACTTTATTCTCCCTGTTTTAACATAAATAAAAAACATAATAAAGTTTTAAAAGGGCCCGTTATTACATTTTAACAAATCCGTTTCAATTCTCTCCAAGAGATGAGATGTGAAGCCGCGTGAGAAACAATTTGTCAACATCAAAGCGTTTCTCCGCGTTTAAAATTCAATTTAATGTATATCATTTCCGGATGAAATTTTTCAAAGTCCTACTACCATAATACTTCAATGTTTATGGAACTGACGAAAAACCAAACAATGAACGTCAATTCTGGACAGGGTCAGAGATTTCAATCTTTTTTTTTTAAATCTACAAAGTTACTAGACGTTTATAATTTTTACCTGATGGTAAATGATATGTACTCCAAAAACAACTTGGCGCTGTTTAGAACGATACAATACCACATTATGCATTATAATACCACTTTCAGGCATAAGACTCCAATGATTTCACTAGCTACATAACACCCCTCAAACCAGAACACATAATGATTGCACGTTACAGTTTGTCAGCAAAAAGAGGAGCTCTGGTGGTACCTACCTAGACGGTCTCCGGCAACAACCCTTTTTTTGTTATCGGGGGGAAATCTTTTAAAAAGATATTCTGCTTCTGGGGAGAAAAATAAAGTTATGTGAGATTTTTATCCATTAAAACCCCTTCGGTGGTCATCCTCAGTGATTTGTGCGAGGCCACGGTCTTTCCTAAGAAACGCATCAGTTCCTCCCGTCTAAAGCACGTTCTGGTGATGGCTGTAGCTCTCCTCGGCATCATCGCTTTGGTAAGACAAGTACTAGATCTCCTAGCACTTGTCTGTCATTCCGCGGTCGCTTAGGGGACAAAGAGAGCCTTCATAGCCCACGAACCCGAAAACCCTTTTTAGTCGTATTCTTAATAACCCGAGACTACAGAGCAACCACCAAATAGAAATGTGCAAATGTTACTGTGTTCAGGTTTGAAAGGCTTTGTAGCTATCGTAGTAATTGGGGTACCGAGACTCAACGCATCAGCAACATCTTATGACTCGGGCGACGAGCGCAATGTGGTGCTATGTATATTATCCTAACTAGCGGCTCGTTATGGGCGGGCGTATCACTTACCATTAGGTGATTGTAGCACTCGTTTGACCACTTAATTTAGATAAAAAAAAAACAGTAAAACAAGCAAAACGAATTCTAAAACTAATACTGATTTTCCTTATTAATATGAGAGTAGTTTATCTTTCACACAAGATATCTAATATTAATATAATATTTCATATATTCATAAGATAATAATTTACATGAGTATAATTTGCTCTTTATGTATCATTATATTAATTTGATGGCATTTAATTTATCTGGAAGCAGATTACACGTTTTGTAAAGTAATTCAATATGAAACCTAGAGATCCGGTCGTTACATTAGCGTCAAAGCAAACTCCCTGATCCGATTACACAGACGTCCTTGTAGGTAAAGATTTCTCCTTACCTACGTTCGAGGAAACTTAATGACATGTTCCTTAAAGTACGCTATCAAAGGATACTTTTCCGAAACCGTAATATATTTAATATAATATAATGAGAGTTTTTGGATTGGCTTTTCAAATCACTTAAACTTTCTCTGGAAAAAATAATGTTTAGAATTTATAAGTATCTTAACAATTATTCTAAAAAGTTAGCTCAAAGTAGAACTCGAATATTGAAAATAAATGTTTTTTTTTATATACATGAAATGAAAATGAATTAAGCATTAGTATACAAAAATTATTAAAAAAAATTATATCAGTCGACCTATCATCATATACGTAATCGAACCCTTATAATATTGCTGGCGAATCAGTAGCTCAATATGCTGGTAAAGATCACAAGAAAAGCTGTCGCTGATTTTTTGAAGTTGTTCCTGGCACATCGAGGATAGATAGCAAGTATTGTAATCTGTCTTTCGCACGAAGAGTCTACCTGGATGTATTAAGTGATAAAGGTTTCATGCATATGTTACTAACTAAAACTAACAGCTAAAATAATAAATATTTAGCTGTAAACGCGTTGAGAGAAATATGATTTACTACACAAAAAACTACTAAAAAATACCTAAAGTATGATAGAACAATTTCAGTTTTTAATTACTTACAAGTATTTATATGTACTATGCTGTTATTTTTTGTCTCTAATAAATAGAGTAAAATAAAATATAATAAAATACCAAACGGTACTCTGTTAGTATGGGCAACAGTAGCGAGATGTAACACAGATTAAATTCCAACTTTTCCCATATATTAAAAAAAACCTGTCTCTATTCAAACAATGTATTTTGATTAATAAATATACAAAAGTCAAGGGTTGTTGTATAACAATCATTATTATTTATAGTTTGTCAACAAGGGTTATCCTGATATAGTGTTGAAAGTTGGTTATCTTAATAAGCTAACCTCACTTATTCTTTTCAGACGACTCTCTATAGAAATTTATCGTCTACTTCCGCTCCGGAAGTTAGGGAGCGACAGAGAAAATATTACCTAAAAAGGCCTTCGAAATTATATCTAATTTGTCTTGAACTTCAAAAAGTCACATATGAAGGTTTATGTTTGCAATGGTAAAAACTAAACTATGACTTAATGTTTGATTTCTTAAGGCATGGAATCAAATGTCATACTGTGTATACATTCTATCTAGGTATATATTGCGATTGGCGCGTTTATTATAGGTTAACAACCCGATCGTTCACGTCGCTCATAAAAAACTTTCCCGTGAGTTATGTATTGTGTATGCAAATAATCCGTGTAAACAAACGATGGCGTTCAACACGGTGGAATATAATTCTATAAAGAAACCATAAATCGGATGCTTATAAAGATTTATGCTTGAATTAAGCACTAAGCCGTCGATAGCAACTCAGCTCGTTTTTATTGGTCCAACAGGGTTCTGTACAAACAGTCAAATAGTACTAGTTATGATCTGTTTCCACTACGTAAATATTTGCGAATCGGCACGCGGGCCACATGTCAAAGGCGCCGGCCGGAGTATTGATCTAGAGAGGGGTCCCGGCGGGTGCGAGAGGGGCAAGGGCGGGAGGCCAGGAGGGGCAGGGGCTCGCCGCTGCGTACTACGGAGGCTGACTTACGTAAGGGCGGATCGTCTGACACCCCGTCTGCCGGCACTCGACGGCGCTGATTAATAAAACAAGCGATATCGGGCCGCTGCAACCGAGATATCACCGCTTTCATCTTTAATGAACTTCGTTTAAGCATGCCCTCACCACCAACGCTATCGGCCAACGATCGCATCCCGCCCTCCGACGCACGAGTTAAAACTTTGACTATGATTAAACGAATACTTTGTTACGAGTTGAAGCTGCGAGACTTGTCGCAATTGCAATCTTTTTCTTAAAACATTTAAAATGAATACGTTTATACACCCAGACAATTTTAAGACTATTTACGATTTTTCTACTGATTTACCATCAGTATTATACTAAACACTAAAAACAGTGTTCCAAACAAAGTATCGTTTTAGAACATTTTTAAAACTCTTCATAAATCATTGCTGTGGTTCAATCCTTTATTAAAAGTACATTGTTTTGGTCACAGATGAAGTTCTCCTAAAGTATTAAAGCCTTTATAAGAACAAACAATTTTTACTAAAAGGCGAGAGAGCTTAAACAAAATAAAGAATTAAATGCCCAGAAAAAGTTTTGACGCGGAAAGTTGCGGGAGAAAAAAGCTATCTCCGAGATAAATGATTAGAAACAAGCCGAGTTAGAGTTGAAAAACATTACTTTTAACTATTAAACAACGGTGATTTTGTTTCAAAGTATATAACTGATTGTAACTACTTAACTGATCTGTTTTACTGAACCGAATTATATTAAAAGGCTAATGTACTGGAATTCGTAATGTCTAGTTAGGGTTTGGTATAAGATAGAATTCTTTAATACTAATCTAATTCTATTTGCTTGCTTTGCGAAAATTACTCAAAAACTTATCTTACGAGATTATGTATTTATTCATAACATAGGTTAATGTGTGCATAATTTCTTGGATAGAAAATGGCCCAAACTCCGCCATATGAACCCTAAACCACGGCCTCTAGTGCCCAGTGGTATCGGAAGCTATGCTGACTTTAAGGTCGAGAGAAGCCCCTGGATGCGGACGGCGCAGGACCGATCGATGTGGGCATCTTTGGGAGAGGCCTATGTCCAGTAGTGGGTATATCGGCTCATTGAATATCAATCATTACTTTTTTCCTAAATTTGAGTATACACTGTAAATTTTAGAACCATCTTCGAGGTTATAATTTTTTCGAGAAAAAAGTAACATAATAACAAGTTAAATGTTAAGTGATACAAGAAAAGTACAACTGAAGCTACAACATATACAAGGATTTACTTTAGCTAAAATATCGTAGCTGTTACACAAACATAGGCAACATTAGAAATTCAGGTAAGAGGCAAACGGGGTCACCGTCCGAGCCGCGAGATGCTCAGCTTTAGGGTTAAACCGATTACAGTAACAAGATATTTCAAGATTTCCGTCTCAACCTCTTTCACTTTGTTTATTCTTTAAACGATCACAATCACAACAACGTGATTTCTCTTTTAACCCATTTAGAATTAGATGAGTAAAAAGACTTTTTTTTTTACATAACATTCACGAGTCCTTGACTGCGATGTTATTTGAAGATAAGATGTAATCTAGATGGCAAAACGCACTAATCTAGAAATAGACTTTTCAATCTTCTCTTGGCTTCTCATATTTTTGATCATTATGAGAGGATATATTTTTTTTATTTATTTTCAATTTTCTGTGATATTTAGTGCTTTCTTTACCTTATCCTAATATTTACAACATATTCACTACTAATTTAGGCTATTTATATTATTTCTATTTTTTTTTACATATTCACAGAAATAAATAGAATACTATTGTGTACGTATAAAGTATTATTATTTACCCTAATTTCTATTGTTTTACTATCTTACATATTTTTAAGCAATAATTTATGAAGGTACTTCTAAATTATTTTTTATTATCTCAGGTAGATTAGCGGTATCTATTGTTTCAAGCCTCTTTGTATAGGACACTCGGTCTTAAAATGAGGAACCGTTTCCTCCATAGCGTCATCTTCATCGTATGCAGAGCCTATTTTATTTTATTAGTTTAATTTTAGATCAAAAAAGTAAGTTATAAGAATATGTATTTTGAAATAATATCATATATACTCAAGGTTAGTCTGATAAAAGAAATAGATTATCTTCGCAGCATTTTGTATCTGAAAACTGAAAAGGAAACTAGAGATAGATATTTTTATTTCGACAATGGGGGTAATGCAATCTCTAAGTCCCATTGAACCAGTTTAAAAAGAATTGCCTTACTGAAATAATGAGTCAAAAATAAGTTTGTGATGTGTATATTTGAGCTGAAAGCATGTCTAAAAGTGATCCGAAGCTCGAGAACACCTGGCGTCGCTGGAGGTACTCTGAATCATTTCAAATTCGTGGATCTGCCGATGACGGCCGAACTTGCGCTAACAATGGCCGCTAAACATTCCCTGATTGCTAATGAGGACATTGTGGAACAACTTGAATTAAACGAAACGGAATAAGGAAATCGCTTTTTCAGTAACGGCGCCGGCTGACGGGGAACATTCACAATGTACCCCATCTCTTTGTTTTTACACGAATTTATTTTGCTTTATATTTTTTATTCTATAAAGCATCGAGACGAACCAGTGATTCACCTGATGGTAAGCGATACGCCTGCCCTTAACGTGGCGCTAGTTAGGATGATATACACAGGACCACATTGTACTCCTACCCTTGATACATAAAAGTACCATAACCTTAGTCATTTTACTATTGCCTTACTATATACTATACTGCTTTTCAAACTGGAACACGGTCAGTTGCACACAACTGTTTGGGAGCGGAAATAGGAGTTGAAGTGGTATCTACCGAGACGGTCTCCGTAGGTACCGTCCCGGAGACCAGACAGAATGTACCTAGACAAGTAGGTACCGTCGTAGCTTCTATTTCTGCCGCCAAACAGTATTGTGCAAACGTTATCATGTTCCGGTTTGAAGAGCGCTGTAGTTAGTGATATTGCTAGAGTAAAGAGGTTTAATGTATTATGTCTCGAGGCGCTAGCTAGCTAACTAGCGCTTTGTTGTTATGGGCGTATTACTTACCTCCAGGTAAACGTCCCGAGCATTCGTCGCTTAATTAAATAAAAAAAATTGCCAATATTGAAGCTTTAAATCGTGAGGGAATATGCTTATCATCATCATCAGCCGATAGACGCCCACTGCTGGACATAGGCCTTTCCCAAAGATCACCACGTCGATCGGTCCGCGTTGATAGCACCAAGTGGGTTCCGGCCATTCTCACCAGATCAGAATATGGTCACGTCCCATTAAACACCAAAAAAATTTTAAAGCATATTTCAAACTGATATACAATATGCCTAATTCACTGGTAGGTACCACCACAGCGCCTATTGCAGCCGACAGACAATATGTGCAAACATTACTGTGTTCCGGTTTTATGGACGCTGTAGCTAGTGTGAATACTGGGGTAACCAGATTCAAGATCTTATGTGTCAGGCGACTATAGCAATGTGATGATGTGTAACCAGCGCCTCGTTGTTATGGGCATGCGTATCATTTACCATCATATGAACGTTCCACTCGTCTTGACACTTCATTTTATAAAAAAAACTCGTTGATCATGTGAAATATGATTCCCATTAACAACGATGATGATGATGGGATTAATATAATTCAGTAGCTCGAGGATATCTGCGGATTCATTTATTAAGTCGAATATTTGTCGAGGAAAGCAGCTTTCGTTGAAGAGCTGTTGATACTGTAAATATTTACCATTCACTCGAACGTTTCCGATTGCTTCCATGTTTGTACAACCTTCTTTTGATTTTATTTGTCAACACTATATAGATAGTTATAGGTATGTTACATAACTAGAGATAGCATAAGAATGGAACATAATTAAAAAAAAAAACAATTAGTAGGTCCAAAATAGCATAAACTACAAATCTACATGGAGTAAGAAAAAATCAAAGAAATAAATCTTTCTGAATACGAATGAACGTACTTTCAAACAGTCATGAGGAATTCTGTTATTTCTTCACAAAGACTGAAGTAAATATTCCATAAAGTTGAATTTATTGCAAGTGTTGATGCTATATAAAAACTAGGCAAGTTCCACGCAAAAAGGCGTGACTTCAGCCTTATCTACCCTCGTTATTATGGAAGTCATAAAGTTTTTTCACTATTAATATAATCTTACATGTAAATATTTATTCAAAAACGGCACGATACTAAATCCGAGGGTTATTTTACTTGTTATTTATTCATATTTTTATATATTTAACTATGTTTTTTATAATTGTATTATAATTATTTGTTAGTATGATAATATTAATTTTCAAAAAAATTTTCTGGTCATCGCTTTGTAGCTATAACGCCAAGGACTATTGAGTACGTCCATTGTAATTTGCTTTTTTTTGTATGACATATTATAAATAAATAAAATAAATAAATCATGTAATTTATTCACATATAAAAAGTTGATGTACCCGTTGTTCTAAATTACAAGATCGAACCTTTAAGATGAAGGTTTGTCACATAACTTCGTATAACTTACATTATTATGAACTAGAAAACATAGCTATGAACTACTTATAAAAGAAAGCTTCATTCATATTTCGAGTTACTGTAAATTAGGTGTCAAATACCTTTACTTAACGTGAGAGCATGTTGCGTTTTACTTAATTTTACGTCGATAAAATGTCCAGTTTTAAAAGCACTTGTACGTTAAAGGGAAAGGGAAATTAATGGGAAAACATTTTCGATCGTGACCCGGCAACCCCGGCAGGTATAGCCCGGGACCTTAATTAAATCGGTCTTTTTCCATCACAACAGTGTCCCATACATACATATATTTTTTATTCGACGAAGTGACTAGACAAATAGGAACTTATCAACATTCTTTATCAAGCTTTAATAATGATTACATGATGCTTCTTCTTCTGGTTGGAAGCTGGCGATAGTATTTACAAAGAGACCTATCACCAATCTAAACCGGTTATTAAAGTGAAATGAAATCATTAAAACGATTTTCATTATAAAATATATTCAATTACTTAAGAGGGAGTAGTTTTAATTTAGAACTATTACAGTTATATATACAGTATTAAGCATTAAATCTGTTGTATCCCTCATAATGTTTAGAACAAAGCCTGAAGCCTCCTGGTGGTATGTCTCTGTAACCGCTCACCGTCTAGACAGGTACCATCACAGTTCCCATTTCCGTCGCCGAATAGTAGTGTACGAACACTATTGTTCCGGTTTGAAAGGGTTGTATCTATAGAGATAATTACGGTGGTAACAAGATTTAACATGTTGTTCTCAAGGCAACGAGCATAATGTGCTGTGTATATAATCCTAACTAGCGCCACGTTGTTGTGGTCAGGCGTATCACTTACCATCCGCTTTGATAAATAAAAAAATGTAGTAAAAATATGAAACCAGTAATAAGGTTCTATAAAATCAAATAGTTAAAATCTGTGCAGCTGAACTCTTAAAAGATTTTTTTTGTCCACATCGTCATCAAATTTTAAGTATAATTAATTGTTACAGAGTGAAGAACTGGGCGTTGAAGTTCGGCGTGGATTTATGGGAGTTCGGCCGGCACTTCACCAAGATGAATCAAATACAGAATGTAAGTGATAACATCGCTGGAGTGTGGATTGCGATACTTACAATCTAGTGATCTCGGTTCACAGCAACTGGCGAGATCGTTGGACGGTTCCGCTATAAAAACGCACAAAGCAGCGAGCAACCTCCTTTCATCCTCTCGCGACCTAATTCCGCCGGGGAGCTGCAGTAGCCTTCCATCGCCCAACACCCTACCCTCCCCACTGCTCGTATCAAATGTACGAGAGACATACTCGCCATCGCCAACACTCAACGACACGTATACCATAATTAACAACGCCTTGTCTCTGCGGGGATACGTCTACCAACATTGATAGATTAAAGTTTACAGCGATAGCAGAAAATTGTGGGATATGTTATTTATTAATCTTACTTATTTAATACTTATTTAAGTGTAAGATTCTATTATTCAAATTATAAATTGTTTAGTTGAATACAAATTTTAACAGTTAGCAAAGTTCTAGTTTCTTTTAGCAAAACAGTAACTATATGAATATGACTATATTAATGCAGAAAACCGGAAGGAAAGTTAATAAATGTAATCGTAAAAAGAAATTATGTACCACATTCTTTCGGTACTCTGAATAGACAATCTGATCAAGAGAACCCTCATAATGATATAGAAATAATAATACGCAACTAGTCATTATTTTAGATTAGCGGTAAAAAACAAAAAATTCAAGAGGGATTTGTTTCCGTTTCTATAAGACTTCAATTAAAAAATATATAAGTAAGACTCTTGAACTCTTTGCCTCTGAAAGCTTAGTGGAAATAGTCATTATTACGTTCGCAGAAATTTTCAGATTGTATTGATAGGTTCTCGTGAACCTTCGTTTTTCTTATGAACACTTTCTACTTACAAGATTCTATAGAAATGACTAATTGGAAAAATAAAATGATATATGTTATAGTTCATGTAATTTCTAAAGCAGAGAAATAAAGGTACTATCTTCTTCGTCGGCATTCTCTTAGCAAAGTGGTCGTGATTGTCAAAAGTCGTATAGATGAACTGAAAAGCATGAAAATTAATATAAATAATACATGATCGTTATCAAGATTATCATTACGTTGCTATAAATGCAGTTACCGCAAATACTACATTACAAAAAATAAATTTCTGTTAACCTTAGTAACTTAAACCTTAGTATAATATAACTGTGGAAACGTCAGTAAGAGAAAGTTATAAAAAAGTACGTTCGATGTTAATTTAAGCTAATATACAAAAGTTAATGCATTCATGTTAAAATGTATGTTATACTAAACTCATACACTTATCTAAGCAACAGCAGAATGTAGCGAGATAAATTGTATCTTATTGTCCAACATTTATGAATAAAATTGTCAATGAAGTGGTGACCTTGAAAAGTCATTCTGAAACAATAGATAGGATGAAAACCAACTGCAGTATGACGTAATCTATTTATATAAGCAGGTGTCTAACCGTATCAAAGCCGTTTGTAGTACGAATGAATATTCATTTTGGTTTGATTAAACAAAAATACTGATTAGGAAGATTTGTGATATGTATTCAATATGTGCAATTTCTTCATCATTATCATCATCATCAGCCGATAGACGTTCTCTGTTAGACATAGGCCTCCCCCAGAAGATCCCCACGTGGATCGGTTCCACCGCATTCAACGGCTTCCCGCGAGTTTACATTCAGCATGGTCTCCGCTGTGTACCAAAAGCCGTCGATTTGAGTCATATCCCACCACGCTGGCCCAATGCGGGTTTGTAGGAGCCAGAGCCTCGTTTGTTGATTAGCAGGGTGTACCACGAACAGGTGAGATTGGCTTGGTTCCCGTGAGTTGTTGTGCGGGACCCTATACACCCCGTGCAATTATTTGTTTATCTTTTTAAATTTACGTTATTTTGGCTTAATTAATGTAGACTAAGTATCTTTGTCTAAATGCACAAATATTAGGATCGGTAATAATCATTTCAGGTTTCCTTTAGCACTGATGTTAATATTAGGTCCTTACATATGAAATTGGCGTTTTGTATGGGAGGAATATAAAGTATTTTTTTTTATAAAATATATTTAATTAATCAAAGTATGCACCGTTGTTATCTATGCACTTTTGCTATCTCATAGGTAGTTCATTGAATCCTTTACTAAAAAAACAATGGGGGCCAGAATGAATAAACTCTTTGAAGGCGGTTTGGACGGTCGCATCGGAGTTGAATTTTTTCCTTGTAAGAAGTTCTCCAAATTCTGGAAAAAGTAGTAATCTGTTGGAGCAAGGTCCAGGGAGTACGGTGGATGTCGCAGACATTCCAATTGTAGCTCACCTAACTTAGTAGTTGTTTGTTGTGCAGTGTGCGTCTGGCGCTGTCGTGAAGCAGCAGTGGCCTAAAGCGATTGACCAATCTCGGTTGTTTAACAGCTAGTTCTTCCTTCATGGTTTGCAGTTGCTGACAATAGATATCTGCCGTAATCGTTTGGCCAGATTTTAGAAAGCTGTAGTGAACGACACCGGCGCTAGTACACCAAACACTCACAATTAACTTTTTCTGAGTCAATTTTCGTTTAGGGCAGGATTTGGCTGGGTCCCCAGGGTTCAGCCATTGCGACGACCGCTTTCAATTATCGTACAGTATCCACTTTTCATCACAAGTAATGATTCGATTTAAAATCCCTTCATTATTACGTCGGTTGCGCAAAGTATACCAGCAGTCGATGCGTCTTTGCAAGTTCGATTCACATAATTGTTGAGGTACCCACCGTTCAAGTTTTTTAACTTTCCCGATTTGCTGCAAGTAGATTAATACAATTTTGTCACTTATCTCGAAGCCTGCATCTATCTCTGAAGTGCTTTGTGATGGATCCGCTTCCGCAATAGCCTTTAATTCTTCATTTTCCACTTTGGCCTCCGGCTGTCCACGGTGTTGGTTCTGAAGATTGAAATTTCCAGAGCGAAAACGTTGAAACCAAAAACGTACCGTGCTTTCTTTTGCGACACCAGTGCCGTACACATGATCAATCCTTCGAGCTGGTTCTGCAGCACTGGTGCCACGGTAGAACTCGTACTCGTAAATATAGCTATATTCATGTTTTGCATTTCGTGGTAATAAGCGACGACAAAGAAAAAATTATAAGGAAAGAGAATTGAATGACTGTTTTCAAAACTCAAATGTACCACCTAAATGAATTTATAAATTTGAATTTGGAATTTTTAACCAAAGAGGAGATATTTCAGATCAAATTGGTCAATACGACGAAACGCTAATTTCATATGTAAGGACCTAATGTAAACAAAAATAATACAGATTTCTTGTTTATACTTATGACGAGTCCTCGTATTTGAGATTAGATATTTTTTCATGTAAATAATTCCGCGTTTGATATCCTTCATATTATACAAACAGAAACAAGCCCTTGACTCAGGGATCGGTAATCCTGGCTTCTAAGTCAATATATGTGTAAATATCGCTACGAACAAATATTTCTCTTTGTCAAACAAATTTCGCTCTAGAGTTGGAAATATTTTCTAAACGCTTTGATCGCGCTTTTTCTACCTTGTTTCTCTTATATTATTATAAATGTATATACGCTTACCATTTATTTCTACGGATGGTCAAGGTGAAACATCACTTCGCTGACGGAAAAGTGTTCTTGGTACATATCTATTTTCCCGTTGAACACTCACCGGAAGCTACACTCTTTCTGGGATTTTAATCCACAGATATTCACGACGTGTAACTTGAAATTCTATCACACGACTGAGCTATCACAGTTTCAAAGATGTAAGGTCATGTTTAAAAATAACAGGTAATATGAGCCAGTTGAACTACCCTTGGGTTGGTAATCAATCTGTTTACTGTTTTATTGATAATATATCCACTAGAAGTAATTAATTGTCAATTAAGAAACATTATTTACAATTTTAAAGTGATCTTGTTTAAAAATATTATTAATATAGACAAGGTTGATCTAATTTTGTTATTATCAAAGAAGAATAGAAATTGCTGACATCGCCTAACGAACTAATAATCTGAAGTAGCTATAGGCGGTTTACATATGACGAAGAGCAAATGGCTGATGAGGCAGAAAGATCCTGTAAGTGGAGATTACTTGGCAAACGCAGCATGTGGCAACTGCCTGTCTGATAGGCCAACTACTTGGTGAAGTTCTCAAAAAATTGATGGATGCTGATGGCACTGGACCGGTCGCGTTGGAGACCGGCCAGGGAAGCTTGTATACACTAGTGGACGACAATAGACTAAAATAAAAATGAATTAATTAAATCGTAAGGTTTATTTTTTCGTTTAATAATAATCGCATTAAGCGAGTAAAAAAAAGTTAATAGTTGCAAGTAAAATACTTTACGACTTGTAACAAAGAAATTTTCATAAACCGCCTTGGAGCTTTAACCAGATCGGTTATTTTAATTAATGTAAGATGTACTAGCTCTGATGCTGGTGGGTATATCGTATCGCAAATTAAGTAATATTAAAGCAGAATAATGAGAAAAGTAAACGTTTGTTCCATATTCAAAAATTTCTTCTGAAGTTAATATTAAAACCGAATTGTTATTAACAAATAACTAATCTTAATCTAATCTTTAGCAATAATTATATAGATAACTTTATTTTAAACATACATTACAAATATTAGTTTAACAAATATATATTTAAATAGCTAAACATAATTAAGTTTATATTATTATAAATTTTAATAATTTCTATTTACTGTGTGTACTGTAAGTGTACAAAATGGCCGCAGCAAATGTTGCCACAGAGTTAACAACGCGCCGATTTTCAGTTACGTAATAGTCAGTAACCACTCAGTTATTTATTAACTGAAATACCATCATTAAAAAAGAATTTAAATTTTAGATTTTTTTATTATTTAAGGTTGTTGATGTCAAAAAGAAATGGTTTTATAAAGGTTTGATATTACAGTGATATACGAATGTGAGTGTCATACAAAGTTAACATAACGGAGCCAGTTTTCGCCAAAACTAAGAATTCATTATTTAATAAACGGTTAAATAAAATATTAAAAAATTATATAAGTATACTGCATTATATATTTAATAAATAATTTAAACATAACTTTATTATGAAACGATATTAGATGGTATTATTTAAGTAATAAATGTAGCTGCCTCACATCCAACAGAAACTATAAAATTATATTTTCGTGAGTTGGATGACAAATATATTCAAACGTACTTGATCTTTAGTTCCGAATACATAATAGAAAGGGTGCTGGCACAAGGAGGAGGAAGGGGATGGTTCCGCGGAGCTACCCTTTATTTAATATCAACGCGTGAAACATGTCTCCTAGACATTTTTCGAATTTACTACGGCACAAGGTTTTCTTTATTTATACAATGTATGATTATAAGGTTTTGTATCGACATAGTCATTCGTGATATAGTTACTGTTGTCTTATTAAATATTAATATCTTTTATCATCATCAGCCGATAGACGTCCACTAGGTAGGAATTCATATGGGAGTATTTGGCCCATTTCCCACCACGCTGGCTCAATGCGGATTGGTAGGAGCTAGAGCCTCGTTTGTAGATTAGCAGGGTGCACCAGAAAGTGAGAAGGGCTTCGATCCCGTGAGCTGTTGTGCGAGAAACGTTACACCCTCGTTTAGAAAAATTTACAGAAACTGTACAGGAGATTTGAATCCCTTTTTCTTTATTCGAGTCTATAAAGAAAATGTTGGTAATGAACTCGACTTCATTTCGTTAAATTGTTGACATAATGCTGTGGTAAAAAATCTATTATAATAGAAAACCTTCATAAATATTTACTATTTAAAGTATGTGCATATATATATATAGAAAATTGACGGACGATAATATATTGATTTATATATGGACATTCAAAATTTCTACACGAGATATATAAATATGAAAAATTTATATTGTTTAACGAGTTATGTATTTATTTGCATAAAATATACAAACAACCCTTTGACGTTTTGTTTTTATATTGATATCAACCATTTTTAGTATTCCACTAGTGGTAGGTCTTTTGTTGTCGGAGATCGTCTAGATAGGTACCACGGCAATGCCTATTTCCACCCCCAAACAGTAGTGTACGAAAATTACCGTGTTCCGGTTTTAAGGGGGCTCTAGTTAGTGTAATTACAGGCGTAATGAGACTTGAGATATTATGTCTCAAGGCGACGAGCACAGTGTGGAGCAGTATACACTGCATGGTATACACCGTTCTAACTTACGTCACGCCTTTATTGGCAGGCGTATTACTTACCATCAGGTGAACGTCCTGTTCGTCATATCGTTTCGTAGAATAAATAAAAAGTTTTATATGAATATTGCCTTTTGTGATATGTTCAATAAATGATAATGAAAAACTGTTCGGTTTTCGTTAATCAAAAACTATGATTTCTATAGATTTTATATCTATTTTCATATTACAGTAAAATAAGCGACACGATGGAATTTATTATATAGCGTAGTATGTATAAAGGAAGAAACAATGGAGTGTCGTAAATAAGAAAGTATATAAATGATTTATCGGTAGATATCCCGCATGTAGTGAATGGGGCGTTGTGTGTTACGCGGTGCTAATATTGAATAAGTTTAGATGGAAAAGTTCCGCCTGCGGAACATTGTATTACTTCCAGCAGAGGGATCTCACGCTGAATTTTGATTGTCCTATTATTATCGTTCGCGTTACATCGGCGGTTCCCCTGTATTGACGGAGGAAATTACTTGTTAACGTTTGTGTCGAATGTGATGACCCTCCGAGATCAATCGATGCCATGAACTCTCGTGCGACTGGCTCTAACAACGATTTTTCCCGAATTTGTTAACACCAGTTACTCTATTTAACATTTACATAAATATATAGTAAAATAAAGGAACTAGTATTAATAATTTTAGAAAAACTTGTACACCAGGCGATACATCGCAACCAAGTTTGAGGACAATTGACCACCCTTATCCACAAGCTCGGAATTTATTATAAATTGTTATTTATAACAAAATATGATTACTTTTACTAGTAATCTTATAAATATTGAGGACTAACCTCGTTTGGTGTAAATATATGTAGATTTTTACCCATTTTTTAGGTTTGTAATACTCGCCGTTGACGCTGTTACACGACAAAGGGTTTTTATCAGTGTTGAAAATAAATTCATTTAAACTAGCCAATTCACTTTTCTTAGAAGAAAAGTGGATGGTTATAAAAGGGTAGAGGAAGACCGAAGAAAGTGTGGATGGATTGTGTAAAAGATGATATGTGTAAGAAGTATGAATTCAGATGTGACGGCTGATAGAGGGATATGGAAGAGAAGCACAAACTGTGCCGATCACACATAGCTGGGAAAAGGGCAGGAGGAAGAATTCACTTTTCTTAAAAAATGCAACAACCCGTCAATATTACCTACCTAGAGATAACAAAATAATTTTTCCTTTAACGTGTACTTCGCCGTGATAACAGTTTTCTCCCGATCCAGTCAAGTTTTTCGAGAGCGATATTCTAGTTGTTCTGTAACAGTTTACCGATGGAGTATTGAATTGTTCAGGATATTTCTTCTTCTACACGTCACATTGAGGTACAAAAATCAC
This sequence comes from Ornithoptera priamus, assembly GCA_029034505.1. NCBI lineage: Eukaryota > Metazoa > Arthropoda > Insecta > Lepidoptera > Papilionidae > Ornithoptera > Ornithoptera priamus. Next base: position 465,240 of record JARDWD010000627.1, on the reverse strand, counting down.
TGGAACGTATCTTCAAAGCAGCCTTGTTCCAGTTAATCCGTTGAAGCGGTGTATATAGGATAGAAGAGAACGAAATTGGGTTAAACAATATCGGAGTGTACTTGTTGCGACGCTACACATCCGTCGTGCGAACAATGCGAGCAAAGTTAAGTGGACACTATGAATTAAACCAATCTCGTGGACCCGAGAAAGTTTCAATTAACTCGTTCATAATTGCTATTATGAATGCCGATGAACCCATGTGTTATTATATATGGACGGATGGAGCAAAAACTATTTGTTCATAACTATTATGATGTGACTATAAGTAAAATTACAATAAAAAAATTTGCATCTTTTTTTATTCCACGAAGCGTCGAGCGGGACGTTTACTCGATGGTAAGTGATACGCCTGCCGTTAACGTGGCGCAAGGATGCTGTACACAGCACCACATAGCGCTTTGAGACAGGATGTTAATTCTCGTTACCCCTGTAATTACACTAGCTCTAACTTCCTTCAAACGGGAACACAGTAGCAATAGGAGCTGCAGTGGTACCTACCTAGACGGTGTCCGGTAATAGAGACCTACCAGTAAAATAACTACTTACATTTAAATTAAACTACTAACAGTAATTAAAGCAAATTAAATATTTTTATAGTTCATTAGTTTCAGTTAGAATATGTCGGTTTAGTTCTCACTGAAATAAAGCAATATTTTTCTTACCAGAAGATAGTAAAAGGTTTAAGTGGAAAATGAAATTTAAATTAAAATAAATCTAATTCCTCAAGCTGTAGAAACGTAACAAGAGTTCATCAATATGAAATTCCATGCCGACTCGTCTTCTGTGAGGCAAACTTTAACCGATTATCATTTCTACATCTTTTCATTTAATTAATCGACGCAGAACATTTTAAACTCCAGCGCGTCTGTCTACTCGACAGCTATTCTAATAATAAAGGATCCTTAAATCTTCCGCTGAACACCTTCAGAAAGATTTTGTTATTAGTTATAATAAATTATGTGTTTTGATTGAAAAATTCATTGCGCACAAGTAACGTTAAAATCTAAATTAAAAGTACCGTACTGTTTACAAACTGACTGTATGTATAAGAGTTATAATTATAACCTTTTTATTTTTATTCTACGAAGCGACGAGAAGATGTTCATCTGATGGTGAATGATACCTCTGCCTGTGACAATGTGGCGCCAGTTAGAATAAATAGTATACACAGCACCATATTATGGTTGCTGCCTTGACATATAAGATTTTAAGTCTCGTTACCGCGTATTTTCACCAGCACCCTTCAAAATGAAACATGATATTTTTTGTACAATACTGCTTGACGGCGGAAATAGGAACTACGGTGGTACCAGGCCTGTCTTTGGCAACAGAGATCTACCACGAGTAAACTTACTGTACGTTTACTGGTGGTTTCTTTAACGAATTTTGATTTGTTTTTGTTGCGTGAAATCCTCTTGATAAGTATCATATTATTGCGTAGTTTCAGCGGAAGTTGGCGGTTGGTGATGCGAAATTTTTCAAATCGTAACTTTGAAGAAAAAAGTTGTAATTTTTTTGTAGTTATGAGAACTACTTCGTTTTTATATACTTCTGCAAAAAAATCTATTAGTTCTGCAAAACATACATAAAATAAGAATAAAAAAACCATGCGTTTATCAATACAATACAAAATACAGATAATATACTGCAAATGTTATATATTTTCATTACTCTATATCCTTTATCTTTTTTATATATTATTTAACATTGAAAAATCAAAATGCGATTTTCCGTTTTGCGTTAATAAAGCGGCAAGGGTAAACAAATCCAAAGCAAATATACTAATAAACAAATTTTGATAAAGTTACTGGGAGCTAGATAAAGCTCCATTGTACACTTTTCCATATGTTTTTGCGGGTAAATGGACTTTCCTTGTGAACAGCCGCGACAACAGACTGAGGGCTCCGGAAAATCCAGTCCGGTGGGGATGCAAGAAATAACCAGCTCTATCTGATTATGACGCAGCATTTATAATATCGCTATATCGCTACATATATATAAGAAGGATGCTACATCTAAGGAAGGATGCTGCATATAAGTTGTAACTACGTCATGCTTAAAGCATAAGGTAAGAAGGTTAAAATTTAGTATGACTAGAAAGTAAGAGATAGTCTTTATGTAGAAAATTAAAGTATGGTGTTTGAAAAGATATCAGGAGATACTACTGTCTGTGCATAGAGGTGTGTCGGTCTCCACACATGTATGAAAGGGAATGTTGGGTATTGCAGAAGAAACATGAAAGTAGGATTAATGCTGTGGAGATGAGAAGCTTCAGAAGTATAACTGGAGTGAAGTTGATGAACAATATGAGGAACAGTGTGATAAGGGAGCGGTGCAGCGTGGTTGAAGATGTAGTGACAATGATAGAGAAAGGAATGCTTCGATGGCTCGGCCATGTAGAAAGAATGGATGAAAGATGATTAACGAAAGAGGTATACAAGGTAAGAATCAACAGCAGATCGGCCTAAGCGGACATATTTCGATCAAATCAAAGATGTCCTAAAGAAAGGTCGGGTCAAGAGTACTTGCAACCGACAAGCATGCATGAAGACGCTCATGAAAGTGGAGGAAACGAGAGAGGTGTGTCAGGACCATAGCAAGTGGAGAGAGGTAGTTTCTGCCTACCCCACTGAGAACGAGGTGTGATATATATGTATGTCATCACTTCGAGGCTAAAACTTTTAAATTAGGTTCTTTGAAAGTTGCAACAGTAAAAAGACGTCATACTTAAATTTTTATATAATCTTAAAATAAAATTTTATTTGTATAAAATACGTATATAGCACATAAATAAGTGCCCGACTTCAATACCTATCCGACAAGGTATAAGAAAGTACAAAAAGTTTCTAAAATTTAGAAAAAAAAAACACATTTTTGCTCAAACTCTCGGCTACGGTTAAGGATACAAGCACGAAGCCTATTTCTTCAGTCAGATCGAGTGACTCGCCCTGTGAGCTGTTCTCTTACTTTGTCAGCAGCGACAATGATGCGTGACTTTAAATCTTCTAACGAGTTAATTGGTGTTGTGAACACTAAAGATTTCATGTGACCCCATAAGTCATAATCGCAAGGTGTTAAATCAGGACACATTGCGGGTCACGGTGTTGGTCCGCCTTCACACATATATGCAGATACATATATTATATATGTGTATACGTAGTACATACATGTAGTACTTTGTATTAAATTGTGTAAAATACAATAAATTTTCATGATGTTCTTGTGAATTTTAAGTAACTGCATATCGCAAAGGTTCAGGTCTTGTCAAGTTAAATAGTGGTTCCTGGTTTGATTCAGAAAGCCACATTTTGAGTTGGTTGCGGGGATTTTTGAATCCTCCTGCCTATCTACCACTACTATAAGATAATATAAGTATCTTAACGTTATAATAGCAGTATATTTAGAATACGACGGCCGTAGCTAGCCATCCCCCAGCATAAAATAGATATATTCTGAAAGCATAACGTTTGCGGAGTGTTAGTTAGTTCATAATAAAAGTTAGTAATTCAAAACAGAACATCAAATCATAAACCAAGGGTGCGAGTATAGTATTGACACACAAAGCGGTTTAAATTAACTGCCATAATTGAATTTTGGGTTCCTTGTCGGGAGCGGGGGGGAGGGGTCGTGTTCCCGAGCGGATTGCGGGACGGCGTTATGCAACAATAACAAGCTATATCGATTGTGTACTTTATTACGATTTCATCACCGCTTACATCATCATCGTGATATCAAGTAATATTGTCAACTACTGAGATTTCATTATTAATATGTTATTATTGAAGGTTTATGTTATTTATTATATATTATGTCTTTCTAGCATTATAAAGTTTAAATTAGCTTTTTTTATTTAAAGAAGCGACGAGACGAGCGGGACGTCCACTCGATAGTAAGTAATACGCCTGCCCATAGCAACGCTAATTAGGATGTTATACTGCATCACATTGTGTCCGTCGCTTTGAGACATGAGATGTTGAGTCTCATTACTCCAGTAAATCCACTTAACTATACCGCTCTTGAGACTGGAACACAGTAATGTTTGCGCATTACTTTTTGGGGGTAAAATTAAACGCTGCCGTGGTACCTGGCTACATAGTCTCTGTAAAGAGAGACCTACCACCAGTAAAGCATAAAATGGTAATTAATTTGATTAATAAACGAACTAGGGGTTTCATGAAAGGTTACATCTACTAAACCTACAGATAGGTTTTTATAGATTTTAAAGTTATGCCTCAAGCGCTTCGGTCCAGGTACATTTCACGGGGATACGCTGGACATCCTCCACTACTCCATATATTGTGCAATTCGATGTTTTTGTTTTAGCCCTTAAGTACGCAAATCTACCTAGTGGAATGTGCCACGAGCAGAGCCTTAAGGATGTCATCCAGTCTATCGATTTCCGATATCTTTTATTTATTTAATATTTAACGTTCTCTTTTAGTCATCCTAATATTTGTTTGTCAAATAAATATTAGTTATCACAATTTACAGTTCAAAGATGGACTGAACGGAAAATAAAAAAATTAAAACGTATTATGACTTCTGTTTTCATTAAATTTTCCGCTTCCTTAATACTTTATTTGATTGAAGTGTTTTCTTCACCGATTTGTTTTAAGCTCTTTGTTAAAAGGGTAAAATGACGACATCGTCCAAAGTTCAAATATAAATTTCTTTCGAAAACAATATTTGATTTTGCCAAGCGTAATCAGAGTTGCGAAAATGGTTTCTAATTAGTTTCGATAAATTTTATGTTAAGGCTAATTAGAATATAATAACGTAATTTGGACATCGTTGTCGGTATAAGTTATAAACTGCGTATACACATCACAATGTTAAGCACTTTATTATTCATTTTAATTAACATAATTCTTGCTTTATCGTAATCCTGCTGTACAAGGAATAGTCAAGGACCCTTTACTAAATTTATTAACAAAGGACCCCTGAGTGGGAGCCTCTGTAGAATAACAATGTTTTGACCGCTAACTTCCACTGTTTTCCCAACATGCACCGACCTTTTTTACCGACCAAAACGTTTAAATATTTACTGTAAATTTTACATATGTGTACATAATATATTGTTTTCATAGAGGATAGGAGAGAGTTAAGGTCATAATCCACCATGCTGGCTATGATGTTTTCCTTCATCGATAGCTTAAGCTCAAAGGAGGTCGAACCTGCGTTATGTTTGATGTCGTATACCAGGAAGTTCCACATCACTTACAACTAATCTATGATACACATATTCTAGCATATTTTCCTTTTTACACAAATTACTCCGTTATACTCCACAACATGTGGTTCCGTATTTGAACCGACGACCTCTGTGTTACTCGGCGTGCGTTTAACTCTCATACTATAGAAATACATAAGTTAAACTTGTATGGAAAATGTTTATGTATAAATGAACTTAACGTTAGATATTTTATTATTCTTATCCCTCACTTACATGTAAAGACTGATAGTATTATGCAACGCATCAACATCACCGTAGCAATCGAAACATGTCCATCGCTGGACACAGGTTTCACATCACGTTGCCCGCTAAATACATAACCGCCATCTCGTACCAAGCACTACGAACCGACCAACTTATATTTACTCTGTTATTAGTTATTACTGTAGTAACTGCTTAATTCAATGTAATCATACGGCGACGTCAATGAGTACTATCTTTATTTTTCACTGTTTATAATCAACTGAATCCTTCCTAATAATGTTTTTGTTTGTCATAACAAATTTCTGAAAATATTCTCCCCATTTCGAGAAAACAACCCGTTTCTGTTCAATTGAATATGTCGTTACAAGAAACATACACCCACATCACTTAATGAATTAAATGGCTTCGTGAAATTTATATCCAATACATTGTAAACGCCTACCCTTATGTTTTATCTAGCCTCTTTAGATCTTAGATATAATAGAAAGACAAAACATTATAGATTGATAGGATTTGTCTTAATAAAAATAGAGGATTGTTTTAGTACTTTTAAAACTACTACAGGTTATCTGTTCATATATTTAATGATTAATGTGTAATATTATTTACTGTGCAGAAATACCACGAGTCCAATGTGGAGGTCGTGAGGAAAGACGGACTTTTGCTAGTACGCGAGCTAGCGGCCGAGGTCAAGAATCATATGGACTTCAAAATAAACTCTGTTATGGTGAGTATTAATTCAAAAAGTATGCTTAATATTGGTATTAGCGGTGGGCAGCATCTACTTTTATTTAGCGAAAGATCGGAGGCTGCGTGGATCTTTGAAAGTACAATGGAGCGTTTCAAGCTGAAGTTTATATGCATATCTTAAATTATTAATGTAAATAATATGTCTCCTATGATTTTCAGCGTTCTAAATAGTATAAAGTTCTCCATGGCGGGTTTCAGGCAAGTGATTCCTCTGCAGTGATCGTTTTATATCACGCGGGACATATCGTTTTGTCAACATAAATGTTTTAAAAAAATACGGATTTTCTAAATATTTTAATTATTAATTACCTATGTAATTTTGAACTACAGAATACTTTAAGTAACTATGTTAATTCCAAGTTCTACTCACATAACCGCCGTATAAATGTTGTGTACTCAGTCTTACCTACTAGATGTTATATATTATAATAGTAAAATTGATTAAATTATGGTGGTAGTACTTTACAGTATTCATCGATACATACTGTAAAATATATTTAAGTCATGTGGTGTAATACGAAGCTCATACTTATATTGAAGATGAGTTAGAAGGTCGCGATGTTAAGGGGCAAACTTCTGGTCAACAGCCACCCTTGTATGACACCAACGGGGCACACAGGTCACCCTCTCGTTATAAGAGGCTGTGGAAAATAATACGCTGCTCAGATGTTGGCAGACACATGACTTACAATAATGTTACTGCGATATATTATTTTGACATCATCCACTTTGACCTTAACAAACATTCATTATATTTTCAATAGGATTTAGACAATAGAGTAATATAAAAATTGTTAATTATAATTAGTTTGTATATAAGTCACATGTGAAAACCGAAGGTTTAAATAGTGTCGAACATTCTAGGTCCTCAAACTCTTAAATTTGTTCTAAAATGATGTAACTTATATGTTACTTTAAAAAATAAATGCCACTTTTGTTAACATATTCATTTTTACCCTCTCCGAACAAATGGTTTTAAATGTCCCGTTAGGAAGCAATAAATACTACCTTATTTTCTTTATCTACTGAAAAACAGCTATAAAGAAAAAAAAGATATGTTTTTTAGGTGGGATATCAAATAGGTTATGAAATTATTTTATTTCTGATTTACTATGATTTGTTAACGTAAACCATCTACACTTGAGCTTGGATAAATGTATTACAAATGATTGTCGCATCATTTTGATCATACTTTCGTGATTCCAAAAGAGAGAATATTTTATAACATCTTTTGAATGTATAAATTACTAATAATAACTCTTAAGATCAAGTATATAGACAACAGATTCAACAAGATCTTTTTCAATTAACAATTTGCTTGACAGACGTTAGAATGTCCAAAAAATTATATTTTTTCATTTGGCACTTTGACAATAACAAGGAAAGTAGTTTTTTTTATTTGAGCATACGAGCGAGATGTTAAGTATTAGCTTGCTGTGGCAATGATTAAGATGATATATACAGCAGCACATTGTGTGAGCCATAAGATCTAATGTAAAATTACCCAAGTCATTCACTAGCTACAATAACCTTCAAACCGAAATATAATAATGTATATACACTACTGTTAGGCGGAGAAAGAATTAGCTACGTTAGTATCTTCCTGTACAGTCTCTCGTAACAGAGACCTAGGAACAGTAAATAACATATATATTAGATAAAATATATCTAATAAAATTTAAGGCAGATTCAACCGTTAATATATTAATGTATTTATGAAGCTATTATTATTTTGACAAAAACTAGTGAATTAGACGTTTCAAGTATATAATCATTTTTAGCAATGGCGGGCTAACACCGCACTGAACTTCGCCAGTGTCTCTCGAAGTCATATTGGAAATTCTTCTGAACCTCGAATCATGGGTACCGATCGAAGTTCCAATTCGATGCAAAGTTGAAAATTTCCTTGAAAATAACTCTTTGTAAAGTTCAAAAGTGGATTTCATATTAGATATTGTCATCTTATTTCTTTTTATTTTCAAGATATAAAAGTTAGTTTGCGAGGAAGAATTTTATTTTGAAGCTGTATATAATAAGCACACTATTGTTGATATACTAATATGTATATTTTTATATCACACTATTTGTAAGGTCACTTCTTAGATTATTTATTAATATGTGTGTTTCGTTATATAGCAAATTTTGTATAATACGAAATTAATAAGAAACTGCTTTATGTTCGCGTTAACTCTCTATGAGCGAAGTTCGTTAAGAATGTACTTAAGTGTTGTGATAAAACATTTAATGTGAAGTTGAACGTTAGGATTTATGGAGGAGCAACAATGTTTCGAGTGTGAAAGCCAAGTTGGAGCACGGGGCGCGTAATTATTCGATCCTACCTACCTACCGAATGCCATTTGCGGTTTTTGTTCGAACTCCGACGTTCCCCTTTCTATAAAAGTTCTTTTGTATAGATTTACCCCCGATCTCCCCTCGCCCACTTTAATGAAGGCCTACAGGATTCAATTAACCAAAGAGATTGGAATGTTTCGTGATTTGTACTCGGATACGCAATTCCATCAATGCGCTTCAATCCAATGCTTGGCCGTCTCACAAAATTGTATGGATCAAAAAACAGATATAGAGAGCCGTCGTGTATTAAGTTGCAATTTACCTGAACCACTCGCAGGTAAAAACGATGGCGATAATTAATGTTAATATTCCAAACAATCACTTGCTTTGTACTCGATGATAACTATTACGTAAAGACATATTTCACCTCAGTCCTTCTGTAACCATGCGTGCCGTAAAACCCTCGAAATGTGAGGTAGTAAATTTTAACAGTTTTAACTGTAAAACCCCAAAAAAATATTTTTCATTTTCTTTCTCGTTCTTTACATTGCTTATTAATTATTTGCGTTTAACGTAGGTCTAGGCTTCTCATCAATGATAGGTATGCTTTTCTGGTTATCACGAAGATCCTCTTGTCTGAGATCGTCTTTCTTTTGACAAGCTATAAAATAAGCCTTAGTGTCTCCTCAATTCTAAAAGCTGCTAAAACAAATTATTAAACAGATGCCTCTAAATGAACTAAAATACCGCCAAGTTATTTAAGTTTTTATAAATAATCATATAACATTTTAGTATTATTATTAATAATTTTTAATAATAAGGCATCTAATCCAAGGTTTTTCAAAATTTAAATTAATTGAAATATCACTTAATAATTAATTAATATTTAAAAAAATTATCATTCCATACTGATAACATACTCGTATTGTTTTACAAACACCATTGATGTAACCGATATTACTTTAATACTTAAATATATTCGGTCGTGAAAAAAAGGAAGTAGTAAATCATTTAAATTAAAGGCAGAACGTACGGTTAGGTTTAAATAACAGTAAAAAAATATATTCTTCATGTAGATTAGTTTTATAGATATTTTTAAACAAAAGCTTAATAGTCACATTGCATACTAAATTTTGCAATAAAAAATAGTTATACAGGCTCCGACTGAGTTCTATATTAAATTAACGTGATTATATAGGCGTAATTCTTATTGACATGTTTCCTAAGAAGCCATACACATCTTCACTATACAATAATTGGATAACCTTCAAAAGCTTCAAGTCACAATGTACTAAGAGATAAACATTGTGAAACAAAAAAAAATATATATAAAAAACTATCATTTAAATATATATATAGACGCCTTATATATTTATACATTAATTTAACTAATATGTTACAACAAAAATAATATAACGGAAACCATAACTAAGCTGGTCGCGTAAGGGCCCGCCTTGGGAAATTTCCACATCATTTCATTCCGGTCGTATCGTCAGAAACGACAAAGGAAAGTTCAGGAAAAGCTCTTTGATTTTGTGGTCGCCTCAAATTTACTGGAGCTACGGCAAACGTTACTTCTTCCGAAATCAATATCTGTCGCATAGTAAGCAATTCCGATAATAATTGGACAATAATAACGTAATGTAAAGATAGTGATAGAGTCGATACTTTTAAGTGGTTGCATATTAAGTAAAACCCTTGATTTAACGTATTATTTAAACAGGTCTTTTATACTAAATATATTTTATACGTTTTCTTTGTACATAAGAACATTCTCGAAGGTTTCATATTAGTTCTTAACACCAAACAATAGAGTTTATAGCTCGTTAACAAGTGACGTAAAATTTAGAATAAATAGCTCGCTAAATGTAAATACGTCTAACGTCGTGTATCAAAGCTAATTTCCTCTATGTGAAGGCATACCCTAAATTCCGCTGTGTAAATGCAAGAACTTTAACAAAATTCAGGTGAAATTACCGAGCTCGCTATGTTACCGGGGGAAGCGCGACGCAACCTATTGAGCAATAAATCATAACATTATAATAGATCGCACCGATAACAGGAGCCTTCCATATTGCCTATCTCCTTCAACTTCCGATTATATTAGCTTCGAAACAGTTTTTCATATAAAATTTCATTTTACTGTCAAGTAATGTACTGAAATAGCGATGCGATAGATAACATATTTAAAAGCTGGTCGTTACTACTAAACTTAATGGTAAGCGAGGGTGAAGCTTAAGACATTGGACCTATTAAGTGAAAGAGGCTATAGCTACATCTATAAACGACGATATGCATGTTGTAGAATGATAAAAAGCAGGTTAACACTAAGGAGTCGCTAACGAAACTATTTACAGAGAGAATTTGAATGTCCTGAACTGTTGCACAATTTTTTCTCTGTCATATTTACTAACTACGCCTTAAAAAATGGATGAACGAGAACCAAGAACGGAATACACTCAAGAATCAAAGAGTGAGTATAAAGTATAGGTAAGTAGCTATGTAAATCTATAATCTTAAATAATATCTTTGTTTTATTAAGAGTGCAAGAATATAATATAATAATAATGCAATTCTATTTATAATATATGCACCAATGCAATTAACATAGAAAACTAGTTTCATCCAGTTGACTGATAATTTAACTGCGAAATAAAGTTAAGTGCAATATCGAACAAGCGACCTAGTTAAAAATACTTAATAGTCTATACTCTACATGTGAAATTATACAAAAGTGTTATGGTAGCTATAAATGGATCCTATAATATCAGGCTTTTTTTTATTTAACGAAAAAGAAAAAATACTGGCAACTTTTTCTTTAGAGCAAAAAAAATAAGCCGTACGTCAACATAATAGAAATGCGTTCTAAATTTAAAAAACAAGTGGCAGAAAGTTTAAAATTTTGTGTATTTTACACAAAAACCTACTTACTATAAAAAAAATATGAAAGTTTGTTTTAAAATCACGTCTAAAAAAATTCTTATTGTTTATTATAAACTACTTCGCATAATTATATTAATACAAATTAAAAGTTTAGGGTAAAAATAACTAGTTTTAGTTATATAACTAATAACTAGTTTTAGTTATTTTTACCTTGATAATAATTAATAAAATTAACTTTTTTAACTGAATAATACTTAACTTTTTTTATTGAATTAAGCGACGAGATGAGCGGAACGTTCACCTGATAGTAAGTGAAACGCCTGCCTATAACAACGAGGCGCTAGTCAGAACACTGCACAACATTGTGATCGTTGTCTAAGACATAAGTTGTTGAGTCTCGTTACCCCAGTAATTACAACGCTACAATGCCCTTCAAACCTAAATAGTAATTTTTGGACACAACTGTTTCGCGGCAGAAATAGGCATTGCGGTGGCATTTAGTCTCCGGCAACCAAGACTTACCACCTTAATTTCATATGGTGTTAAGTGATAACGAGGATGTGTATGTTGAGGCGTACTAGCCAAGAATTCATACAGAAATGTTATGGCGGCAGGTGGAGCTAGAAAGGTTTACCAACTGAACTCCACAACGTGTAGTTGAGAAATCGAAGTTGAGCCCTCAGTGTTACAAGGCACACGTCTAGCCACTGCGCCATTCACACATAAAGTCGAGCGTATTTGCTGCAGTATTGTGGGATGCCGCATTAAAATGGTGAATTAACGCCCACGGAAACAGTGAAATGTAGTTTTGAATAGGAAATGGAATCGTTTCGTGCGGGGCGCACGTTTGTAACGCGCGGCCTCTCTTCTATTCATTCAAATACAAAACTTTCTAAATTTCCATCTATTGTATATCCGGTGCCTTGTGTTAGGTTAGGACCCATCTTGATTGCTTCGAAATTGTATACAAGTTTTACTTTTACATTTATTTCATGTTAAAATCGTGATGATGCTTCGAATTGCGTGTGTACAGAAACTATAGCTACACATCCGACTTAATGGACACAGGGTTTTCTTGCAGCAGCTGAAATTTAAGTTTTATCCACCACGTCGGCAAGTACGAACTGGTGTATGTCACGTGTTCGAGAAAAGTATTGTTCTAAGAACATAAATGTTCTCACATTCTGGCGGTAGATCTTTGTTGTCGGAGATAATCTAGTTCCCATCGCTTTTTTCTGATTTGTAGGGCGAATAGGTAGAATAGGTAATAGGTAGAATCTGATAGGTAGTGAAATTACTGGAGTAAGTAGACTTAACATCTTATATCTCTAGGATACGAGCACAGTGTAATGCTGTGTATATCATACTAACTAGCGGCACGTGGTTGTGGGCAACCATATCATGTGAACATCCCGCTTATCTCATCGCTTCGTAGAATAAAAAAAAACTACGTTTACCATCACCGGAACCTCAAGCTGATTTAAATATTTAATGCTTAGCATAAATTTTAAATTAAAACTACGTATTCGTATTGCACGTTTAAATATTGCACTAATAAAAATAATTTTAAGAACTTTTTTATTATATTTTTTTTTTTAATAAAAAAATTATAGTTGTTAAAATTCAATATCTGTTACAAAAGTAATGAAGGTTACTGAGTAAAGTTTTATTTTATTTAGAATAACGGATGTTTATAAGGACCAAATGAATAATGGCTATATATAATTACCAAATCATTCATTGATTTTTAACATTATTCTCATATTTTGTTTTATAGGAAGGATGGGCAAAAACGAGCGAACAATTCATCTGGTGGAAACTGATCACAAGCTCATTGACAGTCGCAACACCAGATGGGTCTGGATTGCGTTGCCGACCTTAAATATAATACAATTGTTAGTTATTTGATATTTTATATTATCGATAGTTTTATTTAAACTTTCATGATCTGGGTTTTGAATACATGTGTGCATACTGAAAAATTTTTTGCGTTTGTAGTATACTTATTTAAGACAAAATATTTTTAAGCACAAACAATTTATTTCGCGAACTTGCTGTGAATTTATCGAATTCAACTGGGAGCAAAAAACAAATATTTTGCCAATTTCTTTTGAAAATGTATTTATTCATTCGTATATAGACCAGACCCTTTTTGGTTAACATAGGATATAAAAAGAATTGTTGGGAGCCACTGGATTTAATCAACTCAAGACTGTGCTTTGTGGAACACATTACAAGAGACTTATGTCAAGCTGTGGCTATTCTTCGGTTAAAATGGTGATGATGATTCATGTACATGTTATGGTAGTTAATATCGACAATTATTTTCATACCATGTTCGTTTAATAACAACATAATAGTGGTAGGTCTGTATTGTCGGGAGACCTTCTAGATGTACCACCTAATCTAATATTTCTGCTGACAAATAGTATTGTGGAAAAATTACTACGTTCCGATTTGATAGGCGTTATAGCTAGTGAAATTACTGGTGTAACGTGAGTTAATATCTCAAAGCGACAAGCGTAATGTGGTGCAGTGTAAAAAGTAAATACACACGCTAGTGTTACGACGTGGCACACGAGTAAAGCGAAGAAATCCTCCATAATAAACCTGTCAGGATCCTGTTTATACATAATAAATGTCACTCCACGTACACACTTTACATGTAACACGCTATAATGCGATGATTACACGAAGTGTGAGTGACGTGTTTGCGTAACACAAAAGCCTTTGACGGCGAACTTTACGACAAGAACAACAATCTAAACGTCAGTGGAGTGTTGCGGGCTATACGTAGCTGTAGGCGATGCGTAGGTTTGTTCAACCTCCGTTACTTGAGTGCAAGGCGCACCGCCAAATTCCGGAGGCCCGCCGCACATACGAAGGGGGCCCGCCCTGTGCTGGGATGAGGACAGGGGGCCTGCACTTGCACGACCCTAATGTCGCCATCAGCAAATTGCGAAACAACAGCTGCCTGTGACAATAAATCTCTGATATAATTCTCATTATTTCACTGCATTAGCTAATGACCTTGTCGTATTTACTGTTGCACTTATACAATTATAATCTTTTATTTCAGTCACAAAAAATACTAATTTTTGTTAATGTTAAAGAATTAACCCGCTGTCTCCCTGTTTGTCTTATACATGTGATTTTAAAAGGGATGAAAATATAAATTGTTAGAATAAAAGTCATATTGCAGCATGGGCAATGGGGAGCGTTTTAAGTTTCAATAGAAGAGTAACAGCACTATGGCGCTAGCTCATCTTTTATACAACTTTCAAAAACGAGATATACTTTACGAGATGTCTAAGCGATGATGAGTGGCATTTAAATTCAGCCTGTGTAAACATCTGCGTTGGTGAGATCGAGTAATATCTGTCCGGGCGTGTAAAGAGAGGGTTATTAAATAGCGTCTCGCGGGTTTAGTGCACCGTGACCCATATCCAGACGTTGCACCAGCCGAGTTATACGAGTGGACTTTATTGATTCGTAGTCTTGAGACGCTTCTGTCCCTCTCACTCCTCCGGCTGGATGCGAGACGAAGAGCGAGCGTTTCGCAGGCTACTCACTCAATATTCCTAAGGCGGTCCGGAGCCTGCAGTCAAAGAATGCTTAGCTAACATACATTTAAAGTAATATTTATCTATTGTTATATTTCAACAAGTCCACTATAAATTTTAATTTTTTATTGTTATCTATTTTTAGTACTTTTTATCATCGAAGATTAAGTTAACAAAAAATAACTTAATTAAATATTTTTTTAAAAATGTAGTTTCTTTGAAGTTATTTTATTTATTTTTTCATTCATTAGAACAATTTGAAGAATATTCATGTTTGCGGGACCGTGACATTTGAGAAGCTAGTATTGTGTAGAGGAGGGGCTCGCGAGGGAAGCCCTGCTCGTAGCGTGCGTAGCGCGTAGGCGGCGGCTCGGCCCGCACAAAAGACGGGGTCGATGCCCGACGCCGCTCTTCTTTCATACTTTACAGTATTACTACAAACTGTAATAGAATTGAAAACAACAACATATAATACTAGCTGTTCACATCGCGCTTTGCTGTCCGTATAGAGAGTAGAGAATAGAATTTGATTTGAAATTTCGACTTAAAATTTGTTAGAAATATTCCCGTCGTTCTTCGGACTCCTTCCTGTCTGTTAACACCGTCGCAACTCAATTTTAGGAACGAATTTTGTTAAATCCGTTATCAGTTGACCTGTACTCGATGAAAAGAACATTCCTACTAAATGTCATGTCTTATGGCCTTATGGTTCCAGAGATATCGTGATGAGTCTCTAAATCGGTGGAAATCTCTTATATATATAAATTTATACAATGTTAACCTTAAAGATAAAAAGGGAGAACACTACTTTTTCGTGTTAAAATCAATATTTCGTGGTATACATAACTGACATATTCTATGTTTCATATAATAAGAAAAACTATTAATAATGTTTATACCTATTCAATCGATATCTATAATTACAAACTATATTTAATTGTTATAGAAATTGATATAAATTAAGTTTAAATAAAAACTTGGTGTGGAAAATTAAAAAGGAATCAGATGAGCCCAGGTTATATCAAAGGCACTGCATCTGTGATATCTGTGATAAAGAACGAATTTTTAAATTGGTTATTAAGATAGCCTAGATTCTGCTAGATACACTGGATAAATTGGATGAAGAGAATTTATTGAAATAATTGGTTTAATATTTATATTCCTTACAAACATGGAGAGGTTTAAACCAATCGACGGTCAAAATAATATCAATAACTTCAGAAACTTTACTATTAGCATTTGTATTTGAACTAAACCAGTTTTTTTCGCAGAGCTCGACGGCAAAATCACTATAAAAATACCTACTAGAGTGATAAGGAATTGTCCTTAGAAATAATTCTTTGGCGTAGGCTATTTCTTTTTCCGGATGATATAAAGTATTCCGAGCTCTTTAGCGGTATTGTATTTTCCTCCTAAACTCGAGGATACGTCCGTAGTAAATGCCGTGGGGTAGAAAGAAAAAACGAATATAACAAGGCAAAGGATTTCGATTGTTAACAGTACAAAGTCGAGGAACGGGTACGATTGTACAATGTAGTGAACCCATTCCACAGCTGGCACTATTCCACTAATACGATTTCAATTACGATCTGGACGGGACAGGCTCGCTGCAGCGTTTCAGAGTATTTATTTACCTCCTATTATTATATGTAATACACTACAAAATACCTCAAATAAAGGACGTAAAATTAACAATTTCCAGAGGCTGATGGAGCACTAGTTATATTTAGAAAAAGATTCGAAATAAATTTTTAACTTTATACATGGTTACTTTCTAGCATAAAATTTATAATTAGGAATTTACAGACAGTTCCATATTAGGAAATTTTGAATTTGGTCTTAAAATTCCGACACTCTAAAAGACTCCAAATAACATATTTACAGTGAACAGGAATATTATTAATTATAACATTCCTATTCACATACCGAAAAGTACTTCTTTATTGCATACAGTATTAACTGTTTCTTCGAAAAAACTGTGCGAAAGTATAAGGAATTTAGAGATAGATATTTCGATGATGAAAAAGGTGGTATTTCATTTTAGGTATATTATTATTCATTTGGTTTTCATTGCATTCTACTTATTCAGTAAAAAGTAAAATTAATTAGTTTTCAGAACGTTGATGTCTTTTAACTTCAAGACAAGCCCTGGCTCTGTCAGAGCATTACTTAAAGTGAACGTTAAAAGACTTTGAGAGCTAAGTCGTTGAAAGTAATGTTAAAGTTTGACGTGTGTACTTTTTCCATTAGATTGATAAAACCTTTCTAAATTATACTCCTATTACCGACACTGCCAACAGATGAAATATTATATGAGGTTGTCCCATGGTACAAACAATAAAGTAAGTAAATATTAGTTCTTTAACACAAAACTAAGTTTAGTCACCATTGATTTAACTTCTATTTTTTTTAAAATAGGATTCAAAATACAATCTCTGTAAGAAAGACTGACATGAAACCCGTGGGATTTGTAATGTTTATTTTTTCTGAATTTACTACTATTTATCTTATTACCCTAAGTCCACTATTTCAATTAGATAGAAAAAAGCAAATTACTTTCAAAGATGAAATGTATTTAACTCGTTTACTTCATAAAGATACTGATGGTTATTTGAAACAGGTATAAACTGTCGTAACTGTAACCATAGATGATAACAACGAAATCCGAGTATACTATAATAAGTTATTTTATCGGAATTTGACGAAGTTAAGCATGAATTCTAGGTATCCGCAACGCTGGGGAGTAGACCGCATGTTCGTCGAAACGCTCATATTGCATTATGTCACCCTACTCCTTGCTCCTTCCCCCACCCATTCGCCGACCGCACCTACCCTCTTCCACCCGTACGCAAACACCGCGAACTTCTCGTAACAGAGATGTCACTTGGAATACTTGCCCGCAAGTATACAGGAAGTGCATCGCACAAAGACAAACTATCGCGTCTCGCGGTCTATCGATACATGTACAACGAAAATTTGATCCACGCTTCAAGGATAGTTGTTACTTGTATGAAGTTGTTTCCGGAAATATGTACATGGAAAATTTTGAATAAAACATATTTACTGATGGTAGGTCTATGTTGCTGGAGACCGCCTAGGTACCATGGCAGCTCCTATTTCCACCGCCAAATGGTAGTATGCAATCATTACTGATTTTCGGTTAGGGCGTTGTAGATATCGAAATTACTGAGGTCATGAGATTTAACATTTTACGTCTCAAGGCGATGAGCGCAATGTGGTGCCGTATGTATCATCCTAACAGGGGCCATATAGTTACGAGCAGGTGTGTCACTTACCATCGAGTGGACGTGTCGTATGTCTCGCTGCTTCGTTAAATAAGAAAATTATTCATTAATTTAAAATATTTTGTACATAAAGCATACCTAATGCCTACTCACAATCTTTAGTGGTTTAAAAATGATGAAAGTGACGAAAGCAATAAAAATAATAGTAACCTAAGTTTATTATACACAAATATAAAACAGATAACAAAATTTTACATCAACAAGACGTAGAAGGTCAAGAACAGTCCTCTACATTGTCAATTTATTCCAATCTATCAGCGGGAGAAAACAAAATAGATAGAATCACATTAATATAGAAATTTGTATTTCAAGTACTCAATCACAAATGGATGGTGTAAAATTAAAAACAAAATTTTCTGAAGATTCTACCGTTACTAAGAGGAGGCTATTTATAGGATGAGAGCAATTAGAGTAATTGGAGACATGCTTACCCATATCGGTAATTAAGAGAATTTTCTTTACTACGAAGAAAATATCGGTGATATACTCATCATTATCGTCATAATCAAATATAACAGTTATGATGAAAATGGGAGCTAAGAACGTCTATCGGTTACGCCGCAAAGCGTCTTATTACAATATCCAGGCGGCGGTGCTGCGGAAAGGCGGTATCATAATAAGTTCCGAACAAGGCCCGCACCGAAAGCGCTCAGAACTTAGCTCTACAATAAAGTTGAAAAATCGAGGGGATTGCTGTGCCACGGGCGTCGCCAGGAAAAAACGACGCCAACATTTCGCACTTAATGAAACTGTAGCTGAAATAAAATAAAAGAATTTCGTATTTACGAAGCAGCACTAACTATTGTTTCAAGAACGGGCAGCCTTTCATCGCGGTTCTTAATGGCGGCATTAAAATGTTTGTTGAGGTGCTCCGGGATGCGATCTTATTAACGTCAATACTAAGCCGCCTCGACTAATTCCGTTATGATAAGAGATGTCTAACTGAATACGTAAATTAAAGAATTTACTGGAGGTGAGTCTTTATTGCGGGTCACCACCGCACTGCGGTAATGTGCCAAGGCTCTCTCTTAGTTTAGACTAATGGCGAAAAGACTTATAATGGTTTCATCCGGTAAGAGTTTTTCATAACATCTTCATTGCACCAGTAGATAAAATGGAGTGGAACTATATCTAATAAAATTGTTGGGGTAACGAGATCTCAAACTGATGGACTCCATGTGATGCTGTAGAAACATTCTTACTTTATTGTTATAGACTGTCTATTTTTAGGGGTAATTATATATTATTGCTAAGTACTGAGATACAAAATGGTTCTCTACAAATATTTTGAGTACGGCCATATTATTTTAGAGATATCTTATTATTCGTTTCTTTCCAGATTTCGCCAAAAAAATAATGAAGTTTTTATACGTTTCTATAGGTTTATACTTAATGTTACATTATTTTACTTGTAGTAGGTTTCTGCTTCCGGATGCCATTTAGGTAGGTACCACCGCAGTTCCTATTTCTACCGCCCAACAGTAGTTTACAAACATTAATGTGTTCCTGTTTGAAAGGAGTTATAGGCTGTGAAATAACTGGGGTAATGAGCATTAACATCTTATATCTCAAAACGACGAGTATAATGTGGTGCAGTATCGCATGATACTGATGATGAATATAAATTTGAACTTACCGTTAAGTGAGTCTTGATCATCTCGTCGCGTAGTCAAATAAAAAAAGATATTAAGCGTTTACCAGTACAGTAACAGAGTTATAGGAGGTATAGGTGAACTGATAAAATAGCTTGACATTAATTGGCAGGGTGCACCACGAGTAGGTGAGGTTGGCTTGGATGTTGTGAGTTGTTGTGCGGGGACCCTTATATTCCCTTGAGATGAATAATACTGATAGTTACCGTTTGCATTTTGGTAAATGTATTTTGCATAAACAGTTTGTGTTTCCCTTTTATATGCACAATCACAATACTAGCGGTTGCCCGCGACTTTGTTCGCTTGTATTTTTAAAAAGGCCTCCTCTACTAAGCACAAAAGGTCATCATTAAAATGGCCTGCGATTTAAACAGTGGGTTGTGTTTTATGGTTTTTGCATTTCGAAAAAAAAAAAACATCAGTTCGTATGCATTGTGACGCGACTTTCTTCAAAATTTCAGAAGACATTGCATTTTTAATACATCTTCAAAAAATAATGAGACAATACAATAGAGAGATCTCAATATTTGTGATTGATTTATGTCCAATGATTAAACAGGTTTTTCTTCAAGTATTGTAAAAACTTTTTATTTTAAAATGAAACTTGACGAAAGATACATTTTCATTATATATATAATTATCTCCATAGATATATTTAAAAAAGGTTTTCTTTGTTCGCTAGTCACGTGAGATCTAATAAGAATATCTACATGGGAACATGATCAACGCGGTATGATTTGGTAGCTGGTTGTAGGCTATTTATTTTTTAAATTTCATAGATCCATTATTATTTTCCTTACTTATTAATTTTATAAACATTTTCATTTCGTATTATTTATATAGTTGCTATTGTAACGATTGCTATAGAAAGTCATTTTCGGCTGCAGTAGCTCTTAAGAAATATTTTATATTGATGCCAGCAAAGACGGATGGGAACAGCTAGTAGATCCCTATAAATAATATAAAAAGTAACAACCATATATGTAAAATACGTAAATTAAAAGTAATTGAATAAACAACTTAAATATTACATCAATGGTTTTAATGTCCGGTACCATAAAAACCGTTGAAGGCGGTAAGAGCCTAACGGCAAGTACAACTTTTAATTACTTCGCTCCTACTTGTCGCACTTGTTCCCAGGGGACCATTTCGAGGCGCGACTAAAAACTCTCGTTTATAAACTGTGCTTTCAGAACCTCTTTCAGAAGTTATTTAATGCGAGATATACGCGAAATACGTGGTAGATGATCATCATAAATCATGAATGAGAACACGATACACAAAGTGCTTTACAAAACTTTCACACTGTAGTAGAATGAAATTTTTCATTCACATTTATTAAGAGTTCACAGATTAGGAGAAACTTAAAAAATTACAAATACTCGTCACATAGTGCAAAAGTAATGAATGATATCCTGTTTTTTCATACTTAGTGTTAAGGTTTTATAATAAAGAAACTCCGAATTTAGGAAACCGTATTATCTAGATCTTCTATAAAGCAAATAATTGTAATAGACTATACTGTATGCTTTCATATTGCTTATAAAACTTTTTTTGGGGGGGCGAGGGGGCAATGTTTTATAAAGATACCCTGCTTCTGGGGGAAAAAAGAGTTTATATGGGATTTTTATCCATTAAACCCCCTCGATTGTCACTCTCGATGCGTTGTGGGAGGCCCCAGGAATCTCTACGGAACGTATCGTTACCTCCCGACACTGACCAAAGCATGTGCCAGGGTAGGCTGTACTCACCTTCACGGCGCCCTCGCGTTAGTACCACGAGCACTGGACCACCTCGTACTTGTCGTTTATTTCGGGCTCGCTTAGACAATGAAGACCCCACTATTAGAGTCCACGAAATCGAAAACCCTCTAGCGCCTTCTACGACAGGCTGGGTTTATCTTAGTCCTATTCTTAATAGCTCGAGACTACAGGGCAGGGTTATATCATTTGTTGCACATGTATAAGTACTATTTACTATTACCTAACATTATTACACTTCACTCATTTTTATAAAGCAATTTTTTTACAAAATAAAATTGTACAGATTTAACCGTATAATCTGACATAGGGGTTGCATACAAAAACTCGTGTTAAAAAAATAAACTTTGCGAAGGCGAAATGGTATAAAACAAATAAGGGTTCTCTTTATTCATTAATATAGCTTTGCCTCTAAATTTCAACATTTAAGTACGTTGTCTTGTTATTTAAAATAAATTTTTATTTCTATAATGCTTAAAATAAAGTACCCTCAGCCTTTTTAGTTTTCTTACTTAATCATATTAGTTCAACTCCTCTACTCATATGTTAATAAGTAAGACATAATTGTTTCACTTGACTTAAAGAAGTTAAGTAAAACAATTACATTTTAGATTAAAGAGAATTTTTTTTTTGATCTTAAGGTTTTTGCTTATAAATATTTTAAATCTAAATAAATTATGTTGCGACAGGGTAACGAATTCATTCCGTTTTCCTCTAACAGTACGTTCATATTATTATTTATTATGTATAATTATGTCATTATTACTCTTATTAGAAGAGAAACCATAATTATACTATTATGTGTGTCTAACTAAATTGTAGGTTCACCAAATCGACCTCACGGTATTTGTGTACATTCCGCCGTATGGGTGTCACGCGATTATTAAATGTCAGCTAATATTGAGAAAGTGTCCGACCTATTACAACTTCATTTATATTTTTAACACCAATTTTTAGGAAGTTAGGGATCCAAGCCAATCTTACCTGCTCGTGGTGCACCCTCTTAATCAACAACCGAGGCTCAGGCTCCCACCAACCCGCATTGGGCCAGTGTGGTGTGAAAAGGCCCAAATCCACGCGGGAACTCGGTATATTTGTTTTAAATTTGAACCTTATTTCCCTATCCTATGGCCCTATGGCCACGGAGCATTTATATTGCGCGCCCGGGCGTTCGTTGATCCGAGCATCAGCTATTTTTGATTTTGTGTTTCAATGCATGTTTTTTTTTTTTGTAAAGTAATATATTTTTATGTAACTATCGTTTCATTTAGCTGTTCTAATATGATGGAGCGTAAATAATGCTAATAAAATGTTTTAAAAATAAGATGTTATTTTAATCAGGATCGATTTCTGTTCCGTCCCATCATCTAAGGTGTCATTAGTACTATCGTCTGTCTTCGTTTTTGGAAGCGGTCTCCTGGCACCCAGTATATACATAACCTGATCGAATAGGGATTGTCTAGCTGTAGGCCTATGTCCAGCAGTGGACGTCTATCGGCTTATGGTGATTATTAACTACCAAGAATAATTATTGTCTGATGTCTAACAGAGCAATATGGTTCTGTATAAATATTCTAAGTAGCGCCATATTGTGTCAGAGTCATCTTAGTATTATATGAGTAATATATTTGTTTTTAGCCAAGAATGAACTTATTATTAGATTATTTTACTGGTACACCGCCATTGTTCCTATTACTCCCGCAAACAGCGGTCTGTAAACATGACTGTTCCGGTTTGAAGGGCGCTATAGCTAGTGAAATTACTGGGGTAAGGAGACTTAACATCTGAGGTCCGAAGGCGCCGTGTATAATGTAGTATTGTATATATTATCCTAATTGACGCCACATTGTTATGGCCAGTCGTATCAACTTTATACAGGAGAAATTTTGTTTCAATCCAATATTATATTTGTTAAATAACATCCCCTATTAACATAAATTGCCGGGAATACAATACTGTATAGTGTGTTTAAAAAAATATTTACTCCTCTGGCTTACCGACCTAAAGTGAGTCTGTGCCTCCGACACCAGAGAGCATTAGTTTCCTGTTTTGCACTTCTTCCTGCCAGTCCATTGCTCTGAGCTCGCGCATGTCTGTAAAAAATGTCTAATTTATGTAATTTTCCAATCGTAGCGTATAATGGACTCGGCGGAAGCGGCAGCCCTGTCGCCGAGCGCCAGTGCGACGTCGGACGGCAATCCTGGCACGTACATAGACGCGCGCTGGCTGAACGTGCACACCGACGACGGGCTGCTGGCAGCGCGCGCGCGCCGCCTCGTGCTCTCACCGAGCCGCCACTTCGACCACATCGCAGTCAACACATCCTACAGCGCTGTCCTCGTGCCGCAATTCCCTTCTAGCAATAGTAAATATATTTTTGTTTTTTTATTTAAGGAAGCGACGAGACGGGCGGAACGTTCACCTGTTGGTAAGCGATATGCTTGCTCCTAATTACGTCGAGCTAGTTAGGATGTTAGACACAGCATCACATTGTGCTCGTCATCTTGTGATATGTCATGTATTATAATACGTCAGGTCTCGTTATCCTAGCAATTACACTAGCTACAACGCCCCTCAAACCGGAAAACTGCAATGTTTGCACACCTGTTATGCGTTAGAAAGAGGAGTTACGGTGATATCACATAGAAACAGAGACATACCACCACTAAAAATCATTGCCCGATTTCGTCCATCCATCCATATATGCAATAGGTTAATGGATGCTTCAACCGAGGAGAACAGAGAAAAAATAGAAAAATGGTATAGATCTTAAAAGTATGGAGATATTAATTGAGTGGAGAAAGAAGGTAGCGAGTCACGACGTCTGGAGAAGAATTGTACAGGAGGCTAAGATCCGCAAAGGGTAATAGTGCTATCGAGTTAGTCTGAATTTTCCGACAAAATCCAATGAATAAATTATCGAAACAGATAATAAATTATTAACGCACTAACTATAATAATTATCATTATATTCTAAGTTCTATATTGACAGTGTAAACAGAGTGTTCAGGTATTTAAGCTATAATCATTTCAATTAAATGACGTCCACAGCAGGACTTAGGTATATTCTAATGTGTTGCAATTGCCTTGCTTTATTCGAAACCAGTTGCTCCCAGCGATTCTGAAGTCCAATGTCCACCTAAGGGTGGGTCTGCCAACGCTGTGCTTACCGGTGCGGCCTCGCCATTCCAGCAACATCAATCAGTTCTATGTGCTATGGGCCCCGCCCATTTGATCTATGCAAGTTTTTTTTTAAACTAAACATGTCCCTAGTAAATAACAAAGATAATAATAATGAAGTCGTACGAGCTGTAATGAGTTTAAAAATTAACTTTGTAGTCCTAAATTTAACGTTTTATAAAACTGTATTGCTGATTTCATTATTCCCGTCGTTTCGAATAAACGAAATTCACACAAAATACGTTTTCCGCCCGAACTCCTCCCAATTTCGCTGCGAAGCGTCGGATGCTAATTATTCCGTGCATATCCACAGAATATCTACAGCTGTCCGGCGTCGGGCTGTTGGCAGATATAATGCGCAATTCCCAATACCTACGCAAATAGGGTTGCCGACTATACGATATAAACATTCGCAGACACCTTCAGAGCTTTACAACACATCACTATCACCACCACTATTTCCTCAAATCTACTACTGGACGTAGGCCTACCCCAATGTCTTCGACCGGATACGGTCTCCAACTTTTCGCATCCACCTTCTTCCGGCGGCTCTTATGGTGTCGTCAATCCATCTCGAGGGAGGCCTTCCTACACCACTGCGGCCTCCACTCCAAGACTTGTCTCTCCAACCGGCCGTAATTGACACGGCAGATATGGTCGGCCCACTGCCACTTTATCTTTCAGATTTTGAGAGCTACGTCGACAATTTTTGTTTTCCGTCGAATTTCTTTATATCGGATCTTATCGCTTAAAGAAATGCCAAGTATAGCTCTTTGTGGCTCCGCAAACCACCACATCACCACCAGTGGATAAAACGAAACTATCAGTCTGTATGAATGTGGAAACAACAATAGACTTACTTCTGTCGAATAATAATATCAGTGATAATATCATAGAGCAGTGAGTCTCAAAGTGGGCGCCATCATCCACTAGTGAATATTGCAGTAATCCAAGGGGCGGTATTTTTGCTAGAAAGGGGGCAATTTTTGGAAGCCACTTAGAGTCATTTGAATGTGGCGCTGGTAAAAATATAACTAGATATGTTTTACCTTATATGATGAGGTTAATAAACAAAAACATTTTCGCGTTTACGTTTATTAGCATACAGCGTTTTTATTGGTTAAACTACAATAAAGGCTACAAACAACATTTGTGTACCTTATTACGTATTCATTACAATATTTATCATATTGATCGGCGATGTAACTTGAAATTTAATTTAGTCGTTGTAATGTGAATGAGTCTTACACATACGTTTATAAATGTGAGAAACTATACAAAAGTTCATTATCATAAAAAATTACTTAAAAACGAAAAGGAACCAAATGCAAAGTAAAATGAAGTTTCTAATAAATTCGCTTAATTTACTTCTGCGCATTGCAATTCCTATCCGCTTAAATAAGTATTTTATGAGAGATTGGATGCCTTGTATTGGACTCCAGAGTTCGATTCCTAAGCGAAATAACATTTGCAGTGCTTGTGATTTTAATAACGTATACACTATCCTTACATGTCGGGCTTATTTTATTTAATTTTACCTAGACCTTCACCTAGTAGTAAGTTGGTAGTCCTCCCATAACTATAACACTAGGTTAGAATGTTTAACCAAAACTCATTACTCACACGTCTAGTGCTGTCATTCTAGTAATTTTACTAAATACAGCGCTTGTTAAACGGGAAGACACTAATATTGAAACCCTGCCACTATTCAACAGATCTTTACCAGTCGTTACCAACTTGTCGGGAGACTGGGACTGTTGGGAAGCAATGTATATAATATTAGTATAGTGTATAGTTGTACATTTGTACACCTTGAGATCAAAAATAATTAGGGGATAGGAGTTAACATAGTAGCTAACTAAAAGCTATATTTTATAATAGCACATAATTTTTAGTTATTTATGATGCTACATTGTAAACTACATTCGGTAAAAATCTTTTAGGAAATGTGTGTTGTTGTAGTCGAGGCACAAGTTTGTTTTGCACAATTAATTGATTTATGAGTCTCTGTGTCGTAGAGATATTTTCATTGGAAATGAATTATAACCCAACCTATCTAATGGTTTCAAGAGTAAATGTAATATTCTCAAAAAACAACAGAACACCATAAAACAGAAATATTGCATTAATCACAAAAAAAGTTGTAAAAGATGGTATGCACAAATTATAAAAGAGAAAAATTAAATGATAACTTTAAGGTAAAATTTCATTTGACCCTTGTTTTAGTTATGTTGAAAAATAATGAAAATAAGTAGAAATTAATGAATACTATTCTTCGTAAACAGATGGAATTGATTATAGAGATTCAATTGGAAAGATTTACCCTTCGTTGCTAAGATTAATAATTAAGCTAAGATTAGTTATTAGATTTAAAGAAAGCTACAGTATTCTATCGCATTTACTTAATTACATTATTTATTTTACTATCCTGACCTGTCAACCGTTTTGCAGCATCCATGGTTACAGGAGACGGATGTTCTGACATCATAGCCATTACAGTACCTACATCTTATTCATATATTATTGGTTTTACGATTTACGTAGAATGAGTTCACTCTCTTCTAGTGATTTTTGCTTGGTGTTTGATTTAGTTTTATTAATAAGAGGATCCCAAGCAAGTGGTATTACCCAACGATCTCATCTTTTCAAATTAAGATGTTTATTTAATTTAATAGGCTTGTCAATCATCTTCGGTAGTAATTGTCGTTCTTTTGCAAGGATTTGGGGTTTACTAAAATCTTATGTACCGGGTGGGATGATCTAAAACATGGGCACAGATTACAGACTTGCAAGGGCGTTGATATTTCAAATGAGGTACATATTTTTTCACGCGTATTTTTATAGATCACTATGTTTGTACCAAATAACAAAACGTGGGTAAAGTAAAATTATGAAATAATCGTTTCCTAGTTATATACATGTCCACAATGTATCAGGTCGCATTATATCAGGGCAAAGGTACATTGCATGTTTCACGCTTGTCACGGGCCGTCAAATCAGTTTGCATTAAAAGCAACCATTTTAACGGATGTGGCATTAAAACGTGGGGCAATTTACTTAATTTATACGTACTACTGACTCACACATACGTAATAATAATTCTTAATACATACGATACACACATAAACCAACTATGCTAAACGGATTTGTGTCTCCACTGGAAGTCGAAACAGTTATCCACGATAAGACAGATATCTTTATAGATTCTGCCAGCTGGGAAGTTTACAATATAGCATCATAAATAACAAAAAGTGAAGTCTAGTTCCGACAAATGAACTACTTCTCAGTAACTCTCAAAGGGTTATAAATGGAAGAAATACGTGGTAGTTGAGTAGCAGTTCGAATGTTATCTGACAGCCTTCCAAGGTGCTTGGCACAGAAGTACAAAACTGGTAACCTTCGACGTGACAAAATGTCTTTGGAATGAATAATGCTTTAGTTTCGTGTCTTTAATTTAATGTGAAGCGTGCTCTACCTTCATTCTTCGGCTCATATGTTGACCAGCCGGAACACATTAATGCTGTTATTTGGTCAAAGATCTTACAAGGAAATTAGGTATTAACAAGGTAAGCAATACGCAGTAACATAACAATACCTTTAAACAAAACCTTTTTTTTTCGGGTCAAATTAAGACCTATTTTTACATGAGTGTGGTACCTAGTCCAAAAGTGTATTAAATATTAATTTAATCAACTCAGATGTATTAAATAGTATGCCATAGGTCATAATGCAAACACATATTGTACTTAGGACAATAAGTGTTTGCTTTAAATTGTTAAATAATAGGTTTTAATTTATTACAAACAAATATTGCTTTAACTTATATTTAATTTCCCATTTCGTCGTTAACATCGTTAATCTCCTTTTAGTTTCTTATTATCTACCCTTACTGTTATTTTCTTTTACGTATAACCTGTTTCATTCTGACTTCACACATTTTTTAACATAAAACTTGTTCATATTTGTATTGAGATTTTTCTAAAATTTATGGTCACCGTGAGCCAGTATTTAAATACACTAAACGAACAACATAACAAGGATGCAGGACAGACTTAATCAAGTTAAATGTAAACAAGCTAGCCTTATAAACGTAATCATTTAAAAGGCGAGGTATTGAGGGGCGAATTTGTTAAATGATTTAATTTGCCGCTCCGACAGCCGAAGTAGAAACCGCTCGTGCTCGTTGACAAACCAGCTCGGCCAATTACGTCTCTTTTTAACGTCCACTGAAGTAATTGGTCCTTATTGATCAACAAGAAACCCACTTTTTTGGTTTTTATTTAAAACAGCGTTTCATCCCAAAATTTGACTATACTTTTAAATAGATAAAATGTTATGTATGTCCGTTCAATTCATGTGTACTAGGTTTCTGTTGCCGGAGACCGTCTAGGTAGGTACCACCGCAGCGCCTATTTCTGCATTTTGTTACGGTTTGATGGGCGTTGTAGCTAGTGTAATTACTGGGGTAATGAGAATTAACATCTTATATCTCAAGGCGTTGAGCGATATAGTGCAGTGTATAACATCGTATCTCGTCGCTTCGAAACATAAAAAAATATTTTCATATTTTGTAATAATTGTTTTCATTATGTAATATACATATGTTAGTAGACTTAGACCTTCACGTGATGGTAATATAGCAACCTATAACAATGTGGCACTATTCAGAATTCTTTACAGTAGTTCTTTTTTAATCATCGTAACTAGCGCGATATTTTTCTTAGCATAACGTTTGCTGTTATGAATCGACCTGCTCATTTCGTCGCTTCGTCGAATTAAAAAAAAAAAACAATGATTATTTATTCCCTGAAATTCTATTAAGGTCGAATATTAATTGTCTCTTAATAGAAAAAGTAAAAACAAAAGATTCTATTATATTACTACGAAATAGGAGCAGGAGAAAACAACATTTCCAACTATTTCTTTAACAACAAAAACAATGAAATGGTCTGTTTACGTCTACGACATTTCACTTCCGGTAAATTTTATAACAACAACTTTATGTTAACTTATATAACGCATTCTTTGCGATGTTCTGCAGCTGATCGCACAAGTTATCACAACACACCGAACAACTCTTTCAGAATATTCAATAAACCAGTATTGCTTTAACGAGCAACAAATGAAATAAAACTCGAACTAATATATTTCTGTACGTGTGTGTGCATATGTAGCCATGATAAATAATACTTTATCAATGTTTACTCGTTTGCAGTAAAATGTAACTGAAAACAATATTTATCATACGAGGCATTAATATACAATCGTCTTCTTTATCGTGTTAAATTTGGATGTAGTTGCAATACTTATCATGTTTAGTATGCGGAATGATGACAGTCCATCTGGAAGTGTTGCAAATGAATCTGCTTTCAGTGTCCTGCAATTTTTAAGTCCTTAGGGTTTTCTAAGATTTTAAGCTGTGTCTCGTAGATTCAGAGATTCGTTCTTCGTTAGAATGGGGACAAAAATTTATTGTTGTATCGACGTTTAACAAATGGTTGTAAAAAGATATTTTTTGTTAGGTTTTTTTTTTATGAACACGAATTAATCAAAAGGATGGTTTTAACGTTTTTTACATCTGAGAACTATATTTATTAACATGTTTATAACAACAGCTGACAAAACGGTATATTACAGGCTGTTGTGAAGGTTCTTCGAAGAAAGGTTAGGTCTACCCTCACGTCTCCTGCCTGTTTTCTAACTCTAGTAACAATTACATCTATTAAAATAATTAAAGTAAGCCCTTATTTAGATATAACATATAGAAATATTTGTATTCTTTTGTTCCAGGTAGAGAGATGTACGACCAAATAATGTGGTCAGAACACTTAGATCCATTGTTCGTGAATAACTATGAGATAGATCCGACGCTCTCGTGGCAGTATTATGCATCATCCACAGGCTTCATGAGGCGGTATCCAGGTATATTTACAAAATAAAACACTCAGAAATTCGAAAACTATATGTTGTTAAAGTCTTAATTGACGTATTTCAATAGCTCCATTCGCTCATATATATGTTTTTAAAATTTCCACTGATACAAATTATGTACATCTCTTTTAAAAAAGGTTTGAAACAACTGATTGATAGTTTAACTTAAATCACTATATTAATAAGTTTAGTGGGATCTCTTCTTTGCAATCTATTGAAGTCAACTGATCCAATCCTAAAGCATAGCCCTCGCAACCCCATTTCAAAACTGACGACGTTATGAAAGAAGTATATTTCTCGCTGAAATATCGCCAAGAATGGCCCCGTTGGTGCAGACTGCTCGGAACTATGGAAGCTTGCCCCGGGCACTTCCTATTCTGAAGATTTCTTCGAAACTGTTCTAAAATTCACTACGATTTATAACTAAGAGTTGATACTTAAACATTGTCAAATTATATTAAAAGGAAAAAAAAGCAGGCTATGCCAATAACCACACATGTTTATAAAATAATAGTGATTCATCTTTTCTATTACTATGACATTATTTATTATAAGAAACTTAAATCTTCAGATGATAAGAGTTAAAAATAAATTATATAAGAAAAATATTTTATTTAAGATCTTTACAAATACATATTAATAACTATTACATAAATGTATACATGGTACTTTATCTGTTATTAAAACCAGTTATTATTTTTGAAAATTAGCAATGTCATGGCCGCCGGAAGACGGGTACTCGCACCACGCGAGGGATTTTTACGACTTCAGGTCGTCAAACTGGTACGTCGAGGCAGCTACATCGCCTAAGGACTTGGTGATTCTTATGGACGATTCAGACGACTTAGGCTCATCGTACCAGCGACTGGCCAAGGGTACGGTTTCAGCAATCCTCGACACACTCGGTCCCAACGATTTTGTCAACGTCTATCGCTACAGCGACACGGTATCAGAGATCCATCCCTGTTATACGAAGATATTAGCTCAAGTAAGTAATCAATTTTTTTTTCTTTAATCCAAATGTTGGGAAAAACTTACCGCTTTCGCAGGTTGTCTATCAAGTTCCCAAAAAATACCAATGTTAAGTTTTACCAATGTAAACTAATTTTCTAAGTAGTTAACAGCTAAGAGCAATCCCAATCGGTGTGGTCGGATCGTTCCGTTTTGTTTGTGAATCTAAGACTGAAAAAAAACATCGAATAAGATCATCGAATAGTCGTGTAATGATTTCTTATTTTTAAGGGACTATTACAAGTAATGTACGTAATGTAATTGTAGCTCGCTGGCCTAATGGTTAGAGCGTGCGGCCTTCATTCCGAAGGTCGCGGGTTCGAATCTCGGCATGTATCAATGACTCTAACATTAAAGTTATGTACATTTGTTAACTTTAGTAACAACAGCGAAATACAAACGGTGAAGGAAAACATCGCGAGGAAACCTGCACATGAATTATGATTTATTCTGTGTGTGTGAAGTCACCAATCTGCATTGGGCCTGCATGGTGACTAATGGCCCCATCGCGTTTATATTGAGGATAGGCCTGAGCCCCAATGGTAGGGATGTAAATTGGCTGTTATGATGATGATGATGATTACAAATAGTGTAATGTATGATGATGATTAAAAATGTAATAAAATTACCACTGTTAGATTTCAAGACACTGTAAGCTTTTTCTAGTAGTAGTTCAGATTGCTAATAATAATTAACATACTCTTTGTACTCAGAGATAACTATGACGTCAGGACATCTATTACTTTATTCCTCTCATGAGTTTGGATGCTGTAAAGTACTCATAATATAGGGAAAATAAATTATAAAAACACGATTTAAAATTTGTCTATATTAAATAATTGAGTATTTAAATTAGATCATTGTATTATTACAATTAATTTTATTTTACTGGTGTTAGGTCTCTATTGCCGGTGACCGTCTAGATAGGAACCACCGCAGCGCCTATTTCTTTTCGCCTTTTTCTAATGAAATTACTAGGGTAACGAGACTTATGTCACAAGGCGACGAGGGTAATGTTGTGCAGTAATACAAACGTATCACTTACTATCGGTTGAACGTTTCGCTCGTCTGATCGCTTCATGAAATAAAAATAAAAACTTAAAAGTATAATAAATTACTATCAAAGCTACCGCATTTTCAGGAACGGTAATAAAACATATGCGAAAGCGTTTGACATGTGTCAGTCTCGCGCTGAATTTCTTTTTGATCCTATTTTCAAATTTCCAGCCGTACCATAGACTAGGACTGTGTTTTTAAATGGTTCTCGGAACCATTGGGCAAATGCACATATTGCGTGCGGCGGTACGCATTACGCGATACCCATCTGTCCTCGGTGTAACGCGGCCCTAATGGAATCAATCATGCTTTAATTCAGGTCTCCATTAGAATGTAACAAACAAAATATCACACAAGATATGAATCTTTTTGTTACAAATAATCACATATGATCTTTTTTTTTAACGTGGTTATTAATAAAACATTACAACATTTCAGTGTATGTGTTTTTTTTTATTCAATTAGCTACGTGACGAGCGAGGCGTTCACCTGATGGTAAGTGATACGCTTACTCTTAAAAATGTGACGCTGGTTGGGATATTTACAGCACCACATCGTTCTCGTCGCCTGAGACATAAAAAGTTGAGTCTCGTTACTCTAGTAATTACATTAGCTACAGCGTCGTCCAAACCAGGACACGGTAATGTTTGATTGCACATTATTGCTTGGCGGCAGATATAGGTGTTGCGGTGGTACCTACCTAGACGGTCTCCGGAAACAGAGACGTATCACCTGTCACCAGAAACCAGTAGTATTTACCAAAATTGTAGAATATAATAATATTTTCACGAACATGGCGTATCATCCCCACGAAGACATTTATGTCGTTTTTCTAATTGCCTATTGAAATTATATATTTTCGAAAGATGCTTAATCTTAATTTAAGTATATAACCAAACTATCGCTTATTATATTTATACGTTTCTATATATTTAAATATAGGGGCTGTAAGAGGTCCCGCACCACAACTCACGGGACCCAAGTCAACCTCATCTGCTCGTGGTGCACCTTGCTAATCAACAAACGAGGCTCTGGCTTACAGTAACTCGCATTGGGCCAGTGTCGTATAAAATAGCCCAAATCACCCCATATGAATGCCTACAAACTACAACCCTATGTGCTCGGCAGGTCGCGGGAAGCCGCTGGATTTGGATCTTTAGAGGAGATGTGAGGATCTTTGGGGGAGGTCTTTGTCCAACAGTGGACGTGTATCGGCTGATGATGATGATGATGATACATTTATCCGTTTACTTTTTGTCTTCATCCTATGTAATATTACTATCCAACTCTTCGTTCCATCCATTACTCTCTTATCTTTCGTCTCTCCTCTTTCAATTCAATTATATACATAAATGGAGTTATCTTTTTTATTAATTTGCTGTCTTTGCGCAGACTTCGCAATTTTCTTCCAACAGCCACTAAAGTAGCGCTTACTAATTCTCTTCTTCTGCCTATTCTCGACTATGCCGATGTTTGCTATCTTGACTTAACCGAAGTGCAGCTTGATAAGCTTGAGCGTATTCAAAATTTGTGTATACGATTCATATTTGGTTTATACAAATACGATCACATCACTGAATTTCGCAAAAAACTCAAGTGGATGCCAATCCATCTTCGCAGGAATACTCACATTCTCTCTGTTCTATACAAGATATTGTTCAACCCTGTAACACCTTCCTACCTAAATAATCAATTCGAATATTTTTCCGATTGCCACAGTCGCACTCTTCGTTCTTCAATAAACCTTTCCCTTCGTGTCCCCGTGCATTCCTCTTCGTTCTTTCAAAACTCCTTTGCCGTTACGGCGGTTCGCTTACGGAACTCTTTACCGAACCACATCCGTATCGCCAAATCTGTTTTTTCTTCCAAAAGACACTTAAGTAACTACTATCATAAAGTTAAAATTATATATTCTGTCTAATTATGCTATTGCTTGCATTTGTCACTAAGCGTTTTAGGTTTTGATAATTTAGTGCACCACTATCTTATCTTTGCTTTTAGTTCAGGTCTTCCTTGCCAATGTGTCGTCGGGAAGAAATTGCTTTTTGAGCAATAAGACCGCCCATTGTACATTTATGAATATATATAATGTATTACATATCTTGTAACTGGTGTACAATAAAGGATAAATAAATAAATAAAAGTCGTTAGAAAGAATAGGAGCATAAACATCAATCTGATTTGTTTATTTTCCATCAAATTTAAGGTTTTGTTATAATCATTTAGATTTTTAATAAAAACTCTATTCCCAGTATTCATTGCTAATTTATAACGTTTTAATCCAAACGTCTCGAAAATAAAAATACATCAAGCCCTGCCTAGTGGTACAAATTTTAAATTCAACCTTGCGACCTTGTGACCTTAGCAACATTTTCCACGACGAGGTTAAATATCACATAATAAAGATCGTAACACAAAAGAATAGTTAACTAGCTTAGTTCCATTTAGAAAGACCATTGCCAAGGTTTAATGTATTGTTTTGCGTAATAACCCAGTTAAAATAAGTAGAAGTATAATTTCCTCTAAAATTAAAACTTTCTAAAATCATACAATGAATAAAATCGCACAAAAAAAATTAGTTAGTGATTCAAAGTAACTTAAACACAAGATAACGTAAATAGATCTAGTACACGTATAAGTTACAGACTTATATAATACCTACATGCCTTCAACCGTAACTTAGACCGCTTTTACATGTATTATATACTATCTACATTCAGATATATATGGTAAGATGCAAACTTATGTAAATTGTGTAATTACACCTACTGTTCTTATTCATATATATCAGGCACGATTAATTTTGGGGAAGGCCTATATCCAGCCGTTGATAAACAAAGGCTGATAATGATGATGATAAATTATTTAGAAAACGTTTTTCGTATCTTCTTATTCTTCGTCGCTTCCTCACTTTTGAGGAACGTGACCACGCACAAACAGTCTCCATTGAGTGCAGTCACATGCATAATGGACCGCACGATGTATACTGCCACCCACCGCCTTTTTGACCTCTTCCGTCCATGTGGTAGGGTAGTTCTTCCCTGAGCACATGTGCCTTCTAGTTTTTCGTATAATTAATATTTATTAAAATCTTTTGTAGATTCTTAAAAAATATGTCACAGATTGTGATATATTAAAAGATCCTATTAATTATTCACTCCTCTTTATTCATGTAATGTCAAATTTCACAGAGGGTTTTAAAAAAAGTCTTTTGTCATTAATATTTTTTTATATATTACGGCTTATGTACATCAAGTAACTAACAAACACCTAAGTGGTATTTGTGTTACTAACAAATCTGTGAATAATTTAAGTTGTCTATTTGTAAATAAATAAATACAACACTTAGGCTATAATATATTTTCTCAGATCAAGGCTATTTACATTTAGGATCGAAAAGTTATATTACTCTCAAGAAAATACTTGTTCCAATATTCCTATGTAAGCTGTCTTTTAAGGTATGGCATAACTTATGATCAGAAGAATATAATAAGATTGATATCATCTTCATTTATCTACAATACTCCGTTCACTAATGTATATCTAGCTTTCGATACTTCTACCTTATCATTGTCCGTGACGTGTTGAACTATATATCGAGAATACATCGTTGAAGTATTCACTTATTCAGTTCATGAGTCGAGACGAACATAGCAGATAATATCTTCGTTACAAAGAAGTAAGTAGCTCTAGACAGGTTGGGGAGAGAGCGGTGTTTATCGCTTAAGTTGGCGACTTATGACGCTAAGTTGTATGACAGA
This sequence comes from Ornithoptera priamus, assembly GCA_029034505.1. Lineage (NCBI taxonomy): Eukaryota > Metazoa > Arthropoda > Insecta > Lepidoptera > Papilionidae > Ornithoptera > Ornithoptera priamus. The sequence continues at coordinate 428,617 of JARDWD010000627.1, read as the reverse complement.
GATAAGTTTCAAGCTTTCAAGTCTAGTGACACTCGATATTTTATAATGGCATATTTGCATTCATTGTTAAACTTATACCTAACCTATGCTTAATATTACGTCACCTTGTGCTAAACTGTTATATCAATGCATATTGTTTAGTAATTGAAGATAGTAAAACCAGAATAAATAAAAAACTGAAGAATATTTATTTAGTAAATCATTACTAAATAAAGATGTGGTTAGTATATCAATTACCAATATTATGATGAATGTTGCTTGAAGTTTATACAAGTTTACGTATAGAGCACCGCTATCAGGTGGCAAGTAATAACACGGTTAATAACTCGAAAATATTGATCGTATTTAAATTTATTCATGCTTATACCAATTTAGATGGTATTTGTTTAAATTTTACAGTAGTAGATACTTTGACAGACGACCTGTTTGTTAGTAACACCTCCGTAAAACAGTACATAACTATATGCTAATAATACTGATCAATCAACTAGTTTTAAAAATAACCATTCATATACAATTTTCACTAAAATGTTATATATATATGTATATACTCAGATATAATATTGTAAGTAAATTCTTCAATACGAGAATTATTGAACGCCGATGTAAATGTATATGTAAAATATAGAACCAAAACGTGTCAGAGACAAACTGCCAAGGGTGTCAGTAGACTAGCTAATTACTTTACCTAAGTGATATTACTGGTGGAAATGTTCCGAGATGGGCAGTATACGCTACGGCCCACTACGCACTCCGGCTAATATACGGCACGGCGATTACCCCTCGACAAACATTCCTGTTTTATACCCGCTCCTAATGAAACCTTAGACATATATCTAAGATTTGTTATACTACAACGTTGTCTATCTTATCACAATAATATTTTTTTCTTATACTACCAAGCAATGAGGCAAACGGGACGTTCATCTGGTGGTAATTGATGCGCCCGCCTATAACAATGTAACGATAGTTAGTATATTACACGCAGCATCACATAGCGCTCATCGCCTTGAGACATAAGATGATGAGTCTCGTTACCCCAATAATTTCACTAGCTACAGCGCTGCGGCTACCTCTAGACAGTTTCCGGAAAGAGGGACTCACCTCCAGTATAACTGTAAAGTACATCATAACTCAATTTAAATCTATATTTCTTTTAGTATCGAAATAATTCACAAAGATAGCCTTCTTGAGGAAAGTTAATTAGTCATCCTTAGAGTTAATAAAGGACGCGGAGTTATCGTCCAGACTACAACCGAAACCCTTCCAATAAATGCTCTGATATGAAGTCCCCAGAATCCAAGTAGTTTCTATCCCACAAAAGCTCTTTACTATACAACTACACCAAGCTACTATTTCTTTACTTTTAAATATAGATATCTCTCATAACATATGAATTAAATAATCGTTTGTATTCAAATTATATAAATTGGTATAATACTTATTCATAAAATTTAACCCAAAATGGAAACCTTATAAAATATAAATTCTGATTAGAAATTGTTAACACAGATAGAATTTACTGGTGGAGGGTCTCTGTTGCCGGAGACCATCTTGGTAGTAACGCAGCGGCTGATTTCTACCGTCAAACATTACTGTGTTGCAGTATGAGCGTTGCTGTGCTAGTGTAATTATTGGAGTGAAGAGAATCAACACCATGTTTCAAGGCGATGAGCACAATGTGGTGTTATATCATCCTATTTAGCGCCAGGTTATTACGAACAGGCGTAATGTTTACCATCACGTTAACATCGCCGTCGTCGCTTACTTAAATAAAAAAAAATCAACAATTACTACCTTTTGACTAGAAAAGGTGAATTTTACATTGTTTTGTGTCTTTCTTTCCCTTCATTTCTTATTTTCGTATTCCCTTCGTGACAGTAACAATATCATAAATATTTGCTCTTAAAGAGTCCGGGATCTATAAAAAAGGACGAAATAAATATGGATTTCCTGCTCACCGTTGGTTAAAATTAGCTAAATAGATACTAATGATTATAAAACGCGACAACTAGTGTATATATATTCAGGTCTTAATTAAATATCTAGATTTAAGTTCACAGTCTAATGTTACTATAGCCTTGTACTCCTTTCGTGCAGTAATAAATAAGCCGCTACTCGTAGTTTATTTATAATACGTCAGTGAAAAGTTTCTATTTTAATCTAACTTTCACAGCTTTTAAATGCGGCTTCACAACCGTCTAGATTGTAGGTGAGGCGGCGGCAGGAGTCCTTGACCCTGCTAAGTTTCAAAGGTCAGGTGAGAAGTGGCCTGTAGTCATGTTCTGCCGCTCTCACGAAACCACACTCAAAAGCCACTTCTTCACGACGAAATACCTACATCGCTAAATAAAACCGTTCTTTTACAAAAAAATACAGTTAAAGTATCCAATTACGTGCAATATTTTAATTTTAAGAGTTAAATTAATTAGACAGAGTTAAATGAAACTTTGCATTTTATTATTTGAAATTCTGTAAAACGTTAAACCTTATAACTAAGTTTATAATTAACAGTTTTGTGATCATTCCAAATTATAACTAAATGATATAGGAATAAATAAACATCTCAACACTAAATAAAAAACTGTAGATTAAATGCTTTTGCGTTCATATCTCTATATCGAAGCTATTACTTCGAAAGTCCAGGTATTGAATCCGTTTATCTAACTTTAATATAAAAGCTTCACTTCTATACTTACCATTATTCGAAGAAACAACATGACGACCTCGTGATGGTAATACGCTTACTCATAAGAACGTAACACGGTTAGAATGATATACAATGCATCACGTTGTGTTCGTCGCCTAAAGACATAAGATGGTAAGTCCTGATACCCCAATAATTTCATTAACTACAATGATCTTTAAACCGGAACACAATTCTTGTTTTGGTGGCAAAAGTAAGAATTACGATGGTACTTACTTACGCTGGCAACTCAGACTTACCACCAACCGTTGTTGTGTATACACATTGTTATTGGTAGAGATATCGTTTAGACGAGTGACCTCATCGCTTTTTTTTTAAATATTTCATTCAGAGCTATAAACAGGTAGAATTTAATAGATAATAAATTGAACTTTATCCGCAGGCCGTGCCCGAAACGTTGCGTGAGCTAAAAACCGCATTGTGGGCCGCGGAACCGGCTGGCGGCGTTGCCAATTTAACTGGAGCTCTGACAACGGCCTTCGAGATACTGCACCGGGTATCTACATCATTGTTACAAAATAATTACATATATAACTTTTGTCTGTCTGATACATAATTGATTTGAACGCCTGAAACTCGTCTGTGATACTTCTAATGATGAAAATAGTTAAATTTAAAATTTATATAAACTATCTTATATACATGAAAATAAATATTAGGTGTATTCTTGTGGAATAAATTCAGTAGTAAGTATTACGTTGTTGTAGTACAATCGTACGGGTCAGGGTTGCCAGTGCAACCAAGCGATCGCGGTGATCGGCGCTGGCGGTGGCGCTGCTGGTGTTAAAGGCGTGTTCCGCATTTGGAACTGGCCTCACATGCCCGTGAGGATATTCACGTACCGCGTAAGCGGCGACGCTACCTCAGGACACATCATGAAGGATATGGCCTGTACAAATAAAGGTACTGTTACAACTTTCAATACTTTTTTTTTTCATCTGAATTTCATGTAGTTGATACTCTGATACTAATACGTATTATTTACAGGAATAGTTAGTCTTGAATTGTTTTAAAGAACATTCGTTCAAACTTTTTTTTTATTTAATGGATTTAATACATAAATATGTTAAGAAAAAAACTCTATACTACTATAAAATTAAAACAATCATGTTATAACAGTAAATTTGTATCAGGCTTTTACGTGACAATCAACGATCGCAGTGAAATTAAAGACAAAATTCTACACTACGTGGAGGTGCTGGCGCGGCCTCTCGTCATGTACCAGACCATACATCCAGTACATTGGAGCCCTGTTTACGTCGGTGGAAGGGTAAAATATCATAGAGATCTACGGTTATAGATTTGTTACATTTTGTTCAACTCTTGAGCAGTTGAATTATTCGCAGCATCTACTTATACCGAATAATAGACATAGAAGCATTACTTCCGTACTTTATTACTGTGCTTTAAGACTTACAAACTGTTCCGTGTCGAAGACAAAATTTATTATTGAATTTTGTAATTAAAATTCCACTGGCAAATAAATCACCTTATTTTCTTCCTGATGTCAAGCCATATCAATGAAAAATACAGCTGCTGTATTCATGTTTCCTATAATTTCTTTTAGAGTAGCAGCTTATCCGAAGACGGCATGGGACAACTCATGACATCCGTTTCAGTGCCGATTTTCGATAGGAGAAATCATACCGTAAGTAAAATTAATTTACTACAGCACAACTACAGATCTATGAACATGTAATTTGTGAATAAGCTTATTTAATCAAAATATCAATCAGAAAAGTAATTTGCATTAAACGATAAAGTGTTCAGAAAAAAAGCTCAACAAATTAAAGCATCAGACTGGAAAAAAAAATCTTCATCAAGAGTTGTGTTCCCAAACCTTTTTTAATTAAATTTAACTTTACTTGTAAGCCCCTTTATAATCCCTATAATTAATAAACAATGATTAATCTTAATTTCGAATTTTACAGCAAAGAGAAGCCAATTTGCTCGGCGTAGTAGGCACTGACGTACCTGTCGATCAAATAAAGAAGCTCGTACCGCCGTACAAGGTAACTTTTACTTTATAACTAATGAAATTAATTTAATATAAATATTACTTTTTTTATTTAAGCAACGTGGCTGTTGTATAAACAACATGTTTCCATTTTTGCGACTTTTATGCTTTCTCTCACAAATACAGTCTGTTTACTCAGCATGCTGACCAAGTGCGGGTTTATGGATGTAACGTACCATGATTGTATATATAATATATATAAAACAATTAAATACAATAAATTAAGTACTATAACAACACTAACGACTGGAAGACTTAAATATTTCGTATTTTATTTATTTTAACAGTGTCAAACTTCTCATATGACACAATAAAATTTGGTATAATTTCTTTATATACATCTTTCTCTTTTCTATCTTTATTTATATTTCTTTTCCTTCCTTATTTTTACATAAAACCTTATTTCTACCGCCAATAAGAAGTGTGAATTAGTAAGAGAAATTAACGGGGAAATGAAGCTTGACATCTCATGTTGCTCAATGCGATTATGATAACTGGTACTATTGTTATGCCTTACCATCAGGTGAAGGTCTGCTCGTCTCTTCGCTACGTAATATAAAAATATTTATTATATTCATTATGTTCTTGCAGTTGGGAGTAAACGGGTACTCCTTTATGGTGGATAACAACGGGCACGTTTTATATCATCCCGATTTGAGGCCTCTGGTAAGAAAGTGCAAAACCCACTCACTATAATACTTGTTTTATAGCAGCATAATAATAAAATAATTATAATTTGTTATTGTTTCAGCACACAAATGAGGAGGTAAATACAAATGTTTGTTAAGCTTAAAAAAAAATTAAAAAAGTAATAGAGAGTTTAGCACTATGTTTTTAATATTGTTAATTCTTTGCAAATATTAATATTCTTTCCGATATAGTAAATATGTTTTCCGTGTATTCTTTATACACTCAATATAACAGAAGACAATATAGTCTGCGCGAAGGTGTTTTTCTTTTATAAAATGATATATTGTTATTATTCGCAAATAATTTAAAATGTACACAATTTATATATAAAATATGTTGAATAATTTAATAATTATTTTGCTTCATTTATTCTAGTATACCGAAACACTCCGTCCGTTATACTCTAGCGTGGATTTAACCGATGTGGAGCTCCTCGTCGATTCCGACGAGAACTCCCGCGTCAATCTCACTTCGCTACTGCTAGATGTAAGTAAAAAAATTATAGATGTAACACTGTATACAATTTTTATGAATACTTTTATTTGATGTTAAAATCATTTTCTATTGATAATAAAATATATAGCTCAAAAAAATATATGTATATTTTGTCAAGAATTTAATGAAAATATCTTCAACCTTAACTTGTACTTAATCTTACTTAAATTGTACTTATCAGTATAATTAATACTAGTGTTAGTGATAAAGGAAGTTTTTAATATAAATTAACTGTTTAAAAACATAATTTTCTTAAAGAAGAATACGTATGTAGTCAAGGAAAATAATTAAATGTACGCACTATAATAATTTAAAAGTCCCGAATCCCACTAAGAGGAACATCTAGTGAGATGTAAATTTTTTTATTTTATAATAATATAAATATTATACACATGATATTAGGGGTATATATTAAACTTAAATAAAATACGGATCAAAGATTGTATATAAGTGCAAATTTCCTTATTTTTTTGATATTTCTTTTTAATCTGTGTACAAATCTGTGTACAATCTGTGTAAATAATCTTTATTGAAATTTTGATCGATAATCAAGATTTTCCAATAATTAAATGTTGGTAGATTGATAGGATTCTCAATTCTCAGCTACGTCATGACATGATAGAGCAGCGGGAAGGCGAGACTGAAATAGGTGTGAAGGTGCAGTATGACGGTATGCGGCGCGTAGCGACCCGCCGCCAGCGATACTTCTACGGGCCCGTGGAGGGCACCCCCTACTCTCTCGCCGCTGTGCTGCCCGACGGATACGGCATGTACGAACTGCAGGCCGAACAGGAAATCAAACACAGCCCCTTTAATGGTAAACACGCATTTTTTGTTTATCCAACCTCGTTAAATCTTTTAAATTAAGAGCTAAACTGCATGCATGACTATTTCACACATGGTATATAGATAATAAGGTTTAATATAAAATAAACTGTTATTTCATCAATAATTTGTTAATAATATGCAGGAAGAACAAATGCGTTAAATGGTGAAAGAGATGTAATCAAATCAAAACTCATCAATGTGTATGTCGATATTATTCCTCTAAAACAGAAACATGTATTACTACTTGAAATGAGAAATTGTAAAATATTTTTATACATTTACTCATCGTTTAAAATAACTAAAATATTGATACTAAAAATAGTTAAGAATTGGTAATGAATTAGAATACGTATAGACAATATTTTCACGAAGTTTTTTCTATTCATTTTGAAAATAATATCTTTCCTGTTTCTAGTTACCGAATACTTCAAAGGCGATAATTGGAAGGTTCACCCTGATTGGTAAGTTTCATCAAATCAGGAAATATTATATGGGAAAACGTATGCATTAGTAGAGAAATTTTTGTATTAAAAAAACCTCGCCAGTTTTGAATTGTTTAATTTTTTGATATTGAATATATTAAGTTAGTGATTAACAATACAGTGGAAGCATTTATACATTGCTGGACAGTTTGACATTACACAAATTTCACGGAAATCTTTAAATTTATTCAGGGTGTATTGCGAATACTCGTCCACGTCGGAGCAAGCGTTTAATAGTCCTGAGGAGCAGCTACTACATTTCCTCTCGCGCGCGGGCCGGCCCGGCTGGAAATGGATGTCCCTCCGGCCTCGGGCACTCACCCTCCACAACGCGCACAAGAAACAAGACAGAGACTCTTATTACTGTAAGACTTCGACAGATATTATTCATCCAACATTGACGAATGTTTATCCATTTATATAAACATCATTGCGTTGTACAAATTACAATGGATGCATTAATATTTATCACCTTCTTGTACCAATCGACCAATAGCTATAATAATAGACAAGGAGTACAAAAAAGTGAGGAAACTCTTAAAAGTTATTTATAAAGTACCGGTTATTTAATTGAAAATTATATCAAAAAGAGTGCCTGGGTAACTAGGCTTTCAATGAATTTGGCAAAGGCAAAGGAATTGTGGTTTAAGTTGTGCAAAATGTATTCCTAATACTGACTGATCTACTCTAAACTAATCTAAACTTTGAAGTATAACGAGCTATCTCCGCTTTGAATCTTCGTAAATAAACCAAGAGCTCTGTTTGAACTAGACACAAAGTAATAATTGAAATTTTTTTCGTCGCTTTATGTATTAATTTGAATACAATAATCCAAACCATTGGTTTCTAGGTGATAAGACTCTTGTGCAGTCGCTTGTTCGGGATGCAATGGTAATTAAAGAATTGGACGCTCACACTGGACACGCCAATCATCACTCTCAGTAAGTAAACGATGATAATTGTGCATGTATTTATTTAACAATACAACAAATCGCAAGAACGCATAACAAAATGTACGCTGATAGCAACCGAGCGTTGAAAGGAGATGAAAATTATTTTATCGATATAATACGACGCCGATATGAAGTTTTGCCACACTTGCATGTTAAATTAAAGCACATCTAGGTGACCAATTCACGTTTTAAGCACATTAAGTTGTTTTTTATTTGTTTCACTAATTCGATGTGTTTGTCACAATAGCCCGATAGCGACTTTAATGGCTCTACTGACAAGGTAACGTAAAAATAACATATTTGTAATATATCTAGTAGACATGTTAGTAATTTGGCTAGTCCCCAAATAAAAAAATCAACAATATATTTTTTTCGAAGTCCTTTCAAATATAAAACTCATGAATCATTATTACTGATCGACAAAATTTACATACAATTTTATATACATATCTAAAAATGTGTTATAACTTCCACCTACATTAAACGTATTTTCATACGATTGTTGTCAACGTCATCAATGATCTGATGATCCATTATAGCTAATATCTAGAGCCATTATAAAACATTAGCTGAAACCTTTTAGATAAGAAGATTTACTTTAACCTGACCTTTTCAAATGCACTTCTCTAGTTATAGTTCACTATAACTGTTTCTGTAATGGGGAACGATTAATAGTAAATAATCTTTCCTCAAGTTTCACAAAATAGCTATCCCAGGACTCAGGTAAAATAGTGTACTAATTCATTCGTCATGTTTCTATGAGTTTCCTTAGCTAACAAGGATTCATGAATATAAGGTTTAATAAATATTACTTCAAAAAAATGTGTCTCTTATAGTAGGTAATAAAATAAATGTAAAGAAAATGTAAAACAAGTCATGATTTTTTTATTTTACATTGACAACGTTATTTTTAAACGAATTTCCTCATTTGTTGCGTTTACATTTCTTTTACTGTGTTTTTGCTTTTAAGGAACACTGATACTAAAGTTTTCTTTCTAAGTTCTAATAGATACAAGAGCATTAAATTAATCGAAAATTATGCAGAGTGAAAAAATATTAACAATAAATAATAAGAATAATTTAAAGAGCTTCGTTCGTTAAAACAACCTAAAATAATTTTTTCTCTCTCAAACCTAGTAATGGAGGATATATTAATTAGATTGTTTTGTTCTACAATGTTATTTAAAAAAATATTGTAGAATGATTTGGATATACATAAATATAACAAATGATTTTAGCTATGAATATACTGAATACTCTACGTTATCAAATTATGAATATTTACTATTAAGTAGAGCTGTTTATAAATATTTTGTTTCTTTACAAGAATTAAAACTCTATGCACTATGATTTGCACATCATTGTAGTATGGAAACATTATTTAAACAATTTAATGATAGGTTATATTAAAAAGTATCTACTTATCGATGTGTTTAAATTTAAATTTCGAATTGCTCCTAACAAAGAACGTCATTGCAGGCAAGGACGCTTCCACAAATTCGTGGTGACCCTGTCGTTCATCGCGACCCGCAGCGGCCTCCTCAAGTGGACCGACAACAACAATACTTCCCGCACCTCAGATTCAGCTGAACCGTACGTTTTTTTATTTCTATACATAATCAATATCGTAAACAGAACATCTCTTAGGTCTGCAGTAGGTCCAACTAGGCATTTGCTAACATAGCTTCCTTTGCCAATATAGTTAATAAGGTTCGTACTTTAAAGATAAAAAAGTTATAACTCAATACTAGAAAAATTTGTCGCCATTTGCTTTTTAATTAAATCTTTTAAATTAGGAGACACAATTTTTTTTAAATATTGAACAGAAACTTCTTATTTTTATTATAGTCAGAGGCATGCGCTCCATTCCATACAAGGAAATAAGCACTGCATACCCTGGCTCCCTAAACCTATCTAAATAATAATCTCTCAAGTTACTTAAAAGTTACACAACTGTGCTTTGACTATTGCTAAATTCGTAACTTAATTTTAAAGTATAGATAGATAAGCACAAAGATTTCGGCTGAGGTTTGCATACCCTACCCGAAATCTCTATACGCGTCAATGACTATAGTAAAAATATAATGCTCTAGTTTTTTTTTAATAATTGAAGGGCATGATTTGGATGGAGAGGTAAGAACAGATTAAATTCATTAAAACATGTATAAAAAGCACTGACAGAGAATAATTTCAGACAAAATTATGTTATCTTTGCCATTTTATAAAATTATTCTACATTGCAAAGATTAATATACACATCTTATATTACGACAGGCACTTTAGTGAGAAATACGGGCGCGCATTCGACTCGGAATGGTACCGGCGGGCGGTCGAGCACCACGCGATAGAGCCGGAGAGCTTCGTCTTCTCAGTGCCATTCCGCGACATGGAACCCGACGAGATGGCTCCACAGCCGCTGGTGATGGCCACGCACGCGGTCTTCGTGGAGTCCAGAGGGCATCGCGCGCCCGCTGCTGTCGTCGGCCTCCACTTCCAGTTGGACTCACTTGTAAAGCATTTCCTGAACGTCACGTCTACGGCAAGTTCTTTTTAGTAATGTTCATAGTTTCGCTATATCAGCATAACAATTTTTAAATTTTCTGTTATTATTTGACTTCATTTTCAAAGGTTTTTTAATTGGATACATTTTTGGCATACATTTTTGCTTGTTACACATTCCAAATTTAGGAAACAGACAACTAAATCAAACCAGAGACAAAAAGGACTGTACCACGCTGATCACCGAGTTAGAGAGGCACTTTAAGAATAAGAAGAACAAACAAAAATGTATACACTATAAAATTTACTACAAACATTATTTAACTCTCGGTGCGGTTAAGTATGAAAAAAAATGTTGTTACTTAAAATATAAATAAAAATTTTTGGTTATAGTGTACTGCTGGCAGTGTATGTAAGAAGACGTGTGCAGGCGACGAACTTGATTGCTATATCTTGGATGACAACGGCTTCATCATTCTCTCTGAAGACGCGGCACAGACCGGCCGCTTCTTTGGTCAAGTTGACGGCACTATCATGGACTCCTTAGTTCAGGACCGAATTTACAAGAAAGTCACCGTCCACGACCACCAAGGCAGATGTCCTGATTCGCGAAACTCATTCAGCGGTGATGGCAATAAGTTAACAGTACGTATATACTATTAGATTGTACGGAAAATTTCTCATCGTCTTTCAATACGGGTGTGTGATAATTTGGAGTAGAAAAATATTATATCTAATCATAAACTTCTATTTTGCAGCCCATGAAACCACTATCCTGGGTTGGCAGATACCTCTTCAATTTACTGGCAGTCTGGTTCCCGCTATGGGACACAGTTCGCGCTCGGACCAGTCGCTACACTGACGATGACTTAGGTACCGTCAGCATCAGTATAACTTTTCAGATGTTTATCCTTTGTTACTGGCCCTTTGTGTATGAGAACGTTATAAAACTGTTTCCTGTGCATATTTACTACTATTCAGAAACATTAATAATGCTGACCACTCCCTGTATTAAATCTTTTAATTGTAATATTATAGTATTGTATAGACGGTTAATAAAAAACTGAAGTAATACAGAATTTCTAAAAATTTTAAATATTTATCTAAAATCGTAAGACAAACAATAATTTCTACAGATGCAGATTACGAAGATTATGAAAAAGAAGATTTGGAGTATGAAGATTCAAGTCGCGACCCGGGGCCTTATGAAATAATCGTGGACGGAACGGGAGGAACGACAGTCGGGCACGAGGGTCGTGAAGGACGCGAAGGTCGGGAAGGTTGGGAGAACCGTGAGGGTAGAGAGGGACCGCTGAGAGAAGCGCCACGCGAGGCCGCCCGCTCCGCCGCAGTGCGCCCCTGCGACACTAGCGCCGAGCTCTTCACGTTACAGTCGGCGAGACTTAATACAGCGCAGCCTTTGAAAGGAAAACTCACAAACTGTCACAATTCTGGTTGCGAAAGGTAACCTGAAAACTAATCTTTTTTTTATATTACAATAATTGTAGATACATATGTAATATGTCTACAAAGAAAGCAGTCATTGTTTAGTTATATATGCTATATAACTTATAATTACCCGTTCGTACAGGCCGTTTAGCGTGCAGAAGATTCCGCACAGCAACCTGATTCTGCTAGTGGTGGACACGCTGTGCCCGTGCGGCGCCAAGCGGTTGGACGTGCGCGCTCGCGAGGCGCCGCCCCGGGCCGCGTGCCGGCGACATACACCCGCGCCGCACCGCCGCCGCCCCCGCACCTGCGTCTCCTACCACCCCGAGGTAATGTAATGATCTTTGTAAAGTTTCATTGCGACATCGTATCAAACTACTCCCATTAAAATTGTTCATACAATTCTCCAATAGAAAAGCCGTCCAACATACTCTGCTACATATGACATGCAAAATGTACACATATTATCGATTCCTTATCTCCTTATAGCATTAGCAAGGGATGTATGAGGTCTCGCACAACAACTCACGGTGCCCAATCCAAACTCACTTGCTCATAGAGCATCCTGCTAATCAACAAACGAAGCTCTGGCGCTCACCAACCCGCATTGGGTCAGCAAGGTGGGAAATGGCCCCAGTCACCCCCCTATGAACCTTCACTAATAACAGCCCCTGGTGCCCGGCAGCACCAGGGGCCATGCTGCCTGTAGATCTTTGGGGAGGCCTACGTCCAGTAGTGGACGTCTATCGGCTGATGATGATAATTATAGACATTTGACGATAATGCTATTAATAACTTGCTTCATACCTTCCATTCTCCAAATTTTTAATGTTGAATAAATAAATTGATGGTAATATAAAAGAGGCTAAACGCAATAAGTCTTTGGGAGAGCTTTAACGTTGCAGGCCATATCGTCATGTAGCGTCAGGCAGGATTGTACTCGAGCTCAAACAGTTATTAACAATTTATCTGTATATACAGTGGTGGTCGTGTAATTATAAACACTACCAACGGTGCTTGACATTATGTAAGATTCTTCACCGCATACGTTTTTATTTTGAAATTAAACAATAAATAGCACAACAACATGTTCAACGATTTATTATTTATTAGAAAAAACAATATGTATTACACAAGTGCAGTTTCAATATTACATTACGGACAAACATTTAAATCAGTTTTTAATTATGAACAAAAATGGTCAACTAATTAAAAACAACAACAAAAAAGTATAAAAAACAATATTTTTTTAAGTACTACTAATTAGTATTGTTACTAATGTTACTGTGCCGACCCCACATACAATGGGAAAAGGGCAGGAGGAACAAGAAGAATTAGTATTGTTATTTAGGAAATAGCTTCTATCCACATAGTTATTCTACCAATAGTTATAATTAATATTTAGTGACGTATCCCTTATTTTCAATAACAGCACTGCAACGACATAAACATGGAATTTATTCAATAAATTTCAAATATTTTTCTAGGGGGACTGTTAAATTCCACGCTCCAATAAATGGTTCATATAGTTCGTTTTAACTGATGCTGGTGGTTACGTTTAAGACTTTCTATTAAACAATATACCACAGGTCGGGTTTCTATCGGGTTTAAATCCAGACTATTTGCTGGCCAGTCTAAAACGGATATACGCTGTTCGCTAAGGAAACATTTGACGCTATCGGCCCTGTTTTTAGGGTCATTGTCATGTTGAAAGATCCAGGTTACAGACAAATGATCTTCCGAGTAGGAAATCATTGTGTGCTCTAAGATATTTTTGTATTGCCCTTGATCTATTGTACCTTCAATCTTCCGAACGGAACCACTCCAACTCCACATCCGAACAATAAACAAACACTTCCAAACTTTAATGTTACCGCCACCGTCCTTGACTTGATGTACACTCCTTGTGTATATATAATTAAAAGCATTGTTTACATAATGTCTAACATTGGAATTTACCATATTACCTTCGTTTCATCTGAAAATAAAACTTTTTTTCCATTCTCATACCGTACATAACATATTTTTAGTGAATAATAATCGCTTCCTTTGCTCTCGGTGTTGTTGCGTAAGAAGCGGTACATTTCGAGAGATTCTTCTAAACAAGTTAGTTTCCATTAATCTTCGACATAAAACTTCTTTCTTAATTTGGTTAGAGCCTTTACTTGGGTCTTTTTTAGCAACACGAACGATTAGCGAACCTTCTCTGGGAGAGGTATTTCTTAGCCGAGCCTTTCTCAGAACATTTTCAACAGTTCTATGTGTTTCATAATGATCAATCGCATTAAAAACTTTTTAGCAGAACAATTTAAATGCTTAGCTGTTCTTCTATATACCCACTTATGATCTATATGTAAATTAACAATTAAGTTGACGAGTCACAACTTTTATTTTTGCGCATTTTTAACAAAATAAAATTCAGATTCAATTTTGAATTGCCGCCTTAATAATAGAAAAAACTAAGAAAGAAATGTTATTCTCCAATTTCAAAACAAGAACGAACTATGGATGCTTTTTTTTAAAGGTTTGTAATTAGGCGTCCAAGCGGCCAGTAACAGAAAATAAACTCCTACACGTGTAAGACTCATTTTGTAATAAAAAGTAAGATATGTTTTATATTTTATGCATTTAATGAGTTTTTTTATTTGAGTGGCTATATTATTGTATGATTATTAATTATTGAATGTGTATATTTTTTACGAACATTTATACGTTGAAGTTATACTTTCTTTATATAACAAAGTCATTTTATACAGAAGCATGATTATAATCATATAGGTAATATAAAAATTTCCTTCTGCAGGAAATAGAAATACTATCGTGCGGACGCTGTGGATCTTTTGTGCCGATGACCTTCTGGGTCCTGGTTCTGCCACTGTTCCTGGGACTCGCCACGTGACTCCCCTGCTTCACTGCAACCTGCGGACTACGCCCCGCCCACACCTAACTAAGAAAATCATCAGTCGAAGCTAACTAATTAAAACGTGTGAAACACATCGTTGTTAATTTCACCATAAACCAAAGGACATTGCAAAGCTTCGCAATTAAAAATTGCCGTACACCATAAAAGAGCTCGTATGACGACAGAAGGAAGACGCGTGGAGAGTTTATTGTGAAACCAGAGTGCCCCATCTCAATGGTTTCCGTGATACCAACATCGCACGCGTGATACATCGATTTGCAATCGATCTAATCGACTGAAGTATGGTCCGACCAAGTGAACTTTCGATCTTGTCTCGCGACGAGAAACTATTTCGTATAGATTTTAATGTATTAAAAAAATAATAATAATCTCTCTATTTCTGTTAAGTCGTCATCATCTCTATTGTAACTATGATATGGTTAAAGTAAATAGTTAGGCTAAAAATATAACTTTTACATTTAATTGAAAATTATCGCGAAGTTGGAGATCTTATAAATTATAGCTAATGTTAATAGGTATTAAAAAGATAATTTAATGTAAATTTAATAAAAATATTGTTTAGAAATGTTTTAGAGAAATATACCTACGTTGATACATATTCGATTTCTTTCGGTGTCTATCATTCTAATTGTAATAGTAATCAACAGTAAATTAGACGCATAGATTCAATGTAAATATCTATCGATTAATATAATCATTTGTAGTTATTTTATTTGCTGTATTTATGTGTGCCTGTGGTTATTGTGATGTCTTCATTCAGCCAAAAGGTACGTCGCTGTACTTAATAACATCTAATAATTTGCATATATTTTTAATTACTTCAAAAATTCAGTAAAAGAATATACGAAGAAAGGATTTTATATAATTGAATCGAAACTACAGTAAATAATATTTTTTTATAATTATTTCATCGATGAATATATTTGTTGTTGAAGACAAGTTATACTTTGCGTTTGCATTTTCTCAGATAGAGCTGTTTACTTTTGATTATATGAAATTTAATTAATGTTATTATCTCGGCGTCTACATTCGGCCACATCTCGTTCTCTAATCGTTAGAAATTTTCTCATCTAATCTTCTATAATGTTATATTTGAAGCTGTAACTAGTTTTATCGTTATTGTAAATATTTTACTAAATTTAAAGGCCTATTAAAATAAAACAAAGAAACCTGTGTCGCTAAAAAATCTCAATGACTGGATTTCGACATTTCTATAATGTTCTATGATCTATAATTTGCATATCATATACGTATTTATTTCGTAAGCTTATATCTGAATTGTGAACAGATTTTATAATGCTGATTTGTAAGTTTATCGCATGAGGCTAAGACATTTAACTTATAAACATTTTTTTGTACTGGTATTTAAATTATACCATAAAATCATGTAGATTATAAAACCATTCATGTTGGAACATTAAACACACCACAGCTTGCTGTTGTCCATGAACTAAATTCTTTAAGAGTAAATAGAGTGTAAAATAATAAATTATCGTGATATCTAGATAAAACATGCAGCTTTTTATAGGCCAAGATAGCGATGTAATAATTTATACAATATAAGCCGATTATTGTTTGTTAATTTAATGGTAATTAAGAATTTTACACTCTTTACATAACGAACGATTACAATATTCTGAAATAGTACAAATATCAAACATTTTATACGTATAATTCTCGAATTTCGTGTGCCAAACCACAGCCTCCGTTCAGTCTATACGAAGTTTATTCGACAGGACCGACAGTTTATTTAATAAACAGTACATAAAAATGGACAGCGGTAAGCGAGGTCACAAATGCTGGATGCAAACGAGGAAAGCAAGGAAGTAGCATTAATTATGTACACCGTCAAAGTATGGTCTTTTCATAACCGTAACAGTACATAAATGAAAAAAAGGAAAGTACTAATATCATAAACCTACAACGATACTATACAATGCCACTCCATACATCTAGGTAGTTCACAACAGGAGTACATTTCCCCTCATCAGTTGTGTCCAGCATTGCACGAAATATTTTGAATGCACTAGATTTTTAAAAATTATTTTTTCCTCGCGAATAATCCGGTATGAGGAAAATCAAAACTTCAGGGAAAAAAAAGCAATTTCCTAGTATCTATAAAAGAATAAGTTTCGACAGATATATATATCTCATATGAAAACTAATATTTTGGGTTGTTTTCATATTATTACTATATATATACTATTAATGTTTTTGTAAAAGGTTATTACCAAATTACTGGTACGAAAATCGTAAAAGTCATTGTTGTGAAATAAAAAGAATTTTTTATCTTTAGAAACATCAGTAAATCTCAGAAAATAAATCACAAGGTGTAATACACTGTGTATACAGAAAAATCCATAACAGGTAAAATCCCGTAACGGCACATTACCGGTTTATTCGCGGGAACGTCGAATTGTACGTTACTGGTTACACTTTACAATTATTTTATAGAATAACATACTGACGCTGAAAACCTCTGTAATTGTAATTTGGACGCTTTGAAAATATGTTCGTTTTATATAAATGAACCCCAGTACAGAGCTGTTTACATGGTACGGAGTTCGATTCCGTGGAGTGGTGAGCTACTTGTAAAGTTTTGAATGTGCTTCTCGTAAGCGACGTGTCTTCCATAGCAGTCAAACGCGCGGGTGGAGTGTTTTACTGTAACTTTTAAGTATTAAACGATAATAATAGCTACTTACGATAGCATAGGAGAGGAGCTCGTGTGGGGTCACGCGGCGCACCTTACACGGGCCTTAATTCTGCGTAAGTTTAGAAATATAACAAATACCTCGTTTAGTTACGCAAAATGTAATAGTTAGACTGGGATTAGTATTGGTTTCACGTTTACTTTTCGGACATATCAATTCAGGCACCAAATGAGACTATAGAGTAAGAATATTTGAATTTTTATGATCTATTATTGTATAATTATTTTAAAGGGAACGTTCTCATTTTTTATCATTAACATAATGTAACATAAGAATAAGTTTGTATTATATCCGTACGATATGGTCATCTTCATATTTTTACAAATTTTCAAAACAATTGTTGTAAATCATATTTTTGTTGCACGTCGTCACTTCCTAAAACATGTAAAAACTAGTCGCTCTTTCTTGAGTCTTGAAACATTTGATATCAATGTTATAGACCGTTTCTTTAAAGTACGAACAGACCTCCATTATACAAAAGCAACAAATTTCTTTGCTTTAAAATCTTTATGATTTAGCTTTACATTAAATATCACAATTTCGCTTCCATAAAACTGTATTGAATGGATTACAGCTACGTTCAGTCGCTTATATAAATTCAAGGTTTGATGTAAACAAATTCAGTATTATTATATTAATGTGTTAATAAATCATTTATTTATACACCAGTATGCTATCGCCTCCTAATCTTGGATATAAATTCTTTTATTATCTTAGTACATTACAAAGAAATCCCTTTGTTACATATAACTTATATCATTGAATATGTTTACGGGAAAGTGATGTTTTTACCGAGCTGCGATCGTTTGGCTAATTTCAACAAGAATACCTATTGTAATGAAAAAAGTACCGAAAATTTCTCCAATATTCGAACTTTCGCGCTTTTTAGGGTTAAATATTTAACTTTTTACAAATAAATCTTTAATGATGCTGATTGGAGATTTAAATGTTTTCTTGAAAGATTAACTTTTGTTCATAATTAGTTGATGATGAAGGGATATAGTTGTATTGTTGGGCGAGGCCGAACCTGTGCACGTGGTTATCTAGTCTAATTCTAGTAAAAAAATTATCCTTTTTTTTCAGTTACTTTTGCAAATTCATGCTATAGATATACCGTAATTACTATAATAAAGTTCTCTTATAATATTGTTACTGTATTTTATTTAATGTTCTGCCATATTTGTTTAGTCTTATTTTTAAATGAACTATTAATACTTTTGTAGCAATTCTGATATGCAGAAAGCAGTTGCAACCTCCTAACTATTATTATATACTAGTTTTTTGGAATATAGAAAATAAATTATATATATATGTGAGAGTAGTCTTACGAAACAGTTTGCCCCTGGAATAGAACATCCCAACAAGCACGGCAAAGGTACAACGGCTCATGAGTCAGTAAATGATCACTGTAGAATCGCTGGTATATCGACATTAGAGAAAAAAGGAATCAGAAAACCATTGAACCTCGGAAATATAAAAAAAATGCTCTGAAATGTCAATAGTTTCATTAATATAAGAATTGGTACATAATTCACATGTACAGACTGGCTGCGAATATGATATCACGCTTGAGCAACTTGATCGCCTCGCTGAACTTCGCCTCCAAGTCTTTGTTTCCGATGTTCTTAGCCGCCTGGCAGAGTTGCCGGAGCACTTCCTCCAACCGCCGTATGCACCTAATGATAGAACCTAAAAATAACAAATCAATAATATGAATTACTCTTTCATATAGACTATAGGATAATAGGAAATTCTATTAGACTTATATTTTTTTAATTGGTCTCATTATATAAGAATAACGTCTTTATAGATATTTTGAAAAATATGGAGAAGTCATGTAAACGCAAACGGACGTCAATACTTTGGATTATTGAATCGTAATCATCATCATTATTAGTCGAAAGACGTCCACTGCGGTGCAACGTAAACCTTATTTAAGGACCTTTACACTGACCAATCTGGGGTGGTCTGCCAGCACTACGTCTACCTGTTTGCAGCCGCCACGTTTAGCGTCCCATCGCCTATCACTCTTTCCAGCAATTTGTCCCCTCCTGCTCATTCCCATTTAAGAAAAAAAGAAATATTTTATTCGTCCATAATCTGTTTTCTTTTTTTTATACATGTCAAATAATTTACACCCCATGTAATTAGACAAACATGGGTTACGGTCAGTCTACATGTGGGCCAGCATAGGCATACATCCACAAAACTGATTTTCAGCGCAGCCGTTTGATTGTGCCCGCACACACTACCCTAACTTAGTACACTGTTGAATGCAAGAGATACCACCAAAAGGGAAACAAAATATTACAAAAGACAGATATCAATTTTTTTTTATACATACCTAATAATAATAATAAGTACAGTTTTTTTTGCTCTATTGTAAGCCATGATTTGTATTTGGCCTTACAAGCTATTAACTGTCTTTACGCCTCTGAAGGGAGGAGGGAGATTGTTTCAACATTTCGTGGCGTTATACTTAAAGCTGCCGCGGAAGGCAGCCGAGCAATACAGTGCAAGAAAGTGAAGGTAATATGAGCATATTAATAGCAGCTCTTGTGTTGTATGAAGTATTCTGGTCATGCATCCACTCAAGCTTTTTGTATAAATATTTAAGACTAGAATTCTTTTGTGCTATGCCAGTAACCGGTGATCGGTCACCTTAATATTTGTTTGAATCAAAGTCATGCAGAAAACTAATTGAATAATAGTAGAAACTTCCACCAACCTTCGAAAACATCGGACATCTTGCATATTTGTAAGAAATTAGCGCCCTTGCACCAAGCGAGCACGACATCCATGAGGGTATATTTGAATTTGGCCACATACTCGTCCTCGTCCAACTCCATTTTAGTTTCGATCGACACTTTTGCAATGCGACGCGCGAACTCCTAAACACCAAAACTTATTGCTTTTTAAAAAATTACATGCTATTGTTTTTTTATAACTACTCCCGTGATAAAATGGCAAAGCGCTTTCCTTGTACCATAACAATCCCTGATTCAATTCATGGTCTACTTGAGTCATTGGTGCTAGTGTTTACTCGAACCTGCCTTCCTAACTACCACTGTAACAACACTGCTGTTACAGCTTTGAAAATATGGACGCTAGCTACAATTAAAATTAATAATAATTAGAATTTTAATGTAACTAGAACAACAACCAATTATGTTGACTGTCGGGCTTTTACGAGTACTTATATAATCTGATTGCAAAATGTAGATGAAAGGACGCCATAATTATAAGTAATTTACGCATACATGTTAACTATAATTGGGAATCGGGTAAAATATCTTCATCAAGTCACACCTGCAATTTCCTGAGAACACCGCGTAACTCCTCGCCGGTGGCGGAGACTTGCGATGCATTCTCGTCGCAGACGAAGCAGCTCACCAGCGAAGCGCTCTGTTCGGAACTCAGTCCGTTGAACACTCCATTGAATATCAATTCGGTTAGCAGCAACTCATCAGCGCTGCAAAACAGATTTGACAATTAAAAAGTAAAACTTCTTATACTTGCTCAGATCCTATCGATATATTCTTCGACTTTCTTTTATCTACAATTGACCACCACATTTGAACTTTCCTTAATATGCTGTTAGGTCACATCAAGGCAGGGGACGATGAAGTGTGCCAGCCCAGAGTACTGCAGTGTATTTCATATTGTAGAGTATATATGGTGACAAATTTATAATTCGAAAATGTTGGCTAACCAGGTAAGTTTGTAAGACACCACCAACCAACTTCATATGAAATCAAAGTCAAATATTGTCAGTGTAGATATAAAGAAACAGCTCTCACAGTCAGGCAAATTCCAATGGAGATAGACACAAGTGAGGGTACGTGATTAAAAAAATATTGCATACAACTTCGCACCTGCTCAATTCGCAGGCGATCCGACCTTTCAGCTCTATTACATCGGCCTGTGAGCAGTACCCCAATCTCCTCAGGACACGCTTCCGCTTCTTAAGTTCGTCCATCTGCAATATACTCTTTGCTTTCCTAAGCTCTGCCCGCGCTTCTTTCAACTCCTCTAGATACTCCTGTTTCTTCTCGTAGGCAGACGTTAACGCGCCTCTGTTCTTGTCTTTATGCAACGGGTGCGCGTACAGCCTGCAAATTGAACGTTCCGATATTATTTCTATGCGTATTTTTTAGGTAATTATTTAAAATCAATTTGCAGTTTGTATTACAGACAACAGAAATGTATAACCAATATTAAATCCCAAAAAATAACAAAAACAGA
This sequence comes from Ornithoptera priamus, assembly GCA_029034505.1. Taxonomy (NCBI): domain Eukaryota; kingdom Metazoa; phylum Arthropoda; class Insecta; order Lepidoptera; family Papilionidae; genus Ornithoptera; species Ornithoptera priamus. The sequence goes on along the minus strand of JARDWD010000627.1, from coordinate 406,615 downwards.
AAAGCTTGGTTTGCATCTATCATTACTCTCTAATATTTATTAATCAGGGCCTTTTCTCACAAGAGAATCATGGTCAATTTATCCACCACACTAACCAGATGCAGCTTCGTCATGTCTACGAAAACTGTTCCTATTGGAACAAGTTGCTTTCATCACATTGTTTTCCTTCATTGGAACCTCCTCTTGCTCTGAGAGAAAGGCACCCAAGTCTCATCGAGATGTATAGCCCTTAGGACCATCTTACGTTATGAGCTATCACTGGTATCACAGCTACTATTTAAAAGCAATTCATTTATTTCTCAAAAATCACGGTACCTTTCCTCCAACAGCTTGATTGTGTCCACACATTTTTTAAATATGGGGTCTGTGATCTTCATGTCCTTTATAGGGTTCAGCAGTGGGGGACCGTCGGGAAATCGTTTTTTGACCTCGCCGATGGTTTTTAACACAGACTTGCGATTATCCGGCGGCCTCAGGTCCTTGGGGTAGTACACGCGAAGGGAACTGATTTGGTTGATCAGTGTGTGAACAACCGGCACCACTTCTACATCACCGGTCTAGAAATAAAAAAGTATGATGTTTATTTTAGTAAGTAGTATGATGTATACGCGAATTTATAACTAAACGCTAACACGTGACATTTTATATGATTATAGATGATAATGAGAATGAATTGCATGACAGTCAGAAAATAGAGCATATTAACCACAAGGGTAGTTTGAAAGACCACTGCATCAACATTCATATTCAAAGTAAGTTGTTAACTGCTGGAAGTAGTTAAAGTGAATGAAATAAAGGAAATATATGTATATAACATACCTCTCCTGGTGGACATGGAATCTTTGTATCCGTATCGTCAGGCTGTGATTTCTTAACATGCAACAGTATATCAACTATTATGACTGTCTCTGCAGTCAAGGGATTCTCATTTTTCTTGCCTTTCCCTGTCGTGTGTTTGAAGTTAACAATTATTCCCCAGTCATATTCATGTTTCTCTGTTTTAACCTGCGGGATACAACAATGTGTATCATAAAACAGTAAGATTCAATAAATGATCATGTATTTTCTATATTAAACAAAAAACTGTTATATTGGAGTGCTGTGGTAATACTAGTGATAACAACATAAAATTTAAAATATGTCTGGATATTAAAGGTGATTCAAATATTTAAAGTTAACAGATAAATTTTCAAACTGTCCTCACTTGGTTGTTGTTATCATTTACTGGGATAGCAGGTAGTGGCCTTGAGGGCAGAGAGACAGTTGAAATGTTCTATTTAGTTTCACAGAGATATATATATGACCAAATAATATTCATTATAAAAACCAGTTTTGCTTTTAACTTAAACCTTATTTTGAACACCTTTGTTTAATTTAATTGTATACATCATCATCAAGTGATCGGTCCTGTGTTGTCCACATACAATATTTTCCCGTGACCTTCACCAGATATTCAGCTTACTATATTGAGAGCTTTTGGGAGACATTCACGACGCATATAATTTCTTATAATCATTCCCTTAGTTTATTTCTCCATTCTTACCTTAACGAGTCTTCCGGGCTGCAAGAACGGCTTAAGGTACTCAGGTCGTGTTATGAAAGAGCGGAACTGCGCGCCCAGTAAGTCAAGCTGCATTCGAGTGTTACAGTATGAAGCTATTGAGTGCTCCTGGTCCACGGTCAAAGCGTCATATTGTTTCTGTCTTGTTTTAACTTCTGAAACACAATAACATCGCTTGCCGTAAAATAAACTTATTACCTTCCTTTCACTTTTAAAGTTAATAAAATAAAGAATAAACTAATCCACTGTTGAAACGTCTAAGCAGCTGAATTCCACCACATCACCAATTTTTGCGTCAATAAGTAGTGTGCAAATAACACTATGTGACAGCTCTGTTCACTGTGGAAATCTTTAGGAGAGTTTAATGTCCAACTGTGTACTTATCGGCTGATAATGATGATCAGCTCTGTAGGGCCGCTACAGAATCAAAGGCGATGTGCACCATTGTGATGTAGTGTATATGATTCTCATAACATCGAAATTGTTATGGCAAGCGTATTACTTACCATCAGGTGAACATCTCGTTATTAACGCACAAAAACAAATGCCATTGGTTATAAGGGAAACATAAAAAACATACTTTCAATTAAATCTGGTATAGTCGCTTGGTTTTGAAATTGGAAGAAGCTCCTTTCCAACATATACTCTGGGTTAATTTCCTCAACACGCAATAAATTAAGTACCTACAATTGGAATATTTTGTTAATAAACTGTCTTAATGGTTCCACTGTTGGGACTTCTGTTACAAGTGATTTTTACAGGTGGTAGGCCACTGTCACTGGAGATCGTCTAGGTCTCTTAGATAGGTACTGCAAACAGTAGTGTCCAATCGTTACTGTGTACCGATTTGAAGGGTACTGTAGCTGGTGAAACTACAGGGATAACGAGACTCGATATCTTACGTCTCAGGTGAAGTGCATAATGTGATGCAGTATATATCACCCTAACTAGTGCCACGTGTTATGGGCAGGCGTAATACTTATTAGGTGAACGTCCCGCTCGTCTAATCTATCGTAATAAATAAAAAAAGAACATCAGGGAAATTTATCCATAACACTGGCAGAGTCTAGGTTGGTGGATTACAAGCGTCCAGGAAAATTGTTATCGCAGCTTCCTTCAAGAAGCTTAACTAAACGAAAAAAAAAAATATTTTTTTACATAAATATATATTCTTTTAAATGACCTAACAGAAATCAGTTTTTAAAAAGTTTACAACATACCATGTTATAAGTGAGATGGAATGCAGAGTTGATGGGATCAGCTTTACCCTGCACCATGCCTTTTACTACAGTTGGTGTGACTTTTTGGTCTATCATTAGAACCACTATACCCTTGTCGTCCAAACCGCGCCGACCAGCTCGTCCCGACATCTGAATGTACTCGCCTGACGTAATCTATAAATGGTTAATAGTTATGTGAATTACAGAATATAGACTGTATTGTATACTTACTGGTATCTTTTGAATATTTTTTCCTACTCCCACTTACAACATAACCTGAAATAAAGATTTCTGTTGCTATTGATATTTTAAAAAGGCACCGCGATGCAGAGCTAGTTAGGATTATGAAGACATCACCGTAATGTCTTCATTGTCTTGAGGCAAGATGTTAAGTCTTCACTTCTTACTACTTCTTACTTCACTTGTTACAACTCGCTACAAACCGGAACACAGTTATGTTTGGCATGCAGAAATAGCCATTACCTACCTACTTAAATAACTTTATTATCTCCATGTGGGTTCTGGCCTTTGTACTCTAATGTGTGATTAGTATTTCAAAATATCAATAACAATAAAAAAACATTCATAGAATTAAACAAATACATACAAATCTAAAATTCTTCCCGTCATATTTCTGGCAATTTGTGAATACGACAGTTCTTGCAGGCATGTTGAGTCCCATAGAAAATGTTTCAGTTGCAAATAGAGCCTAAAAATATTACAGAAAACTTTATTTAAAAAAAATGTGAGATATATGCTTATAGCATATTAGGTGGCATTCATCATTTTAATAAAAAGCTTGCTACATTGGAACATATCATCCAATAACCAGCTTTGACCAATATTGTACAAAATTGAAGTTTGCGGGACAGACAGGAAACATATCTGTTTTTCGGCTATTGTTTTTAACTGATGGTATTTCTTATCAAGTTAAATAATTTTCTTACAAAGTAGCCTTTTATGGTAAAAAGATTTGATGTTGAAATTAAAATAAATTCTTATTCAGTTAATTCAATATTACAGTATTCATTATGATAACAGAATATATAATTAATAAATTTAATGAATAAATACTGCAATCAAAGCTCTGATATTTATTTCATAGCTATCTATAACTACATAGGTGGGCTGAAGTGACCAAGAGTTTATCTATTATACATACATCCCCAGTTCGATTCTAAGCCACCCAGTTATGAAGTTTGGTTCATGACAAGGTTTTTTGAAACCTGCCTGACTACCCTACCATCCCTATGTTGTAAATCTGCAGCAAGTCATAATAAGAAAAAATAAAATATATATTGAAATTGATCCAGTGATTAGTTGATATTGAAAAAGTTAAAGGTATGTCATTCATAAAAATAGTATAAATTTAATATTAACCTTTATAAGGCCCAAACCAAATAAAATCTCGATAGTTTCCTTCAATATAGGCAGCAGACCCCCATGATGGATGCCTATACCGCGCCTTAGTAAAGGAATTACATTTTCTACTTGAGGCAACTTCCGGTCCTCCTCATTTAAGATATCCATAGCATTGTTGAAGACTTCGTCTACAAGTTTTTTTTCTTCAACTAAAAAAAAAATAACGTTTTAAATAAAAGAGAAGGCATGACATGATACAAATTATATTTAAAACAGAATTTAATATTATTTCGACAGTCGATAGAGACATTCACCTAATAGTAAGTGTTATGTCTCCTGGTAGGTACATCACTCTAGTTAGGATGATAAAACACAGCACCACATTGTGCTTGTCACCTTATAACACAATGTTTTATCTCGTTACCCTGATAATTTCAATAGACACTACTCCTTTTAAACCAGAACATGGTAATGTTTTCGTACTAGTGTTTGACCAAAACAAGAACTGCAATTGTATTTAGACTGTCTCTGGCAACACAGACCTAACACCAATAATAATGATGGTATTTAATATTTCTAATATCGAATCGAAGCGAAATTTATTAAATTAATTATTACGTAATAACCACATGCATGAGGAATCCAACTGTACTTACTGGTATTGAAGTCTAACTTGGCCATCAACATAGCATATGCTTCACAGTCTTTCTTACTGAAACTGAATATAATCACTGGCGCAAAGTTACGCTCCATGATCATTTTGACGATGTTGAATATGTTTGACTGGCTGTTGGCTCTTGTCAGACCGCCGCGGCGGCCGCGCTGGTCGCCTTTGCCCGCATCACCGGCGTTACTGAGCACTGCCATTGCAGTATTGAAATTCTCTTCCTTGAACTGACCCTAGAAACAACATACGTAAACTTTTAACTGTTGGTTGATTTTAAATAACATATCTGAAAATATTAAGTTGAAACTTGTACAGTTTTTGGACAACAAGTTAACAAACAAACAAATTTGGCATGGTATCTGATAGCCCTAGGTGGTGAAATGTGCTTAATAAGAGGCTCAATAAGTTGACAGCAGAAACCAACATTGCTTTTATAGTAGCAGATTTACGATATAAGAGGGGTGGCTAGCCAGGGATATTCGAAAAATCTACCATTAATCAAACTCCACAACATCTGAGATACAAGATATTATAAATTCTCATTGCGCCAATAATTGTAGCTGGCTGCAACACCCTCCAAAATGGAACATGGTAATATTTGGATATTACTATTTAGCAGCAGTAATTCTAAAGGTGCTTCTTTAGCCTTCTTTAAAAGTATAACTAGTCATTAGAAACTGATTTTGAAGTACTTTAAATAAAGAAAAAATGTTTCAATGACATATCTTAAATGTTTGCAACAAAGGAAGGAATATCTAAGAGTGTAATAATAATTTAATCAATACCTAAATATTGAATCATCATAAACACTAACCTTTTCATCAACCACAAGATGTATACCATCACCACCAGCTGGGAAAATATAATGTTGCAATGGTGTTGGCCGATACTCTGTATAGACCACATGGCACGGCTGAGAGTGAAGCCGGCAGACCCACTCAGCGAACTGACGAGCATTTGGGATTGTTGCAGAGAGGAAGACATAATGTACATTATCCGGCAAAAGGATTAATGCTTCTGTAAATATAAGTTATGTGTTTCTAAATATAAAAATAAAAAGAGTTATCAACATCTGAAACAAACAAATTTGAATCCAAATTGTAACCTTAAGAAAATTTTAATAATACATCAAATTATTACTTAAATATTTTTTTTTTACAATATTACTCCAACACACAAACATCATGTTTTCTAAATGATTCTTTACCTTCCCATACAACTCCCCTCTCCTTATCTCTCATGTAATGAATTTCATCAAATATGACCCATCCAACTTCTCTCATTATTTCTGACCCTCTGTAAAGCATATTTCTTAAGATCTGAAAAATAAGTAATATATGTGAATATAGTATTTGTGTCATTAGGCATTGCAACAGATTTCTAAGAATACAACTATTAGTTTTGATACAGAACTAATAATTTTATGAATATTTTTAATTTAAATCTAACTACATACTGACTTACCAAATTACTTAGACAAAACATTGTTAATTTTTCTAAAAGTACTAATTCCACCTATAATAACTCACCTCTGTTGTCATAATTAGACAGGATGCTGATGGATTTATGGTAACATCACCAGTGATAAGGCCAACATCATGAAACTCTTCAGAGAACTCTCTGTACTTTTGATTAGACAATGCTTTTATGGGTGTTGTATATATTACCCTCTGTTTACTCTTCAGGGAAAGAGCTATTGCATACCTATAAAAGGGAAAAAAGTTTTACTGTATGATAACAAAATATTGTGATATTTATTTTCAATAATCTTTCAATCACCATTAGAGCAATACTTTTTTATTTGGTTTTAAAACTAATAGTGACCATTCGTTTAACTACATGCTTTTAAAAATAAGTTATTTCAACATAAAATATATTACTTACTCTGCTACAACAGTTTTTCCTGCAGATGTGTGTGCCGACACTAAAACAGATTGTAAGTTATCTATGCACATAATAGCTTCCTTTTGAAATGGATCTAAAATAAAACTATACTGTTTAGCTGGTTCTGTTGTGATGGCTAAAAGTGGAACATACTCCTGATTTGGAGGTATGGCCACTTCATGTGTGCACCCTTCAGCTGTTTCCAAGGTATGTACAACAATGCGAGAATTTAAAACATCTAAGCTGAAACAAATCAGTTGTTTTAGTCTTATTGTTTGTTTTCAAAATTCACTATATTAAAATTATTTTAGATTATACTTTTTATTATACTTAATAATACTTTATATTATATTTAACCAAAATAAAATATATTTTAACTAAAAATTAATGTTAAAACTTGTAAAATGCAACAAAAACTGAAATGTTTGAGTGCAAATACACAACAACCTTACTTTAAATCAGCGATGAGATCAGCCTCGTCTTCATCATGTTTAGGTTTTTTGGTTAACGAAGTATCTGCGTATTCAACTTCTTCATGAGGGCGCTTTATACTTGCGTTTGTTTCTTTTTCTTCCTCTCTAAAGCATACAAATACGAAAATATTATCAACGATAGCATATTAACAGTAGATATCATAATATTAACAGTACATATAGGTTATAACGCAACTTACACCGTGTCGTTCTTAGTAATCAAATTTAGAAAATGAATAGCGACTTCATTACTAGCAGGTTCATCAAAACAATCAAAAAGATTATTCAAATCAGCCATTATTATTAAGTAAACGGTTTTATTACAAAAAATAACAAACTAACATGATGAACTTTTAATACCTTGACGTCAAGGAATGCCACAGAAAACACAAATGTATATAAAAACATTAAATGATATAACTTTAAAGATAGTTCATATTTAATGAACTTTTAAATTTTGAGCATAGTTATGTTATGTTATTATTTTTTTGATAATTAAAAGTTAATCGATAGCAAATAAACCTGTGTTACAATAAATGAATGTATAAAATCTCACACCGTATTTTAATACATTTAAAAACTTTTAGTTACTATCCAATGCTACATCTAATTTACGACTTTATAATTCATCATAAAACGCTTAAAATGTTGTAACAATTAACTATTATTTATAATGATAATTCGATACTCTAACTGTGACTGCGAAAGTACCTTGATATTTAAAAATAATAGCAATAAACACATATATTGATTTAGTATTACTATGTAAATCTGACGAGCTATCTATATCTTAAACTTAAGAATTTGATTTAATACTAGCCAAATCTAAAACTTAACAGGAGATGAACGCTCTGTTTCATACGTGATTTTACTTTTTAAAAAAATTAAATAATCAAAGAACGTAAACAACAATGAACAATAGATGGCGTAACAAGACCGGCAGCGACATTGTTGAACATTCTATGCGTACTGACTGTCAAGTCAATATTGATATTTAGTAGTATTTTTAAAAGTCATGCTATTTTGTAATGTATTACTAATATAAATAGTGTATTAAATATCCTTGATAACTATTATAATACAATAATCGTTTAAAAATATTTTTCTTCTCACGCACATTTTTATTAATAATTCCTATATGAAATTGTTATCAAATAAATATAGTTATTGTGTTCCCAGATAAAATATAAAAATGCCCAGCGTAAAGCCTTACATTACTATACAATGTGACTGGGTAGATGTGATGAGGTAATTATGAATAAAACTTTTTATTTGTTTGTTTTAAAACTAGCAACTGTAGTCATTTCATATTTTAGACTTCCTCAAGGTGTAATATGGATATCATCGAAATGTGTAGGCCAAAACAGCATACATGACACAATTAAAACTATGATTGATAAGATTGATGGAAAAATTCAAATAAAATGTCCAGAAAATTACAAATACATCTCACATAACAATTTAAGTCTTGTTGTAAAACATTTGAGTTCTAATTTAAAAGTAGGATTTGTGGCGCCAACAAAAACATATATGGTCCACAAAAAAGGTATTTTATCAGTTTCTTCAGGAGGCAATGCCTTGGCAGCATCATCGTGTGAAGAGGACAAATTATTAGTTTGGGATACTAGAACTGGTAAGATAGCAAGTTTTAATTTGATTTTCTTTATTTTTTATCATTTTATGGATGTGTCAAAGATAACTTAAAATAACAAGTGCACAAGCAATATTTTTGTATGACCTGCGACAATAATAGGTGAAAACAAAAAGTTATATATATTGTTTCTACACATATCTAAAGGAAGTACTTCAGTATGTTTTAAGTGTTCTTAAATATTACACTTTGTTTGCATGACTGATATTTATATATACTTATGCCAAATTCGTTTTTTTGTATAGACAGACAGATACAACAAAACTATCATTACCTGCTTATAAAATTTCTATGTTGGTTATGAACCCCTTGATGGGGAATATGTCTGAGAGGAACATACTGTTTTAAAATTTTACTGTTTATTTATTTTTCAGGTGAAATTCTTTTGGATTTAAAAGGGCATGGTGGACCTGTTTACCGATGTCGATTCTTTCCATCAAATGTAGTTTTAATTTCTGCTGGGGCTGATGGTTCTTCTAGGATATGGTCTGCTGAGAGTGGTATTAATCCAGTAACTTTAATAGGCCATAAAATGTTTGTGTCGGATGTCACAATCATTGACAGAGGACGTAATGTTATAAGTGTCAGCAAGTACGGAATACTTTAGTTATTACATATGTTAACTTTAATAGTGATACCTAAAAAGTATGTACTTAGAACAGATTTTTATTCTTTTAATTTTATTTGTTCTGAACATTTTTGTGTTTTGAACAGTTGCTAAAGAAGACAAAATTGTAAATTTTTATAAAGTTACTCAGAGTTGAATGTTTTGTAAAAAACATTACTAAATTAGTACTAACAAAGATTTTGTAAAAAAATGTTTCAGGGATGGTACTGCAAAATTATGGGATGTAGGTGAATCAAAATGCATTGACAATGTTTTGGATGGACATGGTCCTATTAACTGCTGTGATCTAACAATTACCTCAGATACGGTTCCTGTGGATAATGATAGAGAGGTGAATAATTTGAAGAGTTACCTTTGAATTTTAATGTATAACAAACTTAGTATATTTTTTTTCTATTTAAAGATTGGAACTGGCAATAAGTTATTAGTTGTGGGTTGTGAAAGTGGCATGATTATCTGTGCTCATGTTGCAAAAAGAATGGAAAAGTATCAAAAACAATTAGATTCGGCTGTAAATGCTTGCATAATTATTGAGCAGATAATTATTGCAGGCTGTTGTAATGGAAAGGTAAGATAATTAAGATAAATTTGTTATTCAATTCAGTACTAATATGAACACCATTAACAAATGTACTAAATAAAACATAAATGTTCTTAATAGATAGAAAAGTAAACAAAAAGCATAGTAATTAATTGTCATAAAGTACTTTGTTATTATCTTTTTAATTTACATTTTCGTATTTCTTCTTCTTTTACAGATTATTTTTCTAAATCTGGAGGATGGTTCTGTAATAAATGAACTACATGAATCTGCAAACCCAATTCTCAGTATGGCAAAATTATCGAACCAATTTTTTGTAGTTGGGCGCCAAGATGGGACCTGCACTATATTATCAATGGAAGAATCACACAGTGCAATAAGAGTACAGCTGACAGGCTCGGACTGTGATGGAATAAGAGATATAGCATTTAATGGCAAATGGATTTTAACGGCCTGCCGAGACAAAAATATAAGAAAATATGATTACAATCAAATAACAGTACACTTTAAGTGACATTTAAAGTATTTTTTTAGTTATTCTCAAAAGTAATGTAAGGTTTAATAAATAAACAAAGCCACATCTTTCAATAATTATTTAATAATTCTAAAGTGAATGAAAAGCAGAACATTTTTTTTTTCTAATAATTATTGCAGTCGCATATTTGAAGTTTGGTTTCACATTTCTACAATGAAAATTTGTATCAATAATAAGAATGTTTTTAGATAATTACTTTTTACTACTAGTACTACCATATGTAGTTCCCAGATTCAAAGTATAATACTGTTGTAAAGGTTCAGTTTACAAGATAGTTTGGCCCATATATGTCTTTAGAAAGGAACAGGCTCGATTTCCACAGAACTTGAGCTTCCGGTGAAAGAAGCCGGAGCTTCGCGATGCTTGTTCTTGCGGATGGAAACAACGTGATTAAACAGATGTTGAAAGAGCACTAGCTTTCGTATACGTGTCACCTGCCTACCCGCACTCGACTCGTAGTGTATACATTTCAAGGGCTCATTATATAATATTAAGATGAATAAATTGAAGTCACGAAAGTGTTTTCTTTATGATTTCTATTCAAGGTTGCTATTTGCTTCAAACGATGTCACCATAAAAAATAAAGTTTATTACGACAGTTACAGTTTGCGGTTGTATAGCACTTTACATACCTTTATATCATCATAAATTTTTTGGAAGCTCTTTAAACCATGTTTATTTCGCCTTTTTATATCCTTCCATAAAATTGTATCCTGTTGAATATTTCTATGCAACATTTTCCATTTCTTTCTACATATTTCTTGTGTTCGCGAACTTTTAAATTTTTCTGTAATAGAAAATTGTCATTACTTATAACGTAATCAAATCAGAACAATTATTAAAATATTTAGAAACCTTTTTGTTTTAGATTTGTTATGCATTTACAAGTAGAATTCATCCAAGCGTTCCATAATTCTAAATTTTCGATAACACTTTCCAAACCTTGGCACCATTTTTCAATTTTGTAGTCTTCTTTTTTTCTTGACGCTAAATTCAAAGTAATATTAAATGCGTACATAATGTAACATGTTAACAAAATATAAATTGTGTTTCTTTATAATAAGTAATATTTCGTAAACCTGTTAAAGTTATCGAGAACGTATGGATTAGTTCATTAAAAATATCTTACAGTTTATATACAACTTGAAAAGTATTAAAATAGTGTATATAGTCGCTACAATGTGTAAAAGTAAGTATAACATAACATTTTTTTAATTAGCTAAATGAAATTTAATATAATAATAAGGGATCCCGCACAAAAACTCACGGGGCCCATACCAACCTTACCTGTTCATAGTGCACCCTACAAATCGACAAACAAGGCTCTGGCTCCCACAAACACGCATTGGGCTAATGTGATGGGTAATAGCTCAAATTCCTCCCAAATGAACCCTTAGAAATTGAGATCTTTGGGGGAATCCTATGTCCAGCAGTGGACGGTCTATCGGCTGATGATGAAAAATTTAATTATTAACTTTCATTGGCCAGACGTGACCTAGAAGTATCATTTTGTTCTTGATAGTTTCCAAACCGTAATATCCTCCGATGCTATAAAATTTTAAAAATATCACAAGAAAAGTTTGTGAGTACAATAAAATAAAGTAGCGTTAGTTGCAATGCACACGGTGCGTTCCGTTGAAGATTCCAGAGCTCCTCTAAATGCACAGAAGGAGACCATCGAGGTTGTTGTATGGCTAGAAATCCCACATAACTTTGTCTTCCCATCAGAAAGTATCTTTTACGAAGATTTCCCTCGAGATAAAAAAAAAACGGTGCAATACACAAAGTGATGTAAAATAAAGTCGTTTATAGTCTAAGTGGTAAGGATTGACTGTTAAACCTACGCAGTTTTATGTAGTGGTGCATCAAAACAACTTGGTGTATAATTATTAAAATTAGAGCACCTAATCTGGTGTACTAAACTAAACATTTATTAGAAAATGTATTTTTTTTTAATATACGCTATCATACCCATTTGCTTTAATTTTGTTTTGTCGTGCGCCAAGGAGAGTTTTTCACTTGAACATGCCTTGTATTCTAGTTCTGTAAATAAATTTCATAGCTCGATGAACGATACGAACGAACGATAGCACGTAGAAAGAGCTAAAAGGAGCTTTTACACAATTTCCTTACCTTTATAATTTCCGCCTTTTGCTTCATTTGAAACTTTATCAAATGTGTCAGGCACAAGTTTTGTTATGTGTATATCATCTTTTTCAGGGACCGTATGCTTTTTACGGGTAATTATTTTTTCTTTAGGTTTAGCCTTATAAATATGTTTACTTTTTTCTTTATTAACAACTTTTGGTTTCAGATTTGTTTTATATTGTAATTTAGTTTTATTTTGCAAATACATATTGTGCCTCCGAGGTAAATCCGTTTTTTTATTGATCGTTATACTGTTACTATCATTATTTGGCGATAGAGTTTTGTTATGATTTTTTTTGTTTACAGAGGTTTTTAAATTGTTCTTTGTCACACCCTTTGGGTTTTCCTCTCGTTTCGCATAACCATTTTTATTGTTATCCATTCGCCTCTTTCTTTCTACTTCCTTTGACTGTGGTTTTACTTTAGCCATTTTGTCTATAGTATTTTGTTCTTTTATTATTTCTTTTTCATTCTGAAACGGTGTAAATGAATGGTCTTTGATTTTGTTACCAGCGGATATTGAAGTAAGTTTCAAATTTATTAATATTCCAGAACTTTGTATTGAAACATAACTACTTTCTGATGATATTTCCTTTTCATTGGCTTCAAAAATTTTGCCTAGTGATGTTACTGATTTATTTACGCTTTCAGTTACCTTAATAGTAGGTAGAGGCATATCGTGCGGCCACGATTCGTCAGCATTTGCTGTTAACAATTCAATGAGGATATAAATATCGTAACATTATTAAAACGAATTTTCACTTTAAGTACAGGTAACTTACAAAGTAAATTTTCATTGGGCGAGGCGAAATCAATTTGTTTCAAATAATCACTAGATGGCTTTTGTGATACCAGTTCGTGACTGCTAAAAATAATAAACCATTGTTTTAATTTGCAAGAACTATTATTTGATAATATTTCCTATAACCATACAAAATATTGTTACTAAAACTTTAATGTTTCACATGTAGTAAATATTATAATAAAAGCGCAAACTTAGAGCAGAATAAAATAATATTGGAAACAAAATTGATGACAGACGCGAAAAAATATGAACTTTAACAACAAATTATTATTATGATTACCTTTGTTTTGTTGGTATTTCAGTTGTTAATGCATTGCCTGAAAACGTAATTACTTTCTTTTTACCATTATTAAAAATATAATAATATAAGACGTGCATATTAAATAAAGTTGTAGAATAAATGTTTATATTATTTTTTAAGAATACGAAGATCATCGTTGGCTCGCTAATAATCATCAATCAATCACATCAATTTAGAGAAAGATGCCCTTTCGGCCCCTATTCACGAAATTTACTTCCCTTTACCAGTGGTCGCAAACCCAATCAACATGTCATGTCGTGAGTATGGCAATAATTCCTTTATGGAAAGGGCACCTACATTTAACGCATTATTTCTAGAAATCGGTGACTTCTTCGATATTATAGAAATTACAATATAATATTCAAATATAAAGTAATAAATATTTTTTTTATTTGTTATGTAAAATCAGTAAAAATAAAAAATAAACAAAAAAAGCTGAGAGTATAATAAGTTATATTTATGCAAAATACAACATAATACGTTTGATTAAAAATTACTAGAATTTTTCTTTCAAGATCGATTATTTATATATTCTATTATTTTTAATAAGGTTTCTTTAAACTTTATTACCCATATCAATAGCTGAAAATTTTACTTTTTTATTCATTTCTTCGATAACGTCGTCATCGTCGTATGCAGATTCTTTAGCTACCAAATCTAAAATTCTGTTTAGAACGTTTTCAATGATTTGTGTTGTATCGCTGCTTAGATGGAATAAATATAAATCCTTATTCTCAGCATCCATAAACTGGAAGTTATTGTCTCCTTCCTGAACAGTTTCGTTATTCTTTGCAAAGACTTCTTTTTCTATGATATCTGCAACATTATCCATATTGTTTTCAGTTTTTAATATGTCTTGTGGTTCTTTCTTTTCTGAGTTATCAAATTGAGATTCATTGTTATCAATATCAGATTCCTTTAAAAGCGTTTCTTCCTTTTCGACAATGTTATTGAATTTTTCGCCAATTGAGTCGTTTACTTGTGGTGTTGTAACAAATAATTCTAATGGATGTGCTTTCGAGTCCATATTAAAATTAGAATTTAATACATTAGACTGTTCGTTTATACGTAAATCTGCTTCACTTTCTGTTTCTTTTGGTAATAATTCTGGAAAATCTTCCATATAGTCATTAAATTCTTTAGAATAAAATTTCAGCATATTTTCGTTTCCTCTTTTACCTTCATAATTTTCATTTAACAAACTTTCGTCTTGTTGGTCTTGATGCCGAATTTCGTCTATTATTAATCTTTCAGGTATTTCCTTTATTGTTGTTTCCAATTGCAGTCGTAAATATTCGGAAATATTTTCACTGCTGTCACTGATAATGCTGGGAACTTTGCCGACCCCTTTTTTTAATTTTGAAATTCCTTCAAATAATAAATCTTTGTCACGATTTTGTTCGATTTGTTCTTCTGCATCTTTCAATAACTCTAAACAGATGCCTGTAATTAATAGTTTTACATTGCTTTGTACGACTTTAATTATTTCGTCATCACTTTCTTTGAGCGGCATTAAGGATATTGACTGATTTTTTTCAGGTAACTTTTGATAAATTTCATGACGGGACGGCACACAAATACTCTAAAAATGACATAACAGATATCAAAATTATTCTTTTTTTTTTTAAATATAAACAAAGAATAATTAGTCACCAAAACTTGATCAACTAAATCATCGATAAAATCTAACGCAGGTCCTTCTTGTTCCTCCAGTTCTGAAATTAATAACTTATAATATGGTAAAGTAAATTTTTCACTAAACAATTATTTGTTTAATATGCACTGTAACTACCTTCGAGATTTTCTCTCAATAATTTATAATCAGTTTCATCCAATATGTTTACAATCCAAAACGTTATCTGTCAATTATGGTACAAAACTCAGTTATTTTTTGATAAAATAAATGAATTGTCTTTATTTATTATTTACCTGTCGTGAAACTTCATCAAGTATTTCTTTATGCTCAATATTTCGTCGCGAGGAGCTTTTATATTGTAAAAGCGTGATTATTTCTTCTTTGACTACATTATTAATTCTATCTAGACTAAAATATTTAGAAAATATATTAAAGTTTTCGTTGTAATCAGATTAATTGGATAAATTTCCACGGATATAAAAAAATTTACTTGTTAAGAGACAACTGTTTAAAGCATAATTTAAATTGCAGTGTTTATAAATACGGAATCGAAAGTTTTTCTTGCGTTATACTTTCCAGAAAAATCAACTACAGTTTCGTATTATTTGTTTGTAGTGTAAGAAAGTTGATTAGGTAATTAAGGATTTAACAATAAAATTTTACATACTGCCTAATTAGTATTTAAAATCTATTTGAAAATGAAATACCTGCAAGTCAGAGATATATTCAATGGTTTTTGTAGTTTGTACATAATCTTAAATCCAAATATTGCACAGAGAATTTTTATTTTGTTCATTCGAATACTATCGGCAGTGGAATTTGATGCTAATTTATATCTGTGAATAAATTTCCTTTAACTTTTACCTGTTCTCATAAATAGTTTTTATATGTAGCTGGCATTTGAAATTTATATGTTGACTACATAGCCGTTCATATAAGAAATAATAAGTTCGTAAAGATTTTTTTATTTAACGTATCAAAAAAACAAATAAGAAACTTACCAGAGGATAAGCGATAAAGCCTTTCACGTATCAATGATACGTTACTTAGCCTTTTTAGACAGAACCATATTGCATTCTTCACATTTAATAAATGAAAGTACGTTACTCCAGTAACATAAATTTTTAATAATGTTAGGGTCAGTCTATTTTCAGTGTTTTTACTTACCTCTCTTTAAATGTTCGAGAATTAAGTAAAAATATCCAACTCGACAGCAAAAGTTGCATTTTATTGTTATGTTTGCCAATGTTAATAGTTTATGTTAAGTACGTTAACTACTGTTTTTAATTGTCATAAAAAAACTTGCCCTCTTTGTGTTTTTGTTTTCGTTCTTTTAAAGCAGCTGATCGCGTCGCTTATTTGAACAATCGGTTTTTCATCCATTACTCGCTGTCTAAGTCGTTCCACCTACAAAAATAGATTTTATAGGATTTATGTATAAGAAGCAATCAATCTCTCTTTATTTATTAAATAGCGTGTTTCATAATGACTAAAGCATTCGTACGATCCCCTATTCGAAAGATGTTAGGCCACGATGCCTCAGTAATATCAGTACCTACAGCGCCCTAAAATCGAAACATAATGCTTGCACACGAGATGACAGCAGAAACTTGTGTTAATAAAAAGTTATCGGAAAAAATTACCTGCTACTGTTGAAAGTATTACCTTATCCTTGTTACTACTATCTGTAATGCCTGCCGGATATTAAGTAATGTGTACAGCATGTAATGGAAATTGAAAACTATCAGATAAATTTAAAATAATCGCACCATAAAATTTGGTATAACATTTGACTTAGTCCGCCAGGTATCAATACACGATCGTTTACTAGGCACAGCAAGTTCGGCAATTCTTAATGGACATGTTTTTGTATTTCTTTTTTTAGTTTTATATTTACAATATGGCTGCTTTCTGTAATAAAACTTTCCTATATAATTCGTGACAAGATTTTTTAGCTTATTATCAATTTTTCACAACAATATTACTTTTAAAATTGTGTCGGGATTATAAAATTTCGTCATATTTTTGAAAATAATTGGTAAATTGAAAAAGACAAAAAAGTATTTCGTAATCAAAAAGTAGAAAGTACCCAATAGAAAGTCGTAAACCAAAAAAAGAAGATCCTGTTTTTATGTTATCCAAGTCTATTTATATTTTATAAATTCTATATCATTATATCATTAATAAAACAAATTGTATATCTTAGAGTTGTATATACAATCGCGAAAAAACAAACATATCTGAGCTTGTTTAGTCCAACTCCCAAAGAGGTAATAAAAATAATCACTTATTAGCTATTTTTCTGAGTAGTATCCATAAATAAATTAAACTACAACGGAATATAATTGTTATGAGGCAATACATAAGTCTTTTTAACTTCCAAAGCTCTCGAGAATATATATATATATATAAATAAACTTGAAAGTCTTTAAAAGCCTAAGGTATTTTACTAACACCGCACAAAAATTTGATGATTTTCCTATTTTATTTAATTAAAAGCTATGGGTACCATAAATAATGTTATAAAGATCTATAAAAAAAATATTTACCTATAAATTTGACAAAACTTATCTGTTTTTGAAGTTGAAGGTCCTTTGCAAGCATAGTTTTTTTTGCCGTAAAACTCTTCATACGTATTTTTTTTTACTTTTTGTTCGCGTAGTACTGTTCCTCTATTAAGTTCTTCCTGTAAAATTAAATCTGTCCAATGCTCTGTGAAATTTAATTCTGGACAAAATTTATTATTATTATATTCTTCAATGTTGTTCATTTTTTTGATCAAAATATTTGTTCACGACGATTATATCTATAGGTTTTAAATAGAAAAAATTACTAAAAATTTATTTAGAGTTTGTGACGTTTTTAAATCTATGTACCCAAGAACTGTAATGTTTAACATGATAACAAGAAAAGGCAGACTTATTAAGCTCCAATAGCTTGATTAAATTGATGATAGCAAATATTAATTCTATATTATATTAACAAAAATATAACGAAAGGATGCAAAGTACCTTCTCAAATACATAGAAGAGTGAAAGAAGATGCGGTGCATCTTCAGGCGCATCTTGACTAGCAAGAAAAATTGTTTTATCTTATTTAAGATGGGAGCAAGAGGTCGCTGCTAATGCTGGCAGAAGCCCTGATGTTTGAGATACGGAAAAACTTGGATTTTAATTGATACAAGACCGATATAGTCACTCCTCGCCAGATATAGAGACAAATTTTTACTAAATTATACAAAAAAGAATTTTGTGAGACAAGTTTTTGTAAAAACAATTACTCAACCTGGGACACGTGTTAAATTTTTTAAAATATTTACTTGAATTTTAAACCAAAAAAGAGAGAAAAATTCTATTACTTTAAATATGTTAAATTCAATTTGACATAATGGCTGCATGAAATATAATTCTTTGTTTTCTTAAATGAGAATTAAAAAAAGTAGTCAATGACAGCGCCGCATCAAGTCATAACATTCATTTCATTCATTTTTAGTTTACGGCAAAATCGTGAAGTGTGAAGAGAGTGCGCCTATATGTTTCAAATTACGTTTTATTTTATTTTTTAAATATAATTTTTCGTGTCAATAAATATATACCGATATCTATTTTAATATTTTACGACCGCATTGTTTATTTAAAATATACACTGTAAAATAAGAAACAAATTTATTTAACGATAGAATTTATTTCTTTATTTGGTGTAAACAAAGAATCTTTACAGTATGTGGTCCCATTTGGAACGAGGGAGTTCACCTGTAGATTGGTGCGAATCCAATTACTCTATTTCTCCAGTAATAGCAGAATTTTTTAATACTGTAAGTATTTTTAAGAATTCCGTTTTTTGTTTATTGTAATAATAATGTTAGTACATTAAATAAATAAATGTTCTTTATTTTAACTTACCATTGTTTCAGGTAACGAATCTTATATTCTTCTTGTTTCCGCCTGTTTTAATGCACTTGTTTCAAGAATATTCGAAATTTGTTAATCCTGCAATTAACTTGCTGTGGGTGCTGTTAATGGTGGTTGGTTTAAGCTCTGCATATTTCCATGCTACACTCAGTTTAGTTGGTATGTTACATTACTATTAATTTATAATAAAATAATTTTAAGATGCATTTTAGAATTCTCATCTGGGATTTCTATTTTTTTTTAATATTTAATATTTTGTCATTAAATTCTGAAAGTATATGTGTGATACTTATTAAAAAAATTATCAGGAATATGTCTATAATAAATTAAGTCCAAAAAAATTTATTTTAATGGAAGTAACTTTTTTATATTTAACATGGTGAATTCACCTGATGGTAATTGATATGCCTGCTTATCATTGCTATTGTTATTATGAATGTACATGTAAAAATAAATTCAATGATATAGCACTAGTTAGGAAGACGAACTTCACCACATTGTATTAGTTACCATGAAACATAAAATCTTAAGTATTGTTACTCAAGTAATTTTACTAGCGACAACACTATTTAAATCAAACACAGTAATATTTACTCAATGCAGAAATAGGATTTATGGTAGTACTTACCTAGGCAGTCATCAGTAACAAAGACCTATCACCATCTTTATTTTAAGCAATATTATTTGTCTAACTAAAATAATACTTCAAAAGATGTAAGAGATAAAATTAAAGAGCAGTAGGAACAACAAGCTTTAGTTTGAGTAATCTAACTTGCCTTTTACAGATGCACCAATTCTTAACGTTACTTGTATAATAATAAGTAATAATAATTTGTTACAAACAACCAGTACAATTGATATTTTTGGATATATATTGATTACCTAAATATACTTATCTATTTTTCAGAATAAACAGCAATTTATTTATTATTTATTTATAATATTATAATTCCCTATAAATGTGTTATGTATTTTCACAGGACAACTACTTGATGAGCTAGCAATCCTCTGGGTCTTCATGGCAGCATTTGCAATGTTCTTTCCCAAGCGGTATTTCCCAAGGTTTTTAGGCGAAAACAGGTTAGTATTTTCTGTGTATAAAGACTACTGAAATAAATTTTGATTTATAATATTTTTAAACATCATATCTTTAGTATTGGAATTTAGTTATAAATTATCATAATGTTGGTGTTTTAATATACAAAATCAAAAGTGGTTATAAATAGACACTGGACAATTAAAATATATATATGAACTGCTAAAAAGGATAAGGATTTTCGGCTCTCATAAACAATTTAGAAAAATCTTTACTCATATGTATTAACCTGTGGTTGAAGACTTTTTAGAAGGCAAGAAAGACTTTTTATGTCTACTACATAAATTTTCACTAAGCAGTAAAAACACAATCCAAGAATAGGATTATTGTGTACAACAAAGATAAATTCTTTATGTTGATTTAATCCCATCTAGTATTAATAAATAGCCAAGGTAGGTGGTTTTTTGATAATTTTAGAAATGATGACATTGGTATATTTTAGAAAAATATGCTGCAATTAAATAAAAATTAAGACTAGTTCAAACTTCTTATTTAAGTTTGTGGAATATTAAAGCACAAATTGCTTTAAAAGCATGTAACATCCAACTGGTATGTAGGAGCCAATTGCTTGTTGGTAAAGTGAGTTACAACTATATTTCGTGAGGCCCTCTCAATTGGATAATTGTAAAACTTTTTGTACACTAAATTTGATGATTGGTGATTCTTTGTCACATGGTGGGAGTCTGTCTTAAGTAGATCTGGTCTTCTTTAAAATATGTATCATCTGTTTCTATTCTTTGACATATTGGGGTGACCTTTTAATGTAAATATTAAAATTTGCTATTAAAGGTAGCTTTCAATGAACCTTCCAAGGACATAAGAAGTACACTTCATGTTCTCACTACTGGACGTACTGGCTTTCGCGCTGCTACACGCATTTTAGCGGATGTAACGTCCTTAAAAACTGTTTCCCTTTAAACATGTTTGATCCTAATGTTTTCTTTGACCGGCAGCTCATTGGAAGTTCGTTCATTGCGATATTACATATTTGTTTTTAACAAAGCTTTTTACATAATTCTTTCCGAATCATAATCCTCTTTCACAATTTTTTTGAATATTAAACGATGGTTAAATATAAAGTTTAATTGTCAGCATAATTTACTAAATTGCTATTAAAATATATTTTATGTTATTCTTCTCACCAATTAATACTATTTAAGATTTACTATTTAGATTTTCAGGTCTCTCATCCTTTTAAATAATCATTTATTAACAATACTATTTGAAAATCTTTTACTAAATAATTTTATATATTTCATTAAATATGTAATAATAATTTGCGGGAAAAAGCAATAATTTTTTCAGTTTTTTTTAACCACTGGAAATGGATACTGCTGCGACAAATACTTAATTACATTCATTAAAAATTCCTGACAAACTAATTCACATACCTTAAAACTATATAAACAATTTACTATTAATGTTTAAACGCGCTACAATGTTTTACTAGGGGTAATAGTCACTTTGTTATAGGCAGTAGGAGTATCATTTACCATCAGGTAGAAGTTTCAGTTTGTCTCTCGGCTTCGAATAAAAAAATCGTATGTATGAAAATTAAGTTAAATTAAGTTTTACTGCACTACATTCAACCATTACAAATCATCAAAATATCAACTTATCCAGCCGTGCGGTTCCGTATTGAATTGATTATTATGTTTATCGAAATATTTTAATTAAATGATTGGTTTAAGCAATAGAATCTTATTTCCAACTTCTAATTTATATTTGTTTAACAAAACATTTGCGAAGAAAAATTTAGTTCAATGTGTGATAATGAATATTACTCAGTTTATAGATAAGAGGCACGAGATCGATTGTTTAATTCACCGGTTCCCAAAGTATTTTGAATTACTACCCTTTTTTTACCAAAAAGGCTCCAACGCCTACTTTCACAACGATTAACGGTATTAATTTTATATATCTGCCTATGATCTATTATTAATCACAACTTAAAAATTTATTATTTCTTTCTCTGATTGTCCCATAATAAAGTTCTAGTGATGACTAAAAGGCGGCACCTCCCGCGTTAGAATCCTAAAATTTAGACAAACCTTAAAGTTTGTTTACTCTAAAACTTTTGTAATAGAAAAATGACAAATAAGATTTACAACATTTTTTAGAAAAACTATTTTGAAAATGATAATACATACAATAATAATGTCAAATCTTACATAAGGTGTTTCTAATCGTCACTATTGTTCCAGAACATTTACTTTACAATGCGGTCAATGCGCGCTTGTGGCAATATCAAGTATGCATGCAATAATATTTCATATCGCAGATACGCCGTAAACCATGATTCATAACAATGAGTTAAACAATCTTTAGTAATTATGTACCAAAGTATCGCAATTTCATCAGTTTATTATTTTATTATTCATCTAGCTGTGAAGGTCCTATTTAAATGGACGTTCGACAAGAACACTATTAGTGACGTTGTAGGAGTATTACTCGATAATTTGCTAACTGAATTAACAAACACGTTACTTTGGTTCTTCTCCAATGTTAGTGTTAATTATCACCAACATTATATCTTTTATACGTTACGTATAAATGAAGGTCACATTTGAGAAGTATATGCAGCCACAGAAGTTTTTATTGTGAATAAGACTAGCGACGTTGAACCTTTACTTGAGCAACAATTACAGCTTGGGTACATGAAAATTATAATAGTAATTACGGAAGTGAAATCAGTTAAACGTAAATAAAATATTAAATATTATTATGCGTACAGTGTGTACTTTAAAATGAACCTCATAAATGACTTCCTGACGTGCTACAGAACAAAGAGAAAGTGTATTTCAAAGTTAGTATTGATAACGGATGGATCTTAAGATAAACGAGGCACTTTTTTAGAATAGGTATCAAGTTACCAGGGAAGAATAGTCATAAATGAAAATTTTTATTAAAGATTACAGGACAGAAAAAACGTTGTGGAGCACTCCCTTAGAGTTAAAACTTACGACTTTGTACACATATTCATGTAGAATAAGAATACACATAAGTTTGAACAATTAATAAGAAACAAAATATACAGTAAATGTTTTAATATACAAAAAAAACCCTTTTTTAATTATACGACGTGGTAACATAAGGTAAATTGTTTGTGAATCATTTTATATTATTTGTATCTTATGTTTTGAGTTTAATGTTGACGTATAACAACTGTTCAGGTCGTTTTGTGTATACATAACAAGAATATGAAACAAACAAACAACTCGACACTATACCAACAAACAAATACATAATTGAATATTTTTTTATACAACAAAGCAATAGGTCAACCAGGACGTTCACCTGATGATAAGTGACATGCCTGCCCATAACGTGGTGCTAGTTAGTATAGTATATACTGCACCATATTTGCGCTCGTCGCCTGACACATAAGATGTTGAGTCTCGTTACCCCAGTAATTACACTAGTTACAGTAGCCAACTATACTAGTTTGTTTTTTTTTTTTGCTTTACGTGGGGGAAATGCCTTGATTTGCCTGCCCTCGCGAGGGCAAATACGGGGTATATCTATGACTTGTACCGACTAAAACCCTCACGATGGTCTACTTTCGTCCCTTTATGGCACATTCACGTGATCGCTTTCGCACACATCCGCGAACCCGCCAGCGCCGGCTGCAACATACAGCTCCACCTCGAGAGGGAGAACCCCCCTTTCCAGCTCTGTATGAGCGCGCCGGGACATACAGCGCGCATTCCTCTTGGCTTCTTATAGTCAACTAGGCAACTGAACCCCCAAACCCGTCACCCAGAAGCCATGGGAGCCAAGACAGAAAACTCTTCCGATTCACTGCGGCGGATCTGGCATTAATTTATTTTTAAAAGTTTTTTCTTGCAAATAATATATAATTAATAGATTTGAATTTTAGATTATCTTACATCCTTTATATACGAAGTCCTAATTTACGGTTACTTATGCATCCAAGTCGTATTGATGGTAACTGTGTTTAGGTATATAAAATAAACGATCTTCGACTTCCTGCAGTACACAAAGTGCTGTTGCACCGAAAGTACAACAAATACTATTTGAGATAGCAACGATTACGCCTATACTAATTTGATAAGAAATACGTAACTGCAAATGTCTATACAGAAATATTTTGAAATATACGATTACGTTTTATAATATCTTTCTGAATATTTTTTTTTTTCAACGTAGCAACGAGACAAGCGGTACGTTCACCTGGTGGAAAGTGATACATTCGCCCATAACCAATTGGCACTTGTTAGAATCGCACAAACTGCACCACATTACGCCCGTCGCGTTGACTCATAAGATGTTAAGTCTGGTTAACCTAGTAATTTTTCTAGTTACAGTGCCCTTCAAACCGGAACAGAGTAGTGTTTGTACACGACTATTTGGCGGCAGAAATAGCAGCTGCGTTGGTACCTACCTAGACGATCTTTGGCAACAGCGATTTACCACCAGTACTAATCTACTTTAAAGTCGATGTATTAAACGGCCCATTTAGTATCCCCACTGTTGGGATACGGGATTTCTGACTAGGAAAATTTCGTCCAACTATTCACTACACCGGTCATATTAACAAATGTCACATATCTTTGGTAGCTATTTTACTTAAGAACTTGTCAGTTTACTTACGATAATTTAGACTAGACTCGATAGAGAGGCAGGCTAGGAGACCTGTTGGTGAACAAGAACTTGTCATAACTAAGCTGGACAGTCTTGCGGTATAGGATATATTTCGGAGAGTGGCGTTGGAATCACTCGATATAATTCTCCCATCCCCCTTTCACCACCGGACGACTAAACGTACAGTGAATTATTACACTTATGTTGTGAACGTCCCCAGATTGCGAACAAAGAGGTTCAGCTCCTCGTTTCAAGAGTTCAAGAGTCTATATTCTTTTCCTTCATTTATTGGTAAGTGGCCTTCAATAGGTTGATTCGATCATTATCTAACCTACTTATATCGTTTAAGCTAATTCGATACACGAATTGAATCTCGCAAACGTCCTACGATAGTATATTTGATGACCCTCGAGGTTCCTATTTACCATACCATAGCTCCTATTTCAGCGGTCAAACATTACTGTGTCCGGTTTAAAGGGCGCTGTAGCTAGTGAAATTATTGCGGTAACGAGGCTTAAAATTTCACATCGCAAGGCGTCGAGCACAATGCGGCATGCTTATCATCCTAACTAGCACCACGTTGTTATGGGCAGGCATTACACTTACAATCAGGTGAACGTCACGCTTATCTCGACGCTTATTCTATTTGAACAGACGGTAACGAAGTTGAAATGCTATGACACCATTTTGGTAACTGATTTTAACATGAAAAATAGTAAAAAAACAGTGTAAATGTTTAAAACAATTATACATATAATTTTTTTATTGTCTTGTGGTTAAGGAGGATAGTTTTCTCAAGCTGTTTTAGTTCATGTCATCTATTATCATATTTAAACTCATGTTGATTGTAGATCTCGAAAAAAGATTTCAATTGACTTATTTTTTATATATATAGGATACTAGCTGTTCTCCGCCCGTTTTACTGGTCGTAATATAAAATTACACTTGAAATTTGTCTGAAATATTCCTTAATAGCTACCGCAGTCGCTACCGGATTTTTATAGCAAACGTTACTATAGCAACTGCCTAAATAATACGAAATGAAAATGGTTTTTAAAATCAAATAGAATTTAAATTATGAAGAACCTTTGAAGTTCAAATTATAAATAGCCTATAACCTTCTACAAATAATTCCGCGTCGTATGATCACGTTCCCATGTCGATACATCACTAGTTTTCACTTGATTGGCGCAGGAACAAAACCCATATTCACATTATATATAGATATCCACAGAATCATTGACCCGTCACGAGATCTCCGAAACTATTAGAAGTAAACACTCAAAATTTGATAGAGATATTGATTCTTCCATTTAGAGGTCAGTAAAGAATGAATTTTATAATATTCCTTCTCCAAAGGGAGTTGCGGGGGTGTTAATAACGGAAGAGGGCCCGGGGGATCGCGGGTTGCCGTGGAGTGGGAATATTTTCTGACAAATTTCAAATCTATTTTACAGCTATTATATTACAGCCAGAAAAGCGGGCGGGGAACTTGATATATATATGTTTATAACAAGTTTTATTTATATGAACAAACATCTCTTTTTACGCATCTGTATTATTATATCTATTAATATGATTACTGCTATGGTGCAATATTTTTTTGTAACTAAACATTTTACTGTTCATTAGTAAAAGACAAAGGAAGCCATAACGCAGTATTATTGTATTCCATTTGGTTACATTTCGGATAAGAATGAAATAAAACCTTCATTAACCAAAATGCACTTAGATAATGAACTGAACCGAACTCGTTGATATAAAGTTATATTTACACGAAAGAGTTCCACTAATGGATGTATTTAGGCAGTTATCAGTTTCTAGATAATTCGCCCGCTATCGATTTTTAGCGATTACCTTTACTTTCGAGGGTTTTTAATCGGCTTCCTGATGACAAAATATCTTTGTCCTCGATGCTGCCATTTAGAAGTTAAGCAATAGTAATACCGTTTAAAATTGTAGATATATTTAACCATATAAACGAATATAAAATGTTAAATAAAAATGTATCGCCCATTTCCATACTGGCATATTCATGAGCGATGTTTACGTCATCCGGTAGTTTTTTTATGCTGTAAGAAACTTGTTTGATTATAAAAAAAAGTAACCTTTTATTTTTATTATGAGATTTTACTTGAGTTTATAATTTAGTCTATACTTGAATCATTAATAACATTGAACTGGGGCTCGATTTTGAAACTGTGTAAAAATCAGGCTACAGTCCAAGAAGAAAGTTTTGTGACTAATACATATATAATAAATTTAATATATATATATATAATAAATTCAAATCGAGATCGTTAATTTGTAAGACTGGCCAAACACGCTATACGTCTCGAAGTGATGCGGGTTCGATCCCAATTTGAGCTTCGGATGAAGTAAAAACACTGTGTAGAAACCAAATGTTCCAAGACTATCGGCTTTCTTAGACATCCAACAACCCGCATTTAGCCAGTATAGTGGATAATGACCTTGACTCTCTTGTCAGAGAAGGCGTTGTATTAGTAATGGGAAAATTAAGTGAGCTGGTTTTTATATAACATCATCATTAGCCGATTTACGTTAACTGCTAGACATTAGGCCTCCCCAAAGACCCCCAAATCGACCGTACCTACGCTGACCGCATCGTTGGGCACCAGGGGCCGTCATTTGTAGGGGTTCATATGGGGGGATTTGGACCATTTCTTACCGCGCTGGCCCAATGGGGGTTAGTGAGAATCAGAGCTTCGTTTGTTGATTAGCAGGGTGCACCACGAATTGGTGAAATTGACTTAGGTTATGCGGGTTGTTATGCGGGTCCTCTTACAGCCCTTATATATAATATATTATTACTAATTTTCAGGAGATTGCTGGCGTTTTACAGCACCTTGCTATCGGTTGTATTGACCGGTTTTTTGGTGATGCACCCGGCAGCTAATGCGTTTGCTCTGATGACCCTGGTAGCGCCGTCGCTCAGCTTTTTGTACAAGGAACTTAACCGGTGAGTGTAATGTTAACACCCGGATAGAGTGCATTGACCTCGGCCAATTCAGTTTGATCTGCGTTACGGTAAACTGTTCATTGAATATTCTCTTAACGAAACTAATGTTTCATTCGTTTACTTTTCAATGACTATCTAAGTGGCTAACCGAGTAATCATCAAATAATCAGATCGCGGTTCAATTCTGGGGTCAAATGAAGTTTCTAAGAGGGCAAGGTATTTTTATTTAATAAATTCCCCTAGCTACCACTTTCGTATTGTAAATCTGCCGCCATTTGGAACTCGATTATTTTACGCACGCTTCACCATCCAAAGGCCTATTGTCACTGATATCATGTGAAATTTAGCGTTAGGCTTAGCCCATATTCATTAGTAATTTAAAGGTTAGGATATTATTAAGTTTAATATGGAACTTAATTGAAACAAGTCAAAGTAAGACATGTTAATAAAAAACATTATCCAGACAGAAAAACTTACTATTCAAACATTTACATGCCATAATTTATAGGTCTCTTAACCGCGTCCTTATGTCCATCCCCATCCCTATATATTATCTGTATATTGTCCACCAGTCGATAAATTTTAATGTTTGATTATTGTTATAATTTCAGAGTAAAATGTCCTCGTGTGTACCGTTTAGGGCTGCGCTGCGTGGCCGTTTGCCTCCTTGCGACATTCTGCTGGATAGTAGACAGAATGTTTTGTAACGCGTGGCTCTCAATAGACTTCCCATATCTTCACGGTGTTTGGCACATCCTAATCTTTATCGCGAGCTATACAGCACTTGTATTATTTGCTTACTTCAACGTATCCGATGAGAGACCCGAACAGAGGCCGCAGCTCAAGTATTGGCCAAGAAACGATTTCGAATTGGGTATACCTTACATCACCTTAAAACATCCATACAAAAAAGACAGTAACTTAACTATATAAGAATTTTTTATTGTTAGTGGTAGGGTTTTTATGAAACCGACTGGTTAATGACCATCCTGATATTTTCTGTGTTTCGTATGTCAACATATGGAAGCGAGAGTATTCTGAGCGAATACGCCCAATCATCCACGGCCTTACTGTCACTAAAGATCGTGTAAAATTGACGTCAAATTTTAGCCAATTGTAGATGAAAAAAAATTGTTGACTTTAGTCGACTGATAAATTTATCCACGTTTAAATATATGTAATAAAAAGATTATGGCGGGTTCATTAGCTTATATTTATCGTGAACTAGCTCAATATTCCTAGTATGTTGATTGATATATTTTTTTGCAACATGTGTTAGTCTGAAGTAAATTAATATTAATTTACAATATATATATGACCAGTGATAATACTTTTATAATATATAATATTACTTTTTGACAGACGATCTTGTGAATATTTAAAAAAGATCGTAAAATTTGTCAAACGTTGAAATTAAATAATTTTATTTAAAAAACCTAAATGAACCAAAGCGACATGAAAATCATAAATTTTTTGTACACCTCATACTGAGAAGAGAGTGAGGTTGTGCTCTACTCTGAACACGTTGAAGAAGCAAGGTTTTGCTCTTAAATTGCCTCTGTCACAAACAATTGGCATTTAAATGATAATACGAGCAAATGTATTTCAATAAATCAGTTCAAATAATTTATCTCATGTTCCGTAAAAAAACAATTTTATTTTAGTAATAAAAAAAATCTATTGGCCTTAATGATTACAATAAAAATACCACTTAATTCTAGAAGGAGAAATTTTCTCAAGTCAATAAACCATGTTCAGAAATAATCTGCTACTCCTGGCAACACTGAAAAGTATTATTTTATAAGTTTAAAAAACATTTACGAATTGTTATTTTGACATTGTAACAGTATTTTATTGCGATAGTCGTATTAAAACATGCCCAAAGTTCAGAAAGTGTTTAATCTATAAAATTTTAGTGCGAGTTCAAATCTGTGATGTATGTATAGAATTAATATAATTAACGCGATGTGCAATTATATGTATTTAAGTTTTTATATTGTGTATATTACCATCTTATAAAACGTACAAAAAACTATTCGATTTTATCATTAATTTTATTGAGTACTAAATTTAGCAAATAATATATCAAACTTTATTGGCAAATAATTAAAAGCAAAAATTTTTAACAGGTTTTTATGTAGACTAGCTTTTGAAGCAAATAATGTTTGGTTTTTGTGATGTTTATTTACCTGACGAGTTAGTATAGTGCGGTAATACAATATTACGTGGTATCACACACACTATGTGGTGGTGGATTTATACAAATGTTGAAGGTGGTTTTGGTGACGGTGAATAATAAATATTGTTTTATAATTATTACTGACCATGTCACGAGAAAGAGTGAAAATGGTGAAGTGAACATCTGCTGGTCGGCGGAGGAACTGTCTGCTCTAGCTGACGAAATGTGTATTAATATTTTTTTACATTAACACGAAATTTAAATACAGATTTCGTGTATATGTAAAAAAAAAATGTTTCGTTAACATTTAATGCTGTTATAAAATTTTTATATGACTTATTACTTCATACAAGTTGGATATTCTAATTACCAAAACAGTATATATATATAGATTGTTTACTGAATAGGACCAATAATCGCAATTGTTTATGTAATATGAAAAATAATTTGTTCCTTATTCAAATTCACTTTTTATTTATTGCTGATAATGATGTATCCCTTTGCATGATGCATTAAAGATGATTAAAACACAAAATTATTGAATTAACATAAACATAACTGTATCAAAATATTGAAAATTAAACTATAAAAAATCTCTAGTCTTCTAGGCTAGAAAAACATTAAATTAATGTAATTTGGCAGTTCTTTATTAAATACCTTCTTTTGTACAAAGTTTACACTACATGAAATAGTTTTAGTCAAAATGTTGTAAATTCATGTATGTTTAATGTCATCATTTCCTATTGTGTGCAAATCTGCCTTTGATACCTTTTATAAATGATAAGATGTTACAATAGACAAGTTTCTATTGGTGAAGTCTCCATTTAGGTATATATATTTGTGCCACTAATGTACCCTTTATTTAAGTAATCATTACTACTGCCCAGTTTGAAGTGTTTTGTATGTATTGAAATACTTAGACATTTGTACCACCGCCAATGATGAACAAAAAAGGAGTAGAGCTAGCAACTATGAATAAGTTAAGCAAGCATGGAGTACATCGAGTAGAGAGTCTGCAAGGGTAAGGTCAAGACTGTACAAAATGAAAAATGCTTCTAATTCTGAGAGTTTTCTGATCGCAAACCTAGCATTGGTCGACAATAATTGTCTTTCATAGCTCTTGTTGTTGAGATGGAAGTAGTGACAGCAGCATGAAGAGACACGGCAATTAATATTCATATATTTATTTCTTTCATTTATATTCAATCTGTATCTGTAAGTTCCTTGAGAGAGAAAATAGTCAATAATTCATAGTTTTCCTGCCTGTGGTGGGACATGTGTCTTAATGAGACAACATCTTAAGTTTTAAAGCAATGTACACATGTGGTGTAGTGTGTAACATATTATTCAGTTTGCTATCAAGTTAGTCTTGTTCGTTTTCATGCTTTGACAACTAAAACAATTATATTGCATGTAGGATTTCATACTACTCTTATTTGTGTCTTGTCTTGTAATTTTACTTTTGTTCACCACATTTCACTATCAATCTATATAAACTAATCATCGTGTGGTGTGTTTTTCAATTTTTTTTTATGGAATTTTATTTTTATGTTTTTATTCAAGTGACTATAATGTATCAGGAACTATAAAGTAAGCTTATTAACAATAGAAACAGTGATTTCATAATAAACATTTTATTTGGCAAGTGTTTTTATTTTCATTTTAAAGAAACTGTAGAAGACATTCAATAATCATTAACAAACCTATTTTCTTGAATATCATTTTCATATATGTTCCAATAAATGAGTTTAAAATATTAGCAAAATATAAAAAAAAAGGAATGGAGAGATGAAAATTATTTATGAAATTATCTATAGAAATCAGTTATGATAAGATAATTTTTAATCAGAGTCAGAAGATACATTGTGATGGTTTGTGTGGAGATTTGCAGAATTAAATTTTTTTCTAGGATAAGTATTTCCTCCACGATAAACAACATGATTCTTTTCAGTTTCTAAAATTTTTACTTCATGTAATAGTTGGGGTTTGTCCATCACTTTTTGTAACTGATCCCAAATAAATATTGCCAAGTTTTCTGTTGTACTTACCTGTCAAAAAATTATTGACTTGAAGATATCTCTATATAATATAATCAATATTAAACATCAGAAATAAAAACTTGAAAGTAGAAAATATGTATATTCTTACCACTGTTTTAAAATAAGGGACATCCTGATCAAGATTTTTATGATCTAATGGTTCCATTATAGCAGAGTGCATGTAATGTTTTAAATCATGTACATTCATAACCATTCCAGTTTGTGGATCTACTGGTCCTTTAACTGTCACCAGTACTGCAACAATTATTTTAATACCTTTTTAATCAATCTCTTTAAATTATTTTATTTAATACCCCATTACTCATAAGAATCGTTAAATACCTCTGGGTTGTCTGGCACAAAATATCTAAGGCATGAGTTCATACTTGTACATATATAAATATCTTAAAGATATGCAATGATTAAATTTAGATAGAACCCTAAGTTTTTATTAATTATTAACTCTCAGGCATACAGACTATGAACCAAATTTTTTCGTTTTAGAGACTGTCAATTATGCATACACCAAAAAAATTACACTGATAAGAATCTGTTCTTACATTCTCTTTTAAAATATTCAGATAAATTAAAATTGTCTTACCCACGTAATTGTGGCCATGGCCATTTGGATTATTGCACTTGCCAAATAACTTTGTATTTTCTTCGTCACTTAAAAATTGGCTGAAAATAAAAAAATTTTTGATCAATATGATTTAATAAATTTTGCAATAGTTCAATAAACGTGTATAAATTCTTTTAGACTTTTAAGCAATAATTTAATTTATAATCAATTTTAAACTTTGTGAAATAAACGGTCAAAAGTTAAACTTAAAAATAAACGAATGTTTTCATTACAAACTTAAAAAATATTTTTTATACCTATGCAATCTATGACAAGAACTAAAAGTTTCTCGTCTTGTAATTGATACAATGGGTAATGATGACATTATTACAGTACTATTTGTAAAAAGAAAAAAAAAAACAATATTTCCGTACTACTTTACAAACAATTGACTTTTATTTCTAACAGAAAACTGATTAAATCAAAACGTAATCAAAATTAGACATTGACTTAACAACTAAGTGTGACCATAGACTATAAAATGTATGTTGACACATTCTATGGTAGATTAAAAATTTTAAATGTGAATAAATGCTACCAGAAATTAAATATTGCTCGAAGGTGATAAAAATTATATTGGACTTAAAATACTAATACTTTATTTTAAAAATACGTGAAATAGCGGATAATTACTATGATAAAATAAAAGCAATATTTACTTGGGGCTATAAATATAAAAATAATTTGGATATAAAATATTGCGTAGTGTAATCATATCGTCAGCCGATAGACGTTCATTAATTATATAATGTAATATTATAGGGTAATTTTATAACGCAAGAAAAATAATTTTTTTTAGATATGATTAAAACTATATTTTGAATCCCTAAAACTTCGAATCAAAACTTGTTATGAAATGATACAATTTATATAAATATTTATTAAAATTATTAAATTCTAGTTGAATTTTTGTTTATTTATTCAAACTATGCCTTTTATGCTGCGCCAAAAAATAATGAAGGTTTTATATCAATGTCAATCTCATTCAATGGACTTTGAAACTTTTGGTTGACTTTTTAACCTTTTAAATATTTTTTTTTTGGAAGTTTTGTATAGTTAAGATATTTTCAGAAATGTTTTCACCATGCAGTAGGCACTTATTTTTTTCTACGCAGGTATATCATTGTTTCCGATGTATTTTATAATACAAAACATGTTTCGTAGTTTATTAAACATCAAATTGAATAACCATCTTAAAAGTATAACATTTTTGTTAGCTTCGACGACTACAAAGCACCCTGGTTGTAGCTGAACATAACAATGAAGGTTTGTTACCAGTAACCCAAAATGCGTTAAGTGCGGCAAAAAAAATTGGAGGAGAAGTATCCGTTCTGGTCGCAGGCACTAAATGTGGACCGGTATGTAACATTTTCATAAATATTTAAAATTTTCTCAACTATTACTTTATTACTTCACTGATTGACAAGCGAGAGCAAGAACTGTTGTAACTTGATAGAAAGAAGGTTATCACTCTGGAGTTACAATAGACAGTACTGAGGTTTAAAGAATAATGAGAGATTAGATATTAGTATATTGCTTTTTAAAATGAAATTTGTTTAAAATAAGTTTTATTTTTAAGGCGGCTGAGCAAATTTCAAAAGCAAGTGGAATTTCTAAAGTCCTAGTAGCAGAAAGTGATGCTTTCAAGGGATTCACTGCTGAATCTCTAACACCCCTGATATTGGCTAGTCAGAAGCAATTCAGTTTCACTCACATCTTGGCACCAGCAACTGCTTTCGGAAAAGCTGTCCTTCCTAGAGTAGCAGCAAAATTAGATGTTTCACCAATAACTGATATCATTGGTGTTAAGGATGCTAATACTTTTATAAGAACAATATATGCAGGTAAATAATATTTTATTTTTCATTGTTCAAGACTCCAGCTGTTATTAGTATTGAAAAAATGTTTTTATTTCTTATTACAAACTAATTGAAATGGAAATTAAACAGAAAATATGAAATATTAGTTTATTAGGCCTTTTTCAACCACTTTATGTTTTATGATATGAGTTAATATAGAAATAGCATTTTTAGTATTTACAAACATTTTAAGAACCTAATGGCTTATATGGTATACTATCAAATTATTGGTGAACTTTGTAAAGAATATTTAATAAACAAATGTATCCTTGCAGTAGATAGAATATTTAATAGGTTTAAATAGGTCTAATCTTAACTATTTAATGATATCTGATCACCTGTAAATTGGATTTATTATAGGCATAAGGGATTCAAAAAATTTTCCTTCATTTAATGTACTGAGAAAATTTGCTTTTTCAGGAAATGCTATTTTAACTTTAGAGGCAAAAGATCCCATAAAGGTAATAACAGTTCGAGGCACTGCTTTCGCTCCAGAGCCACTGGAAGGAGGTTCAGGTGCTGTGGAAAAGGCACCTGAGGGTGATTATAAAACTGATCTGGTGGAATGGATTTCCCAGGAACTGACCAAATCGGACAGACCAGAGTTGACCAGTGCAAAGAATATTGTAGCTGGAGGTAAGGGGATACATTTATCAGAATCCAATGAAGTTTATAGTTTCTGAAAACAATTGAAATTCAGAAAATTAAGAGATGTGCTTTAGTAATTAGACATAATTTGAACAAAGAAAAAAAATCACTGGATTAACGTAGAGTTGCTTAAGTGTGGTTGTTCTTTCTAATTTCGCAACATCAATTGGTTATATAATTTTAACTTGTACTACATTGTTATGGGTGAACATATCACTTCTGAGGTGACCATTATGCTTGTCTTGTTACAATGTAAACAAAATGAAGAATTTCTAAGTAAGAAGTTCTAAAGGCTGGCAACTGTATAGCACAAAGAATAAGCTTTGCCATCTAGTGTGGCAATGCCATTAGTTTGCTCGGCATTCTGTTGTATGGGGACAGCTTGGGGCTATTCTATTTTTGTTAGAACATATAACTAAATTTCATAATAGTGTTCGTTTTTTACTTCGAACACATTAGATTAGAACTTTTAAGATAATTCTTTTTTATTCAATGAACTTTTTATTTCCCTGTATTTAAGTTTTGGTTGAAGAATCAGAGTTTAACCGAAAACCTCAGCATTACAGACAAGTGGTAAGGCATTAGGCCCCATAGAGGTGATATGTGTTTGTTTATAATTTTCAGGCCGCGGTTTAAAGTCTGGCGACAACTTCAAGCTTTTGTACGAGCTCGCAGACAAACTGAACGCGGCTGTCGGCGCTTCCCGAGCTGCTGTTGACGCTGGGTTCGTGCCCAATGACCTTCAAATTGGACAGACCGGCAAGATCGTGGCGCCTGTAAGTCGTATACCCTTCAAATCAGAACAGAAACGTTTGCACTACTGTTTAAGGCTCTGTGGTGGTATCTTTCTAGATGTCTCTGGCAATGCCGCTTACCACCAATAAAGGTTTATCTGATAAGATTGATGTTGTAAATATGTATATATAACATGATCGATGTTTGTATGTCTAATGTTATGGCATATATCAGAGGTTTAAGGTTATCTGTGACGACATGTTGGTATTTCTTTTAATTGATAACATCTAACCTACCGATTATGTAATAAATTTTATCCATTTAGTATGTGTAGTTAGATTGACTATTTGTTCAGCCTTGTAGTCTCTGTGTGAAGTGGTCTCATATTTGATGTAGCAAAACCAATGCTGTGGAAAGCCTTCTCTTTCCTTAGAATGTCCTTAACCAAAATGCATGAGGGTAATCAAATAATACCTCTCCTAACTTTGAAGAAGACCACTCAAGAGGATTTTAATTGGTGAAAATCCCATATCACTGTAATTTCTATACAGATACTGTATGAAAAAAAAAACTACTATATTGTATTAAATATTTTCTTTTGTGATGTTCCAAATTGTAGCAAGTGGTACATAAATATTATGGGAAGAGGTTAATGTTAATACCGTCGTAAGTAGAGGTGGACAAAGTATGTGAATAAGATTATATAAAGGCTGTGAATGTGTATGTCATTTTAATAAAAACATATACCACTACGCAAATAATAACAAATCAAGTTAATTATAATAATTAGTTAATAAATGTGGTGGTTTTTCTTAATTGCAATGATTACATTCCAGAATCTGTACATTGCTGTTGGAATAAGTGGAGCTATCCAACATCTGGCTGGTATGAAAGATTCAAAAACCATTGTTGCTATCAACAAGGATCCGGAAGCTCCCATTTTTCAGGTGATTTTAAATGCACTTTTAATACACACTAATTGGTCTTAAGTAAAAAATTTGTGTTTTATGAATGGAAGAGTAGACGAAAACCAAAGATGGGATGGATAAATTTTGTGAAAAAAATCAGGTTGTAAAAGCAAAGGAGTTAATAATTGATAGAAGGGCACAGACGAAGACCTGATATTATGTTGATCTCACATGAAATAGGAATGGGCACGGAGATTATGATAATTGTGATCATGTCAAGTAATCATATTGTTTATACCTCCCACGTTAAAAAAATTTAAAAATGATTTAAACTGTTCTTAAAAAACAAAAACGTTAGCAATGAAGTAATAAGTGTAATTGAAAACATCCAGAAATTAAGATATTTACCGGTCTTTCATTGTTTCAGGTTTCCGACTATGGTCTGGTGGCCGACTTGTTCAAAGCTGTACCAGAGCTCACCTCTAAGTTGTGAAAATATAAATAGATGTGATATTTGATAGTGCAAGTGTAACTTTTTTATACGCACAGGTTTTATATTTATTGTCTTGTGAAAAATTTTAATAGAATTTATATTGGAAATCATAAATAAATCATGTTGCGAAAATATACGGAATTTTTTTTTCTTTTTTTAATATTAAGTTGTTTTTAGAATTATTTTTATCAAAAGTGATTATAATAACAAATTAACTTAATTCTATATGTACAAATAGCTACTACATAATGCATGGGGTATTCTATCTGCGCAGAAATCAATACTCATTGATTCCACGTCTAATAGAGGTGATATACAGATTAGGAAAAAACTGAAAATATGGTTATTAAACGACACATAAGGTAAATAGTAAAGAAAAAACAATATCCAAAATCTCAGAGTTAAATAGCAACATAAAGACCTAGTATTATTTGTTCCTAGTATGTTATGTTCTATATGTTTCTAGTATTATTCGGCATTAGCGGCATGTGTTCCAATATTTTTTTTTAGTCAATTAATCAATCAGACGAGTTGGACATTCAACTTATGGTAAGTGATACCCCCTGGTCATAACAATTTGGCGCTTGTTAGGACAATAAATACTGCACCGCATCGCTTGGGACAAAATATATAGTATCGTTGCCCCAGTAATTACACTAGCTACAGCGTCTTTCAAACTGGAACAAAATAATATTTGCAAAGTACTGTTTGGCGGCA
The DNA here is from genome assembly GCA_029034505.1 of Ornithoptera priamus. Lineage (NCBI taxonomy): Eukaryota > Metazoa > Arthropoda > Insecta > Lepidoptera > Papilionidae > Ornithoptera > Ornithoptera priamus. The sequence goes on along the minus strand of JARDWD010000627.1, from coordinate 368,411 downwards.
GTGATAGGCATTGCGGTGGTAGTTAACTAGATCAACGGTATGCTGTACGCACAAGTACTACGCTTTACCACCGCAAATCACATAATCACTTTATCACACAACTACTAATTTTAAAAAAACTTTTCTATTATATACCTAATATTGTTGATGTTATTTTATTTTCTTCTCTTACTGTAATATCAGTTTGAGTGCTTGAGAAACACCTGCAACTACGCAATAAAAATACGTTTGCTGAGGTTCAGTTATCCACTTTATTTTACAGGTATTATATGATAGGGATCTTTAAGGGAGGCTTATGTCCAGCTGTGGACGTGTATAGGCTGATGATGATGATAATGTTGATGGAATTAATATATAGGTGGTCCGATAATTTGGTAAAGGTCGCAGGAATTCGTTGGATCGGGAAGCGCAGGACCGATTAGCGTGAAGATTCTTGAAGTAGGCCTATGCCTAGTAGAGAGCATTATTTGCTTGATAAGAAGAATGATATAAACCATAAAACACCTCATATCACTTTGAAACTTAAGATACATCTCTGTAGTAATTATATCTCAATATATTATAGGCTTACAACACAATTAGAAACATAAAAGATGAAAATGGCTGCAAATTTTAATTTTAATATTAAAAAATTCAATTGTTGATAAGCCACAAATTTTGACAGCAAAATTTTTAACTATTAAATCATAGATGGCGTTAATGTATGTAAAATTTATACGCGAATCATTGTTTTAAAGAACCCATAATTTTTTTAGTTCATAATATTATTAGTTGACTTGATTATTAAACGTATTCATATGTAAAAGCTAATTTTTGACAGGGAGCGTTATATATATTTAATAATGTAATGTTTTCCATTTTTGCTCTACTCATTAATAGATGGCGATAGTAAAGTTTTAATAATGAAGAGTAATAGACAAGCTTTTACAGAATTTCTGTTTAATTATAATAAAAGTTGGTAATAATTTTTAAAAAGTTGTTTAATTATTTACGTTTAGACTTTTTCTTAGCTTACATTTAAATATAATAATTATGAAACATTTGACTATTGTATAAGATTATTATCACGTAAACAAAACCGATATAGCTCTACCTATTTTATTATAATAAAATATTTTTTTTAAGTACTTTCTAAACGTATATTCCTAATGTAATATATGAGTAATAATTTTGGGAGGTATGAACATGTAACCTACGTTCTTGATATCTCCGTATAAATGAGTTGAAACACCTACTTATAAAACTTTATATTATAACTATATATTATAAAACCAACAGGCGGTTAGTGCGCAGTCAATCATTGTAGTAATGATAGTATCTACCAGGCAGCGAGAGATGCGGTTTGCCGGCGAGTGGCATCCTCGTTATCATATTATTTGCTGCGGACGAGCGCAAGCGATGGGGGAAGGTGAAAGGCGGAGCCACAAAAGCTCCACCCACATTTGCCACGCCCGATTCGCTTTGTATCCAAGCACCGTAACCTGCACTATCGTTGTCGACGATGCCGCGGCCGTCGCGCGATTCTTACGGAGAACAGAAACCACCTTATTCATATATCTCGCTGACGGCGATGGCGATTTGGAGTTCACCGGAGCGCATGCTGCCCCTGTCGGAGATCTATCGTTTCATCACGGACCGTTTCCCGTACTACCGTCGTAACACTCAGCGGTGGCAGAACTCGCTGCGCCACAATCTGTCCTTCAACGACTGCTTCGTGAAAGTACCGCGACGCCCAGACAGACCAGGGAAAGGAGCGTACTGGACACTGCATCCGCAGGCCTTCGACATGTTTGAGAACGGCTCGCTGCTGCGTCGCCGGAAGCGGTTTAAGTTACATAAAGGAGAAAAAGATACATTGAATGCAGAGCTGGCGGCGCTTGCAACTTTTAACAGATTATTTCTGGCAACACATACCCCCGCTCGGGTACCACCGTTGCAGCCAATCAAAACATACCAAACGGATAATTATATAGTAGCCGGAGTTAAACCCAAAAAGTCCTTTACAATTGATAGCTTATTATCCAGTGACATTGAATTAGGTCCTAGTGAAGAGCCAGTGAATTTAAGTGAATCCGGCAGTCCAGTTTTATACCAACACGAGCTTTTAGCGATGGCGGCCGCGTTTTGGCCGTCGCCTGTATGTTTCCAAGTACCGTTGTACGCACCTCTACAATTTACGTTTCCGTTCAATCCAAATATACACAACATGAACACTTACCACTATTAGAACCACCATAACTTTGTTGTTAAATTAGTTTTGTAAAAAATTATGTCTTATACATAAATTAACATTTTTTCTCTAATTTAAGAATTGTGTACAAATTTTAATCGATTTTTCTTATTTAATTGTAATTATATACAGAAATATATTTCCAAAATAAATATTAAGTTACGTTAAAATTATTTCGTCGTATTATACTTAAGATAAAGATGAAATGATATTTTGAAATTTTAGTTAAAAAATACCAATATATTTATGTTAATTATTTAAAAAAAAACTCGTTTTGAGTTATTATACATTGTTTTATATTGTTATTAAAATATATAACTATACGTATATTTTTGGTTATTTTAATAAAATTTAAACTATCACTTTCTAACTGTTCTTTTTTTAAAGTTTTCATTTATAATTTGGTTTATACAAATTAATCTTTTTTTTTTAAAACAAATAGATGACGAGACGAGCGGGATGTTCTCGTGATGGTAAGTGATACGCCCGCCCATAACAACGTGGCGCTTGTTAAGATGTTATACATTGCATTTTATTGCACTTGTCTCCTGAGACATAACATGTTGAGTCTCGTTACCCCAGTAATTTCACTAACTACACAATTACACCGGAACAGTATAGTTCGGCAACAAAGACATATCACCAGACAAAATAAATCATGTTATGGACAATATAAATAATAGATAAAATACTAAGATGCTGAAAATAAATAATAAAAAAGGACCATTTGCTGACCGCGTATCCTGTACATAGAGACTTGAGGTATGATTTTGAGCAGGAGACAGGCTTAACAATAGATACACCTAGTCTACCCGAGATTATAAAAAAAATATTAGTTAGAAGCAACTTCTTAAATTATTGCTTAAAAAATACGTAAGATAATAAACAATAGAAAGTAAATATAAAGTAGATAAGTAAATATTACTTTATACATATGTACACAATAATATTCTGTTTATTTCTGTAAATATTAGATAGCATATGTATTAAAAATTTATGTAAATATATAGAAATAATATAAATAGCCTAAATTAGTAGTGAATATGTTGTAAATAATAGGATAAGGTAAAGCACTAAATAATACTATCAGTGAAAATTGGTAATAAAATAAAAAAAAGGTAAAGTTAAGGATTACGATAATCGTTAATGGAAGCCTTTGTTAAAGTTTAAAGAAAATTATAATGTTAGCAAAATTTTTACAGTGATTATATCATTCAGTGAATGATGTTAAAAGAACTAAACGATTACTATGAGAGGGCGAATATTTTTTGTTTTCGATCAAACGTACGACTAAGGCGTTAAGAATTCGATGGAGGGGATGTGAATGCTTCATGGAATATTAGGGTGATTTGCTTGCATATAACTTTTGTTATTAATGTGCCAAAAGAGAGGGGTTGGTTCGGCAATTAAAACGAACGAAACGGTATGAAATTGAGAAGCTGTTCGAGGCGCTATTGTTCACTACATTTTACACGAGCAACGTTTATAGAACCAGAGATTCGTGTTTGGTGTAATGGTTCATTTCACGATTGTCTGGTGAGAACAATGTTTACGCAGCGCCAAATTATGCTCAACGTCTTCCGACATATCTTATAACCCTGTACTACTTAACCCTGTTAAGTGGAGGCACTTAAATTATTGTCTATCACACGAATGTTTGAACATGGCGAATAACATGCAATTAGGTCAACGTCCTGTTCATCACGTCGTTACGTCGAATAAAGTTTTTAAGTTATATGTACATTGAAATGTAGAAAGTCTATGTATTCCTCATACACCCTCGGTCTTTTTCGTCCAGGATTCAATTATTATCGAGCAGTATTAACATATACAAATCTCCATAAACAAAACCTCTTTATAAATACGTGTAGCAGTATCTCTGACTGTGTTAGAAATTTCAATATAAACATGTCTATGAAATATTGCGTTATATTTTGCGACAGACACCGTTATACCCAAATACTCATAATCACGTATAAAAATCGATAGAAAAAAAATGAAACCGAGAAGCGAATCTTTGGTTTTTTTCGTCGACGGACGCCTAGAGCTTGAAACGGAAACGTTTTTGTTAATTTATAGAAATGAGACTTTCACAGATTGTAACTGTGTCGGGACTGTCCGCGTGAGCATTGATCGGCGTGAGCTTCGGGTGACTTAATCACCATGCTAATTAACAGGACAACGTCTAATCTTCATCACTATAGCAAAGGTGAATATGTTCTATATTGACCTTCAATTTTCATTGTTTAACAACTACTTTGTTCACAGAGGATCAAAATTATGAGATATCATCATCATCAAAGTAGTTCTTTTCAGATATTTGTCACCAGCTGTTTCTATTCTATGTCTGGCTTTCTTTGCAGCAGTCATGATCATGCCTGTAACAGTAACCTAGTTTGTCCATCATTTGAAATATCGACGACTGTACCGTTTGCTATCTGCTTTTCTAACATTTACTATTTTCTTCAGGTTGTCTGGTTTAGTGTTTATATTATACCAAATACCGCTCATCACTTAGAGATATTAAACTCTCCTTTTATAAGTAAACACTTTATCTACGCAATACACTATAGCGGCTGAAATGAGAGCTACAGTGTCGAGAGACCTATATTAAACTAGTTCTTATCTTTATATTTGCTATATGATATTTTCTTCTATATTTCTATTATATTTTTTGCATTTCTTACTTCTTTATATTATAAGTAAAACATAAATATCTGTCCGGTATATCATACAGTAGTGATGCGGAAACAAATTCTTCCAGCATCTCCAACCTTACTGGGATCCTTATGTCAAAGCATGATAAATTAATTATATTAAATATGATCACTTGGAATTTGAATGATAAAAGTATTTAGATCTTGTTTCGAGGAACAGTTGCCCTTTACAGATTTTTTTTTAGTAAATGTGTTTTTTAATTTTGGGGTTAGAACAATCTTTGACCGTTTTTAAGGCTTTTATCAATTTCTCCGTAAATTTCCTCCAATATCGTGGCGACACTGTTTAGTTGGAAATAGGATTGGTTCTCACGAACACGCGCTGTGTCGTCCCCATAAAAAGCTCCAAAGACGGTAGCCACGTATTAATCAGCAGCGACCGTTGACGCTAAAACAGCCACAACTTGCCCTGGACGCGAGTACAGACGTGCGCGAATATATTTAACCACAGTCGACTTTTATTGGTTTATTACTTCAGTTCATATTTAACATTGATTAAACAATAAGCTACTACAGTAGAGGCCTACAAACTTATTAAAATTTGGGATTCACTTATATAAAAAGATGTTATGTTTCTCTTCATTTCTTCCGTTTCCGTTTTTCTCTTTCTTCTATTTACCTAGCTGGACTGTTTGTCCCAGGTAAACGTATTCGTCGACAACTTCCAGTGTAGAGTCCTCGATCATTATTGGTGTGGGTACAATATGAGCATTAGACATAATCTTTGTCTTCTCCATATTCATTTTAAGACCCACGCGTCGGGACGTTCTACAGAGGTCATCGAGCATTTTGTCAAGGTCTTCCATGGTCTCAGCCATGACCACGATGCCATCAGCGAATCGAAGATGGGTCATGTACTTGCCGTTTACGTTGATACCATGTCCTCTCCCGTCCAAAAGCTTGAAGACGTCTTCCAGCGCTGCTGTGAACAGCTTTGGCGATAGAAATCGCCCTGTCTGACACTTCGCTGTAACTGGATGGGTTTCGCTCGACAGGTTTCGAGCGATGGTCTTGGAGGCGGACTGACATAGTGGTATTTCCATACAATGACCGCAAAACTTCGACGTAACGATAGTCTATTTGGCACCGCTGGAGCGACTGTAGCACAATCCATTTTTCGACAGAATCGAAGACTTTTTCATAGACCACGAACGATAAACATAATGGCAAATTATATTCTTCGGTCTTCTGTATAACTTGCCGTAAGTATGTGGTCTATGGTACTAAAGCCTTTTCGGAATCCTGCTTGTTCTGGGGGCTGGAAATTGTCTAGCTTGCGTTCGAGACCATTCGTCACGACTCTCGAAAACGGCTTATAAACGTGGCTCAGGAGTCAAAGACCTAGATATCCGCTTGTTGAGCTGCCTATAATGGGAAGCGTCTTCAGAAGACTCCCGCGAAACCATACCGCGCCTCTCGTCCATGAGCTTAGCAGTCTGATTCGAGATCGATTTACCTCCATTACGATTGGGTTTGAAAAATTTCGTCCCAATCGAAAGGCCCACCTCAGTGCAGTCCTCCAGACAATCGAAGCGATTTTGAAATTGGAGCTGAAAGTGTTCGGGGTTTCGGATCTGAACGGTTTCTGGGAGGAGCGTAGACCTCATCAGTGGACACCTGTCAAATTTGACTTTAAGATTCAATATGCCTCTAATTCGGTGATCGCTCCCCTTATTAAACGAGTTGATCACTGAGACATCATTGAATATATGAGTCTTTGTCGACATGATGAAGTCAGTCTCGTTCTTCGTCTCACCGTCGGGGCTCTTCCAGGTTCATTTGCGATGCTGCCGCTTCCTGAAGAAAGAGTTCATCATAAAGAGTCCTTCTCGCTCCGTGTAATCGGCTAGTATTTGACCGCGAGAATTCCGACGTCCATTTCTAAATTGCCTCACTTTCCTTTCGTCACCGCATCGTTTGCCTAGTCTTGCGTTGAAGTCTCCATGACAACAGTGTAATAAGTCCTAGAAGCATGCATGCCCTGAGAGATGTCCTCATACATTACTTCTATTTCCTCGTCAGGGTGTGTGGAGGTTGAGGCGTATACCTGTAGGACCTTCTGTGAATACCGTTTGGTGATTCTGAGTATAAGGTACGCTACTCTGTTCGACATACTTCGTATCTGTACAAAACATTGTTCATGAGAGACCTATGAACAATAAACCCGTCACAACCTTAGGACTGTTCTTCGCCCTCCCGAAAATAGAGTAGGTGGCCGGATTTGAGGGTCATTGTGTCTTCACCCTCTCTAAGGACCTCAATCCCACAACACTCCAGCGAACCCTGCTCAACTCTGTCTCTAGTTCCAGCAGCTTCTCCTCGGTCCGCAGTGTGTGTTCGTTATATGTTGCCAAGGTCGTCTGGCGAGAAATCGTCGCCGCCCGGGGATTCTTAGCACCCCTGGTTCCGACGCCCTGCCAACGTCCGTTTCGGAACCGGTATTGAGATATTTTCATTTGATATTGTCTTCATCGTAAACATTCGCTTATAACATTTAGTAGAAATTTATAACACGAAATAAATACTTATATATGGATTGGTTTTTAGAAAGATTTGATTGATCTTTATCTACTTTATCTCCTAGGATAGACGGGCTTCTGCCAGTCTATCCGAGTAAATAAATACACCCTAGGCTTTAGAGTTACGCTAAATACCATCTGGTAGGGCATGATTAAATCAATGAACTTCTTGTTATAGATAATGTTAAAATAGGAAAGTCAAAATGTTTTCTTTTTTTTTACTTTAATACTTGTGTATATGTGCAGGCTAAGAGAGAAAGGCAAAGAAAAAATTATATAATTCATAATGCTACTTTTATTATCATTTATCTTTTTAATATTATCTGTGATTTATATATTATTTTTACAATAAACAAGTAAAAAAATATTCCGATAAAATTCTTTTTAATCATTACTACTTTCAATGACTATAGCTTTTAGGTTTTATCTTATTATATTTTCCTTTCTAATTGTATTATTTACATTCTTTATATTTTAGGATATATGTATTCTAGCTAAAATTTTAATCTCTCCTGTTTATGTTTAATCTAGTTTCGTACAGTTTACGATTGTACAACACTCAGACAGCTCAGTGTCCCGTCCGTGCGTGACGGATCCACTCAGCTTCGAATTCACGGCAAGTCAAATGTTTAATTTGCTCTATAAATCACGCTATTAGAAACATTTCAAGGGTGTCATCGCGGCACCGATCTCATTGGGAACGTGACAGCGCGCTCGCTGTGTGGTCCCACCAGGTCGGTCCGAGCTCCCGCTCCCACTCCCACTTCGTATTGATATTTCGAGGCTTTGTTATTAGCCCACGTAGTACATGACGAGTGCCTGCTACAGATCAAATTTAATTTAATGAGAAGAAATTGAATTAGCTGCCGACGCCCGCCGCTTCGGTACAGGCTCATCTAAACCGATACAAAGCCGATATAAATGTATGAATGTCGGGAGGTAATCAGCGCCGGTAATACTTTTAAATATACGCTCAACATCACAACTTTATTTTTTTTTTAGATATTTACTTTTATCGCGAGTATGTTTGTAAAAAAACTATACGTATAATATTGGACTTTAACTAAGGATTGTGTATCACTGCAAAAACTTAAAAGTTTTTAAAAACTAATAATAGATACATAATATGGTTATTATTAAGTAAATAGATTATCAGCTTTATCTAGCAGTAGAGGTCTATCGGCTGATAATGATGATGTAATTTTTTGCCGGAATTATGTTTATTTAAACAAAAGATATTATGATTATTTTTTACAAAATTATGAGAAAAACTAAACAGAAATTATTTATCAACATAATTTTAGACGTATTACGTGTAATAAAAAATAATAAATACCTTGTAAGTATGCTTCGATCTATTAATGATTTCAATAACGTTAAAACTTGCTGTATAAACATTGTGATTGTTAAGAGATACGCTCATTCTTTATGGTATTTATCGTGTAAATGAAATTCTGTTTATTTGTCTTGTAAATATGAATTTATCAGATCAGATACTCTATTTTTGTATTGCAATGCCATAAGAGATCTTTAACAATAACTGAAAGGCAGCGTTGTCGTCCAACAAATGTATTAATATGATAGATCGTCGAGTATAATATCCATCACTAACGTCTAAAGTTCGCGTGACTCTACTAAAACGTTCGTCCGGTAGGAAGCTCGGTTTAAATTGAATTAAATTAAATTGATTTATTGGTGGTGGAGGCAGTCCCTCGTCCCTCCGGACCTCCAATACTTCGGTTCGTTCCGCTGCGCTCCATCGCCGCTTCGTAATTAATGCTATTAGATTCGGAAACTAAGTGGAAAAACATCTACCGCAGCGTTTGTTAATTAACCTAAGAGTAATGAAATCCTGCTTCATGTAATTACTAACTTTTACTATTAGTTTTAGTTATATGTATTATTTTTTAATTCAGTGTTTATGACTTGCTGCTATATTACATAAATACATTGTCTTGCTATATATACGTATAAATATATAAAGGGATGTGGAGAAAAATATAATTAATACAACTAAAGTTTTGATGCACCATTTATAATCCAAAATAACTTCCTAGAAAGTTTAACTTTTGACAAAATTTACTACTTTATTTAACCACAAGTCTGAAGGAAGAGTTTTGATTATATTAGGTCCTTACATAAGAAATTGGCGTTTTGTATGGGAGGAATATAACGTCAATTTTTTTTTGTAAAATTTATTTAATTAATCAAAGTATGCATCGTTGTTATCTATGCATTTTTTTCCATCTCATAGGTAGTTCATTCATCCCTTTACTAAAAAAACAATGGGGGATGAAATCAATAAACTCTTTGAAGGCGGTTTGGACTGCCGCATCGGAGTTGAATTTTTTTCATCGTAAGAAGTCGTCCAAATTCCGGAAAAAATGGTAATCTGTTGAGTCAAGGTCCGGGGAGTACGGTGGATGTCGCAGACATTCCAATGTAGCTCATCTAACTTAGTGGTTATTTATTGTGCAGTGTGTGGTCTTGCGTTGTTGTGAAGCAGCAGTGGCCTAGAGCGATTGACCAATCTCGGTTGTTGAGCAGCTAGTTCTTCCTTCATGGTTTGCAGTTGCCGACAATAGATATCTGCCGTAATCGTTTGGCCAGATTTTAGAAAGCTGTAGTGAACGACACCAGCGCTAGTCCACCAAACACTCACAAGTAACTTTTTCTGAGTCAATTTTCGTTTAGGGCAAGATTTGTACTTTTCGTCACAAGTAATGATTTGATTTAAAATCCCTTCATTATTGTGTGGGTTGAGCAAAGTAACACAGCTGTTGACGCGTGTTTGCAAGTTCGATTTACTCAATTGATGAAGTACCCGTCGTTCAAGTTTTTTTTACTTTCCGGATTTGCTTCAAGTGGATTAATACAGTTTTATCACTTACCCCGAAGCCTGCAGCTATCTGTGAAGTGCTTTGTGATGGATCCGCTTCCACAATAACTTTTAATTCTTCATTTTTCACTTTGGTCTCCGGCCGTCCACGGGGTTGGTTCTGTAGGTCGAGATTTCCAGGACGAAAACGTTGAAACCAAAAACGTACCGTGCTTTCTATTGCGACACCAGCGCCGTACACATCATTAATCCTTCGAGCTGTTTCTGCAGCACTGGTGTCACGGTAGAACTCGTAGTCGTAAATATACCGATATTTCATGTTTTCCATTGTGCGTTAATAAACGACGCCAAAGAAAGAAATAATGAGGAAAAAACAATTGAATGACTGTTTTCAAAACTCAAATGTACCAGCTAAAGGAATTTATAAATTTGAATTTGGAATTCCTAATCAAAGAGGAGATATTTCAGATCAGTGGTCAGTACGATAAAACACTTATTTCATATGTAAGTACCTAATATTTGAAAAATCCTGAATTTAATTATATTTAAAAGTATAAAGAAATACCGTATACCGAAACCTAATAGAAATATTACCGTTTATATTTCTTTAAACCTAAATACAATCGTTTCTTTACCATTTGTTTCTAATATGAATATAATTAGTATTCATGTTTTACCGCAATAATTTATAATGTTACCTCTTTTATGCAATTTACTCTTTGGAATCTTTATATTTATACAATGTAACAGTATTAATGATACTATTGATTTATATTCAAAAGTCGACATGTGTAATTACTCGTAACAACAAGAAAGTGTAGCAACATATAAAGCGATTTATATGCGATAATACCCGATACATTAAACATTTTATTAAAGGAAGCGGGGCCACCATTATTCAAAGATATTTATTCATGTCGAATGATTGCCTTTCTTTTGTCGATCGACAATGGCGTTGTATTCCATTTGCGCGGCATCGCTCGCTGGCTCATTGTGCACGCGGGTTTGTGCCGAGGCGGACGCGGGTTTCGGCTTCGGGCGGCCATGACACCTTGTATGTAGGGCTGCCAGATAAAAAATTTAATGATACAAGTTAATAATTACATTAAAATATTTCATTAGACTGTCGGTTAAAAAGAAATGAAGTTAGTACAGATTTTCAAGTATTTCTTTAGTAACTTTTAATAAAATAGAAATAAATAATTCCAAAAAAAATTTTGGATTTTTAGTATTATGTATGGATAAGACGATATTTGAAATTTAGTTATAACAATTCAAGATTCTTTCTGAATGCTAACTTTGTTGAATAATGCTAGTTTATTACAAATAAAAATTATACGTAATGTTGAATTGAAAAGTTATGAATATTTTAAGAGAGAGTATAAGGAAAGTTAAAAATTACTTTTTGTTCTTCTTTAAAAATGATGAAGAAGTTAATAATTGTCTAAGGTATTTGAGGGAGTTTCTTACGCAGGTTCCTGTCAACCCTGTAAATTTATGTTCTAATATAAAATGGAGGCAAGATTGATGAGTTTAGACACGACCTGTGACACGCACTACCGAATACTTTGTACGTAGCCGGCCCGTTCCGTGAACGTCGCTTTACGGAGTGTATTTCACTCTTTAGGAATGGTATTCACTGACATCAGTAAGAAATTAAATACCAATATAATTAAAATTTACTGAATACGAGCTAGTTATTTCAATTTGTAACATCTGAGGTCTTTACTTCGATGCCGCATGGAAGAATTTGGACAGCGTTATAGTTTTCACAAATCCGCTAAACAAGTTGACATCATCCAATTTATATATGCTGTCCAGACTGCAATGTTATGCACCGATTGTTAATATACGAGAGCCAGAGTATCCTGGGTGAGAACATTTCATTACCTTTGATCTTACTATCTGGTATTTTTAAACAAATTGATTAGAGGAAAGGAACCTTGTTTATTGTTGGTTACTTGTTTTGAATAGTGGGTAGATTCCTTTATATTAAACGGTAATTACAGGTAGCGAGCGCGGGCGCATCGCACTTATGCGCTCGTTGCTTCGTTCTCGTCTAATGTTCAGATGCATTCGTCCGACTAATAGGATTTTTTTATAACTATTTACGGTATGTTATATTAAATTTTCGTTAAATCGTCTTTCTTTTAGTTCGTTTGTCTACACGTAATCACTATCTGTACTTTGCTCATTAATCAGATTTTTCTACAACGCCTACTTTATTTTTATCAGTGTATTAAGTACAAAATATAATATGTTATCAAAATATGAACGCCCAAGACATACTGGCTGTTATATGTTGACACGCGAAACATAGCAATGGCATAATAGTAGTATATTTATAATGTGAAAGTGGTTGTTAACCAAACGGTATCCAGGAAATGATATAACCACTCAAAAGCTAGTGGCTGTTATGAATAAACAGATCTTAAATGAAAATATATAGGGGTGTAAGGACATGCACAACAACTCACCGGATCCAAGTCAACCTCACCTGCTAATCATGGTGGTCTTTGCTAATCTTCATACGTAATATCTACGTGGTAATCTCACCCAGTTATTCTTTGGTGTGATATCATAGACTTAAAATAAGAAAATAAATTATATACATACGTATGTAAATATTCAATATATTTGTTAGCAGTAGCTTGAAAACATTACTGTGTTCCGGTTTGAAGGGCGCTGTAGCTAGAAGAATTTAGGGTAACGAAACTTAATATCTTGTCTCAAGGCGACAAGTGCAATATGGTGCAGTGTATATCATCTTAACTAGCGCCACATTGTAATGGGCAAGCGTATCACTGACCATTGGGTGAAATTCTTGTTCGGGTCATCGTATAATTTTTTTTTTATTATACCTCTACCTCCATGTATTTTTGAGCATGGTTAAACGTAGATAGGGAGATAATGCAAAAACGTTTAAAGTCAGAAATAAGTATATAGATATTCGCTTACTAGGGCTGTTCAAACGAAAAAGGGTAATGTTTTGTGACCGTTATAGGCATCACAATGACAAAAGTTGATGTGACATTATCTATCATCCGAAGATCTGATTGACCACGAAAATACGTACATTTTACAAAGCACTGTCGCTGAAGAAACAACGGTACGATTAGAGATCAGATAGCGAAGCTATTACAATCTAATCGGAATGTTTGGGCAATGGTTGGGCGCGCGTGAAATTAGCCCAAGCGTGGTAGTTTGCGGCGCCCTGTAATTTGTGCGGCCGCCTCGTGCCCGCTTCTCCGAAACCAGCTCTCAGCTCCATTTTGTTTCGACATTCAAGTTTGTTTTGTTTACAAACGCAACGAAGCCGTCACATTATAATAACTAGACGCGTTCAGTGTTATTAATGTTGGCGCTATTTGTTTATTTTAACTTTGTTATGAATGGACCGGGAGTACATCATCCTGATGGTATGTCTCTCCGTCCATGAAAGTTATGTTAAGTTTATATATCTTAAGTTTTCTTTTTTAATCATTTAAGCTACGAGATAGGCGGGATCTTCATCTGACGAAAGGTTATACTTCTGCCTATAACAATGTGACTTTAGTTAGAATGGTATATATTGCACCGCATTGCACCCGTCGCCTCAGACTCATTGAGTCTCGTTACCCCAATAATCTCACAAGCTACAGTGCCCTTCAATCCGGAACGCAGTAATGTTTGCACACTACTGTTTGGAGACAGAAATAGTAGCTACAGTGATACCCATCTAGACGGTTTCTGACAACAGAGACCTACCACTTGTAAATTACTGTAGTAAGTTAACGGAGACGATTTAGATACTCACTATCATAATGTTTATTTCTGATAAGAACTAATAACGTTCATGTATATCTGTGTTCGGGTTTGAAGGGCGTTATAAATAGTGCATCGGTGAGGTACTGAGATTTAATGCGGCCTCTTATGATTATATTTAAAATATAAGTATAAATATAAGTGGTAGATCACTGTTGCCGGAGACCGTCTAGGTAGGTAACACCGCAGCGCCTATTTTTGCCGTCAAACAGTAATATGCAAATATTACTTTGTTCTGGTTTGAAGGGCGTTGTCCATAATCCATAATAGCCAATTTATGTCCCCACTGTTGGAGCATAGGCCTACCCTCAATATGTGGGCCATGGACTATAGTCACCACGCGGCATCCAATGCGATTTGGGGACTTCACAAATACATTAGAATAAATTCTAATTCATATACAGGTTTCCTCCCGATGTTTTCCTTCACCGTTTGTATTTCGCTGTTGTAACTAAACTTCACAAATGTACATAACTTAAATGTTAAAGTCAACAGTACATGCCGAGATTCGAACCCATGACCTATCGGAATGAAAGCCGCAAGATCTAACCATTAGGCCAACGAGCTACTAGTGCGAGAGTACTAGCTCGCTCGCATAGAAGAGCGCTGGGGTAACGAGACTCAACATCTTATGATCCAAGACAACGAGCGTAATGTGGTGCAGGTTATATCAATCTAACTAGCGCCACGATATTATAGGAAGGTGTATTACTTACCGTCAGGTGAACAGCCCGCTCGTCTCATCGTTAAATAAAAAAAAAGGGCTACGAAAGAAAGTAAGCGTATTTGCTCAATCAGCGATACACACAAACATATTTACAGAAAATGATGAGTGATGAATTTGATTGTGATGATAATGAATGTTTACGTTGTGAGCATTAAGGGTTGTAATTAGAGAGGTCAGCCGGAGGAACGGGGCGCGGTGCAGCGCGGCGAGGTGCGCGGGTTCGATTTCTATCTCAAACGGTGAGCCGACGGTTCCATCGTAATAATTACAGAGTTTAGGCTCAGCAGTGAATTATTGGACGCGCCGCTGCCGCAATCAAACTAATCATTGTTATCCGCAGCGCCTTGTGTTTGGTGAACGATCTGTGGTCGCCGCTTAATTGAATTTCCTACGAGTGCTGCGCCGAATCTATCCGTCGTTGAAACCGATATTCCACTTGCTTTTTTTACGGCACCGGGTATGGACTAGTGGCAGGTCTCTATTGCCGGAAACCGTCTAGGTAGGAACCAACGCAGCGCCTATTTCTACCGCTAAACTGTACTGTGCAGACATTAATGTGTCACTATTAGAAAAGTGTTGTAGCGAATTAAATTACTGACGGTAAATTAGCTAATTAAATTACCATCAGGTGAACGTCTAGCTCCTCTCGTTGTTAGATCAAATAAAAAAAAACGCTCCCTAGTCCGAACAAGAGATACACAATATGCAATATATAAATTGTTTAAATAAACAGTACATTTCATTGTCATGATCATCTTTATTAAGGAGAGTATTTTTTGAGCATCTTTTAAAAGTAAATTGAAAGTAAAATTTTTGAATGTTAAGCCACGTAATAAAATGGTTTTTTTTTTTATAAAAAACACACTTTTTAATGAACAACCTCTATTTATGAACAAATACATATTCATGAAATGAATTGAATTAGAGAGTGGTGTTAAATCAATGTTGCAGTTTGTGAAATGTAATTTTTAAGCATATTCACTTTGCATTCACTGTAAATAATTTTTTTTATTGTTTTCTTATTGCAAATTTGAACTGATAAATAATTACTATTCTTTTTTTAAAAATCGTTAGGTAGAATATACTATATTCCTAATCGGTCATTTCACGCATACTAGAATTCTTTCTAGCAAAAATATATCAAAGTGCAGTAAGGCATTATTTTTTCATAGATAACTTAACTCGCACAGAATTGTAACTTTTTGTATATGAAGATAAGCCCATGGCATAAAGAAAAAGGGCATATAACGGATATCAATTTCTTTTTACTTACACTCAAAATAATTCCCAATGATACTCAAGATGTAAGCACGGTTGCTTTTTAACTTAATCAATTTGCATAAGACTATTTTAAACATTTAAGTTATAGTTTTGAAATAAATTTAATTTCATCTAGTAAGAGAAAATGTACATTTGCAATTATATTGCATTATTATGTTTAAGTGTAGTTTTAACTAATAAAACAGACTGCAGATTTACGTTTGCAAAAATGTACATACATTTCCTTATTACACGAGGAAAAAATTCAAATGTATGCAAAAGCAATATATTACGACAATGCACAAGCAATTATGTAACTACTGTGCGCTTATCTTTCACTTGCCGCACTGCCATAAATTAACCAAGTCAAACTGAAGTTTTAAAATCAAAACAAAGGCCTACGGGGCTATATATTTTCCAACGCCGCCCGCCCTCGCGAATTCATTACCGGCACAACCTGACGCTTCCGTTTCCAGCACCCCAAACGTATATCGCATGAAACAACAGCATCGTTACAAACTGCATCCATTGCGAAGTCTCTATGGAACAGTTTTATAGACCTCGTAACTTTGCAGCCAATGAATACTGTACGCATATAAAATTTAGTATGTTCTGTTGTACCAAGTAGTACCTGACGCATGTGTTTGCCCAGACTTGACGTGACTTCGTTTGCAAAGTCTATTTGAAGGTAAAACTAACATAAACTTGGCTGTAGCACAGAAATTTACTGCTTTTAATTAATGTTCGCTGGTATTTTATTATTTTACATGTAATAAACTTGGAGTTTTTCAAAGCAATGTCTTTATCAAGGACTTGATGTTCTGCTGTGAGGATTAATGATTATGTTATAGGACGGATGTTTGAATGTTTGTAAATTGTTGTTCATTAGTATTATCTCAAGCTTTGTTAGAACATTCGCGAATGTGATGACTATTAAATTGTTTTTAACTAGTAGGGGATATGAGAATATCCCGACTTAAAACCAATAATATACTAATCTGTTTATTGGATATTTTCAAATAATTCATGTTTCGCATTATTTCAGAACTTGTATAGTTCTTGATACGTCAGGATTTTTTCTCAATAAAGTTTAACAACGATTTCTATAATAGCTACCATAATTATATTGTAGAAATGTTTTTAGTCACTAGACTTTGTTTTATTATTATATGGATATAAAAGATTCTAATAGTATAACTTTTCTCAAAAAATTTCCAACATAGTTGTTTTTATTTTAAACAACTATTAATTGTACATTTACTTGCTTCTAACTTTTAATTAATTAAGTTTTCTCTCACCTAAGTGTATATATACATATGTATATATTGTCTTCTTGTGGGTTTATAAAGAATAATAAATGCCCATTAGTATGATTAGTACTATAATTAGGAGTTATACAACTGCATAAAATCAATAGTAATTAACATGAACAGTTTTTATTGTATTAAGTAATTTAGCCACAAATTGCGTACTTTTGTTATTAATGTAAATATTTCAAGGAACGTTAGTAACAAATGTAATAAGATTCCTAGTAATGGTTACGAGTTTGTATTTTTAATTAGTATTATAAGTAATTAAACCGATTGTATTGCATGATAATAATTTAGTGGCGTCGTTGTGTCGCCTACATTAATATATTAAGTGATCGATGCATTTCTATAAAGAGTTTGAACGTTACTTAAAAAGTTATCGCTTTGTTATGGTTAAATCAACATATGGTTACGGATTTAAATATCAAGAATAATTTAAAAAACAAATATCGCTATTATCGTTCCCACTACTGGGACTGCTCTCACAAGGAGAGAGTTGAGACTTTTGTCTGCCGTGTCTAATGCGTGTTCGTGGATATCACATGTTCGTATTGTTCATGAAATATGTCATTTTCCTGGCAATTTTCTCCTTCTCTGGAAACTCAAGGTCAGAGAGGACCAAGTCCTATGTCTACAGGATGTTTTCTTCAAAACGTTTCCATCAAGACACGTTGTGTATGATCGCCTTACGAACTGTGAGGCTAATAACAATATGAACATTAGTGTGAGAGTGAGAAGACTAAGAAAAATATGTTGTTACTTTAATATCTTTTTGTTATACTACGAAGCGACGAGACAAGCGGGAAGGTCACTCTGATGGTAAGTGATACGCCTGCCCCTAACAATGTAGTGCTAGTCGAGATGATATACATAGCACCACATTGCGCTCGTCGCCTTGAGACATAAGATGTTCAGTCTTGTTAGCACTGTAATTACACTAGCTACCCTTCAAACCGGAACACGGTAATGTTTGCACAGTAATGTTTGGCGGCAGAAATAGGCGCTGCTGTGGTATCTACTTAGACGATCTCCGGCAACAGAGACCTACCATCAGTAAAATATCTGCGGATGCATTACAACAGAGTTTTTTCAAATATTGTTGGGTTGTCGATGTTGGTAATTGTGATTGGTCTCTATTTCCGAAGATCGTTTAAGTAAGTGTACAGCGTTTATATCAGACGCCAAATAGTAGTGATGGTGTGATGCGCGCACCCATAACATCGTACCTCTAGTCAAGATGATACATTTCACCATATTGCGCTTGTCGGATGAGAAATTGCTGATTGCGGGGACACCAGCAATGTGCTGTTCATATTATGATATAAGACGTTAAGAGGCGCTGCGGAGATATCTAAACTAAACAGCCTCCGGCAACAGAGCGCTACCACCAGTAAAGTATTTATAAGTATATTAATAAATAAATAAATAAAAATAGCGTTGATTATAAATTGAGTAATTCATATATATACACAGATACGAAACTTAAAGAAATGTTAATCGCAATCCAACAAATTATAATGTCCGGTGTTAGGAATGTATTAAAATTCTTTTAATTACACCCATTCATAAATAATTCATGTAAATTAATGTGAGAAATAATTAACGTATCTTACTTAGTGAATAAATAACAAAGAAATGATTAATACGAGCTGATAAGAAGATTTCAGAAGGAGTAACAAGAAAGAGTTTTGCCAGTTTTATGATGTATTGTTATGATGTCTGTTGGAGGTATACTTTAATACCGAGCGGCTTAGCGGTTTGAGTGCCTTGTGTTGAAGGTAAACCATTGGATTCCCACCACCATGCCAGTTATATTTACAAACGGTATTTGATTTCTAGATTGTTGTGTATATATCTTACATTCGCTGATGGTAGGTCTCTGTTGCCGGAGACCATCTAGGTACCACGACAGCGACTATTTCTACCGCGAAACAGTACTGTGCAAACATTACTGTGTTCCAGCGTGAAGGGTGCTGTAGCTAATGTAATTACTGGGGTAACGAGGCTCAACATCTTATATTTTTGAAGTGACGTGCGCAATGTGATGCAGTATATATCATCTTAACTAGCGCCGCGTTGTTATAGGCGGGCGTATCACTTAACATCAGGAGAACGTCCCGCCCATCTCGTGGCTTAATTGAATAAACAAAATTTATTTATATAAGATATTTCCACCTATGTAGACACTCTTCACGCTATCTCTGAATCCATAAGGCCTGAAAACTTGAAATTTGGTAGGAATATCCGTTTTACCGAGTGTAGGTCAGCTAAGAAAGACTTCTATACAATTCCTTCCCCAGAGGGGTTGTGGGGTTGATTCAATCAGCAAAGCGGGCGGGGAACAACTAATTTATTATAAAATGATCATGACATGACAGGGGTAGGCTCTCACAGAGCAATTCGTATATATTATATACAATATACAGTACAACATTGTGGTCAGCCACCTTCAGGGATAAAATGGAGTGTCCGTTACCTTCAGAATTGTTACAAGCTATGGCGCTCTTCAAACCCGATCACAGGAATGCTTGCACACTAATGATTGGCGGCAAAATAGACGTTGTGATGGTAACAATCTAGATAGTCTCCGGCAATGGAGATCACACACCAGTAAATCGTCGATTGGTTTATGGGGTCGGGGAGGTCTGCATCAACTAGTATATGTCTTGTGGTTGATAGTGATGGAACCGGACAACACCGACAACATCCAATATTAATGACAAATGGTAAAGTTTTTTTTATCAAACGATTACTTTTATCATTTTATATATTTTCGATTCATTAATAGTATATCGCCAGAGTGGTGGTCCATATGAAAATGTGGAATATATTTACTTATCTAAAATACTAGGAATATATAATGCTAAAAATGTTATATACGTAAAGCATATTTTAGTTGTTATGTTTCTAGTGCTTCTGTTTGTTTTATTATGATTTATTAACAAAGCTGCCATAATTTTATTACAATTAATAGTTTCATATTATTAACCAGGTATATATCATGTTTTTAGACATTTGTTTATAAATACTCCTAAAAACACTCAAAAAATCCTGTTATTAGTCCGCGGGATTTAAATTATGAAAATACCGGTCGATCAAAAAGTTTGGCGACCACTGGTATAATAATTATGTACTCATAACAACGATTATTGTATTTATACCAGTTTAATGTACGTTAAGTTTATATATATAGTCACTGAATTCAGTACAGGAAATAGTAATGTAACAATGGAGCCTCAATATCAAGGTAATGTCATATAAAAAAATATTACACACACGTTTTCAATTTCGACGCCCATAACATGAGAGCTGCACTGATCACCACGACACGCGTCTAAATAAAAAAAAACCTATAAACATGTG
The DNA here is from genome assembly GCA_029034505.1 of Ornithoptera priamus. Classification (NCBI taxonomy): domain Eukaryota; kingdom Metazoa; phylum Arthropoda; class Insecta; order Lepidoptera; family Papilionidae; genus Ornithoptera; species Ornithoptera priamus. The sequence goes on along the minus strand of JARDWD010000627.1, from coordinate 347,642 downwards.
AAAACCGCTGAGCATCATAATTGGAAATGAAATTATATCGATACGAATATCTTGATCATATCCTACTAGGGACAAATGAAAAGGTATATATTGAAGATTACACTGTTTTAATTTAATCTTTATTCCCTTCTGTTAGGGTTGATATTAGCTTGCAGTAGTTATGTAGATAGGACGGAAGGGTGCGCGCGCATGCCGGCGTGCGGGCATAGTGATGCGGTGCGAATTCGTCACGGATGCTTATCGGGCGGGCAGTCGATAAAGGCGGCATGCCGATGTTTTATTATTACAGGGAAGCTCTCTGTAATCACAAACCGATCGAGAGAGAACCCGTGGGACTCACCGTGGACCATGTTCAGTTTTTAAACGACATTCAGCATATTTCATCTAAAAGCCATCCATTCTAAAATCAACTGTTTGGTAGTTGCAGTTATTGTTAGACTTATGAAGGTAAATGTATAAAAAGTTATCCAATCGTTGACTTGCTGATTACTCAGTTTTCAGTCCAATATCCAATTAGCTATGTCGGTTGGTCAAACAGAGCAATACTTATCACCATAGAGGCGGTCTTCTTTTCTTTTGTCAATATTTAAACAGAATGATTCTGACCAGTCTTTGTACAATTAATATCATATTATGTGTGTCCATTCGTCCACAACCTTGTTTACAAAATATTACTAACCCCAATATGTTTAGGGATTTTAATTTAAAGGATTTCGAAAAATTATTCTACAATTTATTATTATGATAGGAACATGGAGATGAGGATATTAAATTTTTTTGTCTATCTTATGAACTATACTTTTAACTCATGCTTTATTATCATTTGTACCTTCAATTAAAATAGTTGAGAAAGAAAACCATATGAATTAAATTAATGTTTAAAACTTACTCAATAAAAAAATTGCATTCTTAATTCTGTCGATTACTGCGTAATAGTAACATCTTTAGGCATTTAACTCAAGAGGTCAAGTACTATAAGTTACGAAGTCTGATGAGTAATGATGTTGATACATAATTCCATCGATTAATTAATATTGTTTTTATAGGACTTTTAAAATAACCTACATTTTTACAGATATACTTTTCTCTCTCTTACTTTCTATCTCTATATACATATGTACATATATACTGTTTTTATCAGCCGGATAAAGCCTACTGTTGTGCATAAGCCTCCCTCAAGAATCCTCATTGAGAAAAACAGATTGACTTTTTTTTATTTTACTTGGGGGAAATGCCTACACATACCTGTCCTCACGGCGGTTAAGGCGGCGCCAGCGCTGGCTTCACTGTGCAGCTCCATCTCTGAGGGAGAGAACCCCCTTTCCACTTCTATAAGGGCGCGCCAGAACATACAGTACGCTCTCCGCTCGGCCTCTTATCGTCACCTGGGCAACGAATCCCCTCCAATCCATCTGCCTTTTAGACTTGTCACATGATAATTATGATGTCCTAAAGCGATGTATCCAAAAGGTTGCTCCTCCGGCCATTAAATGTGTAAAGTAAAACCTGTAAAGTCATTCGACGTCGCGACTTCAGCACTTTTATGACACCGCTCCGATGTTAAAGTGAAAAGTATAATTAATTCTGAGCACAACATCTTGGCTAACTTAAAAAAGCTCTCAGGGTGCGTTAGACATTACTTGCAATTTTTTTGTTACAAAAATCTTATGACCACTCTTCTAGGATTCCGACCATCGAATATGATGCGAATGTCTGAGGATAATCAAATTTGTTCCAGTCTCATGTTAACACTACATTAGTATTTAGATTTTAAGAAATTTCAGTGAAATAATTTTTTGACTTTTGATGTCTTTGTGTAAGGCTTTTTTTTTAGTAAATATTTAATGCATAGGAATATTTTTATAATTATATATCATTTTTTGTATAGTTTAGTAATTTTTTTTTCAACTTTCCCTCAGTGGAAACTATGTGAAAGTTTTTGAAGTATGTTCTCTTCACTTCTAGCAATTACTCTTACTTACTTTTAGTAATAAGTCCATAAAAAGTTTAGACCGGACCACAAGGTAGGCTGATGACCTGATGAGAGTTACAAACAACCAGGGCATTATTAATAGGTTATTATTGATCTTCTTATTATTTTTATCATTAAAGCAGAGTCTAAGTTAAAAAAAATATTAAGAGAATACCATATTTCTCTATTCCGAAACGAAAACTCGTAATGGTAATCTGTTTAAAAATATACTTTTATGGTTAATAGTTACAGAAGGATTTGACAAAAAAAAACCCCAATTCTTTATTGACTAATTCGTTATATGAAAACTAATGGCACAAAATAAGTAACTTAATTTTATTTAATTTTTGCACCCTGTCCCATATTGTTATAGTGAAACTTTGGCAACAATACTGATGTAGAGAGTATTTTTTCGCGCGCCCTCGCGACTTGGCCGGAGGGTGATTTATGATAAAATTTAGAAGTGGTCCTTTTAATATCAACGAGCCTTTTAAATCTCTGCCCTTTGTAGATGCCGGCGCTGAGATAACCTAATTAACTAACGTTATATATCAATGGGGGTGTGGGCGAGCAAATATCACAGATTATTTATTAACTGCCTTCGGAGAGTCGTGATGTATGCCCGGCGCGCGTTTAATCGCATACTATCTTAACCTGAATTCAAATTAAGGGTGTACAATTTAATTATTATTTGTAATTGTACGCGAAAACTTTAAATTACCGCAAAGAAACGTATTTCTACAAATAATTATTTGGCAATGGTAATATTATTATTTTTTGCTTATAACACGGTAACATTTAATACATTTTTTTTATTCGATGAAGTGACAAGATGAGCAAGACATTCACCTGGTGGTAAGTGATACGCTTGCCCATAACAATGTGGCGGTAGTTAGAATGATACACATGACGCTAATCTAAGTCTAGAGAAAATGTTAAGTCACGTTACCTTAGTAATTTCACTAGCTACAGCGCTCTTCAAACCGGAACACTGTAATATTTATACCGAGGAGGAAATCTTCGAAAGATATCCTGTTTCTGGGAGAAGTCAGGATTATGTGAGATTCTTATTCATTCATTCGAAGTGGCTCTGGGATCTCCTAGGCACCATCGCTGAGCCATATGCTGTCTCGTCCAGGTTCGAATGATGAGCGATACCTCTACCCTCAAAGCCCGCGAAACTCCTAGACCCTTTTAGTCGCTTTCTACGACAAGCAAGGCTTACCTTAGTCTTACTCTACAAGCCCGAGACTACAGGGCTGGACTGACCTGCTACGACCAGTAACTTTCACACGGTGTTAAGTACCAATCAGGATGGTAAAGTCTGCTATAAAAGACCACCAGTTTTGATTGAATATAATAAATAAGAAATTTATAGTATTTTTAAACGGAAATAGTACTCTTCACTGATATTTTAATGAAAAGGTCACTTTAACATATTGCTTTCTGTATGACTCTGATGCTTTAAGATTTTTTCTATAAAATAGTTTAAAAAATTTTTGAATGTCATGAAAAGGTTTTTTCGAGCGAATGTGATTTAGTACAGTATTTTCAGTGTATATTACAGAAAGAAACTTTAAAAGAGATGTATGTTCAGCAGTGGACCTCTTTAGATTTGGATAATGGTAAGTGGCGGCCGCGTACCGGTAGACGTAGTGTTGGGAGGCCTCCTCATAAGGTGGACAGACGATTTGGTGAGAGTCGCCGGAAGCCTCTGAATGCGGGCAACGCCGGACCGATCGATATGGAGATCTTTGGGGAACGCCTATGCCAAGCAGTGGAAGTCTATAGGATGATAAAGTGATAAGAGTTTCATGACAATGTGATGCTAATTAAGATGATACACATAGCACCACATTGTGCACATCGCCTAGAAATATAAGATGTGCGTCTCGGTACTGCAGTAAAACACTAGCTACAATGCTTCAATCCAGAATACAGTAAAGTTTGCACTCTACTGTTTGGCGATAGAAACAGGCGCTGCGGTGGTACTTACCTAGACAGTCTCTGGCTACTAGAAAACTAACACCAGTAAAGTTTTTCACCACTAGTTCTCACTATCTCTTTTATTCTCTTTCTCTCAATCTTTGAGGATATTATGTTCTTGTTTATAAACATATAAATGTCTTTTATTGTAGATATACTAACATACTTTGTCGTTAATTGAAAAAAATGCTTTATATTAATTTCTTACTAAAAAATTAAGTTGTAATTATTTAAATATTAACTATATATAAACAATAAATTGTTTTATATAATGTAACTAAGTAATATGTATACCTAAAAGTTAATTATTTTAAGAAGCAAAACATATATGTTAAATCTATTCGTAAATCATTACATATATATAAATACCTTACATATTTAATTGGAATTTTGTACTGGTAGAATATAAAGTCAATTTTTTTAATATATATTTATATTTTACAAAAATTATAGAACTAATCAAAGTATGCACCGTTGTTATCTATGCACTTTTGCCATCTCATAGGTAGTTCATTGATCCCTTTACTAAAAAAACAATGGGGGCGAGAATCAATACACTCTTTGAAGGCGGTTTGGACTGCCGCGTCGGGGTTGAACTTTTTTCGTTGTAAGAAGTCGTCCAAATTCCGGAAAAATTGTAAATCTGTTGGGGCAAGATCCGGGGAGTGCGTTGGATGTCGCAGACATTCCAGTTGTAGCTAATCTAACTTAGTGGTTGTTTATTGTGCAGTGTGTGGTCTTGCGTTGTCGTGAAGCAGCAGTGGCCTAGAGCGATTGACCAATCTCGGTTGTTTAGCAGCCAGTTCTTCCTTCATGGTTAGCAGTTGCTGACAATAAATATCTGCAGTGATCCTTTGGCCAGATTTCATAAAGCTGTAGTGAACGACACTGGCGCTAGTCCACCAAACACTCGACAAGTAATTTTTCTCAGTCGATTTTCGTTTAGGGCAAGATTTGGCTGGGTCTCCAGGGTTCAGCCATTGCGACAAGGGCTGCCGATTATCGTAAAGTATCCACTTTTTATCACGAGTAATGATTCGATTTAAAATCCCTTCATTACTGTGTCGGTTGAGCAAAGTAACACAGCAGTGGACGCGTGTTTGCAAGTTCGATTCACTCAATTCATGAGGTACCCATAGTTCAAGTTTTTTGACTTTTCCGATTTGCTTTAAGTGGATTAATACAGTTTTTTCACTTACCCCGAAGCCTGCAGCTCTCTCTGAAGTGCTTTTTGATGGATTCACTTCCACAATAGCTTTTAATTCTTAATTTTCCACTTTGGTCTCCGGCCGTCCACGGGATTGGTTCTTAAGGTAGAAATTTCCAGAAAGAAAACGTTGAAACCCAAAACGTACCGTGCCTTCTTTTGCGACACCAGCGCCGCATACATCATCAATCCTTCGAGCTGTTCCTGCAGCACTGGCGCCACGGTAAAACTCGTACTCGTAATTATACCGATATTTCATGTTTTCCATTGTGCGGTAATAAACGATGACAAAGAAAAAAACAATTGAATGACTGTTTTCAAAACTCAAATGTACCAGCTAAATGAATTTATAAATTTGAATTTGGAATGCTTAATCAAAGAGAAGATAGTTCAGATCACAGTTGTCAGTTACGACAAAACGCTAATTTCATATGTAAGGACATAATAATTACACGTTATCTTAATAATGTCATAGTGTTTGTTTATGTCACAGTTACGGTCAAACACCTTAACTCCGCTCTCCGAACTGAATAGTGATAAAAACGCTCTCTAGACTTTTTATCTTCAACGTTTTTTTTCTTCATTTCGATTCTATTATTAAGCTCTGTATATTTCACTGATTATAATCTTAAACATCATCATCTTTTTAGAAAGACGAGACATAAATAATTTATAGTTTTATATGATACGAGTTCGCGACGATGTATGTTATATACTGATAATTTAAAAGAGCAACATTTGTAATCATTAATTATTTAAAATAAATCAATGTTGCTTTACTTTGCAGGGGTTTCATTTATCATGGGAGACGGTTATCCATTAAATATTCTCTTTCGGAACAAATGGTAATGTACAACATCACACATATCAATTATTCGCGGCCGTTTCATTTCGCCGGCGCAATCTGTGAAGGTGAGATTTTTAATAACACTCATTCATCGTGGAATCGGTGTATAATTCAAATCACTTTTTCTGTATCATTGTAATTTACATACGCTAAATAAAAAGCGGTGTCATCACAAAAGACATTTGGAGGCAATATAAACATAATATCAATTTAAATTCCTTGTTAGTGAGACGAAAGCCGACATCATACCTGAACAGGCCGCTCGCTGATTGGTCCGCCGGAGAGCCAATGGGAGCGTAGCGGTGCGTGCGGTGCGGAGGGTGCGCGAGGCCCGGCGGGCGGGCGGGCCAACTGCCGACCTCTCCGTGCCTCAGTTCCTCTTCACACCTCGTACCGTAGTGACGTGACCCGCGTTCTTTTTACAATTTACAGACAATTCTGTTATAATATTGAATCGCACACACTCAAGTGACCATGCCGCGGCCGTCGCGTGAATCGTACGGTGATCAAAAACCACCTTATTCCTATATCTCACTAACGGCGATGGCGATTTGGAGTTCACCGGAACGCATGCTGCCCCTGTCGGAGATCTATCGTTTCATCACGGACCGGTTTCCGTACTACCGGCGCAACACTCAGCGGTGGCAGAACTCGCTGCGTCACAACCTGTCCTTCAACGACTGCTTCGTGAAGGTGCCGCGTCGCCCGGATCGGCCAGGCAAGGGTGCTTACTGGACGCTGCACCCCCAGGCCTTCGACATGTTCGAAAATGGCTCGCTGCTTCGTCGTCGGAAGCGCTTCAAGCTCCAGAAAGGAGAAAAAGACAATTTGAATGCTGAATTAGCGGCTTTAGCTAGTTTTAACAGGGCGTTCCTAGCTCGACAGGCAGGCGCCCCGCCACCGCCGCCGGTTTTGCCTACCGCGAGTTTGTATACGCCTACCATGTGTCCACAATTGAGCCCTGAGCCCGCGGAACTGCCTGAAGTTGCGACGGTGACCATGCTGCCGAGAGAGAGGCCGCGGAGAGCTTTCACAATCGACGCGCTGCTCGAACCGGAGCCGCCGCGGTCACCGCCGTCGCCGATGCCTCGGCTGGGACTTCCAATGCCGTCGCCTTACATGCTGGCAGCGCAGAGGTACCACGCGGAGCTGCTGCAGGCGGCCGCGCACGTGCTGCGCCCCTGCTACTTGCCGCCGCCGCCGCTCCCCGTCGCGTGACACACGGGTGCACTGCCTATATGCTCCAACGTTTTGTGCAATGCTAGATTGTAAGTACCGAACTCTTATACTCATCCCAATTAACTCTGTGTATGCTCTGAATGAATTATTGTTAATGTGCAAGTACTTAATATAAATAGAATTATTAAGTTAAAGGTTTATTAGAAACATGAGGAGGATTAGTGACCTCGGCTCCCCTTTTTTCCTAAGCCGAGGCCTAACTTGAAATAATTTAGAATTAACACAGCCGTCGCGTAAAGTTGGTGGAAACATTCCTGCCTCAGGAGTTTGCTCCGTAGTTTAACGTTAGCGATCTCACTTGTAGATATTTGTAGCTGATGATCAGTTTAGACACTATTTATTGATAATTTTAATAATGTAATGTACATTATAATTTGTTTTTTTAAATGTTCCTTTAACAGAGTAAGTGATTTGCAAGTTTAGTTTGTGATACAAATATTTACAGTAAGGTAATTTACTTTCAAATGATTTACAAATTATATGTATGCTACTTTTGATGGTAACATGTCCGTCATCATGATTGTTATTTTTTTTTATAACTTTAAGTTTAATTGTTGCTACTGTGGATAACAACTGTTGTAAATATTGTTTTCATTGTTATAATTTCTATTAGATATATTAAATGAAATGATTATTACTACGAAAAACTTGGTTTTATTAAGTGAATTAACCTGATAAATGATAATAAATCAGAATTTTGATGTAAAAGTAGGATAAAAATATTGGTTGAATAAATTGGACTTGCGTAAACTGTGTTTAATACTCTTAACAATAATCTTTTAATAAAATTAGTAGTAATTTATAACTTATCTTCAATATATTTTAAATAATTTAATTAAAGGTGTCATAACTAATTGGCCTTCAATCTAAATGTTAGAAATCTATGAATAAAATTATGATACATATGAAAATAGCTAAAATTATATTAACAATCACTTTATATTAGCATAATCTTTTGTTAACTTTTAATTAAAGTTTAATGTCAAAATATTAGTTCCGAATCAACTTTCACATATATACTGTCCTCAATACGATAAGTGCATAAAATATTATGTGCATACATAATTACAATTCAAAAAACTCAAGTAAGCCAAATATTACCGGAAATGAAGTAGGAAGAGTATTTATTGTTTCCTGCGTTATCTTAGTATTAAAAATAATATATTTATCTGTGTTGAGTGACTTTTTAACGATGTCCTGTAGAGGATTGCGTATGTAAAGTATAAAATTATATCACTAAGCAAAATTCGATAGAAGACTACATGACTGAATTAAATGAACACCACAAAATTTTTGTTTTAAGGATAATGATAATACAGAAAGTATGGAGAAATCAAATATAGTCACCCCGGTAGTAATTTTTTTCTTTGTTCATATTAATTTTGTTAGATTAACATGGGCAAGACTTAAAGCTAGTAAGTGGACTTAATTTATTATTTTTTGTTATCCAACATGCGATGTAATAATGTGTTCATTTTTATTCCTAAAATATAACAAATATGCAAATTACATATACAAATGCATGGAAATATGAAGCAAGCAAAAACACTGGTAATACTATATTTTCATATATATATATTGAAGTAAGGTATTATATCCGCAAATATGTTCCTATCTTCATTGTTTTTTCTAGTGCTAGTTAATATAATGATGGTGAGAGTAATCTGGGCCAGAATATGTTTACTTTTAATTTATATATATATTTCACTAATTTTCTTAGTGTATTTATTATACGTGATTTAAGATCAAAAATACTTGTCACTAATTTGTTTTCTCAATCCTTCTTCCCTTCCAATCCGTTTAACTTTATTGTATTCTTTAATGTTAGTTAGGTTTACGGTTTAGGACTAAATTGCAGCGGTTGTAACATGCAGTCAAATAAAATTTAAACCGATTATAATGATCAAACCTTAACCTTTAGCAGGTGCATATTGTGAAATGAATATTTCATTAATAAGTTTCATTTCATATTAGTCGACTTTTAAACGTACAAAAGTGGCGCAGCCAACGTGGGGGGGCGAAGAAAAGGCGAAAACAAAAACTGGCCGCCGAGGTGGGCTGTTTCACGGTGTAACGCGGCGCATCGGGGCCCATTTGTGGGCTAATAGATCGTGATATTGCCCGTTTTGGGCAATTGCCGACTCATCGGGCAATAAGACGAATGTTGGAAAAAGGAGTAGCGGGGAGAATTTCGGGAATTTACCCTGTTAAGTCCGAGACCGTTGTTCAGAGTATTTATATTCCACTGTGTGAGAGAAGCGGACATGAAAGATGCTTGTGTCAAAAAATTTATTAAAGAAATGTATTCTTTAAAGAGATATGGTCATTGTTTAGTATAAAACATAAACTGAGAAATAATTAATAAACATTCAATTTAATGATACATCATTAAATTGTTGTAAACTAACTAAACGAGAAATAATCATCACAAGTGAGTTATTAAAGTCTGTTGTCGTTTTTATTCATACTGATTGGTCTCTATCTGAAGGTCGTAAAGTAACTACCACTATAATCTTCAATTCTATCACTAAACAGTAGTTATCTAATATCAAAATATTACTGTCGCCTAGTTCGAGTTAATTCTTCTAGTTAAGAGTTGACCAGAAATAATTTTTGTGGGTTACTTATTTTCATTTTAAATTTCCGCTTTACCTTTAGTTTCATTTCATACAAATTTAAGAAATATATCTTTATCAGAATGTATGTTAAATATTAAGAGCAAATACGCTCTAAATTTTCATACAAATACTAAAGCGGTGTATATCTGATTGGACGTAGATACAGTGCTAGAAGCAATGAGATGTGAATGATTCGTCCACGGTATAGGAGAACAGATAAACGCGTGATCTAATGAAGAGGAAAGAGCTGTGAAGAAGTCCTATCTGGTAGTACACGAGTAAATAAGATGATAATCGCATAAGCAATACACTTGCCTGATGTAAAGAGGTGTTAGGATGTTTACACATCGCCACATCGTGTTCATCAAATTTAGATTTTATGTTCCATTAACCGTATCATTTCAGCAGTTATCGCTTGCACCGCAGTAGCATGTGCACCCTAACAAAAGGCAGCAGTAATAAGCACTGTAACAAGAGAACAGTTTTATTAGTAATAATTCTCTGTAGTAAATAAAATATTTAGATATTTTTCAAAAGTATAATATTAGAAAATACTTTTGTTGTTGTGACTAATACCTCCAACAGACAATGTAAATAAATAAAATAACTATGTCCCTGAGAAAACAAGAAATACTTGTTTACAGATGTAAATAAACATCGGTTAAAGTCAATCATAATGACATAATTTTGTTTTTTTTTGATCATTCGTTTCGTGAGAACAGGCTAAGATTCTAAGACCATGCAGCCTCGTCTTAGGCATAGGTAATTTTAATGTGTTTAAGATTTTTTTTTTATTTTTAAGTTTAATTGCTTCGAATTTTTCTATTCAGCCTATTCTTCAAGTTATTTTCAATGGTAGTTAGTCTTTGTTGTTGACCGTCAAGGTAGATAACACTGCAGCGCCTATTTCTACCGCCAAACAGTAGTGTACATAGCATACATTGCTTTGTTCCGGTTGGAAGGGCGCTGTACCTTGTGTAATTACTGGGGTAACGAGAGTCAACATCTTATGTTTGAAGATGACGAGCGCATTGTGGTGCAGGTTATATCATTCTGACTAGCGCCACATTGTAATGGGGAGGGATATCACTTTCTTTCAGGTGAACGTCCCGTTCGTCTCGTCGTTTAATGAAAAAAAAAAATGTCTCATTAATTCCTATTTTGGAATAATATATATAAGAGAAAAATGTCTAAACTATAATTTTATATGTAAACAACAAAACTTTGTATTCATTGTTTGAGAAGTACTTAAAAATACGAAAAAGTTTGCAAATAGAATATTATTTCGTATTTTATAATTACAATAATTTTGTAAGTTAAATAATAATTTGTATTAATCGCTTCCCTAATTAATTTTTGCCGTTACCAAATTTTAATGACAATGTAATCTTTTTTTTACTGCCTGTTAAGTTTCATGCGGCGATACCAGAGCTCTTTAATATAAATATTTTTGTTTGAAAACAATCAAAGTAATGAGAAAAAAATGTTTACCAGAAGGATGTTAATTAAAAAACAGCAATAATTTTGTGGTTATTACCAAGAGATTTGTTTCAATTTATAAGTATCTGTTTTAACGTTAATTTGTAATTACTTGTTACATGTATGCGTTATTTTAACTTAAATAAACTTACCGACATAAGGTTACAAAAAATGTTAAAGTAATTTAAACTTAGGTAGTTGTACGTAGTATGAACAAAATTAACACAATGCAATAATAATAACCAAATGTCGTTTGAAGTATTTATATATTAAATGCAAATGTATTTAGCTTAATGCTAAGGTTAATACATTTTTTTTTATTTAATTAAGCGACGAGACGAGCGGGACGTTCACCTGATGATAAGTGATACGCCTGTCCATAACAATGTGGCATTATTTAGGATGGTATATACTGCGACACATTGCGCTAGTCACTTGAGACATAAGATGTTGAGTCTTGTTACCCCAATAATTACACTAGCTACAGCGCCTTTCAAACCGGAATACAGTAATGTTTACACATTACTCTTTGGCGGGAGAAATAGGCGCTGCGTACCACCTATCTAGATGGTCTCCGACAATAGAGACCTACCACTTATGTTTTCTTATAAATAAAATCGGTTAACATTTGAACTTAATTTCTCATTGTTACGTGACTATGAAGCTGTGGGTTATTTTGACTTCAGAATCTTTGACTCTCATAACAGGAACAGACCAATGCTGTAATGGATATTGTCAAGCGAGTTCGTAAAACTTGACTACAATCTCTGTCCAGAACTCTATCATCTAAATGAAACCGTCACGTATTAAACTTACTAAAAAGTTTCATGTGTTATCTAACGTTCATCAGTTTAATTATTAAACATTATAATATGGTACTGGTGGTATGGCATTGTATGGCATTACTGGTTACCACCATCCTCACCAATACCTACACGGCCTAGATAAGTGCCACTGTAGCTATTATTTCTGCCTCCAAAAAATAGCGTGCAAACATTACTTTGTTCTGGTTTGAAGGGCGCTTTAGCTCGTGAAATTACTGGGGTAACGAGTCTTAACATCTTATATTTCATGCGACGAGCACAATGCGGTGCAGTATATATTATCCTAATTAGCGCCACGTTGTTAAGAGCATGCGTATCACTTACCATCAGCTGAACGTCCCGTTCGTCTCGTCGCTTCGGAGAATAAAAATAAATGTATTGTACTAATCTAACATACCAAAGATAAAGACAATTAATATATGTTTTTATTTTTATTTGTTATGTATAAAATAAAACATAGAATGATGTAATTTTCTCTGTTTAGTATTTCTTTGTACTATATTTTGGGTATTAAAAAAATCAGTTTGAAAGCTTCAGTAACATCAAAGTTTTACTACAAATTTGAACCGAACAGATAAATATTTGTAGAGGCAGCTGTTTGTAAAGGATTATTACCGAAACCTAAAATAATAACTACCCGGTCTTTTGGCACTTCTGTTGGGGTTTTTGTTACACAAAAACTTATGCAGCGCGCTAACCTATCATTTTGTTATTAATGTAGAACACATTGCGTCTATCCTTCGCGTCTGCGATCGCCTTTCGATGTGTTTACGACGCCGAGGGTCGTAATTATCTTCTCTAAAAGACCACTTGGGCATCATAAAATCTATCGATATAAGCAAATATTCATAACAATTAGACCAGGTGTCATTTTAGGTTACCTTTATGTCACCTAAAAAGAACCCTTTTATAAAGTATCTAACATTAATAATCATAACTATATTATTTTTACTTCTCGCCCAAGTCCTAGGACCTTTCCCTCTCAAGAATTATAGTACTCGAAAATTATTGTTCTTGGAAGGTATTCGTTTGTTTATGATATTATCCTTCACCGGAAGCTCAGTGAGGATCGAAATCAGGCATTTTAAAATCATCAATACTTATTGATTATATATAATACTAAGGGTAAAATTTTTATATATAAAAATTTTATTACAAAATAAATATGTACGGGAAGTACGTCTGTTTTATGTCTATAGGGTATAAATAGGAAATAATAAAAACTCGTGAATCAATTAGAGGATGCTATGTGGCATCAGAGGCGGGCGAGGTCCAAGACAATCGCCGGAACCTCACCGCGGGACACCGCTCCGTCCGCTGATGAAGCCGGTAGAACCTTACAAGCTTTCTCAAACAAGCATTACAAATCCATAATAATGTTATTTTTATTTATTTACTAATAGCGTAGAGCCTTATTTACTTTCTTTTATATAATCTATAAGTAAGATGATTTTAAAATGTCTGAGTTCAATTACAACATCAGCAACCATTTATCTGCAAGTTTTCTTCGAATCCAAAATATTGAGTAATTTATACTCTAAGTAATACAGATCAATAAATTTAGTAAATTTTTTAACTAACCTAAGTAAATCTGTTTAACTTAACCGTCCACTTATTGCCTCGATTATTGTATAATTCACCACTTTTTGCAGGTATTTCTTTTATAAGCTTAGGGTTGGAACACAAGTAGTAGTAGGGATGCATGGATTTAATATGTTATGCATTTAGTGATAGAGTTGTTATTGCTATGCGGTGAGATGAGGTGCTTTCGATAGATGTTACGAGATTGTTGTCATTAGATCTCGTGTGGCAGTTGCGGGGCTCCAGAAGGATGATGGTGTGAAACAAGTGGTTTGACGGTTGCTTTGATCTCGCCGCCCGGTACCGTTCGGAGCGGGCGAGTTTTTGTTGGTCGCGTTTAGGACGAGTGCGAGTTTTTTGTGCGTTGTTTGTAATGCCGAGTGTGTGGGACTTGACACGAAGGTAACTATTGTTAAATCATTCCTGTTTGTTATTGTTGCGCCCCAGTTCGGTTATAAGCCGTTTGTGTCGTAAATCGGATTTTAGTTACATCAACTCCGGTACGATTCCGTTTGATTATTTAAAGTTAACAATGCGAAAGGGATGATGATGTAGTTAATAATGTATTTATAAGCTATATAGAACTGTAAACGTTTTCTAGGTCTTGAATTGAACGATTTTGATTTATTCTTTTTATAACATGGGGTAAATGCCTTCATAGCAGCTCTCGCGGGGGTAAAGAGAGGTTACGTTGGATTTGCACCGACTGAAAATTCGGTGCAAGTCCACAACGTTCCCATTTAGTCACTATATGACGAGGTCACGAGAAAGCTTTCTAACATATCCTTGACCCCGCCAGCGCCAACTGCAACGTGCAACTTTATCTCAGAGGAGGTAATCTCCGTTTAATCCTTTTAGTATAGTGCGCCTTTTTGCTTTTCGTCCGCTTAATCTCACTCGCGCAATAATAGATCTTTACTTATTCGTCGCCCAGTGGCGAGTACTACATAACACAATTATTCTTTTTATACTACGAAGTTATGAGATATGAAGCATAAACACCTAATGGTAAGATCTTACATTGCATTAGCATGTAAGTCTTGTTTCCTCTCACATCTAAACAGTCCCCGGCGTTAGAGTGCTTTTAGAAAATCGCTGCATCAAGATCGATATTATAACAATAAAGCAAATGCTCGTGTTTTTTAATGTGTATAGAAAGTACATTCACAGCGGCCGGACGTTACTCAACGTGCTTAGTTTTAATTGTTTCATGTTCCGACACTCTTAAATCCAACATTCAGCTCGAACGCGGGGAAGTGAGCCTTGTCGATCACCATTAAGTAAATTGTTAGCGAATTTGCGTTAGTCACTCGCAAACGATTTATTTAATGTGCGCACGCGAGAACTTTATCGCATATCGATTGCCAGAATGGTGCATTTGCATATAAACGTATATTAACATTATTTAATTGCTAAACGATTGCGCCACTTATCGACTTTCGAGTGATAAAGCAGCGATTGAATTTTTATCGTTATCTATTGAATTTTAATTAATACTGTGTTGATATTGTTCGTTAATTGACATACAGCAGTAGATGAATTGAAACTTTTTAGATTTCACACATCAACACTGTTTACGTAATAACAAATTATTTGGTTTAATTATGATCGTGAGTATTTATATTATATATGTATAAATAGAGTAAATGTATTTTAATTATACTTACCGACATGACCATAATTGCTTACAGGGTTTGAGTGTCAGGTAGGTTTCCGTTCCGAGTATATAGATTTTATGATATGATTCATCATTTTCTTAACAAAATGAAATAATATTAAACGCTATAATAAATTTTGTGTACTTAGTATAATAGGTGACGAAACAAGTAACTGTGGAGTAAATGTACTGCAATCAAGTACTGGAAAGTAAAAGCCTGTTCTATTATGTAGCATCGTAAATGATTATTTATTTTGTTTACAAATTCGTTGAGGCATCAATACTTTTAAAGCAATTCAAATCTAAAATCCAGGATAATCATCATCGTTTTCAGTTATCGGAAGGCCATTGTTAGACGTAGATAATGGAAGACGCTGAGCCATATTTATATATTTTAATATAATCTATGTTATGTATTTTACGAATAGTACAGAGCAATATAATTTTAATATAAGCAGGGTAATATTTTTGTATATTTCACTGATAAAATATTGTGTACATACCTTAGTGTCTTCTGGTTTTCTATAGAATGGTCGCTACTATTCTACTAAGACGAACGTCTCAAAGTATCGAACACAAAACAGCATAGAACAGGATTATAATTTTTACACATGTACTCTTAGTACTAATAAATAATATATCAAGATCATCTCGAGTCGTCTCAAAGTATTTTTCTATAATCCAAGATTACCGAACAACCCCTTACAACAGTGTACCGGATGAAACTGGTTATAAAGCGGTATTTATTTACACATTTGATGGCGCCTCCTAATTTTACTTAATATGGCATCAAAATTATGCGGTATACTTTAAGTACGACGAATTATAAAGAGATTACAAATCATCCGAAAACATATGTTTTTTCTAAATAAGTCATAGAATATAATCCTTCTTTACTATTTTTTCGCTGGAATGGGCTAACATTGGGTTTAACTTCTCGTGGCAGTAATAATAAGGCTATGGATTGTGAAGCGTGCTCGCTCAGAATCAGGCCTTCATATGATGAATCCCGTAACCGAGCATAGAAGTTACAGCGACAGCTTTACAATATGAGTATGGTGGTAAAGAAATCCTATCACCAGCCTAAAATTAACAACGAGTGGGCCCGATCTAGAACCAGGAACCTACGTATTACTAGGCTAGTTCAGCCACTGCGCTTCGAAAGAAATCAATTTTAATGAAATAAAACTTAAGTTTTTTTTAATAAAAAATGGCACAAATGCTCTCATATGAACCTCTTCAAACGACGGCCTCTGGTGTTCGGCGGTACTGGAAGTCTTGCTGACTGTGACGAACGCAGATAAGGCGCCAGAATCGAGACAGCTCAGGACCGATCGATGTGGAGATTTTTGGGGGAGGCCTGTGTCTAGCAGTGGTCGTCTATCTGCTGATGATAATAATAAGTTTAATTTAGCGCCTCCAAATGTTATAAAAAATTAATATAATATAATTCGATATAACAAAACAAGACACTATAATTTTCTTAATGTATTTGCTTTTTCTTTATAAGATGCCTCTCCGACTAGCGAAGAATGGCAGACAGATCATCTTAATAAAATTGAAAACATTTGAAATATATTCTTCGATGCAACTGTTTAAAAAATACGATCGCAATATTTCATTCGTATGAAAGATTAACCGAAAAAAGAGCTAAAGTAAAAACTCACGCCGCAAATATTCATGCGGGCGATGCGATAAATAAAGGAATAAACAACATTAGCAGCTCCTTTGTCGTGCGAACACTGGAACCGATTTCGCGTCATTACGGCCGACGCGAGATTGATTCCGGCACAAAGGCTGTCAACATTAGAGCCGAATGAAACGCGGACGCGCAGCCTCTTATTGTTGTTACAACAAAATGAAGTCGTAATGAGTAGGAGTGCGGCCGTGCCGCTCTAACCCGAACGAAATGTCGTACGATTGAATTAAAATTGCCTTAATTCCGCGGCTTTAAAGTGTCCGCTATTTGACAAGCGTTACTGACATCTGTCAACGCGGCCGCGATACTATTTTTTTTTTATACAATTAAGCGATGGGACGAGCGGGACGTTCACCTGATGAGAAGTGATATGCCCGACCATAACACCGTGGCGCTAGTTAAGATAGTGTACACATCACATTGCGCTCGTCTTAAGATAAGATGTTTACATCTCGTTACACCAATAATTATATTAGTCGTAGCGCAGCCATGTTTGCACACTACTGTTTGGCAGTAGAAATAGGCGCTGTGTCCTAATAATCTAACCTAGAGGGTCTCCGGCACCTGAGACCTACCACCAGTAAATCCTTCTCCGTACGAATACTAGTACTTTAAGGGATGCGATCGCTATTTAATGGTATATTTATTTCTTACTATTTCTTCACTCAATAAATTTCATACGAATAGCAATTACAATAAAAAAATAATGCATGTTATTTTGAATGTTAATGCAAAATTTAATGAAAACTGTTATGAGATCATTTATTTCAAATTAATATATTAATAATGAAATCAAGTAGAATATTAAGTTTTCTGCCAGGTTACTTTAGTGGAAAAGAAAGCCTATGGTATAAGAATAAAGATAAATATAAAAATAATGAAAAAATTACATGTAAACATATAATACATTATACACACTATATAATTACGATACATTCCCGCACAGCAACTCACGGGATCCAAACCAACTTCACCTGGTCGTGGTGCACCCTCAACAAACGAGGCTCTGACTCCCACCAACACGCATTGGGCTAGTGTGTTGAGAAATAGCTCAAATATGGGAGAGCCATATGATCCTGATCGATGTAAGAATCTTTGGGGGCCTATGTCCAGCGGTAGACGTATCTCGGCTGATGATGATGATGATGATGAAATAAATAGTTATAATAATAGAAAGATTCAGTGAAGTTCTCGAAACTTTATAGCATATAAGACTTATGACGATATGTTAAATGATGATGATGAAATTTTTGATGACCTTTTAAATATTATTACGAAAGTTACCTTCGGAGGCATATTAAATTAGGGTGCAGATTATGGACAGTTTAAAACGCCCACATGAAGTCCAAAATTGTTAAAGATAATCGTTATGATACAAGTATTTGGTATGATGGTATCCCTAATGAACCGGATCTTAAAAATCTGCGATGTTGGTTTATCGTAATATCATTGGACGAGATGAACCGGAAACTGAGCTTACTTGTGTTAATTGCTATTAACAATAATAACATATGCAAACGTTTATCTAAATGTTGATCATTTCAAATATTTATAAGAGTTCTAAAGCTTTCTAATATACATAATAATACTTGTATTTTCAATGGTTTTCGAAATTAAAGAGTTAAAGCTTTCACTAGTTATTATGACTATTTCGATTTTATATAAGATAAAGTGATATATTAATATTATGGCTATTCGAACATCATTTTGGATACCGATCGGCCATAAGCAGTGGATAATCAGGAAATTGATTTATCTATCAACAGAAAACATGCGATGAATTTAGTTTTACGTGGCTCAGGTTAAACACGTTCATCTGATGGTAAGTGATACGCTTGCGCATAACGTGGCGCTAGTGTGGATGATATACACTACACTACATTGCGCTAGTCGCCTGAGCAATAAGATGTTGAGTTTCGTTACCTCAGTAATTACAGCGCTACATCGCTCTTCAAACCGGAACATAGTAATGTTAGCACAGTACTGTTTGACGGCAGAAATAGGCGCTGCGGTGATACCCACCCATAATCGTCTCCGGCAAGAAACCCACCACCAGTAAGAGTACAGTTACAATAAAGTCCTCTAGGTAATCATATTCTATTTATGTAGTTATTAAAAAAAATTACTTAAGTTTGTTTACAATTTTGTACTTAACTTTTTCGCAGGTAGTGGTTTACTGGTGGTACGTCTCTATTACCGGAAACGATCTAGGTAGGCCTGCTGCGCCTATTTCTGCCGCCAAAAAATAGTGTGCAAACTATTGTCTTCCGGTTTGAAAGGTGCTGTAACTACTGTAATTACTGGAGTAGCGAGACGCAACATGTTATATCTCAGGCGACCGCAATGCGGTGCAGTATATATCATCCTAATTAGGGTTGTTAAGGGTAGGCGTATCACTTACTATCAAGTGAACGTCGATCTGGTTTCGTCACTTAATTGAATAAAAAATGGTAACTACAATTTTTTTCTGAATGCCTACTTCATTTAGATGGTTTTATTTATCTACCGGCGAAAGACTGTGACTGCTGTCCATCCTTTTCGGAAATAATACCGAACTAACCAGCAGACTGAATTTTTCATGATACTAGTATCATGTAGACATTCATATGGATTAAATGAAAAGCTACTTTTTAATTATTTTTCCATACATTATTGCTCACTGGTGAGGCTTATTTACCACCATCTATATACACAAAGTACTGTCTCAACTGGTTTCGTTATATAAGATTTTTTTTCACTTGGGGTTTGAAAATATGGGATCTGATGTAATATTTTCAATAATGAAAAGTCTTCCTTTTGAAGCTGCGAGGTGGTGATGTTTCCGCACTTAGTTATCGTGGAGTCGGTCCTCGCGGTACAGAACTGGTGTGGTGCGCGAGTAGTTAGCGGTAAGACTTTTGTCTTGTTTGTTATTAACATCAACGTGCCGGTCGGGTGGTACGGCCACGCGAAAATACCGATCTCCGTGGCACAACAACCATTATAAAAGTTATAATATTATAAAAAAAAACTTTGAGTGATTTTTTGATAAATCAATTTAAAGAGGTGTAAAGGATCCCGCACAACAACTCACTGTACTCAAGCCAACCTCATTTGCTCGGTGCACCCTACTGATCAAAAAACGAGGCTCTGGCTCCCCACAAACCCGCATTGGGTCAGCGTGGCCTATTTCAGCCGGTTATACAAAAAATAATAATAATTGATAAAAAAATCACAACAATAGTAATCGTAAAACAATTAATGCTTTTGTCCTCTTTAAAATTTGTATGAAATTGGTTTTATTTAATTTATCCAACAAAGCGACGAAATGAGCGAGTCGATCATCTGATGGTAAATGAAACGCCTGTTCATAACAATGTGGCGCTAGTTACGATGATATCCACTGGTCTGCTCGCCGCCTTGAGATGTAAGATTTTAAATCTCGTTACCTTTTAAATCGGAACACAGTAATATTTGAACACTGCTATTTGACGGAAGAAATTGGAGCTGCGATGGTATCTCCCTAGACGGTCTCCAGCAACACAAACCTACCACCAATGAACTGTGTTACTAGATCATAAAGTTTATAATTTTAATTAGTGTTTATAATAGAATAAATATTAAAAAGATGAGAGGGTAAAAATATTTTTTTTAAAACTATCGGTTAAAATAATATTATTTATGTTTTCTTCAGAAAAAGGTTAGGAATTACTTGTTGAGTGTACACAGGCGCTGGACGGTCGGACCATGTACCGGCAGTGATTAGCCGCGCTCAGCACTGTAATCACGCCTCTGCTGCCCGAGCGTCTGCGCGGACGCATCCCGTCTCGCCCCGTCTCCCGCGACCCCTCAGTCCTCGTCCCCGTGTTCCCCCTCTTCCTCTGCGGCCGCGGGGCGAATATCTCCAGTGCAAACAGAAAAAAACCAAAACAACGCGTACGCTGTTAACGACCCGACCTGTTTTCGGTGCCGTGTGGGAAGATTTAGCGAATTTGAATTTGGATTGCCGCAGTCGGGCCCCAATGGCCCATCCATCAACGGAATTGATGGATTCGGGGCCAAAAAGAGGCCATAAACATCAGCGGGATGAAAGCGGGCCGTTTCGCGAGCCGCGTTAGACTATTATGTGCCGGCGTTGCTTACCGCAACTAAAACGAGCAAATTAGATTTGGGGATACGCTTTAATACACGTTTAATTAAAATAAAGTGACGGCACATTTGAAATCTTCGTGATTCACTACCTCCGTGGCTCAGCCACTAATCGCTCGATTTATAGTACCGAAGTCCTTGATTCGAATTCGCAGCCACATAAGTTGATAAGTTTGGATGGTACTAAGACCTTATTAAATTCATATGAACTTTTACCACCCTCATTTTATTCATTTGCTACCATGACAGCATTATCTTTGTCTTCCACAAATCATGTATACAAGAGCTTTATTTGAGAGTAGCCAAAATTTTAAACAAGGGATAAAAGATATTGGATTTATAATTTAGTAAATATCTAAACCGATATAAATATATGCATTGGAATACAGTCTTGAAAAATATATATAATTGTATCTGTAAGAACTGAAACAGGTTTATTGTAATGATCATATATTATATATTACAGAGGTTATGTGTTATTGAATAGTATTCTGATTTTTTCTCCTTCTTCTATAATGTTTTAATTACAATTAACACCCCGAAGGAACGATTGATCTAATATATCTGTTTATTGTAGCATTAAGTACGCAATGATACTTTTCAACTCAATTCCAATGTTATAAGGCAATGCAATGCGAGTCAATAAGAAAAAAAAAATACGAAACGGTGCCTTTACGTCTGCTCGTTGGATAACCAGAGGGCTTCCCGACCGCCACACCGTCTACATGGTTGCCATCATAATACGCCTCCTGTTATTTTACTAACATTTAACGAGTATCTGTTATATATAAGACCATAATCTCAGACGTCATCTAATATATTCGATCATATGGTATAACGTTGAAGATTTTTTTTAATTTGAATATGTTCAATATGAACTATAAAATCTCTTGTTGGGTTCCATAAATGGCATAACCAGTAAAGAAAAAAAATTGCCTCTTTTATTTATTTATTGCACACCAGTTACAAGATATGGAATACATTATATATATACATAAATGTACAATGGGCGGTCTTATTGCTCAAAAAGCAATTTCTTCCAGACGACACATTGTAAAGGAAGACCTGAACTAAAAGCAAAGATAAGGTAGTGGTGCACTAAATTATTAAAAACTAAAACGCAGTGACAAATGCAGGCAATAGCATAATTAGACAGAATATATAATTTAAACTTTATGATAGTAGTTACTTAAGTGCCTTTTGGAAGAAAATAGGGATTTGGCGATACGAATATGGTTCGGTAGAGTTCCGTAAGCGAACAGCCGTAAAGGAAAAGGAGTTTTGCAAAAATGAAGAGGAATGCACGGAGACACGAAGGGAAAGGTTTATTGAAGAGCGAAGAGTGCGACTGTGGCAATCGGAAATAAATTCGAATTGATTATTTAGGTAGGAAGGTGTTAGAGGGTTGAACAATATCTTGTATGGAACAGAGAGAATGTGAATATTCCTGCGAAGACGGATTGGCATCCACCTGAGTTTTTTGCGTAATTCAGTGATGTGATCGTATTTGTATAACTCAAATATGAATCGTACAGACAAATTTTGAATAAGCTCAAGCTTATCATGCTGCGCTTCGGTTAAGTCAAGATAGCAAACATCGACATAGTCGAGAATTAGCAAGCGCAACCTTAACGGCTGTTGAAAGAAAATTGCGGAGTCTGCGTAAGGAGCTTATAGCCCCATACATCTTTCTGCTGACCTCGTTAACTTGCGGTGCCCACGATAGACAGGAGACAATGTTAATACCTAGATTTTTAACTTTGCTTTTATAAGGAATTACGTTACCGTTAAGAATAATAATAGGTACACTGGAGCAGTTAATTTTGGAGAGTAGTCTAGAGTTTCGAATCATGACTGATTGTGTGTTGTTGGGGATTACGTTCAGATCATACAATTTACACCAATCCCTAATACAAGCAATATCAGAGTTAATACTGTCGATGGCTTGGCAGAGATTACCAAGAGATGCTTAAGTGTAAATTTGGTGATCGTCAGCATACAAGTCGTAAGAAGAAAATAAGTCGTGGGATATAGAATTGATGAAAATAGCGAACAGGATTGGAGACAACAGGCCACGTTAAGGCACGCCAGCATTGGTGTTTAACCAGGTGGAGAAATTATTCTGGACTTGGACGCGCTGTTATCGGTCAAACAAGTAACTATGAAACCAGTCAATAATAACCGGAAATATGTTAATAGTGCCCAGAATACTTAACATGATATCAAAGTCGACGGTGTTAAAGGCCTTACCAAAAATAAACCAACGTAAGTACTGTTAGTTTTTGATTTTCCATTCCATGACGATTGTTGTCTGTAATTTTCTGTAATGCAGTGGTAGAACTATTGGCCAGGATGAAACCTGGATTGTAAGGGATTGAAGGGGTTGTTTTTTAAGAGATAGAGACTAAGTTGGGTAGATATTAGTCTTTCAAGAACCTTGGACAGAAAGGGGAGTAAAGAAATAGGACGATAATCAGACAGGCAAGTAGAGGTTTCCACTTTCTTAGATGTAAGATTTTTTTTAGGAAAAACGACGATCTAGTGAAAGTTGCGTGAAGCCGCTGAATGCGGGCTGCATAGGTCCGAGCGATATGGAAATCTTTGCAGAAGACCTATATACAGCAGTGGACGTCTATAGGCTGATGATAATGGTGATCTGAGATAAAATCTCCTGCTCAGAGTTACGAGCAGACACGTTTCATTGCTCAGTAATTTTACTCACTACATTTCCGTTCCAAAGCGAAACCCAGTATTGTTTGTCTTTCTTGAATTCGTACTTGAACAATTCACTGACGTACTTTACTGATGGCAGGTCTCTGTTGCCGGATACCAACTAGGTGGGTACCAAGCAGCTCCTGTTTCTGCCGCCAAACTGTAGTATGCAAACAGTACTGTGTTCCGGTTTAAAAGGCGCTGTAGCTAGTGAAATTACGATGTACGAGTAACGGGGCTTTACATTTTATGTCTTAAGGTGCCGAGCGCAATGTAGTGTTGTATATAACATCCTAACTAGCGCTACGCTGTTATGGGCAGGTAAACCACTTACCATCAGATGGATATAACGCTCATCTCATCGCTTCGTTGAATACAAAAAAAAATAATGTTCTTTTTGCTCAGACTTTAGCCTATCGTCTATAAGGGTAAATGGGAGTCATACGAGTCAGTAGCAGGGTAATCAGGCTTTTCTGTATAAAGGTTTTCACTGCTACTGAAGCTGCAAAATTTCATGCAATCAAAATTATTTGAAAGTTTAGCTGTTACTAAAAAGACATATAATATATTAAGGTGGTAAAAGGGGTTCAGCTCTACATCTTATGGAGCCCAACCTCACCTGCACGCGGTGGATCCTGCTAAACAACAGACGAGGCTTTGACTACCTACTAACCCACACTGGGCCAGCGTGGTGTCATTAAGGCCCAAATCGTGCTCAATAAGGATTCATAAGGTGGGCTTTTTTTTTTTGTTTCGGGTGGGAAATCTTCGAAAGATACCCTGCTTCTGGGGGGGAAGTCAGGATTATGTGAGATTTTTATTCACTAAAACCCCCTCGGGGCTCTGCATCAGTGCATTCCAACAGGCCGTGGATCCAGGTCCACGCGCCCAATGTCAGATAAACTGTGAAAGTCGAATGGCTTGCAGCGTTAACATCATCATGAATCCAGTGCATTCGGAGAGGCTCCGAGATCTCGTATAGAACGCACCGGTGCCCCTCTACACTTTGTGTTAACACATCTCTGAGGAAGGGCCTAACCCTCCTAGGCTGTCCCACACAGATTCGCATGTTGAGCGATAAGGGCCTCTTCCCTCAAGGCCTGCGAAGCTCCCAAGCCCTTTTAGTCGCCTTCTACGATAGGCAGGGCTTACCTTAGTCCTATTCTCACTAGCCCGAGACTACAGGGCTGTCATAAGGTATGCCTATACCCACTAGTAGACGTCATCCGGTAAGAGGAAATAATATCACCATCATCTGCCGATAGATGTCCACTCGTGGACATAGGCCTCTCCCATAATCTCCACGTTTGTAGCGGTTAATAGGCCGGGGGAGAGGGGATTCGGGCCATTACCCAATATGCTCAGCTCAATGTGGGTTGGCAGAGTGCACCACGAGCAGGTGGGGTTGGCTTGCGTCCCGAGAGTTGTTGTGCGGGATCCCTTATTATCTATATTAGATTTTTGCATTTGACCAATTAAAAAAATGTCAAGTTATACTTACTTATACACATTGTAGCGACTATCTACACTATTCTAATACTTTACAAGTTGTATATAAACTGTAAAATATTTATAATGAACTAACACCCCTAGAATACATTAAGGTAAATCTAAAATCGCGGATACGAACTTGCCACTTGAAATGGTAAAGCGGTACACACTTAACCATTAGACTGTCGGAGTTCGGGTTAATTGGTCAGGGCCATATACCCTTTTCGGGCCCAATAGCAATTTGTGTCGTGTTTGTTACAATTTTTAATTCACGCCGCGCACAAAAACTGTATAGTTAAAACCCGTTACCTCATTAACGAAACTAAATCATTGAGTGGGGCCAGTTTTTGTGTTGACTCAGTTACTATTACAAATGGTCGGTTGCATTCTTGTGTTATTGTCCCTTTGTTGGTGCCGCCGCGATGACGTACAAGCCTTTGAAGGGCCGCGGGAGTTCACAGGTGGCGTGGAGAAGCTTATTTTCCTTTTCACGTATTCGTTACTTAACTAGTTGATAAACGGCTAACAGGTTTCACTTAGACTTAAGAACAAAAATGTTTGCACTAGTTATTTACTAGAAATTTTAATAAGATAAATAAAGGTTTACTGGTTGTGTGGAGGAAGATTGCCTTTTGCAGCCTTCATTATATATGTATTTTATTTGTTGTCCTTTTATGGTCAAGTGCAAATAAAAATAGACTTGATTTTTTTTTATTTAAGACTGCCTAAATGTACTATGAAAGAAGGGATGTTATAAAGTACGTAATAGAAAAAAACATAGTAGCTGAGCGTGATTCGTATTCAGCGAAAGGTTAAATTTTCAGTTGCACCCTCGTGCTTGTAAGGGTAAGTAAGTGGTGAATATGAATATACATAATTAATTTCAAGGTGAATCGGCAATATAGTTTCGTAGTAGCTTTCTAGATTATTTCTTATTATTTAATAAAAATGACATCTTTAATCATCTCTGATCATCTATTACCACATTATATCTAATTGAGACACAAAAAATGATTGTCGAATGTGAAATTAAAAATATTTTCTACTGTTGTTTCACTTTATGATTAATTTTCTATTATTTTATTTAATTAAAAAGGTTATAGTATTCTTGTGATGATTGATCATTGGGGATGAAATAAACACGTACAACGTATACAATAAGCATAATAAACCTGATGGCTATAAACTTTTAAGCATGCATTACTTATTCGAAACAATATTTATTATAAATAAGAACAAAAAACCATTATTACTCCTAAGAAACAAAGATGAAATCACTAAATACTAGGTAGATGGTTAGATGACTAGGAATGATTTTAATAAATAAATAATTATCATAAACAAACCCATTAGATGTTCGAGGTTATCATTTATCATTAATATTTAATAAACGGTTTTGGCGGAGTTGACATACGTAAACACAATATATATAAAGCAGCAGGTTGATTTGGGTCAGAACAAGTTTACTGATATTCGTCGCCGACTAATCCGAATCAAGAGGCGACGTCAGTCTTGCTGCCATTAATCTGTATTTATTGCTCTTAAACTCACGAGGAAATGATGTAACTGAATATTTTAGTTATAATAATGTTGCAGTCATAATATACGAACAAGATATAAAGCATCTTGATCGAATCCGTGTGGTAAAATGTAAGTTTTTTACTGAAACAAAATTTAAATGCTGTAGAAAGAGTTGTATTACTTTTTACAGCGATTGATAGAGAGAGAAAGAGAGCGTAGATATTATTTAAAACTGTAATAGTGTTGATATAAAAATAATCGAAAAAAATGTATGAAGATATTTAAAATCAATGTCCAGTGAGGATAATTAAAAAATATACAAAATATCGTTATTATTTAAATATCAAATATCGTAACTATAATATTTGGAAATCGATACTCGCAGAGTTGGAGTCTACGTATAAAAAGTATTTTGCACTGTTAATTTGATTTATGTATTATAAACACTAATTTCTAACAGTAGTTAAAATTAATTGATTTTAAGCGATTAAATTTGTTAAGAGTTTAAAAAAATCATGTTTTTAATACGCACCTTATCCGCTAGTTAACGTCGCAGGCGGTTTACGAATATTCAACGAGAATTGTATTTGGCCGCGACATTTTTATGATCGAATATGAATATTAATGCTCTTGAAATAACTGGGGAAACCGCTAATATTATTCTATGAATATGTAAATAATTTAATGCTATGATTTATAATTGCTTAATTAAGATACACATTAAATTAATTAGTGGTTCCTCTGTCCCTGTCAAACTTTGATAGGTGGTCATTAAATCATTTACAACAGTTTAAAACATACATATATGTACGTTTGGAGGTTTTTTCATTGAATTATAAAAAAAATAAAAGATGACGTATTTGGTAAAACCTAGATTAATAAATTAAATGATACTTTGTGTATGAAAGTATTGTAAACTGTAAGTTACATGGTCGAAATAATTTAAAAAAAAATATTTAAATTGCTCACAATTGATAATTCACTTGTGACTTGGAATAACACTTGACAGTTTTTAAAAAGATTAATCTAATATCGAGATATTTATGATTAGTGGTGGTAATCACCCCGTGCTAAAATCGCCCACCCATTTGTATATAGCAAAATCTTTTTTTTTTATTACACGATACGAGGAAACTGTGGAGACGTTCACCTGATGGTAAGCGATACGACGGCCCATGACAACGTAGCGCCACTTCGGATGACATACACACTGCAGTGCATTATGCTTGTCACCTTGAGACAAAATCTTTTGTCGTTACCCGAGTAATTTCACACAAGTGTTTGGTGGCAGCGATAGGACCTGCGATGGTACCCAACCAGACAGTCTCCTACAATAGGAACTTACTATCAGTGATTTCTTAATGTGCGTATTGCCTCTTCTATAACGGTAATGGGCTGGACACCTCAGTGGTACAAATGACCACCGTAGAAATAACCGTATAGCAGAATGGCGGTCGTTTCTGCAATAATGAATCACAGGAGGCTCCTACCTACACGCTCTCCGGCAGAGACTTAACACCAGTGAAATATTCATTATGAGTTGATACCATGTGGAATTCAAATCAAGTATTCGACCAATATAATAATAATAAAAAAATGTGCTTGGACAAAATGGACGACCATGCCCAATCTATATATGTTTTATATCTCCGTCGAAACCAAGAGGAATATATTATAAACGAATGCTAATTCAACGTTCGAAGTAACTGTTTGTATAGACGATTTCTGAGCTTTGAAAGATTTATTACACTAATCCCATACACTTATTATTTTTGTAGATTGCTTGTGGCTACTAATTAATTCGTACGCCAATTATATCCGTATACAGGAGTGTGTTTTTCTACATCCTGTTCAAGACTGGTAGTCGAAACGTAAACGCAAAGCTGTTTAGACGCATTAAATTAAGAAGCTTTAATACTCTGCCACGAATTTTAGCACATTCTCATATTATCGTGTTGTAAGAAAATTCTTTAGGTAATATAAAATGTTCTTTTAATACATTGTAAGTATGGTAATGTTATGAAGAGATACATAATCGAGTTAAGATGATGACCTTAACTGTGTTAATCCGATAATCTTGATGGTAAAGGAGAATTTAGCGAATTATGTTTTACAAGATGTAATGAGAAAACTTAAATATTTTTCTTCTCGTCGAAGTAAACCGTAGGGGAATCAGTGGTGATTTTTTTTTATGTATACACAGATTATAGTATTATTTTTGATTTACATTATCGCTTTAGTAGGAAAAACTGTGCTTTTGTGCCTTTTTGTGATGCAATTTGATTCAATTGTCCGAGAAGGTAAATCGTAATTTATTCATAAAATTATAATTCAATTTTATAGAGAATTTTGGCGATTTTTTTTTCTTTCATGAATGGTTGTTGTATGATTTAAACTTTCAGCTCTCTGTTATTTAAAGTCCAAGTCCAACAGTTACGGACATTACGCGGAACAAATAGAAAAACGTTTTCTTCGTCTTTGGGTCTCATCTTCTAACAAACTTTATTTAGACCTTTCGATAGGATGCTCGTAGATTTTTAAGTTGTCTGTCTTATGTCTAATTCTGCCCAGAATAAACTATAATAATATATATTTTATCTGCTATGTATTATAATGCATATAATGATAATAAATTTTATAATGTTATCATATATGTATATTTTTAGTTGTATAATGTAAACGTCTGTATAGAATCTAATGCATTAATTATTTTGAAAGGTAAGTAATAATGTAAAATTGTTTTCATTTCTCAATATTTTAGAATAATAACGCGACTATAAATAGGCAGAACGGCGTACGCCGCTATAAGGGTGTTTACAGACAGATGTGGAAGGGCATACTATTTATTTTATTTGATGCATGTGTACGGACAACAGCCGCACGTTTTATGATAGAACATCTGCCACATTTCACGCTTACCTTTTTCCAATTTTCCATCGCATCTTTCTTATGTCGCAATAAAAGTTTATGCTTTCGAAAGATCAGTATTCGCCGGCGAGGACCATACACTGTCATTGGTCATGCAGTCTTGACAATCGGGTAACCGATGCTGTTTAATATCAAGTAATTCTAGATTCTATATCTTCACTCTTTAGGTGATTATTAGTTTGCATGGATCCGGTTATCACCGTAAGTCTGCAGCTCGAGTGAGCGACAAGACGGTCCCAGTGCGTCATGCTTGTAAAATAGCATTGAACAATTCTTTAGAAGTGCTTATTAAAATATTTGTTGTTCCGATGTTATTTATTTGTATATGCTGAACAGCTTTGTGACTTGCCGACGGACGTTTTGTGATTTGGGTGTTGCGCCGGCTATTGTGGCCCACTGTGACTAATTCTCTTTACCGACAGATACCACCGCAAAATTTATCACTTTTTTCAATGAAAAAAATCATCAATTACTTTTAAAAGAATACTTAAAAAAAATCTATTAAAATCCATTCTACTGACATTCGATCAATGTTTATATCATCAAAGAAAAACAGTTATTAAACACTTTTTTACTAATGACAACTTTGTATCAAGTTTGTATAATACATACCGGTTCCGTAAGACATCTAAAATCTTTTGGAATTGTATTATATAATATAATATAATGGAATTGGAATTGTACTATATAATAATAGAATTGTACCCATTTTGTAAACAAGCCGTGGATCCAGGTCCACGCGCCCAATGTCAGATAAGCTGTAAAAGTCGAATGGCTTGCAGAGTTGACATCATCATGAATCCAGCAGAATTGTACTATATATATTGATATTAAGTAACCCTCATTTAGATAGTATCCGCTGTTGTCTTTGTGATAGTTGTGTTCGTATGTTAAAACATAAGTCAAATGCTGAATATACGTATGAATCAATTAAATAGAACCGATTAGACAAGCCCCGCAGCCCACCGACTTCTGATCCAAATCCACGCATAGAACGCATCAAGGCAATTATTACTCACCCGAAAGAGAAAATTAAATTGGGGATCGGCCCGAAGCGCTCAAAGTCGACCCTGTTAAAATATTATGAGCCATAGCATTTTTATCTCCTTGGACCTCTAAATGCAGGCCCTGTCGATTCCCGCAGACGCGTCGGCGCAGAGTGAGCGGGACGCAATAAGAGGGAAGGAACATACACAGCCGCCCGCCAGAGGTCGAATAACGCGGAATGTTTATGGTTCTACCGTTTTATTTTACTCCCCGGCCGGCGAACCATTAAATATTGTTTCAATCGAAAGCGGCCACATCTAACGCTGTCTAATAGAGTACATTAAAAAGTGACGTTTGATCGAGTTCGATTTGAAATCGCGAACTTTTAGATATCTAGTGGTGATATAACTACTTGTGTTACAACCCAAATGTAACGTTTATACCTTCCGACACGGAAGTACGTCAATAAAAGTTCATCGAAACAAAATCCTTCTTTTTTTTATTCAACGAAGCGACGAGAGCAGTGGGACGTTCACCTGACAGTAAGTGATACGCCTAGCCATAACAACGTGGCGCTAGTTAGGATGGTATACACAGCACCACATTGCACTCGTCGCCTTGCGACATAAGATATTAAGTTTAGTTACTCCAGTAATTTCCCTAGTTATAGCGTCCTTCAAACT
Source organism: Ornithoptera priamus (assembly GCA_029034505.1). Classification (NCBI taxonomy): domain Eukaryota; kingdom Metazoa; phylum Arthropoda; class Insecta; order Lepidoptera; family Papilionidae; genus Ornithoptera; species Ornithoptera priamus. The sequence continues at coordinate 316,083 of JARDWD010000627.1, read as the reverse complement.
GGAACACAGTAATATTTGCACACTAATGTCTGATGGCAAAATTGACCCTGCAGTGGTACCTGTCTGAATGGCCTGCGGTAACAGAGACCTTTTTGTTATTATCGGGGAGGAATCCTCTAAAAAGATATTCTGCTTCTGTGAGGTAGACAAGGTTATGAGGGATTTTTACCCACTAAAACCCCCTACGTGGTCCTCTTCTGTGCGTTGCAGTAGGCGCCTATGGAACACTCCGGTGCGTCCCTGCATTACGCCTAGAGCACGTCCCAAGGAGAGCTGTAGCGGTCCTTAACACCCTCGCTTTGGTACGATAAGAATTAGACCACCTTGTATTTGTCGTTCATCGCATCCGGCAACAGACGCCTACCACCAGTAAACATGTTAGAACAATTAAAGACAGTAATAATAATTTTGAACAAACATTATACCTTTTTATAGTCGTGAAAAATCTTATGTATAGATAGATGAAAAGGAAGTAGAGTGAAGTAAATTCTTTGATTATTCTTTATCGTGTGGCCTTCATGATATGAGAATGTGCTACTAATAGGTATGTATTACAAATGTCTATCAGTTAATATCAGAGGAGAACATAAGTCAGGCGTTATTTTTCTTTGTCATTACTGGTGCTAATAATTATACAGAAGATTCTTACTTCAACCTTAACTAGTCACGGAAGATTTGATACAATGACAGCGATTAAATTCATTTAGTAATTAATATTTAACGCCATTACAAGGGTTGAAGATATTATGGATGTTACCACTACGTAGAGTATTGTTTCTTTTATTCTAACATAAGGAGAGAACTTTCCTTGACGATAAAAGTAACATCCTCTACTTGCTCCAAGTACTACATCACCTCTCAAAAAACTAATAAGTCTTATTAGTTCTGTAATAAGAATAGCTACTATAAGTCCGAAATAAGTTTAAAAAACCTGTCTGCAGTCCGCTGCTGTCTGCCTAGTTAAGTTCATTGTCCTAGGTTGATCTAAACTGTCCGTAGCTTTCAATTTAGAGAAGTGTTAAATAATTGCATATCATATTGATTATCCTTTATCTTTTTTCTACTCTTTTCTAAGTTATAATAAAAGCGTATCATGTTAAAAAAAAAACAAATAGTATATATAAATGAAAGATGTGTCAGGATTAAAACTTTTAAATGTGTTAACTTTTAAGGTAGCTTAATAATAACCCCTGAGTATTAATAATACACTAGAATATCTGCAAACCCTTAGTTTATTATATATTTACATGATCCTATTGTAGCTTGTAATATTTCCCTTTTTCCACATAATTATAATTGTTTATTTTCTGCCAAGGTTTGCTGGAATATAGATCTTTTCAAGGTTAAGCTCGTCTGTGTTCAATACGTCTCAACGTATATTTTTAATAAATTTGTTTGTAAGTTTTAGTGTACGTATACATAAAGAAAATAAATCAATATTTTTGATACTACGAAATTATGATGAGTAACGTAATTTGTTAAAGTTGTTTGTGAAGCACGTGGAAACGGAGAGCAAAACATTTAAGACTTTGTCGAGCGCTCGCTCTCGTCACAAAGGCATTGCGGCCACCGTTGGCTTTCTCGTTGCATAGCGGGCCACCATCATTGTCAGCGATTGGTCACGGCGCCACACACCGCCACACGTGGCCACGTACCGTCAGAGGGCGCTGTTGTGACACCAACACACTGCATCACAGAGGCCGCCGCACGGCCCGACTGTTTGCGTTGCGCGCCCGTGACATATCGTCTGTGGGGCTCGCCGCTTTATGGCGCTGAGCTTTGTTGTCATTGAATAAGTCCGATGTAAAAGAGGTCCGCTTTTACAATTACACGAGACCTAGGCATAACCCCGCCATTGTTCCGCCTTTATGCAAAGGACGAGCGGACGTGTCGCCGCAAGCGACACCAACCTTACGGCGCTCAAACCTATTGCATATTAATTATTAATATTAAAGCAAAGGAATTCATAATCAATAACATTTTATAAGCAATTTTACAAGCAAAACTTTCAAGAATTTTATCAATTACCGAGTTAATAATTAATAAATGGTGCTAACTAGCGCCACGTTGTTAACGACATGCATATCATTTACCATCATGTAAACGTCCCGATCGTCTCGTCGCTTAAATGTATATAAAAAAATCAGCAGAAATATAAACACAGCTTGTCATAGGCCAGCTACAAAGATCTCCACGCAGATCGGTCTTGCGCTGTCTACATTCAATGGTTTGCCACAACCTGCATCAGACCATCGACTCACATAATGAAGGGCCATTTATCTCTGAGTATTTAAATGAAAATTCTAAATAACCTAAGCATCAGATATAAGATTGCAGGTTAGCCTGGTAACTTATCTAAAACATAATAAGTAATGCAATCGTAACATTATTACTTCGCAACGCTTATTGATTGACGTTTAACACCTGTAAAGGTTTTATTAATATTCACTACTTACTATTTGTGATATTTACAAGTTTTAAAACTATTGAAATCAGAAAATTACTTAGCCTATACTACTTTATTGAAAATAAAACTTACAATAAAAGCTTCAAATCGACTTCTTACGACTTCCTCTTTTTTCACTCTCTATTCATATAATTTGTAGATAAAGATAAACATTATAAAGAAAATAGTTTTAGTCAATTTCCTGTTTGATGATTATATTGACAAATGATAAATTAGCAGTATGCGTTTGTAGTTTAGCTACGTAATCATTTAGTAGTTATTATCCTTCTTTGAGTTGGTTGTAATTTCTTTCAAGGAACGACACGTAGACCGATCGTTGTCTTTACCCATTCATTTGCAGTAAGCATGCACTTAACTTAGTCCCCTTTGATCAGTAGGTACCCTATGCTAGCTATAACTATCATAATGCGGACTCAAATCATAGACAAATAAGACAGGCTTACTTTTCAGTAAGTCAGTGGACATTTCCTTCATTCTCCTTTTTTTTCATTTAGCTTAAAATAATGTTAATTTCTAGCTGATACTGAGATATCACGAAAAACTACTGCCAGTAAACAAAAAAACAAACTAAATTTAACAGTTAACGTACCATACCGTATATTTATTAATAATCCTTAATAATACAATAAATTAATGTTCATTATAACAATGCAGTGACTTAAATTTTAAATATATTTACAAAGAGATTTATCTAAACACAAATATCACAGTTCTTAACATAGACACAGACATATATATATATATTAGACCATTATATACATTTAAGTTGAAGCGAGTTAATAGAAATTTTAAGTGAAATCGTCAATATGGTGCTGCCAGTCTTTGATAATTCAGTTGGTGCATATCCTGTAATATGAAATAAGCTGTGAGCGATCATGGATCTCAAACAAAAAAAAATGTGCTTGCTGAATTACAATTCGTACTACTCTTATAAATTTAAAGACAAACTTAAAAGTACAATTATTTAATTACTGTATATGATCTAAGTTAGTCTTTACTTGTATACGTTTTGTTCAGATATAGTTTTCGACACCAATTTATATGGTACATGGTATGAAATTAAATGTAATTAAATTGCATTATAAATTAAAATTTTCTTCATCATTGTAATTCGTATCTTAATCATTTTAATGAAATCTATTTCAAGTATCAAAGTACGTATCACCTTTAGGAAGATGATTTAAGAGAGATTTTTTCATGTGCACAACAACAAACAAACTTTTTCACATCTTACCTTTAATTTTTTATTAACACTGTTTTAATAAAAGCCACAACGACGATAATGTCTTCATTTTCTAATATTTGCTTATAATGTTCTAAAAGAATTTAGGCACAATACAAATGCCTCTACGGTTCCTTAAAACTAGCGCTAAACCTGAGATCTTTCACCAACGGTATCTACCTGCAAACAAACGAAAAAGTAAATTTTAACCGATCGTTTTAGGGAATTAGTATATTAAATATTTTGTGTTATTCTTTATTACCATGGTAATCATATTATAATTAAAGGTTAAAGCTCTTAAATAACTTCTGTTGGTAACACAGAAAAACCTTTGGTTCGATTCCTGGTACATGATTTCTGAGTTTAATTGATGGTACGGTATTTTAAACCCACCTAGTTACCTACCATCATATTATAATCTATCACAACAACAGCATTGCCGTTTTCCAACTATCGATATTTGAGAACCTGGGTATTTAGGACTAGTATCCTTCGTCAGTCATTGGTTCATTATTATTTAACACTATGTCAAGTTGAGATCAAAAATGAAAGAAGATTTTACTTGGAAGTAAATTGATCGACTCTTCTCTTTCCCACTATAACGAAGTAAATATATGGTCAACATAGTTACTGTGCATTTAAAATAGTAATTCTGTTACTGGTAATACCGCAGTGGCTGTTTATACCGCTACGAAGAAGTGCGTTAACGGTTTGAAAGTTATGCTGTAGGTCGTTACGATCTTTAAGTTTTTATGTTTCAAAGCTTTGAACAGGATGTAGACTAGCATCTTTGTAACCAGCTCCATGTTATAATGAACGTATCACCATCATCGTTTTCTCGTATTAATATTTGCTTGAATTGATTTTAGAATAAAGAAAGAGTTTGAAATACTATTATTCATTATTCATAAATATGTTATGTTTGGGTTTAAGGGTTCCCGTACAACAACTTAAGCGGTCCAAGCCAACCTCGTGCTCGTAGTGCCACCCTGCTAATCAACAAACGAGGCTTTGGCTCCCACCAAACCACATTGAGCCAGTGCTGGGAAATGGTCGGAATCCCTCACACGAATCCCTACCCGTTAAGGGAATCTTTGGGAGTGGCCTAATTCCAGCAGTTGAAGTATATCGGCTGATGATGATATTGATGTTATGTTGTGATACAATGCTACGTAGAGGGTAGTTAATATTATAATTTAGTATAATATTTTGAAATAATACTGAAATATCCATCAATCATCCCTCATTTGGTTGACATGGTGGATAAACGACATTGTCGCTGTTTTTGTGCCTTAAAGCCTTAAGTCCCTGTAGTGTGAAAATAAAGAGGGTAGTTAATAAAATCAAATAGAATCTTGGCGATTTAAATTTTCGTAATATCTACTATTCTCTATACATAGAATATATATTTTACTATATACTTATTAGTTTGACGATTGGACATCTAAATACTTGTATGTTTGTCTTGGCAAGTAATACTAAATTACAGATTAAAAATTTCAGACACCCATGTATATAATCATGTGAAATATATAAGTTCCATGCATTTTTTTTTAATTTCTGATATATAGAGTCAGCAATTTATTTGTTATACTACGTCAAATATAAATAATGAAATTATCATATACTATTCCACTTAAATTTTTGTTAACTGAAGAAGGCTCTTATTCAATCTCAATGGCTCCAACTATCAAGGACTTTTTGATTTATCACTTTATTGTCGGTGACGCTTTAGGCAGCTACTACCGCAATACCTATTTCCGTTATTAAGTTGTCGTTTATAAAGATTCGCTGTGTGTCTTTTCGAAACACCCTGTAGCTAAATGGGATGTACTTGTATCACAATGTGGTGGGTAACGTAACAATTAGTACCAAAATGACACCATATTGTTCTTTGCATTGAGTAATACCACTTATTACCAGGTGATCTTCGTATTACATAGGTGTTTATAAATGTAGATTGATAGTTACTTTTTATTTATGCGGCGAGACGAGCGGGACCTTCACGTGATGGTAAGTGAAACGCTTTCCCCTAACAATGTGGCGCTGGTTAGGACGTTACACACTGCATCACATTGTGCTCGTCGCCTTGAGACATAACATGTTAAGTCTCGTTACCCCAACAATTTCACTTGCTACAGCGCCCTCCATACTGGAACACGGTAAAGTTTGTACAGTACTGTTTGGCGGCAGGAAGAGGCACTGAGGGGGTACCTACTTAGACGGTCTTCGGCAACAGAGACCTATCACCTATCTACACACTTAAAGAATTTCTTAGCATACTTATATCCACACTTTAAACATTTTTTTTTTTGGACTGATTAATGAAGTCCTGCAAAATGCCGTAAAGTTTTTATTACTAATAAGAATGTAATTGGAGATGAATCTTTGTTTCAGAGACCAATAGTTTTTAAAGGACTTAATGGATTTCAAATATAATAAAACATCTCAGTCGTTTCAGATGTAAATACAGTAAGTGATAATTTTTTTTAGATTTGCAAATAAACAGTATTTACTACGGTGTTTGTTTGGTACTGAAATGATTAATACGTCTTTTTAATTAGGCGTCTATGTTAGTTAATAATTATTATATAAATAATCATTCTTATTTCTTCTGATTTTTGATTGATTCTTCTAATGTCTCAGTGTTTGATGTGCTATTAAGGTCTTTATAAATTAGTACAAAAAAAGCTGTTTCGCTTGATATTGATATATGATTATTATTACAAAAATCAAATCAATCCTTTGGCTGTAATAAAGCAGACTGAAACTTTCAGTGCCTTTGCTTTTGTAGAAGCTTTTTTTAATCGTATTTTAGTTAAATTTATAAGTAAAGGATGTATGGATGCTAAATATGTTATTTCTCTTTCGTGACTTAAGAATATTACTCGGTTGTGATTATATCAAAATCTTTTATCTTAAAACTTGACAAGCAGATTTTAATAGTTTTGTACGTACAATATTTACAAATATTTTCAAAATACTCTTATTATTTTATTTGCATATTTTGTTATCACCTCAATAATTTTGCTTAATACTTGTCCTCAATTTTACTTAATATTAAGTGACTGTAATGAGTGAGGGTAAACCTACAATATGAGGATAGATGTAAGCTAAGCGGATTCTAATTAATAGTACGTACATCTAAACTCTATTCATTGCGTGGTACGGGATTCGAATTCACCACCACTGTTTTACACGGTAAGGGTTTGATCCTTATCCTTAAGTATATATTTTTCTAATCTTTATCTATAGGCAATGGTTTTGGTAATTTAATTGAATGTTTATAGATTACATAATGAATATTAAAGGACACACTTTTTACTTACGCGATAGTATTCGCACCTATCGTAAAGCTTTTCCAACGCAACTATATTCACACTAATACTTTTTTTTTAAATGTACGATATATAATTTTAAATGTTAATGTATCTGAAATTTTATTAACATCCCTCCATTTTAATTGTGTTTTGTCAATATAAAGAAACTTAAAATTAACTTACCATTCACGAGTTAAGCGTATAATGTGAAAATTGACTGGTATCACGCCAAGTCCAGAGAGGGGGTAAGCATGATTGCTGCAGACCGGCCAGAAGCTCAGCGTGATACCTGTGAGCCGCTAGCAAATAGGGAGCAGGCGGCAAAGGAAGAGGACAATGTGGCGGCAGCGGCGGTGGAGACGGCGACGATCTGCTGGGCTCCGGCTCGAGGAGGGCGTCTATTGTGAAAGCTCTCCGTGGCCTCGGGCACGCCGGCAACAAAGCTGCTGTGTCCGGCGCATCAATTGGGTCAGGACTATGCCTTGGACACACAGTAACAGCCGGGGCGTACATCCCACTCGATATGTTTGCCGACGGGAGGGGGGAGCTCGCTTGCCGCGCTAAAAATGCCCTGTTAAAAGTGGCGAGCGCTGCCAACTCGGCGTTCAAACTGTCCTTTTCACCTTTATGCAGCTTAAAGCGTTTCCGGCGACGCAGCAGCGAACCGTTCTCGAACATGTCAAAGGCCTGAGGGTGAAGCGTCCAGTACGCGCCTTTGCCTGGCCGGTCTGGCCGCCGGGGCACCTTCACGAAGCAATCGTTGAAGGACAGGTTATGCCGAAGAGAGTTCTGCCACCGCTGAGTATTGCGTCGGTAGTACGGGAATCTGTCTGTGATGAACCGATATATTTCCGACAGAGGGAGCATCCGCTCGGGCGAACTCCATATGGCCATTGCGGTTAGGGCGATGTAAGAGAAAGGTGGTTTCTGATCGCCGTAAGACTCGCGCGTGGGCCGCGGCATAGTTGTCACACTGTGTATATGTTATGAATGTCACGTAGGAACATGGGGCAGCACGTCTCTCGCCAGAGTAATGGAGGGTATGGACTGGGCGAGCGGGCGAGCGGGCGAGTGTGCGCGCCGGGAGGGGCCGGGCGCCGGGCGTCGGGCGCCGCCCCGCAGCGCTGCGCCAATCGCGACGAGCCGGCTCCGTTTGTTGTTTTTGTCGGCGGCGGGCCCGTTACAGAAGAATTTAAATTGTTATCACGTTTACATTATACAAAATTTATTCGACACCGACACTTGAGCTTGTTACGAAATTGCAATCGTTAAAGATGTGGATGCTTATTGATGCCGATGTGAGAGAGAGCCGAAATTATTGTAAATGAACGTTATTAATAGGTTCCAACGAGTGCAGAGGTGCCGCCCCTAGCGAGGCATGCATTGCATTGCTACGTGCATACATTCCCAGCCAGAATAAATGTCACTTTGCCTCTTGCAAATGAACCTAATTTATAAATTGAATATTTTTTCTTTTATTTACAGATTTTATTTCTAATTTTTCCTGATGTTATTATTCAAGGCTTTACCTTATCCTATTATTTACAGCATATTCACTACTAATTTATATACATTTTTTCTAACGTTATTTCTATTTATTTATTTTTTTACATTATGTAAGGCTATCTAATTATCTAATATTCATAGAAATACAAAGAATATTATGTTGTCCATATGTCTAAAGTAACACATACTTATCTTTATTTTTATTGCTTTCTATCTTATATATTTTTAAGCGATAATTTATGAACTTACTTTTAACTGATTTATTTTTTTATCATCTCGGCTAGACCGGCACGTTATCGAAATATCCAGCGTATTTAGATAAGCCATGAACTGTTAATCAATGGGTTTATTTTTTGCGTTCGCCACTGTAACATGTCCATGGCCAGTATGCTCCTGCATTATGAAATTGTACAACGGGTACAGTCTCAACGGAAGATGCTACTCAAGCGCATTTGCACACCGTAACAGCTTATACGTCCCCACTAGCGCATTTGCATAATTAATAATAAATAGATATTTAAATCAGATATTTCATTGTAAGTAAACGAATGTATATTACTGTTGGATAGTAATTTTATTCAAGATATAAAAGTTAAATTTCACAAGTAACAAAATCTTTTAATACTTGTTACTTTAATCAAGTTACAAATGTAGCATATAACTAGTAATTACTTGATCAATTAACATGAGGTATTATGTAAGACAATTAATAAGTATTGATAAAAATAAAATTTTTAAGGTGTTTAATGAGTTTTTAAAGCTTTTTTGTTTATTGTTAAATATTTTCTATAATGATACCTACTACAGGCAGGATGCATGGTAAAAACAAATGCATAAAATATTTATAGTCCTCATTAATGTACATTACCAATAAAACATCGTATTGGATGGTTTAATTAAAATACAGGTAATAAATCCACAAATTGAAGTGCTAATAATGACTTAATGGCGAACGTAGAGATGGTGGAAATTCTATTCGCGACTGTGGTCTCCTAACTAAAGGTTTTCGCTTCAGCTTTATTTCAAATATACAATAGCTACATGTTAATTTATTTCAAAATGAAAATTCTAATTATGTCATAGACTAAATACAATATTTTCTTTCTTAGTAATAATTAAAATTTTAAATTATATATTTTTTAACGGATGATATCAGTGTTATAAATTATGAGGGTAGATCTACAATATACGCACTGAAATAGCCATAGAGACCGATTCGAAAATTCGCCTCTATGGAAAATCTTCATATGTCTTCAGAACTGAACTAGTTACCTACGTTCTACAAAGGTAACAACTTGGCACTGCGACACGGATGCAATTGGTTTTATTTTGCTTTATTTGTCGATTAGATCGATTATTTAGTAGTTTTTATTATTAAATATTAAGTATATATTTTCACATATAATAGGAATTCCAATAAAACTCTACCGGTGGTGGGTTTCTGTTGTCGGAGACCGTCTAGGTAGGTATCACCGCAGCGCTTATTTCAGCCCTCAAACAGTAGAGTGCAAATATTACTGTGTTCCGGATCGAAGGGCGTTGTAGCTAATGAAATTACTGGGGTAACGAGACATCATATGTCTCAAAGCGTTGTGCGTAACGTGATGCAGTTTATAACATCTTAAGTAGCTCTTATTAGTATCACTTAACATCAGGCGAACGTCCTGCTGGTCTGTCTGTCTCTGTCCGAATTTTCGTTAAATAAAAAAAAAAATACGGAATTTATTTATATAATTTTTTAGTTAAGTAAACTGAATCCGATAACAAATAAAAATTTCTAAAAATTTGTTTTGCGTGAGTTTCTATGGAAACAGGTAAACGTAACTGAATTAGTTTTGGTCGGTCTCAGTTTATAGTTCTCTCGATATGTTTGGGTTGTGCACTCTCAGTGCAAATCGCCCGTAGCTAATGCCTGGGGTGCTAACAATCGCCTATTCGAATCCAGCGGCCCGTGCGGCATTACGCCCCCGCCCGCAACGATCGAAGCATATTCAATAGGGCGATAATGTTTACTACTTTTCAAATCGAACGGTAACCCACTATGAAAAAATCGCATCGAAAAGATCAGATTAGATTTTAAACAGGAACCATTTCCACAATGATTCGGTTCCAAAGCAATAATAATTTATCAGCTGTTCCCCGCTCGCTTTGGTGGCAGTATCACCTCCGCAACTTCCTTTGGGGAATGAATTTCGTAAAATTTGTTCTTAGCTGACCTCTAAATGGCAGAAGTAATCATCATCATTTCAAACGATGGACGCCCACGCTCTGTAGGACATAGGTCTCTTGTAATGTGTTCCACAAAGCACGGTCTCTCCCAGCGATTCTTTTTATGTCCTCTGTTCACCTTGTAGCAAAAGTAATATTCCCACCAAATTTTGAGGGCTTACATCTAATCGTGCTAGAGATCTCTTAATGAGTCAATAAATCTCTGTATACCTCCTATATATCTCAATTACCACCAAGCGACCGTTTCGTTCGTCCCGTCGTTTCGTATTATTAAAAAAAGTTAGCAATTTGCAAATGGGTGGTAGATTCTGTCATTAAATAAGTTAATATTTTTGTGTACTATCCTCGTCTGATTGTCTGGCTGTAATATAAAATTACACTTGAAATTTGTATGAAATATTACTTTAGAGCAACCCGTTACTATAGCAACTATATACATAATATGAAATAAAAGTTAATTAGAAATAAATGATGAAGGATCTATGAAATTCAAAAAATAAATACCCTGTTACCGTTACAAACCATTCCGCGTCGAATGGACATGTGCTCGTGTCGATACGTTCACTAATTTTCACGTGATTGGCGAACAAAGAAAGCTTGTTTTCATTCGTTTTATATACATAGATTTTGAATATGAATTTTGTAACTGTGAGAGTTTTTGTATTCAAGTACATTGCTTGCCAGTCACTACTTGAGTTAGAGAATTCATCTGATACTGAGTCTGCGCATCCGAAGTCCACAGCGTAACGTGAAAGCTTAGTTTATACGTTACAATTAAGTTTGTGATTGGGGTGAAATAAGGCGACTCGCAGCGAAAAAAAAATATAAAAAATATCACTGAAACTCTTCCTCCCTATCACAGCTACAGCGTCGGAGTCATGTTAGCACCGATAGAAGCTACGTATTGGGCATACAGAGAGGTGCACAGTAATGCCGCTGTAATGCGGCGTGTTACTTTAATATCTCTAAATTGCACAGTGGACGCTCCCGTGCCGATGCGACCGATTGAATTTAATGAGCCTATTTGCGCAGACGCCGACAATTTCGCACGACGTGGCCGGACTGATGATGGACCGACGAGAACTTGCTAAAGCAACGCAAACCTGCCCATACTCATTACTCATTATACTCTATTTTTTATTAAAACAACAGTGCGTACATCTGAAGTGATCATTAGAAATTTGTTTAGCACCTATCTCCTAAGAATAATCATCATCAGTATAATATCCTACTGCTGAAGTATGGTCCTATGTAAAAAAGAATTTGGCCATACCCGCCACGCCCAGCTAGTAGAAAAGCGCAGAATGCTGCTAATGATAAATCTTTAATTCCGAAGACCGTCTGACCCATCTCGGCTCCTATTTATGCCACCAAATAGTAGTTGTGCAAACATACACTTGCACTACGTGGCTAAGAGTAGATGTATCATATGTGAACACATGAATCTCTCGCTCATCTCGGAGCTTCGTCGAAGAAAAAGATGGGAAATAGAAGAAGTGGCTGCCGCCAAAGGTGTAACAACTCGTTGATGGTAGAGTGAGTGGCACACGGGGTTTTGAAAAGTATTTTATAAAATAAATATGGCATACATCATTTATGTATATTGTAAACATCCCCATTTTGCGAAAAAAGAGGCTTTGCTCCTCTTTATTGATTATTCTAGCAAAGGAGTAAAATAAGAATTTACTGGCGATGGTGTTCCCGTCTAAATACGCCATAGATATCTTCAAGAAGAGTGAATAGGCTGTTACTAGGTAAACCTCCTTTACTACCACAGACTACATTACCACTTATCATCTGTGATCACGACCAAGTACTAACTTATTGTATTAAAAAAAAATCAGAGAGACATCTACTGCTTGATATAGGCCTCCACCAAAAATATCCGCGCCTCCCACAGATTAGTTATATACATAATTAAATTATATTGTAATGGTAGTAAAAAGCGTAAAAGGAAAATTAAACGCTTATTATAAACACTGTAACAAATGTTGTCATTATATAAAAAAAAACACAATTGTTCATTACGAAGGGGTTGAACCGCATTCATCTAATACATTAATAATTTTAAAAAATCTAAATTGATTTGCGACGGGTGACATGGAGCTCCCTTCAAAGGATTTAGCTATAAAAACGCGAAGATAAGTTTTTGTTAAGAAAACCTATTATAATTATTTCGATCGACAAGAATCCATGGATGGTCTACTGATTCAAAGTAGCATAGTGAACGATGGAAAGAGCCATGGTTGGCATTTCCTTAAGGGACGAAATCCAGTACGGAGAAATTCGAGAGAGAACTGGCAGTGGTCTGTCGTGTCAGTGACGGTCGATGGGGAGAAAAGTCTTGGAGTGGAGGCCGCGCAGAATTGTAGGACGCTCTCTCTCCTGATGGACCGACGTCATCATCACGGCGATCGGAAGTGGATGGATGCGAGAAGCTGAGGATCGCATTTGGTGGAAGACATTGGGGAAGGCCTATATCCAGCAGTGGATAAACAAAGGCCGATAATGATGATGATGATGATAACAACCCTAACGCTACTACATTGCTTTTATAAACTATTATTAATGAAAGTGAAATGAAGATTTTAGCATTATCTTCGATACAAGTAACTCTAAGCTCACTGTTGTTGTTTATACATGTTGTGTATAGATCTTTTCATGGTCAGTGTAGTTGAAGCTGTAAAATTTTATTGGTTTTGATATAAATGCTTTTCGTTTACCTTATTTTTTTACGCGAAATAACAGACATTTTTATAATGTATGTAGCTGATGGTTCTCTATCCCTTCCTTAAACTTATATCAGTTCTTATGTTTTTTATTAATTACTCTACTCTTCCGGCGCAGCGACCCAAAGAGAATTTTGGCTTCCGACACAAGAGTTAAACTAACTAACTTAATTAAACTAATTAAATGGTATAAATAAATGACATATTTAACAAGACATTGCTAAAAGAACTTTGACAGTGTCTAAAGTTTTAAAAACCGATATAAAATATTTTTCTTAACTTGATATCATTAAAACCTGAATCTGACTTCGAACTACGACAAATGTCAGACATGAAATATATTGATTACTTGAACGCATCAGAATTTTTTTTTCTCTCAGACAACAGGGTCCATTTTACGATAACAGATATAACAGAAGACATTAAAATAAATAACAATTATAACGGCATAAAGAAGCCTAATTTTACTAGATCCAATAAATTTCTATGCATTTAAAAAAACGACGATATCATATAGAAGCAATCACAGCATCTCTCCAATGCGGGGGCTAATGATCTATTTGTGGTTGCCGCCGCGGGATGGACATACGGACTTGAGAACCGCCACCTGGTTATTATGTGTGAATTCTACAAATCGTTCACAAATATTTGCGTCCACCAGTTTTTTTTTCCTAATTGCCAATCGTTTTACGCGACGCGAGTAAAAAGTAGGCGTCATAAAAGATTTTCAATCCAGCATAGTGTAGTTTCCACAATCGTACACGGATAGATCTAAAATCGCAAATCTATTATCTTAATTGTTCGTAAGTAATTAATTTTTTATTATATATACATAATACACAGAGATAACATCCAATGATATGATTGACTATTAAATTGTTTTATCACATAAAACTCTATTGTTTATTGCCTGCGTAGCCCAGCTGTTAACAGTTTGCTTTGAACGCCATGATCTTTGCTTGCATTTCAGGGGCACAAGAGAAGTTCAGTTTTAAGACAAGAAAATGTAAGATTTTTATTTAACCTACCTGCTTAACTATCACAGTCGTTGTTAATCTGCGGCCGTAATATGTTTACTGTGTTCCGGCAGTAATACTTAAGAGAGCTATAGAACTTTCGTGCAGCACCATCTGCAGTCTTGTTGTCACTTAACTTTAAGTAAAATTAGCGCCAAATGTTAACTCATTGAATGTTAAAAAAAAAGTTTAATGACTTAAGTGTGCGACAATTTTTTATAGTAAGATGAGAGAGTAAGAGACCGTGCAGCCGATTATGTTCCTTCTTCATCATATCTTTGTTGAAGTCTGTACATATTTTTAAAAAATTAACAGTTAAAAAAAAATATGCAAAATTATCAGATCGTTCTCACGCAACTTTCCTTATTACTCTTAACAGCTTAAGAACTGCTCTGTTAATTACCGAGCATTGTCGGACTAACGAGGTACCTACTAGGCGGTTAAGTTGATGGAAGAAATTTTTTTACATTATGTTCTTATTAATTTATTACTTTTATTAATATATTCTATATGTTTATAAAAATTGTAAAATAAACTTTATTAGCTCCTGGAGCTTCTTTCTTACTTTGTGATCTTACCGATGGTCAATGGATGGCAAATTAATTTTAAACTATATATTATTTATAAGTTCTTCATGATGGTATCGGAGTAATGAAGATTATTGAAATTCATAAAATATTTAAATATATATAATGTAATCGTAGCAGCACTTTACTGTTTATTACTTTAACATACAATATATATAACAATTTTATTTTCATTAATGTTCTGAAAGAATGATATAACGGAACTCCCGCTCTAGACGAAGAAATTACATATAATATTCAAAACTCAGGTAAATATAGGTAAAATCTAGTTTATTCATATAAAGTATACTCTAACTCGGGGAAAATGTGTAATACCATTTACTGGTGGTAGGTCTCTGTTGTCGTATATCTAAGCTGGTACACTGTAGCTCCTACTTCTTCCTTCAAACAGCAGTGTGCAAATATCTCTGTGTGTCGAACTGAATAGCATTGTAAGCTAGTGACTAGTGAAATCTTTATAGTCAATACACTTAATATCTGATATCTAAAGACCAGTGTAAAGTATTGCTATAGAAATATCCTAAACTGCACCACATTGTACTATATAACAGCCGTAGACAGGCGAACTACTTGCTATCCTCGGCTTATAACTTCGTTGTTTTAAGACATGTTTCAGCCTTAGCGATTCGGATACTGAATTACAGAACTCCGAATTGAATAGGGTAAAAGCAGGATAGGCAGCAGTGTAAATGAAAGTTCAAAATATTAGTTAACCAAAATTGTTATTTAATCATTGAATTAATTTCAAAATTAACCACTATCCATTGGAATAGTTTCACAGTTGTTCTGCCAACCCTGCTTCATCTTTCAAGAAGTATCCGACAGTTTAGCGGGTTATTTTCTAATACTCGTATAATGTCCTTTTTATTGAGTGTAAATAATTGAGTTTGTATCAGCACCGCGCGGCCATCTGCTCGCTTACGTTTTAACACTCCTTTTCGGATTTCCCACTTAACTTTAATGCTCTCGTAAAATTTTACGTTTAACAAACGACAGATGAAAACAGTCTTTAACATGAAAGCGAAAAGAACTTAAAACGCTTCATTTCGTAAAAATGTATCTCACTTGGTCGGGATTCGAAGTCCAGGCGCTGGTCAAAGTGGCACAGTCAATATCCTTAACGTCTGTAGAATACGGGTCATTTTGCCCGGATATTGTTTGCTTGATATTATACGCGAGACGTTTGTTGTTCGGTTATTACAATATTTGTTGTTCAAAGTTATTTATTTGACTAGTTGTCAGGGCTTATGTCGTCGGCACCGTCTGTGAGCTTTCGGTGTCGTTGATCTCAACAGTTCCCAACACAGGTATTTGTGTAATGCTTGGATATGTAAATCCGACCATTATCAATCACACAAACCAAACATTACTACTGTGCTAAGTAATAGATACGAATTATAACAGTGTTTTTTTCTACTTTCTTTCCAGTGTCGATCACATTTGTTTGGTTTCTAATTCGAATGCTGTGATATAAATAGTGGCAACACCAGCAGTAGTACAATATTTAAAATAATTATTAAAAGCGGAAATTTCTTTTATTATGGTAAACTTAGTTCGATGTGAACCATGGGCACTTTTGTAGATCAATTCAATTATACTGTTATGATAACTATCAATAAATCCTGTTATTTATTAGTTTAGTTCAAATGTTTTGTTTTTTATAGCACAGCCTACGTAATCCGATACATCAATGTACAATGTATCGCTAATCGTAAATTCAACACAACGGGATGCTTCAATTTGTGCATGGCTATTGAGATTATTATTTAATGTTACCGTACGATTTGTTTGCCGCGAGGCTGCCAGCAGATGACGCCGCAGCCCGGGGCTGGATCGCGTTTTCAAATTTACCACAAAATTTAATTAACACTGAATCGAATCCGAACACATACTGATTCGTTATTTGAACTAATGTGTTATAATTGACGCTATTAACATCATCTCTATTTACCGCCAACACATATTTCCTTATAAATCAATAAATAATATAATTTACTAATTCTAGTGTGAGAACAGCCATCGCAAACTTGCATCTGACATATAGTATGTAATTGATATGCCACATATAAAAATAACTTACTGCATAGTAATAATAATTGAAGGTAAATTAAATGTTAGTCCAATCAAAAATAACAAATTGATTAAATTTTGACGGCAGTTTCACAAGGATTGAGCAATACAGATGCTCGATTCAAGATGTTCACAAGTTAATGGTAATTTCTAAAGTAATTTCCTAGTAGTAGAGTAGTATTATGTATTAGATATGATCAAAAATGTTTTAATTTATAGCATATTCAAGATTCTTTAGTAAAATTTTAATAAACGTTTTAAAATATTCAAGATAATGAAACGTCGTTATGGTCCTCCTATTGCGGTACAAAGTTGGGTGTAAAACTCAGTTAAAAACGGAGTGCGCTATCTTGATCTTGAGATCGTTGCGTTATACGGAACAAAAGTGCGATAATCTCCTAAAAGGTGTTCGTAGTGATGTACGTAATTAATATTTAGGGCTGTCGGGGCGCCCCGCGGCGGCAGCGCTCCGCCCGCCTTTGTGCCTCGCCGACCATCCACGCATTTGTCAAGTTAGCCCGCACCAAAGGTGTGAATGACTTTTTTTTTATCCTAACCATTATTAATGACAATGATAGAAAATATTGTTTTTTGTTACAGCAGTGTTGATTGTTGTCAATTAGTTTTTTTATTTTTCATTCTTGCAACATCGCGCTCGCACTGTGAGCGTGACCGATCGATTCATTTTGATTTGAATTCAATGTTTGGATTAAAATATGGCGGGCTTCATTAAATCTTTTGATATGATTGACTACCCGCCTCTTTATTTTGAATTACTTCACGGAATACTACTAAACTAACTTCTAAACGTACACGATTGAATTATTTAATAAATTAATGCATAATTATACTAAGCAACTATAACACTATATTCACATCTTATGTCGGAAGAAAATCTTGATTAATTCAAATACTATTTTAGAAAATATTTAAAGGGAATCTAATGGAATTAATGTTTATAGTAAAATATAAAGAAATTTAATTTGCAATAAAGGTATATATTTTTATGTAAGTATAAATATCACACGATGTTGAAACGCACAACGACCTCGGTACCGTCAATATTCTTGTATAAAAATGAGCCAAATCACGGAGCCGGGGAAAAGCTCTCAATTCCCCCGGCCTCCCCTCCGAGAACAATGAATAATAAGCACGAACATCGACTATCCATTTTCTTTTTAAGCCATAACAAGAGCGGGAGGCACGGAAAGAATGGAAACAATTGAAATTTAAATATTTCAAGAAAAATACTTTACGGCGCGTAATGTTCGCAGTTGAAAGGAAATGGCGCTGGAAGAAATTTCGCCTTTTATTAATCGGACTTCCTTTGTTATGTATGAACAGATTTGTTATCCCATACAAAATATGCTGTTTGCAATATGAATATTTATTTACTATAAACATTTTATTCTCTACTATATTTAAAAAAATATTATTGTATATCGCTGTACAATGCTAAAAAAAACAGCCATTTGTCACAGTTGTTTAAGTGCAAATTTTATAACAAAGATCCGATTTCTAACAGTTTAAAAATACTGCATTTCAAAGAAGAAATCATAACAATTATTTGTTTACTTTGTGTTATATAAAAGTATGAATCTTTCAGCTGTCAAAGAGGAGAATGCCCGGAGCTCTGTATAGATGCCAGTTTTTGTTATACCATACATTACCGCTCCTAAAGGCTTAAGATTAATCGTTCTCACACCCAGTAATTATAATGCTAGCTATCGTTCCTTAACCGGAACTCGCCGTTACACGCGCCGCTGTTTCCCGCTCTACATACTACTGAAAGATCATTTATTATATTAACACGTATAAATAAGATTATATCTAGTGCGTATATATCACAATATGTAATTGTGGACCTCTCCACATAGCTCCTCAGCTATGCTTAGTGTTTTTTTAAGAAGATTAAATAAGGAATATATCTGCAGAAGAATAATATAGGATATTGGCAAATTATTTTTTTAATCTGTCTGGCTATCACCTTCCTATTGTAAATCTACTACAATAATAAGTTGGCTATGCTCAACTTGTCAACGTAGGAGAGCTAGAGTATTTTGTTCTACAATCTACCGTTGTCGCTTAATACAATGTAAAAAATTAAGGTTAAGATGATCATTGTACAAAAAAAAAAATAATTGAGCGGATTTTTAAATCGTAAAAAGCTGTGGGACGGCTGTTTAGCGAATTTTGACCGATCACATGAAGGTATATTTGGATGCTGGTAGTCCTGCGAAACTGATTAGGAATACGTTAATCAATTGACAACTTCTGGGCTAGAAAGATATTTATAATTTAGACCAAAATATAGTGAGAATTCAAGATAATTTGTAACATGGATTCAACACGATTCTTCTTCATCCCAACACACCGTATGTTATTATTTGGGGACGAATAATTTCATTGCCTGGAATGTTCTTCAGCATGAGATTATATGAATATTTATTACTGCATTAAAACAGAGTTTTCGCTTTATTAGAAATGTAGAAAAATATGAAACTTTTTCTTAATTATTTTATTATAAAAATATAATAATTTTGTTATACGACACGATTAAACTACATTTTAAGCCCTATATCGTTTAGATTTTAATATAATATCTGTGTCGAAATTTTAAAAAATAATAATTGTATGTATCTACTAGGCCGATATAATAAATCATCGTAGCATCCCGCAATTAAATTCAGTAATAGATAGAACAATGGCTATTATATTCAAAGTAAATGGACGTTTTTTTTCCCTAGTCGTATTGCTTCCGGCCAATATGGGTCAATAGCGATATTGTTGGACGCTTTATCAAATTAGAACTAATAGGACCATTGCGTATATACACATATTATTCATTATTTAACTTATTTGTTTACGTATATTTAGGTAGCAGCTTGTAACTATCAAAAACTCTGATCCATCTTAGGTTTTATTTTTAATTAAACAGCTGCAGTGTGCAAACACTAAGAAATTATGTTAATGTATTTCACTACTATAAATTAATGTTAAAAATTTAGAAAACTTATAAAACCAATGTACAGAAATATTCTAAAATTTTAATAAAAAAATCAATTTTATCTTTATAGATCTTAAAGACGATAAACTCATAATGATCAAATCATAAATACAAATGTTATAAAAGTTCACATAACACCATGGAGATTGTTATATGATTGCAAATAACACAAAGGAAGTAGATCAAAACAAAAAATAACCAACACTCTTATTAATCCCACTACTGAGGGTGGGGCGTGGTCTCATTGGAAGAGTTAAGGCTATCTATTCAGCACGGAGACATAGTATTCGTCGCTAATGTCACATGATCACAAAAAACTGAAGCACAACGAGAATTGTACCCGCGCCTCTCCTAAACGTATGGCACGTACGACTGCTTTAAAAACTGAACTATAATTTTTAAAGACTAAAGAAGAAGAAAGAAGATAACCATATATAATTAATTCGATAAATATTAAAGGCGAAATATCTTATGTAACATGTCAATACAGCTGAACCCTGTGCGCTATAGTTGTAGATCGTAGCTCTATCCTATGTTCCGTTGACTAATGATTTATAAAAAAAAGAAATATACGTGTCGGAACGATGATATAGAGATTAATAATTTGACAATGCGATATGTTTTCGGATGAATTAAACATGTTTTCATTGTGATAAAGGACGAGGGGTAATGGTCGGGGGGCGTGGAGGCGGCAGAGGCGTCAGTACTATTAACGTACGGTTTGAGATAACATCGGCCGACAAACTCGATTAGTGGCCCGAGTGGCTCCATTATGTTTGGCCCAATCCACAGGTTGTGGGCGATTTTTATTACATTAAATGTTAATATGTGCAGAGTTCAATTATATATTGCAGATAGATATAGCGATGGAATACCGTCTATAAGGTGAAGCGACAATCTGGCGAAGATTATGGAAAACCGCCGGACAAAGCAGGACTGACTGTTATGAATATTGTGGACACCTGTATGGACACATAATGACTGATGATAGATATGATGAAGACAAATATTTTAAAAATTTTGAAAGCGATTACAATTTAAATCTTAGGAGTTCGGTTAATTTTCACTCATCATAAAGCATTTCAATCCAAATTCGAGTTTGAATTATCAACCCTACATTTTAATAGATCTTCAATACATACCCTTTATAAATAACATAAAAATAGACCTCTCCAATGCCATTTATTTCACTTTACCGACATACTTTGGGATTCATTAGATGATCTACAGTATCTATTTTAATTACTCCTGTCCTTGTGGAAAGTTGTGAAAAGAGTATAACACAATTAGTTACAGTTTAAAGGTTCTCATATAATTTATTCTGTTTATGTTTATATATAATTTTAGACCACATGCTCCGCGTTTATCGACCGTTAGCAATATATTATGAGTTGAATGTCTAAACAAGACAATATGTAGGCATCAATTTAATCCATATCATGTCTTGCGTACATGTTACATTATAGAAGTTTTAGTAGGAATATTATATTTTAAGACCCGGCATCGAACTTGCTGACTTATTAAAAAGAGTACGTAGGTACATTAAAAATAAAGTAGAAGTCTACAAATCACCAAGGTGAACCATTATTAAAATAGAAGTATAATAGTTAGCAATAATATTCTTATATAAATATAAGTATTAGTACTATTTTTTAATCAATGCCATATTACATTCTACATAATATCTAACTTTAAAATACTTAATCGTTTTAAAAACTCTACTTATTTATGTATTAATTTAAACTTTTGTATTTTGTGAAATTTGAATACTTCTAGTGTATACTAAAGAATTAACATAACCAACCCGGCCCTCTTGCGTAATTTACAAACATGGAAATTAATATTTTCAACTTATTTATTAAGAGTACTTAAGAGATATTGAACCGTATCTTTAGCTTGGTTGAAGTTAATTACTTTGAAAGCTCTCAAACGAGACTTTGGCGGCAAGTTGGCCCGCCATAATTCACTGTGTGCGTATCCTCTTCTCAAAGGCGGAACGTGTAGACGCATCGGCGCAGCGAGCGAGACGACGATATTAGGGTGAAGAGGATATAATATAACCCTTCGGACATAATACGAAAGGTTTATAGCTATAGTACTTCCTTTTAACTTTTTTCGAGCACTATTTCAAATATTGTTTTAATTGATTGCTGGCAGACCATTTGGCGGCGGGCCGAGACTTCTAATTATAGGGTTCGTATAAAATCGTGTTATTTTTCGAGATTGAACATCGGAACGACGGGTAAAAATTTTATAAATTAGTTTAGGGTTAGACAGCTTAAATGATTTAATATGACGTTATCGTGGTACATCTGTTATAGATAGTGATATACATGTGTACCTTTTACATAGATGGCAACTTTCGAGTTGTTATTTGGATATGCACGGAATTTTTCAAATGGTAACATTCAGCTGCATCTAATTAAGAATATCCGCGCTTCTATCTCAATTAATTACTTTGTTTTTAACATGGAAGTTATTTATTTTCTACGTTGGTGTTTGAGAGACAATGTTTACTATACGAGTACTTACCTGAGGCCGATAATAATAGCGTTAAAGTATAATTGGCGACAGTGAAACGGCGGGAACGGCACCCGCATAGTGGCGCGACCGCAACGTGCGCCCGCGCCTCGCCGGCCTATTGTGCGCCCCACTCGCCGCTATAAATTTTACTCTTGGTTTACCAATAAAACAATCTAAATGTTATCTGTTTATCAGGCATATTGCTACGTTTGTGTTCAGCTGTATTGGAACTAAATTAACTCGGAGACGAACTGTCCAATGATAAAACACTTCTAATAAAATCCTTAATACTATTTGGAAAGAGACAGGCGAACTAATAGTCGACAAATGAAAGAGCTATATTTAATTCCAAAATCTAATAAGAGTAGGATCTATAGATGTAGAGATCTTTGGGGGAAATCTATGTCCAGCAGTGGACGTCAGTCGGCTAATAATGATGATGATGATGATGAATAATAATTTATTGCATCAACACATCGTCTATCTTGTGAGTTGTCAATAAATATTTCCTTTTCCTTATTCTTGCTTTTAAGTGCACGTATCTGGGTTAAGAACGAAAGTAAAGATTAAAATCCATTTGATTTCGTGGTTTATATAAATCTTAACGCTTCTCCTGAAGAAGTTACTTTCAATGGAAGGAATTAATTTTGAGTTTTAAAAAAGTGACACCACCATACTTGTCTCAGACTAAAATGCGTATTAAGTAAAATTTTGTAATATTTTCAAAATTAGTATTATAATCTAGTAATCTTGTACAATTCATTGTAAAACTTCTCACCAACGTTAGGCAACTGTTCCATATAGCTTAAGACTCGGGCACAAATTTATAAATCTGACTTTCAACCTTCGGTAATGGAGAGGAATGGCACTTTAAGAAGAAGATAAAGCGTCTTAAATCTGAACAGTGACGCCATTTTTAATGTTTTATGACATTTTACACTAGTCATAAGTAAATTTGAAGCGTTAAAAATTGTCTTGCGGTACAGTAGAGCACAATACCAGGGCACAAGTTGAGGGAAATGTTCGCGATTGTTCACGGGTGATGCAGTGACGCCCGTGACACTGCCACAATAGACGGCGTTAGATGAAAGATTAACGACGGGACCACCTCGTGAGATGGTCGTTTGCATCTATTTCCTACCATCAGTTGTTAGTTATAAGATTTAAATGCATTTGCTATCGACGAACGAGCTATGCACTATAAGGAATTAAATAATCATTTCTTTTCATCTTCCTCCAACTAATTTTCTATTAAATTCGCAACACTCCATTTCTTGAAAGAATGATAAGCAGACATTTCTCAACTAGCTATCCCACTTATGTAGCAATAATGAAATGTTATAAAATCTTACTGCGCAACAAATCACCTCACCTGCTTATGGTGCTCCCTACGAGGCTCTGGCTCTCACCAACCCGTATTGGGTCAGCACGTTGGGAAATGGTTCAAATCCCCCCATATGAACCTCTACAAACGTGGAGATCTTATAAGCAGGCCTATATCCTACAGTCGTCGTCTGTCGACTCATGATGATGATATAAAATCAGATGCCTTCGTACGTTCATATTAATAAAATCCATAACCTTGATATATGATTTTTTTTAACTAAATAGTCTAATGCAATGTTTTGCTTTTACGAAATTATGTTCCTATGAAATGCTTAAAGTATCAAGAATATCCTTGGCCCGCCTCACTATATGACACCCTCACCTCGAGCACTATTTGCTCACCACGATTCAATCTATTAAATCCCTGAATAAACTCATTAAGTCTGAATGCGACTACCCGCCGAAAGGTTCCTTTCAAACGATATTAAACTGCATTATCCGCGTTTATTCCCGGACTTGATTAGCACCGTATTATTTAGTCCTGTTCTGTAATTATAAATGTATATTCGACTTTTGTACCAATTTCAAAAGTGGTTAAGCTTAAAATGGTTTGAAATGATATGACGTCGGCGCCTTTGACGGTAGGAGATGAAAGCACCGAGCGCGACCATTCATCATTGACAAACACCATTGTATAGATACACGGCAACAGGAATTGGTGGACAAACAAACTGAGTTCAGACTTTAATAGGCTCCATCGCAGTGTTTCCTTACCTGATATTTATGAACCCTTGAATATAATACATTTATGTTTTATATACTTTACTATCTCAATACATCGGTGACGGCTCAGTTGTAAGTATGAATTTCTCGTTTGGCGTCATGAAGATGCCTGGGTTAAATTTCTTGAGCTTGATGTGTAAATAAAATATGGAAACTGAAACGTTTCAAATTCTTTATATATTTGACTTCTTCTTCTTAAAGTGGTCAGCTCGACTGGCGAAGATTGGCGGTCAGTTCATCATAACTCGCCCGGTTTCTTGCGAAGGGGAACAGTTGGGCGGCACTTATATATTTGACTGGCACGACTTATAATCATGAGAACGATAGGTTTTGCCGGGACTACTATTCCAAAGCTGATCCCATTGTGCGAACCCATCTCGGAGAAATATTTCTCCCCTTCTCCTTTTTGGACATAGCACGTTGTAATGGTTCAGAGCATTATTTAGTTCGATCTTCAATCATTATTTAAGCAATAGATTCCTTCGAATCCATTACCTCTAAACCGTAAAAGCCAAGAACGCAAGCTCTTATAACCCTTTGTACAGCATCTGTACTTAGGGTCTGCAGACAATCATTATTCGGCTACAGGGTACAAAGTAAAAAGGCTTTTCCGTATACAAAAGATCAGCAAACCGCAATGCCAATATTTTTTTTTATTTTCCGCGACTCTTAACATTTGTTACTTGTCTCGATGGCAACAAGAAATCATTAATTATAGTATAAGTGTTTTTGGCCCATCTTACCTTTAACCCTCGTCCTTGTTGTTATAATATACTGGTCCGTATGTTTTCTATTTTTGTATTTACCAGTTCACAAAAACCATTTATAAATGTTCAAAATTTGTACATTAAAAAGTCTCTTAAAATGCGGTAAATGGGGTTCGATAAAAATATAAAAGCATAAATAGGAACTTTCGTAACATCGCATCAACGGTGTTTCCTAAACCGTTAAATTAATCTAGTGGGGCCCCGGGGGCGTATCCCCTACGCGTCCCCCGCCTTCCCTAACGCGTCCAATGACTTGCTTCGAGTAACGATATCCGGTGGGACCTCCATAGCGTCTCGCATCTTTGTCAACACGCGGGTGACATACATTTTACTTAGCTAGTCGGAATCGATACGATTACGGTACCACAACATGCCTTGCAGTACGTACATAGTGATATATTAAATATATTACTCTACAAAACAAATAAATGAATCATCAATCAATCGGTGTAATATCAAATCTTATATGTAAAATAATATTAAAATGAATTCTTTGTGGTTCAATTCTTTATATGAACTACCAGAAAAATGGTTCTTACTTTGTTTCTCACTTTGATCCCGAAATCTGTTCGAAAGTCCGAAAGCTTGAATATATAATCTTTAGTCAATCTACAATCGTGAATTATATATTTTTATTATTTAAATTGCCATTGCAGGGCTATTGATATATTTCCGCATTAAACTGTTAGTTAAAACTTTCTTAATGAATCATTAACGTGTAGTTAAATTCATTTAATAAGGTCCGCGTACGCGCCGCGCTCTGTTCGCTCCGACGTACGGTTGCACGGCTGCGCTGATGAAACTTTATAACAACTTTAATTGGTTTCCATCAAAATTGGCGTTTGAACTTTTAATAATAAATATTTATACAGGTAGCAGCTGCATTAAAATCCTCGCTCGATACCCAAATAATAATTAGGCTGCCCTTAGCACCTCGGTCGGCGCGAGAGAAAAAAGAACACGGTCCAGTCTCGCCCGCGAACCGACGCAACCTGTAATTTGGAAATTATTATCTAACACATTGTGCCTTTCTGGTTATCCCGCCGGTCAATTTGCCGTTTTTATGGCTCCCACAGAGCCGCGGCTTCTAATTATCTCGGCCACGATCTCGGCCCGAGGCATGGTGGACGCAGCTGGACTTACAGAAACTGCATTCTAAGTTCAACAAGCAAAGTTCTAATTCGAATAACATCTCCTAAAACCGTGTTGGAATCACGTGAAAATGTTTGAAGGGGCAGCGTGTTCGCGCGAATACTATTTGTTTTAACGCGAATATATCTAATAGCTTTAATTATTTTTAACTATCATTTTGCATCAATTAATCTCTATGCAATCAAGGCGTCCGCAAAATAAACATTTGAAAAAAACGTTCATTAGTTCGTAGCGGGATCTTTACAGTGGGGATACAAACCTATCTTGTTAAAGTAAGACCATAAACGGTGACCGTTGCTTTTTTAACAGCTTAAGCCATAAATTAAATTATAATCGGTAAGTTTTAACGCCCGATTTCTAAATTAGAGAAACGTTCGGAGTAAATGAAGCAGCGCGAGAACCGATTCCGATGATCGTATTATATTAGAAAGGACTCATAATAAAATTAATTTATTCCATGAGTAGTAACCCTTGCGGCTGCGTTCGCTTGATATTCACACAACCCTATAAGTGACAACAAAAATATTTATTAATTCTTACCAAATGTATGTATGTAACAAATCTTACCAAAATGTTGCATTCGTTGCCTTTGTAACAAACTATTGTTTCAGGGTTTTAATGCGTAACGTAACAGACATACAAACTCTATTTATGATAATAATACAGCTTAGAGCGGTATCACAACGTTCAGAAAGTGCCGCCCCGTCGCGCCATTAATCATATTAATTAAGACGAGAGCAGCTTTTGTTGGTATCGTTTAGCTTGCGGTGCGATGCGGTGGTGAGCTGGCCGGGCGAGCTGTGGCCGTGCCGTGTGGAGTGGCCGTTACGACAAACGCACGCAACGACATCGCCGTACAGTCGTCCACACAGCGCTGCTTCACAGTTAGTAGCCTTAGTGACAGGGCTGGTGGCACAATGATTCATTACATTTAAAAATGGAAGTTATTTTTTAGTTTTTACATCGTTCCCTAAAATATCGACTACAAAAGCACATGCAGGGATGGAAGACATTGAGCGGGTAATCCAGCCAGTCAAGGACTGCAGCCCTGAAGAATAAAAGGACACCAGCATGTGAGGATTGACCTATTTCATTCGTCAAGCGACAGCTTAGGCTAGAATCGCTTGACGAATGGAATAGGAGGTATGTGGAAGGCACGATGGCTTCGATATTTATCCGGATATTTTTCCGGATATTTATTCCGGACGTTATATCGACCTATCGGACACTCCGTTGGCTGGAGCTGGACACGATTCTGGCCCAAATGTTCACGGAGGACGAGCAATTCTCCGAGTACTTTTCACAGGTATCAAGCAAAATCCCACGTGCTTCTGTGATCCCGCGGTGGATCAGATCGTAGTGGACGTAATCACCTCCTGTCTCTCATATGGACGGCATATTGTGCGATGGAGGTAAGAAGCTAAAATAAATAATAGCAGCATCCCCTCTCTGATGAATGGATGTGAAATTCGTGGCATATTTATAATTTTTTTTAGAAAGGTAATGGAGAAATTAATTTAGCAGAGAATTATACGCAAACAGAGAGGAAAAAAATTAAAATAAATAACAACTAGTAAAGATAAATAAAAAATAAGCAGTAACAATGTTAACAGTAAAAAAAGAAAATAGTTGGAAATATAACAAGCAGCGAAAAACAGAAATGTCAGATAATACTATAAAATAGAAAAAATACAAAAGAAGGAGGAAAGATAAATTATGTAAAAATAAAAATGTGCAGAGTTTGGTCTCAAGGGCGATGCATGAAAAAAGAAAAGAATAGAAAATTAAGAGAAAAAGAGTGAAAGATAATATGAGGTATAAAAGACAGAGAATGTTAGGGAAAAGGAATTTGTTCGTTTAAAGTTTTAGTTTAATTTTAATTTTATTTTCTTTATTTTTATTAATTCAGCTCGCGGATACCAGATCGGAGCCCTGAGTCCAATGAAGCTGCAATAGTTGCTAATAAAACTAGTGACGCGAACTTCATCATAAAAAAGGCAAGGAAATAAGAAACAAATAAATAAAGAAAAGAAAGAGCAAGCCAACGAAACCCCTGACACAAAACACGAAGGAGGACCAATTAAAAAAAAATAATAACCGACTCTGGAATGCACTTCGTCCTGCAATTCGCGAGGATAGTATGGTGGCACTATTTAAAGAGTGTCAAAGAACATTTATTTGCGCAACCTTAACACTTATTGATTGGAATTTGTAGATTTTTTTTTCTTCGCCATTTAGTTATAAGCTATACTATGTTTATAATTAGCATACAAATTAACTTCGTAAATATTAATATATTCGTAATATACCGGATTCACAATCACTAATAAAAAATCTACAAACTAGAGGTATGTTGGAAGAAATTCCAGAAACATCTTTAGCACTTATTTCTATGCATGTTGTATTCCACTCTGTGATTCATCATCATCATCAGCCGACAGACGTCCAGTGCTTGACTTACTTTATGTGCATTAATAAATGTTAGGACTCAGAGTATGCTTTCGCTTCCTCATTTCCTTCTTCTTTTCATTTTCCTGTATACATGTTCTATATTTTCTTCCTCTTTCGTGCTTCACCTCTCATACTTCATATTACAATCTTTTATTTACTTATTTACTTTAGATTTTTGCGTTGATTTTTGATATTTTCTTTGGTTTACATTCTTACTTATACGGTATTTATTATATTTTCTTACATTGTGTTATTTTTTTTATTTTGCTAAATTCTATTTGTAATGTGTCGCGTTTTATTCCTTTTAATAGTCTCCTCGTTTATTTCTTTGTAATACTCTAAGAATATGCGGCGACTTCCGTGTTCAGTAATTAAAATCCATGGTTCATATGGAGGGATTTGGCCCATTCCCCATCACGCTCGCGCAATGAGGATTGGTGAGAGCTAGAGTCTCGTTTGTTGATTAGTAGTGTACACAACGAGCAGGCAAACTTCGGTGCTGTGAATTTTTGTGCGAGTTTCCTTACACCTCAAAAACTATCACTAAAATGTTATATATATCAATAGGTATATATGCATGCATTATTACCTACAAGATATAAAACAAAATATTAGCCATGAGTATGTATGTAATGCCTAAATAGTATGTGACAATAAAGTTAATTCGGTATCGCGAATTTAACTTGAACGGGCAACCCTGAGTATTGGGCACAGTTTAATGTGCAAATCGAGCGATTGGTCAAGAACAATACAAAGGCGATATCTTAACGGGCATGTTATTACAACATTATCTGTGTAATTTTATAATTGCATTGTTTTTTTTCTATATACATTTTACAAGCGGCACGCGAGTGCGATTCTCCACGCTCACATTGTAATGAATTCCTATTGTTTTTATGATATTGATGGATTGCGAGCACGCCGCCGCTAACAATCAACTTCATCTTAACGGATTTATTAATTATTCTCGACGAAAGAAAACCAGTTTTCTAAACAATAGTACAAATCTTAAATAAAAACTGGTAGTAATGTATATATTTAAATCGTACACCCTACTGTAAACTATTTTGTCATATCGATTTATTGATCATCTTGAAGAAATTGCTTTAAAAGATAATATTTTTCTGCCTTCATTATACACATATATATAATTTTTATGTTCTTTGTGGTGTGCAATTAAAGAATAAATATATAAATAATAACTTTTGGCAATATTAAAATTTTTTTAAAGGTTATCGAAGTCTGTAAATAACTATTAATGGTAATGTTTTGTAAATCTTATACAGTCTATCAGCAGCGCTCTTTATTTGTCCACCCTGCTTATTATATACTTTATAAAGCTCACAGCAACAACCTCAGTTAACGCGAACCATTAACTCAGTTTTATCAGGTATTAAATGTCCGCAAAGGTGCTATGCACAAGATTAGTTATTGCCAGTGCATAAATCCGCCTCTAGTCCAATTACAAGTCTAGCATAACTCCTATCGCCGGTAGCATGCTTCAGACTGCTAAATGAATGCCTGGACGTCTCTCAGATATGCGGCTCAACGAGCCAAGCAAATAAATAACTATTAATAGATACTAAGCGGAATTGTAGCATATGACAAGAGCTTTCGATGCGCTTGTTAAAATTTGCATCAAAGTAGTTTAACATTCACCAGAAGGTAAGTGATACAACAGTCCACAATAATATGGGGCTATTAACAATGAAAAACACTGCACCTCATTGAATTATTTAATTAAGACACATTCAGAAGTTAATACGTTAACTCTCGATAATTTTACTAGCTACGATTCCCGTCAAACTGGAACACAGTAATATTTACAAATTACTGTTTGGCGCAGAAAGTCACTGCGGTGGTAACTACCTGCAACAGAGACGCCACTATTAGATATTTTGTATCTTAAATGAATAGCTTAGCTGGATAAGGACAATTTCCTACTTTTGCATGTTTTATTTGTAACAACTTAATCGATATACATGAAGAAATAAAATGTGTTAATAAACTCAATGGTAAAATTCTCAATACCATTAGTATGATCGTCATAAAAAGTGTACTTATATACTTTGTAATATACATCCTTCAGTGTGAATACTTCTTAGTATGATTAAATTTCATCGAGTTAGTATACAGTTAAACTTTGTATTTTACTACTTAATTTCAACATACAATTTCATATATCTCTTAACTTAATGGAATCTTTAAATGTATTATTGAGCGACTTTTAAATAGCTTTGCATACTTATTCACATCCGATTACAGTTCAAACATTTGATAAATAAAAGAATAAGATAGAAATGTCTTTATCTATTTAATCATAAATGTATTAATTTCTTTCAACTTTTCAAGTTATGTTTGCTGTTAAAGCGTATACTTATTTTTGTTTTAGCTGGTGTGGTTACGCCTTGTCCACATGAAGGTGGACTGACCGTCGCATAGTTAAATCGTAATGTTAACTGTCAGTCATTAAATGGTCGTTGTCAACATTTTTGGCTTGTTGAAACTGAAATACGGCATTCCTAAAATTGTTTTGTTGTATAACACAGAGATAACAATAGTTAATAAAGTATAAAAGCGGAAAGTAAAATTGCGTACAGATTATAAGTTGAACGCGCGCAATTAACGAAATAAAGATTATTTTCTTAGTGCAGATGTTCCCGGTGGTGTTACAGCTTGTTGGAAAGCGGTTCATCATCTTAATGAATATAGTCCTATCATAGTTAATTATCCTCACCCTTGAGAATATTTCCTTTAAGCGATAACTCTCGGCCGTAGTTTCCCGTCAAGTGCACCGTCATATAAATCGAGATGCCCGTCGGAGCTCTTGATGGATGAATGGCCGACCGTCTGGTTATTTTCGCCAACTAATTAAAATTTCGACGTCGCCGGTAAAGCGGCAATTACTGCGAGATTGTTCGATCCACGGCACAACTTTTAATAACCAACCTAACACGTCCAGGCGGGCTCCGGATCCAGGTGCATTAATATTAAAATATGCAATGCGAAAACCATATACGATCTAATGTATAGATCCCATAGGTACTCCCATAGGTAACGGATCATAAAATATTTTTAACATAGTTATAAATCTATTATAATATACGATAACGGATGTTTAATCCGTAGCAGTTTTTGTGTTAGCTTCTGTTTCTATGATTAATGTCTTTAAACAGTATTTTACAATGCATAAATATTAATATAACTTATTCTATTCGATGAAACGAAGAGAGAGAGCAATTCGTCAAGGTGTCGCCTTGTGAAGACTTGCTTATTTTTTCTTAGAGATTAATTCCTTTATTCCATGTCTCAACTTTAGAAAAATGTCAAAAAAATTATAAGATATTTATACACCACGCTCATTAAGTGTGGATTGATGGAACATATATTCAAATGATATTACTGACTACCGACTTCGTTCTTAATAAAACAGCGAAGGAGCGGAACAACTTGCCAGCGGTCCGTGTTCCCGTCCGGCTACTACGTGGGGTACTTTACAAAAAAAGCTTTTACTAGGTTAGTGCGCTTTTATCACTGCAGATATCGCCACATAAAACTACTTGGGATCGTGGTCAAGGGGTAAGCTTTTTGATTTGAAAAAAATACCCCTAAAACTAATTATACTAAACAATTGTCCAATATGCCGTTGGTTGTTAATTTGCCGCCGCCATTAGTTGGAAGATTTGGGCCGTAGATCGCATTTCTTAATTATATTAAAACAGTTTTTATTAGCGGGCTTCCGTCGGCCGGTTGCGACAAGTTATTAAAACAACTTTGATATTGACGGTGCGGGTCGATTTGTTGCCGTGATTAAATATTCAAGTGGCGTGAGAGTTGGCAATTAGTTTCAACGTGACGGTCTCTTTGGAGGCCGCAGCGCCGCGCATCACTCCAATGGAAACTCTTAATTTTGAAATATCGACATAATTATTATGATAATCGATTAATGTACTGCTCAGTAACCGTAGTCACCGTGTATCTGGTAAATAAATGGTTTTTGTAGCAACTGCTCTGTTATTATAGTTTTTTTGTAATGGAAACCGATGTATGTACTGTAGCACCTTTTTCCAGCGTAAAAGATTTCGTCAAAAAAAATTTTTTTTTTAACTTTAGTACATCACATGAGATGCCTGGACATCAGACAGGCTGCTTGTTTGTCATTTTAGTTACATAAAAAAAAGTGAACGATGAAACAGGTAACTCAGGTTTTAATTTTGACTCCTGTTATATTTAAGTAATATTTAATTTTGACGCTAAAAATTACATTTGTTTTACATGAAGCAAATGAAATGGATATAAAATTAGTAAATATTTAGTTATTTGATTAGGTTGAAAAGTAGCTCTATTAAAACCAGTAAAATTTTGTACAGTTACATAAGTAAAAAGAAAAATGCACTGAAATTACTGCATACGTAATTATCCATTATATGAAAGTAAAGACGGTGCAAAATAATCGGCAATAATTCTTGATCGGAGCTCCTTAAAAAAAAAAATTATGAATAACATTAATAACAAACACAGAAGCAACGTTACGATGTTTTTATATCACTAATATGTGTTGCGTGATACGAAATCTAGACAATTGATGATATGATTACGACAATACGGAGGCTTAATGGGCCGCGAAAAAGTAATGTCTGCCTACGTGGAAACATTATTAATTCAATCAAGAATTATATCTTCATCGGCTACCGCGAATG
Organism: Ornithoptera priamus; assembly: GCA_029034505.1. Lineage (NCBI taxonomy): Eukaryota > Metazoa > Arthropoda > Insecta > Lepidoptera > Papilionidae > Ornithoptera > Ornithoptera priamus. Next base: position 282,228 of record JARDWD010000627.1, on the reverse strand, counting down.
AACAATTCCATTACCTGTAATTACGCCGTATTAGGCACTATTATATCGTACGATATACAATTCGTTTAATGCGGACTCCATTACAATAAAACGTAAAGGCCATGGCGTATGGCTTGTAAGCGTGTTATGACAGAATTTAACAAAAATTGCAACTTATATTAAGCACTTGTCAAATTCCCAGAGGCGTAGTAAGTTTATTACACTTAAGAACTAAAAACATCTAGCAATCAATATAAACACATTCACAGCTTTTGCCCGTAGATAGTATTAGTGGTAGGTCTCTATCGCCGGAGACTATTTAGGTAGGTACTACCGCCGCTCCTAGTTCCAAACAATAGTGTGCAAACATTACTGTGTTTCAGTTTGAGAGGGTTGTAGCTTGTGAAATTACTGGGTTAACGAGACTTCCATCTTATGTCTTAAGGCAACGAGCATACCGTGGTGCTATGCACATCATACTAACTATCTGCCACATTGTTATGGGCAGGCAAACCACTTACTATTAGATGAACGTACGGTTCATCTCGTTGCTTAGAAGATTAAAAAAAAGTATTTTCTTTAACAAATATTTTAATTTAACTCATTTTGATTCAAATAGTCATGTTGAAGAGTTTTTTTCAATTACTGGATATGTCTCTGTTATTCATAAGGGCATAATGTTTGTTATATCTATACCCCATGGTTTATGCGTTCTTCCATACTATGTTTTCGTTCTTCAAGTTTAGATAATAACCACTGCGAATAATCAAGTCAAGTTACTTGTTTTACATACTATTTTTAACGTTATATAATTAATATTGCGGTGGATTAATATTTGTTAAGTTGCAGTGTATTGCAATGCATTATTCAATACAGGTAGACATGGGCTCGCGTCGGACCTTTCGAAAACGATTAGCGATTATTTTCGAATTTCATTATAGCGTTATCATTTCGTTAATCATCTGCGTATATCAAATGGGAATATCAATCTAAACCTTCTTAAACCAAAGTTGAAAATTGATTGTACCGCGCGTTAAGGGACTCAGGGAGATGAAAGATGCCGCCACCATTTGTCACTACTTTCGGAACGAGGTGGCGGAGTAAAGTACCGGCCCGCCCTGTTTGCACCTCGGGCTCCTTCCATTCCTCTTTTTATCCGGTGGAATGCGAACTTAATGGTTTCGGTTTTGGTACCGTGGCCAATCACTCCGTTATCAAAATTAAGGAAACATTACAACCGATGTGTTTTAAATAAAATTCGCGCTGTGAAAAAGTTTTTTTTTGTAAGATGCGTACGGGTTGGCAACTGTCGAATAATTTACTTTCTCGTTACTTTAATAACCTGTGTTTATTGCAGTGCATTTTTGTTTTTTAACATAATTTTTTAATCCTCATAAGCTTTATGTTAAGTTACCTACTTGCATAAAATTAATTTTAAATCTTCGTGACACTAACGATTAGCTGGATTATTAAATATTATTCTTAAAATTTATACCGTGGGCACCGCTTGCTTTGTGCCTGGAATGTCCTCACATCGGCTTTGAGACCTCAAATAGCGGAATGAAAATCCTATCACCATATATAACATACATGTCAGTACTCCATCTTCATATTCACAATTTATCACTATAGCAGCCGTCAAAACATAATAGTCAGAGTACTCTGGATGATTAACTTGACCATCTTCGGCTTCATTATCATTTCATATAATGTGTAATAGGGGCTAAATTAATTATACTAAAATATATGTCATTGCTCGATAACGCATACTGAATTCCTTTAGACATTTATGACTTAATACAAAATAAAAGATACCAAATAAATATCTAAATATATTAAATTGAATAGTTGGTGTACATATGAAAAAAAAACTGATTGGAAGCGTCGTCAAGAGTATTTAACTCACAAGTTTTAGCATGTGTTCTAAAATCATAAACAAAAAAAAAACAATTATATACCTGTTAAATACTTTACAAAATTTTAATAAATATAATTGTAGATAAAGTAGAAAACGTAAAATACAACATTGATTATGATTATAGCAATAAATTGCAAGTAAGGTATATAAATCGTTTTTATATGGATATAGACTGATTTATGTATTACGTGGAGTCGCAGCGGGAAATTAATTTACTTTTGGTGTACTAAACTAAATCAATTACATACATAATTTTGTGTTTACGCATCAATTAATTAAAAGGTTACATCATAGCAAAAGGTTTCCGTTTAGAGGATTTCCGAAGGAGTCCGTTAGAGTATTGCGTGCGGACGAGGCAAACTAACTAACTATAAATGATAATTAAATAATTTGTGGCACTAATATGGAGGGCCCTGTGCGTGGATCCGAGCCGCCATTAAACGCAAACGCCAAATCATTTACAATAAAGCGAGAACCCGCCTCGTACTATTTACATAATTTATTCAGTTCACTCGAATGTAACGTTGTAACTCGAAAACGTAACCGCATTTACTACTGTTAGATGATGTAGGTAGGTATAATCGTATAGAAGATAGACAAATGAAACGTTGATCAATTTGTAAGTACGACTACGAAGGGCTTGTTTGATGCTTTGTCATCAGCCGATTGCCGTCCACTGCTGGATATAGTCCTCTCCCAAAGATCCTCACATCGATCGATCCTGCGTTGATCGCATCGCCGAGGGCACTAGGACCGCCGTTTGTAAAGGTTCGTATGAAAGGGTTTGGGCCATTTTCCACCACGCTGGTCCAATGCGGGTTCGTAGAAGCCAAAGCCTCTTTCTTGATTAACAGGGTGCACCACGAGCAGGTGCGGTTAGGTTAGTGAGAAGTTGTGCGGGACCCCTTACACCTCCAATGTTCGATGACTACTGAGCTCCAATTTCCCAAAATTATGAAGGGACCGGAATAATTTTGTGGACATGTGCCATCCGTCAACTTGCACTTGGCTTCAAAAGTCAAAAATGTTATTTAAGTAAAAGTATATGGTAATGACAATTAACTGTAATAGAAGTACCGTTCAAGCAGTTCTGAGAGAAATATTAAAACATTGTAACGAAATGTAAATAGAACGTAAAAGTAAAGTAATGTAACAAAAAGAAATAGTAAACGTCGAACTAAACAAACTAAATGAAGTGGAATAAGAACAAAAAAAAAGAACCTTGTCCCACTTTGGAAGGAAACGATGCAAAAACAACCTGTATTGGCTAACGTGATAAATAAACGACTTTTTTTAATTTATTTTTACTTATGCTACGCGAATAGGATACACAGGATATACAGGGCGGACTTAATGCTGTAATAGTATTCTTGGCCAGTCAAACCTGGGATACGAGAGATAATGTACGTAGGTGCAAAAATATTACAATCGAGCATCAGCTCCGAATGCTACCAATGGAAACATTTTGATGGATCGTTTCTCTATAATCTCTTTTAATCTTTAATAATAGAAAAAACGTATGACATGCTTTTAAATAATCATAATAATTAAGTTTATTATGTATTTTTTAACAAAAAAATTCATTAAACGATCACTTAAATATAACTTTGTACGTTTATTCGAGTTACAATGTTGTGCACTTCACGCCGTGATACAATCTTCCAAATATTAAACTAATATTTAGGCAACGCTTTGCTCGGAGCCGCCTCATTTGAATAAGGCGCGGTTTCACTCAATGGAAATGAGAAAATTGTTCAACGTATTAAATACAACATAAAAAATAATATATTAAAAAAAAAGATATAACGCAATATACAGGATAGTACAGATAATGGTACTTTGGTAAATCCAAATGATAAAACACACCAAATATTTTTCACGAAAAAAAGAAAAGAATAATGTATTTATACTACCCAGCATTTACACAGGAGTATATGATAGCAGATTTTGAATATGAAGGTTGTTATGGGTGGGCGTATCACTTACCATCAGGTGAACGTCCGTCTCGTCGCATCGTAGAATATAAAACGTTCGTTACCTCAGCTAATTTCACTAGCTACAGCACCCTTCAAATCGGAACACAGTAATGATTATACAGTACTACCTACATAATCTTCGCTAACAGAAACCTAGTATCAGCTAACCAAGCGGTATCAATTAAACCTGCCACTATCCAAACGTTACATTTGCGGCCTTGGAATCGAATCAGGAACAGCTGTGCTACAAGGCAAGCATTTAGCTGACGATGCAGCTAAAATTGATGTCCCCAGAGGTAGCTCGAAGCCTAATAAAGTAGAGGTAGTAGGTGGCGCAATGACGTCGGTAGCAGCAGCGGGTCTCGAAGCCGTCGCGTGCAGTTGTAAATATCATAATCATAACCCATTAGCCGGCTGATATTATGTCTTTGCCGGCTGGCTTTGAGCCGCGTTTATTACTCGGCTATTAATTGTGAACGATCCGCCGAGGATTTAATATCGACATAAAACGCCCGCCTTTCTCATCACTAAACCCACGAATGCCTGTTTAGGGCTTATAAAACCTGTGCTGTAAGACTCAAACGATTTATTACAGCTGCATCATCGCGTACGCATCAATATGGAACGTTCTTGCAACAGACACCTTTATTTAATATATTTTTTTTGTCTATTATAGACAAACACTCGACTTATTCACTTAAAGTTAAGTGTCAATGAAGACGAAGACGGCGCTAACTCAGAAAACAGAGATAGAGATAATACAGTAACTGTTGTAGAGATACATTTACATTATTAGTTTGGATGCTAATTAGGTTAGTTACAAAAAAATACCATCCTCCCAACTCCATATCTGATCTCGGAATGGAATCAGCAACCTTTGTGCTACGAGGCTCGTTGTTAGTTGCAGTAACAGGATAGCAATTTTAAATGTTATGCAAGTTGGTTTGTATCAACTAAAGTAAATTTTAAGTACGTTTTGGTGTAAACTTAACATTTTCTGTCTCAACGACAATGAGCACAATGAGGTGCGATGTATATCATCCTAACCAGTGTCATGTTGGTATAGGGAGGCGTTTCACTTACCATCAGATGAATATCTCTCTCGCCTTGTCGCTTTGTATAATAAAAAAAAATTAACGTACTGTTAATTTTTACATTCACTGATAGAATGACGTCTACCGATTTCAATTAAAGATATTTTTTTGACAAAGCGAAATGCTGAGAGAAAAGTGAGATGCAGAGAGAAGCGGGAAAAGAATGTTAACGTGATACGCCTGCTCATAATACTGAAGATAGATTAGAACCACATAGTGCTCATCACCTTAACACGTGAGTTGTAAAGCCTCATCACTCCAGTAATTATATTAGTTGCTGAGCCCATGAATGCCACAAGTTTACTATTTGGTATTTTTAAACTACCTGACAAAAGTAATTGTAAATAGAATAATGAAAGTACTGAGTAAGAAAGAAATAAGATAAATAAGAGAAATGTAAACAAAGACCTAAATATAAAATAGATAATAAATATTATTGGTATAAGAAACTGGAAAAAATAAAAGAGCTATTGATCAAATCATTGAGGAGATAGATGATGTAAAAAATCTGTAGACTATATTGTGAAAGATGAATAGAGACAAAAAGAGAACTGAAATAATAGAAGGAAACAGGAAGAAAAAATTAAAGTAGAAAACCAGGAAAAATATAATAAAAGAATTTCCCAAGACTGAAACAAATTTGAAATAAAAAAATCTTCAAATGTACCACTGGCGATTAAATGAACTAATTTGCTAAGTTATTTACAGAAAAAACATAACAAAATTAATATTACCACTTTAAAAAGAAAATTATGGTATTTTCGCCTTAAAGAAAATGACCAATTTGCCATAAGCGAACTGAGAAAGTATTTGGAATTTTGTTATTGCAGTATTTCGACCCTACATAGCAAAACATTTGAGGTTAGTCCCGTTTGGATTGGAGGGTAGCAAAAGATGATAGACCCTATAAGTGTAATTCCCTGCTGGATTTATATCAATCACCCTCATCGAGCGGCCTCTAACCCTGGAGCCAATTTGTGTAAAGTTGTAAAATATTGAGTATATCTGCAAGTCTAACGGTTTTTAGTTACATAGTCTGAAATGATTGTTGTTATTTATCGCCTTTGCTACATCCGATACGTTATTCTTGATTGTATACGTCATCTCGATTGTTTATTACTGACTTTGTTAATGTGAATTTCTTATCTAGATAATACATTTTTTGTTTCTATAAGTAAGGTCGCCATTACAAGAAAAAACAAGACTGAACAATAAATAATATTCTGAATCCATGTTGCTATACGCCAACTTATCCATTATTGTTAAGATATCTGTTTGTCTATTGTTAATTGTCTTCTTTACCTAGATATTTTTACTGACACTAATTTTCCACATTTACTGTTGTAGCCTTGATCAATTTAATTCATAATCGATCGAATTTTCTCTTTTTATTCTATCTGCGCACACCAGCGTACTAATTTCATTAACAAAGAAACCTCAATATTAGCCTTATAAAAAAGCTTTAAATACTTGTAAAAATTTGATAAATAATAACACCGTTGGTTTGTTAATAATAAATAAATTATTGTTATATACTCTTACGCTATAGCTAGTAGTACTATATTTTTGAGCAATAGAGACTACAGTAAGTGTAGTGCTGGCAAAGCAATGCAGAAAAGAATAACTTCATTATACTACGTATTTGCGTTAACATGAGCAAACAAACTGAAAACAAAGAATAAATATACAAATAGTAAGATGGAAGAGTTTGAACGAAAAAACAATGATTAAAAATATGTTTATGTTTGTATGAAATGTTTGTATTTCCTAATTATACGCTTTGAACTTATGGTAGACGGTAATAAAAAGCTTTGTTCATAAATGTTGCACTGTTTGCAGGCATTATTAACATTTTTTTTTAAATTTTGCGTATACTACGTATTAAAACTATGAAGAAGTTCTTGATGAAATTTCTGGCTAGATCAAATTGCCAACCGCTTGGATTTATTACATAAGACATACTTATGTCAATCAAATATAAATCTTACATCATTTTGAAGCTGCTTAAGTTTCATATGGACTTCAGTCTCTTCTAAAAATATACACTATATTCCCTCTGCACTACAGCTTTCTATTAAGCTTTGAATATTTCCAAATAACTCAGTTTTTATGCGTTATAGAAAACACACAGTCTGAACTGCATTGAGAGATTTATCGCGGTCGAAACAGTAACAAGGCTCGTGAAATTGAATACACTTAAAAGTAAGTAGGATTTAACAAGGTAATAATGAGCAAATGTCTTTACAATTACATCTTGTTTCTTAAACAATTCGACAATAAACGTCATGTAAGAATAAGCAGTAACTTAAGATAACAGAACAAACGTTATGATATGCCCGCCGATGGCCTTCTAGCTGATTATTTCTGGACATTTACAAGATATATAATACAATACAAAACATCGTCTTAAATACGAATACTAAAGCATATATTTACGTGAGAAGTATTCAGTTTACTTTCCCACAATTTGTATCTTTATATTGAGGGTTACATTTACATTTGGATATAATGAGTATTTATTTGCTACTAAGTAAAAATAATGACAAAGTTATTCAACTATGTTATTTGCGATAAGCTAAAGATTAACAAAAATTTCACAAGATTAAAAGCAACAATAGCACTTAAAGCATTTTCTCAACAATAGTTATAACAATAAAACGTACATTATAAAATTGAGATAAAGCAAAGGATTCTAGTTCTAATTCTGTTTTATGTTTCCTTAACATGATCTGAAGCCAACAAAAACACATTAGAAAAAAAACTACATAACTTTGATGTACTTACGATTAAAGTAACAAAAGTTTAATTTAATATAATACAACTATACGTTAGTACTACCATTAGAGGACTCTGCCTAGATCAGGTAAGATTTTCAAGAGAAACTTAAAAATTAGATCTAAGAAAATAACTTAATGTATTATTTGTTAATGTATATATTTACATAAAGTATATCGGATACGAAACTTGTTCAATATATATCAACATTTTTTTGGACTTTTAATTGTATACTACCTATAAATAATCTTATCAATGGTGATAATAAAGCATCGTCCGCTAGGTGACTGAGCTTTCTTATGAGGTCCATAGACAAACTGGAGATCTGCAGCAGATCCAGGTTTACTGACGTAGCTATACGAGTCGCGAGACTGAAATGGCAAAGGGCGGGGCATATAGCTCGTAGAACCGATGGACGTTGTAGACTTAAAGTGCTGGAATGGCAACCCTGCACCGGAAAGCGCAGCGTTGGCAGACCGTGCTTAGCGGAGTGACCAGAGACCTATATCCAGCAGGGAGGTCTATTTGTTGAAATGATGATGATGACATGTATATCGCATTGAAAAACTTGAAGTACTCCATTGTTCCATTACATGAAGCCACTGAAACCTAGTTGGAATAATATATGTAAGATTTTTTTAAAGAACCAAATGAAAACAAAGCTACCATTTTATATTTATACAAATATGAATACCAAAACTATACAAAACAGTGTGAAATTTTTGATTTTTTTTTAATTCAATTATATGACGAGATGACCTAATTCACCTAATAGCAAGTGATATGCTTGCCCATAACAACCTGACGTAAGTTAAAGTGACATAAACTGCACCACATTGCGCTCGTCGCCTGAGACATAGGATATCGAATCTCGTTACCCCAGTAATTACACTAGCTACAGTGCCTTCCAAAACGGAATACAGTAACGTTGGCACTCCTCAGTTTGTCGGCTGCAATAAACACTGCGGTGATACCAACCTTGACGGTCTCCAGCAACAGATACCTACCACCAGTAAAACCGACGTCCTTTTACCTAAATCGTAATATTTAACAAAATTAAACATCATGACGATCTTTTTTTATCAATTATAATATTTTATGTCTGTGGCACTAATAGAATCCAGAATACTTCTCCAGCTTATAGTGTGGTTTTAGGAGCGTTAGTGAATTCATTTAGTATTTTAGTCTGTTAATTAAAGCGGAAAGTATTCTTGTTTTGTATGGGAGGCGATTGCGGCGGGGGCCCATCGAGACGCCCCTTTCCTCGCAGCCAATCGGAGTCTCCTAGCTTGTCTCCTCGAGATAAGCACGGGCGGAGGAGATTACATTAGATTGCGGTGCAAGTAACAACATCCGCGCGTGTTTGTTCAACTTAATACTGCGTTGAACTATTGTATAAAACAAATATAAATTTATGCTTATAATATTTAAACTTTTGTATTATGTATTTTTATGTAAAATTAATATGACAGGTTTTCATACATTTATGTAAACATTTACACGTTGTTTACATAGAAAAAAAAAAGAAATGTTTTTGCTAGTCTGTTTGTTCGGAGTAATTTTGCAACTGATTAGTTCTGCCAGAAATGTTTTTGGCCGGGCTTTCACCGACAGGTAACTAATATAAATCATGCAAAAAATTAAAATCTTACTTCTTTGGCACAGCATCTCAAAATAAGTATAGACCTTCAAAAGAAAAGAATGCCAACGTTGCCCGTCCGTCATAAATAATATGTCTGTGTGTACCAACGTGATATTGGTTAAAAAATATATACTACGCTACATCATACATAGTAATTTCACCAGCTACAGTAAACTTCTAATAGTAATATTTGCACATTGTTATTTCATGTTAAAAATGCTGCGATGGTACTCATCATGATCTACCGGCATCATTTTCATTTTATAATTAAAAGTACCCGCTTGAATCTTATGTCTCACCGAAGTTACAACACTGTACCGCTCTCATAATCCAATTAAGAATAATTGTCGATAAACTGACGGCAACGATATAGATTTATGTGATGATATTTTAGTGTAGTTAATAAACGTATGCTTGTTCTCTCGTTTTAATTGCGAGCCGTGTTTCTATTAAGTTTATTCGATTCACGGCTAAACGCCACTTACCGACACCCGCCGATGTCTACAAACTATAACAATTAAAATATTTATGGGAACCATCCTCGTGCTTAACAACCCACCGACTTTTATATGGCTTTAAAAAAAATATAATAATACGTAGAATTTCGGGTGGAAATATGGAAAATTTAATTAATTGGACTTGAAAAACATTAGAAGTTGAAATATAGGCCCGGTGTGCCTATAGGACGATACTCGTACATTTTGGTTTATAAATGTCATTCAGCTATAAAAAAGCTACTTCATTACTTAGAGTTGTACTTATATTTATATTGATAAACTGTATTAGATAATAAAATACAAGAATGGTAATTTTAATGTTACTATACGCCTGTACTTTTGATATACTGTTTCTGTAGTTGTTTTAGCCACACTCTCATAAGCGAGCCGTTTGACGTATGAACAGTACTAAACGTAATAAATACTATCCCTACTATTTAATTCAGTCGTATCTCTACTGAAACATAGTAATGTTTATGTGATGAAATATGATATAATTAGCGTTATTAGAGAGAATCTTAGTATCATTAATTATGTGTTAAAGCCTTAAATGTATGTTATAAATACTAAAATAGTTGGTAGTAACTTGTGGTAACTATGTACTTTATTTGCAATTATTGCATCTGAATGTATATAATTCAGACGTTACAGTTGTTGTATTAGTTATTCAGTACTCAATTGCCATCACTAACTTGCAAGTTTAAACGGGTCTATAAACAAACGTATACGTAAAGTTATAATGTAGAAATAACAAATATTTCGTAGAGTTTAATTTTATTAATAGTTAACTAGTTAGTATTAATAATCGCATGTCTGGCATTTAACATTTTTGTTTACCGGCGATTAATATGAATGAAAACAAGATTTTTTTTACTGGTCTTTGTTTAACATAAAAGGTACGTAGTTGATAAAAATAACGTGCTTAGAGGTAATAATTTCCTCTCATTAATAATTAAAATATTATTACACACAAGGTACTAACCGCCATCTCTCTCTAATCGGAAAGGCACTTAAAGAAGAGAAAATGAACATCTATTATTTTTATTTGTCGGAAACCAAGAAAGAAATCAAATATGATAGAGAAGCATAGAGAAGGGTGTTTCACCCTTCTTTATTCAGAGTTTTTATAACAACAGGGTACAATCGGGAAATGGGACAGGTCCACGTACGTATATATGCGCGTATATAGATCATAAAGACCGGCATACTGTCAGCTCTATTGATTTCGCGGCACATTGCGCAAGTGAGTTACGAGCTCTGCGGTGGACCCTGACTTACGGCCGCATCCTCCCGATTTATTAGACCTTTATACCGCATCAGGGCAAAATAAATTCAATTCAATTTCATTTTTATTCCTGTATTCTCCTGTCGCGACCGAATACTATGAGCCAATCCGAATCCCGCCATGCGGGTGACGGTTTCGTTTATTTTTCACGTGTCGCATTTTAAAACAATAACTGATATTGTACATCTTTCACTTGTAATTTAATAACAGATATTTATTAAATAGTAATTTACCATCACGGCAAATAAATAAGACGAGCACATATTCCTTACGCAGTATAGTGCACTACATACACCTACCAAATAATTACACATATGAAAAGTAAATATTTAATCTCTAACGAGTTATCACGAAGACGTCTTCTCTTACGATATAAAGATGATATGTTATATATAATCAAAATAAACAAAAAATACAAATTAATTCATTTAAAATTATTGCAGTGTTTATGTATATTATAATGTTTTATAATTCATATTACTTTAAATGGTTGTCTCTATTATTTTAAACTGTGCGTTATTATATAAGTATAGGTTTAAACGATATATATGTTTATTAACTGTAAAATATAAGCAAATTATATAAAATGACTATATGTGCAGGCAGCTGTAAATAATATGCGAGGTTTTGAAGCAACGGCGGTAAGAATCATCCGCATTACAAATCGAAAGGGTAATTTCAGTTATATGACACGGCTATTAAACCGATGTTTACTACATTGTTGTACGAAATAAATGAGCGCGTTTTGTCATGCGGGAAGCGCTGTCACAACAAAAGTTATTTCAGTTTTTTTTTTATTATTTTGTAACGCGCCGTGAAGCGACGCATTTTGGAAACTGCCATTGTGTAATAACGAAGATTTACAATGTTTTTGAAGCTTTTGTTGGGGACAACCTCCTTTTATACAGTCAGTGTTACTGTCTCTGTTCTACATTTTTTTTTGCACATCCTATATAAAAAAGATTTGAGAAAGCTTGCCTCAATTACTCAGTATTATTACGATAACTTAAAATCTTATAATTAATAGTGTCAGTATAATTATAGCATTAATTGTTGAAAGAGTAAAATGAATGTTAATAATGTTAACCTACGACCCACATTTACATTATCAATTTTATTAAATTTAAAATAATATACTATGTATAATAAAAAAAAATTAATATATCAATCAAAATTTCAACTATTAATCTAATAAATAATTCGAAACATTGAATCAAATGGAAAAAATTGCGAGGTCTGTGCTGCCAGAAACCGTCAAGTAAGTACCGTCACCTCACAGTAGTGTGCAAACATTACTGTTTCAGTTTTAAAAGCGTTAGAGCTAATGAAATTACTGGGATAACGAGAATTAACATTTTATATATAAAAGCGAGGAGTACAATGTCGTGCAGTATATACCAAGTTAACTACCGCCACACTATCGCGGGCGGGCGTATCTACTACCATCAGGTGAACGTCCTGCTTCGCATTGTCGAATAGAAAAAAAAATGATGAGCTTGTAGAATCGATAAAGTAAAATTTTGAAAACGATGCGTGAATCAATAAACACATTCCGCACTCCCGTCGCATGATGGTGGTCAATAAAAACCGTAAATTAGAGATGATCCGGTATAACAACAAATTTACGATTCGGTTCGGATTTAAACAAAAACGTTCTATTTAATAGTGGTGGTGCGTCGATGGCACGAGTGTGTGCACTGGCTACAGCAGAGCGGTCCGGAGTGAGCTTTTCTAATCGATTTGGCGGTGGACGCGTGCCCGATCGATGTTTTCGAACATCGAGTTCCGGTTGGTTTCGGTTTCGTGGATCGTGGCGGTGATTGCGATCGGCTCAGCACTGGGCCCGCTGCCGCTCGCGTGCCCGCGTGCCGCGTGCCCGCGGACCGCAATCAGCGATTCGATAGACAATGATTGGATACGAGAGCAATATTGAAATTCTATTATCTTCTTTGTTATTGTGTGGGTGGGAACGTATACTTTACATGCGTTCGTTCCAGTTCCAACGTCATCTATATAAAATTACCCGTGTCTGTCACGGTGTGCTTTCTAAATTTGATACCGTTTGATAAATCAAATGTACCACCAATTGTAAGAAATATGAAAAGATTATTAAATTTTACATTCCTGTAAAATCGAAAAGTTTTTAAAATGAAGTGAATACATTTAATATCAAATAGTTTTATCTTCATCTTTATCATATAAAGTCTATAATTTGATGCTTAATGTCACTAATCGTTTGACCGGCTGATACAGTACATCGAATACTGAGCATGCGGACCCAGTCTAAAACCTAAAAAGAATTCGAATTAAATTATCAATGTTAAATAATTTTGAAATATTCTCCTCCCTTAGATCGCTCCCCTATCCGAATTTAGTATAAAACGTATGGGCGGGGACAACTTTAACCACGCTAATGATATTATATCGTATAATGGTATTACTAGTTACCATAACATTGACTACTAGCAGTTTCAAATTTAAACGATAAATAAAATACTAAAAGATTAACTTTTAATACGAAACGTTAACTTTATATTATAGTTATTCGTAAAGCAATAAAAGAATTGTGAAAATAGTAATTATTATGACTGTACGAGCATTTTTACCTCGAAAAACAGTTAACTATAACGGAAATCCAAAATGGTATTGATGGATGTAATTAACATTTAAGTTTATTGATGGAAATTAATTTATAAAGTTTATTTAAGACAATCTACATTTCTTCCTCTTTAATATGTTTGCATGTATGTATGTGTTCGTTAAAAATATTTGATAAACCGAAAAATAACGAAGTTATCCCATCACACAATTGGACCACTAAATATTGAGTAACATCGAAGTTTCGAAAATTACCCTCACAACATTGACGACCCGGTGTTCGTAAAACAATAAATATTTAAAGAGGTTAGCAGGTGCAATACACCACAAATTTGTGGCCAAATAACAGTGTACGGACGGACAAAAATAATAGTGAAAAAAAAAACCAATTCCTCTTTGAAAATTAATTCTTACACATTTCGCTCGTTTCTCGACGGACGCAATGACGGACGTTTTATGGCGGTCATGACACCGCAACAGTTGATTGCCTTGTGTAACAATCTTACCGCAATCTTACATCTCATTAGCGGGTCAATTAACTAGAGCCCTTTGTGAACCATTATTTGTTATATCCCTGTTAACTTCAAGTTGATTTTATGACGCGCATTTGTACTTGTGTATAGTTTAGACAGTCTTGTAACGGGTTTTATTGTATTGAGGATAAGTAAAAAATCTGAACAGGAGTCTGTTAGGAGTTGTCAATTTTTAATAATAAACAAAGTATCCAAAAATTTATATTTATTTGTCTTTATGTATTCGTATTCAATGGTAAAATAAGCCAAGTTATCTATCTAAATATCTCACTACTTCACTTTAATTAATCAGGTTTGATTGCATTTTTGTACGACAAGTTTGATTCCTTTTATACTCATTGCATTGAAGTCTGTGCACTTTGATTTTTCTTTAATCTTATGCTATAAGTTTTATTAATTTTCATTACAAGAGAAACTATAAAAATACATAATAAATTTAACATAACAAAAAAACTACTCAAGAACTTTTCTAAAAAATAATTGGAAATTCTATTAAACATAAGAAACTTTCTTATTATTTACATTTTTTTTTTCATTAATTTAAACGACGGAACGAGCGGAATGTTCACCTGATGGCGATACGCTTGCCCATAAGAAGTTGACGCTAGCCAGGATGTTATACACTGCTCCTAATTTTGTATTTCATTGCCTGAGATGTAAGATGTTGTATACCCCTGTAACTTCACTAGCTACAGCGCCCTTCAAACTGGAACAGTAATGTTTACACTACCGTCTGTTGGCAGAGGTAGGAGCTGCGGTGATACTTACCTAGACAGTAATTTTTTTTTTTGCATTCCCGTGCGTGTTTTGGGTCAGGGCCTTTTAATTTCCATTTTACTTAACATCTATTTAATTTATTAACTTATTCCTTACTCCTCTTTCGTCCTTCTTTTTCTTTCATTCTCTACTTATCTATCATACCATATTTTTCCTTACAAACTCCATTCCATTTCCTTCTATCATACATCCTCTTTGACCGAAGTGGAGACTGCTTCTTCCTTGTATTTCTGGAGGGAGGGCGGGGGAGAACCTGTAACAATCATACACTGTAGCATGTTTCCCCGATGATCTTCATTCTTCTTCTTACCTAGACGGTCTCCGTCAACTGAGACATACCTACTTTAGACATCTGAGACCTTCTGTCAAAGAGAGGAAAAGTCTTTCATCCACCACGCTGGCCAAGTTTGGTGAATATCACATATCTGTGTTATTCTTTGAATACATCGGTTTCCTCACGATGTATCTTTTCACCGTAATCATATTAAGAATCGGTGAAACTCATTTATTTGGCAGTTAGAAGGCGCGTGCATCGCGTGTAAACATCTCTTAAAGTTAACGGCTCTCAAACGGCGCACGTGTTAGAAAACAAGCGGAACCAACGGATCGATCAAACGACGTATGGAAATTTCTAATTTTGCACAAAACATTGTTATAGCTGTTCCGACAGGAAATCGAACACCACGCACCGCAATTTAAATGATATGGAAATGCAGTTAAACGCTTCAGGTGGATCATAAGGACGATATAAAATTACTTAATGGCTAAGAATTGCATCGAATACTTCGAGGTTTTTTTTATATGTTAAACTTTAACTAATAGTATTTTTTTTTAAAGGAGTACGCAATAAGACCAGGATTTATTGGCTTGGAATACCTATAGAGGAGGAGGAGGACAGTAAATGCAAGGTAGTGCTATATTTGCCGTAGCATAGTGAGGGTACTAAGGAGGTCTGTAACTTCGCTTAGGAACGTATATAATCGGAGTGTAGATGGGCATCGGTGCATTTAGTTGGAAAACCCGAAGCCTCTCCTACCGCACTGAACGAGTCCACCAAGGATGTTTTAATGGGTAGAGATCCCAAATAAATTTGGCTTCCTCCTAAAAACTGGTATTATTAAGAAGATTTCTCCCGATATAAAAAAAAGGTATTATAATTTCTAACCATAGATGTCCACTGCTGATGAATGGCCTGTCATTTTTTGCGAGGTAACTACCTTACTCGCAACAATTGGTGGACGTATTGCTTTTAAATAGTTGCTACCCTATTTCTGGAGTTGTTCCATTAACTACACAGTAAAGTAGTGGTAGACATATTTTATAGGAGATAGTACAATTATTAAGTCACTGAGACTAGAACAAGTCGTTTGTTATATGACTTGGGTAACTCCAGCATCACATTGTTATAACTATGCCATATTGCTTATCATCAGTTTCATAAGAGATTCTTTGAAAAATTTCGTATTCTTTTAAAATAGATTTTAGTAAAAAAAAATTAAAGAATAACTTCCCCGCAATCTTCTATTTATTACCCCATTGGGAACGGATCTTAGTATACCGTCTCGAATACCCACCAGCTTCACTTGGTTACATTCGCTGCGGTCTCTATGAGGTGCCCAATCAGTTCGCGCGATTGGTCACGAAGGATTATATCAACCGCCTCGAGATCTACATCTCACAAGGTCAAGGTCGTAGTGGAACACTAACGGACACCCGACAGGATCGAAAAACGTCCATAAACCACATCGTTTGATTAGTTCCAATTAAGCATGGTCTCTTTTATATCGAAGATACGAAGCCTATTTCAGACATGATTGCCACGTTCAATTTTGGACGGTTCCCGTCAGAGCGTTATCGTGAATATATATAATTTTTAATGGTGTTGTTTCAAATTGTTATTTTTATGTTTCTTCGTAACATTATTTACGTAAAATATAGTTTATCTATATTAATCAAAACAAATTTGTTTATACTTTTTCTCTATGTGTTTCTAGGCTATTGATCGAAACTTAATTTTTTTTGCGCCTTTTATGGAATTGAAACAGATTCGTATTTGATAAATTCTAAATCGTCATATAAAATACTTTAAGCCGTAATAATATGTATACGAAAGTTTTTAATTATCGCGTTTAAGGATATTTTAAAAATCAGTAAGTTTAATAGAAGCTAACATCATCTACATAGATGTAGTCTTAAGTCTACCACTGAGCAATATCGTGCTCTTCAAGTGGTACAACGCGTAGCTCCTTTCTTGTGCTTTTTTGTTTTTTATTTCTGCCGTCAAACATTACGGTATTGCGGTTTGAAGGGCGCTGTAGTCAGTGTAATTACTGGGATAATGAGACTCAATATCTGTCTTAGGCGACGAGCGTAATACGGGGAAGTATATACCATTCTAACTAGCGCCTGATTGTTATGGGCGGGTGTATTACCATCAGGTAAACGTTCCGTTGATCTCGTCTCTTTGAATAAAGAAAAATGACCACATCGCAATTACAATTCCAGATGAACTATCACCGCTTCGAAAAACTGAACGAGTAAAAGCAAAGCGTGCCGTTTATTCTGTTCCTCGTAACGACGCTTTATATTAAAAACATATTATGTATGTAATAACGAGGGTACAAAACGTTATAATTAAAACTAACCGACGAAACGACTGTAAAAATAAGATAATTGTATATGTTGGTAATCATCATCGACAAACTGTTCGAACAACACATATGGGCGACCGCGAACTGACAGACATTTTTAACAATAGAGCACGCCGAACAACGGAAGCGATAGAAGTGCTAATTCGAAAAACACAAACCACAATGTAATCAGCAGAAAGACGCTCCTCGTACCTGATGAAATGACTACGGAGGGACCTGTAATTAGCGTGCTAAGCAAAATGGCTGCCAACTCGTCTTAAATAATAAGCTCCGCGCGTCGACTGATATCCATCCTTAACAGTCATTGAAATAAAGTGTAAATTGAATTGTTGTTTATGTATGAGGGGTCGTAATATTCTGGCCGACCGTCCTCCCCTGTGTTACACGCCGTGCGCGTGTTCTAATTTAATTTTCTACTTGCATTAATTGCAGAGCGCCATGACAGGCGAGCGTAGCGACGTGACATTGTAACGAGTTATTTGCATAAAACGGCTGCCTATTTGCGTGTCTGTCTGTTAGTTTACGCTTTGATTTTGTTTACTTTATACTTTGCATCCTGTTTTCAAAGAACCAAAGAGAATTTAGTGCCTATTCAGAGTGGAAATTTCCGAATAAAACTTGTCTTTTTTCAAATAGTTAAAATCTATATCAGTGCTTTGTTTATTTAGAAAATCTTAAATTTTTTATTGGTGGTACATCTCTGTTACCGGGGATCGTCATGTAGGTACCACCGCAACTCCTATTTTTGCCGATAAACAGTAGGGCAAACATTATTGTTCCGGTTCGAAGGACGCTGTAGCTAGTGTAATTAATGGGGTATTTACAGTCAACATCTTGTCTCAAGGCAACGAGCACAATGTGGTGCTGTGTAGAATATTCTAACTAGCGCGACGTTGTTACAGCCTGTCGTATTATTTACCATCCCGTTTGTCTCGTCGTTTAACAGTATAAAAAAAAGATATTAAATGTTAATAATATTATTTTTAATGAATTACCGAGCGAATGTTATTTGAAGTAATATCCGATATCCGCGTGTGGCATTAGACTGTCTGTCGGGAGCGCGGTATGCGCCCCGCAGCGCTTTGCGGCCATTTTGTACCATTTGTCATGTTAACACTAAACGCGCGAAGAGCCGTTATTAATGGCCAACAGATTATGTCGGCTCAAGCCAATTGTTGCCATTGTCGGCTCGAGTTCGTTTAGCCTCAACAATACTACGTTTTTCCTTTATTTGCTTAGCAGTTGGAATAATGCACCCACAACGGAAACAGCAGAAAAAAGTTTTCAAGTTATTTTCGTATGTACAGTTTATAATGGTTGTTAAAACACTGAGTTTTAAAAATGTATGAACTTTAATAAATTTATCTTTACGAACGTCCTTAAATTATCGAAGAAAATAATCAGGAATTTACTTTAAATATGAAGGCCTAGTAATACGTTTTCTCTATATCAATATTATTTTTTAACATCCATTAAGCGACGAAACGAGCGGGACCTACACCTGATGGTTATTAATACGCCTGCCCAGAACAACGTGCTAGTTAGGATAATATATGCTGCACATATTCAGTCTCGTTACCCTAGTAATTACACTAGCTACAGCGTGCTTTATACCGGAACACAGTAGTGTTTAAACGCTATTATTTGAGGGCAGAAATAGGAGCTGTGGTGGTACCTACCTAGACGGTCTTCAGCAACAGAGACCTACCACCAATGTCGGGTATCCATCGAATGTTAAATAAATGTTTAACTTTGTATTTTTCGTAGTAAATAATTTGAAGAGCATACAACTAGTAAAGATAACGTAATTTTTTTATATTACTACTAAAGCACTTAAGTAAAAGCTCTTTAAGTGTCCGTATATTAAATTTAAATATTTGTTAGGGTTGTTCCACGTTAGATTTTCATTACTTATCTTTAAAAAGTTCCATGCGCTACATGGTTCCTTTAATGTTCGAAAACATTTTTTTAATTAGAAGATTATGAACGCTTATCATATAAAATCATATATAATTTATTATAATATCATATCACGATCTAGTTAGGGACTCGCACGTCTGTTACAAGTAATCACTCGCATACCTAAAGCCGAGAGGTGTAATGTTATAAACACATAAACTGGTGCACAGGTGTGTTCTTTTAAACTGTTACAATAAGATCACTTTGTATATTTCACAGTTATTTGTTACATTGCTTCTCACAAATAACAAACGTCGGACATCAATGTAAGTAAGAAAGCAATGTATTCCGGTTTACAGAAATATCCACAATTTAATAGTGTGCTTTTTTCACTCTCGCACAGAAGTTATGTGGTGTCGTTTACAGATTTATTGTTACCAATTCTGGGAACATTGTCATGGGCTCATTGAGGCCCGTTGTAAAACGGACCAATTATTGAAAACGAACAAAAAAACCCTAACATGTTTTTTTTAATCGCTTTATTCTGTGTTAATAATTAAGATTTTTCAATATATAGTTTACAAAAAAGGTTCAAATTAAAAAAAAATTGTTCATAAGAGAATTATAATATTTTTAGTAAAGGGAACAAAAGCCTTTTCTCCCTGCTTCTGCTGCTTTAAAATAATATTGACCATAGTGCAGATATTTTAAATCACGCGCTGTCGATACTTCCGGTTTTACTGGCGTTCATAGTACACGGTATTTACTTGTCACTTGCACCACGGTATTAAAAGACTGAACCTGACCAGTTAGTAACACTGACATCAAGGTTAGGGTCCTGCTTGTATCGTCAAAACTACAAGCAATACGACACGCAAAATGTTCGATCAATACATAACTTGAGCTTCCGGTGAAGAAAAACGTTACGAGCACATCGACATGCTTCAAGAATAACAAATGTGATGAGTGACATTTGTCTTTCTCAGATTTGGCCAGCGTGGTATAAATTTGACTATGACTCTTTTTATGAGAAGTAATGTTTCTACTTAATCTACTATCCAATTCTTCAACCCTACCTCTATCCAATACTGTGTCATCTTTCTCTCCTCTACGGCTCTCTCCCGTTTTAGAAAACTATTTACATATACACGAATCTATTATATTTTAGCTCACGCTCCGCAAGCCCAGTCTTATAAACATATAAAAGACGTTAAAAAGACTAACAGCATAAACGTAATATGAAAAAAATTACAAAACGAGGTCTTGTTTTTTAGCTGTCGGGTCTTAAAGAGAGCTTTTAATGTTTGTTTATGTACCGACGTAAAGCGTTATATTAAAAATAGTACAAAATATATGATAAATATTAAAATGTGACGTATGTTACTTCTTTTTTTTTCAATGAAGCGACAAGACGAACAGGACGTTCACCTGATGGTAAGCGATACGCCCGCCAATAACAATGTGGCGCTACATAGGATATTATACACAGCAACACATTGCATTCGTCGCCTTGAGTCATGAGATATTGAGTCTCGTTACCTTTGTAATAACCCTAGCTTCAGCGCCTTTCAAACCGGAACACAGCAAAGATTGCACACTACTGTTTGGCGGCAGAAATAGGCACTGCGGTTGTACCAACCGAGACGGTCTGCAACAACAAAGAGAGATGCGATTAAAAATCTCTAGTCGAGCTCATTAAAGGCAAAAGCAACATTATACGTTATGCCTAATCGATTCAGCCGTCGCAAACAGTTCGGATGCTCACGCCCCGCGCCGTCCGCACCACAAATACATCGGAACACAGCGGATCTAGCGTTTCGTGATTGGGGCGTGGCACGCCATGCGTATAATGCACCTACTCGGGACGATAAGCATCGAACGCTTTGTAAACGCCGACCCATTGTGAGTTGAAGCCGCGAGAAAAGTAATTCTTAATAGACAATAAGGCCGGTGTTTAGCGCTTTTATTTATGTAACAACAATGCCACGGTTTGCGAGTGATCTATGGATCGGGCCCCACTTAATTGATGTAACGATTGGGGGCAAAGGGTTACGTTTGGATTCTGCTATGTATATTTTATCTGTGGAAATTGTATAGTACATAAATAATTGTCTAAAAACCATTAAATTTTTGATGAAATAAAAATATTTATAAAAATCTATTCTGCATTTTATAAATATTTTAATAAACATATGAATAAACATTGTTTTATATATTTAACCTATTAATATGGATATCAAACATATTTCAAATCCGTATTGCTAGGTTAAAATTTTTAGACGATTTTGTGAAAACGCATATGTTTTTGCTGAGTCATTGTAACATAATCGATTTGCATTTATCTATTGCCAAACTCGAGCAGTGGGACCTTGTTTATCGATTAATCGATTTATTCTCACTAGATGCTAGCCGGTCGTGCAGCTCGACCGATAAATTAGCCGGTGAGCTGGCCGCTTGCTAATCGCACCACAACACAAATATTTAATAACAATCCCA
Organism: Ornithoptera priamus; assembly: GCA_029034505.1. Lineage (NCBI taxonomy): Eukaryota > Metazoa > Arthropoda > Insecta > Lepidoptera > Papilionidae > Ornithoptera > Ornithoptera priamus. The sequence continues at coordinate 260,108 of JARDWD010000627.1, read as the reverse complement.
GATCCTCTGAGACGACCACTTATCTGAACAACCGGAACATAGAAACGAATGAAGTCGCTTTCGAGTAAAATTTTTTTTATGAATTAGTCAAGTCATGTCACTTTAAAGTATTATAAATATATTTTGAGTGTTTTGAGCAATATTTTCTTAAAGCATATCAAACCAAACGAACAAAATTTTAATTCAAAATTTAAAGCAAGTTGTAAATCTTTATGTTATATCTTTTATTTAAACAGTTCATTATAGTTAATCCAAGTTTGTTTGTCAGTTTCATATATCAATCATTCAATCATCAGTTGATAGACGTCCACTGCTGTATAGGCCTTTCAAAGGTTTCCACATCGATCAGGCCTACGCTGCACGTATCCAGCGGCTTCCTGCGACCTTACGGTCAGCATGGACTCTGATACAGCCGAGTATTAGGGGTCGTCGTTCGTAGGGGTTCATATGGTAGGATTTGGGCCAAATCCCACCACGCTGGTCCAATGCGGGTAGGTGAGAGCTAGAGCCCCGTTTGTAGATTAGCAGGGTGCTCCACGAGCAGGTGAGATTGGCTTGGGTCCCGTGAGTTGTTATGGGGGAACCCTTACACCTTCGAGCAGGAAGAATTTTTTTACGTACCTTTGTAAAAAAAAATATGCAACGAACATTATTCTTTCACATGAGTTCATAATAAACGCTTGATATTGTTTACAGTTTTTTAACAATCAAAGTAAACTTTTAAGAATTATAATTCAGAATTAATTTATAGTCTATCAGTTTTGTAAGTAAAATCTAACTTACGCTCTAAATCCCTCGCTAAGTTTCCACAGCGACTCTAAACATTGGCTGTTTAAATTATCGCTGCACGATTGTTAAACATTATTACGTCGGGTGTTGTTTAATAGAAACAAAAATATCTGGCGGCTCGCCTCGTGTTTGATCTCGAGGTGTTCGCCCGTCCGGCGCGATTAGCCCTCACTCAACGTATAATCAAATGAGCCCCGGGCTCCCGCCACCACGAAATCTTACGGCAAGAACCATCACCGCACCATTACTCCCGCTCTTCACGACTTCTCACCAAAAACTCTAACTAAATTTGTAATGTATGTTACAATGTATTGTTAACACGTATCCATTAGTATTTTAAGTGGACAGTGGTATGCGGGAGCGGACGACTTCGGCTGACGAAGCCTCTCATTTGGACGCCATTTGTCGGCCATTCTGGTGCACAGATCATAAATGGAGCCCGCTCCGGGTCACGTTAACGTCTCGGGAGAAAACGTGAAAAATCACACTTCGACGCGTGAAATTATAATTGCACCGTACACACAAGTACCGGCCGCACATTATTAATAACACACGGACCACTTCCAAACGATCCCGATTAAACGTCAGTGCGTATAAACATTAAGTTTTATTTTATAAACAACAAAATGATGAAATTAAAGAGTATTTACTTTACGTTCGTCGAAACAGTATATATACTCGTACAATCTCGTCGTAAGTGTTGTAATTATCCACCAAACTTCTTGCGGTTCAAAAAACTCTTGCTCTCATATTCCTCTCTGCCAAAACACAGCAGTAGTGTTTTAGCTGCAGATTTAAAATGTAAAGGTGTTGGTTTATATATTTATGTATATGAATAGAAGCCGAAGTATCATCAGAATGTGTTGTAGAGGTTTAATTTAACATGAACGATAAAGTCAAACAGCGCGTGACCGTGTTTTGTGGAACATATTACAAGAGAACTACGTCCAGCTATGGGCGGCCAACGCTTACGACGAAGATAACGATAATGAAAAAAATTACAACTTCTGATCGATCCCTTGTATAAGTGATTATTGTATTTTTAATATTGTAACCTGAAGTATAAGATGATATGAATAAAGTTGTAAGCAAATTCATCACGTCGTTATAACTTAACATGATTCGAATTTAAGGTCAAGTTTTAACCATCATAGTTACGACAAGAACAATCTCATCACTACTCTGTCGTTAGGATGTCGTAAACGGTAACAAGTGGGAGAATAAATTCAAGAAAAGGGTAGCTTTATAACCATTATTAAAGTACTGGGTTTACCAACCTACCAGCTAAACAGCTACGTTAAATACTTCTTTTAAAGAGACTAATGTTCAACAGTAGACATGAACAGCCTCAAATGATGATATGAATGAAAAATATAAAATAATAAACTCATTATACCGATAATTATAAATGGTGTTTATAAATACGTATTTTATAACAAGGTGTTCTCACACAGGTGTTAAAGTATAAGTATTAATTAATTTTTAATTTCTATAATTATAACATTAATGTAGGGTCATAAATGCTATATTACAACTGCACCATATCACCTTTAGAATATTTCTTACGACTATTGTATATTCGAATATTGGATTTTTTTTTTTGAAACAACGAGACAAGCAAAACGTACATGAACCTGATGATAGGTGACATTCCCGTTAATAACAATGTATTGATAGAATTATAGACTAGGTAGATCTCTGTTGCCGGAGACCGTCTAGGTAGATACCACTACAGCTCCTATTTCTGCCGCCAAACAATAATATGTATACATTTCTGTGTTTCGACTTGAAGGGACTTATAGCTAGTGAAATTACTGAGGTAATTAGACTTAACATCTTATGTCTTAAGACGACGAGCGCAACGTGGTGCAGCATATGTCATTCTAACTAGTGCTACATTGTTATGGGCAGGCGTATCACTTAGCATCAGGCATTGCAGTGGTACTTGGGTAGACGGTTACTAGTAATAAAAACCTACCACAGCTAAAAAGAAATGGGAATTAGAATTATTGTAACATTCCGATGAATAGATTAGATTAATTCTAAAAGCCGATGTTAACTGTAGAGTGTGCGTTCTTGTGAATTCAGTTTAATTGAAACCTGTAATTAACATATATTAATAATTTGTAGATGGTATGATAGCATAATTCCTAGCAGTAGTTACAAATTTTGCAAAGAATAAATTAGCTGCTATTACCAAAGAGCTAAATTAGAAAAACTTCTGTTGTCATACTTTCATATAAGTTATTAATTTATTTAATTGAGTAACTGCTAAATTTAAATAAACTTACAGTTATATCATCACAAATAGATCTGAACATAACTGTTCATCAAGATTTGAGGTTATACTTTAAAAATTCTTCATAAACGTTTTGCGTTTTCTTTTATATGAAAGACCTGAGACCTAATTTTCTATTTCTGATGTCATTCAATGAAATTTAGGATAAAGGAGTCGCAGCTTACTGTTCAGAACTCTTGAAAATTCGATTGAAGGTAAAAAGCTTGTGGGCACTCCACGGGGTGGTGGATCCCAGCTAAACGAGACCTCACCTCGTTGATACGTCGGACTTCCAAATGAGCATTGTGCGGGATTAACGCGCCGCTTGACGTGATGGATGAGATTCGAAAATTTGTTTGATTAGTTGCGCCTTGAGAGGATACTCATTAGTTTTTTGACGGTAATAGCCTTTTTGTGTCCAATTTTATACGACTTAGACATCGTTGAGACCGCTTCCATTCTTGGATTATTAATTATTTTTGGCACATAGTTGGTTTTGGCTTCACGTGGATAATGATGCACAACAAAACAATGTCCGATACTAATATAGATGCTATACTGGGTAGCCCCAGTGCTATTACAGGGCCAATATGCTTTAACATGGCCAACATAATTATTTACAATATAGTGAATTTTTGGCATAGCTAAATAATAATAAATTAAAAGTATTTGTTTGACTAAAAAGAAATAATAAATTAAAAAAGAACTTCGTCATATTTTAATACTGTATATGTTATAGTGCCATCTTTTGGTGAATAGTTACAATATCAATCAATAGATTACTTCATGTGATTTTTAAAAACCACTCCTAAGAGCTCATAAACAATTAAATGTGTAAATAGTTAATAACAGAGACACAAAATATTTAAATTCAGCAACAAAATGTTGGGAGAATATTTCATCTTAAATGTCGCCTTCACACAGCTGATTTTAATCGGAATCAATTTGCCACGTTGTTGCTATTCATTCAGACGCACCCCTTAGTGTTATATTTCGTCCCCCCGTGGTAGAATCTGAACAATATGCTGAGTTGTTACTGCGGCGACTTCTAGCCTCCTCGCGACATTGTAATCGAGAGGGACGGTCCCGACTCGTTTGTCACTGTACCCCAATAACGCGAAATTTATACAAACAAGATAAAACCTTAACCTCTAGGAAATAAAACATAGATTACAATATTGGAAATTTTGCAAGCGTCATAAATTTTATGACATTTTAATACAGCCGTAACAACATAATAATAATAGGGTAAATGTTTTGGTAAGCCATAAATAAATGATATTACGTCTCGACGGGTAAGACAATTTTGTCATTCGTAAATTCCGCCCCTTCGGGGATTTTTCACAAACGATTTAAGTTTCTTAGGTATCAGTAAGTCACGACGAAAATATTATTATGAATAAAGTAATAATAGTTAATAAAAACAACTAGTAATATAGTTTATATATAAGATATTAAATATAAATAATTATGATGATTGGTTGATTTGTACAACTGTTTCGTATGGATCAAGACAGAGACATATTTACAGATTTGACGGGCAACGATCAGTAATGGTGAGACACTTTAAGAAGAAGAATAATGATTTAGGTGCAAATACTTATAAATTTACTGACTTTTATGTTTTTAATAGAAACATTCAAGAAGGAGAGCCGAGCCACGTTGAATTGTATTCGTTGACTGTCGAAACAGCAATGCTGTTATGACTTTCAGATTTACAATATGTCGTGATAGAATAATCGGCTTTGGAAAACCTTACCACTGGGATAAAATACGCTGTACTAATATGCGACAGCTATAAATAAATTTCCTTAACAATTTCTATCAAGCATAAACATGGCTCGCACTTTTGCATTAAGTACACTGCAATTTTCAATTATTGATGCGGCGCGCTGCTAAATGCAAGTGGAACGCCGGCGGTGCCAGCGACGTCCACTAGCTAGACACGGCAAAAAACAATGTGTTTGTTTACTTGCTCAAGTTAATAGCCCATTAGCCGGCCCCACTTGCCCGTCCAGCCAGTTTCCCGGCACGCAACAGCTTTTAGATAAACTGATTTTGCGCTCTTATCACACACTACTTATAAATCATATTAAAATGCAAAACATCGGCTATACCACTTTACTAAATTACTACTTACTATAACTATCGAGATTTTTTTGTTTATATTTTCTAGTATGCTATAATCTTTTATCTGTACATGAACTACTGCTAGACAAGAAATCCAGTCTTCTAGTTATAAAATTGCACAAGAGTAAAATATTAATTTATTCGATATACATTAGTATTTTATTTATACATTTTTTTGTTTTGGACGAAGCGACGAGACAAGCAAAACGTACACCTTATGATAAGTGATACGCTTGTTCATAACAATGTGGCACTATTTAGTACGTTATACACTGCATCACATCATCGCCTTGAGACATAAGATGTTGAGTTTCGTTACCCCAGTAATTTCACTGGTCACAACACCCTTCGAAGCGGAACATAGTAATATTTGCACAGTACTGTTTGGCATCAGAAATAGGAGCTGCGGCGGTGCCTACATAGACGGTATATACTATTAAATAAAATATTTATTACACCGCACTAGTACAGCATGGTGTATAAATATCCTTTACTATCTCTTTATGAATAAAGGATTCGAAAGTAATATTGAGAAAGCTGTTTATTTTATGTTTATTTCAAACCGTAAAAGCAACCTTTTCAAACCGTCCCTTAACAAACCTTATTTCTTTCCTTAAAGTTTGCGGTTCAAGCATCGGTGGTCAATGGAATATGTTAAAATGGCCTATAAATAATGTAAAAAGGTATGTAAAAGATTTATCATGAGTTTATTTGCACTTAAACATACTTTAATACGTAACGTTGGGCACTATAAAAAGTCGGGTACGGCGTACCGCTAAGCACATACAATAAATCCGCTGGATTTATAGGATACGAGCGCCGTAAATATCTCGGCGAGCGGGGCTAAAGTGTGAAGTGTTGTTAGCGGTAATATCGCGCATACGTGCGATATTTATTTAAGGGCCACTAAGTGAGGCTCAGCGAGGAGCCGAGTTGCGAGATCGGCGCGGAAATGGCCCAAAACTAATGCCGACCCGCAATTCGCCACCCTCACTCCCATTAATCCACCAGTATGTTTTCCTTTAGCGAAAAACTTCAAACTCTTGTGATTTTTTCTCTTAACTTGATAAAGTCTGTGTAGTTTTTCTTTTCATATTTTCTATTACATACAGTTTAATAAAATTCTAGACTTTAATGGCAACTGTCTGTACGGTTGATGATAGACGGAAATTTGCAAATTAATCGATCAATCTCCAAAGGCACTGTAAGATGAAGAAGTGGCAATTGACAAAGCTCGATGAAGCGGTAAGCTTCATGTGGTGCGATCTCATAGTAAGTAATATGTCTGCCCATGACAAGGTGGCGCTTGTTAGGATAATATAACACCACATTCTGCTCATTGTATTAAGACATAAGGTATAAGGTTTACTACCCCAGTAATTACACTAGCTACACCGCCATTCAAACTAAAAGACGGTAATGTTTACACACTACTATTTGACTCAAGAAATAGGAGATGCTTACCCAGAAGGTTTCGGGTAACAGAAACCTACCACCAGAGTCAATTATACAATATAAACCGACAACTGTAACATTAAACAGCAAATACTGAGAAATGTTTGGATCTGTATGTAGCACAGTGAATTATACAATATATCGAGGAAATCGTAAGAGCTAATATTTGCGGGCGGTAGAGTGGTCCTAGAGATCCAGACAAATGTACCGGAACCCTCGGCGTGGAAATAAAGTAGCCCCTTTTACTTAACACTGATTGTTTGAACCAAAGTTATTTTAACTAGGTGCTGGTAACATTTTGATTTGATTATTTATTAAATATATACTTCATTTTAGAATAATTTTAGATTTTGTTAATATTGTTTGTAAATAAAAACGTCTTAATTGAGCAGAATTAACGAAAGGCTGTATTGAATGAATAATATTTTTAATGGTAATATTAATCAGATATAAGAGCGATGTAATGATTAAAGACAATGATGACCTGTCACTTTCATGCTTCAATACTTTACTCTTCTCGTGTGCGAAACGCGCGCCTAAAAAATATCATGATAATAGACAATGACGTTCAACGCTGTTTATTTTTTTTTATTCAATTAAGCAATGAGACAAGCAGGACCTTCACCTGATAGTATGTGATACGCTAGACAATAACAATGTGGTGCTAGTTAGGACGATATATACTGCATCACGATGCGCTCGTCGCCTGAAGACATAAGATGTTAACTGTCATTACCTCAGTAATTTCACTAGCTAAAACTCCCTTCAATCCGGAACACGTTAATATTTGCACACTACTATTTGACGGTAGAAATAGCCGCTGCGGTGGTACCTACCTAGACGGTCACCAGCAACAGAGACCCATCACCAGTAATATCGATTGGCATTACGGTCTTCAAATAACCGCCAGTAGAATATATGGTAAGCCATATTTCCTGTCATGTGAAATGTCAGCGATGAATATTGAATACGACGAATGTAATTGAAGAAAGCATAACCAAAAAGGTCAATTGAAATTAAGGTTACTTTTACCACTGGACATTTTATTTCGAAATTAACAAGATGCCAATTGAAACTAACAGATATTTCTTAATAAATATGTCTTCAGTTTTGGCGACATATTTGTAAGTTTTATGTTAGAACAGTTGAAGTATAAAGTTTATATATCAAATTCAATAGTATCAAAGTATAGTGCATATTTACGGACTTACTACATAATATCTTTATCTGCTATGTTAGGAAAGCGCAGAAATTAATGGAAACTTTAGTATTTCAATTAATAATTGGTTTTTATTCGGGTTTTACTAATACGTTGTACTTAACACCCCGTGTGGGAGACGGGTTAGAATATCCCCACTGCTATACTACCTTTACAGTGTCGTAAAAGGCGACTAAAGAAAGAAAAATCCAGGGAAAGGTCAGCATAATATTTCTGCTACCATTACTAACATACCCTGTAAGTGGGTTCATCTGTACGATGAATACGGATTCGCGCCCATGAAGATCACAGCTGTTACTATTGTTCCCCCTACAATATTCCAAATAGTAACATCCTACATTACCCGTTATTCCTGAGTATTTTGCAACATTCGTCTCAAAAGTCTGCACTCCTCCCAGATCTTCCTATCCCTACCAATACCTTTCAGTCGCCAACCCGCATGCCCAGAGTGGTGACTTATGGGCAATACTCCCCAGTGAATAAAAAACACTAATTACGGCGCTTAGTACCCGGCAGCCCTACTATTCTTGGCCAAGGTGGCGGTCACGGTTACCGTGGGGCAGGAGGTGCTAAAAATCCCCGGTCAGCAGGCCACCACCACCAACTCACTATTGGCACTTATAATATCCGGACCAGAGAGAGATGAAGACCTGGAAGAGTTAGAGTTATGTATCGGTGGTCAATAAGTTTATACCGGTAGCGACCATAGACTTGTATGATGCACCTTAATATTGATTTTAAGCTGGAAAGATCCCGAATGATGAAGTCGACTCTGGACTCTAATCTACCCCAAATAAATCCTATACCTAACAAGTTCCAGATAGAACTAAAAAAATCGGTTCAGTCTGTTGCAAACTACTACAGATGTGGACAAGATGGCGGACAACATTACGGCAACACTACGCAATGTAGGTAGTAAGTTATTTAGACCGCAACGCAAAGTTCCAGACGCTTAACTCTCTGGCGACACTCTTGGTGTTATGGAAACTGGAAACGTCGCAAGACATGCGTCTGCCCGAGGGTCTGCAGAAGATATGGCCTTGAGTAAATAAATCCGAAAACATGTAGGGCGACACTGCTGTTACTTTAATACTAAACGAATTAAAGGTGCGATAGAGCGTAACAAGGGCCTCAAGATCTTTGCTCGGAAATGCCCATCTGCTGAGAGTTAAGACAGAGCATGGACCTATAGTTGCCTCTAAGCCGGAGATATCCGCCGAAGTAGAGAATTTCTATAACAAACTTTATGCTGCCCACGAACTACCACCCGCATCTACCGCCCGCGCAGGTGATAGTCGAGCTCCGCTAACGCGACACCACACGATGGATATTTCAGAATTCGGCATAGGACAGACTAGGATAGCTCTTGAGCAGCTGAAAAATGGTAAATCTCCTGGAGAGGACGAAATTACAACAGAATTGCTGAGGGCTGGAGGGACCTTAGTTATTAAAGAGCTGTAAAGCTAGATGAATACCAGCCTCCGGAACAGGTCGGGTTCCGTAAAGACTACAACACCGTGGACCACATACATACTCTGCGGTAAGTTATACAAAAATCTACGGAGTATAATATGCCGCTTTGGGTGGCATTCGTGGATTACGAAAAAACCTTCGATTCCATTCAGACCTGGTCAGTTCTGGAGTCCTTTACAGCAATGCTAAGTCGACCACGGCTACATCGATATACTGAAGTGCCTGTACAACGCCGCACCGATGACCGTGCGAATCCAAAGATAGCAGTCGAAGCTTAACCAGTTGCAGCGAGGGGTAAGACAGGGGGATGTAATATCCCCGAAACGGTTTACAACGGCGCTGGAAGATGTATTTAAGACTCTAGATTGGAACACACGGGGGTTCAACATTAACGGCGAGTACTTGTCGCACCTACGGTTTGCCGATGACGTGGTTTTAATGGCAGAATAGCTGGAGGTCTTAGACGGATGTTGAATGATCTTAATGCCGCTTCCCGATGCATGGGACTGTAGATGAATTTGAACAAGACTAAAGTCATGTCCAATCACTTAATCATCCCTAGCTCATTAACCGTATGGAACGCGGTGATTGAAGAAGTAAAAGAGTACGTCTATCTCGGACCGGTTATAGAACTTAGCCGAGGTAACTTCAACAAAGAAATCGATAGACACATTCCGATCGGCTGGGTAGCATTTGGGAAACTCCGCCACATCCTACAACACATCCACAAGTATGCGTAGGCATTTACCCCACGTAAAACAAAAAAAAATAAAATAAAACCCTTACGGCACAGAGACATGGGCACCTGACCAATGGGCTGGTCCACCGATTAGAAGTAGCACAGCGAGCGATGGAGAGAGTTATACTTGATATTTCTCTAAGGGGCAAAATCCGGACCGAAGAAATTCAACGGACAACTAAAGTTGTCGACGTAGCTCTCAAAATCTGCAAGCTGAAATGGCAGTGGGCCGGCCATATCTATCGTGACAGTGACGGCGGATAGGGGACGAATGTTTTGGAGTAGAAGCCGCATATAGGTCGCAGAAGCAGAATATGATTAATATTGTATAACTTTGTAATTACAAGTCAATTGCAAAAATTAAAGAAACGGTAGCCTACAACAAGTATAAATACAATGAATTTTAACACACTATAATAAACATTTAAATTTATACAACACAATGAGCACATAGCCAAATGTTGTTTTTATAAAAAAATACTGTTTTAATTACGTTTCGTAATTCCTAATTACGATTGTTATAAACAATTCTTAATTATGCTACAGCTTTACTACCAAGCCTACCTTTTGAAAATTCTTAAGTGTTCAAGAAGAAAGGAAGCGATGCGGTTATAACAACACAATGGCATGTCCGTCTGTCCATTCGTCATTAGTATTGATAATTCTATACGTACATTACAAGAATGTGAAATAACATAAAAACCTTGCGGTTACCAACGGGTTCTCTTTGTGGCATCCTAATAATTCTATCAATAGGCGAATTGTTGCGGTCGATGTGGTAATCGCACGTCTAAAGAATATGTTTAAATTGGGCTTACACTTGCTATAACAATTCGCACAGGAAATGGTATTAATTACTAACATGCACATTGATCGTAAACGAAATTAAGTATTTTTAAAAAAAATTGTTGAGTAATAATGCAAGAAGTACAGAAAAAAGATTATTTAAATAGTAAATTTTATATTACTCCATGAATGTAGTCATTTGTGTGTAGATATAAATTAGAAATATTTAATTAGCGAATTTCAGCAAGATTCTTCTTCTTCATCGGTATCACTCTTGACAGAGTGGCCGTGGTCATCACCGTGTTGGTCGCAAGCTTAACAACACGTCGCCATTGCTCTCTGATGGCCGCCTTCTTAGTGTATTCATATAGTAGCAAAGATGATGACTCGTTTACTGCGCCTTTATCTGGTAAGTCCATTTATATGCGTTCTTCCTCGTAGCCTAGTACCCTCATCCTTTCCCTGGTCCACAAGTCGCCATTGAACTACCTCCCCTCGACGGCCTACTTGGCCAAAAAAGGTACGGAGACGAGACTGTACCAAAGATCTTGATTCTCGAAGTATAGACTCGGTATGAAATTCAAATACCAAGCAAGATGACGAACACCAAATATGTTAATTTTTAACATTAAATAAATTATGTATTAATTAAAATATATATATTTGTTTTACATCAAAAAGCTTAGGAATTCTTAAATTATTTCCTACATATTTTTTAACAATATGAAAATCATCACTTCGAAAAAAAGTCTATTCATCAATAGATGGCATTATTTTATATTGTACTTCTAATAATGAAACCAATTTTTTAACTTTAAAACTTATTACTGAATAAATTAATGAAATGCAAAGAGTATAATAATCAAAAATATGTACTAAGAAAATTCTTTAATATTTTTAGGATGTTTCTTAAAATAATACTTTTTAATTCTTGTCAATTATTATGATTGTGATTTTAAAATCTTTCATCTTTCATTGAGATATTATTAATAACAAGTACCTAATCATAATAAAAAATAAAATTATTTTTTTATTTATTTGAAAGTTTAGTTGGCAACACATTTTTTATCTGTGTTGTATGTTATGTCATTAATGTGAGATGATAAATGATTTTTATCATTTTTCAAACTAAAAAATTTAGAAATCCGCTTTTCTAATTATAACATTAATAAGGACTTAAACTTTGTAAATAACAGCAATCAAAAAGTTATTATCTGTATTGCTTTTATATTACTATACTATTACTACTTACTAAGACTATTACTTGTATTTTTAAAACCATGGCATTAACTCGATTATCTCATCTAAAAACAATATTCAAGTTTGGAAATCATTCAATTAGCCGCAGATGTAATTCTAATAACTCCATTAATCTGTCTGATCCAGTAGTACAAACGTTTCTTAAAAATCTAATGGTTGAACATGATAATTTACATACGAAATCCCGGCTTACTATAGACGAAACCAGACGTCTTCACGAAATAAAACCAATAGTTAATGTTCTTGACCAAAGAATCGCTTTGTACGACAGTATTGAATCACTTAAAGAGTTAAATAAACGTGATACAAAGGATGAGGAGATGAAAAAGTTGATTAAGGAAGAAGCTCAATTGTACTTAAAGCGACTTAAAGAAATCGATGAAGAGCTGCAATCAATATTGCTGGAACCACATTTGACAGACGGTGGCATTCTTGTGGAAGTTGTAGCAGGTGCAGGTGGACAAGAAGCTATGCTTTTTGCAAGTGAACTTTTTAAATTATATGAATCATATGCCCAATATAAGGATTGGGAAGTGGATATTGCTTCTTTAGAAATATCTGATATTGGTGGTATTAGAAAAGCATCAATGTTAATAAATGGTCTTGGTGCACCAGAACTGATGAAAATGGAGGCAGGGGTACACCGTGTTCAAAGAATACCTGTTACTGAAAAAGGTGGTCGCATACACACAAGTACTGTGTCTGTTGCAGTGTTGCCACAGCCCACTGAGGTAGAATTAGATGTCCCTGAGCGAGATATTACAATTGAAACGAAAAGAGCTAGTGGTGCAGGAGGCCAGCATGTTAACACTACAGACAGTGCAGTTAGAATTACACACAATCCCACTGGAACTGTGGTGGAGTGCCAAGAAGGCAGATCTCAAATAAAAAACAAACAAATTGCTATGCAAAAATTAAGAACACTTTTGCTGCAAAAACAAATTGAGGAACAATCCAATAAAATACAATCAGAAAGAAAATCACAGGTTACACTTTATATTATTTATTTATTTATTAGAGTGGCCAGTCAGTAATTTCAAAGAAAAATAATAATAAACAATGTCACAATGTATTTATATATACAGACAAAATTTATAATTATTTGTTTATATATAAGCTAATATCCTCTAGATGTACACTCAGTGATGCTAATATATATATATATATATATATATATATATATATTATGAGGCCTAATATATATTAGGCCTATTAACTTATACATTAAACTCATTCTTTGTGTAGATTTTGGTACACTTAGCTAATATAATCATGATGACTAAATAGGTCACTCTATAATATAAGTAAGATGTTTATCAAAGAAATTTATTGAATGTGGTTTCTGCGAAATGTCACTGTGCTGCATGTACACACCATGCTATACCAAACTGCTGATTGTTGGGAAACTGATATTTGTTCAAAATTGAATTGTATATTTTAATTAATTGTAGACTATAATTTTCTTTTTGGACTTTAACGTTTTTAAGTCCAAACTGTGACCAAAGCTGTGTATGTGTATAATATCCATACATATTTAATATTGTACACTATACCTAGAACATAGGATAGTATATAATATGTTATGCTATTGGTGTATCAATAAATAAATAAATAAATAAAAATTAATTAAATCAACTTTTAAAATTCAGATGGATAGTTTTGTGTTTTCACAGTTAAGTGTGGCTGTTGAATAGTCAAGAATAGACTTTTCCTTAACAAAAAATCACATTACAGCGTTTACATAATATACTCTTCAATGTCATATATTGTGATTGTGGGCCTATATACATCTAGCTGCCTCTTTCTCTCACAAGATATATTTTTAAATAAAACATGTTACTGCCAAGCTGCAAGTCAACTGTTTTATCATGGATATATTAAAATACTTATATTTGTTACCATCACATTTCAGGTTGGTACAATGAACAGAAATGAGAAAATTAGGACATACAATTATCCTCAAGACCGTATTACCGAACATCGAGATGGAGGCAAAACCATACACAATTTGAAGGCATTTATGGAAGGAGGGGAACAATTGGAGCAATTACAAGCATCCCTGGTCAGATACCAGAGATATCAGGTTCTTACTGCAGAAATTAATGATTTTATTAAACGGCTAAAACAAGAAAACTCAAAATGAAAATCTTGTTTTTGTTAAATATGTTAATTTATCTATTTAGGTGTAGATGATATGTATATAATAAAATTACTAATGTCACAGTTAATATTTATTTTGTACCAAATGAATAATAACTATTTTAAAAGAAAGTAAATAGATAACATCTGCTAACATTATAGATAAAAGACAAAGATTTAAAACTACATAATCTATGGATGTATTTAAAGTTAAGTTTTACACAACATATATAAGATTTCCAATATTCATCCAAATCAAATGAAAGAAACAATAATTCCTCCCAGACAGAAGTGACGAGGAACCAGAATGGTACCAACATTGTGTTTTTTATTATCCTGCTTACATGGCACTGTGGCAAACAGCTTATCAAGAAAAATGAAAGTCCCAGGTTAAGGTCTGGAGTCACTCATTGCTGAATTTCATATTGCAAATCTGCCTCCATAACAATATTGCTGTATTCTGGATATCATAATATAAGAGCCTGATGATAACCAGATATAGAGCATGCTTTACCCTCCACAGCCTCGTTATTGATTGATACAGTTTTAATAGATGCTATTGTAGATAAAAAATTATATGGCAATTTATAATGATGGAAACAAATTATAATTAAAGAACACAATAATTATTAGTTTAAATATAAAGCCAATTTGTTACAAAAGCTAATTATATTTAATTATTGTACCATTTTGATTCAACAATCTATTTAACCTCAAAACTAACCATAGACTATCAATTGATTTCTTTGTGATTATACACGTTCCTGGGACCATAGACTCCATGGACATGTGACATCAACCAACCAAGTTGCCTTATTTCCACCTAATGAGAATAGTGCCCCATGTAACATTTAGAAGGACAAGTATTTATTTAAAATTTTACAATAAGCCACTTTATGGCACCGTAGAACTATATATTTATTTAAAGGGAATAGAAACTAACTACTTTTAGTGATATGTGGGAATGACATGTGACTTTATCCATACTCAGATACATTTGAAATTTTTAGTCTACCAACTTTTAAAAGTAAACCGCTTTAATAAACTATTATACATGTTAACAAATTTTAGCAATTCTTTGATTTAAAATACACGTTCATAAGTAACATGCCTGTAAATATAGTTTTTATTTTTTCATATATTATACCATCCTAATAATTTTCACGTGAAATAACTGCGCCCTAGTACAGAGATTAATGGTATCCAAAACAGATCCCTGCTAGGTAGACTTCCACGCCCGCACATGTCTATGTTACTTTCCTGAAAAATAATATCTCAAGTTTATAACTAATACTTCGCATAATTAACATCCAAAGTCCATTGCTGTCGTGCAAAAGTAATCTCCAAAAAATACTGTATTCCGGTTTGAAGCGTTGTAGCTGGTGAAATTCATATAGTAAGGACATACGTCAAAAAAAAAAAAAGGACTTACGTCACAATGCAACTCAAAATGTGTTATCTTAAATACCGCCATATTATTATAGGTAGTATCACTAGCCATCAGGTGAGTTTACGAATAAATTACATTAGTTACTATTATAAATATTTATGTCTGTTTCTTTTAAAATATTTAATCTCTCCTGCCATGTAAATGAACATTGAATCACCCTTTTTTTTTAAACTTACTTCTGTATGATTTCTTATACACGACTTCGGCTGCCGTCTGTACAGAGGATGCTTGTGTTTCAAACACGGCAACGATTCGTTGTACTGCACCTCGGCGGGATCGATGGGCAAAATGGATGTTTCGACCTTCGGACACAAGGCGTCAACTACAATCATCAGCATGTTCGTGTAGTTAACTAACTGCGCGTAGAACGGCCTATCGCAGTCCTTCACGGGTCTGTTTAACTTCTCGTCGAGATTTTTATACTCCAATTGATAAAGATACATTTCTCGGTCACACGGCGTGGGTCTCGTACGATTTATTAAAACGAGTTTCTCGAAATCTCTCTCCATGATCTTCGAAGGCTGTTTCAACATGTACAGATCGTCGGTGTCTTCATCATTCTCGTAATTCTGGTAGGCAACTGCGTAATAAGGCGAAAATATTTGAGAAAGTTAAGTTTTCATTGCCATGCACGATGTGCGAAGAACGCTGATGGAAACAGTATGATTTATAATTACATTGTAGCAGTTTATTTAGCTGTATGACGGTTATTTTAGCAATATTTTATTATCCAAGTTTTTTAGAAGACGTCGATTAAAAAGTCATTCAGCTCAATAACACAAATGCGATGCGAGGTCTTATTTACTCATGCTTTGAAAACAATAAGAGAATTGATGGTGTACCCGAATTTGAAAAAAATCTGTACGTACAGGCTGATAATTAGGTGTACCCAAAAGTTAAGCGGCTCTGTTCCAAATTACTCACCTTATAAGTAAATATATTAGAAGCGATATTGATATAAATCAATGTAACAACATGCATAGGACAATAAAACTACAACAATATTTGATTCCTAATAATATTCCAAATGTATACGATAACAGGTATAAAAATCTGGTATTTACTGATGATATATCCGATTGGTCACCAGTGTATTTCTAAATGAAGAGGAAGTGAAATGTATTTATTGTAAGGTATACATAAATATATCATTATATCATGCTCATTCCGGAACGATATCTACTAGGCTTATATATAAAATCGAAAGTAGTACTGATCAACAAAGAAAAATCATAGTGCCCAGACGGCGACACTACTGTGCTCGATCTATTTAACTCACCGGTGGGTGTTACATACTCTGAAAACAAGATGGAGCCGTTACTACTTGATAATACACATAACTACGTCCAATTTCTGACTCCATAACTGAATTTTGAATTAGCTAAATTAAAAACATTTCCGTAATATTCATTGTTGTGCACTCACATGCACCCGTTGTGGATTAGGTGTCGAAGAATACGTCTAATAGAATAGGTACACATATATTAGTATAAAAATAGTGCACTAAAATTTAATCTTTTTCAACTCTTTATAAAGATACAATAACGGTATAAAGTTTGCTTTAAAATTATAAACGTATAGGATGTTTCATTATTATTTAATATGGTAAAAAACACACATATTTTTGAAGTGTAAATAATAAATAAAATATTAAAAACAGATAATCCTATGTTTAATTCAATATATATAAAAACGGAAATAGATACGCGTTTTAATTAATCAAGCTAACACTTGTCTATGAATCAGCGTAGTGCCCTGTCATGCAAACCGCACAGAACATGCTGACAATGCTTAAGAGCGACATCGAACGCCATCTTTCTAGAAGGTATCAATAAAGTTCGGCACAAGTCCATATTAAAGTTGTTTTTGTTATACTCTATTAACGTTTGCCATAGACAATATTCATTTTTCTCTCTTACCGTCGTAGAAGGAGTAACTCGATGCCTGAGCTAGAGTTGATGTTATCGAATTATAAGTCCATATCGTGGTCGCTACGAACCACGCCATTATTAAGCGTAGATTTTCTAAGGGCTGTAGAAAAAAAGTTTTTATTATACATTAAAATGCAAATTTTGGAAACTATTACATTTGAGGCAATTAGAGTTTATTACAACACTTCCACTTTTCCCATGTATATATAATGTTAAATTTGTTTTAATGTCCAATAATATTTGAAAATTGGTATTAAATTAGTCTTAAATATTTTTCTTACTGTCAATAATATAGATGCTGGATTGGTGGTTTTTTTCTCCCGGAAACAGACAGCTTGGTAATCAACCACATGTACCGGTCTGTACACCTCGTCGTCCACCAACTTCTGCATTATGTCTGGTCTAAACTGTGTGAACATATAAGAATTTATGTAATATGCATAATTTGAGCATTTTTATCACTACCTCCACATTATTGCAGCGTTTTGTAAGTCTACAAAAAAGAGAATAATTTCAGTAAAATGCAATAAGTTACTACGCTCACGAACATATCTAAAAGTATAACAAGTATTGCAATCTTGAGAAGGTAAAATTAAAATTATTGTAATGATTAGGATTAAGACCTACTTTCCCAAAGAACTGTCCAGTTTGTGATGGATCTTCGCTGACAATAATCCACCCGTTATTATCTACTAAGTAGCAATCCCAGTTGTCCGAGAAACAGGTCACGCATTCCTTGTTATGTTCGCACTGGAAACGCGATATAACGAAATAAATAAAGATAAAAACATATCAAATCTCAAATTGGTATAAATAATTTCATATTCAAATTTTATATGTTATAGCAAACATACCGAGGAGGTGATGTTCTCGAACCATTCACTCAAGCGTTCGTGCTTGAATTGGAATCCCACAACCGCCGCCGGCGCCTTCCTGTGGCCGTCGCCGTGGAACACAGCGTGAGCTGCTGTCACCATAGCAGCGCTCACGTTCAAGGGCGCGCGTACAGTGCTCAGCTCAACACTGTACACATAGCTGAGCGGCTCCACGTAATGCTGCTCCACCGCACGTCGATACCATACCTCGTCAATAGCCCGTGGGAATTGCTTACCGAACTCTGGCCTGGTGGGAGATTGTTGATAGGTGCTAATAAAATGAACAGTTTCTCGATAACAACACATGCAGTTTAAAAACCTACAAATATAACGAAAACTTACTTATCAGGCTCTTGTTCTCTAGGAGGATGAGTCTGCCAACGCGTTAACCCGCTGTGAGTCGCCAGGAAGGCCACTATGTATCCGAAACGTTGAATGAATTCAGCCCTAAGACAAACGAAACCCCTATAGTAAATAACAACGCAAAACAATATTTTTACTAAATTCTACATATTTATTAATTTGTTTTTCGTTTTTGGAAAACGCACCAAAACATGTTGGTAACTTGAGTGAAAGCTTCACTGTGATTTTCTTACCAATGAATAAATTTTTAGAAATGAAAAAAGTATTATTTTGTATTACTAATTTAAATATTTTGCGCTAATTTTTGTAAAACCAATGATGTACATTAAATACTTTATACTAATAACAGGATAAACATAAAATCATGAATACATAAAAATAATCATTTTATGTACCTATACTTACACATATTCCAAAGTGGCTAAATTTTTATTATAAAAATAACAACTCAGTTTGAATATAATACTTACTTCCAAGGTCGCATAAAAATAAATAGTCACAGGAATAGTAAAATATATTTATTTGAAGAGTATGCAACAAATGTAATTAGCACCTATTTTTAAAAAAATATTTTTTATTTAATACTTTAGTCTATGACGGACATAAACTACATACTATTTTTAACTATGGCAAGGAGGAAATTCCTTAATAGATCCGATTGCGATCACATCGTATTCTTAAAAAATAAGTTTATCCCTAAAAGTGAGAAAGTTGGGAAGATTAATTTTGAATCCGTTAAGATATGTCAAAGCCAAATGTTAAAATCTTTTGCAAATTCTACATATTGGCGGATATTTTTTTATAAAACGTACATGTGTTTATGATAATAAACATAAAAACCTAATTGAATAACGTTTTGGACAATTTCTTTGTAAATAAGGATTAATTGGAAAAATTAAGATAACAAATGAAAAGTTTACATCATTGTTCACTTATTTATACTAGTAGTTAAAAATAGATCGTTATTTTTTTCCATATATAATAATGTAGTTTTTCCAGAGCAAGATACTTTATTCCTTTGTCAGTATAAAACTAGAGAGAATGATAAACAATTAAATATATAATTTTTTTTTGATTGTCGTAAAGTTATTTTGTTAAACATAAACAATTTGGTTCACAGGCATGCAATATATTTTTTACTGTTTTATTATACTTTACCTCGGTAATAATCCAATCACTTTTGTCAATGGGCTATCCAGGCAGGTTGACATAAAATGTTGGTGCAATATGAGTAATAGGTGGAGAAAAACGAAATGCACAAGGTAGGTGATATGCCTTATTATTTTAGCATATTTTCACGGTTACAATTTTTTTTTTTGTATTGTTAAATATTACTAGCTGTTATTTGAATATTTTCGTTTTATATATATAATGATATCGCAACAGAACATAAGGTTATATTGTAGTCGAGTAATCATTTATATAGAAACAATAAATATTCTACAGCAAACTCCTCTTGCAAATTGCATAGGTGGTTAAAGGATTCATCAAACTACCTTTATATTACCAGTTTAAAAAATAAAAGATTTCTCACTATGAAACGTTCATTTTTTAACGAATTTCTCTTTATTCTTATGCCTCTATAACCATGGGACGATATAAGTATAATTAAATATAAGTATTACCAAAATAAATTACATAGCCACTCACGAAGGCCACCAGTTTATACAGCTTAAATAAATTTTTTGAGGTTAAGGGTGCAAGGCTTCCCGCAAAACAATTCACGGAATCCAAACCAACCTCACCTGCTCGTGGTGCACTCTGCTAATTAACATACAAGACTCTGACTCCTACCAAACCGCATTGGGCCAATGTGGTGGGAAATGGCCTAAATCCCCCATACGAATCCCTAACCGATCGAGGTGGATATCTTTAGGGGAGGCCTATGTCCAGCTCTGGACGTCTATAGGATGATGAACTTTCTTTAACTATCTCTTAATGTGGATAAAAAAAAATCTATATATACTCACGCTTTTTCATCAGAGGCTGAATCCGATATGCTCTTGTTGAACCACGCGGTGTTCCTCGCGTCGTACACCAAGGCTTGCATCAGACCATGATCACCTGAAATGTTCACAGGTAGATTTAAAATCTTATATACCTAAAAACCTATCTATACATAAAGAAACATCAAAAACTGCTGGACGCTGCTAATTCATATAAACTATTCAAGATTAAAAAAGCTATTTATGTACATTTACACGAGTTTTTTTTTTACTGGTGGTAGTTCTCTGTTGCCGGAGACCTTCTAGATAGGTATCACCGCGGCGCCTATTTCTGCTGCCCAACAGTAGTGTGCAAACATGCTCTGGTTTGAAGAGCGCTGTAGTTAGTATAATTACAGGAGTAACGCGATGTAACATCTTATGTTTCAGGGGACGTGCGTAATGTGGTGCAGTGTAAAACATCCTAACTAGCGCCACGTTGTTATGGGCAAGCATATCACTTACCATCACGTGAACACCCCGCTCGACCGTCGCTTAATTTAAAAAAAAAGTATTTTTTTTAATGGCTATTAGATAATTACGTTGTAAATCCTAAGCTTGATTTGTAGACATTAAATGGAATATTTTTAATTTTTCAGAAGCTTTTAATAAACACTACGATTCAAGTGCCGTAAAAATACAAAAATTAAAAAAATATATATACTGACTTACAGTAATATTCAACTCGAGGCATTGTACTCGATATTTTGTTCCGATCTTTGACATCTGGCAAACCTGTTAAACAAATGTTTTATTCAGTAAAGTTATATATAGGGAATATAGGGATAATATTTATGTAGTGAATTATTCTTAATTTATTTACAATATTGTATTTAGAACCTATTTATTTCCATAATTTTAATGATGGTGCTAGTTGTGTCCTGATCACTGTAACACTTTGGGCTCGCCGTCTTGAGAGAAGATAGTAAGTAGTAATTTTACTAATGAAAATGCCCTTTAAACTGAAACACAGTAATCTTTGATTCATTTAAGTAGGTTGAAGCGAATTTATAATAACACTGTTAGTTACCATCAGAGCTTATGTAATAATACTACTTATTGATACCATTAGTATGTTTTTCATGACCAGGTTTGTTTTTGTGATGCTCCGGAGGTCGCGGCTTTGCTGGCCAGCGCCACCCAGGCTTAGCCACCCTCTCTAAGAAATAAAGCAACTCTTCTTCCGGAGTTGAAAAGGTGCGCTCGTAATGTCGACAATATAACCTGTAAATTTAAGCCCTTACACTACTACTACGTTCAGTGAGTATGTACGATGATTTAAATAACTATGAAATAAAGTATTTTTAACCTATTTAACTGATAATAATAATAAAATATCTTTTCTAAAATACACATCTATGCATATGTTGTGCCGCCAAACAACAGAGACCATTTCCTTTAACAAATTAATGAATAGAAATTTTATGCTATAGTTTGTTGTTTTTGTGTGGCAGGACAACCGTAATTTTTCATGATAATAGTAAAAACATAATAATAACATCCGTTTACAAAAATTATGCTAATTCATACATAAAAGCATAAAAAACGATACACAAATTGAACGATATTAAAAAAATTCACGACATTCGTAAAAGTAAAATATGACCGTTTTTTTATACTTACCAATCCGGATGCACGCTCCATTTGTCCGACAAATATTGCCTTGCGGATATATTCTTCGAGGTAAGCGACAGCCGGTGTATATCGTCGGTGGGTGGTGGTGTTACACGGTGACGCCCGTAACCCTCGGGGATCGTCACCACCAACGTGAACGGCGAGTCACTGATACCGGTCCAGTACATATGCTTTCGAGCGCGGGAAACACGTTTCTGATTATACAGAATAATTATCAAATTGATAACTGATTTTCCATTTTTTCTTCTAAAATCTGACTACTAATAAATGCAATTTACAATCCTTGTGACTTTATATATTTATTTATTTATTTATATTCTACTTTAATTTATGACTTAGATACTAACCATATCTTCTAAATGATATTTAACATTCATCGCCTTGTTCCCAGTCTTTTGATCGATTACTTCTTTCCTTAGCTGCATTAAAACATTTAAATCAATGAAATGACATTATCCATTCTCTTATTTAACTTAAATCGTATTAAGTATTAAAAACTTACTGCTGTCAATTCACGGCTAAAGTTTCTTGGTCCTCGGTCGTCGTCGAAGAGCTCGATTTCTAACATGTCTACGCTGTTGTAACTCGGTTTTAATATTTGCTGAAACTTTCGACAACAGAATAGCGTTTAGTTAATTTATTACAAACACTGTTTACAACATTTTTAACCAAATGATTTGTTACTTACAACCGGCCGTAAATCTGGATGAAGGAGAACGTAACCGTTATTTGTTACAATGAACGCATAACCATTAACGCCAATCTAAAAATTATTGATGTATTACATTTCATAAAAATAACTCATACAAGATATAAGTTAAACATTAAGTTTACATATTGTGTGTGTAATTAAAAATTATGTGAAATATCAAATAGTAGCTCTAACTGCCTCCATGGCGCAGTGTAAATCTACCGTTAACACATTATTCTAGAGTTATGGATATCAATGATAACCAGAGTATAGACGAACACGCTTCATCATCCACGACCTCATTGTCACTTAACGCCATCAGAAATTCAAGACATCGTTAATACATTGTAAACAAAAAAGAAAAATACCTTGTAAGGAGTCATTAAAGCTTGTATTTCGGTTAAAGGCACATCAGTTCCTGCCACACCCAATAGTTTTGCAATGCGCATCTGTAAGTTTTGAAAGGACATTAAAGGAACTTGTTTATATTATTTAACACTCAACTAATCTAGATTACTAAATTTTATTGAGAAATATAATTTTCTTTTAACAATAATGATAACTAATCACTTGAAATGTTTGTGATTTAATTATATCACGTGTCTTAACAATAAAACTATCTACATGGTTTCGTTTCCACACAATAAATCTACTGTATATATATATATATAATAATAATTATTTAAAAATGTCTTTTAATTAACTTCTAGCAATAATTGTTTATAGCATCTACGCCCCGTTAGATATCTATAGACATTACAATTATAAAACTACGTATTTCCAAGGATACTAATTCATTGTTTGTAATTATAGGATTCTAGCAAATCTACACAATCAAAAAATTAAAGATCATATATTATAATAAAATAACTACGTTCTTATTAAACCCATTATTGAACTCACAAGAATTGTCGTTCTGTTAGGAGCTTCATTGATAAATCCTTGTAACAAAGCGTTAGAATTACACAATTTACAAAACTTATTAATAAATTATTATGTACGAGTTATCTTTTTTATTCTACTTGAATATTAATTAAAGGTGAAATGAAATAAATTGCCAATAACGATAGATTATTGTGCAATGTGCTTATAATAATAAAATCTGTCATATCAGGACTTGTTGGTAGTGTTATTTTTTTGCAACTATTTCCCCCGTGTATTTGTAATGTTAGTATAACAGAAAGCCGATGCTCCATAACCAATTATAGCTTAATAAAATTTTAAATTTAAATCTTTATAATCTAAGGCCAATCAATTAAAAGTCCTGTTCAACGTTCAGCTGGCACCTTTCATCCGTCATCGGGCACACTAGTCTATGAGAGCATTGGCCTACCTCTGTCTGGCCGTTCTCCTCTACTGACTGCGATTGGTTGTGGACGAACGAATGCAATAAAATATAATAACATATAGATAAATGCATTGTAACAACCTCTTCTAAAAAAATCAAAATGTCTCCTCTATCAACGGGAAAACTTTTATTTACACTAAATCGTCAATGTATCAAAATTATATCATTCGGAATATAGTATATATAGTATTAAACTTTTAAAACTGAAGAAGATAGTCAAGTAAAAGCCCCATATATGTCTTATCTTGGGCTGCACGATACTTTAATTGAAAAAAAAATATATTTACATTTACTTCTCGGAGTACAAGTCAATGTTTAAAAAAATGTCTCTACGAAGACATTACTAAGTTCAAGCAAAAGATAATTTTTGTTTATTAGAAAATGTGTGTAATATAGATATATGTTTCTTGCACGGAAATAATTAACTTGATAATTGATAGAAAAGTCGATCATAACACCCTAGTGGTCTACTCCTACGATCTAGTAGAAACTACGATACTACATAAAGCCAAAAGGGTTGAACAACACATGGCGCCGGCCGAGTGGGCGACCAGAGAACTGACGCAGCGCGCGCGGCCAACATCTATCGAGGACAGATGCATTGCTAACGGGGCCAAATAAGACTTTACCGTTACTGAAATCCAAAAAAACTAAATCATAAAAACTTTCATGTATCTTGCAAAAACTTTACATTAAAATCATCAAAATTGTCTAAGTGTAGTACCTCTTTTGTAACTGATACCCAGTAAGCTTCGTTTATCAGTACATTCTCTGTGATGTTCTGAGGGGAAACCATCAAACAAAACTGAATATTATTAAAATGTATTATTACACATTATAATGGTAGAAACAGATCATTGCAATGTAATATACATCATAAACAGCTTTCGCCCAAATCATTGAATAGTTAGAGACCAATCTTGGAAAATTGATTCATTGTATTTTTTTTTAAATCGATAACCATGTTTACGCATGCACAATTATTATTTTTTTAATTTGGAAAACAGTCAAAATTATTCACATTTACAGAGACTGTAAAACAAAATCTATAGTATATTTCACACCAAGCCAATGAAACTAAAAGTTATTTAATTCTTATAGATATTGCTTTATGTCCCGATCACATACAAATATAGTTATTTATTTAAAAAATTGCGATAAAATCATAACAATATGAATGTATAATGAACTAACCTCGTTGTGACGTAGGTCATAAACAGGCATTGAAACTGAAGTCATCAGTTGGTACTGAGAATTGCCCAGTTCACTATACTGACCCTGCTTCATCTGAAGTTCAAAAATTATTGAATTACCAACATAGTATAGGAATGCAAAAGTGTGTTTGAAAATAATGAAAGATGTTTGTTATTGATGGTTTGTTGTTGTGTGGTTTTTATATCTATTTAGGACGAAACAATCTATAATCTTAATTATGAATTATTTTTGGATCAAATCTAGCATTTTGTATAATAATAATACGTTTAACATGTTCTACTTAATTATTAGTTTTATATTGAAAAGTAATTTAAAAATACCTGCGTAATTCTCCACCTTCTATCTTGTTCTTTCTCCGAATTGAAGAGCACCTTGTCCCTTTTCTGACTTAAGAAGCGTTCCTTCTGTTCAGCTCTCTCCCGTTGTTCCCACAAATAATCCGCGACCTTGGGATCCTGTTATTATTTAAATTATATATTAAATATATATTTCCAAAAAATTATGTTCCTAGTTAAATTTTTTTATTGGATTTAGGAACAATTTAGTATAACTTACAGTAACATTAGCGTACACCGGTGTCCAGACAACCGGATGTTTTTCCCGCTGTAGTACCAGAGGTCGAGCCAATACGTTCACATGCTCCAATACTCGCTCCCTTACTTCGGCCAGGGTGCTGAGGTGGACGTAGAACCCACGATTGGCACAGGCCATCCACTTCACCTCCCTCACATCCGCCACCTAAATTTTACTCGTAAAACAATTACATTGCTTTTAATTTTCTAACGGTTATTATTTACAGTATTTAAATAGTGCCCGAATATCGATAAAATACAATGTCAGTCGACTGCATTGTGAAATAAAAAGCTTTTAATAGAAAGAAAATGTTAAATCAACCAATCAGCGCATATCTAATAGCGTACGTCATTATGACTACTTTTTAAAAAACAGTATTATAAAAAATAACTAAAATATTATATAAAATACATTCTTGTTAAAATTCCGTACCAAATTGTTATGTTATACTTAATTACCAAGTAAAGCGAATTACACTGATTAAATTTAAATAACTATTAAATTATTAAAAAAGACAAACACTCATACACAAACATTAGAACAACACTAGTAACAACTCTAATTTCTATCTAAAACTATAAGCAAAAGCTTTATGAAGGTGGAAATTGGATACAAGAGTTTTGCTACTGTAAGCAAGAATTTCATGCAAAGGTCATTGGAACAATTGGCAAGATGAAGACAAGACAGAAAGAAGAGAGTACCACATTCAAGGTTACTGGTAGAAGACACAAAGGAAGACATTATGCAGGTCGCACAATGACTACAACACACAGTAATACCTGGAGTGGTACTACCTTTACCTCGCGCCCTATCAGGTACGTGAACACTCTCACGGGCGTATCGTATTTCCAATTGAACTCTTCGAAGATTTCTTTGTAGTTGTATGGAACACCATCGGTTACTAACATGATTGCCTAAAAGAATAATAGTATTTTTTTAATAATTACAACTCTAGAATTAATCATTAATTTATGTCCAAAAATAACAGTTAACACTACCTGATTGCAATTAGCAGCACCACTATTGTTTCTGTAAATTTCTAACAACGTAAAAGCTCTCGTTAAAGCAGCCGAAAAATTTGCTATTTCTGTTGTTTCGAAATTATCTAAAGCAAGTTTCAATTCTCGAATATTTCCTAGTGTTGCCTGAAAGAGAAAACTGCTATTGATACATTGTGTATTTTGGTGTAATTCTAAATCAAAGTATGTCTACATACTTGCACTAATGAGTCATCGAAACATTCAACGATCTCCTCGACAGTATCAGCGAAGGTCATTACGTTAACGAAATCGTTGTTTCCAAGAGTATCAAGAATATTCGTCACCACATGCTTTGCAATATCACGACGTTGGCCAGTCATAGAACCACTTCTATCAACCAGAACTACGACGTCTTTGGGGCTAGCTGCTGCTTCCATGTACCAGGCTCTTGTTCGACAATCGTATATGTCAACAGGGTCCGCTCTCCATTTCATTGCTATATAAAACAAAGTCGATTTAAAACAACTGCTAAAACTTTATAAGAAAAATATTTAAGTCATAATTACCAGGATAATGCCTCATGAACCCAGAGGAACTGCCGAAATATTGCCACGAAAGGGTAGGATCGCTTTGATAATTATTTATAAAATGAGTATCTAATCCTTCTGACCAATGAATACCTTTAATGACATCAGGCGCTAAAATATATTCATAAGATAAAAAAACAACATATTGTTTAACTTTATATATATGACAAATGAAAGAAATTGAAACCTAAATGTTAAATATTAGATCCTTACATATGAAATTAGCGTTTTGTCGTACTGACCACTTTGATTTGAAATATTTCCTCTTTGGTTAAGAATTCCAAATTCAATTTTATAAATACATTTACCACCATGAAGGAACCTAACCATGAAGAAAGAACTACCTGCTAAACAACCGAAATTGGTCAATCGCTCTAGACCACTGCTGCTTCACAACGGAAGATCACACACTGCACAACAAACAACCACTAAGATAGATGAGCTACAATTGGAATGTCTGCGACATCCACCGTACTCCCCGGACCTTGCCCCAACAGATTACCATTTTTTTCGGAATTTGGACAACTTCTTACAAAGAAAAAAATTCAACTACGATGCGATAGTCCATAACGCCTTCAAAGAGTTTATTGATTCTCGCCCCCATGGTCTTTTTAGTAAAGGGATCAATGAACTACCTATGAAATGGCAAAAGTGCATAGATAACAAAGGTGCATACTTTGATTAATTAAATAGATTTTACAAAAAAAAATTACTTTATGTTCCTCCTGTACAAAACGCCAATTAAATATATAAGGACCTTACATTAATTAGCAAGTAAATTCTAAGGGTTCAATTTTTAAATTGGTACTTACCCCAAGCATAAACATTGGTGGGAACGTGCACACTACTAAAATTAATATTTACTGGGATGTTGGAAAAGTGAGGATTCTGTTGCATGTGGGCACTTTTACTTGGAGGCCGTACAATCCAATTTTCAAGGTTAAAGTCTGGTTCTGGAGTTGTTGTTATTGACGTTTCATCGTACGGCTCCTCCATTTCCTTACTGTTATAAAACTGAAAATCCTCAGGTACTATTTCATTTTGTTTATCAAAAGCCATGTTCTCAGCTGCTTCTACAATTCTTTTAACGGCGCTAATTTTTAACTCCATCATAGCGCGGATATCGTCCGCCATGCTCTGTACTAACTTTTCGCCGTCTCTCGATTCGATTTGAGCCGATTTAAAACTCTAAAACATTCGTTACAAACTATATTATTATTCTACATGTGAACCTTTTTTAATATATCATAGGACAAATTTTCTAGAAACTCTCTCCTTTAATAAAAGGATTTTGTGAAAATAAACTCTATAATATTTTACAGATCTGTTAAGAAATCAATGCTATAAATTATTTTTTATTTAACTTAAATGCAAGAACTAAATACCGACAGAGAATTATACAAATAATTATTAATATATATATGTATTTATAAGTGAAGATTTATGTCTACGTACATCTTGAATTTCCTTCTTTCTAGTGATGAACTCGCCAAAATGATATAGTTCTGTTCCAAGTTTAACAGCCCAAGCCTGGACACTAAAATAAAATAATAATGATGCAGATTTATCAATATCGTATTAACAACATCTAAAATATATTTCGAGATACCGATGTCGTTGTTGGTATAAAGTGATGTTTCAATGAAATAGGATTAAAATTTGTTCTTAATCATATTTATATTCATAGAATTACCTGTTGAGTGATATTTTGCTAGCGGTCTCATATTGTGCACTAGCTGTACAATCCTTGGAGTCAAGGGTAAGGAGGAGTATTAACGACACAAAGCTGCCGATACGGTGGAACATCAGAAACACTAATCTAATTTAGCCCCCTACAGCACAGTTTATTTAAAACAATTTCTCAGTCATTTTAACGACAGTTTAACGTTACTCGCACTGGAATTGACTATTGAATTAAGATAAAACGTGGACTACTGCTGTACGAGCAAATTGATAAGGTGTTGATGACGGATGAACCGAGGGCGCAGGCGTGGCTAGAGCGGTTGGACATGCGCTTTGCACCTCTTTCGTACTCACACTGAAGCTTGTATGGGCCATTTCGGCATCTGTTCGTACATTAGTGTGAGTGATGATAGCTATATGTATTCAAGTTTTACTTGCGGTTTCGTTCTACTACCGTCGGGCATCGATTTATTCATTATACCACTAGGTCAGTGTTGCAATGGTTTTAACAATGGGTAATAATAACACGGGCTGAGGGTAAACAGTTTTTATTGTGAAAGTAAGAAAGATACAAATTCATAGGGGATGAATTTTTTTGTCTTTTATTTTAATAACATTGCGGTGGTTAAAAATACTATCGTAGCAGAGGTAATGGACACGGGTAGATCCACTTGAACCCTGCTGCCCATTCCGCAAGCCGTTATATTTCTTTCCTGTTTAAAAAACAATATTTTACATGATAATTTTTTTTTAACCCTCTCTTCAATTATTATTAAAATAAAAAAATCTGCACGGATTTTATGCATTTACTTTTATAAAATACGTAAACAACATTTTTAATTATTTTATGTACAACTAACACCTAAATGAATTACTAAAAAAATATTCTTACAAAGCAGACGGTTACTTGAAACCAGATGATACTGCTCCATCTAGCACTACATTGAGACTTAAAATAGCATATTTGTCACCATCACTTCACTAGCTAGTTTCACGCCCTAGAGAAATTGGACTGGAATGTTCTATCATCATCATCAGCTAATAGATGTCCACTGCTGGACAAAAGCCTCCCCCAAAGATCACCTCATCGATCGGTTTTGCGCTGCTCCCATCCGGTGTCTACGCCGCGACCATTACTTTCACCTTCGCCTCCCAACACTCCGTCCACGTAAAAGAAAGAAATACTCCGGCCCAACACAACCGGGAGAACGCGGCCGCGAATCGAAAACCTTACTGCCCCATCGGCCGAATGGCCATCTGAATGTTATATACAAATTATAATAAATAATATTTTTTATGTTAAACCTTATCGTGGTAAGTGAAGCAGTCTTCCAGCCGTCTTCGTGTCAATTGTCCTAATTCCAACTTGTGACATGGTGCCCAATTGGTTGTGGAGTTACTTGTTGCTACCGGCGCTGTATCTGGTGGTCTCTGACAACTGTCTTTGAAGTGCCACGGTCCACGCTCGACAACGACAAGTAGTAAATTGGTTTTCGTCATTAAAGCGGCCCAGTACGGCGGATGACAGTCGCCCTCCTCGTCCTCCGACACCGCAGGTGATGGACCCATGGAGTCGAGGAAGTACGACTGGTTTAATATGTACAAACTAATGCGATGGTCGCAGGAAAACAGGCTGTTGTCCTCTTTATTTTTGATTTCAATGGTATCGTTCTCTAAGGATGGCGGTATTGTTGTATCTGTATTTAAATATTTACGTTTAAATTTAAGATAATATTATGTAAGATAATATTATGTAAATTAATACAAAGTTTTACCAATTGTTAAATGTTTACACGACATATTGATTTTGACGACTTTTGACTATATTTTCCTATATTAGTGTTTAATAGCTGATTCTGCTTTCGTAAATAGCTTTTAAAGCAAATTATAGTGTAATGAAATTAATTCTAACGTTAGAATGTTTGTTAAATGTTGAAACTAAATTATAACAATGTTTGTAACATTTCTGAATGGGTATTAAAGTAAAAATTATATAACAGTATAACTAACCATTATCTTCACCGGCAACGTATACATTTCTTTGCCAATTTACAATATCGAACACAAGTAAAACAAATTCTGCTATGAACCATCGCATAAAATTTGTAAGGACATTAAACGGCTGAAAATAAATCATTAAAACATAAATAGTGAAAGTCCTGACGCGTTTATTCTTTATTTAACACGCTTGTTACCAACACAGTTAATGCATAGTGAGAATAAAATGGTACTATATATTCATATAATTAAATGTTTACTCTGGGAAGCCATATAACAATATGAACAGCCTTTAATACTCCATTGCTCTAGAAAATTGTATTCTTGGAACATGCCGGTTTCCTTCACTGGAACCTTAATCTCAAAAGGATCGTTTTCACATTTTCTCAAATCATAGAGCAGTCGCCATTTGACAGTACTTTACAAACTGACTTTTTGCCGCCAAGGAATCCGCTTAACAATACGTCTTCCTCATATTTTTTTAAGTAAGAAATCAAGTGGCAATTTAAATTTTACCAAGGGATTACATCTTTCCTAGATCCATCACCGCGTGAAAGGTATTAAAGGCACAGACTGTATTTTACAGTATAAAAATACAAATAAAAGACATTTTAATATTGGACTTGGACTCGGAATGAAGCCATACATGAAAAATGACGACGCAAATATTTCTTACCGTATTAAAAATCCAAGCACTACTTGTTATATCCGGCAAGGCCGATAAACGACAGAGCGCCTGATAGTTAAATACTTCAACGTGTTCATATATGCGCTTATCTATAAACGATTGTACAATATGCGGGTGGATAGCGCCGAAAAACTTCCCTACATCTGATTTATTTTTAGCTAGTACTACATAGCCAGAACTGTCGATGACGTAGCAGTCGTGCGTGTTGTCAGCGCAGGAGAGATCCTGTGAAAATAATATAGCATTGTCTATACACTTTAATTGTTCCAAATAAATGTGTGCCTTGCGCGTAGGTGGTATTGGATCTATCGCAATTGAAATGAATTGGAGAGAGGCTGTTGACATTAGATAGTATGATGATGATGAAATGATGAAACAAAGAAAAAGTTTAACTAACAAGCCTAGAAAAAGTCAAATAATGATTTGCTTATGATGGGATATTGCAACATTATAGAGAATAGATTAGCGGTGGTGCTGTTCAAAGCGTTTTAAAAAAAATATGCTAAATATGTGCACCAGCACATACACAAAAGTTGGGGTTAAAGCTAATAAGTGATTTAAACTAACACTCGTTGTGTTAGTTATCTCCAAGAATTTCTTGTAGAAGCCAGAATAAACGAATTGGAATCCGACAACCGAAGCGGGCGTCTCAGAATTGCCGTCCTTGTAAAATATGGCGTAGCTTGCTGTTATCGTGATGTCGCCGTCTTCGTTCTCTACATTTGGCTTATTGATTATCGTCTCGTCCAGAACAAGCAAGTTTGTGGCCACCACTAACGACTCCTTGTTGATGAGGTGCTGCAATACGGCCGCTTTGTACCATGTCTCCTCAATTGCTTTTGGATAAAGATCACCGAAAACGCTAAAATAAAAATGAATTCTGTAAAGTTCATTTATCCAAACACATTATTTTACAATGGCGATATTGTTTAGTATGAAAATTTTCAACATTTATAAACGGCAATGAAAAAGTGACAAGAAGGTTTAAAAGAAATTATCAAAACAACATCAATGACTTCTTTTTGTAGGTGACAATCGAATCTTAAACGGTAAAATATCATCATCATCATCATTAAGTGCCCTCTTCAAACTGCGGTTTGGCGATCAGATTGTGTGTAAAATATACTCTCCTAAAATGCTGTGGCCCCCCATATGTAGATGGCAATGCTGTTATAGCCGGTAATTTCAAATGTGAAACAGATAGCCAGGCGCATTTGAAAATACCTTTCCGCCATATTAATAGGCTACGTGCGACACCTGATCGAATCAGGGACCTTGTGTATGTTACCAAGGCAAACGATTAACCGCTATGCCACAGACGCAATAATTATTTGAACATTAATACTCACTCGCCGTCGAAAGTTCTGCTCTTCGTGCCTTGCTCTGTAACCTTCTCATTTTTAGACTCATCGTTGATGTAGTGCCATCGCGTGAGTCCACTCGACGTCGCTATAAACCGTACGCTTACGTTGTATTCATTTGCCATTCTCCTCTCTTCACCACTGGCATGCCAATTAGCGAAGTAGGGTGTCGTAAGCTTCGCATCAAACACTAACTGCTTTACTAAATCTTCGTTACAGTAGTAATCATCTTTTTCTAACTGCTCTCTCTCATCGCCGCAATGCTCTGCAATTTTAATAACAAAAGGATTGATTAAAATTTCTTTTCGCAGGAATTTCTTTCCAGGAGGTTTTCACAAGCAACACCGATAACTTTGACGCAGAATAAATCTTATTTAGGTTTACGCGACTTGGTAAAATTTAAATATATGCATAACGCAATATGACATTACTAATTTAACGTTGTTTAACAATTAATACATTTATTACTATTAGAAGCCGTAACATGGTATTGAAACTGTTTGTTGTTTTCATGATTAATGGTTTAATCTACAAGAGTACTTCCCGGGAATACAATTCATATAAAATGATAAATAACTCACTGTCAAATTCAAACGAGGTGCTCTCAGCCTCCTCGCGGTACTGTTTTTTAGTAATATTAAGCTCATTCTTTGAAATGTTCACCAAGAATTTGTACATTTCAATTTCCGCATTCTCAGACTCATGCCCTTCTAAATAATGATATTTACAGTATACCCTGAAATTTCAATTTATTAAACTATTTTAATGATACACTTAAGTGCCATTTAACTGGAATCTGAATTCAGTTGCTAAATAATCAAACTGCTCACTTTTTTCCTCTTTAGTATACAATGAACAGATGCTAGGTTTTACGCACTAGGTAATAAATTTTTCTAGACAGAACTGATAAACATAGCGGTTTGTACAGACAAAAAACAGTGTAAAAAGTTTATTTAGCATACGTCTCTATGCATATTTGTTATCATTACCACTTCTCTAATCGCAGTTCTCGTAAAAGAGTATTAAAGGAATAACAATTCCAGAGGACGAACAGCTTTTGAAGTAACCATCACAAGCATGTTGAGATCTTTACACCCCATTGAGTTAACCTACGTTCAACAATAGACATTTTTTTTCTTATATACCTCATCATTCGGTGGCATTTTTACAACATATGTGTCAGATTAAATGTCCAAAATACTTGTAACAATAAATATGCTCACCAATCGGGGTGCACTCTGTAGCTGAAATTGAAATAACTGGTGACGTTGATTCCCGTCACCTCTAAACCCTGCTTAGCCTCCAGCGGATTATCTTTAAGTAAAAGCTCTGTATCTCCATACCCGCCGGGCAGAGAGATACCCATAGAAAATGGTGTACCAACCAGCTTGTTGAAGAAATAATCGTGTTTAACACGGGCTATCCTCCTGCGCCAATGAAATATTTCATTCTTACATACCAAATTCGGTAATTTGGTTTGTAAGAACCAAAACAACAAAGTGTCGTCAAAACCACTATTATTTTCACCAGATTAGCAAGATTTTAGAAGTATGTAGTAAGGAAGAATTTAGAAGACCTGATGGTGTTATGTAGTCTTATAACAATGTAGTCTAGCTAGGACGATACTGCACTATATTATCTTTATTGCTTTGAGCGATAATAATTTAACTACCCTTCATACGGAAACACAGTTATATGTGCACACTTCTGTTTAGGAGCAGAAATAGGTGCTGCCTTAGATAGTCTAGAATAACAAAGACCTACCACCTTTAAATATTGTCCTTACCTCATGTTGTCATAATGGAATAGGACCTTAACCTCCGTTTGTTTCCCCTCATCGCCGTTCACGAGATGTCGCCGCAGCGATTTGATTTCGTCGCCGAGCTCCCGCGGACCTTTACCATCGTCCACCTGCTCCACCTCTACAAAGTCCACGCTGTTATAGTTTGTTTGTAAGTTCCCATTGATCTGCAAACATACAACTTAATTAACTCATAAAATATATTAATAATCTAATATTGTTGATAATTAACGAATTTTCATTACAGCCAAATAATACTACTACTCTACTCCTCTAACGCAGCGACTCAAAGTGAATCTTGACTTGCGAGACAAGATAATAATATATACACCCAAATAATAACAGGATTTTTTTTTCTTAATTTTTTTAACTTATATCTGTAAATTATTTCACATGAAAATATTGTAGATCTTTTTTATAAACTACCGGCATTTCATAAGTTTTATTAATATTATTAGTGAGAAATAATTATGCTTCTTGCAGGGAAACGTCCACCCAAAAGGTAGATCAAACTTGCTGGTGCGAACCGATGAATATTAATCTGTATTTGGCGAGACTTGTGTCCCATAGTGGAAGTCTTTCGACTGTTGATGGGCAGAAGTAATTGTCAGCAGTTTCTAAATATAACCAAATGAGGGAGCAACTTTATCATTTGCTCTCCAATGAAAAACAGTGTTAAGAATAAAATAAAAAACAGACGAGATGATTAGATTGCTGAAGAACACTTCAGGGAGAGAGAACAGAAAGGAAACATCCTTTGTTAGCTAAATTAAAAAGCTCTTACTTACTGATGTAATAAGCAGCGGATGAAGTAACAGATATCCGTTGTTACTCACAATAAACGAATATCCGTTCACGCCGAGCTGTAACGTAAGCTATTTTTAGTTCATACGGAATGTATTGATTTAACAAAGGAGCACGCTCTCATTAGCGATTTACTATTAATAAATATTCATGATCTTTACTACCTTACGAGTAAACAGTCAGGGTATGACTTAGCATCAGGTTCGTAAAATAAAAGTACATGCTTATAGAGGTATTGAGGTGAGGCAGGGATGACACGTATTTACGCGACCAGGTTTCAAAACAGTGTATTTGCTTTCAATTACGCGCACCAGGTGTCTGAGCAAAATACTTTCAAGTATTTAATACTTTTAAGGTTTTTTATAGACACGATGTAAACGGTTTCAAGACACTTGTCATTCGTGGAAAGTTTGTACGTTTCACTGTACTTGCGCTACATAATGTTAAAAAAACGGGTAATGTACGCCGCACTAGTTAAATTTTTAGATTTCAATGAAAAGGTGTTTAAAATCTAAGAAATACTTCGAAGACTTGCAAGCTTGTATTATAAAATAAATCTTTATGCATTTAATAACAAAGTATGTTACTGCATTAGTTTAAATAAAAACCTGTTCTAGAAAGTTTTTTAACTACGCCGGAACGATTGTATTGTTTAATCTTACTGATTAATATATGATTTATAACCACGGTTTCCGATCCAACAATCAAATCCCAAACATCAAATGATGCATTTATAAAATTAATACGTAAAACTGGTTTATAAATTGAATAATTTTTTAAATTATCATCTTTTCATATTAACATCAAAAATATGTACTTGATATTAAGAATTTAAACCATTATTTAATTTCTATACATTATTTATTTAAAAAGTAATTATATATTCCTTCATCAATATATTCGTAAATGAATCGGACTATGAGAAAAGATTTAAAATATTTTGAACCCGGGTTTTTAAAATAGTTACAAAAAAATATTCATATTTAATATACTATGGTTAATACATTATTACTTTAGTTTTAATAATAATTATTATTAAAAGAAATTAAAAGAACAAGTGTCAAGTGATAATTTGTTTTGTAATTTTATTTTTACTGTATTACTTCCGAATAAGGTTCGATTTTCAGTAAAAAGGTTAACAGTATTTCAAAACCTGGTTGTTAAAAGACTTTCGGGGCGCCATGGTCTAGCAAGTACGATTCTTAACAAGTATTAAGCGCTCAAAGACGTCAACTACAAAATCGAAACTGAATGAATCTTGATAAAGATTATAATCATACTAAAGAAAATCGAAGTACAAGTTTTAAAAAGTATTCCTGTTTTGTTCAATGAATTTTGCTCTTTAGTCCGTTATAATAAGATATAATTTTCCAGTTTGATTTTGTAAGTATTTTAAAAGGTTTTTAAATACTTTCGAGGCGCCCTGGTCTTGAGCCCTCGAACACGTCTACTAAGAAAACGAACTTTGATTTTATAATCGTACTAAAGAAAATCAAAGTGCAAAAAATATTTCGATTTTTTTGTTAGGTTAATGCGATGATATTTTTTAAAGGTTTATATTGAGATTTATTTCTAGTATCCGCCGATTCCAATTCCAAAAATTTAAAATCAATATTAACAAACATCATTTTCCGCATGTACTAAATTAATTATTATAGCAATTAAAACGTTTTTTTTTTATTATCACTTTTGTTATACAATCAAAATTCTCACGGATATTGATGTTTGTTTGTTGTATATATTTATGTATTTTATTTATTACATTCTAAATTACTATTTAGTCTTAACATAATTTACATTTAATCCATCAGTAAATTGTACCATTTCTATGCGATCCAAAAAATATTCATATTTAATAAACTATAGTTAATCCATTTTTATTTCCGTTTTAATAATAATTATTATTAAAGAAAATTAAAAGAATAAGTCTCAGGTGTTTTTGAAATTTAATTTGCACTGTATTTACTTTAAAATAAGGTGCGTTCCATTTTCAAGAAAAAGCGTAAAATTAGGAGTGAAGCGAATTTATAATAACATATATAAGTCACAAGTATTCAAAGATAACAGGTAAAAGTTGTTTTTGCGGTGTCATTATAACTGTTAAAAAATACATTTATAATTCACTATACTCAAGTTATTCAACCACTATCAACAATCAACATTTTCAGGATTCGATATCAGCCGATCACTAACATAGCTTAAAATTACAGAACAGCCAATAAAAAATGAAACAACTGTTCTTGTCTATGTCTTTCTCTTTAGTTGATTAATCTATCTCGCTCACATCCATTTGATCGACTGTTGTTAAAACCAAAAGCACTCAGTATTATAAACCGAAAAATACAAATTGTAAAAAAAATGCTTTTATACTTGTTATTAAATAACAGAAATTACCTGTTATTATTGCGTAACAGTAACAGTAATAACAAATATTATATTTGTCTTGTTATAATCCACGCCTACTTAAAAGTATTTCAAAACCTGGCTTTTAACCCTGGTTTTTAAAAATACGTATACCAGGGCGGCCTGGTATCAAATCTTGCAAGTACGACCCATGCCTATTAGTTACCCAAGTCAATGCACATTTTATTATGATAAAGTTGGTGCCGCTAGTTTTATTGACAACTATTGCAGCTTCATCTGACTCAGGGATCTAGTATCCACAAGCTATTAATTCAATGTACACAACATATAAGAACATTATATTTACTAGCGTTACGGTAAATGAAAGCGCGATCTATTATTTGTGGTAGCGCCATCTGTTAAGTTCCTTAAAATATTCTTGTTAAATGCTTTATTTGTTTGTTCTCATCATGAATTCATGTTTACTTCCTATTACTCATAGGAATAAGCTCTTTTCGTGTACGTTGGAGTACACTCGTGTATCAAAGTGCTTTCCTACTTAAATTATTAAAATTTATAATACATAATTATATCATTTCGTAACATTAGCCTTTTTTCATAGGTTCATTACTAAAACAAAAAATAAATAAGGAAAATAAATGCAAGACGTTCTTCGGTCTACTGTATTCTATCATAAATAAAGTATGAACATAAAAACCTGGTGGGGTTGCGCCAACTTGGCTATGCTATCGATTGGCACGTCAGTACCAGCCACTCCCAACAATATAGCGTCATTGTGTTCCTCGTTATATTTGTAGTCGAAGGCAGGAATGGCCACTGACGTCACCAACTTGTCCTCGTCGGGCTAAAATTTATTACTATTGTTATTACGGTAAAAACCTATACTGTTAATAGGTAGCACCTTATGAAAGTAGGAAGTTTTGAATTTACCTAATGTTTTCCTATCTTATTTAAAAAAAATCATTACAATCTCAAAATATGTCATGGAAAGACCTCTCAGATGTAATTTTCCTAAGGATTTTAGTGTCTGATTTTTAAATAAGAAACGCTACAATAGAGATCATTTTAGACACAGGGGAATTATAACCTATTCCTAACCAATGCACAAAATACGTGTAGGTAGATCATGATAATTACTTTTACTTAATAGAAATAATATAATAAAGTAATGAAGTTATCAATAGTAATAGCGATAATAAAATTTCAAATGTTAAAAAGGGTATGATAGGATAATTTTTAGAATATAAATTAAATAAATCAGACATCAGGCTGAAATGCCGAATATTAATTGTGAACGTAAGTAGATTTAGTAAATGTAATAGGAATTTAGATTATAAATTTAAGTAAATAATAGCAAACATATTTAACTATATTTTCTTTTACATTCACGAAAGCCCAGATTCTATCACATATTCCGCCTTACCTTTTTTGCATCAATGCTAACATTCCATTCGCTGGTCCTCTGTAATAAATAAAATAAACATTTACTAACGTATTTGTTTAATAATCGTGTTTTATTACTCACGTTACTCATAAAACTACAAAAAATATTAAATTTTTCTCTCCAGATACAAGATGTTTGTTTGTTAGTCCAATTATACCTGCAGCAGCACTCTTGAAAACTTAATACTGTAATATTACAAACCAATACAAGTTTCAACATGTTTTATTATTATTTTAATACTTTACCTATAATAACGCATATTTTTAGAAAAGCAATCTGTATTAAGTAAATCAACATAACCATTTAAAAAGGTCTTTGGTGAAACAACGTCGTTAAATTTATTCGCTTAAAGAGACATCGGAGTACACATTCAACGAATTTATTTTTAGTAGCTATGACGTACGAAAAGGTGTTGAAAAAGGAAATTGTTAAACCATTCGTAAATGCTAAGAAAATGGAAAATATCACGTTATTTTAAGAAATATAGTTTCACTTAAAATTTTTCAATAAATTATCTAAATATTATTAATGAAATATGTTTGAGTTGAAGATTGGAGTTGTAGATATTAAGATTGATCTTTGCATTACGAATGTAAGCTGGCGAGATAAAATCATTTATAAAAATCTAAGTTAACAACTTCAGTTTCCGGTAAATACTTTTAATATAAAAAACTTATGAATATCATGTTTCAATATAATTAAAGAACAATGATTTAAATGTATTATCATCCTTACCGTATAGTCGATAGCTGCATGCGTCCACGTGGGTGGAGGTTCCCTGCCTTCCAAGATCATGGGTCGCGCAATGACATTAATGTATTTCAGTACTTGTTGCTGAACTTCCTCCACCGAGTGAATGTGCACGAAATAACCTTACAAAAATATTTGATTGTGAGTTTACAGCTTCTAGATACTTGTTAATTATAATAGTTTACTATATATATTGATGAAACAAGTATATTTAAAATATTTGAAGAACTTTAATGACGTACATTTGTGTAATGATTAAATGAATCTAAAATTTGAAAAAAACAGACATTTTTTACAAATCAACTTACATTTCTTAAAGATAAATTTAGAAATATATACAATGTATTAGAAATCAAACAGACATTTTGGCTATATCAAAACATCGTAGTCTACGATAGTGGTACACATTATCATCAGCACAGTTTTGTGCTTGAATTATTATTTACTTGCCCATGAAATTAAAAGGTTTTATTTCCAATAACAGCATAACGTTAATAGCCTATTCATCTTATTTTTCATATTATAAAAGTAGAATATATTCCGCTCGAGAAGCAATAGTCTATTCGCTTTCAAAAGCGCTTACCCCTGTTCAAGCAGGCCATCCATTGTATCTCTCGTACGTTAGTGACCTCCTTCCCGATCAAGTACGTGAACACCCTCACTGGTATATAAGTCTTCCCGTCCACCACTTCCCGGTTGTATTCCTCAAACACTTCAGTAAGGTTACCAGGTACGTAATCTGTAATAACCATAACCAGCTGGTTGCAGCCTTGTGTGCTAGTCACGTTGCAGTGTTGTCGCCTCTAAAAAAATAGCTCTTTATTATAACTCTCTCTATATTTACGGGCTGAAAGTAAATCAAAGTACACAAAATTAACGAACTGTTTTCGAATGAATAACTTATACAAAATTCATGGAGTTCTAAGATCCTTAAATAGATATGTTACGATTAATTATTATTATTAAGTGGATCACTAAGAAATCTAATAATACGTTTAATTTATACTGTTCAGAAATTAGTGTCCGTAGTATAAGATTTTGAATTAAAATAAAAAAAACAACTGCAACTATAACGCCCTCAAGAAATTCAATATTATTATCTGGCTCTCAGTTTGATAACTATTTGCGATTATTTTAAGATTACCAATAAATCTTTTCTCTCTTCTTTTGTCGTCTTTTAACGGAATTTACTTGCAACTTTGCTTAATAAGCATAATAGTACATATATTTATTATTAAATTTTCTTTTTCTATTGGTGTCCTGTCCTAATATATTAAGTCTTTACATATGAAATTGGCGTCTTGTACGGGAGGAATATAAAGTAATTTTTTTTGTAAAATATATTTATCTAATCAAAATATGCACCGTTGTTCTCTATGCACTTTTGCCATCTTATAAGTAGTTCATTGATCCCTTTACTAAAAAACCATGGGGACGAGAATCAATAAACTCTTTGAAGGTTGTTTGGACTGCCGCATCGGAGTTGAATTTTTTTCCTTCTAAGAAGTTGTCCAAATTTCGGAAAAAATGGTAATCTGTTGGGGCAAGGTCCGGGGAGTACGGTGGATGTCGCAGACACTCCAATTGTAGCTCATCTAACTTAGTGGTTGCTTGGTGCGCAGTGTGTGGTCTTGCGTCTTGAAGCAGCAGTGGCCTAGAGCGACTGACCAATCTCGGTTGTTTAGCAGCTAGTTCTTCCTTAATGGTTTGCAGTTGCTGACAATAAATATCTGTCGTAATCGTTAGGCCAGATTTTAGAAACGTGTCATGAACAACACCAGCGCTAGTCCACCAAACACTCATAAGTAAATTTTTCTGAGTCAATTTTCGTTTAGGGTAGGATTTGGCTCGGTCTCCAGGGTTCAGCCATTGCGACGAGCGCTTCCGATTATCGTACAGTATCTACTTTTCATCACAAGTAATAATTTGATTTAAAATCCCTTCATTATTATGTCGGTTGAGCAAAGTAACACATCAGCAGCAGTCATCGCGTGTTTGCAAGTTCGATTCACTCAATTCATGAGGTACCCATCGTTCAAGTTTTTTTACTTTCCCGATTTGCTTCAAATGGATTAATACAGTTTTGTCACTAACCCCGAAGCTTGCAGCTATCTCTGAAGTGTTTTGTAATGAATCCGCTTCCACAATAGCCTTTAAATCTTAATTTTCCACTTTGGTCTCCAGACGTCCACGGGGTTGGTTCTAAAGGTCGAAATTTCCAGAACCAAAACGTTGAAATTAAAAACGTACCGTGCTTTTTTTACGACACATCATTAATCCTTCGAGCTGTTTCTGCAGCACTGGTGCCACGGTAGAACTCGTACTCGTAAATATACCGATATTTCATGTTTTCCATTGTGCGGTAATAAGCGATGCCAAAGAAAAAAATAATGAGGAAAAAACAAATGAATGACTGTTTTCAAAACTCAAATGTAGCAGCTAAATGAATTTATAAATTTGAATTTAGAATTCTTAACCAAAGAGGAGATATTTCAGATCAAAGTGGTCAATACGAAAACCGCAAATTTTATATGTAAAGACCTAATACATGTGATTCAAGTTTAGTGGTTAAAGTTTAACACCATTATTGAATTAAGTAGTGAAGCTTGTGCTGAATAAACAAAGTTAATAATTCCTTACCTCCTTTAAAGTAGTAAACGCTGTTATATAAGCCATCGTTAGGTTAGCATTACCCTCTAATGGCACTTTATGTTTCTTCTCATCTTCTGTCGGCTCCAAAGTATTTGTAATAGTTTTCTTATTCTCTAAAGTTGCTTGGACAAGCCCTTCAAAACATTCCACTACTTCTGCCACTTTGTTTTTAAAAGTAAATACATTAACGTAATCGTTGTTTGATAGCGTATCCAGCAAAGACTTTAAAGTACTCCTCGCTACGTAGTTTTTGAATCCGGTCATTGAACCGGATACATCAAATAATATAATAACATCTTTAGAGCAAGTGGCTGCTTCTATATACCAGGACTGTACCCTGCAATCGTACGTATCAACTTTTTCCATGTTCCAAGGCATTCCAGGATAGAAACGCATTATCCCACTTGAGCTTCCAAAATATTGCCACGATAGCGAAGGATCTGATTTATAATTGTTTATAAAAATATCGTTTAAATCTTTTGACCATAAAATAGCTTTTAGTGCTTCTTGTTCTAAAATACAATATAATTACTATTAAGACCTCTCTAGTGAATATTTTAAGTTTTAAATTAAAAACAATTCAATATTAATGTTCTGTTATAAACAAACGTTAGGGAGTAGTAGTTATTATTTTTAATCTTATGTGAAATTTTAGTATAAAATACCTTTAAAATATATATTAGTAGGCACATGTATACAACTTAAATTTGTGTTAACATTTATGTCGTAAAAATGTGAATCCTTTTCTAATGTTACTTTCATATAATGCGTTTTGTTCCTAGCAAAGATGGGAACTTCGCTTGGCTCGATGGGTTCAGTTTCACCCTCCTTGTAGAACTCTGAGTATTTAGCTGAACAATATTTGAATGCGTAGTGCTCATTTATTATCGTGTAGTTGTATTCCCGAGCGAGTCGCTCCGCCGTTCTGTGTATACACTGAAATTTCCATTGTAACAGTGAATAATTAATAGATAAAATATGAAACGCGTAGTTACACAGATTATAAATTCAGTGACTGCTGGAATATCACATGCTTATATACAATTTGTATTTCATATTTAATGAAGAGATATTAGCAAAAACATAAGCATATTACAAAAAGTGAAATAACTAAAATTCCTTGAATATGATTAATAGCAGACAAGATTTAACCAATATAAGTTTCATATACATTTCCATATGTATATATACACTTATATTTGTATTCACATTCTATACATTCGATTTTCATATTTTATCTTATTTCAATAGGCGATTATCTATGTTCTGCTCTACAAGTTTATCAGCTAATCATAAAGGTCTTATTTGATTATAATAATCATAAAACTTCACTAGCTGTTCCTGTTCGCTTTGCTGACGTAATATTGAATTAGATTTGAAATTTGTCAGGAATTTGTAACTCACCGACCCTCGGGCCTTTCCATTATTAACACCCCTGCAACTCCCTATAGGAAAAGAATTTT
Organism: Ornithoptera priamus; assembly: GCA_029034505.1. Taxonomy (NCBI): domain Eukaryota; kingdom Metazoa; phylum Arthropoda; class Insecta; order Lepidoptera; family Papilionidae; genus Ornithoptera; species Ornithoptera priamus. Next base: position 215,199 of record JARDWD010000627.1, on the reverse strand, counting down.
ATAAAACCTATTCTTAGCTGGCCTTTATATGGCATAATCAATATCTCTACCAAATCTTGAATGTTTATATCTGCTTCGACGATCTCGTGACGACTGAATAAATTTCTGTGTATATATATATATATATATATATATGTAACATCAACGAATATAAATAAAGGAGTAAATCTCCTTACGAAGTAATAAATAATACAACGTAAGTATTTTGATATATAATGATTTCAAAATTTTTTCATCTATTATATACGTATTATTTATTATCATATATTCACGATTTATTATTTCAAATAGATACTTTTTGACAATATCTAACGTATCTCAAAATAACTGTTTACATTAAAATGATTACAATTTATGAAGTCAACTACGATCTCAACACTTAAAGTAGTTGATTTGTAATAAAACATAACAAATATTGTTTTATTCATATTTATTTACTCTATGGTATTATGAATTGCAACTGATTTGTTAACTTTGCTTTGGGGCATAAATTTACCTTAACTGCATTAATTTTTCTTGTGAGCATTGTACTGACAGATCTCAGTGAAGATTCCAAAATTTGTTTACCATCTTTCTTCTTCACACTCGCATTCATTTGCTTGTATTTCTGTAAATAAATGATAGACTCACAACTGATATGTTTTCTTTCACTCTTCAAATAATTACTTTTATAAATTAGTCATGTAAAAAATTCACTTTTTAACTTTATTACAAATTCAAATTACAATTACAAACTCTATTACAAATGTTTTAAATGTATACCATGTTACATGAAAATTAGAATCGAACAAATGTACAGAAAAACTTACAATTCGGATTTGATCCGATTTTGTGAGGGACTCACTCAATTTCCATAAATCTTCTCCTAAATCCGACGCCCATAACTTTACGCTGTTGAAGAAATAGTATATTTTTTTAATAATTGCCGCACAGGAACAAAAAAATTATTAATACCTTATGATTACATATACACCTAATAATCTCCTATAATAATTTTATTTTAAAGTATTGTGAAAAATATTTTTTGGCTTCATGTTATGCTTTATTTTGCAAACCTTTCCTTAAATTTAAAGCTCTCTCGTAACGAGACCATAGAGTTTTTCTATTGCCCTTAACTTTAGTCACTTTAGGGAGCCCTTTCGGGAATTGAAAAGGCAACAAGATCAAAGTCTCTTCACTCCAACAAATGTAATAAATTTTAGGATAGCGTTTCGGATTCAAGTATTCTGTAATGAAATTTTCCAAATGTATGCAATTAAATCTCGGATAAGAAAAAATAATGTCAAATTCTCTAATAAATATAATCTATAAATACTAATAGATTTTGTAGGAACATAAGTAAAACTGAGAATTACCGAAATGACTCTATTAAATAACCAAAGTCAGGGACAAGTCTACAAATAGATATTGTAGGTATGTATAACAATATTATACAATTTGACGAATATGAAATGTATATAAAGAAACGTTGTAATTAGTTATCATACGGCCTTATAAAATAAACTATACAGTACTGAGAAAATAGTTTACATATTAGGTAATTCAGTGTTCACATTATTTAATACCTTTTTAAAGTAGATATTGAAATTGCTAAAATTGGTTTTTCAAAGTTTTTAATGTGGTCAACATTTAATTTAATCCTTTTTTACTGAGCAATATTAAATTAACTAAAGGATATAAAACTGCAGTCATAATATTTTTTTAATATAATCTCATCACTGCGGTTTTTCTTTATACTTTCACGCTTTAAATGTGCAGTTCATAAATTTCCAAAAAAAATTATTTCACCTAACGTATAAAGTTTATTCCAATAAATTCTCGTTCATTATTTTTAGAAACGAATTTTTATAATCAAGATTCTTCGTTTGAAACCAAAGCCATATTTCTTGATATTTTCTGGATGATTAAAAATTTGTTCGCATTTAAATAAATTTACATTTATTATTTACATGTATTATGAATTATTTCTTTAATGGCAAATAAAATTGTTTTTATTAAAAAAATCGTAATATACATGTGAAGCAAAAATATAGTTTAATTGTATTTCTCACACATCGGCTTTCCATGATGAAGTCGGAGCCGGCACCGTAAACATCGCCAGCACCAATGCTAATCCGACGCAACGCATCTTTGCAAGTGACTCATACGCAGTATAACAGCTTTATTGCTACCACGAAATATTCGCACGAAGGTTACAGCTTAAGGCACATTAATACACAATTAAATTCTATTTGAATAACAATACGAAAAACCACTATAATTTCACAATTCAACAATTACACCTCTAAAAGCTTTATACAAAATTTAAACTTTACTAGAGTGAGATAACGAGCAAGGTCACTACGATAGCGTGATAAACTATATAACAATTAGAATAGAGTAAAGCGGTTTAAGGTCGGAGTTAAGTTTCGGTTGGATTTGATTGTTTTTATTATATTTTTTCGTTTTTTAATGTAATATCACAACGCGTTTCGTTACGTTGAATGTGTCGGGGTGAGGTTTGGCGCGAGCGTGGAGAGGCGCGTCGCGCGGGCCGCGGGCGAGCGACTCTGCCGACGCACGTGCTGCGTCTATTCTGGGCGGGCGGGCGGCCGGCGCTGCATTGAGCGAGAGGGAACTAGGTCGTCTCCGTCCTCACTGGGGAACTCGCGTCGCCACAGACTACGCCTGTTCCAGTTCGACAATGGACATTTAAATATAAATAACGCATTACCCAAATATTAACACTTCAACTACCCACCGACGCACCATCACCGACTCTAACAATCATTCACTAAAACTTCTCCACACTTCATTTAAAATTTTATTCATAATGAATATCATTCTGTTCATAAATTATAATAATTTATGTATTTCTTCAACTATTCACTTTACTGGTTATTTTTACCTAGTTAGTAAAAATAGATATGCTACAATTGCCGGTGCTTCTAGTGTTAAATGCACCAGTTTTTTTTATTCGCTGCGAAATATTTATGCGTTATTTAGTTGACAATAAGCTTTTTCACTAGTGGTTTGTTCTTTTGCTGTTATAAATGTGGGTGAAAAACTATGCAGAAAGACGTTTTAAATTAACAGGTAAGTTATAATTAACCAAACTTAAAAAAATCTTTTATATGGCTGTTATAAAATAACTGCAATGTTTAACATTAACATTAATCTTGTATCGTTTAAATTACTTTCAGAGTGAAACTGTTGTCCAATTTATATTCGATATTAAAGATATTTGGGTAAAGCAATCAATGTATGAGATTTACATAATATAAAGAATTGAATTTACAAAAACTTGTAGTCCAGTATATAAGACTATAAAAAAAAATCAATAAAGATGATAATAACTCATCGTAATTGTAACACTGAATGTATATAATTGAATTAGGTATACTTAAACCCAGCGAGAGAAAAAATCAACAATCATTTAACAAGTTCGCTGCGGGACCGTTTTCTGATTTACAACCAGTGCTTTGTAGACCGATTAGATCTCGAAACCATCTTTAATCGCAATGCGTTTGGGACCTAAACGACCTCCAATTTTTTTACTTAACTATTGAATTCAATGGAGCCATCCATTAGAGCATGTATGTATATACATGCTCTTGGTTTCAGTTGTTCACAAATATATATTTGTCTCTGGCAGAGACAGAAATAAAGATATTACGGTCTATCACACAGAAGGAGAGAACACGATTATTAGCGCCGCGTTAGCTGAAAAACTCATAGGGGATCCTTTGGATCTCTAAAGCACGGAAGGTGGACGATGACATTGATGACTCACGACCAGTTTTTCCAGAGGAATTTTTTTCTACCTTCTGGCTTTATCATGTACACTACAATGTTAGGGTTCAAAGGGTAGTATCGCTTTGTATTTACTGAGATCACAGACCTGGTATCTAACGTCAAATACTTTATAGCACTGCTTTGTTATCAACAAATGTGTTACTTATTCCCAGGTGAAAGTCCAGCGAATCTTTTCTCTTTGTTGTGATTAAAAAACAATATTAACTTTGTTACATTCATCCTGTGTATAATGTTTGCAGCGAGAAATGCACATTGTGTTTGTTAATTAAAAACTTACCACGTCATCGCATGTACGAGCGCGAGCCCGTTCTTTTGAATAATTGTTGTGTAAATCTTTCAGTTATAATTATGAAAGCTGGATGCACGCTTGTTACAGACTTTATCCTTTGCTTTGTAAAAGGAAACAACTCGAACTGTACATTACATTAATAGCGAATTTTAGATTCTAACCACACTTTATAATTTGTTTGATAACTAAGATCACACACGCAAGAAATTTAATCAAAGTTGGAGGTATGACAAAATATCAAAATCATTTGATTTTAATATTTATTACAAACGATTTTAAACACACATATTTTCTTTCTATAAACTGTGTATTTTTAAACAAAATACTTTTTAAACATTGCTATACTACGACGGAGCTGTTAACTTGGAGTAAAGTATACAATTAATCGACTTTCACTTGCATTGGTGGTAGGACGTTTTCTAATTCACCTGGGTAGCTACCACTCTCATTATTGTTCCGTTACCAGAATAACACTGCTATTTACTTTATATTATAGTATTCTGAACGCTAACATTTCACCATTTTATTGCTATATTTATGTCAAAAATTGGGATTAAGCTTTAGAGCAATGTCATTAAAGAGTGACTTGATTTAATCACTCTTCCAAAATTAATCAGTTATCATAAAAGTATATAGTAGGTATTATATAGAAGAATGAAGCAGGTATAATCTTTATTATAGAAATATAGAAAAGGTCACTCGTAATAACTCAGTACAAAGTTATTAAACCCCTAAAGCGGTGACCTACAAACTTGAAATTAAAATTACGGAAGGTTTCCAAATAAAATTCGCATCGCAAAGGAATACCGACATATTTCGCCCCTTTGATCCCTTAAAGCTATATGGAAAATTGTCTATCTGTGCGAAGATGAAAGATTTCTCTAGTAATTTAACTTCTCCAAAAATGTGAGCGGTATAGTAATTTTTTAGACATATAAAGTTGAAATGACTTTATTACATTCAAATAACATATTTACAGTTAAGATTGTATTATATAATGAAAAAGCGCAATGGAAAGTTTTATCATCACGACCAATTTCCCTTCCAGATACCTTCATAATAGAGTATCTAGAAAAAATTGTCTTATTTTTAAAATCTCATTTTTTTACTTATTTGTTTGAAAGTTTTTTAAAAGCTCAGTTTATGTTTGTAGAGATTTCCGAAAAATTCAAAAGTATATTATCTTATTACTTTATTTTTAATGTTAACATACAAACATATCTTCAAATATTAAGTTAATTTAATATATTTTTGTACTAAGTAAATGATATCTGTGAATTCTATTTCTGTATACAAAACTTTTTAAATCTTAAGGAATAAGCACTCGAGATAACCTTCCAGTTTTATACTTTTGTTATTCTCATGTCCTGCATCAGGGAGAGGGTGTAAAATAAGCCCAGTCTCGTTGAACCTCGGTGTATCGTAAAAGTCGACTTGAGAGTAAATAACATACGTAAGCAAAGTATGACAAGTATTTCAAGTAATTCACCTTTCTACTATCTTTTCCTACATTCAGATGATAACGATTATTATCATGACTCCAACTTATAACAATGTTCGCTTTTGACCCAATAAATACATGTTCTATTAACAAATCTTTAGTATTAAAATAACTGACAATTCGTCAAAAAGAATGTATTATTTTATTAACCAAGAACTTTATTAGTCCAAATATTGAAAAAGCGATATCGTTTACAGTTTACCGCATTACTTAATTTACGGAGAACTCACAAGTTTTAATGAAACTAGCAACATTATTAAACACTCTGTGAAGTGTATGAAAGCTCCATCCATTAAAGTTAACAGCGTGGTATTAAGGGCGAACGATAGCCTGCAAGGCCAAGATGACGTAAGGGGTGCGGCGCCGCTCCGTCGGGCCCCCTTACGAAGCTTTACATATTTCATCCAAATCTAGATTCGTTTATGATGTCATCGTCGTTAACCACATTATAAATATAAAGATGCTTTGCTTGATTAACAAATTTAATGTAAGTAATAGAATGTATTATATATGATGTAAGTTACCCATGGTACACAATGTGTGTGCGTGTGTGTTATACATATGTTATGTGTAATCGAAAATCTTCGTTTATCAAGCAAACATTTTCAAGATTATTTAACTTATTTTGTATTAAATAAAAAAAAAGGTACAGAAAAGCAATTTTTAAAGTCTTTTCTATTTATATAACTTCAAAGACAACACCGTGTATTGGGTTTTATTAAAGAATTTTAAAAGTTTAACATTTTTATAGATAACCATCGCTAATTTTGTTCAAGTCAAAATGGTTTACACATATTTTTGCTTTAAGTAAACCCTTATTTAAATATATTTCTTAACTTAGCTAATGTTATAGACAATAAAAGTTTTCTTTAAAGATTTTCGATAATTCTCTTTATTGTAACAAGTTATATTAATCAACTATTACATTATTAATAGAAATAAATCGTTTTTACGTTTCTTCTGCACATCTATACACTTAATATGCTAATATAATTGAAACAACATTTTGAAAGATGAAGATATTTATTATCTAAGTAAGTTATGCTCTTAAACCACTTCTAAATCATTAGCTGTTTTGTTTTATAGGATTATGGATATTTTATCTTTTAAACGTGACAATGGTGTGGATGAAAACACTTTACCTTCTTCGCCTTCATTAGGAGTTAACACCATAGAAGGCGGGAAAAAAATATACCATTGTTTGTAAAAAATCAGCGAAATCTGATTTTTATATAAAATACGATATTTAATAGAAAGCGCTTTATTTATAAGCCAATAAAATTAGTCCGGCAGTGGGCAAAAATAAACTGAAAATGATGAATCGCCGTTTGAAGGTTACCAGCTACTTATTAAGCGTCTTAAAAATAATGGTTCTCCCAATATACATCTTTTTAGAGTGCAGAGCTTATTATGGTTATTTTATTATGGAGTTGCATACATAACTGAAAGTTAGTATATTTTTATGTCATTCAGTTCTGTGAATGTAGATTATTACCTTTAATATCTGGTATATCTTGCCAAAATGTTATAACACATTAATTAAATAGATCTAATGTATCTACATGCTCAATTCGCGGTTAACTTCTCCATGAACAGTTTTATTTCGTCAATTAGATTAAATTTAAAATCTGCGGAGAGTTACAGTGATAGTGATAGTATACATATCGGTAATTTTTGGTGATTATACAGAAAATAAATATCCTCTGTACAACGTACTCTTTGTTAAATATCTGATAATAAAATCATAAAGCAGACAGTCAGAAGAAATTATGTACGCTGTGTCTAGACTGGACCGCACTTCGCGTAGATAAGATGACATCAATTCGATAAATTTTTCCTCCGAAGCACAGGAGCACGACATTTGCTTTGTAACTCAGTCCTTGGTTCGATTCCTGTGGCATATGTGCGGAGTTAACATGAATGATCATCTTCATATTTTAAATACGGTGACATTACACCACGTTATAACATTTTCAGGCTCCATCCTTTAATGATGTCTGGTAATTAAGTATTGTCGCTAAAAAAATTGTTTATAAATATTTTGCTTTAAATAATAAAAAGCAAGAGTTTTTTAATAAAACGGAAAAGAATTTATGTTTTTTTGTTTGAACTAAAATACAGCGTTGTTAATATTAAAAAACAGGAACATTTACACACAACTTATATACGAGTATACTTGACAGTCGAAATAATTTTATTTATCGTAATATTGTATTTATTTTCAATTAATTTAATGTTCATCAAAGAATTATTGTTGAATAATACTCATAATGAAGTACTAACAAGATAACATGCGTATGCTTAAAATTCTCATAAGTAATTATAAAAATGATTCATATTGTACAAAATGTAAACTATCTCCTAATGTAGTAGCAGTATTAAGTTTATAGCGTCGTATAAAAGTATTTGTTGTATCAAAATGTGATGCTAGTAATATCATATTGCTCAAACAAGCGCATGTAAAAAGAAACTCTTCATCACATAGAAAGCAACGAAACGTTAGCATAATGGATATAAAAACAAACCGTATATGTTAGAATACTTAAGTTAGAACTGCACAGATATTGAATACCATTTGTAAATAAAGATTACTTTGGCTAAAAGTAACCGCTTTTGCATTATTTGATTGTTTTTATTTAAATTCAAAATCTTATCTATCTTAAACAACCCGCATTTGAATATTGCTTGCAATTTTTTTTCTCGATTAACAAGAGTTTTTAAGTTTAATTTTTTTTTATTTCAAGTTAAACTATAAATAATTTACAATGGTGCCTCGTAGCCAAAGCGGAAGTTTTTTTCTGAAGCCACGTGGCGTGATCGGAGGGTGAAAGGGGGCGACAAACACCTGCCCGCCCTTATTACGTAAATCTATTTATTATAAGCCATAACCGATTTCTATTTATGACCGATATATTTCGAAAAACCTATCCAAAAGCTTTTGCTTATTTATGTAAAAAAATACAACCTTAAATATAATGGTACAGTTACTTCAGTTTCCAGAAAACGTTTTCTCAAGTTGGACAGCAATAATCTCAAATCTACAGTAGGGCGCAAAATTGTTGATAATATTTATCGTTTTAACTTTGCTTTTAAGTTCTCTGTAATAACTGTATACACTATCAATATATAACAATTGGTGGTAGGTCTTTGTTGCAGGAGATCATTTAAGTAGGTACCGCCGTAGGTTCTATTTCTGCCGCCAAACAGAAGTGTGCAAACATTTCTGTGTTCCGGTTTGAGCGTTGTAGTTAGTGTAATTACTGAAGTAAAGAATTTCAACATTCTTATGTCTCAGGCGACGACCTAATCTTAACATCCTAACTAGCGTCACGTTATCATGGGCGGCGTATCACTCGCCATCGAGAGAACCTACTCGCTCCTTGCATCATTTAATTGTATAAAAAAAAACCTAAATGAAATACTTGTTTAAATTTAAGTTAATTCTATCATGTTAATATATTTAACATTGCTATAACAATCACAATGATTTCATAGCTTTGTTAGCTGGGAGGCGTAAAAAAAATACTTATATAAAATTTTAACTTATACAAAATTTATAATAAATTTAAAAGGTCTCCTGTATACATACATAAAACACGATAATTTTAATATTATTTGCTGGTGGATGGATAGTTATTAATCGTGGCTTACGGTTTCTTTTTAAATGAAAAAAAAAGTTAGGTCATTTAATAGACACTGTTGAATTATACACGTAATAAAGGCAGAAAGATTGACAGGGCTGACAAAGTCCGTATCGACGAGCGGCAGGCGCAGTGTGTAGCGGGAGCACGCCTCGATCAGAGTACCCACAGACAATAAATAAACGAATAAAAAAATTACCGCACACGGTAAAACTATTTACCGACTGATAAAAAAATAGTAAATAAATAAAACTTACTTGTAACACACCAGCGATATGTGCAAACATGTTTTAGTTCCCATGGACACAGCTGATGCAGGTACGTCCACAATATTATCCTGCATATAATTTATAATATGTAAACAAAATAACAAATATCCCTCTTTATGTTCCCGCTGCTCAGGCTCAGGGCCATCTCCCGGAAGAGATTCGAGACTATTTATCTACAACGTACGTTAAGAGCGGATTAATAGATAATAGTTTTTACATATATACAATACTAACCGTTACCTGTCCGCTTTGCTGGCTGTAACACCCTCGCAGCTCCGTTTGGGCAAGGAATTTTGTAAAATCTATTCTTAGCTTACCTCTAAATTCCAGAATCAGTATCTCTACCAAATTTTAGGTCTTTACGTATAATGGTTTCGGAGATCTCGTGATAAATCAATGAATATCCTGACATCTCTTATATATATAGATTGTGATATTATTTTTAAAAATAGCTGCTCACAAATAAAGACATATTTGATTTATTAACAACTATTAATTATTCCAATTTGTTACTTATTTAATTTCAATTTATAGCTTAGAATAGCAGTTGTATGAGAAATAAATTATAAGAACGTAATACTAACAAAAAAAGGCTTCGTGGAAGCCGTAGAAGGTAGACGCGTTTTTTGTTCACAATATTTACAATGTGTGTATTAGTTCAAAAAGTAAATGTAAGTTGCAGCAAAGTTTAAACTTCAGAATTATTCAACACTTCCGACTACGACCTCCGTAACCATTTTTATTATTTTAAATATCTTGTTTTATTTATAATAACTATATCAATGGATTCAAAGCTCAGACGAATCTGTTTAATATTTATGCGAATAAAACCATCTTAGTTGAGGATGATTGTAATGAATGATTGTGATGTAATCGTAGAGTTATTAAATTAAATAACAAAACGATGTTGTTCTGAAGAATTGTACTCTATCTCGTATTCCATTACATCTATCTTCACTTATACTCATGGCTCTATAGAAAAGACACTTTTCTATTATACTGGAACACATAAATATTATAAAACATGTTATAAATCTTTTTCCTCCATATTTTTGACTATAAATTCTCCATTTAAAATTTGATGTGTTTCATGGGTTACGAAAATGATTCCTATAAAGCTATTGTTTGGTACGCTATATTGTCAACTGATTTCACATCAATTGTTTTAAATTAGAAACCCGTTTGTATAAATGAAATACCACCTCCTATCTATTAATTGTCACTATGGCTGTTAAAAACAAAAATGCTTCTAAATTGGACGTGATTGTAAAGATTTTGAGCGAAACCACCGGCTGTCGCGAGTATGTGAATCAACATGATTTTAAGGATGACACTATAGACATCAGGGACGAGTTGAAAAATGTTATATAATATTTTTAATACATTTAATGCAACATTATTTATCAGTTAACACTTGACTGCAATTTCACTTGGTGTTGTGCAGAGACTAGTGAATCTGCTCAAATAGAATACTCTGTCACCCATTTGTTGACAGCCGGAACATAAGGATTATTAAGGCAAACTTATATTAGGATGGTAACAAACCAGGTAGGGATTTGTAAAAAACCTTTCACCGACTAAACTACACAACCTAAAACTTATAGTCCATCGAACCAGCGATTTCCGTGTTATCCACTGCGCTACATATTCAATTTCTATATTAAAAAATCTATGCTTGAAAATTAGTTTGATTTTAAATAAATTCATAATGGCGAATAGTTATAGAATAAAATACGATGGTATGGCGTTGTTTTTTAAATTTTCGTATGACAACCCTACGGTATTGTTAGTTATTGAAGGCGGCGCAGTGTGGAGCCCGGCCGCAGTGCTCGGCCGCGGGTCTCGCATGCGCACAACGCTAGTACAGCCATTTGAAAACAAAATGTATTCGTATTAAACATGAGCAAGCTTGTAATATCAACCGGCAAAGTGTAACACTGACTGGACAGAATTAATGTGAACCTGAATCCCGGGCCAGAAAGATGAGGCTGCCGAAATTCGATATGCGTGAGTCAAAACAAATACATTATTGTTTTGTAACCTATAATTTTTTTGTTTAAGTTTGATATCTCTAATTTGACATCGGCATGTACATCCATTTAATTCTGGTTCAAAAGTATATTCGAATTTGGTACTCCACGTACTGGTTTAGCACGATTATATAGACTGACGATTGATTACGTTTCCTCCTAATGGTATGTAGCTTTTGATGGTAAAACGCACTAATCGTGGAAAAGCATATTTAGTCTTCTCATGAAGAATCCCATTGAGTATTGAAACACGGACGCCGGCAAACGATTCCAATCTTTCAATGTTCGCATTATTTCAACAAAACGTTATAAATAAATTACATAACATATATTTTTGATCACCTTATATTTTTCTATCTAACGCTGTGTAACATTAAGAGTACGTTAAAACTAAAGTATACTTACTATATATTTAATATGTCTAATGATCTTAAGTTATAAGATCCACTACTCTAGACCAGATATTAAAATAATATTGAAAATCCATTTCCGCTGAACTTTAATAATATATTATCGTTATAATATGTAATCGTAAAACTTGACGGTCTTATATTGATCACAAATCATACTACAGTAGAAAAGGCGATGTTTTCTTATACCACTGTTAAATAAAATACTTAACTGCAACATTTACAACATTAACATTAATTTACTTTATTTAAACTTTGTAATCATTAATCGTTTATAACAAAAGTATACATAGATGTAAAAGTATTTTTTTTAATGTAAATTTCCAAATTTTCCAATAATCTATTGAAGTTTATATGTTTTGTGCGATTTGTAACACATGTGGCATTGAAGTCGTCTTTGATTACATTCCGCTATCACAACAAGACGTGGAAACGGTTTCGTTTTAAAAACTTAGCCAGATATTTGATTTACTCCATACGTTTTACGGTTTTATCGTTCCAATTGAATGGAATATTCACTCCCGACACACAACAAACTTAACACTTAAAACTGCCCAAAATATTTACTTGTTTTTTATGACTTATTTCTTTCTATAACACGTCGTTGTAATACAGAACCTTTTACTCAACAACTTATATAATATCAAAATCTAAATTACATTATATTGTTAGATTTAGTACTAATATTTTTTTAAATTTTTACCAAAACTTCAATATATGAAAAGCAGGAAGTAGTAAAATTGTGGAAGAATGATCAATCGAATCCTCCATCATAACTAAAAAATAAATCACAAACCAATAATGTCACTTAGAAGTTTGCGATACAAAAAAAAGGTTAACGTTAAACCCACAACAGCCCTCTTTTTGGTCACTGTTTAAAAAGTAGAAGTGGGTAGAAAATTCACGTAATAATTTTACCCTTTAGATTAATGTTAAGTGTTTAAATTACCCTCACAATAGTTTATGAAATTCTAACAAGTTGATAACAGTTAAATTTTTTACCAATTTAAATGTCATTTTCATAATAGTATAGATTTATTGAACTCAATGATACGAGGAGCAGGTGGCCAATATGAGTAACGAAATTGATCGACGGCAAATGCCAATCATCTAGACAAAGCAATTAAATGCATTTGTGACTGTGGCATCCAGTTGAACTGTCTGCAGGGCCACTTAGGAACAGCCGGACCGCAATCAAGCATAGTATATTTGTCCTATCCCAATATCATACAGATTGTACATAAACTCGATTTGCTACAACAATTAAAATGTCGTCGACAAAGCTTCAAATAATTCTCTTAAAAGTTTTTTACTGCATAAACAAACTTCGACGCGGTTATTTTTTTAAATTAGAGTCCTGAATTATCATCATTAGTGTAAATAACTATTTATTTGTGTACTTTAGAAATAATATTTAACCAACGGTCTTCTTTACAAAATAATGAGTTATAAATGTTTAGTTTGCACAATACGTAAATTTGTACAATAAAATAATATAATCATTTTATAACAATATAAATTAAATATGCCAAATACAAAATCAACTGAACAATTGATTTAACAAATAACTATTACATTAATTACTATTTTCATTAAGTAAAATTTTTATTAAATGTTGCTAATATTTGATCACAATTACACTTATTGTTAAGTGACAATAAGAATGTAAAGCCATTACTCTGGATCTCATATGGGACTGGTACACGATAATACTATAACGGTGATATTCAAAATCAAAACTAATCACGCAACTTAAATTTATCTCAGGATGTCAGTGCTACAAGGATATAGTATAACAAATGTAACAAAATTATAAACAAGTTGTTTCAAGAAATTATGCAAATTACTTATTATTTTGTAGTCAATGTTCGTAGAAGTGTAACGATCATGAGCTCTTAGAACACCAAGTTCATTTAGTTTAAAGTGTAATAACTTTAATCGATTGAGTTTTGGGAAATAATAATGAATGACAATACCTATTGGATAATAAGGCATGTGGTACAGAAGAGCTTGACGTCACATTCATTGCGATTTATAGCCCTCGAGCAGTAGCATCCGCTTGTCCAATGCTGAATCCATTTGACGCCGCTACCATGTTCATAGTATTGTTATCTATTGTGGTCCCATTCATAAAAGCTGTGTGATTATTCAATCAATTGTATTCAGAGCTTTAAATCAGTTGTTAAACTCTGTTCTCGGTTTTATAACACAAGCAGAAATAATTAAATGTATATTTTGTACTCGTAATATTCAAATGTGTAATTTAAGAAGGCTTTTGGATGTACGTATCGACCCTATGGACCCTAAAGCGAATCCTAGAAATATAATATACTATAAATCGAAATAATATTACTTATAATTATCATGAAATAATTTATGGTAACGAGGATTCGGAATTAACCACCTATTGCTGCGTTTACCATTATATAAATAGGCTGTTTCACATTAATATAAACAAAACTATTGCAGATTTTCAGGTCGTATAAACAAGATTAGCTTACTTTTAATTTAGAGCGATGTTCACTATTAACTAAATAACATTGTTTCGGTTTTAAGCAAATAACCTTTAAAAGTAATTACGTGTACGACTATTTTAAATTCCGATGATGAATAATATTTGGGCTATAGATGAAAATTTTTTTACAGCGCGTTAAAACATATTAGATCAGCTTCCGCTTAAATTCTTCGGATAATAATACAGTACGAGCTAATTTTATACTTTAAATTTTACGTACTTAATGAAATTATACCAGTAATATTATATCACCATAAAATTATTTTGTTTTCGTGAGACATTGTCGTTTTGGCACATTTGATCTGTCAGTGACGTATTGAATTGAAAATATTAATAAATATAACTTAATTCAGGTAAGTTTATTGTTAGTTTATGTATCATTAAATATATGCAAGTAAACATTAATTACGCTTAACTTTTCCATTATTAATAATAACATTGTCATGAATTTTGAAAAAATCTTTACAATATGGTTCAATATCACGAAAATAAATTCATTTTGGATGAACTTTCATAACAAAATGAAATTATTTATTAATCATAGTATGCTATATCTATCTATATATATAAAAGATTTACAAGATGTACAAGTATTCGATATACCGAATATATATGTTAAGAAACGGATTTATCAAAATTTCTTCTCCAAAGAAAGGTGCTCAGGTTTTACGACCAGCAAAATGGGCGGGGAACAACTAGTATATTTATAAATAACTGACATCTTTACATTGTATGCTACATGGTGCCCGTTTTGATTTTTGTTTTTACTATAAGAATTCATTATGATTAGGATTTTTTTTAATTTAATAAATAGCTACTTCAAAACTTATAAAGTTCGGAATTAACAGCATTCAAAGCTACATATACAGATCATACACGTAAACGAGATCACTGCTCAACAAATAATCACAGGAAAAACAATAAGACATACATAATTCAGTTTTTGTAACTGATTTAAATACAATCAAAGCAGTTAATTACTTGAACGGGCTAGCCTATTATGTTGATTACATTCCTTTCGTAACTATAATCATCTTTCTTATTCATTGTTATTGAAAATCTACTCATCTCTGGTGCCGCTTTGACTTAATAACTACATCTGATAATTATAAACGCCGCATTAACTGATTACGATGAATAAGACCTCACTATCCAATTAAATATGGACCATATACATTATCTGTATCATTATTATCTTCATTACTAGAATCAAACCATATTTATTTCTTTAATTTTATAAAGAAATTTCGCTTACGTTTACTCGCGATTGTCATAATCAATTTATTACATTATACACCGTATTGTTCTAAGATCAATACCTGCACAGAATATATTCATATTCTTCTGTGCAGATAGAAGAATAGAAAGAAATAGAGAATATGTTTATATTTTAATTAAAATATTTTGCATATTCTTAAATATATTTTAATCTGATAGTTAAATATATATAAATTTTGTTACAAGATTAATATTTACGACTAGTACACACTACGGTGTTCATACAAGAAAGCGACTGGTCGTGCAGGATATTCATTTAGTTTCCAGTAATGCTTCTCACATTCACATTGTGTCCGTCATTTTGCTATACTAGATAATAAGTTTCATTTCACTAATAACAATTGCTTCAGCACCTTACTTCGTGTATGATATCCGATTAGTTTCCTTTTACTACTTTGCACTAGCTAATTCATACAAAACATTAATTGGTCTGTTAACATCTCTCCAGCAATGAAAAAGTCATGCAAGCCTGCAATGTTGGGGCGCATTTGGCAGGCCAGTCGGCGCGCTCTCAACCTTGATCACTCGCCACCACATCAATTCGCCTGTTGCCAGTGGCAGACTGGAACAAGGCCCTCAACTTTATATCTAACATACAGGTAACTTACACAACTTTTAAATTATATCGTTAAGACAGTTGATTTCCTTATATTTCATATTTTATAGTGGTCAGCTAACTTTTCAAGCGTTGTCATTCCAATACGTCCTTAAACATTTATGACTTCAATTCTTATGCTTCAATTCTTTATTACCAGGTGGCTGCTGTTCATAACTGTAATATCAATAGCGATTGCCAGCTTCGCTTGCCAACGGCTACCGCGCCTTTACAAAGGACCCAAAGTCGAATTGAATTATCTGAAATGGTTCATTTACTTCACCAATTGGGGCTACATGCTGATTGCATTGCAGACGGGCCTAGCTCTCGCCGTGGTCTGTCGGTATAGAAATGAGAAAACTCTGAACATAAGTGAGTATAATATTTACATATAAATACAACACAGTAAATAAAAACTTAAACGAAAAGATCATAAACTAAAATTCTTAAAACTACACTCAAATTATTGTTACAGTTTTTTCCGTAGTTTTAATTTAGTTTTCTATACTTTTATTAAAACTATATTGTTTTACATTTTTTACCTATAATTAGTGCTAAATTCTCAAATATCATTGTAAAAGTTATAACATATTGTATAATAATATAGCAAAGATCTGCGATGGTCGTTATTGTAAATTTAATAAACTATAGCAAAAATTGATCAATATTCAACCAATTAACATGTTTCTGTATAAAGGAAAAATCTTTAAATGATAAATATAAACCTACGTCAATTACAGTGTAATAAATGATTTCAGTTTACGATTCCTAATCTCTCAATGTTATCATCTCATATATAGATCATGAGATCTATATAAAATTTATTGATTCCAATCAATAAATACAACTGAAGTTTCCCAACGAGATTCGTGAAACCAATTATAGTAATTAGTAGAAGTAGAGCTGTAATTATTAACGCGATGACAAGCATCGCATGAACATCTTGGATTCCAGAGGAATGGCCGTCGGCCAGAACTGTTCAATTAGGCGGCGGTATCGTTTGCGTGTCATAAGCGTGGTAACTGGTGATTGCTGATTACGCATCACGTTGGAACACGTGCTTGTGTTTGTCGCAACCGAAGGCCGGTTGATTTTCTATGATGACAACTTATTAGTAACATTTTCTCACGATTATATATTTTTTTTATTTTATCTATTTATTTATACTTTCTTGCACAATAAACAAAACATTAGACAGAAATACAATACAGGTAGTATAATTGAAAATGCGGACATAATGCCACAAGGGATTCTCTTCCAGTCGAACATTTAGGTATTGAAGAGAATAACATCATTTTGACTAGGCCTCCTTCGCAGTAATCATAAAGACGAACGTTGAATTCACCAACGTGTATATATTCATTCTTCAAATTCTTAAACAGATAGATTAAACAAATTCGGTTCGAACAAAACAACAACATGGGTTATGTTTGTGAAATAAACATCGTAATTTTTTCTTTAATTCAACAAAGAGACTAGCGGGATGTTTACTTGATGGTAAATGATACGCCTGCCCATAACACCGTGGCGCTAGTTAGGATGATATACACAGCACCACATTGTGCCGGTCGCCTTGACAAAAAAGATGTCGAATTCCGTTACCCCAGCAATTACACTAGCTCGAGCGCCCATCAAATCAGAACTCAATAATATTTGCACACAACTAATTGACGGTAAAAATAGGAGCTACGGTGGTACCTATCTAGACAGTCAACGGCAACAGACAGAACGGTGAACGAAACTAAATAGTTCGCTTTAATCTGATGTTTTGATTCTTCACTTATTTTCTCAATACCCATTTTGACAGCACTTGCCCCATTTTCTTAACCTTACCACCATCAAATATACAAAAGCTAAATGTTTGATTAGGTAATAAATTGTCTACATCAAATTGTGGAATGTGGAGTTGACAAATAATATACATGAAGGTACATTGATGCAAAATTCAATAAATATTTACCTTTATATATTTAAACATGAGTGTTAAGTACCCTTACCGGTGTGTTTAACTTGTGGCTACTTACAAATTCCCTTCAATTATACCCACAACGCTTGAAGCATAAATCGCTCATACAAAACAACCGGCAATAACGATGTCTAAGTAGCACTCAGTGTCAAATGGATGATCGCTGTCCCCGTAATGAAGCCACGTAGGCATTACGAGCGGACTAATTCAATATCTAAAACTCCGGAAGCAAGGTCAGCCTACAAAAGGACAATGTAGTTCCATATCACCCACAGATCTTAATCAGTAATTATCTCATGTCATACAATGTGGATACATGACTGTCTATAATTAATTTTGTGAGTTAAAATTTTAAAGCCAGAATAGAATAGGAACAATTTCATTATTAATGAATATCATCCTAATAGAAACTTAACTTCCTGTTAAATACTTAAAACGGTTAAACTCGTCTCGTTAATTCATATCAAGCTGTTTTACTAAAAAACATAGTATCATATACTATATAACAGTATAGTTATGTGTTGTTGTAGTTCGTACAATATTAGTAATTTATATATAACAAGTGTACATTTTATAATGCCTGTATAGTGAGAAGTATTAGACGTTTTACTTAAACTCTTTGAGATTACATAAAATTGTAATGTTTAAACATACTTTGTACAAGTCTTGATTTTTAGGATAGACTGAATATAACACGAAAATATGTATCGTTATGGACACAAAAATAGAAATGTTCAGTTCATAAAGCGATGTAACTATCTATGAAGACCACGAGAACATTGTACATGATACTTTGAATTCTACATCCTATATGTTATAACAATAGCATGAGCCGTATTACTTGCCGTCTGGTAAATGCCCTGCTCGTCTGATTGATTTTTGATAAAAAAAGAAAACAATTATGCATTCGACACTAGTAACACACCAATCGGTTTGCACCCACCCACAATATCGACGTCCGAACCATCGACGAGGGGACGCAGGGTCACGCACTCTTGATTGATACAATTTCGCGTCAATTAAAGCGGACGAGTGGATCGTCATCCACTGCGGTCGCAATTATCCTTATTGGTTCCCCATTCCTATTATTGACGCAGATAAACGGGGCAACGTATTCGATACGAATGAGCCAATTGACGTAAATTTATTTGCTTCGAACTTTGTCTCGTCAAATTTGGGCGAGATTGGTATTCATACAAGTGAATTAGATATTACTGCATTAAAAATCAATAGTTTCTTGTACTGCTAATTTCATTTAATTTTATAAAATTAAAGATTCAGCTGACCAGCGTTTTAGTGAAAATTATATACTTATTCAATTAAATAGTTAATAAGAGCGACAGTACTACAGCGAAGATATTTAAATTTATAAAGAAAGGTTGCACTGGTTACTATTGAAACTTGAGCTCCTGCAAGACTAATAGCAGCAATATAACTTATACTCAGCAGATTCATACATGCTAAACAGATTTTAAAAGGCGCGTAGTGATTCGTGTACATGACTTTTAATATTAAAATATTGTATATTACAGAAAAGTATTAAAAATTACTATTGGCATCACTAAATCCAATAAATGAATTGTGCTCAGTATCTGAAATAATGAAATGATTTGTGAACCTTTCATTTCAGCGTGCGACGACGACGAAATCCAAATACCGCGGCGCCAGAAAACACCTATACTGTGCCGGATGTACTGGTTGGCGCACACAGTGGCTACAGACCTGGCGTTCGTCATTACACTTGTGTATTGGACTCTGGTACATGACCCTAGTGAGTTCTCTTTGTTATCTATGTTGCGGAAAAGTATTTCTTCCAAACAAACTAAATGTCATATTGTTAATCTATTATGATTCAATAACATATTATAAACTTGGAATCGTCGATTCAACCAAATGTAGTGAGAGCTAAGTCACTACATTTGTTTACTATATAAGCTATCACTTATTAATAACTTCTTGATTTTATCGTACACTATTGGTAATAATTAGGTTTTAATAAAACATGTTTTAACCCACTTACTTACTGTTACAGGAATACATGAGGTGAACGCATTGAATTTACTCGTGCACGGTGGCAACTCAGTGGTAATGATCCTGGAGTTGTCTGTTACTGCGCACCCGGTACGCGCAGCACACGCGTTGTATGGCGCAGGTGCTGGGCTCGCTTACGGGCTGTTTAGTGCTTTCTACTGGGCCGTCGGTGGCACTGACAGACTGGGAATGCCCGCCATCTACCCTTCGTTAGACTGGAATAAACCAAGCAAGTTGTTTTTACATTCTAAAAGAATAATATTATTTACATAGATGTCCGACGTATGACACGTTACTTGTAAAACATGGTTACAATATGACAAAGCATAATAAATATTTAATATCAAAGGATTTTATATTACATATTTATAACACACAAATAAACATAAAAGGGGAAAAATTGGTAAACATCCCAGCAAAAGTGCAAACAGTTCAGTCAAAGGTACGTTTTGACAATGGAAATTTGAAAAAGTAATTATACTCTTCTATTAATATTGTACATTTCTCCTTTATAACGTATTGCTTGTGATTACAGGCTCTGCGTTCGGGTTCGTAGCACTGTGCGCAGTGGTGATGATGTTCGCACACGGGGTGGCGACCTGCCTAGCGACATTGCGCATGCGCATCGCAACGCGTTTCCGCCCAACCAGTTCGCACCTCGACAGACTCGCGTTGCCTACGCATTGAGGCACATGGCATAAGGATAATAAATAATAGACAGAAGTGAAACTCTAAAATTTCAGACGCAAGTTGTTCATAAAAAATATATCATGTGACTCAGGTCACTGCTGTCTCTAATTAAAAAGTATTAAGTGTAATAATTTACATTTATTTATAGGCATCCATATGTAAATGAAGCGCTGATATCTCAGTTTGAATTTAGGCTCATACGCGACTTATGCGTCGACAAGTTCGATCCGCATTTAGGTAGAGCTTCCAGTTAAAGAAAACATCGCGAAGAAACTATAAATTTTTTAGAACAATATCTACGCGGCTATGTCAAATCAGCTAACCTGCACTTGGTAGGGTGTTAAATAATGGCCTTGACTCTTTGTAGAATCTTTGTAAAACATGGCTCTAAGTCCCAGCACTGGCAACATTAAGTAGGCTGTTTATGTTAATGTAAAGGTAATGACGAATTTATCTGCTCATAATAATATTATGCAAAACATTAATAATAATGCAAATGTAACAACTTAATCGTACATAGATTGACCAGAATTTACTGTTTATTGTCTTATTCTCTAAAAGTTTCACTTCTTTAGTCACACTACTTATTATTCTTATGCTGAAAATTATACTGTTGTTGTTAAAACAACTTATTATCTACAGAAAGATTATTTAATAGTACTGTGTGATTTAGATTATTATAGACATGAATAGCTAAACTTGAGTTTGTTCAAGTTCTAAATGAATGCTTTTAAAACGGTCGGGATGTATGTGGCAGTGAAGAGCATTCTACGCTCTTTTCCGTAACTTCAGTATTATAGTTTAAAACGTGTCAATTTAATAGAAGCAATTTTTAGACACAATGAAGATATGCTATTTAGTTTAATAGTATTATGTGAGAAGATCCACGTTATTTTTAATATATTATACAATCAATTTTTAATGTAAATATAATTGATTGGTAGCATAATTTTTCCGAACTCGCCTGGCTTGCTATCACTCTCATATCGCAAATGCATCACAGCAGTATTGCGTCTAGTGTTAGCCCATGGTAAATAAAGAAAGCTATGACTTTAAATTTTATTAAATAATTTGCACAAATGTCAAGCATTTCGCGTGACATATTTCCAGACAAACTGCCAAAAAAAATATGCTTGTGTTTGAGATTAGCATATCATAATTTTATTTTAATATTTTAAATGCTTTAATTATAATATTGTGGTGCCACGTTAATTTATAGGGTGCCGTAAACTCGCCAAATGGTTTTTTTTAGACGTTAGCTACGAATACATGAATCTCCCAAACAAGAATCTATAAGTCGAATATGCAAAAGATGATATGGTCAGTTATCTAAACAGCAGCAAAATTAGAATATGAAATTCAAGTTAGATATTTTTTAAAATACAATCATTTTGTTCTTCTACGAAATAAACTTCAACTTTTAGTTTTAACATATACAGTATTTTTTGCGTTTATTAAAATTATGGAAAAATTCGAACAGTAAAAGCGAAGAAGAAAGGGAATAATAACGTTTGTACACATAGTAATAACAATTTTGATACAAATATGAAATACCGTTATGGTGAAAATAATTTTTTCCTTTTCTTATTACTTTACAATGAAGAATGGGCTGTATGGATAAATCCCAAACAGTTAAAATCAAAATGAAAAAAATGGTTACGGAATGTAAAAACTAAACGCAACATTATTAATAATACATATGTATTTTATTGTTTAGTGCTTATTTCTTTATAAAAAAAATAACAATTGTAATGAAATTTACTAAATACACAACAAGAAAATGATTAAATGGTTAAATACTATTTATAACATACAAGTAGTAAAAAACCTGTATGACGTTCGGATGAAATGAAAATTCTTTTTATTAGCTAAAATCATTTAATGTTTATTTATAAAATATTGAATGGTATTGTTCCTAGCCCGAGTAAGAATATTTGGGCGGCCTGCTGTGATCCATGTATCAATTAGTTTAATATAAGAAGTACCGAGTATACCAAAAATCTCTATTAGTTTATTAATATATAATCCACATTTAAAGCAATACTTTGAGTTCTATTTCGAAACGGTAGTAAATCTGTTTATTTATAATAATTGCGAGGTGCATGAGCCGGGGAGGTATTAAATTAATAAGATTTATGGCATTTACTTAAATGTATAAAAATGTAATGAAATAAGATAAAAATTGAAAGCAAATAATTAGCTTAGATTCTCTCGATTTATTATTATTAATAAAAATATTTAGCCCTGATATTAATACAAAGGTGTTGATGTTTTATTTCTTGTAATAATACGAACATTTTAAAATAATTCCTTTCATATTTTAACGTTAAAAAAAATTTTAGAATACTTTTTCAACACAAACACTAATAATAATAATAATGAATACTTCACATTAATTACAATTACTAATTTCCCGAGAAAAAATTATCATACTTCTGTTCTTACTCCAAAACCATATTAAGTTTTCGTATATAATAATAAGATTACTTCAATTGATTTTGACTTCATCACTAAATACCGAATGATAAGAAAAACCAAAAAATTTGACAAACTTTATACACTAAAAAAAAGTGATGAAAGAAATGGGAGTTCCAAACCATCTGACATTTCTGGTACAGAATTTATATCTCACCAGCAAGTCTAGGGTTCGGCTAGAGGACGATCTATCAGACCCTTTTCATCCAGAAAGAGGAGTCCGTCAAGGATGTAATTTATCACCTCAGTTGTTCAATCTAGTCGGTGAACACATAATGAGAAGGGCTTTGGACAATTGGAAAGGGGGCATCCGCGTTGGTGGCCACTTAATAAACAACCTGCGCTTTGCTGATGACACCGCAATAATAGGCTCCACCGAAGCAGAACTAGCTGAACTCCTGTCCAAAATAGCTATCATCAGTCGAGAGTATGGTCTGCTGATCAACAGAGCAAAAACCAAACTAATGTTTGTGGATAGAACGGGTACCCTACAACGAACTTACGAACTTCGTGATTTACAGGTGGTACAGAAGTTCGTATACCTAGGATCGCAGATCAGTAACGACGGTGATTGCGAACAGGAAGTTATTAGAAGAGCACAAATGTCGAAAAATGCGGTAAAGAGATTGGAGCGATTATGGCGGAACAGGGGTATTAGCCGCAACACCAAAAAGAAGCTAATGCAGACGCTCATATTTTCTATCTTTTTATATGCTTCTGAAACCTGGACACTAAAAGCGAGAGTGAGATCGAGGATTGACGCGTTCGAAATGTGGTGTTGGCGCAGAATGCTGAGGATATCCTGGACGGAACGTCGCACAAACGAGTCAATCCTCAAACAGTTGAACATAACAACACGTCTCTCAACAATCTGTAGGCAGAGAGTCCTCAAATTCTTCGGACACACGGTCAGGCGAGACCCAGACAGTCTGGAAAGACTGATTATTACTGGTTGTGTGGAAGGAAAGAGAGCGAGAGGGCGGTATCCTACAAGATGGACACGCACAACTCAGGACGCTACGGGAGCGACCCTACAATCATCCATCCAAATGGCGCAAGACAGAAATGTCTGGAAAGAAATGGTGGCCAGGGCAACGCACCATAGTCACGTCCCTCAGTCATGAGGTTACGACAAAGAAGAAGATACACTACATCAGGGATAATATATCAATTACAGCAAAATTCATAACATGTTAACTTAGAAGACTTTACTTATATAAACCTACTATTTTTTTTAATATTTCATTATATAATAAAAAATTACAAAATAACTAAATATATTCACCCATAGAATTTGGTCAAAGTACTTCATTTATTTATAATTTTAGTTCCATGAAGATATTTACAGTAAGGCAGTAAAAAAACTCAGAAAAGTTAAATAATATTTATATAACGCCTGTCAAAATGTTATACCCAAATAACAGAATTGTTTATTATACATTGGATAGTCAGGCTCTTTTTTATCCAGGAAGAGACTTAACTAGCAGGACTTTCACGTGATTGTACCCACCGCCCTCGACTCACGATACAGGCGAAGGTGATCGGAGGACGGGCCCGAGTCCTCCTCCGATGACCTCATAGTCATTACCGCCATCCGTCGCGCACCGTGCGCATCTTAAATTCATATGTATATTTATCTATGTATATATTTAATTACACCCCCCCTTATCTTTACCCTTATAGCACTATCCATCTCTTTAACCCTTTCGCATCCAATATTTTCTCATGTTTCTCCTCCCCTTTTTAAATACTTTCTTATCTATATATATGTATATATTTAACTTTTATGTTTTGGTTTCAGATTTGTGTTTTCGTGCTTTTGTGTTCATTTCAAGTTTTGGATTAATTTTAATTTTATGTTTAGTTCCTTTTTTTCTTCTTATTTTATTATTTAAGTGAGTCCGAAGAAGCTGCAATAGTTGTTAATAAAACTAGCAGCGCAAACTTCATCATAAAAATAAGTACTCAATCATACTGTTTAAGTAAGAAAGTAATGAAAATGAAGTAATAAGACTTACCATCTTAAGTATCAAAGCGAGCGCAATATAATAACTAAGTACACATCGTTATTGTTAAACACAAACGTATCAGATAACGTGTGGTAAATATTTTGCTTAGAGCATCGTTTTATTTTATTGTAAAAACTATATTAACAACCATATAATTACATATATATATATATAATTACGTATGAAGTGCATTCTGCTACTATTAATGGTTATACAGATAGTCTTACAAACCATGCTCTTACTTCCTTATATTGTACACATTTTTATTTTTGTAATGTAAAACTAAATCGAGATTTGTGATGTTTAACGCGTAGTAAAGGTTTTTTTTTTCGATTATAAATAAGTAGTAATTATACGCAAAATTTTTATTTAGTAAGTTTTCGATCAAGTCACATTTAACAAATCTAAATGACTGTAACTATATAATATTACGCTTCTTTTAGAATAGTATTTTTCTTTAAAAATGTGTTCCTTGTTCATCTAGTTCGTCTGTATATCGTTTGATGTTGAATACTTAAAAAATATAGAAATTTCTCAATTATTGTAAAAGACGTGTGAGAAACCGACAGTTAATTATTCAAACATATAATGATGAACTGTTCGTTTACCTTATCATGATAAGATTTACAAGCGTTTCATTGATCCAACTCAAAGCTACGAACAGTTTAGATTGATTAAAATTTTCTTTGTTTATTATTTAGTAATAATACTGATTTTTGTCTGTTCTTCCCCGGTCCATTGTATTCGAAAGCAAGTAATTATTAGTGCGAATAAACAACAGGTAGTGCATGAAGGTGTTTTCTTGCAGACCTTGAACGGTAGACCGCACAAGTCATCGATACACAGCATCCGCACTGGAAGGTACATCACTAGAGGCACAGTTCACGAATTCAGTCACCCACCGCGCTCTGCCTTACGCGGACGACGCACTGCACTCGCACACTACGTACGTAACGCGTGCACATACAGAAATAGTGACGCTGAAGTTCATTTTTAATTATTATAATGACATAGTGCAAAAAATAATGGTTTGTAAAACATTTAAATATATTATTATAATTTATTACTTAATTACATAACAAAAAAGGCATTAAGTCCACATTTACACAATGTAAAAATCTCTATTAATTTGTTCCCTCATGTTTTGTTTACTGCTTAAGATAGTATACACATATATATAAATATAAACACCAAAATTATATATTTATATCTATAGAGATAGTTTTAATTTAATTTTGGTTTTTATCTTTTTGGATGCGTGTGATTATTAATTATATATACATTTACGTTTATAACTATTAAATAATATATAAATATTTAACATATAAAGTAATTTCCCTTTAAAAACAATTATTGTAAACATGCAAATCATAAACACTAAAATTAGTTATGATTTTACATAAAAATCTTAATTTATCGGGTAATTGAAGGATATATATGTACAATACCACAAGATTAATAACAAAACAAATGCATCTAGGCAAAAAAAGAACTGGACACAATTTTGTATTATAAACGATTGACCTGGCACATCACAACCATTCATTGTATTCTAATCCTGGACAGCTCTTGGCTTGCAGTTGCTCTGTCCATACATTACAATTCCTCGCGCTATTAATACCATTATACTAAATTCGCATACATATCTTCCGCAAGCCGGTACACGCACCTAATAACGCCTAAAATCGTATATATCAAATGTCATACTACAAGTGTATAGTTATTTTATTAACCTAATTATTACCTTTAACCAATATCCAAAGAAGACCAAAAATGTTTCGTACAAATTCGCACACGCACTTGCCAATTAATAACAAACTTACGACCTTTCGATTAGTTCATAATTTAAAATTTAAATTTATTCGCGCGGACTCCATTTTTTGGAAATAACCTGTGTTATATTTTACCATCATACAGTTGCAAAGATAATCGGGAACAAACACACTGATAGACAGAAAAAACAATAAAACTCCTTGTATCCAAAAAATTTATTCATAAATGTCATATGATATCTCTAAAAAATTCATAAATGTCGTATTTGTGGTAGGTCTCATATATAAAGACAATGTTTTAAATTTTATGTCTTAACAATTAACAGTATTTAAATTCTAAAGATAGATAATAGAAATACAATGAGTCAGGGTTTATCGAAATTGTTAAACAAGTAGTCATATGTTTGTATGGGTCTATACAGCGCATGGTGCCTCAACGTGAAATATAGGTTAAATAAGCTTTAAAAATACTAATGTGGGAACTAGGTTTGGTCGCGAAATACGTTGTAAAAAATATTTTACAGATATTCAAATACTTTTATTACTATTGTTTTTTAAATAACCATCCGAACACTTAAT
Organism: Ornithoptera priamus; assembly: GCA_029034505.1. NCBI lineage: Eukaryota > Metazoa > Arthropoda > Insecta > Lepidoptera > Papilionidae > Ornithoptera > Ornithoptera priamus. Next base: position 187,354 of record JARDWD010000627.1, on the reverse strand, counting down.
CGCTTTAATGAATATACAAGATAATTTAGTTGTTGATAAAAGGACACAAACTATCCCATTGAGAAATTTTCTTTAATATTTAGTTTTATTTCAATATTATACGAACATACCAAAGTAACATCAGACTTTTATTTATCAATGTAATCAGCAAACATATATGTATTCTATATTAGGGTTTTAAGATCTTTAAAATTCTATGTAAATGTTATAAACGTTCTTACACAATGACTCGATACTTATTAATGCATCGCAGTAAAACCAGTTCTTTATCTAAATAACTCAACATATTTATATACTTAATAATGTGTAAGTTACTAAAACTATGGTAGCTATTAAAAAACTATTTATTATTCATTAAAATATTTAATCAATGAATAATACATACATATAATGGACAATGAATAATAAAATTTTAATGCAGTTATTCTTAGTAGTTAAAAGTAGAACAAATACTCTTAAAAGTAAATTTTTATAAAGATGAAAATACAAACACGGTTATGTCGTATACAAATGATCAGAATAGTTCACAATGCGTCACTAATTACAAAAGCTTTCAAAAAGTCATATGGTGCAAACAAAGATAAGACTCTAACTAGAAATATGCTATTGTTTGGCAATATATTTTCCCAAACCGAAAAAGGTATAGTAGATAAAATCTATATTTTGCAAAGCTTAGTCTATTTCTCATGATAAGGATATAGTGGTAAAATGTCGATCAATGACACAAAAACTTTCCACTTCTCAACCTCAACGAAAGAAAACGTATCGTTCAGTTCATTATTTGCAGAAGTAAGCGAATTGTAAATTTATATATTAATGAATCATTATCAGGGAAGGAAGATAGGAATGTTAAATTACGTTTTATATTTGTGCCAATCCTTCCGGCATTATGACATATCCTCCTTTGTTTCACGATAATGAAACCATTAACGTTCTTATTGATCAGCCATTAAGTAAATTACATTAACTGTGCTGTTTTTATGGTAACTGTATAAGATATGGAAGTTTCAATGTATAACTTAAGGATATATAAAAATATACGATATAAAGCGATACGAGTGATAGATAAAGTAATTGACAATTAATGCGCCTGCGCACAACAGTGTGGTGAAAAAGATGTTCAAACAGCACTACATTGTGCTTATCACCTTGAGACAGGAGCTCGTTTAGTTACCACAACATACAACGCCTTTCAAACAGCAACGAATTAAGATTTACTCAATACTCTATAGCGGCAGACAAACATAAGCGATCCTGACGGGGAGCTACATATCATATGTGAAGGTTATACTCGTCTCAAGATTTTGGGTTATAAACAATAAGGTTAGATTTTAAATCATAAGCCTGTTATTGCATTACATATTACATTAAGAAACCCTTTGAACGTGTATTGTATTAAAACTTTATGTTAAAACGAATTTTAATTCAACAATAATACAACTCAAAACACTGAAGTATCATTATCTTTAACTTTAAACTGATAAGTAAACCAGTGTAGAGCGTAGAAATAAATTCGCATCTTCCGCGTTTTCTATTGCCGTGAAATTAATAAACAATTAATATGAACATGCGATTATATCGGCAAATTGCCGATCTTTATTGTTTTATACACATTAAATTTCTATACAATGTACATACTTCTACGTGATTAACATAAACCTAAATAGAAAAAAAAACATAGCTATCAATAACATGAAACTTACATAATATAAATATACCATTAAAGTAAATATACTCAATACAATCTCAACTTCAAATACAGTTTTCAATGAACCTCGTGTTATTTATGAATGCTTCTTTAAATAAACCTTAAAGTCATTTATTTTAATGTATTATTTCTCTCTTAATTATAAAAAAATGGGTTTCTTATACAAGACTAGACATATTTAGCTTTATATATTATTGATATACACTGAATATGTTAAATAAAAATCAAAACTTTTATCACTAAATATATGTAATTAATACGATACGAGAATCGAATTGAAATCTGAACTGGTGCAATGCCGAAGCAGCTATTCTATCACTAAGCCACAGCACTACGCCATTTACAAATCTCGTCTCAAATATCTAATCTTTAATTAATTTTAACGTTCATAAAGCAAATAGCCCTTCAGAAAGAAAACTATGCGCCATTGTCCAATATTTATTGCATAAATAATGTTTACATGCTAAAAGAAGTTATTTAATACGCATTCAATGAATACTTTACTTCAGATTACGAGCAAATTTTCATATACTTTATATAATGTACTTATTATATAATAACAAAAAAAATGGAAATAAACATAGGCAAGGTAACTTCAAATGATTCAATACTATTCAAACCGTGCCTTTGGTCGGACCTGCGTTAGTGTTTTTGAATATTAAAATTCGCCGGTTATAGAAACTTAATCACTGTGAATTGGAGGAGTAAGGTCGTCTATTGCAAATTTAATGCGCACTAATAATACGTGCTAATTATAGACTTCGTTATATTCACGGTTCCTTCACCCCCTCGGGTAAAGACAGGTGTTATTTTTCGTCTCGCCCGCATTAATAAAATTAGTAAGTTTGTGTTGTCTACCCTCCTTTTTTTTCCTGTGCTTTAAATAATAGATAAACACGAATATTACAAATTGCGACGGTAGTTCACCTCAAAAGAAGGTGGGATCTTATCCTAATTCTTCGATCGTGCAATGCGATATATCGGATAAATATGTTACGCTTAGAAAGAGGAAATTCCGATATGACTGTCCCGACCGTGTTCAAGGTTAAACTAGTAATAACACTTGACAGTTTTCGACTGGAACTGCGTGATTCTCTAGCTGAGTTTCAGCAACGTCTAAAGTCCTCATTTGAAGCTATTTTAAATAAACACAATGAACACTTTCAACACTTGCACGACGAGATCAATCTTATTGAATCCGAAAACTTGAAATTAAAAAAGGAAAATGAAGATATACTCGCAACTATTACTCGGGTGGATAATCACTTATTAAATATCAACTGAGAGGTTTACCAACTATCGGACGAATTACGTGTGCGAGACCAGGATGGTAGAAGAAACAACCTTGAAATAACCGGGGTGCCATTCTTTCAGAACGAGAATTTGCATCATATCATTCAACAACTTAGTATTAAAGTCGATTTCGATTTATCTCCTCAGGTGTCGATTATATTAACCAAGTCAAGCGATACCGCAAGTCAAGATAAAGACAAATAGATATTACATCAGGATATTGTTCTTAGATTTGTACAGCGCAAGTGTAAGAACAAACTGCTGGCGGCGGTGCACGCGAGCCGCAGCCTCTCCACGGCCGACCTGGACATGGATGGCGCCGCGAATCGAGTTTTTGTCAACAACCATCTCACCCTCACAATATGGTGCAGTACCGCCGCGCGCGCGCGCTCGCCGCTTAGCATGCCTACAAATATGTATGGATAAATAACTGCAAGATATTTTTACGGAAAAATTATAACTCAAGAATGATTCTCGTCGCTAATAATAACAACCTGGCCAGAATAAGATGACTGTCTCATTATTTGATGCAAGTGCCGTGCTTAACTATATTATTGTCATTACATCAACATTAACTTTGTCAAAGTTTACATTATATGCATTACAGAAAGCTGGCTTAATGACGCATTCTATAGTTCTGAATAGTTTGACAATCGTTATGAAGTGTTCCGCTGTGACCGAGATGTATCCTCAACGGGCCTAGACAGGGGTGACAAAGTTATAATAGGTGTCTGCCGCGAACTAAGGCTCACAATAGAACACTCGATTCGACATTTTGCAATATTCATTGCACTGTTAACGCTTCTGATGATCCATTAGTACCTGAAGGTCTTCATCACAAGGCTATGTGTGAACTATGCATCAATCTCGCTCCCCCAAAACCCTTGCTTAATAACAAGACACAAGAAGAAATTCCTTTAAAGCGGATTTTATCTCTATAAAATCTGCTTTGTTAACCTATGAGTGAGAAAACTCTTTCTTGGGGTTGAACGATGTCAACTCTCGAGTTAGTCACTTTTATAAAGTATTATGTAAGTTTATTAACAAATTTGTATCTACTTTTACATGCGTCAAAACAGAATAGCTTACCCGCCCTAGTTTACTTAATAAAGAAAAAAGGGAATACCACAAATAATTGAAAATATAGTAACAGAAACGACTACAGAATGTGAGTGTTACACAAATCATTTAACTTTTTGTGAGGATAAACTTAAAGAATACACAAAAATTTTCTGGTCATACGTGAAATCTAAGAATCCTTCTAGACAAATGCCTCAAAAAATAACGGTTGATAACGAAGTATTATCTTATGTGAGGATATCTGGGAAACTTAATAGGTATTTCCAATCGATATTTGTTGAAGCACCCCAATATAATAATAAATCTCTCACTCTTAATTATTGCACTCTCACGGAGTCTTCTGTTATTTTTAATAACATTAATATTAACGACAAAATTATACTTACGAATTAAAACATGTAAACATTCATAATGGTACCGGGCCTGAGGGTATACGTCCAATATTAATCTCTGAATGTGCTCAAGAACTACTAAAACCAATATCTAATACTCGTATATCTACCAAAGTCTCTTTCTACAGGTATTTTCCCTACTATCTGAAAAAAGCACTTATTACTCCTATTCCTAAGAATAATAGGAAAGATAATATCCAAGATTATAGGCCAATATCTAAATTTAGTATTTTCGGTAACTTTTTGGAAAAAATTGTTTCATCACAATTAGTATATTATCTCCATCAACACATCTCGGCTAATCAACATGGCTTTATGAAACATCGCAGCGTTGAATCTAACATGTTGACTTTTACCAACTACTTGGTTAAAGCTATGGATCATAATGATCAAGTGGCTGTTATTTACACCGACTTTTCAAAAGCTTTCGATAAAATAAAACATGACTTGCTAATTGTGAAATTGACAAAGATGGGCATTCATGGATAGATGAACTACTTAGATGGATGGAGTCCTGTATACGTAACCGCACTTAGGCGGTCTGCGTTAAGGTCACCGCTCAACTCTACCTATACCATCTGGAATACTCCAGGGTCCATTTGGCCCTGTTTTGTTTACAATCTACGTCAATGATATTGGTAATGCTTTAGGTGACACACAACATTTAGTTTATGCAGATGACAATAAACTATTTAACGTTATAAATAAATCTGAAGATTGTGAGATCCTGCAAACTTGTATTGATTCCTTGTGAACATTTTGTAAAGATAATCAATTATTTCTCAATGCTCATAAATATTGCGTTATGACTTACACTCGCAAAACTCACGCTATGTTACACCTTCACAATATAAATAATATAAACTTAAGACGGCTAAATGATGTTCGAGATTTAGGTATCCTTATGGATGATAAACTTTAATTTCATTCGCACATAGATAATATAATAAAAAAGGCATATAGGAGTTTAGGTTTCATAACAAGAACCACACAACCTTTCGCTTAAAATTTTATATTTTAGTCTTGTTCGGTCAATTCTAGTTTGCCTGTGTAGTATGGAGCCCTTCTTAAAAATCTCATATAAATCGCGTTGAAAAAATACAAAAGTACTTTCTGAAAATACTTAACTATCGTTGTCACCACTCCGAAAACTCTATGAAGACCTGCTTACGAAATACCATGTGCTTTCTTTAAAAAATCGCCGTGTACTTTTCGATGTAGTTACACTTTACAAATTACTCAATAATAAAATAGGTTCACCACATTTGTTGTCCAAAATAAACATTTTCTCTAAGATCCGACTTGCCGTCCATTCCTCTCGCATCGCTGGCTTATTTTCGCCACCGATATATCGCAAAAAGTATACGTATAATAACTTCTTTACGCGATGTTTTAATAAATACAATAAGGAGTTTTCGGAAATTGATCCATTCGATAACTCCTTGAATGTCTTTAAAGATAAAATTTCAATGTTAATATGTCAGACTAAGTAATCTGCTGTTAAATATGTAATAGTAACTACTTTTATATTATTTACTTTAGTGTTGTCTACTTTTCCTATTTCAATGTTGTCTTTCGTGTTTGTTTGATTCTCAAGTCTGTGACATATTATGTAATGTTGAGCACTATTTGCCTACATATTGTCATAAGCTGTACTTATCATATATTTATTTGTAATGACTTAAATGAAAATGATTAGTACTTTAACATGGCGTACAAAAAATGGATAAATTATTAAGACCCTTTAAACATTAAAAAACAACCACATAATGCAGTGTTAATATCGCTACATATAAATGTTATCGCCATCGAAACCTTGGACAAATGCAGGAAAAAAACAGCGTGTTCTTTACAATTTTAACCTCCTCACACTTCTAAACTAATGCTCTTTACAATTAAATACTACACGACCTGTTACCTTAAGGAGAAGTCGTGGTCAAGCACTAGTGTATAAACCAGAAAATTTAAGTCCACTTTACCAATCTCATAAGTATTATTTAGGTTAAATAGGTTAATGTGTAATGCATTTCAGGGTCGTTGACAGAAATAACTTAACTTTTAATGATAATTAATTTAAATTTATGATCCCATGGCTTGTGACAAGACACGAAAAATTTTTTAGTTAGATAAAGCGCTCTTTTAATCTACGATAAAATAGAGGTTGTGCACTCGTCGTCAATTTGTACATAATTTTATTTATGATCACGCCTAAATTTTCATCTATCTTTTCCTATAAATTCGTGAAGGTAGTAAAAAAACTAAAAATTAAATTAATACATTTTACTTCAAGTAATTAAAAATTTATACATACAGGTTTTGTAGAATAAAAAAAAATTGACAAAGTAGGTTTTTTTTTATGCAACGAAGCGGCGAGACAAGCGAGAAGTTCACCCGATGATAAGAGACGCCCGCCCATAACAACGTGACGCTAGTTAAAATGGAAATAGAGATAGCACCACATAAAGCTCGCCGCCTTGAGACCTAACATTTTAAATCTCGTTACCTCAGTGATTTTACTAGCTACAGTGCCGATCAAACCGGAACACAGTAATGTTTGCAGCACTGTTTGACGGCAAAAAAGGGGCGCTCGGTGGTAACTAACCATTTCTAACAGATTTCCATAATTATCATTATTAATGTACTCCATTTATCTCTACCTCATCTATTAACGTGGCCTCCGACAGCAAACTCCATATATTATTAAGTTAAATATAATTTTACTACAGATCTTGTCAAGAAAACCTTGTGTTTCTAATATTAATATTTTTTTCTTATTGTTCACAGCATCAGTGCAATCAAAGTGCAGCCGTACATTGGTTTACCTCTTAAATATCAGAATCCTAGACAAGAAAAATCATACAAAATGACACAATGCTCATGGGAAAAAAACGTCTCTTGCCTCACTGGGAAACTCAGGGAAGGAAACGAGCGGCCCGAACTATTCGCAAGGTCTTGGCGAGGAAGACTGTGGGCGGTGTACTGGCGCGTGCCAATCTTCATATGGGCCTTAGCCATAATAAGCTGGTCAACAGCATCCTTTTGGGGCAGCACAGACAAGTTCCTGCTGTACATGACACACTGGGGACTACTATTGATACTAGTTGAAAGCTTCTTTGGTATAATCGTAGCCGTTAAGGAATACAACGTATCGTCAGGTAATTTACATTTCAACAATAATCGACTTTCCTTAGATTATATTACGTTCACATTTTTCCTAATATGTAAAATTTATACATAATAAGAACGTCTTGAATTTAAACGTAACTAATACTATTTGTCGCTCGTAGATAGCACACATCTACCTAAATGATATTTTGGAATAACAATACGTTTGACTTTAACAAATAAAATTTTCACAGGAATTATAAAGAATTCTAAATTGTTATCCTAACAAAGCTGCAAACTCTAAAATGAAATCGATTTTTTATACACATTAGACAGTATTTTTCTCTTACCACATCAATTCTATTTTAAAGAGATTCTTATATAAAATATCAAATGTATTAATACTAGTACATATTTCTTTATATACTTAATCTTAAAATTATCTTAACCGCTTCGCTTACTTCTATCAGTAAAAACTAGTGATTAAAGCTGATTTAGGAATTTTTTATTATACAATGAATAAATGAATCAATTATTAATAACTTCTTATGCTTATTTATAAGAAGAGTAATTAAATTTAAAATTTGTTAGAAAAACCTTATCTAACATAATTTTTTTTTTGTTTAATGGTGGCAAGTGTCTGTTGCTGGAGACGATGTAGGTAGGTACGACCACATTTCTTATTTCTGCCGCCAAACAGCAGTGTGCAAACATTACTGTGTTCTGGTTCGTAAGGTGTTGTAGCTAGTGTATTTGCTGAGGTATCGAGACTCGACATCTTGCGTCTCAGGCGATAAACGTAATGTGGTGCAGAATATATCATCATAATTAGCGCCACGTTATTAGCAAGCGTATTACTTAACATCAGGAAAACGTTCTGCTCGTCTCATCGTTTCGTAGAATAAAAAAAAAAAACATACTTTTTATAAAAACATACGTCTTAGGCAATGAATTCAAATCGTTATCAACGACCCTGTAACTGATGTCGTTTAGTTATTATTATAATGTGCTAATGAACCATTGCATCACGAACTTTTCACGTCTGTCCATCAATATCGCACGTTACGCCATTCAACAATGCAGCCTCTTCTTTATATGGACGCAATAAAATAAAAATAACGTTCTTTCTATCTATCCGTCATTCATATAAAAGTACTTAAATTAAACATTTGCATATTCTAATCCAACATTTAAACTCTATAGACAAACTTGTTGTCTTTCCCGAATAAATTTAGTATTTTATTTTATTACTTTTTATAACTTGAACCTTATCATTTCTTGTTAGTAATAAATACCTAATAGATATGGTGGAATTCTTAAGTCTCTTACGGGCAAAAATATCATGAACAAAAAATTACATTTCATTTTACAAATTTATAACTAGTAAATATATAATAACATGCCATAGAAACAAAGTAAATACATTTAAAATTTATTTCTCATAATTGTCTCTATAGTCATGACTAATTATACATTTTTTTTTTTAATTTTTAATTAAGCAATTATCACTGACGTTTTGAATCTTCTTTGAACACATTTTAAACATTAACTGGCAATTTAACTTTAATATTACGTAAATAACGCCACATGTAAAATGTGTTATTAGTTATTTTAGATAATATTTTTTATAACTTGAAGACACTCTTTTACTTCTGCCTAGATTACAAAATGTGTCGACATTGAAGCGTGCGAAATATTTTACAATGAATTCCAGGGCCAGTAGCTAAACATCTAAATCAAAGAAAATAATTAAAAATACTACAAAACAATCATAAACTACTTTTATAATTTTACATTGGAAACCCATTAAGCATATAATAATAATTACTCATTAACACCCAAAGTCAGGACAGATGACTACTTAAAAAAGCTTGTATAAATACATTCTCCATATTAATATAGAATAATTGTAAAAATTATAAATGTACAAAAGTTATTAATTTCAAACATTTAGATTTACCTGAACCACATCACACGGAGGCCACGGCACCCCAATATGGCAATTTTGTTGACGACACAATCATAATAAAATGTGAGTAACGTCAACAAAAATGTCATAATTTCTATTAAAATCAAATTATTACCAAAAGAATTAATACCATAGATTTACACAATTGTATTTTGCATAACACTGTACGCTTTACAGCTTATACATACCATTCATTATAAACATATTATATATACGTTACTGGTGGTTGGCTTTTGTTAGGTACCAACACAGCTCCCATTTCTACTGCCGAACAACAGTGTACAAATATTGCTGTGTTCCGGTTTAAACAGTGTTGTAGGTAGTGATATTACTATGGAAACGAGATATCACATCATATATGTAAATGCGACGAGCATTATGTATTGCAATAATTATTATTCTAACTAGCGCCACATTATTAAAAGAAAGCGTATTACTTACGACTAGGTGAACATCTTACTCGTTTCAACGTTTTATCGCATAAAGAAAAAATATACATAGATGATAAGAATAAAAAACTATAGATTCGTTGGTCACTTCATCAATTTTATGCTTTTGTCAAGCTGTCATAATTACTAATTGAACCAGCTTGAATATAGTTGCAGTGCTGAATTTCGTAACTAATCTAAATCCCTATCTTTTTTTAATACATTTAATAATTTTGCTAATTAATATCATCATGACCCCGTGGCAGGCCACTTTAATACAAATACATCTTAATTATTGCAAATCATTTAAAAATAATGGAAAAACAAAGCTCTTCTAATAAATCTCGTATAAAGTCAAGGACGTCAACCTTTACCAAGTTCAACTTGTTCGCGTAACCTGACACGTAAAACACATTCAACGCGCGTTTTGTAAACAACCGACTCGTAATCTTGATCGTAACACGAACTGTCTTTAGTCGTTCGTTAACTCATCGCCGACATGTAGACGCCGGGATAAAATATAATTACCACACATTCAATATCATTTAACTAAAAGGTTTAATACCTACGCTAAGTAATTGCATTTATTTTCTTTTGTATAAATATATAAATACTAATTACACGGAAACGGAGAAGGGCAGGCAATATCAACTCACCTGATTAAAAAACCTGAAGTGAGTAATCACAAGAAATATTGAAGAAAAGGAATAAAATGTACAATGTACAATTAATTAACATACTAACATGTAAATATATATATTCGTACAATTCGAGATAAAAAAATTACACCAAATTAACCTAATTGCCTTAAATTAAATTAAATATTCCATCACACTGCCTACACTTCATGATTCAGTACTTTTTATATGACAACAATAAAATAGCGTCTGATGTACCATGACCTGATATTTAAAAAAGCAAGGTCACCTTGGTTTCTTTCTAATGTTATTTAGAATATTATGCGTTACTATGAATTTAACTTTTTTGTCATAAAACATTGCTTATGTATAAAAGTAAAGTAACAGCAATTTATTGGATCAGGTAAATCAGGTAAATGTAAAAGTGAAGGTAATGGAGTAAGAAGTACCACAATGTACATGTAATCTCGTACATACCTATTTACGTCTCGACATGGTCATTTTCAATTAACCATACTGCGGGTTTTTCCTTAAAACAGGTGAATGATAAGATATTTTTCCTAGTGCTATGGTGGCACAGAACAAAGTGAAATTTATATGGAAACGTTAATAAAGCGCCATTAACTTGTTGTTGACTGACCAGTTTATTCTGAAGTTCCTATTTTGCCGTCACCTGTTTTCGTAATCCATCTTCTTTTTCAATCAATATATTGATCAAAATCTGAAATAATACTACTGGTAAAATTTTTAGCAATCACCGAAAGTTAAAAAAAGACCTTGATCGTAAATGACAGAGACTGCGCGGGACGAGCAGAAACACGTGATTTGAATGTTCATACAAATCTTTCAACTTGCAAAGAAAAGTAACGACCTTCTAATGTCATTTTATATAGAAAAATATGTTGTATCTATTAAAGATCAATATCAATAGTACGTGATATAATTTTAATGCTCAAACTTAACAAATTTGTTATACAAAAAATAGCTACCAAGCTATTAAGGGTTTTGTGCATACGTGCGGTGATTGTATGTATATGACATTTGTTGTAGAATTTAAAATAATAATTTTAAAAAGTCGACGTAATCATAATAACGGATGTCGAAACGAGCCTAATTTATTTTAATAACCTATGCATAAGGGGTGCAAGAAGTTCCGCACAATAACTTACGGGACCCAAGCTAACCTCACCTGCTTGTGGTGCATCCTGCTAATCAACAAACGACGCTCTAGCTCCCACCAACTCGCATTGGACCAGGGTAATGGAAAATGCCCGCATGTGATCTCCTATAAACGATGATGCCCGGCGATACGGGCAGCACAAGACCGATCAATGTGGGAATCTTTGGGTAGGCCTGTCTCCAGCAGTGGTCGTCTATCGGCTGATGATGATGAACGATTAACATCGTCAACAATATTATGAAATTGTTTTTTGTATATCATATTTTAGAAAATATATTACAATATTTTTGTATATCAAACTGTACAAATTGATATCAGATTCAAATTACTACACAAGGATTTAAAGGTCTCTCACAGTAGAGAGTACAGTTGTCATATATATATATATATATATATATAACCTAACCCGCACCTTAGACTTGTCCTTACCTTCAATAGTACAGCATACTTGGCCATCACCATTTTTATTGTTAGTTAACCTTAATCAGGTATGACGACTAGTAAAGTTTTCCTGATTTAATACCAATCTATGTTTGAATTAATTTATATTAAAATATAAATAGATTACACAATACATCACTGGTAAAATTAAAAGGTATCAAAAACTCCCATGTATACGAAAACAACCATTAGAATAATCTTTTTTTCAACAACCCCTTTGCTTTATTGACAGAGACAGAGTTATTGTTAAATGCCTAATTTAAAACTAATTACTTACTGAGTCTACAGGTCGCCTATAACTTTATAATAAGAAATTCACTTTTCAATAAGGGTCAGCAACATGTGACCTTTGGGTCACTGATGACCAATTAGATACAGACTATACGACCCATTCTATTTCTGAAAATAAAGTGTAATGAAAAAATATCTCTGTCGTTATATATGTATAGTTTGCTTGATTTGGACCTGCAACCAAAATAGTTGCCGAGACATATTTTTAAGTAGAAAAAAATTCTATAAGTATAATAATATTTTAAAATTCATATAAGTTGTCTATTCATTAAGGGTCTAACAATTAACCTTTTTCTAAAAGCTAGATAAGTACAAAAATACTTACTATAAATAAATAACACTACGACAACAAGTTAACTGCTCCGACATGTTTAAGTTGTAATAAACTTAGTGCAGTATATGCTATTGTCATTTGTACCTAAGGAGAATACTTAATACTTTGTAACATACAAACGTGAAGATTGCATATTTTTTAAAACAATAACAATGCCTAATTTCTTATCAGATGAGAAAGCGGCGTTTCCATGGTATCTGAAAGTGTACTGGATTCTATACAACGTCACCATTCCTGTTACTTTCCTGGTCACTGTCTTCTATTGGTCTATTTTGAATACTCGTAAGTATTGTTTACGATTGCTTATTTATATTTATCAGTACATAACAAAGCCTTTACTTCAATGTAAGAATAAGCTCGTCTCTGTGTTCCCACTGCGGGACAGAACGGCTATGAACACAATGTGGGGCAGTGTATATCATACTAACTAGCTTCTCGTTGATATGATCAGGCGTATCACTTACCATCAGATGAAAGTCTCGCTTGTCTCACCCCTAAAGAAAAAACATTGTTTATATTTGTTAAATTTTATGTACAAAAAGTTAATTTAATTGTATCAAAACATGTTATCCTTTTTTATGAAGGTTCAGAAAAATAATAAAATTGTTCCAAAATATTCCATTTGTCTCCCTAAAGCATAAAATATCAATTCTTGCTGGAATTCCTGTAGTAACAACAAAGTCACAGTAAATCAAATATTTGTATATAACATCATTTCTTCTTAAAACTTTAATAACACTATGAAACTATATACATTGAAGTTCATTTACAAATACAAAACATGTTTAAATAGTTTTTTTTTAATTGAGCTTTCAACATTGAAAAAGCACTAGTATTTAGGGTAGATATCCTTGAAAAGCTTTATGAGAATATTGTGAAACAAACTTAATTTGGCCAATAAGAACAGGAAAAAAAGTAATCAGCCTTGGTTTTAATATTTGCATAACAAATAAATAAACTTCTTAAATTATTAAATTAGGGTGATGTAAATGTCAAATTCATCTATCCATAACTGAATCATATGCTTCTTAAAAAAGATCGCACAACATTGAATAATTTGCTAGTTTCGTAGATAAATAACAACTTCTTTTTCAGCCGGCAAGCAAGTGCACTACGCTCCGAACCCAATTCTTGACGTGATGCTACACGCCATCAACTCTCTCGTAATGTTAATGGAGCTGGTCCTTTCAGCACACCCCAGCCGTCTACTGGATATCATGCAATGCTTGTACTTCGCATTAGTATATTTGATATTCACCGCCATTTACTACGGCGCTGGTGGTCTCGATCCGTGAGTTATTCTTTTTGTTTTTATATTTTTTTTTATTCATTAAAAAACAAAACTGAATTAACACATCCTTCAATACAACCGATTGGCAAAAATGAGAATAATAATATTGTCAAAATTTTTATATACATGAACATTCATCGCTTTTTTTATATCTTTATTATTTTTAGAGTTTGGTGCCAGCGGCTATGCCAGCTCTATCATAATCTAAATAACTATTGCCTTGTTATTTGTATTAGCAGATAACATTATACTAAACTATTAGCTATGTATCCCTTAATCTAAAGAAAAAAATATCTCCAAATTTACAAAAATGTGTTTATAAATAATTATGTTGCTACTGTTGCTGCAGCATAAAGAATACACTGACTACATACAAATCTTGAACAAAACAATATGTATCATTAATTTATTTAGACTATACTCTTAGCTATTACAACTCTCACACTTTTTGCCTTAACATATTATTGAAGACTTTCATTTAGTCTCCCTGTGAATAACATCGTCAATATATTTAAATTCACATCGCAATTTTAGTATATATATTATGGAATCCCCCAAACCTGTAGGCGCACAAAACCAGACTAGAGAAAATAATTGAACATTGAATAAAAATGTATTTAGGAAAATTAACTATTTTAACTAGACAATTATACGGAGATAAGACTGTCACCTATCAGTTTTAGGTTTAAATAACCTTCGGTTATAATTAAATATCTAGCAGATGTACATCGAGTGACATTTTTGCAAATATTTTATCTTGACGTATTTGTATGCTTGCATTGGAGGTTATCCACACAATTAAAGATTCCTTTATGTTAATAAATAATTTTTTTAACGATAATTGCACATCCAAAAAGTACGTTAAAGTTGTAAATATAAACAGTTATGGTTTAAAATTTACAGTAAAAAATTACGGCAACCATCTGTTTGCGAACAAAAAATGGCAGTATTGAAAAACGAAATTTCATTAATCCCTATACATGTTGTTCGTTGTACGTTATCTTGATTGAAAAGTATTACTTGCACGTATTACATAAGTCTGATTTTACGTTAAAACTGACTATATTATAACTAAGAGTCAAATTATATGTATTGACAAATATATCTTAAAAACAACACATTGGTTGTGACAAAAGATGTTCCAAGAAATAATAGAAGCTAGTCAGGATATAATTTAGTAGAGTATCTATTCATTTAAAGCTGTTTTATACATTTAAGTTACAAAAAAAAATGTTATCGGGTATTTATTTAAGCACTTATTACATTAAAAAAGTTAATATGATTTTTACAAATCATATATTTCGTACTACTGTCCACGTTTACGAAACAAACGATGACATTGTATTTATTTGCCAATGCACTTGGTGTATGTCTTTGTATAGGAAAATCTAAGGTACATACAAATAGACCTTTAGCTTTGACACAAATATTGTTCTAAGAACGTGAGTACACATAAATATAATTTAGAACTGTTCATAGATTCTTAGTCAAATGCGTTTGTCCCGTTTGTCCTCATTTCTATAACAAGTAATTTACATTATTTTAACTAAAATGGTTATTGAAAGGTTTCCTTAATAACGAGCCATCTATTTAGATGGCTTGTTATTGTGATGATGATGATGTTGTACTTATCTAAGCAGTGATGAGCTATCACTAAACTGGAGTATGCAAATATTGTTGTATTCTAATTTGAAGGGTGCCGTAGCTTGTGCAATTATTAGTTTTTCATGATATGTCATCACACATTTCAAGGTTAATTACACAAACGCGAATCTGTGTAGAATTTTGTATTTTAAAATCATTTGTAACCTTTGTTAAGGATAAGAACCATTATCAGGTGAACGTTCTGTTCTACCCGTCGATCGTTTCATAAATTTTTTTTTAATCATAATTTTTGGTTATCATTTAATTTGTTTTTTGATATCCAATCTATGTGAACTGTAGAAATCATTTACTATGTTATAAACATCACACATACACAAACCTGTTATTTGTTTAGTGCTAAACATTTTTCGTTTGGCAATATTTTATAATCGACACCATCACCATTGAAAACCAGTGTTTGATATCTCGACACCTTGATTTGTTCGATGCATCACATTCATAAGTCAAGGCGATAAGAATAATCGGTTATATCTGACATTGTCGACGTCCACACTCTAAAGCGATTACTTGCATACTAAGTAGACTGAATGAACCAGCATCTTTAAGGTCACAGTTTTTTTTAAAATACGGTCCTTATAAACATTTTTACATTATAAATTTAGTATTTCAGCACGTTATCTATATATATTATGTATAACTTATTAGATATTCAAATAGAACAGGTGGATACATACTATTAAATTTATTTGATTTACTGATAACATTCGATAAAAGTGCGAATGTATTAATTTTTGAATTGGTCTCATTCGTCGCTTTGGTAATATTTGTTGACGTCTTTGCAGTTGGGGCCATGCATTCATTTATCCAGTTATTGACTGGTCGAAGCCGGAGCAGACGCTGGTGGTGGCGGTACTCACGGGCATGTTCCTTGCGCTGATGCATATAGTGGCAGTGGCGATAGCAACGGTGCGCGACCTCATCGCCAGGCGGTGTTTTAACAGTTCACCTGGAGTTTACAACGATGGATTTGAGGCCTAATAACGTTAACATGTGGAACTATAACGTCGACGCAGAAGCGATATTCGCGATCGACCTATTATTAAAATGACAAAACAAATAATGTTTGCGATCTCAACAGTTTTATAACTATTAAACTAACTTTATACGTTTGACGTGAAAATCAAAGTGACAATGATGTTTGCTTGAAAACGTCGAAATAATATGCGAAATGTATTTTAATTAAATTATTACAATAAAATCTATATCATTTTGATATTTGTGTTAACACGCAAAGATATGTAAGTTGTATCTAAGTTGAATAAATGATTCATACGAAATATTGATGTATGTATGTATATTATGTTTATATCGTTCACAATGGATGTGATTGTAATTAAAATTGTTTAAAGCAAACTGTGATGATGTTCTACTTGAGAAAAGACGATAGTTTTAATGAAAATATATTTAGTCAAATTTACATAATTAATTATTTACTGCCCAAAAATGGTTTCAGGTTAGTCGTGAGACGAAGTATACGATCATTAAATTTATAACTTATGTACGGTACGAACAGAAATTGTAAGTTTATCGATCAATAAACCGGCAAGTGATAACGGCCTAGACAATTTGCGACAACGTAAGAGTACTTGACTCATACGGCAACAAGTGTCGGTAACAAGTACTCGCGTGAATATTACAGAGCCGCGACTAAAATGGGTGTAATTAAAGGATACTTTAAAAAGCAATTGCAGTTGCAAATGTTCATGTTAGAGCCCGAAGACGCTTCCGAATTCTATTTGAGTGCCTTCCAAAAAACTCGTTCTGCTGTTCCTTTGCTTCTCCTACGGACGATCATATGTTTTGGTTGCATCGCAATTTTAATAGCTTCAGCAGTTTTGTCTCTAGAATTCATGCCATTAGCTTACTGGCCCATATTCTTGACACATTGGGGACTGGTGTTAAATACAATTGCTTCAGTATGTGGAGTTTTAGTATCTGCAAAAGCATATTTACAAGGACCAATCGGTAAGTGTTCTTTAAACCATGTGAAATTACTTTTACTTTACTTGTAAGTATCAATGCTTTTATTTTCATACTACATGGGATAGTTACAATCTTTCTTTATATATAAACCGCATGTGCGAGATGAACAGATTTTCCTTTTGGTAAAGGATATGTCTGCTCCTAACAATGAGGTACTAGATATAATCAGCGCACTTCAACTTCGTAACAACTTTAGATTTATCGCTAAAAAGTCCAGCAAAAGGTGTCCCCAATGCTATTTATATTTTTTAAATGTATTTTTAAGACTCTTTAATGTTGTACTCTTTGTCATATGATATATGCATGTTAATACGGATTTGGCTTGAAAGTTTATCTAGTAATAAAATTTATCAGCATCTAAAACAATTATATTTATTATTGGATAAAGTGCAATCAGTTATTATAAGTATTTGCAAATTTTCTTCCAACTGTGTATTTTTAATTGTTTAGTTCTAGATATAATTACATTTCGATTAATGAAAATTGTTGTTAAATAAAATATTTCTCAAATTTAACAGATTTATGGGTTTAATTCAATACACTCATACAAATGTTTCTTCAATTTCAGACGCCACTTTCGGACTACCACGATATGTTAAGATGTATTGGGCTATGACTAACATAGCAACTATTATAGCACTGTTCATAACTGTATTTTATTGGGCATTTCTCTCTGACAATGGTAACGTTTATATTGTACATCGTAGCTTATAATATTCATAAAATCATATTTCCCTTTTTGTAATCCACTCGTCTAGATCATCTACTACTACGTCTCCTCACATCCTTTAATTAATTTTATTTAGATATTCGAACCATTTTATATCAATGTCAGATTTCATTTATTACTTGAACTGTTTAATGTAGCTCTTTTACTAACTTTTACTAAGTTCTTTACGGTGCTATGAACTTTGTAACATATTATCGTCTAACTGCTAACATTAAACAATATATCTAAATCTTGTATAATGCATATACAATGAAATATAAGGAAAGTTTGTGTATCAAATGTCACAGGAATACAATATATGCAACATGTTTAGAAACAAAAACACATTTTTCTCTTGAATAATTATTGTGCAAAATATTGTGCATGGGCTGTTAATATCTTACCTAACAGTTAATCGAACTACAAATAAAATTTATCCTTATTCAGTGGACGAAGAATACGCTGGAAATGAAACCCTTGACGTGTTCATCCATATAGTCAATTCGATTCTAATGGTCGTAATGCTGATGTCAGCTAAGCAACCGGTCAGACTCCTGCACTTCTACCAACCAGTAGCGACTGCAATTGTATATCTCATCTTCAGTATTATATTCTACTACGCTGGTGGAACAAATCCTGTGTACGATATTTTTTTTAATTTCTTATATAGCCCAGTATCTGAAATGTATGTCATTCATTTAAATTAGTTGATAGTTTAGTCCTACAAAAACAAACTAGTCGATAATAAATTATCCTATCTATTAGTAAGATGAAAGGTTTCAAAACGGAAACCGATAAGCAAAACATACTATAAGTTATTGTATGTAGTTAAAGTTACTAATGTAATTCTCTGCTTCTACAAAAAGGAATAGTTATTTTTCGTAGAAGCATACAAGTTATAAAATTACCTAGTAGCGTTATAAATATTAAAAAACATCTTATTTCTTAACAAGATATAAAAATATATCACATTCATAAACTTTAAAACTTGACTACGTGTTAAGAAATATACTGTACAAAGGCGACTAATCTGTAAGATGTTTACTATTTCAAAACTCCAACGATACTTGTACCATCAATAAATAATTTAGCTCTATTACTAGTTAAGGTCGCGAGTGTAACCTATCATAATTTTGTTTTTACAGGACAGATGGAACATACATTTATCCGCCCCTGGACTGGTCGTTTCCTGGTCTGGCCGTGGTTACCGTTTTTCTATCCCTGTTCCTATTGTTAATTTTACACGTAGTCTGCGCTTTGTTGGTTCTCTTAAGGGATGCACTGGGCTATCAATTATTGAGAGACAACAAATATTCCGTCTACCGATAGACACTGATGCTTTAGTATCTAAACAGGTTATTATATATTTTAAAGGGAAATTAAGATGATGGACTGAAATTTAAATGTATGTTATGACGTTGATCGGACGGAGGGAAGACGCGAATCCAATGTTAATTAGGTTGCTGATTCTTTATATTGAAGCGTCTACGAGAATTCACAATGAAGAAAATATTCATCTGCTGTTAACTTTATTATTACCGAGTCGTGTCATGTCTTGGAATAAAATTTCTTTCTGAAAATTAAGTAAGAAGAAAAAAATAAGATTTTTAATATATGAAAGTCTGTATAAATTTAAAATAATCGATTATGAATCACCATTTGCTCCAATCTATTACTATTATCAGAATATTATTCATTTCTCTGATAATAGATATTGTTTTAGTCGGTATAAAACTGTGCGATAACTAAAAAGAATTCATTAATAAGTATACGAAAAAAATTAAAAACCTTTTTGCCCTTTTTAAATTTTTATTTTAATATAGCTTTCGTTAATTATAATCTTCGTGTAATAAAGGTAAATGTACAGTTGAACTTTAGTGTTAACTACCTTGTAAATTTCTAATGGTACTACAACCAAATAACCAATGTCTAAAACTACTATTAATATACTATCGTATCGATACACACCCTTTCGTAACTATATCAACACGATAAATTTGGCACTGTAATCAAAGTTAGTCAATCCGATAACACATGTACGATCGCGGCTATGTCAACTAATAGTGTTCATACTGCAAAAAATAATCAACTGGCTGTGTGATAGAGTGCCGTGTGTAGACAAACAAAATGAGTGCCATTAAAAGTTATTTTAAGAATGAAACACAAATAAGTATGCTCGGTTTAGAATATTCGAAACCTTCGTGTTTCTATCTAAGCGCTTGGCAGACGAATCGGTCGCCTGCGCCGCTTTTAATTTGTCGTACGATACTTTTCATCGCATCAATCGGCATAGTGCTGACTTCAATGATAATGTACGGCGTGGGCGGAAAAATTGGTTTCTGGTTTATTTATTTAACACATTGGGGACTCACCCTAAATACACTGGCTACAGGTTTGTCCGTCGCTGTTTCAGCACGCTGCTTCCTCTACGGACCAATCAGTGAGTCGCTAAGTATAATACGGATTAAATTGTACATCTCTTTTATTACAAAACATTATTATATTAAACAATTTCTACCTTTTCACAAAAACTAATCTAAATAATAATAATAGTAAAGCAAACCACCAATAATTATTAATTGCAAAAAACAAAACATTTAAAATTATTCCTTGTGGCAAAAAGGGTAGAATATAGAGACATTCTTCTTTATTTTCTACACTTAAAATATTATATCAATGTGGAAGTTTGATTTTTTTGTCTGACCTGAAACTATAATATAACTGTGTATCCATTCATCAGCCGACAAACGTCCACTGCTAAACATAGGCCTCCCCCTAAAGATCTCTACATGATCGATGCTGCGCTGCCGCATCTATCCATACTCATCGGCAAACAACTTTTGATATATGTTTTTGTTTTTTGGTAAATAAATAAATAAAAATATGAGAATGGAAACATTATCAAATGGCAATTGTCAATAATTAGCGTTCATATCGTTAAAGATGGAATTCAATAAAATGTTTCTGGCCTACTCGATTTTTATCTTCAAATGGAATAAAAATAGAATTAAACAAAATTTTGCAGGTTTTCCAGCCAGCAATGATTGGTTGAATCATGGGTATACTGTTGGTGGTTGGTTATTGATTGGTGGTTTATAAACTGTTAGGCGGATAAAAATTTTATTTACCATTTCCAAAGATATTAAGTCTACGACACAATCTTAATCGTAATAGTTTTGAATTGATCGATACCGTCTAGAAAACTCGACGCCGACAGAGTTCAATGAACAGATATAACATAGATTGAGACTCATATCCCGGAAAGACTCTAGGGAAACAAATTTTTAATTTATGGTTTGAAAGGTGTATAAGTCAAAATGTCGATTTTCTGAAATTGTAAGAACTACATAAAAGTAAACACAAAATTTGTACACACTATATAATCTGTATTAAATGTTTGTTTTATAGATAATTGTATTAAAAGATTTCACATTTTTATTACATAAATAGCGATTCAATAAAGCTGTCGTTGTAAGCTAACGCTATTTCTTCCTATCACAGATTTAAAAACTTGCCCCTATGTCTTTATAAAATAGTCACTTTTCCACAAATAATCGCACTGAGAATAAACAAAAACTTAAAAAAAATAAGTATTAAACAAAAGTCACGACTTCTTACAAAAACTAGAGGCGAGAAACGAAACCTTAAGTTTAAATTTTTTATTTAATTTCCTTGGTCCTTTTTTGACCTATAAGTTTACGTATTTAATTAAAACATATGTATAACGCCAATTTATATAAAATGAAGATTAATTTTTCTTATTTTTCTATACTAAATTTCAATTCTATTTAATTTTTTTCGTACTAACTTTAATGTATACTCTTTATTACAAGTACAAGTACAAGTATTACAATCTGTGTAAAGAGTTATGGTTAATTTTTTTAAAAAATAAATCGTAGTACTGGAAGGCTTACTAAATAGTGGACCGATGATCTAGTGAAAGTCGGTGAGGAGATTTTTGAGGGAAGCCTATGTCAAGCAGTTGACATATATTGGCTGTTGATAATGATGGATAGAAAATGTGAATAAACAATGACTTTTTTCTCAAATGAAATACTATGACTACATAGACTTCCACTATATCTGATAAAACTAATAAAAAACTAAATTATCATAATACATAAATTTATAAAAACTGTTAAAATTTACATAGCAAAGATATATATGTAATACAAAATAACTAATTGCATTTTTTTTCCGACAGGCGCAGAATTTTATTTACCATGGTATGTAAAAAGTTACTGGGTTCTCTACAACAGTGCCGTACCCATTGCTTTCCTCATAACCATTTTTTATTGGACCGTTCTTTACGAAGGTAATTTATTATTAAAAAAATGACTAAATATAGTTTCTACATGTAGAGTCAGAATATGCTCAACCACGAGTTTTAAAGGATCGACACTTCAGTAGTTGACATCTATAGGCTGAAATGAAAATGATCATGAAATGAAAGTAATATCTTGTTAATTTCTTGCTAGACGTATATTTTAGAGATTTAGAAAATATTGAAAACTGTTTTATAAATTATCCAATAAAAACCAGATACAAATTTAGGAAATGCGAAATAGTTACTAATCTATGATTTACTTCATAGTTTAAAGCATGTTTATTATTTAGAAACCGACAAATAGTATACAACTTATGACAATAAACTTCGTGCTTTATTTAATACAATAACAATTATATTAAGTATTAACTACATAAGTTAAATTTAATATTCTTATCTACAAAAGTAAACATACAACCGTTTGCTTACGAATTTTTGCAAGGTTTTCCGTCCATATACTTAAAAATTGCGAAGGTATACTTTAGAGAAATAGATAACTTTTTTATTTTAAAATAACTAAACTGAACTCTGAAACTGAGTACTTTAGCATTTAATATATGTTGTGCTTCACAAATCGTTTTATATAAATGAATGCATTTTTATCTTTTATTATACTTATACACATTATATAATTATTGATAAATTTGCTTTAAATTTTGGAAAGTATACGAAACAATAAAAATATAATGCCTTGTTGCAGCCGGCTTTGAAGAAGAAATGAACCATGGACTGGATGTAGCCGTTCATGGATTAAATTCTTTAGTAATGTTTCTTTTGCTGGCTTCTTCGTCTCATCCCTCAAGACTTTTTCACCTGTACCACCCCATTATCTTTGGTTTAACATACGTGGTGTTTGGAGCTATTTATTACGTTGCCGGTGGACTAGATCCGTAAGTACTTCAAAATTGATGCCACTTATTAGATCTTGCTAACCTCAAACACAATCCCCACTAGCCCAAGGATATAGCTAACTTTTTTGCGTGATAAAGATTTATATGAACTTTTTACCGAGCCACCGCGTTAGACCCTGAAACAATAACATTAAATTTTAAGTTGGGAAAAAAATTAAAGTATCTCTATATTTAATAATTCTATTCACCGCTGTTATTTTTTATAGTCTCATGATAATTATCATAAACAAAATATTTAATAAAAAAAAATGGAAAGCCATTATTCCACCATAGTCGTTCATGTCTAGTCTCAGTCTTATTTTAAAAGGAGGTGTTTAATATTAAATGATCATTCATTTACTGTATTACAACTTCCGGCTGGAACTATTCCTACCATCGTTTCTATTAGAGGTGCACAATATTATAATAACACAATTTTCAGTTTATTAACATTCGCCTTTAACATCAAGAATTTATTTCAAAAACATTCGCAGTGCGTTCAAGACATAACAAACTTCATTGTAAAACTAGTGTTATATCAAAGCTTTTCATTCGAAATATATAAAATTATTCATATATACAAAATCATATCGCGATATTGTGTTACTTTTACCAACGTCAAATATATAAAAATTTATTACAACAGAACAAACAAAATTCGTTGGAAAATTATAGACAAGATTTTAAGTCAAATTAGACTTTAATAATAACTAGAATGGGATCGTCGTGTAAAAAGTTTTTAAGGTCATACAAGGAGGCCCTCTTTGTCTTATATTTGTTGAATTATATGGCACGTTCACAACTAAAACAAAAATTAGAGAATCCCATTCACATTTGTAATAATGTATTATTTTATATATCGTTTGTGATATTACTGATTTTTCCTATAATACTTCATCAATTATAATATTTTTTAGGTCTGGTAACCCATGGATCTATCCGGTCGTTTACTGGGCAGAGCTAGGCGCAACTATGGTAATGGTAGCTATCACAGGCGTGCTTCTCATTTCCCTTCATCTCGCCGTCGTGGGGTTGGCGGCGATACGAGACGCCATTGTCTTCCGTTGCCTCAAACACTCCGTCATCACTCACATCGAAGAAGGTATTCCGCTTCGGTCTCCAGTTCAAACAACAACATAACGAAGATGTAAACAATATTTATTTAAGACCGCTTTATACACCAAATTTACTCAATGTTCTACCATGCACCATTTTTAGAATATTATATATAGATGTAATATTAGAATTACTAAATGCTATTTAATACATGTAAGACGTTATTTAATTATATAGGTTACCTAATATTAAAATGTCTTTTTTTGTGCTTAGTTATATAAAAAAAATATTTCAGACTTGAACGAGACGACGAGGTTTTGGTGTGTTGTTTGAAACTTAACGAAACCCTTAAAAAGTTACATAAATTTACATTATTTTCATTATATCGTTAAATATATAAAACATTAAAATTTCTGTAATTGTATAACATCTCGAATCCAAAGCATATTTCGCATTTGTTGTATTGAAGCATTGATATCGAAATAATTTTTTTTCTATACCTCACAAAGTCAATTTGTTTACTTTGATTAATAGTTAACAATATTTTATTTGATAAGTATTATCTAAAATATAATATAAAAGAAAACAAAGCCATAAGGAAGTAGATAAATTAAGCTATAATCCATAAATACCCGGAAGACGTAGTACTGTATTGATTCATTTCTGTAAACTCCTTTTATAATGTTTACCTTATAACTCGGCTACTAATTTAACTAGTACATACCTAATAAGACCGTAAAAGCTCTACACGGAATTTTTATATCTTAAACATGGTCTTTTACCTGTTGGTTCTATCGATCACATATTGCAAAACCATTAAAGTATTTACACAACAATTTATATCAAAAACTTTTTCTATTGAAGTTAAATGGTAGCGCTACGCAGAATGTATGTCAACTATCACAATTGACATATATCTGCGTGAGATATCTGTCAATGTGATATAGAAATATTCGCAGAGGAAGAACAATCTATATTTTATCAAAGTGAAACCAGCAAAAGGCAAATAAATTGCTCATGTATTTGAGTAATTGCGTGTAGGTAACATTATTTTTATTGTTTCAACAAGAATAGACAAAGGATCATATACATACAAAGCACAAAATTATAGTTTAAATAATTAAACTTCATTACATATCGTTATTGATTAATCATTGTTTACTAATCAATTGATAATCTGTTGAGTGTTAATCAGTAGGTATACCATACATTAATAAGAATAGCTGAGGATCGAATTGGTTTTCACAATCTGATCGCCAAACTTCAATTTTAAAAGGGAACCTAATGATGATGATACCATACATTCATTTTATGTAGTTTTTAACCTACGATATTATCTTTATGTTGTAGGTTAACTACTTTATCCGTATCTTTTAAAAAATAAACAATGTGAACTGGGAGTCGGAGTTTTATATTCCTACCTGCAGTACATATTGCAGTAACAATTATTAAATCAATTAGTTTACAATGCTTAATGATCAACATAAACTTAATATATTCTCGCGAATTTTTATTATAAATGACATGAAAATTAAACAGACTACTCATTTTACGCAAATGAAGATTATACCACTAAAGTATCCATTAAATCCTTAATACTGAATATAAATATTGGTATTGTGTTTGTTATAAAATCAATGAAATTATTATAGAGATATAAGGCAACTGTCATTAGACGAAGCTGATTTAGACTTCAAAGAGCATACTATAACGTTTTGACTTCTGTCCAATCGAAAACTTAAGCTTACGTTACATTTCGGTATTCTACGCGAAAAATCCGGTAATGTCTTATTAAGAGGTTACGTGTTATGGCTTTTCTGTATGCCGAGAATGTATAAATGTATTATATATTTGTAATGCAAATTAATGTAATGTATTCGTGTAATTTTTTCTTCAGAATTTCTTTACTGGTATTCCGAAGATATAAAATCTTAAATGTTCATTCCATAATATTATGAATAAAATATTTATAGTTGTTTACAAAAACATTTATCGGGAGTCTATAACATTATTCAAATTAAACAATGAAAAGTTATCACCAAAAAATACTTTTCAAATGAGGCATAAATACGTAACAATACTTTTTCTATGCAGTTATTACTTTTTTAAATTTTTTCTGAACAATTTCATTTTGCTATTACCGGATACATCGCGGAGGGCATCGATTTGTTTTGTAATCATGTGAAGACAAATGTTTATAATTGAAAGTACAATCGTAAAAGTGCAAGTTACGGCGGTGTTCATTGAGGCTGTGTTGACATTGAAGTATGAAAAGCGAGTTTATATTCGCGAAGCAACCGATTACATAAAAACTCCGGCACAGTTTACGCAAGTATGGCAGTGGCGGACACCAGTCCGTTCCGACCGTGCGCGCCGCTTGCACCTCGCACAGCCCGTCCCTTTGTTTGAATCGCGTTCGCGCGCTAATTCCACTGACAAAGTCTTTTTCTCATTTTATTTTTATCTTACCGACTAATAATCCTATTAAGTATAAGATATAATTACAAAATATCACCTGGTATTATGTGAATTTACTGGATTAGTGATAAAGATATTGGTTTATCGATACCGAAATCTATCTAGTCCTGTGTTGATCTGACACTTTTACTCGACGGTTGTTGTGAAACGTTTATCTCACATTTTGGTTATAGAGAGTTGGTAAATGGAAGATATGATGAAATAGCCTGCTACATATTAATATTGTTAAGAAAACGTGTGACTGTAAGGAAAATGGTGAAATGTTCTAGGAAGAGTATCTCGCTGTCGGACCTATGGGTATCGTCTCACGACAAGTTAAGCGACTTCTACTTATCGTCATGGCAGCGTGGAGAGTCTCCTGTACCGATGCTGGCTGTCAGGCTTGTACTGGCAGCGGTGGCATCGGGAATACTAATGTGGTCCTTGATCTCGGGGATGAACCCCCACTGGCTTATTTATCTCACCAATTGGGGTCTTGTACTGGTGACAATGATGACGCTAAGCGGGCTTCTGGTTTCATGTATGACTATTTGTACAACAGTAGCCGGTAAGTGTATTTTTTTTTACAACATTGATTAGAGAATAAAAATTACTTAGTCATAACTATATTACAAACGGCCATAAACATATCAGCTATGTCACGAAACGATTGCACAGCCTCAAAAGACAGTCGCTTGGTACTTATTTTGTCACTATGTACGTATTTTAATTCATAACTTTATTGTAAATGACGTTTCCCATTTTATTTTATAACAAGTAATTGACTTCAATTTTAAAACAATTACAATGTAACATATATAATTGATACCTTACAAAATAGACGACATATTTCATGTACAATTACACAAAAGAAAAGCATTGTTCCCACACAATTTATTTACAAATAATGAAAAATTTTCATTTTAATTTTGATTGCCTTAGTCTTTAAAGGGCAAGGGCTTCAGCTTGAAAAATTACAAAGAAAATCATTTTATTTTCTAGCATTATTAATATACACGTGTTTTGAAACGATGACACATTAAAAATATGTTGACGGTGAAATTTTAATAGAACTATATATAATATATTCATTATCTAATACAGATCAGAACTTTTAATGTTGGTGGACCTATCGATTCAAACCATCTTCATATCTGCACCATAGCCACTGCTCCCATTCAAACCTTGGTTAATAATTTAGCTTTTTAGAATTTTGTGTCGTTATAACTAAAATTTAGAATGTAACGTTTGTTAAACCGTTTACACTGTAACACACTACGCTCGATGCCTTGAGATATTAGGTGTTACGTCGAACTAGTGCAGTAATTTCACTAGTTAGAGCACATTGTAACCCGAAATACAATAATGGTTTTCATATTACGAGTAGTATATGGCGACAGAAGTAGATAACATCGCAAAGTTCATTTTCTATACAACAAAGCTATGGAATAATGTTTGCCTGATAGTATGTATATCTATTTAAAACAATATGGTGCTAAATACCAAGCTTTACATAGCATCCTCAATCATCAATCCGTCGCCATAAACCTACGATTTTCTTATAATTACTGAAACAGATTACGTTTATTAGATGGCAACGATAGATAAAAGAAATATATTGTATTTTGATAGAGCTGATACAATTCTCATTCCTCAGATGACTTTGAGTATACCATATACAGTTCTATAAAATTTTCTGTAAAGTACAACTACGGACACGGTCAATGTACTTCCTCTCGTACATTTGTTTAGAAACTTAGGTACAAAGACGTTAATAAAGTACAGGATATCAAGACATAAACATAGATGGTAACTATATATATTTCTGAACGGTTATTAAATATTATATAAATTAATTCAATTGTAATAGGACAGAGAGATTACGATGTGACTTTTGTTCATAACTTTATTTCCTTGTTATATCTTTGATGCACAGAGCTAGCAACAATGTAGATCTAGTGCCTATCTCTACGCTAATTAACATTTTTTTTAATTTAAATTTATCTAATGCACAGTACATTGCTTAGCAACACATCACCTATACGGTGTCTTTACTTAATATACCCATTCTGTATTATTTGAGTCATTATTGCTTCATGGACGCTGCTGATGTGTGTTATGGTAGCCGCTGATTGCGATAGTTGACCTGACCAACGTGATTACAGCTCGACGTAATTGTACCTTTGACATATCCGTCGGTTAGTTTCGTACCTTTGGCACCTTACTCTTATATATACATATACAAAATATTATTAATAGGCGTGCGCGAACTTAATGCGCCCCGTTTCACAGTCATTAAAGTAATCCCATTGACCCTAATATACCCCTTATCAATAAAAAAAAGTTCAGCTATTTAGAGCGTGTTTAGGAATTAGAAAAGTCTTGATTGTCATATATTATTCATTAAAGGTCTTGATAAGTATGTACAAGACATTGCCGATGACAACAAAATTTTAAAAAATATCACACTCATAATTATAGATCTTTAACAACCTTGACATTAAGTGATGGCAGATCTCTCTTACAATAGTGTTGTAACATTACCGTACTGTCTACTTTGAAGTGAGCTGTAATTAGTGGAGTCACTCGGTTAACGATAATAAAAATATTTCACAACATCTGAGAAACATTAACATCGTCCTATTTTTGGTCTAAAACTAAAAAAGTAAGGACCAAATCGGGACAGACCCGTGCTTCCTGTATTTATAATAACAAATCATGTCATTTCTTTTTTTAGATGGAACGGTGCTGCCGTGGTACGTGAGCATGTACTGGTTCATACACAACATAACCATCAGCATAGCTTTCATGATTACTATACTCTACTGGATACTTCTCTTCGACCCCGGTGCGTATTAATTTAAACCTAAATACAATATCACATTAACATTTAATATGTTTTCTTAAAATTTACTTTAGTATGTTTTACATTCAAAACAAAAAATTGATTATTATTCTTAGCTATTCGTGTAATGCATATGTATGTGTAATATTAATAGTATGCCAAAGTAGAAATTACATGTGAAATAATCTCATGTATATAAATGCGCATCACATTTTTTATCACAATTGACTTTTTCAATACAAGATTTACTTCATTAAATATAACGGACGAATACTAATTACTAGGTTACTGATGTGTTTTCACAAAAAATTTATGAATTTTCACGAAATAAATAAATAATAAAGCAAATTGTATTTTAGAGCTATGAAAAGTAGTGTGATTTTCCTATGATAAATTTGCAGTATAGCGATTTTACCAGTGGCGTAACCTGCAAGGTAAATCCCAACTCTCAAAACCTACATGATCAAAGATTATATTGTGCCTTTTTCACGCTTTTTTATCCTTATCGAATGTCAAGAGTAAAACGAAGATTTTTTTATTTTAGTACATAAATAATGTTTTACTAACACAAAGATTTTCGACTTATGTTGATAACATTGTGATTCGCAAGTGTGGTTTAAAAAGTAAAGGGATATATAACATCTACCCAGAAATTTAACTGAAATAATTAATTAAAATAATATTACACAAAAAACTTCATCAACATCATCAGCTGATAGACGTCCACAGCTGGACGAGATTCGTAATGGGGTCATTTGAGCCATTTCCCACCACGCTGGCCTAAAGCGGGTTGGTGGGAAATGGCCCAAATCTCCCAGCTTAAGAGACATAGTACAAAAAACTTAAAGAAAAATATTATAGAATGATGATGTAAATAAACGTAGGATGTATGAAACGCGTTTAAGGATTTACTACTGCGATCAATCTTTACTGCGATTATCTTTAGATAAAATGGACATATTATTTCATGTAGTATATAGTATGGTGAATAAGTAAATAAAATAAAAATGTATTAATATAAATAAACTATACAAAAAATTTATATTGAAATACATACATCACATAAATTTTGACGCGTCTCTAGTTTAAGTTTTTCGTAAGACTCCGGCGTCTAAACTATAACATAGTCAGCAGGATAATATAACTAACATAAGTAGAACTGTGAGTGCGAAATAACTAACAAACGTTTTATGTTTCACTTCCTTCACGTTCTTAAACGGAAAGTCCGTCTGTCGTTAAGTAACCTTGTGACACAGGATATAGATATTTCTATAAGCGAAACTACATATTTGGACCAATACTATAAAAATATAATAAGTCGGAAAAATCACTGACAACCTTTTCCGGTATTAGACATAATTAGAAAATTATATATATATGAATATTGTAACCCGATATGGTGAACCGATAATTATCTACTTTTAATTTACCCATGACACAGTCTTATTCTTGAATTAAAGCAGTAAGGAATTCGATAATTGTATTTGCTGCCTAATAATTCAAAGTACGTTTTCTTAAGTATTAATTGGTGCTTTACCATGAAACCACTTGATACTGTAAAAAAATCACGAGCATATCAACAACCTAATTACTGTTCTTCTGATTCACGTCGCATTTGGACAGGGAGATTGATGCCGGCAAATTGTTTCACTCCTATACTGTTAGTATTAGGCTTGAAAAGCTAAAACACTTGCATAAACTACACGTTTACAACATAAAAATTAAAGGAGTAGGCAGTATTGATGCGTCCATCCATACCAACAATACATGATCATCAAAATATTTCTCTTCTGGTTTTGACTCATTACTCTGTAGTCAATTATTTTTTGGGTTTGTAGTAATTAGAAGCGAATGGTATCCTACTTTTTAAACATATTTGCTGTTAAAACTATAAAAGGGATGTAAAAAAAAACTATTTAAACATTTTTTTGCTAAAAATATATGTATATCCTTCCATCATACAAAACTCATTAACTATAATCACTAACTAAACAAAAACATAAGACTGGAAATTTTTATACTACTTGATTTTTGGTAAACAATGAAAAAATTGTTTATATATATAATGTTGGATCACTTTTGCGATTTTTTTATCTTTTCAATTTATAATATAAAATCCTCATTATTATACATTTAAAATTTACTTCTCTTAATAATTTTATACAATGTTAATCCTTTAAGTATAGTGAGAAAAAAAATGGTTATATGTTAATGTGATGTAGCCTTGAATTAACTGTAAATATTAAAAAAATCTCTTTACGTAGTTTTTTGCATTTAATACTACGTCAAGAACAAAAAAAAACTTACAGAAGTACCAGATGATGATTCGTGTGATTTTAGTAAACAATATTGCAACCATAGTGTGACTATAGTGTGTAATCATTACATTTTTAATGTTTTAAAAACAATGCCACAACCACTACATACTTTACTGGTAAAGCAAAATTTGACGAGTTCTTTTAAAGCGACTCTCACAATGTTATACTCTCTATATATCATCATTTACTGCTGGTAAGACTCTCTTGCCGGAGACCATCTAGGTAGACAGAAATTGTAGTGTACAAACATTATTATCTTCCGATTTGAAGAGCGCTGTAGCTAATGAAATTACTGGAGTAACGAGACTTAACGTCTTACATCTCAAGCCGACGAGCGCAATGTGGTGCTGAATATATCATACTAACTAATGCCACGGTGATATAAGAGTATCACTCTAACACCAGATGAACATCCCACTTGTAACTTCGTCAAAAAAATCAAATCAGAACAAATACAAAATTAGTAGTAGCTAAATTCTTAAATTTAGATCAGATATTGTCTTCAACTACGAATAGTCAATAATGTCCAAATCTAATGATACCTACATCTTAAAGGCAAAACTGTAATCGATTTTATTAGATGAAGCAACAAGACAAGCATAACGTTCCCCTAATGATAAGTAATATAAAGACACTGCACCAAAATGTACTACGCGTCTTGAAATACAAGATTACTCTCATCACCTCTGTAATTTCACTAGCTACAACGCCTTTCAAACCGGAACACAGCAATGCTTGTACACTACTGTTTAGCGACAAAAATAGGAGCTGTGGTTACCTTCCTATACGGCCGTCGGTAACAGAGTAACCACTAGTAATAGTGTTCTAATCCAAAATATTATATTTATACAAATCAGAAAGTTAATCTTATATGACATTAAATGGCAAGTCCTCA
Source organism: Ornithoptera priamus (assembly GCA_029034505.1). NCBI lineage: Eukaryota > Metazoa > Arthropoda > Insecta > Lepidoptera > Papilionidae > Ornithoptera > Ornithoptera priamus. The sequence continues at coordinate 154,059 of JARDWD010000627.1, read as the reverse complement.
AATAGAGAACAAGTAATGCCCTAATAGGATTATGTTCCCTTATCGCGATTAGATCTGCAGCGTTTCCTGGTTATCGACATTACAGTACATTTTCACGCTTTCATTGAAATAATCGGTCTTTTTTTTTTGTTCATAAACTTCACAGCTTCAAACAGTTATTTTAACATAAATAATCATGAATTTAACACAATTTTCAATTCGCTGGAATAGTGAAAATATATACGTTATATATCATACAATATTATATTATAATAGAGCTCAACAGAAAATTTAATAGTTATCAGTATAAACAAATGGCCTTCTTATTATTATCCAAAGAATAATGGCAATTTTATACGTAAAAACCTATTTTTATATTTATTTGTATGTATTGTTCATTTTTGTATTACTTTAAATTATTTTGACGTTAATTTTTATTTAGTACATGTAACAAAATATGCTAATACCTATTATAATACAGATTACTCGAAAAGTATTAGAACAACCTATAGTTATCCATTGTGGCTGCAAATAAACTTTATTGCTGATTATAATAGATATTAGACTATTTTTAGATGACGATTCGACTTATATTGCTAATTGTTGAAGTAGGTCTCAATGCCTCCAACCTTCCGCACCTGCACCACTATCCTCTCTGTCGTAAAATGCCAACATCACAGTTTTCCACTTTCGAAGGATACTGTAGTGAAATGACTGTTCTCGATCAACAAATATCTACGCTACATGTCGAATAACAATTCAAATATATTTCAAAACATATTTGTGCCAAAATCTTTGTAATGCTCTTTTGAATGATTACGGTCTAAACTTAATTTACCAACCGTATCACAAAAAAAAAATGGATATATGTTAGTATATCAAAATTAATGAATTATTCATAAATTGTATTTTAGACCTTATTATCTAGACACTATGATGGTTTATTGATTAAACCTAAAAATCATGTGCGATTTGGAACTTTACTGCCATAGAATTAAGTTTATAATTTATCAAAATTGTTCATACATTTCACTTCTTTTACAACAAAATACAAAACCTCACAAATTGTCAGTTTTTGTGTCATTTACTAATAAACGTCAATGGAATACATTAAAAACAATTATATACAATTGTTGTTATTAAAATTCTAATTAAAATATGTAACCATAATGTACTAAAAAAGGTAGTTAAATTAAAATTATCCCCTCTCCTGCTCTACTCTCTGCATGCGGCGACTAGACATGAAACAATTCCATGAAAAGATCACCAGCAGCCCCGTAACCATTGTCAGTATATTGTACTTACTGCCGTAGCTAGTATAGGAAAACACCTCTTTCAAAAAAGCCTTTGTTTAGAAATGTGCATCAATAGCTTTAATTAATAATGATGAATGAAAAGATGATTAAATAAGGTATTTAAGATATTGAATGACTCATCACAGATGGTAGGTCTCTGTTGCCGGAGACCGACTAGGCAGGTATAACCGCAGCTCCTCCTATGTCGCCATACAGCAATATATAAACATTACTGTTCTGGTTTGAAGGGCACTGTAGCTAGTGAAATTACTGTAGTAATGAGACTTGACATTTTGTGTCTCTAGGCTACGGGCACAACGTAATGCAGTGTATACCATGCTAACTAGCGCTAAATTGTTATAAGCGGCTCTGCTTTTCGTCAGATGAATTTTAACGACCACAATATTATAATAGGTGAGTTAAAACAAAATAATATAGTTATAATGTATTATGTTTTAATCTTTATAATTAAATCAGAAGTTAAAACCTGTTTACAAATTGGTGGCAAAAAATATATGAATGCATTTAGGTTTAGAGGTCATCAAATATGAGATAATCAGGCGTTTGTGTAATTTCTCTGCTTTATTACGTTACGTTATATAATATTTATTGACGGCGAAGCCAGTTTTGTAGATTCAACTATTCGTACTTTGTTTCAAAGTCAACTCTTAAAAGTCGTCTCGAAAGCAAGAAGTATATAAACCATGTCGAAATCTTACGATTTCTCTCTAGTCGTTCCGTTCCCTTTAAAATCTATACGCGCGAGAAATAAATATTCATCATAAATACAAATTAAATCACAAACGTAGTAATTATCCTTAAAAGACGGGAGGATAAAACCCTTACATACATATGTATGTGCTCGTCAATAAATGTACAGATAGAATAATGAGTGAAAAAGGAAAAAAAATAAAAACAATATAAAAGAAACTCAAACCATTTATCATCAAACAGTGCAAAGACTAAAAAAACGTTTTTGTAGTACTCGCACGTACATTGCTCATAAATGTCTGACTTATGTAGGACAAGTAAGCCATGCCGCAAATTAAGAAAAACCCTTCGTATAACACTATTTTAATATTCAAATACATATGTAATAGTTATGTATAGATTACATAGAAAGATGTTTCATTTTAGTTACAATAAAAATAAAACCCAGCGTCGACAAGAAGATTCTACCATCTAGCGCTGCACCTACAACAATAGATAATGTACCTTGTGACCTTATACATGAAACAAAGCATTTAAATGCCTTTGTAGCGAAGTGGATTTCCAGTACATCATCGACGAGACTCTTTAGTTTTATCTGATACGCGAAACAAATCATAGGCACTTTATCTTGGTACAAGTTTGTGTATTTACGTTGGTTTGTGACATATATGCTTCCGCGATTATACTGATAGCGCCAACACCTCACACTAAATATTAATGATATATATCTATGACTAAGTGTAACAGTTAATTTAAATAATTTGTACAAGTGACGGTGTCTTTATACTTCAAAGATACCCACTAGAGGTAATGGGCTGTTTGTTTATTTCAGTCAAAATACACTACTTTTCTCTTACCTGAACACAAAGCGTCAAAACAAATTGTGTAATCACTGACAATCTTTGTTAAAATCATAAGGTACTTCAGCTTACAAAGGCTTTGTATATAAATCGGTATGACTATATTAATATCATATTATTTCATATTGCAATAACTAACCAGTTTAATTAGTTTAATTACTATATTTACTTACCAGTTTTAATCATTTGATAATTTAAATTAAAAAGACTGTTCATATTTATAACAAAATTAAATGTACACAGGATATATCAAGTACTATTACTGTCGCGTATCGTTTATACGCAAAACATATAACCGCCATTGAAAGCTGTGAACCCTCGCGGATCATCAAGCTATTTATTCTTTTCTTAGCTTTTTCCATAGGCTCTAGGCCGAAGCCCTAGACTAGACCTAGGCTCATTCATCGCTAGATTAAACGCGCTCCCTCCTGTTTGCGAGGCGAGCTGTCATAATGCACATGTATTAGAATTCTTTGATGTGAAGTGGCGAAGTACAAAGCATGACGCTTTATTACATAGCAAATGGCGATGTAGCTGCAGAAATTTCTAAAGTAATAACACATAAATATATTATAATTACGATCATAAATGCAGTACATATATTTCAAATCCCCGTGTAACACTTCATTAAATCATCAGTTAACATTTCAAAAATCACTGGGAGCCACTGGATTCAAACAGCGCAAGACCGTGGTTAGTGGAACGCATTACAAGAGAAGTCCAGAAGTGGACGTCTATGTCGACTATGTCCAGAAGTGGGCGTCAATCGGTTGAAATGATGATGATGATAACATATTGCTTTAAATCATATTACTACATGTACATCATAAATATATGGAAAGTATAAACTATTGCTAATATTTTATATCTTCCTAATATGTTTATATCTAGTATGTAACACTATTAATAATATTTTGAATCAAAATTGTGTCTTAAAATAACTTTTGTATGTTATATAACTACAGACAATTTTTTTTGTAATATCTACTATCTACATCCATAGTTTATTTTACTCCTCTTGACTTTTTTAACAGTGACAGTTAAAATAAATTACTTAAATCTTACAACCTAAAACAGGGCTTCTTAAACTGTTTTCATTCGCGACCCCATTTATGAATGCGACTTTTCTGGCGAACCCATATAAATATAAAAGAAAGATAAATAAATATTTTTTTATGATTTATATATTAGGTAACAATATACATATGAAAATATATAGTTAGAGAATTTGTTTAGGAACGTACAAAAATTTTAAATTAAAAATTGCACAGAAGTCGTAAAATTGTATTTGTCATCAACTTTGCATTTTGTGCAACAACATAAATAAAAGGGAATTCTGACCGTCTCAGTTCGCTCAAATATATTCGAACGCAGTCGTTGAGTGGTAAGTATTAAATTAAAATTAATGGAAAAAATTTAATGAGATGGACGTGCCTGTTTTTTATTGCATAACAATCTTGGTGGAACGTTTAACACTGTTGAACGAAAGACCTTTTTTTTGTCATTTATTCTATGGCACAGAATAAATATTTTCTAAAAATAATTGCTATTACCCGAAAACTAGTAAGGTTTATCTGGACAATACAATCATCTTCACCTAGTTGCAACCCAAGTCAGGTCCGGGCTGGTTTGCCATGAGCCATCTTTTGAACCTCGCTCGGTGGAATCCCGATGATACCGCCAAACGGTAGTGTGCAAATATTAACGTGTTCGGATTTGAAAGGCGCTGTACTCGTAGCTAGTGTAATTACTGGGGTAACAAGATTCAACATCTTATGTATAAGGAGACGAGCGTAATATGATGCATGGTATAACATGCTAACTGGCGCCACGTTGTTGTGGGCGGGTGTATCACTTACCATCAGGTGAAAGTCCCGTTGGTCTCATCCCCCAATCGAATTAAAAAAAAATCTTAATTTTGTTTTTAATATAGTCGAAGCAGCGTCAACAACCGCGATAAATAATTCTATGATTAAAACTTCTCATTTGTTGAATATTATTTACAGAGCAAATGGATGATGATAATCCGAGTGGTTTCTGGTTGGATGTGGCCACTCACGGCGTCAACTCCTGCATAGCAGTCGTGGAGTTGCTGGCCTCCCGCACACCGATAAGACTGCTGCACGTGTACCAGCCGCTTGGTGTTGGTCTGTGGTATGCGGCGTTCTCTGCCATCTATTACATCGCTGGAGGCACCGACAGGTACGCTTTATCTGGTAGTAGATCTGTGGCTATGAACCGTTTAGGTAGGTACCATCGCGGTCCCTATTTCTCCCGCCAAACACTAGTGTGCAAATATTACTGTGTTCCTATTTGCTGGTGCTGTAGCTGGTGTAATTACTGGGGTAACGAGACTCAATATCTTACATCTCAGGCGAAGAGCACAATGTGGCGCAGTATCCTAAGTAGCGTCATGTTGTTATGGGCAGGCGTACCACTTACCATCAGGTGAACGTGCGCTCGTCTCATCGCTTAATTGAATATAAATTATTCTCAACTTTTTTGTTCATTTCAGTAACGGCAATTATTTCATCTATGAAATATTGGACTGGCAGCAAGGAAGTCGTGCTGGAACTGTTGTGGCTGCATCTACAGCTAGCCTGGTTATTATTTACATTTTAATTTGGGGCACAGCGCTGTGCAGAGAGAAACTATCCCTAGCGACTGTACGTACTACAAGCCACACTTTGCACATTGTGCCACCCATATCTCAAACGCGCATTGTATGACGATGTTATATAGATTAAATTACATTTTTAAATGCGTTGCGGAGACCTGCACTGTAGTGTATTATAATAAAGACTAAAACTACAATACAACGCTCTCTGGATGATTATGAACGACAAATTATAAAGACTAACTCCATATATGCTCGCTGAATTTATAACTTTAATTTATGGGAGTAAACTATTTGAGTTTATACCAAATTTCATAAAAATCTAGATATTCTTAATAAAAAAAAAACCACCACAAACTAATAACTTTATAATAAATAATAAGGTTTATAATCAAACCTTTTAATAAAAGCTTAATATATTTAGATACATACATATTTAAATACATATTTGAGATTACATAAGTAATAACAGTTCACAGATAAACTAGTGTAATATATAATAATACAATACACTGATACAATTATTACTGAATTGATTTTATATTAATGAAATTTTATGTACGTTTATAAGACATGCGGTGTATTTGAAAATGTATCGTGTACTTAATTAAAATGTAATTATAGCAACTATTTTATTGTTTCTGACGCCAAAGACTTCAGTACGCGCACAAAACATTACCATATGTACATATATATTAACTTAATATTTACATTCATATAATATCAATGAATATTACTTTTAATAAGTTTTACGTTTGTAGACACAAAATCTCTATCTTGATGATACGTAAATATAATAAATTTGATCAAACAAGCAATTAACCTTTCTCCAGTTTCCAGGCAGCAGGGAAATTGCATTGAAATATGAAAGGTGTATTAGATGTAGGTTCCTACTGTAAACTTTGCATACTTATGTGTACTACGTGTATACTTTAAGTGTCTTTAAATTTGTATATAAAATATGTTCAAATGTCATACTTTGTTTTATTTACTCCACAATGTACACACCTAATTTGCCTTCTACACCTAACGTTTGAAAAAGTTTCATGTGTGAAAATTGTGGTAATTACATAATTTATAAATTTACCAAAGAACTTTGTGTGTAATTTAAAAGTTAAATGCTCTTTGTGTAATAAATATATATTTATTAAGCAGTCAAAATATTCTTTTATCACTTATAACGACTAAGATCTATATAGGTTTATTCTTGTATAAAAGAGAATGTAATGAAGAAAACAAAAAATATATTTATTACAAAATTTAATAGTTAAAACTTAACTATAATATAACCTTACATTTTTTACCTAAAATACAAATTAAACGTAAATAATATAAATTCAAACGGTTAATATAAATGAAATTTATGAGATCCTGTACTAGCTAGTTCCTAAGCACAAGTTGTTAAAAAAAATATTCAGTTTTTAATTTCATACAACTCCAAAGATTAGTCATTGTAACTATATATGCTATGAACTACAAGGGAGTTACAAGTTATAGTGACCCTCAGGGTCTCAGCCCCTGGACTAGGAGTCGTTGTCAATATTTACTTAGCGTAAAATATTTCTGAAATAGTGTAAATTAATAAACAATTAACAATGAAACATTGTTACTACTTTACTTCTACTCTATGCCTAACCCGTTTGCCTTTTAATACGATGGTTGCCCATAACAGCATTACAGTGCGGCAGTTACTTGCGGCAGTTATATGAGAAGCAGTGTTCTGGACACTATTGACCATGTTGCCACTTAACACCTTGTGAAATTGAGATCAGGCGATAGCTCATTGCAAATAAAAAAAACCACCATTAATTATCAAATCATTTATTTCTATATAGCGAAATCTGCAATTAAACACAAAGCAACCAATTACAATACAATTAATAACAAAACTAAATATGATATGTGATTAGTTAAAGTTTGACTTAGCGCGTCTGTACTGTGCGAATATTTCATTGTATTATATTATTTACCAAAAAATTATATAAACAAAACATTAGTATAGCAACAACTTATAACTAATATATAAATATAAATTTCGAATTATTGTCACCGCTGCCTGTTTGCGGAATGAAATATACCATTATATCAAATAATCCATTTACATTAAAGAATTGAAAACTTTTTATCTAATAATAATTAATTAAAAAATCTAGTTTAAACAACTAAAATGAATACGCCACGCCAGCCGCAAACAAGCAGTTAAGACATTGAATATTAATTTTAACAAAACATTAAATTTTGGACAACAGTCTCAAAAAATAAGCCATCTTACCCATACGCATGTATATCCAAAAATATATTTTATATACATTTAACTTAACACCTAATGTCGTAAACTTACAATAGTCTTACAGGCGGCGCTAAGCTCCGTCGTTAAATGGTACATCTCAAGTTTTTTACCTTCATAGTCGTACAATGTATAATTATTATCATGCAAAGGTATTCTCTCCGTGTGACATCACATGTATATACTCCGTATGACGTCACACCTACAGAACCAACCGACGTGGTGTGGCATCCGAGCCATGATTACCACAACCCTTATTTGTGGACTCTGAGAGTATTCGAACCAAAACACTTAATATTAGTGACAACCTATGTTTTGTATGTTTGTTTAATTAATACTACTTATGACCATCATAATGTTTTTTGTTTATTTACTCATGAGGCACTTAGGGTCACTTAGGTGACCAAACCACTGCCATCGTAACCTAATACACCTGTTTGGTAGCTAAAATGCTTCACTTACGTTTAGATAAAAACAAAATAATATTCATAGTAATAAAACGTTAAACATTAATTGGTAGTATTTAAGTAATTAAAATAATTATTAACGCAATAAAATTTTCACTTGTGATGCTACTATGAAGTCATTAAAGATACTTATTAATAAAAATATCTTGTTTTTTTTTTAACGCAATGTTTCATTTCATTAAGGCAGCGAAAACTTAGGGACTCATGTTTTGATTAAAAACCGAGTTGTTCACATCAATAGTTAAATTAAAAATATTTTAGGCTGTCTTCAATAAGTACTGTAACTTGAATTTAAATAAGGCATTTCTATAAGTACACAAAATGGCTTCGGTAATATTAAATATCTACAATGACGCCTTACTTGATAAATGAAATAAAATAACCGAGTATTAATATTCAAATACCACTTTTAAAAAATTTCAATAAAAAAATTTTTCCTAATAAATACATTTCTAACAATCGCTTATTGAAATTTCTAACAATTATCCTGCCTTTGACCATGTTCAATGAACATTTGAGTTGTTCAGTACTGTTTATACTGAATTAATTGCGGCATCGTTAATATACTCTAAATAGGTATTATTATCTACACATCAAACTATATCACAAACATTTTAACTAAGATGGACTCTCCTCACATATAAAGGAATATTCCGAGATCATTTATAATCAATTTTGAGAAATACGTGAATAACACTTTTCTTTTTACGAATGCAGTTGACGCTGTTAGTGACCGCATTTGCAGCTTCATTTTGTTGATATTTCCATTACATTTCTACAAGCAAGCTAAGCTATACGATTGTACTACGTTTGAAGGTGGCAGTTTTTAAACCCATGACTATTGCCCTGCGCAGAAACGTCTACTTACGCCCTAGGACCAGAGAACTAGTAACATATTTATCCCATCCCGCTCTAGCTTCGGTGTGTCGAAATACTCGATTACAGAAATAATCTCAGGAAAAGATCAGCAGTTTTCAAAGGTAATCGTCTCCAATATACTCCATTAATACGATGAAATGAGGATGATGGTAATGATGATGATGAAACGTGAAGAAATATGAACAGTAAACATTCTTTTCTTTTCCTTCCTAAGTTTCAAAGTCCACTAGCGAGCTTACTTTATTATCACAAACACTGGACACATAACTAGCAAGTCAACTTACAATATATAAACAACTATATTCGCATTGGCGTCGGGTGCGGACATTAACAATACGCCGGCTCAATATTAGCAATTGGCAACGAACGCAACGAACGTTTCCCATTTTAAAATATACAAGTGATGTAAATTTTTTAACAACTAGAGACAAAGTACAATTATTATATAATTTTTTAAATCTCGTTAGACTCCTACAAAATTAAGTTACACTTTGGAAGACAATCACGTTATTATAAATGATATTATTTTTATAAATTTAGCTTTCCGAAAATTCTAAAATAAATAGAACCAAACAATCAACTGGTTAACTCCCAAAAACTATAAAAAAAATTATATTGCACACCATAATTCATTTTTATGCACAGATGTTTGTACCGTAGTTCACGTAAATTTGTGCTAATCATCGTTAGGTAAATGACAAAAGACTGTATCTCACTAAACATTGCCTAATGACCATGTAACACTTAGACAATAATATAGGTAGGCTGTAGTTAGTGTCTAGTGTACATATACGAGTAACGGTGAGTGAACGTCGAGAGATGTGGACTATTTGGACTCAATATTAACCCCATCGGCCCAAAGAATCAGATGACGCAATAAAGGCTTAGGCATCAAAAGATTACTACTTCGTCGTTTAAACAACCTTACAATTAATAAAATTTGAGTTAACGTAACTTTCTCTCTCTTCATAAACCACAACTACCCTCTAACATCAGCAAACGTTATCCGAAAACGAAATACGATTATATTAAACGTATCCTTCATAGTCATTAAAAACACTCGGATAAGATTCTTTTTTTAAGCTAACAAAAAAAAATAAGGTCAAGAACATTATTTTTACATTAGTGACTTTAATGTTGACAGTTGTAAAGTAAGTATGCTGCCGTGGCAGAAGGTTGAAACTACGAGAACGGTGACGTGAGATTACGAAATCGAACTGGGGACCTCTCTGTTACCAAGCAGTGTATTAAGGCAAACGTGTGTGGTCAAAAGTTTTTGAAACTGTCGACCCTTAATCACAAATTATCACTGGCAGTGACATAAATAATAAAGATTTGCTTTAAGTAGCCTTTCGAGAAGTAAGCCGTTAGGTAAGGTCCTCGCCGCTCAGCAGAAACACTCGAAAGGAAGACTCATCCACCGCATCGGTGTACATCAGCTCCTCCTACAACAAATTAAATATTATTGGTTTTTGAGACAAATGGGACATTCACCTGATGGTAAGTGGTAACAGCAGTAATTAAGTACATTACAATACAGTTAATTACATTATGCTCGCAGGCTTGAGACAAAATAATTTTTCTACCCATATTTTACTGACCACAGCATCTGGGGCACAGTAACATTTAGTGGCAGATATTGCAATTGTATTGCAACCATGGTGACATATAAAAATTTCATTGCAACCATTGTGACATGGTCATCATCATCCCTCAACTCTAGATGCATTTAAGTACTGTATTCTTCTGAGCAGCTAGCTAATATAGTAACTATAGTCACATATTAACTTTTTGGATGTGAAAGTAATATTTTTTAAGAATTTAATAAGCCCATCTTCAACCAAATCCCACAACATGAGCCTTTGAATAGAATCAGGGGTCTCTTGTTCTAAAGAAGCAACATCAAGTCAGCATTGAATTACCTGCATCAGATCTATTGTTGGATGTGTGTCCAACAGACTAAGGTCGTCGCCAAGAACCCCACCACTAGTGGACACCACGCCTCCGCTCATACTTCTGGAACAAATACATGAACTTATACTAATGATAATTATAAAACTACAATAAGATAATTTCCTTAAATCATCACTTTAATGTAGAACTAAAATTTAAGAATAAAATCTTCATGTATGACTAAAAATATCCACCACTGCCATTAACATCGTCTCATCTACCTCGTCTTGGACTGTTTACATGTACAACACACCGCTATAATTTAAATAACTTATAAATACTTACTCATTATCATCATTAGTGAGTACATTGCCATGTAGAAAGAGATCGCTTCTTATAGTGTATATATTCTCAGAGCTCTCCGATTGCTCCACCTGTAAAAATCATGTTCATGTTTACTTAACTTTGTTGAACTGATAAGAGAATAGTTCTTTGCTGAAAAAATATTCACACTTGACTTTTTTAATTAGATTGTAATTTTTTTTATCATAGGAACTGATAACTCATAACAAATAAATGATTGTAAAATTTGGTTATTATGACAATGATGTATCGATAATTTAAATCGTTACAATGAACAACCTAGTCCTGAAAAGTAATTTAAACCATTTTAAACCGATTGCAATTTTTTCTTATTAGACTAAGTATCGAAACCGAGGCATTTACTTGATGGTAGGTGAAATAACAACAAGATGGCGCTAGTTATAGATAAACGTTGCATCCTATTTTTCTTTTCCCTTTTAGGATACATGTTAACTACAGACACTTCAGCAATTTAATCAGCTAGCCACTAGTCTGACAACGCCATTAAAATCAGCACATAGTGAAATTTTAAAACTTCTGTTCAATGTCAGAAGAGTAGCGGTGATAACCAGGCAATGTGCAGTAATGTACATCTACCATCACTATGTGCTTGGCTTGAAGTAATAGATTATAACGTCCAAAGACTCTACTAGATATATTATTCAATTAAAAATATGATTAATGTTATTAACCTGCACATCCTCCTCTAGCACGTATGCGTCGTCGCAAATTTCATAGTCGCAGTTTACGCGTGGCAGTAACGGCCACGTGCAGTGCGTACGAGCTGCGTGCTCTTCAGCTTCCAATTCTCCATCGGTCACTGCCTCTCCAACCGCTTCAGATACGATTTCCACTGCGGCCTCCGCTTCCATATCAGATTTAACCGCATCTTCTATATGCACGTTCTCGTCTATCTCAACCTTGGCAATAGTGCTATACTGCGCCGGGGTCTCTTTTAACACACTAACCTAAAATAATAATGAATATTGAAAAGACTTGTTCCCAAAAAAGAACCATTATTCTAATAAAATTCGACATCCTAACTGATTTTCGTTCCATCTAGTGTTAAGAAAATACTTTATCGAATCACCTGCCGAATACCAAATATTAGATTAAAATCGATTCTGCTTAAAAGAAAAGAAAAAAGAGATAAAAATATAACATTTGCGATTTCCTATCCCACAACTATAAAAGAACTTAATAAACACACCTGACTTAATTATTAGTTGAAAATTCTGTGCAAAAGAAAATTGACATTTTAATAGAACTGAAACATGTAAGATACAAAGTGAATAAAAACTTGAGGTTTATTATTTAAAAAAAAATCAAATACTTACTGTAAAAGTATTCTCCTCTGGAGTGTTCAGAATGGCGGCAGCGGCCAAGGTGATTGCATTTTCGCTATTTGTTTGTTCCTTTTTATGCACTTTCTTCATGTGCATGTACAAGGAGCTCATATTATTGAAACTTTGCTGACATCCTAAAATATGTTGGTCTATTTAGCATGCCAATTAATTTTAAATATTTTATGAGCCCCCATATAATGACAAAGCAGAAGAAATGTTAGGTAAGGCTCTAAATTAAATTGCTGAAATGATTAACAATTAAATGTGTATTACTTAGTGCAGTTATTAAAATTTGTTAGCAATTTTGGATCATCATAATCTCCATTATCATAAGTCTATAGACATTCACTGTTGAATATAGACCATCAAGTAGATATCAAGACCAATCCACCTCAATGCCATTTGCCTTACAATTTTGAATATATCACTGTTTTGTTTTCTTTTTATGCAATCTGTGTTATGGTATATTTACTACGCAAAGTTTTAAATCGATAAATTATTAATCGACGTATAAAGTTCATTATTTAACACGTTGTTGCAGTTGCTGCTGCGTAGGTCTAGTATTTTCTATCTTTCTATATGCTTCTGAAACCTGGACACAAAGCGAGAGTGGGATCGAGGATTGACGCGTTCGAAATGTGGTGCTGGCGCAGAATGCTGAAGATATATATCCTGGACGGAACGTCGCACAAACGAGTCAATCCTTAAACATTTGAACATAACAACACGGCTCTCAACAATCTGTAGGCAGAGAGTCCTCAAATTCTTCGGACACACGGTCAGGCGAGACCCAGACAGTCTGGAAAGACTGATTATTACTGGTTGTGTGGAAGGAAAGAGAGCGAGAGGGCGGTATCCTACAAGATGGACACGCACAACTCAGGACGCTACGGGAGCTAGCCTACAATCATCCATCCAAATGGCGCAAGACAGAAAGGTCTGGAAAGAAATGGTAGCCAGGGCAACGCACCATAGTCACGTCCCTCAGTCATGAGGTTACGAAAAGAAGAAGAAGGTCTAGCATTACTTTCTGTGCAGACACGCAAGCATGTCTGTAACTTGTCTAATGTCAAGTAAATTCTTCTTACAGCAAAAGAACAAGTCCGAGAGGATATAAAAATAAGCGCAGGGTCATACCGTCGTGTGCGCACGCATAAGTGGCGCGCGCGCGAGGCGAGTGGTGGCGCGCATGATGATCGCGCAGGTGCTCGCGGCGCAGGAACGCGCGCCCACACGCTGCGCACGCGTGTCGCCGCTCGCCCGTGTGACGATGCGCGTGGCGCATCAATTTGCTGGCGGTGCGAAACGACCACCCGCAATTCTGAAAGGACGTACGTATATAAAAACAATACTTAACTTTTAATTATTATAAAAATTATAATAATAAGCTCTCTTAATGTTTCTATTACTGAGGCTTGGTGCCTTCTCTAACGAGTGACTCAAAACCATTTATTAATTGTAAAGAGTGGGTTAGCGGATGAGACATGTCCACTAAAACTATTATTCTTGGAACATGTCAATGATTTCCATCATTGAAAGATCAAGCTCAACAGGGCTAAATCCTCTCCCCTACGACCCATATTGTTTCTGGGTTTATACTTATTTAACCACCGACCTAAAAACAGACTCAAAATATTTATGAGCATTTCTAAACAACTTTAGGAGTGAAAACAAACAGATATTTTTTTAAGAAAGAAACGCAAGACGGTTAACCGATCGTCATTGATACGCTTGCTCTTGAAATTAGCGGTATTTAGGATAATAAACGCAGCACCACATAGTGCTCATCGCCTTGAGCCATAAAATTTTGTCTGTTTCCCCCAGTTGTAAAGTAGTGTTGCACAATACTATTTGGCAACATAAATTGACGCCGCGATCCATGTAGATCGCCTCTGCCAATAAAAATAATAAGGTATACAAACAGGAAATTTGCACGGGTAGGGCTTATCTCCTGTGTGGGCGCGGCTGTGCTCACGTAAGCGGCACGGCTGGCGGAACACGCGCCCGCAGCCCGGCCACGCGCACGCCAGCACGCCGCGCTTGTGTGCTCGACCGTGGGCACGCCCGTGCGCCTGCAGACCACAGGCCCAAAAGAAACGACGCCCACATTCAGCACAACTGTGAACATAAACAAAACATACATGTTTTATCACACTTCTCAATCACTATTTACAAAGGCACTTGTGTGCCTTTTGATGTCTACTTGTATCTAGTGTGGTCCATATAGTGGGATTTCTATACCAGAAAGATTGTTCTTTCTGGTACAGAAATCCCATTATATACTTTCTATTCTTATAGATACAAAAACAAATGGAATATCGAAAAATATTAATATACTTTTAAGCACAAAATGCTAAACTTTTGCCTCAATATCACATAGTATTAATCATAATAAAGCATGGTCACTGGCTCTGACACAATGACAACCAAACACAAATATTATTATGGTAGGAGATTTAAATACAAGGGTGGGAGCTTGCCAGGCGGATTCCATAAAAGTCTGCCACCAAACGTCAAAATGTGTAGGACCAAAATTGTACCTAAATCTTCATGTTACCAGAAGCATTTGCATAAAAAAAAATTTGATTCCCTATGTTTCAGATCAGCTTTTAACATTAATAACTACTTAAAAAAGTTTACTCAAGGTGTCATTTTAGAGATAAATATGAAGCATAACTATTTGTTGTATAGAAAAAATCATTGAAGAAAATGTGAAATCCTTTCGTTTTTCGAGTGGAAGTTTTAAATGGGATACTGTTCTGCTGTGAGACAATGGAAAAGTTATGCTGGACTCTGATAAAAAATAACTTCTTTACCTAATGTCATTAACAACCTTAAAATGCTTTTTAAGCAATAAGACCGCCCGTTGTACATATATGTATATATATAATATATTCTATATTTTTTGTAACTGGTGTACGATAAAAAACAAATAAATAAACCTTATGAATTACACAAATAATATACATACATATGATTAGCTTGTTCCAATGTATGTTCTTCATTGAGATGTTTTATCAATTCATCTCTTAAAAAAAATTTTCTTCCACATGGCTCTTCAACACCTGATTGTAGTGTCTTAATTGGACATTCCACAGTGGTTTGTCTGGGTGGTCTAGAGGTTCCCTCTTTGTTATGGATACTTCTATGTTTTTTTAACTTTTGCTTACTTGAAAAATCCTTGTCGCAATTATCTACATCACACTGAAATGAAATTACAATCTATAAATAAACAATGATATCACCAAACTGGTGGTAAGGTTGTTTATGGAAACCAATTAAATAAATACCACCACAGCACCAGTGTTCTACTGCCACACAGAGTGTGCATACATTTTTGTGTTCTGGTTTAAAGGCTGTTTTAGCTAGTGAAATCATTGAGATCACAAAACTTAATATCTTAGATCTCGACATGACAAACACAATTTGGGCCAGTGCATATTATTCTAACTTGCATCACATTATTATAAGCAAGTACATCATTCATTATTATTAAATGTAATGTTAAATTACCTTAAACTTTGAAATGTTTTTGTTGAGATCATCAAGTTGATTATTTAAATTTTTAGTACTGTTTTTCAGCACTTCTTCCTGAATAGTTATTATATTCTTCCTCTGCATGGAAGAAATCATGGACATTGGGACCATAGTTGATACAACATCCAATTTTTGTTCTAACAAAGCATTACTTTCTTGAGATGCTTTACCTAAAATTTATTATAAATGAAAGTTCATTTAATAAAAAGTTATTGGCCATATGCAAGTTGTTCTATATTGCAATCTACAAAAACTAGGTTTTCAAATAAGTTGGTTTTCCACTATGTTTTCTTTCAATAGCTTATACCTTTTTGTGATATTATTGTTTATGTGCATATAGAACCTACAACAACTGAGCTACCACATCTTCATTTCTTAAAATTATTTGTTACTAATCTTATCAATGAATCAAAATTTTTCAATCATAAATTATAAATTTCATCTATTATTGCTACTTTTCCATATAAAATTTTGAACATAAATTTCTATGGTTTTCCATGATCCATGGTTTTCAATAGTATTTTAAAAGATAAGCACAAACACATAGAACCTTCCTATTGAAAATTGTATTGTAATGTATTTTTTAAATTTTTGGTTATTATCATCATCTAAGTTCATTATCTAAATTATGAATTAATACTTTCAGTTCACTTCATAACTATTATAGCCAGAATTTTTATTTTGTAAATGCAATGTCTTAGAGGTATATAAACTTTTATACACATGGGTACTATACTTACAGGCATCTTTTATAACTTTATGGGGGTTCTGCATAACTTCCAAACACCAATTAGTGTTATCATACTGATCAACAGATTCAAACTGTACCTCAGTATTATTAAATGTAATTCCGTTCTGTAATTAAAACCAAATTGTTACAAAATAATATGTACTAAATAAAAAAAGGGTATATCAAAATCAAGTCTAGTATTTTGTTATTTAGATTCTAATTATTTTTCATCTTTATGTAAAAATTTACAGTATTAATGAGATTTGTAACAAATAACAGCTAAAAATATAAGATTACAAAATAACCAACACTACCTGTTTTTCTTCTCCTCCAATTATGAATGATTCTACATTTACACCATTCTGCATGTAACTGTTGTGATTACCTAGAACCATTTATCAGATAGTAAAACAGCTTTAATATTTGATTTATTAGAAAATAAATTGGATCACATCACCAACAATTCAATACAATCAGTTGAGGCTACTGTAAACCAGCCTTTAGATTTTTCATTAAATATTTTTAAAAGCATTCATGTAAAATTACATCTAATTTAAAAATAATATTAAATTCTCATAATAAACCAAACATGTTTGGTAATTGGCGTCATAGATCAAACTGCAAACATTAAAAAAAATTACCTTTATCAAAACTGAATGACAAAATAGAGAACAATTTAAGTTATCATAAAGCTAACCATAACATACTGTCTATATATATATATATATATAACTAAGTGTTGTGTTCCCCTACTGCTTTGATAATATAGAATTAGATATGAAATTTGTCTCGCATATTCCTTGAGAGCAACCACAACTGAAATTGACAGTCTATAGCAACG
The DNA here is from genome assembly GCA_029034505.1 of Ornithoptera priamus. NCBI lineage: Eukaryota > Metazoa > Arthropoda > Insecta > Lepidoptera > Papilionidae > Ornithoptera > Ornithoptera priamus. The sequence continues at coordinate 136,254 of JARDWD010000627.1, read as the reverse complement.
GCATAAATAACAAAACTAAAATATTTGTAAATGTTAATGAGAAATAAAATGATGAAGGGTCTATGATGTTTCAAATATAGCCTATAACCATTTACAAATTATTTTGTGTTGAATGCTGATAATCAATGAACAAAGGAAAGCTATTCTCATTATACATATGTGTATATATATTTATATTAGCTGTTTTCTTATAAAGCTACCGTTACTCTGTAATCAAACAGACCTAAACACTCTCCAACAAATTTTAGAAGCAGCAACACTATCCTACACCACACCACGATCACTTTACACATGAAAAGTGACTCATTCACCATTGCATAGCTTTAAAAAGACCTTGAGTACCAAAAGGTAATGTGTATATGTAAAATATTTGCCAAAATTTTAATTATGAACGAATTATAAGTAATGTAGTGTTTTTAGATATGAAATAACATATCACAAAAATAATATATTGCAATACAGTTTCCTCCAAGAATCATAATTACTGTGGGCTACTTCATATCACACATGGTTTATTACCAACACGTAAATAACATTAAATAAATTATGATAGTTTGTGTTCATCATTTTAGTCTATTGATATCCTCTGTTGGAAATTTTATGAATAAAATTAAGATAAACTTACTGTTTGGTTGCGGTGTGATTAAAGCAAAAGTTACATCATTTTCTTTTTTAATAACTCTTTTGGACAAAGTAACACCACTGTCTCCAGAAATAAAAGTAGTTGAAATCACTTTTTTTGCTATTGTATTAACATGTTGAGTTGGTTTTTCAATTTTTTGTCTCACTACTTGTTTTGGCAATCTATTATGTACTTCATCAAGATCTACCTGTTTTTCTACAAGAGCAGTGGTGACTAGAGATTTAACATCAGGAGATTCATAACTATCAACTGTTACTTGAGAACGCGGTAATGGGACCTTTGTTTTTCTCCGAAGTATATTGGGCTTCTGAAATTTCCTTTTACTAACATTTTTGTCATGTGACACAAACATGTTTTCTAATTCATTCTATAAATTTAGATATAAACAACGACACTTCTGAAAAAATGATAACACATTAACAATCCATTAATTCAAAGAAACAACAGATAATAAAGAACAATAATATATATATTACAATAATATTTTTTAATGGGTGTTCTGAAAACAGAAAAAAATCATAAAGAATAAATATAGTACTCTTATAGTATTTAAAAATATATTTAGGTGCTTTAGTAAAAATTAATTGAAAAATTATAAATAAACATTTTTATAAATTGACATACACAATTAAAAAAAACTTACTAACCATAGTTATTAAACATTAACAGTTTTACTTATTAAAAATGAATTATAATTTAATAAAAAGCACATTTTAATTTCTACAATGCACAATATTGTAAGATTTAATCTTATGCACAACATTTAAATTTGTATTTCAAAAACACAGGTTACCAGATAAAAGTGTAAAAGATAGACATGTGTCGTACTTGCAAATCTCGATATCAGGGCACCCTGATAAATGTATTTTCAAAAACCAGGGATAGAAACCAGATCTTAAAATACTTTTAATCTTTTTCATGAAAATTAAAACTTATTCGAAAATAATGCATTAAAAATTTTACTTACAAAACAAACTACCACTTCAGACTTGTTCTTTTATTTTTCTATAACAATAATTATTACTAAAACAAGTAAATATTTTTTAACTATTGTTTATTAAATATTATATTTTTGGATCGCATAAGAATGTTGGATTAAATTTAGATTTAGTTAAGACTAAATAGTTATTTAAAATATAATAAATAAAATACATAAGCATATATTAAACATTTAAGAAAATTTAAAAACAAAATATATGAAAGCCTATAAATATATACTAGTTTAAACTATTAATTTCAAATCAAAAGTTTTGCCAAACATCAATGTCCGTGAAAATTGCGATTGTATGACAAAACTGATAATAAAAGAAAAAAATAATTTAATCGCAAAAGCAGTTATAATAATTAATTTAAACTGATTTTAAATTTCTCAATATAAACCTTTAAAAATATCATCGACCTACCTAAACCAAAAACGGTAATACTATATGAGAAATCCTCGAAGTTTTTTAATCTGTATCAAGATAAATTCAATTCGATTTTGTAGTTGATGTTTTCGATGGCTCAAGATCTTTCAGGAGTCGTACTTGCAAGACCAGGCGCCCCGAAAATATTTTAAAAACCAGGGTTCAAATACTTTAAAGCTTTTCTTATCGCCTAAATCATTTACGAATTCAATATCTCGATGAAGAAATATTTAACTACGTTTAAAATAAATAATATAAATAAAAATTAAATAATAGTTAAAACTTATATACTTAACTATAACTTATATTAAGTATTTATTTTTGGTAGTAATATATTTTTTTAAAATAAATAATAATTTTGATAAAAATAATTGTTTTATTGATAAAGTAGTTTTACGTGTTAATTTTATAAATGCCACATTTTATATTTCGAATTTGATTGTTGAATCGGAGACCGTGGTTATAAAACATATGTTAATCAGTAATATTAAACAACATAAACGTTCTAGCGTAGGAAAAAACTTTTTGGAAAATATTTTATATTTAAACTAATCCAGTAACATACTTTGTTATTAAAAGTATAAGGATTCATTTCATAATTCAAGCTCGCAAATCTTAGAAGTATTTCTTTTTCATTGAAGTATAAAAATTAAACTGGTGCGGCGTACATTACGCGTTTTAAGACTACACAGCGTACGTATAGCAAAACGTATGCAATGTATAACGTAGATACAAATCTTCCACGAATTGTGTCTTGCAACTGGGCGCATCGTGTCTATAAAAAAAAACTTAAATAGTATTAAATACTTTAAGGTATTTTAATCAGGTACCTGGTGCGTGTACTTGAAAGCAAATACCTGGTTTTAAAATCTAGTCGTGTAAATGTCGCATCCCTAGTAAAAGCTATTACAATTCGTTATTTGTATGTATGACCAATAGTACAAAAAATTTGATGAACTTTTAATCAACTAGCATAGAATAAGATCTCAAGTGATGTTCAGGCGTGTTTACTAAAGATAGCAGTTAAACTTATTCATATTCATGGACTACAAAATCTCTGCGCTCTTTTGTTATAATTCTCTAAATCCACATAGCATTATAACCTTTAAAATGCTATGAGGATTGAAAAATAATTGAGAGGAATAAAGTATAAAACAGACTAATAATACTTTTAATATTACACAAGATATAATGGATTTAAAAGCAATTTTATCTGATTCAACGGATATAACCGAACCTATGTGTTATGAAAAAGTATTATTTAGTCTTGATGAAATTAACGTCGGAGACGAAGAATACATGGAGGTATTTTTTAATAATCATTTCAATGATTTTAATTCATGATGTGTTTAAATAAGGATTTGACATTTTTAGCTGTTAATATCTAAACTTGATGATATGATAATAACCTGGGATCAGCCATGGTATCAAAACTCGAACTGCCTCACAAGACCGTTTAAAGGAAGTGATCATAACTTAGACAAATTCAGAACTGATCATATTTGTAAAGAAGAAAATGATCGTATATTAAAAAATTGGAAAAAATTTATTAAGGTCAGTATTTCTATATAATAAAAAAATTGTATCACTCAATGTATAAGGTAACATTATTGTTTGTTTTAATTAGAAGTTTGATGTGCCTGATAAATTATTATCATTTGCAAGATGGAAAAACAAAGATAAATGTAAGAGTCCTAATACACCTCAAGAAGTTGTAAGAAGATTTGTAACTGCTTATTTAGCACGAGGTCTTCAAAGAAACCTATACCAGGTGTATAAATATATCGTTACACAGCTTGGTAGTCCAGTAAAAGGGCCATATACAACTACAGAAGAAAAATTCATGGAAATTTGTTTTTATCATAATCCAAGTGATGCAGTAACAAATTTGTCATTACTGCTTAGTAGAGAACCTAGAGGCATTTATAAACGGTTGCAACAATTACATACAGGTCAGTGTGCTTTTTGATGTTTACTATTTTTTAACTATTAAAATTTTATGTGCATTTGTATCAATGCTGTATAATAAAATTATAAAGTTTTTAAAGTGAAGTCTAGAATGTAAAGAGTAACCAATAAAAGTAAATATTAAAAAACTAACAGCAAGTGTATTGTATGAATAAAATCCATGACAATTATAGAATTTTTATTAATGTTTATAGTATGGTTTGGAATTGTTGTGTGTTTCAAATAATTGCATTTTTATGGACACTAGTAAAGTATATCTATGGTTGCAATGTTAGTATTCTTATTAAATTGAAATAATTTTTTCCAACACTTGGAGAAATTTAACATATTTTTTTTTTCTTTTCTTTAATCCTGCGATCAGCTTAACAAGCCCTTAACAGATATATTGTAGGAGTTCATTGGCAGGAAAACACTGTTCCTCCAGCGAGGAAGCCATTTCATATTAACATAGGACTTGTTAATCAACAAGATCCCAGATGTGTTGCGTTTGAGCCTTCTGACATTTATTGGTTCATATAATGCTGTTGCAAAGGAATTCGTATGAGCTTTTATATGGGCTTTTTAGGATTTCGCTCTCTGTCAATTCCTTCTTTCAAAGTTCTCATTTTTGTGTATTCATGCAATTCACTAGTTTTGATAAACAGGGGTGCATTTGTTATTATTCTCAATGCCTTGTTCTAGAATCTTTGTATGATCTCCACATTTGAGTTCTTCGCTGATCCCCATAACTCAATGCCATAGGTCCAAACGAGCTTGATTATAGTGTTATTTATGAGTAGCTTATTTTCCATGGTGAGATGAGATCTTCTGCCTATCTGCCAGTTTAGGTTTCTGAGCCACATATTTAATTCATCCCGTTTCTTTTTAATATGAGCATTCCACATTTGCTTCCTGTCAAGATGCATGCCTAGATATTTCGCTGAATCTTGGTGGGGCGAAACAACGTTTCGGAATTTAATTGGGGGCAGTTTTCCTTTCGCAAAGTAAATGTGTCATGCACTGATTTGTTTGGACTAGCTTTAATATGCCACATTTCCATCCACTTATGTATTTTGTTAAAGTGATTCTGTAGCACCAGGGATGACATTGGGATTCTTGGCGGACATGATATTCGGATTGGCAAGTGTAGCGAATAATGTGCTCTCTGTTGTAGGGAATTTTACATATATAATTTTTTGTTAAACATTTACTCTTACGAAGAGGAGGACCCTAAAAGAAATAACAAATCATGAAATGTAAAGCATGTTCATCAGAGGATATTAATTATATGGCCTTTCACTTCTAAACTAATTTAATTTTTTTTATAAAACTGTAAATGTTTTAACTATTACAGGTAAACCAGAAAAAAAAAGATTAGTGTGGACTTTAGAAATGGCATCAAAATTTATTAATTTACTTGTACAACATACTGGATATTCTCTTGAAGAATTAAAGAATAAAAAGTTTGAAAAATCTGTCTGGTTAACAATTGAAAAGGAAATGGATCAACAATATGTTTATTTACAAAGGTTTTGGTATAATGCATTACATGTACAAGTTTTTGTAAAAAAGGACATAAAATTAAACACAACCAGGAGAAAAGTATTAAAAATGTATGTATGTTATTTCTGCCTTTGGTATCATAAATGCTCTTGTGCTTTTGTTGCTAAATTGGTTAAAAAATAATAAGGAATTACTTTCCAGATTGCAAGAAAGTCCATATAAAATATGGAGAGATATTCAATGGAAAGATTTGCTGAAGTTTTTTCCTGATGGTTTTACTCATACATTTTTGTATAGAACATGTTCAATTTTATTTAAAAATAATAAGACATATTTAAAACAACCTTTGAATGAAGTTACAGAAGACTTTTTGCGTAAAGTAAACTCAAGTAAAAGGAATAAAAGGTTAAGAACTTTGATTTATGAAAATGGTGTTCTTCGAGTGATTCGTTATAAGAAAGTGAAAGACAACCAATTGAACATGTCTTGATTTAAGTGTTACTTAGTAAATACATCTTTTAAATTAAGTACTCATGTTTTAATAACTATGAGATGATGAATTCTATTGAACTATAGAAATTACTATAAGATGATAAGTATAGTTCATATTGATTGTAAAATATTTCAAGAACAAGAACTATCTCTGTAATGATAAGAACAATTGGTGTCACATGTGGCAGACTCTGCCACCACAACCTACCAATATTTGCATACTATTGCCAACTATACTGTTAGTTTTGGAATTGAAACATCTTTAAATATAAAAGAAAATAATACAATGGCAAAATAGTTTTAGTCTTTTTTATTTATTGAAAGAATCTTGTTTCCACCCTTTAGTAGCGAAATCTGAAATCAATTTTTGGAATAAAAATTGAGAATTGTTTTATTTATTTTTTTTACATTATCATGCCATTTTTTCCAGTAGTAGGCAGAAGCGAATAAAAACCCACTTTTCGCCAGATGTGCCCAGATTAGGTCTCATAACAAGGGGCGAGCCTGTTGCCACTTTTTTGGGGCCACCCCACACACCAAGGATAATTTCAATGTGATGGTTTCCTTCACTGTTTATATTTCGCAGTTGTTACTTAAGTTCATAAATCTACATATCGTAAATATTAAGTCGCAGAGATTCGAATCCACGACCTTCGGAATGAAAGCCGCACGCTCTAACCATTAAGCAAAGCAAGCTAAATTAAGAAATTGATAACAATATAATAACTTAATTAAATAACTCTCTAATACGAATCATTACAAGCTGTTCTAGAAAACTGTTACCAATCTTAGACGATTGTATTATTTTTTGTGTTTAAAATAAAAACATTTGTACACTTAAACAAAAAAAAGGGTACGTAACTTATAATTACGTTGCCAATCTAGTTACAAAAAAACTGAACGTAGTATATAAAAATATTCTGTAGTATATTTAGTATTAGCATTGGACCCGTTCGAAGCCAGGGCGGATCACTAGTAGATTATAATATACATGGAAATTAGAGGAATACGTATGGATATGTAGGTAACATTGATGTTGCTTAATACAAATGCGACCGCTAGGTCGAATATTCTAATTACTGGTTTATTAAGAAATAATGAAACAATGTGGTTGTTCTGAGAAGAACAATTGGTTGTCGTAAATTTCATAACAACGGCAGTCAATCTTCGTATCACAAAGTTCATCACTACAGCGTCGCTCTTCAAAACTTCAATTTTCATCGATTAAACTCAAACCTAAAGATATAATACAACTGTTTTCACTTATTATTCTTCTCTTTAGTAAGAATATTGCGAATGTTTTACACACCAATAAGCAAGACATCAGAATTTTTAATAATAACATATTACTGTAAATAATTTAATGCTTGTGCTACTGGTGTGAAGTTATAAATAACCAAATAAAAATAGATTATTCTCCTTAAAACCATCCTATCTCAAAAATATAAGTAGTAAAATGAATAAAGATTAAATCTAACTTAACAGGTAATTTTAGGTTATCTGTATATAATCTTCGGTTCTTTTATATATTCTATGATACTAAACTAATTGACTTTGTTCAGGATATGCTTGTTTACTTTAGATTGTTTTTAAATTGGCTATATATATGTTTTATAGGGTAAATTTAGAAAAAATAGAATGCAAACAATTAAACAATGGTTGGAAAGTGATGATGAATTGCCTGGTAAGTTATATTGTTGTTGTAATAAACTATAATCGATCATAATACTGACTTATAAAAAAAAAAAGCTAACAATGTTTTTGTTTTTGAAGTTTTCAAATTAATTTATGTTATGGTTAAGTATGTTATTACAATTAAATAATTATTTAAAGTAATATTTTTACTACATTTATCTTCACAGATTTTTATAATGACAGGGTATTGATACCTGCCTTTACAAACGATAACAGGTTTAAACAAACGAACAAGCAGATATATAGTGAAAAAGTACCCGAAGATCATAATAAAGTTACTAGTGAAACTGAAATATTAGTAGACCAAGAAATAAATAAATTGCCAATACTAGAAGAATTATATGATTCAAAAATATCAAAAGGAGTTCTTCGTAGACATGATATTTTTTGTTTAAAATCTATCGAAAAATATGTTGAAGATGATTTTTTCTTATGGTTTCTAAATTTTTTATTATCAAAAGATATGCTATCCCGTTATAAATTTTTGAAAAGTTGTCTAGTGTATGAATTTTATGATAATGAATTAGAACAGAAAATTAATAAAAATAATTGTTATAATATAAATCAAATACTAAGGCCAAGATACAGGATTAAAGTAAAATAATTAGCATTTTATAACACTAAAAAAGTTGTATAAAATCATCCTATTTATATTTAGTAAGTATAACTTAATGTAACTTGTAAATGAATAAAAAAGTTTTATAATAAAAGAAAAAAATGTATATTATGTTTTATTACATATAGATAATAAGGTACAACAATTTCATTAACAAAGTTTTCCTGCTGCTAGTTGATTCAAAAATCCTTTTGAACACCGTACTGATTGTTGATAACATTTTTCAAATCCTTTTGAATCACTGTCCTGTAATTTTTTAAGACATTACTTATAAAAAACCAATAAATTTTCTTTACATTTCAAGTTTCTAGATAAAGGGTTTCTGTAAACCGATGACACTATTGGTGAGTCTCTATTGCTGGAAACAAATTAGGAAAACGCTATCACCAAGTGTATTTCTGTCAAGAAACAGTACTTCATAGACATTGGGAAACAAGGCATATTTATAACATAGACATATAATCTAAACTATAGTAAGGACACTATTACTCACATAGTAAGGATCCTTTATTATTCTATCACCCTCGGGATCAAAATCTCCAAAAAGAAGTAATTTTGCTGTACTACCTTTTGGGGCTCTACCTTTTAGGTCTCTCATGTTAGACTCATCCATTCCAAATATGAAACTGTAATGATTAAAATCTTCTGGAACAATCTGTAATTAATAATAATAACAAATGTATATTTTTAAAGTATTTTACCACATAGTCTGTGTAGTGGAACTTTAAAGGAAGACCACCCATTTTGAAGTTCACTTTTGTTTTTAAAGAAAATAATTCTTGCTATATAGTTTTTAAAAACAATAGGTGTATTTGCCATTATTTCTATTACACATAAAAAAAATTAGGCAGGCTAGTATCATACAAATGATTGAAAGCTTTCAAACTTTAAAATACTTTAGCTTTTTTTTCTGTGGGGAAATCCTGCATTGGATACACTTCCGCTGTCAGGGCAACAGAAGAGTTATGCCGGACACTTACCAGCTAAAACCCCAGTTTCTCACTTATTGCATTTGGCCGGAACCACGAGAACACTTTCACACACTAGTGTGGTTTGTACAGAGAGAGGCTTTGATAAGACCACATCTCGGGATGGAGGTACTGCTCTCCCTCCACCCCTATACAATTATTAGGCGGAAGTACTGCACGCACCAACTTGAGGCCTATCGTGTTTGGTGACAGATTACCCTTATGGGGGTTGGAAGGCCTAAAATATGTTCCTTTGACGCCGCGGTCCCTGCCTACAGATTGAGAGATAGGTGTTTATTTCTCAGTGCCCCCTCTCAGCAGCTTCTGCAGCATTACCTCCTTACAGAAGGTGACCCCAGTGTCCCATGGCCTCTCACTACTGACCATGACTTTGATAAAGCCAAAAAGTGAGAGGTCATCCTCAACAACAGCAACAAGGTCTTGGCGCTGGGTTATCCCATGCCGAGCCATTGTCTAAAATAGCCTGTGCGGTATCCTCATTGCTTCCACAGTCACACTCAGTTCTCTGCTCTCTTCCGGCTATGCGACATAGGTACTTACCAAAACACCCATGACCATAAAGTACCTGCACAAGCCAGAAGGTCAATGGTTCATACCGCCTGTCCGTCCACTCATTTAAAAGTGGATGTACAACTTTGACAGTCCTGCTGCTTGCATTAGGGTAATTAGCCTCCCCTTCCACTTTATAAGCATTGACTGTCGAAAGTGGAACTTCCGCAATTCCCATTCTCTTGACGAAATCTGCTCTCCTTGAAACCGGAGTTCAGATCTTCATCAATACATGGATGATAGACAGTTTGCCTCCAGATCCCACGGAGGAGATCCCGCCAAAACACACGCGGCTTGGTAAGAGATAGTTCGGTATCCTGGAATAAGACCAATAGCTATGGCTCTTTGTGGACGTCTCAAACAGGCTGTGGTCCGAGATGTTAGAGCGTCCACCCAGATCGGCGCCTCATAAAAAGCCATGGACCGCACTACCCCCAAATACAAACGACGGCTGTTTGTATCAGGCCCCTCCAAGTTAGGAAGCAACCGCCGTTCCCATTCACCGTGAGGCCAGACGTGCAAAATGTTCGCGGAAGATCCAGTGGCTACCAAGGATGAAACCAAGGTACTTCATCTTAGACCCCACCTTGATACATGTATCACTGACTAAGATGTGACTATTCCTAGGTGGTCCCTTCCTTAGTCCATAAATCGGCATAATAAATTGAATCGGCATACCTGCCTGGCACAGTTGTTGTATGGTACACCATGCTTTGTCATAGTATCTAAAGCCCTCCAATCAGGTGGATTACCAACATGCCAGCCACCTATAGCTGCGCTATCAATTTCCCATTGATCTCCTACTCCCATATCATTAACAGTCTTTTGGAAAACGCCTTCAGCTATCGGAGAACGACAAATATTTCCTAAAAGATAAAACATTATTAACAAAAATTTAAAACCATATTTACGAGATTTTTTCTGGTTTATTAAATAATTTTATTAGCTCGACGTTTCATCTATTTGCAGCACTCATGAAGCAACAATAAATAAATGAGAAATTTCGAAGTTTAGTTTTATCAAACGTTTAATATTTAGGTAAACAAAAAATTCAGAAAATCGTAAATTGTTATTTCAATAAATTAGTTTACCCAGGCATATAAACAACGCTTTGTTTTTTTTGCTGGACATTTTTGGTATGACTTGAAAGATTTTTTATACTTTGTGCAGTTATTTTCAAGTTTTCGTAAGCATTAAAATATAATCATTTGTCAATATAAGTATTAAATAAACTAGTCTTGTGTTGCCTTATAAGCAACTGGAACCCCTAATGTTTGCAAACTGCACGCAATAGTGAAAAGATTTTAAAATTTGTTTTATTTCGTTAAAGAAAACAAGCTAGATAAAGAACCAACTACTTTGTATGTGTAGAAGTGTATCACATTTTGAACATTACGCAATACAAGTTTTAATCTAAATTTACTTAAAATTGTGAAAAAAAAATACTTATATCATTGAATACAATTATTTTTACAATAGGAGACTTTTTCTTTTGATTACACTCAATCAAAAAATTAAGCTGAAAGGCATAATGGCAAGTCTATTACACTAATATATATTTTTTTCAATTGATGTTTATGCTTTCTTATTGACGACTTTTACAGCTTTATCTGACTCAGCTCAGACACATATGTTCGCGCCATTTTTTTCAGTTCCGAAGCATTTCGTTTGCGAATATTTGGAAGATTTTAACGTTCAGTAAGTGAACTAATATTCTTCTGCTAAATAATATATTGCTGTAATATATATATATATATATACATACGTAACTAAAAAGTATATATATATAGAGTAGATAACATTATTGACCTGTAAATAAAGTAAAAAAGTTGAAAATATTAAATTACTCCGCTCCGTGGTTTATGAATTTTAATTAAGTTTGCTTCTCTTTGTACTTCTGTGATATATACACAATATATATATTATATAAATAGACAATATATACATGTATATATCTAATATGTACGTATACATCCTCTTTTAATTTCCATAATGTTTTATATTATCATTTTTAGTCTATTTGGCTGTAAGGAATTTAAGCCTTTTACGACATTTAGTCATTTAAAAAACATTGAGAACTTCAGTAGACGTGGGTTATAACAGAATAAACATAATACCTGTTATTACCCTTACAGTTACGCAATGATATTAGGTATCGATTTATGTTATTACTTAACAATTGTTATTTTTTTTACAATTTACATTTTTCGGGTTATAATACTAGGTGCATCTCATTTTAGCAACAGTATATACAATGGGTGTGAGCGAGATAAATTAATCAATGAAATTACAGTTAGCACGAACTAATTAAGGAGTGACGTTTTGAACATAATTATCTTCTTATAAATTTACAATTTTTATTTTCCGTGTTATAATACTAGGTGCTTTTCGTTTTAACAACAAGCTTAAAAGGGTGTCTCGTTTTAGCATATATGACAATATTATACAAAAGACAAAGACAAGAATATTTGTTTAATTTTTATTGGCTGTTTTGTTATTTCAAGCTATGTTAGTGACCGGCTGTTATAGGATATTGAAAATGTTGATTGTTGATAGTCTTTGAATAACTTGAGTATGGTGAATTATAAATATTTTTTAACAGATATAATGACATCGCAAAAATAACTGTTATCTGTTATCTACGAATACTTGTGATTTATATATGTTATGATAAATACGCCTCACTCCTATACAAACTTCAGTCCATAAGATACATTATAAAACAGTGATCTGTACGCTTTAGTTGCATTTGATTATTGGGAGCCCAGGAGTTTCGTACGTAAATAAAAAAAAAATTGAGCTCTACGTAGCTTGAAAAAGCAATAACTTAAGAAATAATGACAGTTGTTTATAAAATTCTTAACGACATACAAACAAGTCTTCTGACTGAAGATAATCCTTTTAATTGTGATGGAAAAGATGTAATTATTTGCGTTACTGGAAATCCAGGTGTCTTAGACTTTTATAAAGAATTTAGTGAAGAACTATATAGAAATACTAATTTACCTGTTTGTGTCGTGGGCAAGTATTAAATATTTTTATAAAATTAAAGTCATACGGTTTTTTTTATTATTTCTGATCAAACAGTAAAAAGCTTAAACATGTTATGATTTGATCTGGCGGTTGTGGGGTCTAATTTGAGGAAACTACAATACCTTAATTTTGAAAAGCTTCTGTTTTCTTTATGTATATTCAATATTTTTATCAGTAGCTAAGATTGATATTTCTTTAATTCCATTGTTTTTTCAGGACATGCAGGTCATGAAAAATTACCAGACAGTCAATCTAATCTTATCAAACATGAACATTTGTTTAATTTAAAAGGCCAATTGAAGCACAAAGAAGACCTTATTGATAACCACATAGATAGTAAAAGTAGATTGCATTTAATAGGCCATTCAATTGGTGCATGGTTTATTATAGAATTATTAAATAGAAATGATCATTTGTTTGAAAAAACATCCTCAGTTAGTCTATTATTTCCTACTATACAAAGGATGGCAGAATCTGAAAATGGGTTGTGGTTAAATAACTTTATAAGAAAGGTTCATTGCTTTGTGTTAATTTTAATTAAATTACTGTATTTAATGCCTGAAAAAGTACTTTATTATGTAATTGAAACATATCTTAAGTTAAAAAAATTACCATCAGTCTATAATAGCGGAATAATGAAATTTTTAGATCCTATTGTATTTGAAAAAATATTACTATTATCATATGATGAAATGGATTGTGTCACTTCATTGAATAGTAAAGGTATAGAAAAAATAAAACATTTGACTAATATTATATATACTCGTAGAGATGGTTGGGCACCATTAAGTTTCATGAAAGATTTAACAAAATATGAACCTGATCTGCATATAAAAGAAGTAAATGCAGATCATGCCTTTGTATTAAAGTCTTCAAAAAATATAGCCTTAATGGTTTCAGATTTTATCAAAACAAAAATTTCTAAGAATTAATAACAAAAGACTAGTTTCCAAATATAAACTATTTTATTTAACCCTTTTAATTATTTTTATGGTATACAAATGTTTAATAACTTATCTGGCACATCTTATTAACTAACGAAAAGAACCTAATTCATCACTTCTTTTTTTAACAAGCGACGAGACGTGACTACGTTATTTAACTGGTATAGTATTTCCTGGTCGCATCCTTCATCATTTTATTTGTAATTAACTTTCATTATCATTATCATTTTGTATGATTTATGCGGTTGCTATAAAATATATTCATCATTGTCATGTGCCCTTTACAAATTGAAGTTTGGCGATCAGATTGAGAAAATCAATTCGATTCTCTGCTATTCTTTTGAACTGATGGTATTTAAACCTGGTCCGTTCCTTTATGTCGTCAAATCATTTCTTGCGCTGTCTACCAGGTGCACGTTTGCCAAGAATTTTGCCTTCCAGGATCAACCTTTGGAACTCGTGAAGGGATCCTCTTTGAAGGTGTCCGAAAAATGCAACCTTTCTTTACATGACGGTTGTCATCAGCCTGCGTTTGCACTTAGCTTTTTCAAGGACTTGAGCATTGGAGATAAACTGCTTCCACGTGATCTTAAACATTTGACGAAGTCCCCACATCTTAAATGCTTGTATTCGACGACAGTATTCCTTTTTTAAAGTCCACGTCTCACAATTATATAAGAAAACGGACCAAACATAACATTTGAAGACGCGGTATCGTGTAGGAAACGGTATGTTGGGGTCACATAGTATTTTAGACAATCTATTAAAAACACTTTAATTTATCCGATTCTACATTTTATTTCTTCATTATGATCTAAATCTGTTGTGAAATCACGGCCTAAATATTTAAACGAAATTACTGCTTTTATTTTTTTCGTTCCACTTAGGTATATTTCAGGAGCAGGCATCGTAATTTTGGATATTACCATTGTTCTCAACTTATTCACATTGATGTTCCAACCCATTACATCATCACCAAATGCCACATCCTCCAATAGTCTCTGTAGCCCGCTTGCAGAACCCAACACAAGCACGGTGTCAGCGTATCTGATATTATTGATCCGTGTTCCATTAACCTTACCTTCCTCTGGATGACTTAATAGGAGGTCCGTTAGAATAGCCTCGAATAAAGATTAAAGAGTAAGGGGGACAGTATGCATCCTTGTCGGACACCTGTCTGAATTAGTTTCCACTCTGATAGTTTGCCTTCAACTTTTACAGCAGCTTCCTGAGACCAATAGAGTCCCCATTATTCTACGGTCATTTTCATCCAACCATTTACCCCTGAGAATCTCTATCATTTTGTAATGTTGAACATAAATACATTACGCATACATACATAACACAAATATATCACGGCCAGCAAAACGGGCGGGGAACAACTAGTATTGGATAAAACCAATTTCTTCACAAAGGATACCTATTAAAGCTGGAAATTTTTAACTACTCTTTCTTCTTAATTTCATGTTGTTGAAAAGTTATTGGTACAACGTATATTTGATGATAAAATTTAATGATCAGGTACAATAAAAAAATTAAATGCAAAGGTAGCAATGAATAATTATACATTAAAACTACATTAGTAAATTACTATGCTTACATTACTCCATTACTATGCTTAATTTACATATTAGATTAAAGATAACTTGTGAAAAATTACACATAATGTAGTTTTTTTTCTTTAAAGGCCGTTTTTTAAGACCTTGTGTTCGGACGTCTTTGAAGAGGCCCTTATAGGTGTTCAGTTATTACATATCTTTATAGGGCGATTCAAGATTATTTGGAGACTAAGAGAAGTTATGATTGAGCGGTTGTATCGTGCATTTTAGTCGGTTTCTCATAGGAAAATACCAATTTTGTATTTTATTAATTTATTTATTCTTTATTGCACACCAGTTACAAGATATGGAATATTTTGTATTTTAGATTGAATTGTTTTGTATTTATCATTATCCGTATCATCTGTGAACGCGATGGAGTGGCAAGCCATGGGTTAGTGAGGGTTGTAAGAAGTGATAAGTCCCAAATGTGATAATTTTTTTTTAAACAATCGTTTCCCTTGCTTGTTAAGACAGGACCATTCTTCTTCCATACCATTGTTACTATTATTCTCTTGTAACCTTTTTTCACTTTCATTCTTCCTTTTCTAAACAAAGTCCTTTCTATTCCACTTTCATCCTTTCGCCTAGTAAGTGAAGACTTAGCACTGTGATATGGCATCTCTTTCCTCATTACATTTTTATTAATTATATTTTTGTGTATTATACATTTATTTTATGCTTTACATTACATTTATGTCGTTCCATTATCTATCTCTACCATTTTACTCTTATTAATAGTTGACTTTTATCTTATATTTTTCCAATACTTTTTTTATTGTTTTTTTGTCTTATTTTTTTACTCCCTTGCAATACCATAAGAATATGTTTTATTCTTTTATCTTTACTCATCAAAATATGATACCCTTAGTTACCGACTCGTAAGCCTCTCGTTGTTTTAGAGAAAATATCAAAGTATGGTCAATTGTGTAAATTGAAGGACGCGAGAAACTCAGATTAACAAATCAAATCCATTAATAAAAATACCCACTGTTATAAAAACATGATCCATCGAGAATCTTCTCGATAATATGCATGTTATCATACTAATGGCTGAATCACGTTTTGCATTAATCGTAATAGTTGTTTAGTTTTCCGCTTTGCAGAAATGGTAAAAATTGTAAGTAATGAAAACTTCTTAACTAAGTTTTTCTTTTAAATTCTTTTCCAAGCACGACTTCATACTTAAACGTCACAGGATACATTTCCATAGTTTTTAAGTACAAATTAATATAAACATAAAATCACCTCGTCGTTAAAGTTACTTACATAATAGGGCGATTGCATTTTACGCACTGAGACGGCGGCTGTGGGGGGATCGGCTTAAACTCCTCAGTCTAAATGTCGTCTTAATCATGTATGGATGCTCAAAAAACATAGTGTAGTATATAGGCATATTGAACTAGTCCATTGGGATTTGAATTACTTTGTATTAATATATGAGCCGCTTAATAATAAGCGTTAGTATCTATTAAGATACGTACAACTCAAAATTATATTTATACCCTGTTGAAGTTGGCTAATTGTTATTTATATTATCTCCTTATATCTTTAAATGGGTACTTAGTACACGTCACCTATTATGAAAATTGATGTAGTAGAGGATGCGTTGCAGCGCCGTCTGATGGCGAAATGAAAAAAATAAGGTAACACTTTGCTGCAGCTGTAACTTCAGTGTTTTTTTTTTACAAAAAAATCTTGTTTACGTAACTTCATGGTCTACCTTAATTTTAATTATAAAAAAAATTTTTTTTCCTGTAACTTACTGGCCTCCGTTTTCAATTAATCTTTTTTTAAAAAAAAGGTATGGAATATATAATGTGAAATGGAAAGTCAATAACAATTATCGTTATTTATATCTATATAGGAGACATCCAGATATTCATTGACTCATCACGATATCTCCGAAATTATTAGACATAAACGGACGTAAATGGATTTTACAAAATTCCTTTGATGCGAAGATGTTAAGTCTGTCAAATTAGACGAAGTACAGCTACTTATTTGACCTGAAAGCAGATTCGAATAAATGTTTTTTTTCTAACTATTACTTATTTACCATTCCAGAAATATAAATTATAAGATAAAAAATACAAAGTCAATGTTAAATAAATTCGTAAATTATTTAAATGACACTTCACGCGTGTCAGGAGCAATAGACCTTTAATTAAAAAAAAATTAATGCCAAAACTGAACACTTATTTATGCCTAAATTCTACGATAGAAATATTAAGTTTTCGCCTTATAATTTATTTAAATTTTTATTTAAAATCATGTGGTATAAATAACTATAAGATTTTAGGTCCATTTAATCACCATTAGCACACAAAAACATCTGAGACACATAATAACACAAATTAATAAGCTTTAATTTTCAATAATGATAAGGTCTCCGTTACTGAAAACCGTCTAAGTACCACCGCAGTTCTTATTTCCGCCGCCAGACAATAATGTGCAAATGTTACTACTTTCCGCTTTCACGTGCTTTGTTTCTTGTGACATTTCCAGGTTAATGAGACTTAACAATTTTTGCTAAAGAATGATGTGGAATGATCAGGTGACCGTCTTGCTCGTCTCGTCGATGTGGGAAATATAATAAAAATTATCTAGTTATGATGCTTTAAAGTAAAATATTATTTTTTAAACAATTTATTTATAATTGAATATTATAAATGACCAAATGTTATATTGTATATTTAATGTTAAGTTTATAAAGCCGCTACACGCAGAAAACTATATAAGACAAAATCTGAATTTTAACACATTAATATTAAAATACGCTTCTACCTTACACGTTTTAATGGCAGCTTCGTCTTTGCGAAGTGAGGAGAGCCGCGTGTAGGGAGTTCAGGCTGTACTCGTACATACCGTGTAAACTTCAATTAACCAGCTTTTTATACTTTCTTGGAGATTCGAAAATATATTTTTTTTTTCAATAATTGGTGATATAGTGGGCGAAAGAGGCATTACACATGATATTTAAAATAAATTATTTTCATAATTTCTAAATGTTCAATATATTATTCTGTTAAGTGATGTAATTACAAAATAGTAGACAAAGTGTAATCCATATTAAGAGTTTTTCTAAATGAGTTCATGTAAACGCTTAACGACATACAAATATATGATAAAAATATTTTTTTTATTTTAAAATATTCTACATGATAAAGTATATGATGGGATAATTTATCTCATTGTTTTTGGATAAACTATATACATTAGGTATAATGAACTGTTTTGTAAGTACATTTGGTATATGGAAGCCCGTGCAGGGTACGCGTACGTAATAGTTGAATGCAAAAAATATATAAAATATGTTATTAAAATAATAAAATTTGATACAAAATAAAAACTTATAGAGCAAGTAAACCTTCAACTTTGCTAATCTACACGGAATCGTAATATCGGTGAACACACCTCATAATATTTAAAATGATCTATTTATTTATGGTGGTGGTTCTCTGTTGCCGGAAACCGTCTAGGTCGGGTAACGAGACTTACCATCTTATAGCTCAAGGCGACGAACGCAATGTATATTATCCTAACTGACGAAACCTCATAATGGGGGGGGGGTATCACCTACCATCTTGCTCGCCTTATCGCTTCATGGAATAAAAATATTTTGGTAAACTAAAGAAAAACTTCAATATATGAACACCTACCTATTCAATAGTTAAACTATAATGTAGAAATAAAAAGCACGAATAGAAAGATATCAATTTGCAAGTAATACGTCGGATTAATCCCATGTGCCACCATAGACCCTGGGTCCAAGGCGTTTGCGATCTAGTAGGATAGGGTTTGTGTACATATTTTATATAGATATATTTTATTTTATAGCATGAAAATGGAATGTATGGAGTCGAGAGAACACCCAAATTTCATATAAACACAATGTTACAGTTATAGATATATATACAATATGAAAATGCAATAAAAACGTTAACAATTGATAAAAGTTATGAATTTTTTAGACATTTCAAAAAGGACTGTGCGTAATTCATATGCATTTATAACGGTGTACAAAGTAACGTAGGAACTAGCAAGATATCTTTCACGTATGTTACAAGAGTATGGTCAAGGTTAAGTATTTTACTTCCTATATTATTAACATTTAGTTTAAAATGCGATCATCGACATACATACATACACACACGCCACACAACCTCATAAATTTAGAAGTAATTACAATATTATTATAAAAAAACATACATTGTATCATACTTAACATGCAAACTTCTATAATCATTGAATATACAATCGTAATTTTGGAATCTTAAACTAGGGGATACAAAAATTCGTTCTAATAATACTCATACGACACACAAGCGGGAGACTCAGCAAGTGGTCTCGAGCAGAGGGTCGGGGCCCGGGGCGGGGCTCAGCGGCGCGACGCGCTCCTCGCCCGACGCGCAGATTGCTCGCTGCGACGCGGACTTGTAAAGGTGGCGTGCGGGAGCGCGCGCGCCGTCGTCCGAGTGCGCGCGCACCGGAGGCCCTCGTGGTGACAGCGGTGTGCATGTGCAGCGTGGCGCGCGCGCGCACCCACACCCGCTGCGCCCGCACGCCTCACACACCGCGCCTGCTCGTTCCAGCCGCCCGCGCCGTCGCGCCCTGTCCACCTCGGGACGCAGGCTCGAGCTCTTCACCCATGGATCGCCCTTTACACGCCGACTTGCACTCTTCAAATCCATTTCGCTCATTTTCCGCCATGGGTCACCGAGCACGGGGCGCGCCCGCAACATTGCGTCTGGCGACGAGCGCTCGCTGCGCGTGACCGGCCGCCACGGGGAGGGCGCCGGCGACAGCGCCAGCGAGCGCGCGGGCGAGGGTACATTGGAACCAGCAGGAGAGGCTCGCGGGCGCTCCGAGTGCGAGCGCGCACGCGGCGCTAGCGCCCGGCTCGCTGGCGTCACGTCGCTCAACGAGCGCAAATGAATACGTCGCCGCACACCCGCAGGCGAATCAGTGTCCGTCACACTTATACTAATATTATGGCCGACCCTCGGGCTACGCACCTCGGGTTCGGGATCAGTTTCGGAACGTTTATCGGTCTCCCGCGAGTTATGCGGGCTAAGGGAGCCGTTTGCGTTTGATTTATTGGGGCCGGCCCGGCTAGGCCCGGCCCCCGCTAGCTAGAGTAGTCTCTCGGTGGCTGAACTCGACGTACCGGAGCTCATTGTAGATGCGGGATTTTGGTCATCGCCTGTAATTAAACAGAAACTATGTTTTACGTTTCAGATACCATGTACTGCGCAGAAAATAAATATGAAAGAAGTAGTGATAAAAGAGGAATGGTACGTTTTTTTTTTAAACACTGATTGTGATGTGTTATGATCAATCAAACAACAACCAAATTATGTTCCATCTGGCACAGACCTACCCTCAATATGAGGGTGTTATGGTAATAAATGCTAATAACTAGGATCTACATAGATTAGTTTAAGAGCGGAAACCATAGTAATGCAACTAATAGACATAGCCTGATAGAATTTTATAAGATAATCTGGAAGTCTTACATACTTGGTAGACAATGGAATACACGAACAATAATAAATCTTTATAGACCTCTGATATTGTAATAAATTTAACAATAATTTTTCTTACTTAGTATTTGTAAATAATTTTATTGAAATAAAAATGTGATATAGTTATTTTACAAAAAAATTTGTTCAAACTGTGTTTAAATACTTTCTGGGGTGTTTAAATAAATTAAATAACAAATTTACAAATTCCATTTTACTTATTTATTTGCATTAAATATAATCATAAAGATCCCATTATCAATTAATAAAAATACATTTTAACTAATTAAAATGTCGGCATCGGATAAATCAATCAGTCTTCGTCAATGAAAAATGCTCATATTTATTTCAATTTTTTTTTAATATTAATGTATTTGGTTCAAGAACCAAATAAACAATGAATTAGTATTAAAACCAAGCATCTTATAACTTGGTAACTTTAGTATATAACACCTACGTATTGTTGTCTCAAAACATTGTCGCAGTAAAGTTTTCTATAGTCATACATTAAGAGTATGATGAATATCAGCGTCTAATTGTGAATGTACTTCCTGATGTCGGTTATTTCCCGGGGTAATGATAACAACATTTTATTTATATTTGTATACAAGTAAATAAATAAACATATTTTTAAAGGATGTCAAAAAATTTATAATTAACAGTACCAACTGTTTGCCTAGCAATTAAATTTTTCATGGTAATGCGATAGAAATTAGCAAAAGAAATTTTAAGTTTCTAATCGGTTATTATCCTAAAACACCGATAGGTTTCTTAATAATAAACATAAATGAAAACACTGATTAATTGATGTAAATAATAACCTTGAGTAGTCTGGCCCGTGGCCGGCAGTCTTTGTCAGTTGAGCAATTCTACAGAAACAAAACGTTTCAGCCTCTCCAGGTATTGGTTGAATAGTTCCACATCATTGTGTCCAGCGCCCTACAATGCGATACCGTAATATAAAATGCGATAATAACTTTAATTACAAATATAAAGAAGTTGCGTAAAAACTAATTTCATAATCACCTCAACCCACAAAGGTTCCACTGCACGAGGGCAGCGCTCGTAAATTGCCAGTCCATGAGAAAAGTCTATCACCTCATCTTCAGTTCCGTGAATGACAAGAACTGGAGAGGTCACTTTAGGAATTTTGTCGATACTGTAACACATAAAATATATAAAATCCTTATTGATTCACTTCGAGACTACAATCTGGAATATTCATTTTACATTTGTTATTATTACTTCTCGATTGAAATTACATTGAGCCCAAGTGAGTCAGAATATGTTTAGTTTTAAGTTTTATTATTTCTACAAAAAATATAGTTCATAAAGGTAGACTATATTATGCCTTTACTCTTCAGTTATATATAAGTGAATATCTTCAAAATCCGTACAGACATTCTGGAATGTGCGAAAAATTAAACCACCGTAAGAAATCAAAATTATTTTTACCAATTAATGGTATACGTGAGATATTTTTTATTCAATGATGACACGAGATAGACATTCATAAGACATTGATGATAAATGATCCTACCGCCCATGATGACAATGGTTACACACTGTTTGGCTACAGAAATCAGAGTGGTGGTGGTACATACCTACGTAGTCAGTCTATGGCAGGTTATAGGATTAATTTTAGTTTTATTACTAACTTAAACATTTAATATATAATTACTGGTTCATTTACATTAAGCTGTAATTAGAACAGCTGGATACCTATCTTGCTAGACATAAATATAGATTGATAAAGGCATGTGATAACATATTGCCAAATATTAATATTTTTAATGACATTTTGATCCCAGAGATTTGGTGATTTAAAAATAGTAGCCTTTGTTAATTTTTTAACCAGAAAGCAAAATAAATGCACAAAATATGTCCAAGCATGCAATAATAATTGTCTTGAAGATAAATGTACCTTGTGACCATTATAACATTATTAGAACCTTGTCAATTATTTCCAGTTGCCCATGGTTATATATACAACTTCATGAAAGTTATCAACAAGGTATTTAAGATTAGTTTTATTCCAAGTACATATGATAATTTTAACACATAAATTTACAGAGTTCATATTGTTGTATCATTTATTTTGAAAGAGGTCTTAGTCCATTTAAACTTGAGACACTAATTAATAATTTTTGAAGACAGTGATGAAGGTAATTCATGATATTATCAAAAAGCGATAAATAGTTGTATTATAAATGAGACAAAGAATAATTTTGTATCAAAAATATGTATAGAATACATAAGTTTTCCGAGTAAAGTAGTCTGATGGAGAAGCAATACTCTGATTCAAAACATGTTGGCTATGTTTCGTCCAAATCAAACCTTATATAATTTTCTATGGCTTGAATGATAATGAAAATGTTACAACTGATTTATTACCATGTTGGGGTATTCCAAAAATGTTTGCAAATATTGAATTAACACCATTGCACATAAATTCCAGAAAATTCAATTACATAATTGACCTTTTACAATTTATACCTTGCACTAAGACAAAATGTAAATAAGTTGTAAATTGTTTCATAATCTATGTGTACATAATTTTTCCATTAAGAAGTTAAGATGTCATAAATTATGTTTCTGGAATGATGTACAATAAATTAAGTATATTTTTTTAATTTGAGACATCTCAAATTGTATAGAACTTGGCCTCCTTCAAAATTTGTATTAAATCTAGTTGTTAATTTTGGAAATGGCTTAAATCAACTACTTATAAATTAATTTTATTTACTTAATGTTATTATTTTTATAGGACTATAATTTTACTTCTTAGATACATTTAAACACAATATGGCATTGATTAGGATGTTATATTCTACACCATATTGTGCAGTGCACCTTAGGACACAAGATATTAATTCTTATTACCTCATTACTTCTACTGGCAACAATAATCTAGAAACAGAACAGTAATGTCTGCTCACACTAATGTTTGGTGACAGAAATAGATGGTTCTATCCAGAACATGCCTAGCAACAGAACCTGCCACCAGTTATGTAATTTCATATATATTTAAGATATGTTTATATTAAGTCTCTGTTGAATCATCATTATGTTTTTATAAACATTCATAAAGAGATAATAGTGGAGTGCACAATAAACATAACTCTATATTTGATATTCAATTATCATTGTTAATAATAATGTAAGTCATTATTAATACACATTGATTCTTTATTTAAATAAATATTGTCATAAACTAAATGAATGTTGCTCTTTGTTTACAATCTTATATTATATATATCTATAATATAATCTTATATTATATTATGTAATAAATCAGATGTATACACATTATATTCATTAGGCTTTATACTTCATGTTCAAACTGAAAGCTAATTACAGTTTTACTGCAGGAAAATAACAAACAATGCAAAATGTTTGTGTAATTGTTAAACTAAAAATATGCATATGGATGTTATTCTCTTTTTTTATCTATACATACTATCATAAAAGTAACTTGTTTTTTATTATAATTGTGTTTTTATTTCCACAATTAATAATGAAAAATGTCTGCACTTTTTTAAGACAATGATTATTATCTAAAACAATTTTTATTAACATTTGGAGTACATTATGCAAAAACATATAATAATTAAGGTATCTTTTTTCTTATATAAAAACAAAAAGTTTAGACTTTCAGAAACACATAATATGTGCATATTTAATATTTGTTATTATTTTGCAGCCTGAAGATCTCATCAAGCTTAGAATGTCTATTTCTTCAATTCACAATAAAGTAAACAAAACTATTTGATCATATAAGTCAATATTTTTTAAATACTTTACTCCAATTCTCAAAATAAGTAGTAATTTATTAGTTTCATTATATCCTTTAGCAGATATGAGCAATTCCACATTTTCTTTATAACAAATTTTGGTATATTTTCCGAAATACCAGGAACAATTTATTCACCATCTTTTTTTATAACATTTATTCATTCAATCAATACACCTAATAGATTGCAATATAATCATGTTATGAGATATTTTATGCAGCTTTTGCAAAAAAAATTATATTGTATAAAAATACATAAAGTCAATAAAGTGGTTTTTGCAATGACTTACCTAGGAAAAGCGTCAAAGAACCATGTTCTCTTTGTGTTTGGAAAAGCCACTCGCATTCCCGACATGAGTGGCGAGTGCAGCACCACTGCGCCCACTTCATAACGTGCAGCTAAGTCCACTGTAGGTACTGTACCAATACTTTGGCCATATAAAATTATGTTTTCTGGGCTGATACCATAACGGGTCCTGAGTGCTTGCCACGCAGCATCAATATCAGCATACAAATTCTTTTCAGAAGGCTTACCCCCACTCACCCCGTATCCAGAATAGTCATAGCTGAATATGTTACAATTTATTCTTGTACCTAAACCTAAATAAAAACTACTCATCTGTCCGAGATCTACCGCATTTCCATGAGAAAACAATATCGTAAAACGAGCATTAGGGCTGCAACGAACAAAGAGACAAGCAATTCTGTTGCCTCTCGTAGTTCTAGAGTAGAAACCTTCTATGTTTTCTTTTTCACGTTCTGAATATTGCCATTCTGCCCGCTCCGTAAGTGTCAAAGAAAATTTTGATCCGGTTTCATCAGGTGTAAATGCATACGTGGGTTCGGGAGGCAGGAACGCAAGCTTAGCCGCGATTTTGCCTGGGCATGGCGGACAACAAAACAGGCAACAGAGTTCACTGAAACTTAACCCGTTCATGATGAAAATTTATTAATTACCATAAAAATAAACGTATTTAAACACTATCCATTAGAAATCACAACTCACAAATTACAGGTCATGGCGAAAATAAAAGAAATTTCACTAAATTTGACATTTAGACAACATTGCAGACATTTTTATGTTTAATAGTTTTAAATTGTAGCCTTTGGATCAGTCCTTTGAGCCTAAATACATAGAATAAAAAATTGAAATAAAGAATGTTATAAGTTATTTACTGAAACAATTATACGAAAAGTCCCTAATGATTGATTATTATAATTTTCAGTTTCTCGAATTATTTACAGCTTTTACACAAAATATATTATTGTTACCAAATAGTCTAGTGGCACAAATATAAGTGGTTATCTATTTACAATGTAAAAATTGAACACCAAAACGCTTTTTACTGCTTGAAATTAGCTATAACACTAAAAAGAAATTAATAATATACTACTTGGCTAAACTAGTTGTTATAAACAACAGCTTAGTGTTAGTTATCAGCTAGACATAGACCTCAAGAGATCTCTTCCAATCGGCACTGTACACGCACCCTGGCACTTTCTCTGGGTCTATTAAACGTTAGTTTAAGTAGTAGTATAGGGTGGCCCGTGGCAGATTTAGGATTTGAAATTAGAATATTTTTCTAACGATTGCGCGGGGGACCGGGGAGGGGTTACAGTTTGGTGTGGCATTTGTGTGGATTGGTCAGTCACGATGTCGCAGTGGACTGGCACGCACCGCGCTTTCGCAGTTGAAGCTAATAAATCGTGCACTGTTGCTTGTCGGAGATATTATTCTCACTATAATATTTGTCGCTTAAGTGAAGCACCGATTTGAACGTGGGTCCAGAAGTTCCGTGCAACAGGTTCCCCAGTTAACGAGCCAAGCCCAGGTTCTAACCGAACTTCGAGGACTACACAAAACATTGAACGCGTTGCAAACAGCGTGCAAGAAAATATCCACCAGTCCGTGCGTAAGAGAGCGTCAAGTTTGCGGCTTCCAAAAACCACGGTGCACCGTATTTTAAGCTTGGACATTAAATTCCGCCCGTTCAAGATCCAATTGGTACAGACACTTAAACCTAAAGACTACAGAGAACGCAAAGAGTTCTGTAATAACATGTTAAGCCGATTCCGAACTGTTAACACCATTTGGTTTAGTGATGAAGCTCATTTCCATTTGAATGGCTTTGTCAATAAACATAACTGTCGTTATTGGGCGCCAAGACGACAAAACCCGCGATTGAAACACCAACAAGCATTGCATAGTCCAAAAGCAACTGTTTGGGCAGCTCTTTCTGTCAATGGAATAATTGGACCATTTTTCTTTGAAAATTCTCGTGAAGCAACCGTAACTGTTGGTGATGTCTATTGCCGCATGCTTAATGAGTATTTTATACCGAAACTAAGAGAACATCCATCGAACGGCTCTCGCACGTTGTTTCAACAAGATGGCACCACGCCTCACACAGCAAGAGCCACCATGAGCCTCCTTCGCGAAGAATTCCCTGGAAAATTGATTAGCCGATTTGGGGACATCGCATGGCCACCCAGATCTCACCCCATTACAGTTTTTTCTATGGGGTTACTTAAAGGGAAAAGTGTACAACAGCAACCCGACAGATCTATCGGATTTAAAAGAAAATATTGTGCGAGAAGTGAATGCTATTCCTCGGTCCGTATTGGAGCATGTCACTCGGAATACTCTCGAAAGATTCCGCGAGTGTGTACGTCGCGATGGAAAACATTTCGACGGAGTAATCTTCAAAAAATAAAATCCGAATGTCTCATCTTTCTTTTTAGGACATATATATGTATATTCTAAAATAATATCATCCTTTAATTTAAGAAATCCTAAATCTGCCATGGGACACTAGTAATAAATTAATTTTTCCGGTACCTTTTTCATAAAACATTATCTTTTATCGTTTTGACAATTATATATATTTATTACCTAACCTTTTCTATGATACTTATCCTTTTGCAAAAAATTATATTGTGATAAAAAAATATTTTTTTAAAGATGGACCTAAATCCAATTTTCATTAAAAATATTTGCATATATTCGTTCCTAAGAAGAAATAGCCAAAAAGTACACATAGAAGGCATGGCTAATTCGTTCGTTTTTAATGTTTATTAGCAGTAAATAAAGTTTTGTTATATTCGGAATAAGATGAATAAAACAATATAAATAATAGTAGTTTAATAGCATTTCATATTATTCTAAACAATGTATGTTAAAATTTTGTTAAAGAAAAATTATGAATATAAATAAGTAGATACAATCAATGAGTCCGCAATATTGTTATCAATTAAATCTGCACGTATATTAATTGTTCGCAGAATTTCCAGTTTTATATTTGGTTATAAAATTGTATCGCAGCAAGTGTCAGTCAATAAATACTTTCTAAAATAATTTTTTTCTGGAAAATTAATTAAATCAGTACTTAAAATACCCAAGATTCATTTAGTTTTCCTTTAGTTCGATAAGTTGCACACAAATACCTTTTTTTTATATAAATTACAATATTTTTTGTTTTATGCTAAGTAATGTAATTTTATCAACTTATAAACAATCAAGAAATTTTTCTAAATTACTCATTTGAATTTTTTAAGTACTCATTTGAATTCACTTTTTTTGGTTTTATTACTTGGAATTTTTTAAATGCACTAATCTATAAGCAATATATTTGCTATATGGCAGATAGAGGCATTTTTAGTAAATTGTAAATATAACCCTAGTTTCCCACCATATACTATCCAACCGGATAATATTTGAGTTATAGAGGGCAGCAACTATGTTCAAATTCTGTGGTCCATCTCATTGATTTATATAATATAGATATTGTAAGTTAAAAAAAAAGTTAAAACAAATTGTTAAATAAAGTCAGTAAACAATCATATTGTCAGAAATTAAGTTTTCTCAAGACCTGGGGAATTGATGGAAAAATAGAATAGAATAGAAAACTTCTAATCCGGATATAACATCATTCACATTTTTTTTTTCCCTATAATAACATCTCTAACATTATTTAGAATATTTCTAAATGGTTGAAAATTAACTCAATTCACCTGTTAAAAAATAGGTTAAATATTCAGAAAGGGAATTATAAGTGTAACCCACAATTTTTTAAATTAAATATTAATGAGTCTGTAGATTCAATATTAAAAGATCATATTACATTATCATAATTTTCATTCGGAATCCAAAACTCAAGAGCTGAATCACATGTCCCGATGACCAATACACCATTCAAGTACCGCAACTGAAAATCAAACCATGTAATTAAAAATACAATTATCTGCTCCCCTAAACTCCAGAATTAGAACAGATATTTTATCTACCTTGTTAAATATGTGTATCAAACATTTAATTCTTAAAACCAAAACTTACTTTCTACAAATATAAACTTCTTACAAAATTTAAAAAGGAACCAGCTCTTATCAAAAAACACAACAAAAGTAAAAAACCTGCTTAATTTTTCCATGTGTAAACTGAGACTTCTGTTATAAAAAAAGTTAAAGCCAATTATCTACAATGCTATTTGGATTGGTAGTGAAAAGAAAATATACCTTAATAACATCAGTATATAATTACCTGTGTTACATCAATAGTACTAGTTTGTACTCTGCCATATTCCTGTGGTGGATAGCAATTGTATAGGAATTTAATCTCACCCCTGTCTGAACAAATGATTATATTTCCTTGACTTTGGTAACAACCAACTATTTTATTTGATGGTTCCATTATTGAGGATTCAGGCCATATCTCATGTGTTCTAACAAAAATATGGTCCTCAGGGTTAAATAAATGTAATGATCCCTTTGAATCACCGATGTACATAGCAGATGAACACCAATTTATACAAACAGGATAAGCTCTGTCTGCAGGTATTTTTATATCATTTTTAATTAATTTACCAGCAACTCTGTCCCAGACTGCTAATGTTTTATCTTCACTCACTGATGCAACCATATTATTATATGAATTTAATGCCAAGACTGGCCCTTTGTGGGGTTTGTATGAATTTATAGGACTGGGTCCAGATCTTAAATCGAATGAAAGTATTTTCTTTGAATATAGACCAGCCATGACCACTTTATCAGTAGTTACTACAGACAAAGCAGACATTCCACATCTGAAAGTAAAGTTTGAACATTTAGATTAAAGAACTTAATTTTTATAAAGTTTCAGTATTATAATTAAATCTTTCTAGCATAAATCATTTAAAACGAATATTACCCTTGCAACCTCAAGTAATGGATATCAACTACAATACATAGGTTTCTTGTAGGTCCTACAATCAATACATAAAAAATTTCAAAGCAATGCAGAGTTAAGGAAAAATAATTATAACTAATACATTATACCTCATACACTAATAAATAAGTTACAGTAATGGATAATAGGTTATAGCTTTATCTTTCAGGAAAATGGACTTTGGGTTATAAGAGGTACATATGTGATGACTATGATTTTATGAAATCCTAATAGTTTCCAAGCATGCATTGAAAAGTTTTAGATTGAGTTATAATAAAAAAACATTAATCCTGGTAATCAATGTGCATAAAGTATATAGTGAAATATAATGTGACTTACATAAATGTTTCAATACAATTTAATCCACTAGCTAGATCCCAAGCTTTGACTGTGCTATCCCATGATGCAGAGTAAACAACAGAAGCATTATGAATGTTATCTGCCGCTAAGTCCCACACCCAACCTCCATGAGCATCATGCTTTATTTGTCTAGGTTTTACATCTCTTAGTACTGCAGAGTTTTCAACATTTTCATTACTTTTTATATCCTTTACATGCCAAAAAGCCAATCCACGGTCTCTTCCACCAGACAAGCATATTTCTCCTCTCTGTGGAGAAAAAAGCCTAATTCTTTATTCTTTTATACATATGTATGGCTGAACTAATGTAATGTTTAGTTATACTGAAATAAATAGTACTTGAAAGTGTTTTTATTGAAAGACACTGATGAATATAGATATATCAAGATAGTAGCTCAAACAAAAATCAGTTTTTTACTGTTAAAATACTTACATTAGCCAACAATACAGTATCTACTGAGGCATAATGTACATCTTTTACTACTATGTGCTTCATTGTATCCTTTACATTGCTCCATTTCTTTCTTTCAACATCCATTTCAACACAAATATCTGTCCATTCTATTTGTGCTTCTTGCCATATTTTTAAATTGGGTAGTACAGGAAAGTATCCTTTTATTTTACTATGCACCCAAAACTTCCACAAGTGATCATCAGCTAAAATATCCTCAAATCTTTTACATACTTTACTTAATGTATATTTTAAAAAATCAGCATCCAAGAAAGAGCATATCTTTAAAATTATCTGCAAATATAAGGTCAATTAATTTAGATAATGTTTTATAGTTTTTTTAAACCATAAGACTGTGATAACAGAGGAAATAAATGGTTGTGTTTATTAAATGATTTTAATATTTCAGTTTAGGCTTGACAACCATTTTAGTAACTTGGTTAATCATTCTTTAAATTTAATATTTTGTGGGCAAATTAATGAACTGTATAATGTAGTGATAATGAAAGTTCTTTTAAAGTACAGTCTAGTCTAGTACCAGTGCATACATACAAAATTAGTAAATGTAATATTATAAAAGTAATATTTCCTTATATATTTCTTTAAGTGTATTTTGAAAAATAGGTATAAATATTTAGGACTGAAATTCACCTCCACTGGCATATTCAATAAATTAGGTTCCGCTGCTTCATATATATCTTCTTCAAAATCTGTATTTATTTTTAAAGTTCCTATATCTAAAAGTTGCTCTTTTACAGATTGTTCTACTTCACACATTTTGTGTATATTACCTTGCAAAGAAATAAGAAATGTCATAACATGACTAAGCGCAATTCTAAATGCATAAAACAATAAATGATGTATTGACTTATATGGAAAGAGTATCTTGTTTTTCAAGGAAACTAGAATTCCCAATGCTAAATAAAATATATGAAATCATGAACATTTTTAAATAAAGTTACTGAAATATGTTTTTTAAAAGAATATTGAAATATGTTTTATACTGACAAAAACATTCTTAATATTTTCATACAAGCGCATAATGCAAAAGTTAGAGATATCTGACATTTTCTGTCATTATTATTACACACTTAAATTTACCTAAATTATATAATTATATTTCGTCAATTTAACATAAGATATCTCTAAACGTAAGTAAAATCATTTGGTACGTGAGCAACTCTTTTCATACAACAAAATTAAATAAGTTTTGAATTTATGGTGTACACTCAATTTGTCATAACAGTATTAGTGTCAATGTCAGACATTACTAGAAGAAATAAACAAAAGAAATTCATCTCGATTACATGATTTTTAGGTATGGTATACCTTAAATATAAATAGTCATTGCTTTTTATTCATAGTCGCTAGTTTTCATAATTATTTTCATTATTTCATGTACTTTATAATGACACGTTATTAATTTGTTTTGCTAATCAAATTTACAGCCTAATAATTATGTTGAACCTATGAACCTTCTTAACTGCTAAAGATTAGAAAGAAAAAAGATATCTTTTTATAATCAAAGATGATAACTTACTACATCATAATTGATGGTTGAAGAAGATGCTACTGCACTATAATTGAATTTAATAATATACTTTAATGTCTATTATTTTAAGGATTATCAACAAAAAACAATGGTATTAATAGTCGCCTGGTCGTGCTTACCAATTACTTAAAATACTAATTATATTTTCTTTTGCAATCTAGATAGGGTTCAAAATACGAGTCATACATACATATATAAAAATATATCACGCCTTGTTCCCAGTGGGGAACGAGTCGAATAGAATTTTATTTCAAAGTGGCTTAATCGGTCAGGTAGTGCTTCCAGTTACTGTCAGAAGATAAGTTTTAAAGTAATAATGAATGTTATGTGATACATATCATCATGATCAGATGATATCGGTAGCTATTTGTGTTTATCCGTTGCTGAGGATTTAATTAACGCATTATTATACAATGGTTACTTTATTTAACACTACCAGTAGGTGCTAACTTGTTATCACTATACTTTCATTTTAGAAAAATATGTTTGATTTCGTCACTGTTCTAAGTATTATATGTAAGCCTTACAGCATACTATTATAGTATCTTCTTTATGCTTAAGGGCTTCTCTTAAAACAATACGCCGATACCGTGTTAGTCATGGAAGTAACCAGGGAGAGTCATGGATGGATATTCTTAGTACATGTGGAGCACTCTGTGGGAGGGACAGGTTTTCTAATATAATTTTCAGCTAGTTTGTGACAAATGACAGTGACAGTGTCTTATCAATTTGAATTAGCAAGTTTTGGATATTAATAATGAAAATAGGCTGTACGGATAAATTTAAAGCCGTTAAACTCAACAAATAAAAAAAAATGATATTTTACTTTTTGTGTAAGTAATATTTATCTCGACAAAAGAATATTAAATCGTAATTGATATTATTTGCAAAATAAGTGAAGTGTTAGTGTAGATGGTTAAGGATAACTTGTGATTGCATAGCGGTAAAATAAAATTACCCAAATTGTGAAGAACCTGGAAGAATAAAAATATATTGCTTAAATTTACTTGGGTGATAAATGAGAGTAAGTCTTAATTTATATAACACATAAATTGTAGTCAGAAAACAATGGATATCGATGAGCCAGGGCAATCCCAAAATCGGAATACCGATAAAATGGAAGTAGAAAATGAATTAACGAGTAAATTTCTCAGCGGCGAAATGTCTTTTGCCGAATATTCAAGCGAGTGGTATAGTGGGGAAGATGATGTCGATGATTTAAATACATTTTCTGACGATGATGCGCGACCCTCTGTACCAAAAATTGAAAAAATCGGGACAAGGCGTCGCAAATTTACGCGTTTGTCTGCAGTTTTATTAGGTTTGATGGGAGAAGCAAACTTACGATTTGTTAGAGGAGACAAGGAAACTGCTGAAAAAATGTGTCACGAAATTATAAAACAAATTCCAACAGCACCTGAACCATATCAAACATTGGCACAAATATATGAACATGATGCTGAAAAATCATTACAGTTTTCTTTATTGGCCGCACATTTAAGTCCTTCTGATGCTAATGAATGGTTGAGACTTGCTAACATATCAAAACAAAGAAATGATGTAAAACAGGAAATGATTTGTTACACTCAGGCTATTAAAGCAGAACCAAATAACTTCACAATTCATATGAAGAGACTAGATTTATTAACATCATTGGAGGAAATTAAGTATCCACTAAATACATTAAATGTAACTAGGGTAAAATGCTATCATAAAATAGTTACCTGTCTACTGGCAACAGAAGGAGAAACAATTATGAAATATGCTAAGATGGCTGCTACTATATATCATAATAATAATGAGTTGGAGCGTGCTCTTGCTGTACTTGATGCTGCTTATAATAAATGTCCATCACTTTTTTCCATAGAAGACACAAACATATATCTTGAGTTATTGATTAGTCAAAAACAGTATCAATCCTGTATAGATGTTTTTGTTGCCAATGTTGGAGTTGTAATTGAAGCTGAAATACAAACAATTAAAAATTCTAATGGAGAAATAGAGGAGCAAACAAACTACTTAAATTGTACAATTCCAAATAACTTGCCTATTGATTTAAAAAGTAAATTGTTAATATGTTTTATTCATCTAGGTGCTACCAGCTTAGTGCAGATACTCCTGTCTGACTTTTTAACGAATGATGTTGAAAAAGCTGGTGATTTATATATGGATATAGAAGAAGCATTTTCTTCAGTTGGTTATCATGAACTAGCTATGCAACTCTTGGAACCTTTAGTAAAGAATACTACTTTTGATTTGGGTGCTGTTTGGCTTAAACATGCTGAATGTCTTTACAACTTAGGAAGAGAAGATGATGCTGTTGAGTCTTACTATAAAGTATTAAAACATGCACCACAACATCCAGATGCTAGGCGTAAATTGTATACAATTTTGGAGAAAAAGGGTTGCATTGATGAAGCACTAAATATTTTGCAACAAGACTATAATTATGTTGTTAGTGCCATGTTGCTCTATGAATATTGCATGGAATTAAAAAAGTATAACAGAAATTTAAAATACTTAGAGGTGGGTGAGGCACTATTGTCAAAAACGTTTCCAAGATTTAGACATCAGGAAGAATTAGGTATTGCTTGTAAAACGAAAGGAGGTATAGATCTTATACATGAGTTTAGGACCATGCGAGGCGAGAATCCCTATCATGAAGATGACCTTCACTTTGATGAGGAGGAGACCTTCAAACTGACTTCACAAGAGGAATGGGAATTTTTCAAAGAATTACTAACTATTGCTCATCGCTATGGGCAGTATTTTACAATGCAAAGACTTTGTTTTGGTGCTATGATGTCTAAAGCCCTAACATCAAATCGTTTAAATATTGATTTCTATTGTCTTCAAGCTTGTATTCTTAGTAACGATCATCACAATGCTTTAAGATTTATTAGAGATTTTACACACAAACATCCCAGCCCTTGCTCATGGAATCTATTGAATTTAGTTATAAGTTCAGTTGATGATACAGCCCATGTAAAATTTTTATCAAGACTTTTTCAAAAAGATTACAACATAGTGAGAAATCTTTTTTTAGGAAATAATTTTCTTACATCTGGAAGATATCTTGTTGCTTTGAAATATTTTTTGGAGTATCATGATCAGTGCAGGGAGCCATTGTCTTCTTTCTTAATAAGTGTAACGATTATGATTATGGCAGCTCAGAGGACAGTTGATAAACATCATAACTTAATACTGCAAGGTCTATCTTACCTTTCAACTTATAAGCAATTAAGGAAATGTGATCAAGAAGTATATTATAATATGGCAAGAGTGTACCACATGTTGAGTTTAAATAATATTGCCATAGAATATTATAAAAAAGCATTATCATGTGGCCCTATTACAACATGTGACAAACATGGGGTCATAGATTTGACTAAAGAAACTGCATATAATCTTTATATATTGTACAAAGATCACTCCCCAGAAATTGCCCGACAATATATGTTTAAATATCTTATAATTTAATAAATTAATTGAAAAAACAAATTATTTATTTCAATAATTACTCCTTAATATTAAAATAGAAAAATAAATTAATAATATGTTTATGGAAATATTTATAAAAAATAAATTATATTTATCGTTTCATAGCTGATGGTGTAGCTTGGATAATATTAAATTTCGTATTATTACATATATAATAATATTATGATCAGTTTATCAAATGTTCAGAAATTATTTTCTTTTACATATATTAATTAGATCTCAATTTAGCCTTGCACAGGTTTTGAATAATTACAATTGGTAATAAATTTCTCCACAAATATTTACTTTCAATACAGCAAAAGCTCTTTATTCGTGGGTCGAATAAAGACAGTGAATACGGAATATACTTTTTATTAGTCCATTTGACGGCATTTACAAAGGATATTGGGTTGGATTGGAATCCTTTTATTATTGTGTATCTATTTATTAGATCTGCGAATAAAGAAATTTTAACAGCGAATGTAGGAGTTGGGGTCCATTTTCTAATCTGCAAATAGTGGGAGCGCGAATAAGGAGCTTGTACTCTACTAAATTTTACTTTATATTTTTATTGATGGCAGGTCTCTGTTGCCGGAGACCGTCTAGATAGGTGTTATCATAGCGCCTATTTCTGCTGCCAAACGGTAGTGTGCAAGCATTAGTGTGTTCCGGTTTGAAGGGCATTGTTGTTAGTGAAATTACTAGGCTAAAGAGACCATATTTACGTCTCAAGGCGACTAGCGTATCCTGTTGTACACAATATACATATCATCCTAATTAGTGCCACGTCGTTATGGGCAAGAGTATCACTTACTAGCAGGTGAAGCTCGCTGGTCTCGTCGCTTCGATGAATAAAAATATAAATAACTGATTAAATAAATATGTAATGCTACTATATTCCGATAAAGATGTAAAAGTCATCAAGAAGACGAACAGCATTGATATTATTAAAAAAAAAGGTTGTTTTGTTTGAATTGTTTTTGTGATAATGCATCTGGATTTAGAAATATTAAGAGCATTTGTTGGAAACATACAGGGTGAAAGGCAATAGGTGTAAAAGATCTGGAGGGGCTAAAGTATAGCTCGTATCCTATCTATCTATACATGGAATACCCCATACAAAAAAGGAAATTCTAGGCAAAATTCCCATAATTTTATTTCTTACTTATATCTACACAAATTTTAATGTTATAATTATTGTTTAATCATTGTTTTATTAAATTAAATTAATAATCTTCACTTAGAGGCTAAAACTTTTCAATTAGGTTCTTTGAAAGTCTTGACATTAAAAAATAAGGCGTCATACTTACATTTTTATTTAATCTTAAAATAATTCTTTATTTATAAAAAATACGTATAAAGCACATAAATAAGTACCTGACTTTAATACCAATCTGACAAGGTATAAGAAAGCACATAAAGTTTCTAAAATTTAGAAAAAAAAAAACACTTTTTAGGTAATGAGTCAATACGACAGGTAAAATTTAACTACTTTAGTGGGCGGATGTACATTATCATTGTCTTCTTAATTCTGAATAGTTTTTCTTTTCCATACCAAATAAATTTAATTTCAATGGCGGAATCCGGTAGTAGTGAAGCACGAAGAGAATATTAGCTACGTTTTCCAAATTGTCAACTACCAAGTCGTAGACTCTTTGCTGCGGCGTATCAACGTGTCAGGGAAACTTGCAGCGGTTTACAGAGGCGACATGACGCAGGTAGGCCATGCATCTACGATACTGAAGAGGAAGAAGGAATCGTAGACCATTTTGCCATAGACCCGACTACATCAACCAGAGTCGTGCCAAGATTGCTGGGTTTAACACAATGGAAAGTGTGGATTACTGTGCATACGGCAAGGCTCTACTCCTATCATTATACACCGGTTCAGGCCCTGGAGAAAGGAGACCCTGCAAGGAGTTTAGACTTCTGCTATTTTATGCTGCATGCAGACTTAGAAGATAATTATTTTCTCACCAAACTATTGTGTACCACTAATATTGTGACCCACAATGTGTCCTGATTTAATACCTTGCGATTATTACTTATGGGGTCACATGAAATCTTCAGTGTACACAACACCAATTAACTCGTTAGAAGTTTTAAAGTCAAGCATCATCGTCGCTGCTGACAAAATAAGAGAACAGCTCACAGGGCGAGTCACTCCATCTGACTTAAGAAAAAGGCTTCGTTCTTGTATCAGGAACCGTGGCCGTAAGTTTGAGCAAGAAAGTGTTTTTTTTTCTAAATTTTAGAAACTTTATGTTCTTTCTTATACCTTGTCGGATAGGTATTGAAGCCAGGTACTTATTTATGTGCTTTATACGTATTTTTTATTAATAAAATTTTACTTTAAGATCAAATAAAAATGTAAGTATGACGCCTTATTTTTTACTGTCACTACTTTCAAAGAACCTAATTGTAAAGTTTTAGCCTCTGAGTGAGGATTAATAATATCATTTAATAAAACAATTATTAAACAATAATTATTACATAAAAATTTGTGTAGAAACAAGTAAGAAATAAAACCATCGATTTTTTGCCTATAAAATCGGGATTTTTTTTGAAAGATATTTAAAAAATTAATAACTCCAGAATCATTGTTTTTTTTTGGAATAGGGTATTCCATATATATAGATAGATAGATAGGATACGAGCTATACTTTAGCGCCTCCAGATCTTACTATTATCTTTCACCCTGTATAACGCGAATTTATTTTAACAATTTTATTATTCATTTTAATCGAATTGGTGGCAAACGATTTTTTCAACTTGCTAATAATTTTATTTAAGGTATCATAAACAACAGAGAGTTTTAAAGAATACGATGTCGCCGAGCGATACTATAGTCCCAGCTAATGATGTTCAATTTGAAGAATTAAGTAAAATGTTAGATAATATAGTTAAAAAGAAGAAGAAACATGACAAATCGATAATTTTAATGAATTTCATTGACGATTTTAGGCTAAGGATAGCTGAAATACCAGAACCAAAGGTAATTTAAATAATATATATATATTTTTAAATCTTTTGTATGTTTGTGTT
Source organism: Ornithoptera priamus (assembly GCA_029034505.1). Lineage (NCBI taxonomy): Eukaryota > Metazoa > Arthropoda > Insecta > Lepidoptera > Papilionidae > Ornithoptera > Ornithoptera priamus. The sequence continues at coordinate 97,434 of JARDWD010000627.1, read as the reverse complement.
TGGATAGTTATTATTTAAAATGCAAATTAAATTTTGGTATGTATTAAATTCAAGCAATTGTTTAAGGCAATTTATTTATTAATAATTTTTGTCATTGTCGGCTACTTAATCTTAAACGATAAGCTAATAATTTAGGTATGCAACTATAAATATAATCTTTGATATTTTCTGAAAAAATATTTTAAAATTTGTATCAAATTACAGAATTCTACTTTTTATCCAATTCTGAGGTTGTTGTTACCAGTATTAGAACGGGAAAGACGTTCTTATAATTTAAAGGAAAAGAGACTCGGTAACAAACTGGTAGAAGCCTTAGCTTGGGATAAAACGTCGCAAAAAGCTCAAATGTTATTAAACTATAAATCTAATAACCGATCTGAAAAAGATTTTGCTGCTGTTGCATGTGATGCTTTAAAATATACAGTGTCCGAAAATTCATCCTTAACAGTTGGAGACATTAACCAAATACTCGATAATATTGCAAATGTGGAAAATGGCAAACCCCGTAAGTATAAATATTTAATCCTTTGTCATGTATAGTTAAAGTTTCAATGATGTATATTAATGTTTGTTAGGATTACAGAAATTAAGGAAGAATAAATAAACTAAAATTAACTATATAATTCTAGCTACATTGGAAGATATATTTACTTCTGTATTAAAGAGAATAAACGTAAGGCAATTGAAATGGTTATTGAGAATAATTTTAAAGGATTTAAAACTAAACATGGGACAGACGCGTATCTTTGCAGCGTTAGATTCGGACGCAGAGAAATTTTACAATTATTGCAATGATCTACAGAAGGTAAGTTTGCTTTTAGCTTGTTACTTTCGAAAGGATTTAAATCTTCTGTTTGAAATCAAAGCGTAGTGTAGTTTTTTGTGGCAGTTTTGGCAAGATGAGAAAGGTAGAAAAAAGATTATGCTGTAGCAATAATTGCATAACATAGATACCATCGCAATGACTATTTCTGCCGCCAAACAGTAGTGTGTAAACATTGCTCTCCGGTTGGGGGATTGCTGTAGATAAGAGGCAGGCATGCTGGAATATCGCTTAAGTTCAAGTGAACTTTCTACTCATTTCGTCGTTTTTCATTTAGGAAATAATTGTCTTTTTACAAGAAGCTACATCAGCAAGCTAAACATTAAACTTTAATTTTGTAGGTTTGCCAGGAGTTTAATGGAGGCAATACTCGACCTTCAGAGTTGGGTGTTGAGATTTACAAATCAATAAGACCTATGCTTTTAACTGCTCTTCCTATAACAAAACTTTCTCTTCTATCGCCGTCAAAAACATACATAACTGAGGAGAAATACGACGGTGAAAGATTCCAGGTTCTTTATTAGTAAATTTATTGGTATATTGTGTTAACGTTATATTCACGGTCAGATCTTTATTTCGTGCAAACATTACTGTGCTTTATTTTAAAGAAGATCGTAATTAGTTTAAATTACAGTAAGGAAAACGGGACAGTACAATCTAAGGCAAGAATCGATTATTAATGACGCGCGGGACAACGAGCTATAGCAGGTTTCGTTTAATCTTAGCCCATCGAAGAAGGTCGTCAGATTTGTGGATCCTGAGAACGAAAGCCCTTATCGCACAGTAGGGTACCCTTACTACCCTAGTAAAAGGCAAATACAAAGTGATCATTAATTTGCTAACTAGAGTGGGCTGTGCTCCTCTTTGGGATGTACTATTTATTATAAAGAGCGACACTGGTGCCTTTAGTAAGAGATTCATGGTACCCCTCCTAGCTCATTGAAGCAGATCACTGAGGCAGTTTTGTGGGTGGAAATCTCCCATAACCTATAATACATTTTGAAGATTTCCTCCTCAATGTCAATAATTAATATTTTAATTAAAAATGTCTGTTTTTAAATCTTATAAAGACGATTAGTATTAAAACGATAACATTATTTTAGAATTGGTTAACGTTTTCAAATTTCAGATACATATGAAAAATCACGAATTTATGTATTACACAAGAATGGGTCACGAGAGTCATAATTTTGGAAAAAATTACGATTCCGGGATGTTGACGCCCTTGCTCAAGGGTTGCTTTGCGCCTGACGTAGAGAGTTTCATTCTTGATGGTGAAATGTTGGGATGGAATGAAGAAGAAGAGAAATATGGATCTAAAGGTGTTAATTAACAAAATGTCTATTAAGATTAAATCGATCTCTTGCATATGAATACAAAAATATAACAATAATTTATTTAAGGTATGAATTTCGACGTTAAAGCTCTGAAAGAAGATTCGGAATATAAGCCAAGTTTTTGTGCTTTTGATATTTTATATTACAATGGAAAATCCTTAGTAGGTCCACCGGAAAATGGTGGGATGACGTTAATTAAACGTCTTGAAATATTAGACAAGATATTTAAAGATGTTCCTGAAGTTATAACACATAGTAAGCCCGTACTGGTCAAGGACATGTAAGTTACAGACACAGCTTCTATCGCTATTGTTCCGGTGCTGTAATAATGTAATAGTATTTGAATATTTATAGTCTAGCAGTGGACATCCATCGGCTGATACTGACAATAATTAGGCTTATGTTTTATTTCAGTTCAGATATAAACGTTGCGTTCAATAAATCAGTAGACGAAGAAAAAGAAGGGATAACGGTAAAAGATACCGAATCTTATTATATAGCGAATCGACGCGACGCCAGTTGGTTTAAAATAAAGGGCGAGGTAAGTTTTCTTTTATAAATGCTCTTTTACTGCCTAACTGTGGCTAACGGCTTATAAATACGGAGGTCTCTGGTTTGATTCCGGAGCCACATGTTATGGAGTTTGGGTGACGATACGGTTGCTTATAGCACGTCTGTCTATCTGCAACCCTCTCAATATAAATCTGCGTCTTTAACAGCATTGTTTTGTTCCGGCTGTCAATATATAAGAACCGGACTGTTCTAGTTGTTCATGGTTCACTATCCAGGGTTTTTCGTTCACTTAATGTCAAGAAAAAATGAGCACAAGTGTGAAGACACCGTCGTTGCGAAAAATTTCTTTAACTATCCTGGTATTACGGATCCGTCATTTGTTTTAATTAAATATTTATCCTATTTTTTTTATCTAGTACACCAAAAGCACAATACAAGATCTAGATCTGGTGATTATCGGCAAAACGCTAAAACGTCGCGGCAGATTCTATGTTGCATGTGTTGATAATTCAGGTTAGTATTATTTTTAAATAACGGCAAAGAGGTTTTAATTTTGGGTGTTTATTTTCTTTTTTATGTGTCGCCACGTATAATTTTTCACAGTTGTATGACTTTGACGGTTCGTTTTTTAATAATAATGAAAAGAAAATAAAAAAGATATTGGACATTTAATAAAATTAAAACCTTAAGAAGAATTATTGATTTTATATGTGATAATAAATGCTCTATGATCTTATTTTTTTAGTTTCTGTTTATGGTTGGTTTATTTTTTGCGAAATATAAAAAGCATAGGTTCAATTTATGATTAATATTTTAACTCATAATTTCAACGGAATTTAAATTTTTTCGTTGTCTTGCATAATAAGTCTGTCTTGGTTCTAGTCTTGGTATTGTTCATTCGGTTTTCGTCTTGCTCTTGCTCGCCTAAAATTATTCTTGGTCTTGCCTTTTCTCAAGACCAACACCAATTTTACTCATCTCTAAAGCTCACGTTAGGGTTGGCCGCTAGTAATATTGCCAAGCCGTTTAGTGCAAAAAATTAATGTTCCAGTTTAAAGGATTCGGCAGTTACTGGGTGAGGCCTGAGGTGTAATCTTTTGTTACCTTCAAAGAGACGAGCGCAATGGGGATGATGTGTAAACATTGTAGCCTGCGCATCATTGTTACGGTCAGGCATCTAAATTACCACCTGATGAACGTCCTGCTCGTATCGTTGTTATAACAGGATTTATATTGAAAATATCTTTTAAAAAAAAACGTAACAGGTGCAAGCCAACGGTGGCTATGTATGACGAGTGTTGGGCAACTGGGACGGGAGCAGTATGGTGCTTTGTGCGCGCGTCTTCGGCCCCACTGGCGCAGCGTCAGCACTCATCCACCACCCCCGTCTCTAGTCTTCAACAAGAAGCATGTCGATTTTTGGTTGCCTCCTGAACATTCCATCGTCCTGCAGGTTCATGTTACATTTATCTAAGTCAATTTCTGCTTATATTGAGAAATGTTATAACGTTGGGTTACAATTTGAATTAGGCTGTAGCTATAATAGTTTTAGCCTGGAAGTAGTTATCGGGGACCTAAGGTAGTCTAGGTAAGTACCACAGCGTCGCTTATTTCTGCCGTCAAACAATAGTTTACCAACGATATTGTGTTTCTTTTTTTATTTGACGAAGCGACGAGGCGAGCAAGCTGTTTACCGGATGTAAGTGATCCGTTTGCTCATAACAATATGGCGCTAGTTCGGACGGTATACACTACACCACATTGTGCTCGTCGGCGTGAGACATAAGGTGTTAAGTCCTTACCCTAGGAATTTCATTAGCTACAGCGCTCTTAAAACCAGAACACAGTAATATTTGCATACTACTGTTTGGCGGCAGAGATAGGTGTTGCGGTGGTACCTGCCTAGACGCTGTCTGGCAACAGAGACCTATCACCAGTTTAACCGAAATTACAGAGGTGACGAGATTTGTCGTTTTATTTCCATCCCAACTAGCACTACACTGTTATGAGTTCATTCTGCTCACCTCGTTTTTTGTTCAGTAAAAAGTAATGCAATTAAGACCCAGGTTAAAGAGAAAACATCGCGACAACATGTCGGTTGACATGGCCATTTATTCATCAATTCGTAGTAGATAACCGTCCTTGACTCCACTCCACGTGAGAAAAGATCCACAGTGCCAGTGGTGGGGACAGTACGTTGTTGTTTTTTTATTATTCATAAAAATGATTTCGAGTAATATCGTTATTTTGTACAGGTACGTGCATCAGAGCTCACGAAAAATGATAACTATGGCACACCGTACTCTCTACGTTTTCAGCGGATCATCAAAGTCCGTTATGATAAACCTGTTAGAGATATCTTCACATTACAAGAATTGGAACAAATAGTCTCGGTATTACTTTTTATTTCATTAACTCATAAATAATAAAATGATTTATTAATTTTTAAATAACAATCATTATTATTATTTTTTTATTTATAAAGTCGGAATTACCAGTGGTAAAACTTACCAAGAAAATAAATCAAGAAGACATAGACAGTCTTGATTTGATACCGAATAAGAAGCGTATGAAGTCGCCACCTAAATTGGCAGAGCCGTTCAGGTCCAAATCCACCGGCAATGTCATAGCTACCTCAAAGGCCTTACTGGGACGGAAGGTTTATGTAATTTCCGATGACATCGATTGCGATAAAGCCGAACTGGTCAAAATTGTGGAGTCGCATGGCGGGAAACATTCGGAAAAATATGGTGCGTACTTTTTATTGTTGTGTTTTAAACAAATACATTACACAGTTAGTCTTTGTTGTTTCGCTTTCTTTAACAATGATTGCAATATTTATGTTTCCCGTTACATTATTAATTGATAGTCAACTATTTCTGTCTGCTATCTTCACTTAAGTTTCCCATGTCGGTCGGTGCAGCGCTATCCGCCTCTAGTGGTTTCTTTCTTACATCATTCACGGCGACGATGTCGTTTAATACTATGGGAAATTAAGATAAAATCTTTTGTAAATTAAAAAAAAATACTTTTGTAGGTACTGATACATGGTGCTGCGTGGCGGGCATTCTAACACCTTATGTGAAAACATTAATCTATTCAACGGCGAACAACACAATTGACATAGCTACCACATCGTGGCTAAGATCGCTTCCCATATCGGATGAGCCCTGTTCTCTATCGCCGCTCGATATGTTAACGATTAAAAAGGGAACAAGGCTCAAAATGAGTTTGGACTACGACGATTTTGGAGACAGTTACAAAAAGCCCTTGGACGTTGATACATTAAAGAAATGCTTCGAGAAAATGGATGGAGACGTGAGTATTTTTTTATTACTTAATTACACATTTTATATCAAGTATTATACATTTATTTATGTATTTAATTATAGAAAATTTTTGACGTTTTTTCCTTTAATTGCGTAGTCATATTATATCCGAATCACGTATAATATTTTGATGAGAAGATAATGCCAAAGTATTACCTAAGTATATACTCACAACATGTATAAAATTGAAGAAACGAATAATAATAAAACATGTCTACCAACTCCGTTTTTATTGAAATTGTCAAAGATACGAATCAAATATATTAATAAGAAGATTTAAAAAAAGTATTATCTCTATTAGTGTTTGGTCAGACAATGAGAGACATTAAACACAATATAATTGGTTTTCTTATATAAAACTGTTCTGTTTCAGAAACCGATGGTGTATCTTACAACACATGAGAAAATCAAAGTAGATCAAGATCTATTCCCGGAGAATAATCCGTTTTCATATTTGCGTGGATGCTTCTTAGCGTTCGTAAAGAGCGACAGCATCAATGCGATACGAGCGCGATTGTATGGTGCGAATTTATGTGAGACGGATTCTGCAAACGTCACGCATGTGGTTCTATCCAAAATGTCGTCCATAGACGATAAAATGGCTGCAAATAAATTCAACGCACTAGTAGTCACTGAACATTGGCTGGAGGCGTGCTTTGAAGAGGGCAAACGTGTCCTGGAACATATGTACATAGTCTTAAATAAATAATGTTAAATATAACATATACATATTGAATAAAACCACATTTTACAAATCTTACCACGTTTATTTAAATATATGTTACCCTGCCGTTTTAAATGCTTTGTAGCACACTTGATCACAGGAAGACTGGTGAATGATGTTCTAATGTCATAGTTATTACCGAGTAGATACAGATTTAAATAAATAAAATAAAAGATTAGGTAATATTTACTGCTTGGGAAACTGTTATTAATAAAATCTAATCAGACCAACCACATAACAAGAAGAAGTCAGCTCATTCTGCGTAGCTGTAAACAATAATTTTTTTTTTCAAGTCTTTATTATTTTAGGGGCTTTCAGCCTATCAAGGCTATGTCAACACCATCGTAACCTAAGCACCTATTATCTAATTATTAAAACAATAATTAAAAACTGAAAGTACTCCGCAATTACCATGATATCAAGAGCAGCGTTTTAGTTTATATTGTTACATAGTATAGAATGATGGGTCTATCTAGAACTTAGTATTTACAGGAAATTATATGAATGTATCAAGGTATAAAATAGACCATGGTCGCCCCAGCAACCAAGTCAAAGTGGCGGTGGACGTGTCTTTACATGAATGTGCGATAGAAGCAGCAGTTAGGTAAGAACGGAGGCGCGTAGTCAATGGGTGACAATAATTATTTGATAACGACGACAAATCTGATAGAATATGAATGTAGACGGCAAGTGTCCCTCCCTTTTAATTCGTATTTTTGTGTTGGGAATACGTCTTAATTAGGTTTATGTATGTTTGTTTATTAACATATAATATTTCAAAAGCTTTTCAATTAAGAAAGAAACAAGATAAAAAAAATTATAATATAAATATAGGGATAACCTAACCCTAGAAATCGACATATACGACGATGCAGCGTGAATAAAATTCATAGGCTATGTTCACAGAACAAGTATACATATAAAAAATGAGTCATAAAAATAAACATTTATATTATTTTTTTCCATTCTTTACTTAGAGTGCAAAGAACAATTCAAGAACTGTTCTATACGGGCGCAGCCGCGGGGTACAGCTGTTACTGAATGTTTACTATAATTAAACGATGAGCCGCTTGGTAGGCGCACAAAATTCATTAGCGTAATCAAATGCATCCATCCGCAAAATGAATGATTTGCGCGCTTCATTTGCGAAGCGGCAACAACAGAGTGTTGTCTGTCCGACGGCGGCATGCAGCGCGTCCAATTACCGCTTTGTGCGGCACCAGGCCTCGCCTATCAGCCCGCGAACAAGAACACCTTGTTGAATACTTGTGTCTTTTCACGCTTTGTCTAATGAATGATAAGGTTACATTTAATCGAAAGTTCTATGAAAAATTTATTGAAACATTCATCTATGTTATTAAGATCCGTCACGAGAAAGAAACTTATAAATAGTAGTTATAAATCTAACTCGTACATATATATAACTGTAGCATCGCAATTGACAGATAACACGGCTGAACCAATTTTGATATAGTGTTTTCGATAAAATGGTCTATCATAAATACTACAATATTAACTCTTTAGATTTTTTTCGGAGATTATATAAGATTTATTATGGACTAATTAAGAATGAAAAATCTTTATTAAAATGATAGAAACATACAACATTATTTGTCAAAGTCTTCCAAATTAGGTGGAGTCCGCGATTTAGCAAACCAGTAAGATTAATGTAACATTACATTTTGTTATGCGCGAATTAGTGAGCGACTATATTAATAAGTAAAGTGTTTTTTTTTATTTAATTAAGCGCCGAGACAAGCGAGATGTTGACCTAATGGTAAATTATACGCTCCCCCATAACAACATAGCGTTAGTTAGGATATATACTGCACCACATTCATCGCCTACGACACTAGACGTTTAGTCTTGTTACTCCAGTAATTACATTAGCCACAGCGCCCTCCAATTCGGAACAGAGTAATGTTACCACACTAATATTTGGCGGGAAAAATAGATCCTGCGTTGGTATCTACCTAGATGATCTCTGCCAACAGTGACTTATCGCTAATAAAGAGGGCTCCAGTTCCGAGAGCATTTTACATCATCAAAGTATATATAAATTATATTTATACCGAAGAGTAGGATGTAATATTTAGTTTTTGGGTGAAAGCTTCTATTAGGCGAACAATCTATTATTTATGTTTTTAAGGTAGTGTTTGCATGTTATATTTTTTTGTTTAATTAACGATTTACCGGTCTTTGTACATAAGTATGATCTATGATACAAAGATGGTATCTGTTTCCTATTTATAATACAATAAAGACTACAAATGTCTCACTTTTAACAATAACTGAAATCAGTTTTGCGTAATCAAATATTTAAATATTAATCAATGAAGGTCTATTCTTTAGTACAAATAAAATCAAATCACTAGATGTAAGTACAGGGCAGGTAACGCGAGAAGGCTGCGCTGGTCACTGGCGACTGAAACAAGAGATATAATTGGCAATCGTCGCTCCAGACAGAATATTTTGTTTCCTTCCCTGTATATTAGATTGTTAAACAACTTCAATTTATTTGCTCATAACAGATGTATTAATGTTACAATATTAAAAAAATTCGGTCATAACATTTATGCCAAGCCTTACATATGTTATGTTAGATAAAAATAAGTTTTAGTGACAGTTAACATTTTATTTCGCAGATGGTTTATGAAGAGGCTCTAAATTGAAAAACAAATAAAAATGTTTTATTTCATAATTCATAATAAAATAAGTATTTAATTTAAAACTTCATTTTACGATGATAATTGACATATCTGTATTACTATTCCAAAATATTAACTTAGGTATTTGTAGGACCCTCCCGAACAGGTTCCCGCTTTGTCGTGTCGGTGGTGCTTAGTAGCCGCGGCTTGGTCACCTATGGTAAAGCTAAGACGTACCTACCCGGCCGGCTCGAGGTGGCCGCTTCAGATAAGCTCCTTGAGCTTACCTCGGATGTGTGCTGGTGGGCTGCGGGGGCAGGCATGTACTGTCCTTTGCAGTCGAGGTGGAGTCGCGGAGGGAGAGGAATGTCGGTATTACGAGTCGCTGCTCTCTCTACCCTCCGCGACTATTCGGTGCCGAACCGCTGAATGCGGCGGCGGTGAGGCCGCGGGGGAAGAGAAGTTCGGATTCGTGGAGCGTTTCACCGCTGTCTCAATTCTCCGCGGTCGTATAATAGTTGGCGGCGGAACCCAAGACCAGATCCGTCGCAGGGACTCGAGAGAGTTTTCTCTCATGACTCTCATTGCCTCTGGATGACGAATTCCGAGGGATTCGTTGCCCATATGAATATAAGAGGTTAAGAGGAGGTTGCGCTGTATGTTCCGGCGCGCGGTTATAGAGGTCGAAATGGGGAGTTCTTTCCTCTAAGATAGAACTGTATGGTGCAACCGGCGCTGGCGGGGTTGCGGAGGTGTGCGAAAGCGTTCCCGTGTTCTCGCCATAAAGCGACGACTGTGGAACATCGTAAGGGTTTTAGTCGGTGCAAGTTCGACATAACTTGTCTTTACCCCCGCGAGGGCAGGTATGCGAAGGTATTATCTCCGCTTAAAGCAAATAAAAAAAAACTAGTAGGACATTTATGCAGACATCACATTGATGCTGTAGCTAGTTATGCCATAATAATTGATTTTCTCAATCTGATCGCCAAACTCCAGTTTCAAGAGGGCACTTAACGATGATGATGATAATAATATTGCTAAACATTAAAGATATATAGATATAAACTTACATAAACTTATTTTGGGGTATAATCAAAATCGATAATTCATATACGAGTGAAAAGATATTCAGGTGTCTTTAAGTTTTATAACACCTAGAAAGAATGAGTATCTGATAGTTTTAACTAATTCATATGACCTTGTCAACGGTTATCGTTTGTGTTATCAATTCAATAGAATAAGCATTTTACATTTTAATATTATTTAATGTATTAAGAGCTATAGTAATACATATCATTATTGTTACTTATACTTAGTTTGACTTCATACGATGACGGTAATAACCTGTAAAAATGGTGTTAAGTAAATAATAAATATGATTTAATTTCTGTAATTTTTTTACTGAATACTTAAAAATGTTATTCACATAGTATAAGGTAAATATTCTAACTATTAAAAATGTAGTAAATATTTTGAGTGTAAAAGGCGTCGCGGTGCCTCCTCCTTCACGTTTATTCGCCAATGGCGAGCTCCCAAAGGCGGGGCGACGATTCAGTCCACGTTTCAAACTTGAAACCAACTTTACGGTCGTCAATCTGTAAAGAGATATTTCAGAGCGAACATGTCTCCCACATTTATATCTTCATACTACTATTACTAGTGAAATACGCAAAGCTTTTTATTAAGCGGTTATTTTCCAAAATGAAAAACGATGGTAGCTGTGAACAAGACGGTGGTAGTGTTGGGAGGAAGGCGTTGCGAACGCCAAAATGTGCCAGGTGCCGCAACCACGGCGTCATATCCTGTCTTAAAGGGCATAAGCGTTTGTGCCGTTGGCGCGATTGTCGATGTCCAGGATGTTTACTGGTTCTGGAAAGGCAAAGAGTAATGGCTGCACAGGTGAGTGGGTGTCTTTTGCATTTGCAATAATCACTAGAAATTAATTACAACTACCACAACAACTATTTACCGTCAACGACGAGCACGCAAAATATTTACATACGCAGATATTAATATTGTTGTACTTAAGGTACAGTAACTAATAAAATATTAGTAACTTAACTATATAAAAATAGTATATAGTTGTCATGTTATGTTTTATTATGATTTTATATGGGATAAAAGGATCACGTATATAATGAAAGTAATTTGTTTCTAGGTAGCAACTCTACATTTCCATGATGGCTCTGTGTTCTGTAAATATTTAATACAATCAAACTATCTGTTTATCAATTTATATTAGTTTAAAATCTCTCATAATTTACTTACGCACTAATTTCCACAAAAGCGTCAAAATATGTGATCAATTTTTATTGTAAATTAATAACCAGTCTATATATGTAAAAATATGTATAACCGAAAAACTATTTTATAATCTGACTGAATATTTAAAAAAGTTTTAATTTAAAAAGTGTAATTCTTCAACTAAAATCAATACTGTAAAGTTTTAAAGGTTGGCTCGCCTTGCCTATCAATAATACTAAAAGAAGTTAAAAATTATTAATACATGTTTATATATATATATATTAATTTTAAGGAATGATGCTGCGTTTCTCATTAAACTATATATATCAATAAAAAATATTTTTATTGGCCACAGGTGGCACTCAGACGGCAACAAGGCGCGGGAACACCTAGAGGAAATGAAGCTATGGCACTGGCAGCACGCAAGAGAGCATATCGAGCTCGTTTGCGTTGCATGCAGATGTCTAGAGCTTATACAGTTCCTCCACCCACTTACAGTAAGTTTTTGTTACGTAACGTAACACTTTTTTAAACTTATTAGTCTATAACTACAACGCATTGAAACAAATTTAGAATAACCATAATTTTATTGTCGGAGTGTGTAGGAGACCAAGACTCACTTTGGGTCGCTGCGCCAGACGAGTATTTATTTTATGAAAAACGAATAATTTTATAACTATGTCGTATATGTCAAAAGTCGTTATTTTTAAATGTGTTTTCATAATAACTTCACAAATATCTAGGAACTTATGGAAACTTGCAAAACTAAATAAAAATGTAAATATTTTCGTGTCCCGAACATATTTACACTCTAATTAAGAAAATATGAATAGTTTGATGTTTAAATTAAGAAACTATGAATAATTTGATTAACTCTGAAAATCAACATTTCAAGCCTTTGCTTTCACTTGGAACTGAATTACTGGTGTTTATACAATTAAGAATCATCATCATCATTAGCCGGTAGACGTCCACTGCTGGACATAGGCCTCCCCTAAAGATCTCCTCACCGATCGGATAATAAAAAGAAGAATACTATAATTTATTGTAATACATAATTTATTATATATAGATGAATCCTCATTCAACATTGAAGCATATGCCTTTCAGGTTTTCATAATTTTTGGTACTAAACTAAATCCGTGGATAAGCATAAAAAATAACATTACATAAAATTTATCGCTTACATTTATACATTTAGAAAAAACTGACCAACATAAAATAACGCGAAAAGATGTTAATAATAACAGCTGTATAGAATTTAACACTCAATTTTCTACAGTTGCCAATATAAACAAAAGTATTCCGTGAAATATACACAAGATCAATTTCACAACTTCGCTGGAACAGAAAAAAAATTTAAGCGTCCATATAAGTGACAGTTGTTCGCATACTGTTCATTAAAATTTGTGTTGTTTATATGAAATGCTCGCCCTTTATTTATTGTATGTAATGTGTAATAATAGATATTAAAATTATAATCATTTTTCAAATATTTTTTCATAAAGTCATTATTATTTTTCATTACATATTTTCATCTACACAAAGCGAAAACTCCCAATTTCTCAAGGTGTTAAGTGACAGAGTAGCCTTGGAGGGTGAGGCTTGTTCAAAATACTTTGGCTTTCATGTGTTGACAGCCTGAACACGACTATGCTGTTATAGTGGCAAATGTAATCTTGCTCTACAAAGTTACCGGGAGTTTAAATGTAAGCTGTAACTTCAAACTTCGACTGTTAATTTTTGTATATTGTGCATCGATAAGATTAATATGATTTTTTTAGTTAATAGCGTCGTTTTGATTTTTAAAATAGGTACGATAATAGAGCAACATGTGGAAACACGATAATATCCGGGTTGTCACGCACCACTCCAACTTTTGTTATTGTTGTAAACGAGTAGACACTGTCGTCTGTTTCGTTTCTCTTCGTGAAACGTTAAATGCGAATTAGCTGGATAAATATTTACTTTGGAACAACAGTGAACGGTAGAATTAAATATTTTGTAAACCTTTTAACTGCTTACAATGCCGAGTGCATTTGAATCGAAGCAAACAAAACTTAAGTTTCTTATCTACCTTCTTAACAATTTTTTTTTTTTGATATTTTCAATATGTACAATATAAGGTTCCTACAATTAAATGTTAGTGCATTTAAATTATTTAGCAGTGGACAACAATATGTCGAAATAATATTTAAAATTAAAAGTATATGTGAATATCGTTAAAAACAAAACGTCCTTCAGTGCAACCATTTAGAAGGGATATTGATATCCTTGTGTCGTTGTGTTATGTGAAAAAGATACTCTTCAAACAATTAAAAATAGAGCACCACGGACGCAATAAAATTTTGGACGGCACCTCTAAATATCCCCGCTTCGTTATAGAACAAAAGCTGTCATCTAAGAGTCGGTAACATTTCACTGTCTATTAAAAAAAAAGTGAATATCTCTCGACTATTTTTATGAGCTGTAAAAAATGTGAAGATTGTTTTACAAGAAAACGCAGAGGCGGCTCTTTGTCGGGGTGTAGAGTTACAGTTTACAGCTCCGTACTGTTGACTGTAAACATGTCTTTCCGCTCGTTTGAATGATAGCTCTGGTGGTGCCAAAAAATATTTCAATTTATATTTTTAAAAACGATAAGTTTCTGATCGTGTTAAATTTTTGTATAAATTTATGATCTGTTTTAAATATTTTTGTGTATAAACGTCTGATTTCCTAGTAAAACGACTACGACATCTTAACAAATATTAAAAATTATTATTTATTAACAAGCATTGAAATGAAAAATTTTAAAAATCTTAATCTCCTTAAGTTTTAATTGGCAATGGTCGTTATTACAACTTTTAACTATCGGCATCTGTCTCGAATGTTAAGTAGTTTTTCATAAACTGTATCGTGATATAATTTTAACGGCCGGTACATATTTGTTATCAGTATACATTTAGATATGGACTACCGGAGCGTCTGACTCTGCTGCCAAATAATGTGTAAACATTACTGTTCCGGTTTAAACGGCGTTGTAGTAAGTGAAAATATTAAGGTATCGAAATTTAAGATATTATATCTAAAACCCACGAAAGATGACGTGATGCAATCTTTTTTATCCTAGCGTCACATATTTATGATCATATCACTTACAATTATCGTCATACTCGTGTTTTAAAAAAAACAAACGTACCACGGGGATAATTTCCCAGGATAGTTTTTAGCTTTAATTTGTTCTTGTAATATATTTTCCTTGTTACTATTAGATAACATAAGGCTGCTCGGTGGTGATCCAGCATGGAACGAGCGTGTTCGGCGCCGGAAGGCGTTTGCGGACGCAGAGCTGGAACGAGATGATGTGGTGCCGCCAGAGCCCGCGCCCGCACCAGCCACCATGCTGTGCACACATCTCTTGGCAGCTATACTCACTAATTATGCACCTCTAACACCACCACCACCGCCCCGACCTAAAATATCATTCTCTATAGAGTCTATCATTGGCGTTAAATAAGTATAATTTGATTTCTAAGAACATGTTTAATGTAATTTACTTATCTGTATGTTAAGGAAAATTGTTTAAAAACAGCAAGCATTTTCTGAATAATGTAATTTTTTTGTCAATAATTTCAATCTTTTTGCAACATATTATATGAAGTACGAAATTGTCTATATGTCCGTATTTATTTGATATAAACATAAAACCCTACGTCATATTAACTTAGTCAAGCTGAATACAATGCAAGTAGTTAAAATGTTTTATTACTAACTTTTTAAACTTTTAAAAGAATTTATAGTTAATTTATTGGACATTTGGAATGTGTAATTTCTTTAATTACTTTTTTACTAATTTCTAATTTTAATATTTTTTTTACATATGTATGTAAATTTAAACTAACAAAAAGAAGATATCGATCGTTGATTTTATTGTTGTTCCTTTTACATATAGTAATTATAAGAAAGACAAAGTACATAAAATTTCAGAAAAGTCATATTTTAGCTTAGTTTTTTTTTGGAAAGAGATCCCATAAAAATAAAATAATAAAAAACAACTGTTAAGACAATTGGTAAAATTGTATCAGTCCAAGGTTATATCTGTCGAAACTTTCTCTTCCTTCTATAAACATAGCCGGCTAACTTATCTTGGACAAGTGAAATGATATTTCGCAGTTTTAAAAGGAATGTTGAACTAAATAATGAAAAAAAAAAGAAACGATTTCGAACAATGAGTGCTTTATTAACGAAATGTATGGTAAAAGAATGTCCGTGGTGAGGTTATTTTAATACAACCAAAAAATTATAGGTACTAATTGAACATAATAATAGTTACAATAATGTATACTGCAACAGTGACGTAGTTTATGTACATTTTAGACAAATAGTGAGTACAGAAAAATTTACACCTGTATAAATCTATTTACTTAAATCGTGAAATATATACGCCTAGTGTTATGTCCTAAGAGGTAATGCCCGTTTCATTATATGACATTTTATACCGTTATATTGTACTCACTTAACATAGAGTGGTAAATTATACGACTGAAAAATTTCACATATTCAATACATTAGAAATAAGTTACAAGTATGAAATTTACATCGAACTATTTAATGTTTGTAGGAAAAAAGTTTTTTTTTTCTGAAATGTCGTTTAAATATATCTAACAATACATAAAAATAATATATATGCGATATATAAAAATGAAGTGAAACAAAAATAAAATATAGCTACAAAATGTAAAAATATATTTCAATATGAGTATTAATGCCATATATGATATAATACATTTGATTAAAAATATCGTTTTTTTTTTTCAGTACATATCATGATATAGTAGTGATACAATAATCTCAATAATTTTTAAAAATGGGCTTAAACCAGCTGGTGGTAAAATGTGAGCTAAACGTTACATATAAACCTAAACAGAAATTATTCAAACAGGATACTGAGAACGATAATATATATATTGTCTTAATTCATTACACAAATATATAGGATAAATACACAGAGTACAATACATGAGTGGATCGAATATGTATATATGACTACAATGAGCGCGGACGCTGAAACACAAACGATACGATACTATATATGTATAACAATGGCTTGAGGAGAGGAATCGTGCCTTACGAACGCCACCTGCACGCGCACACACACATACACGCGGTCACTTAATCAACTACTATCACGGTTTTTTAGGAAAAAAAAAAACAAAATAACTACATTAAAATGTGACAAGAAATCTACTAACCTTAAAAATAAATTACGACACCCGTACGTTGTGTATTTTACTTAAAAAATAAATGTTTCGCGAATGTATCCGAGGCAGGGGAGAGTTTATTTTAAAACTATGTCATCCGTAATGTTTACAACCAATTTCCAAGTTATCCACCCATGTACACACAAACTTTTTCTTTTGCTCCCGACGGTAAGTCAGGGTTAAGTAGATTTTTACATACTAGAACTCCTTCGGTGGTCGTAGTCAGCGTTTGGTGATTCTTGTTGAAACCAACACTAACATGCTTCATTCCAATTTCTTCAGATCGATTGATAAGGTCGATTTCAACTGAACATTAATCCGCACACTGACCGGGCATCGTTGGCACACGACAAGGAACGGGGACTAGAAAGGACTCGGGACAGGAACCGATTGGGATTCAAAAGAGGTGAGGAGACACTTCGTGATATAAGTAAATATATTACACACAAAGATATCGAAATACAAAATATAAACTCCCAATGTTTATTGTGTACACTTGTAACGACCCAACAAAAATATGTTTCGATCCCAAGGAATGTTGAAATTTACAGTATCCCGATAAACCGTAAACTATTTACTGCTGCGTCACCCTAAAGCTAAAATTGCATTCGCAAAATAGACTATTGTTCATTTGAACTACCTCCTTGCTTACAAAAGGTCTTATCCTTAAGGTCCGGTTGAAAGATTCTGCCAACTGAGCAGGTAGGTTCAAAGCCTTATTAGGCGCTTATGGTAAAGTTATAATATTTCTATTATACAAAAAAATTTTTTGAGAAGCATGATCTATACCTACGGTAATACCTGATGTGAGAAAAAGATTCTAAAAATAATATCTTGCATTGCATGAAATATAATACTACTTAAGTACAATTTTTCAACAAGGCAACCTTTTAGGTTTGATAATATATAAGAATATAAAACTGCGACGACTACAACAAAACTTCGTATAAAAAAAAACCGCGATCTTTGTGGGACTTTTTTCATACGTTGAGACGAGCAATAAATTCACTAGATGGTAAGCGATATGCCTGTCCATAATAATATGGCGCTAGGTTAAATGATGCAATGCGTCATGTTGTGCTGGTCGCTGTGAGACATGACGTCGGAGTCTAGGTACCTCTGAAATTTCACTAGTTACATCGCCCTTCAAACCGGAACACAGCAGTTTTTGCGCACTATTTTTTGGCCGCAGAAATAGGCGCTGCGGTGATGCCTACCTAGACGGTCTTCGGCAACAGAGACCTACCACCAGTATTACTGTACTTTGTTGACCTGTTAAAAGGTGGGTTCGTTATCTAATTCAAATTAAAAAATTGGACCTTAAGGATAGGAGCCGTTCTAGCATCTGATAAACAAAATGATAAATAACAAGTGGTTAAAGTCAGACTTTTAGCTTTTATATAAAACAAAAAGTTTTACTTGCATATATAATTATAATTATAAAACAATACGTATTTACATATACATAATATTAATTTAAATATACATGTAAATATATTTATGTCGATCGTATGTTGCCCGTTTTGTATCAAACATCGAAACAATATTTGAATTTAGAGTGGTTAAAAATTTTGTAGAAAATTCAACGGCGACATAATAACGTAACAATTTCGACGCGGGCAACACAAACATACAAAACCACATTCAAACAAAATAAAACATAAAAATACTATTTGGTACCTACACAACATAGCTGAAATCTAGCTCACATAAATTCTATCAAAGCAGCATATCTACACCGAGACACATATAGATATTTATACATATATATATATTATACACATATATTAGTCAAAATAAACCCAGTCACAAATCACAGATGACATAAATTCTCGATTTCACTAAGTCTTGTAATTTACATTAAAAATATTATTTAATTAACATATCGATGCGTAGCCACTAAAATATATCTGAAAAAATTTACCGGATACAAAATAAATGCTTTTTAGATAGATTATAATTTTTTTTATATGGCAATATTCCGAGACATAATGAAGGGAAAAAAAATTATAGTTAAAAATATTGATGTTTGTGGGTTAATAATTATAAAGGTTGTGGAGTAAAAAAGCGATTTGTTGAGCAGTGAAAGGTCGTCTTCAAACCAACACAAAATGCACTACAAACTAACGGCATCCGGCATGGGCCAAACCTGTCATATTGTACAACTGGTATGAGACGCCGTAATGTAACAAACAAGTCGCACGACATGCGTGCGGACATACCAACGGACACGAACACAACTGTACCAATTTTATACAATACTAATTCAAAACGAATTTTATAAAATTAAAAAAAAAACCAATCGAAAATTCATTTTGAAAATTTCCCGAGAGTTATTTATTAATGTAAATCTAGACCGTTTCAAAATTCGGATCATACGTAACAAAGGTGAACGCAATGTCAGAAATTTAAAAAAAAATCGTGAACGGTCTGATAATATCTATTAGTTACAATAAACTACTTACTATCCACTAATCATGCAATATAGTAATATGGAGACACCTCACTGAAGAGTCACCGGTATTTTATTACAGTGAGAACTACAACTACAGACTGTTAACTGCATAATTTGCATCGTTAAAAAATATTGAAGGTTACGAAAGCATGCAACGTGCGTCAATTCACGAGTACAGAAAGCCTAGCACCCCATGGTGTACCTATATGGCATTGTGTATATATACTAGGTATAGCCCCCCTTTAACTCTGTGCGTATCCCTGCCTGCTAAGCCATAGAGGATTGTCATTTAAGTGCAGTCGCCGCAAATATCTCCTTTTCACGAATTGTATCTGAAAACTATGTTTTTAATATAGAGGGTTCACAAAATTTAACACGCTTGTTTAGTGCGGGCTCTTGCGGCCCGCTGGTTTATTGGCACAGTGAGGCTGCGGCAGCGACTGCCACTTCTTCCCAACCCGAGGTCATGTTAGTTCCCCTGCGGAATAATTTACATCATATAAATTGTCTAACAAATACAGAAATAACAAGCACAATCTTCCAAACTGTGAAGAAACTCTCGAAGATATCAATTATTGGTTAAAAACTATTTAGACTTATTCCTTCTAATTATAGAATATTTTTTTGATTCCACACAACGACGAGACAAGCGAACGATCACCTGATGATAGGTGACCCCCCCTTAATAATAATGCAAGTAAATGACAAACACGTGTGGTGCATCACCTCGTGATGTTCGCTTTGAGATACAATATGTTCATACTCGCTACATCAGTAATTGTATTAGCTGCAACACCTTCTAAACCAGAAAGCAGTAATGTTTGCACACTAGTACTACAAATATTCCCGTTAATCCATCGTTAAGGGGAACAATTATCCTTAGGCGGTCAGAAAAACTTGCCATCGCCAATTTGTATTAAAACCGTTGAACTGGTGATTGGAACCTACAAACTTCGATTTAAAACTATACTACTATTATGTAATTATATATAACAAGTAGTCTCTTTACTCACCATGATAATAAATTGGTGCTTAAATGTTGCACATTGCCGACAGGCGGCTGCTGAGCTGAATGGGAAATTGTTCGGTGAAGCGGCGCCAGTTCTCATCGCCGACTTGATTCTTGAAGCCATGAAGGATCTTCGTGAACATTTCCTTCAGGTCGTCTTTCGGATGCGACCACGATGCGACCGCGTCGCAGAAGAACATGAAGTCGGGAACTACGCCACTGGGATTCACTTGGATCATCTGACAGATACCACGGAAGGCGGAGTCTTTTTCGTCGTTATCACGGATGTTCCGTAGAGATGTACACCTGGACGGAATGACCGGTTGCTGATTTATAAATATACCTAAAACTTAACAATGTGAGCACCATCGCCACTTGGCTGTTACACTCTATTTCGTGTATCGTCCATTAAACTTAAATTATATTATTGTGAAAGTAATAACAGTGTAACAACCCGTGTTACAGCACCTAATACTTTCAGAGTGACTTTATTTGTATAACCTGGTGTAATTAATGTTACAGACACTTCAAATGATTTTTTTTTAGCACAACCTGCTTTTTATTAATTTCACAATCGTACGTTGCATTGATATGTAAAATTTTAAAATAATTATAACGTAAACGATTCGTTAATACTTATTTCAATCCTCGCTGCTTCTATATAAAGAACAAAAATAAAGTTTATTTTCCTGTTTCCAATATTAATTGTTTAAAGAGCAATAATAAATAATTTACTCATTTATAAATCTAAATAAAATTAGCGACGAAAAGAAACTGATGTGTAAGATATTTTCTTAAATGTGAAAACACTTGTAATGAAATGATGGAAATAAATAAATAAAGTCACTCCTCTAAATGATACTGCAAATAGCAAATTATTATAAAAAACGATGCTTAAAAATCATTTAATGTAACTTATTAAACGACGATAAAAGCAAAATTTAATAAACAATTACGGGTACTGTATATGTGATTGAACTGAAAAAAAATTATATTAAAAGTGAAAATAGTAAACATATTAAATAAACTGTCATGAGCATTCCAAACTGAAAGCAAAGTACATATATATAATACTGGTTTAGTGTTTGCGTGTTATATATCCATAACATATAAAGTTTATTCGCTGTTAGTTATAGGACACAAATATATGTATATATGGACGGGTTTCCTTGCAGTTTGGATGAAATAATATATAATACAGGTTGTAGCTGCTTATATATAATTTAGAAAGCGGATGGTGTTCAATACACAAGGTATACCACTGAAAATAAGATGATCGAATAAACACCACCCCATATATCAGTGTATGCATAAAGTGTGGCTTGGGCGTCGCGTCGTACGCGCAACGTTAACATCATGCCTGCGTCAACACAAACGAACAACAAATCACAAATGAACATTAACAAAGCCATTAACAAACACCATCCACAATCGAAATAATACCAATCGATAACTTATTAAATATGAAACGTAATAGTAATAATAATATAAAGTAATAATAAAAAAAATTTGACTACAGACCACTGGCGTACAAATTGATGTAATACGGGTGCGACGTCGTGGGGGCACACATAACCTAGCCGACCGATAGTAATCGCTACACGCCACGATATACCGAGAACAAAACCAAGAAAACAAATCAACAAACCATTCAAAAACATATTCAACTTACAGAATTCAAAGGCAACAAATTAGTGTTACAATAAGAAAAAATGTGAAAAACATCTTGTACTAAATAACTATTGAACCAAATAACGCATATTAGTTAAAAGCTGGCCTAGAAAATTGTAAGCATATATATTTATACGTATATATAAATAATTAAATAAATAAATACACAGCCCACTTATTGTTCTCCCTACTCAGACTTAGGGTCTTCTTTGACCAGGAGAAAATTAAGGCATTTCCAAGTCTAAGTTACCTCTAATCAGACACAGACTTTACATGTTCTATGGGCACTACAACAGTGACAAAAAGTATTTAGATCATATTCCAAAAATTAAATAATGGTAACACAATTAACAGGCTATCATTATTTTGCTAACCACTAAGGTCAGTGGTAACACTTTATGATTATCTATATTAAATGCCTTTCCATATAAGATTAAGTGTATCATACATATTATTAAATAATATTAAGGAAGAGTAGATTATGACAACCATAAAACAATACATATTCAAATTATAAATAAAAATATACATTTAACTAGTTATACATCCTTAGTAAACAGTAGTGGCTTAATTGCTTAATGTTAAAATTAAGCCAAACCGTCTGCCAAAGATTAATATGTGGTATGTTTAACTGTAAATAAGCAAGAAATAATAATTATAATGATTTGTATGGGTAAACCAATATGAAGCAGTGAAGGGAGATACAAAGTTAAAAAAAAATTATATTCACAACATAACATGTCTGCCACCAAAAATATCATATTTACTTAAAATCTTTCTAGCAAATTATAAATATTATGTTTTAATTGTATTTTTTTTTTGGGTTTTTACTTTAAATATTTTGTTCGGAGTCAACTGTTTACTTTACAATTAAACTTACCTGTGTTCTCAAGTAATGTTTTAGGAGTATTGGGTCTATTGATGATGTCAACAAGATGACTGAGCACCAGTGGTATGTATTTTGAAGTTTCCGGTCCTGAAAATTACTGGACAATTATATACCTTGTAGAGATGTCGATTGTTCTAATTTTTAATAAGAGTATTAAGATGTACAGAAACTTCTTATGATAAGTACAACTATCACAGTGGACATTTGTGTTATAGAAAAATCTATTAGAACTAAAATAAACTTGAAAGTAGTATATCTTCTATGTATTATGTTGTATTTTGTAAAGCTTAATAAAAATTAAGTTTTTTAGGATATTTTAAATAAATTCGATATAACACAAGTAAAAAATTTAAAATTACTTTTAGACTTGAGTAATACTTTTAAGAAATATTGTAAAATTTTATACACATGGCTGATAGAATTGTTAATGATTGCCATTCAATTCTAGAGCCATAACATAGGCATTTTGGTTGATGGCATGGTTTTTGCCAACCCACATGGTTACCACTCTCATATGGTAAATCTGCTACTTTAATAACATTGCTGCGTTCTAGCTGTCAACAGACTATTCTGAAAGAATGCATTTATCCATCCACAGTCTCATTACCACTTAACATCATTTTGCGTCAAGTTGCCCATTGTAGGTATTAAAAAAATCATTATCTTACCTAATTTTATACTTATTTCACCAATAGCCCATGTCGCGTTGTTGCATACAGAGATGAGCTCCGGGTTCAAATTCATCCCCAGTATGGGCAGAAAGTCTGGTATGTACAAATGTACATGTTGGAAACAGGCTTTTGTTAAATCACCTAGTAACGCGAATGAAGACTGACGAACCTGCCAAACAAGGGTCATGCAAATAGTTATCCTTTATTTATCCATAACATACAAAGTGACTAGATGAGGTGAACATCTCTTGATGGTAAGTTATATGTCCACAAATAACAAGATGATGTTAGTTAGGATGATAAACTTACAACTACAATGGGCTCATCATTTTAAGACAGAACATGTAAGGCTTGTTATATTAAATGTTTTCGTTAGGTACTTCACCTTCCAAAGCAGAACAAAACAAAATTTCTGCATTAAGGTTAGGAGACAGTAACAAGAGCTGTTGTAGTATTTATGAAAACTGACTCTAACAACAGTGAAAATATGTGAATCAATATAAATAGCACTTTTGTTGTGAATTTCTTTTATTAAATCCAAACAAAACATATTACTGATTCCAACATTAAAAGTTTCAAGATTCACACTTACTTCAGGCATAGGATCACTCATGCATTGATAGAGTAGCTGCATAAGGTTGGAGTTATGCACCAGATGGTCTATATGGCCGTCGAGCCCCTCCGCCAGCCCACTTAATAGGTCGAGAGCCACAATCATAAAGTCTTTGTCAGGTGCCTCAAACTGCTCTGGACTTTGACAGTTTGCCTATTTATTAATAAGATATCAGAGTTAAGTTAGAGATAGGGACTATCTCATATAACACAATATTTAAAGAGCTGATGATGACTATAGAAACTCTTTAGTTTTTGCATTTATCGACTCATTCTTCCGATCGAAACGTCGGGACAATGAGATAAATAACTAAATAAACGCGATAAAAAACGCAAAATTCAGTTAAAAATAAGTTCTTATAAAATGTTTACAGGTATAAAAAAAAAAAACTTAAAATCAAAAGACAGGTGTGTAGAAAGCTTATATTAACTTATAAACTGTAACATCTTTTCTTTCAAAATTGAGTCCAATTTATCCATCACTTCTGTAATTAAAAATATCCCAGTAATCACTCTCATTTAAAATAGAAATCAAATAATAAACATTATTACTTACGATGTTCTGATTCAGTGTTTGTTCGATTAAAGAAACACATCTTCTGAACACTGGTTCACAGTATGGCAAAAATCCTGATTGTAAGGCAGTAGCCACTGATGAGAGACACTGAAAAAAACAGTGTATTAATCACCAAATGACTAAGAATGTACTTAATTTTGTTATTACTTGCCAAACCACACTTAATCTGATGAGAGAAGACGAGAACCAGTAGTGAAACTATTGACCATCTAAATCTTCCAAACAGTACTTTGCAAACTTCTTGTGTTTTAAGGGTATAACCACACCTTAGTACACTGTACGTCATTCTAATTAGCCCCACATTGTTATGGCCGTAATTCCATCAAGAGAATCTATTGGTTCATCTCAATGTTTTATGAAATAAAAAATAGTTGTAATAGTTTAAGTAGTTAGAAAACAAACCTCAAGCAGTGGGAACAGGTCTTTATCTTCATCTTTTAAAACATTCCATTTTGTTATCAATGGTGGCATTAGTAAATTAATGTATTCCGGTTTATTCAAATGATGGCCTACTGAATCGGCCAATGTTCCGATAGCATCATATAGTATAAGTAAATTTTTATGTTGGTATCTACTAAAGGCGTAGACAAGAGTCTGGAGAATATGTCCGAGGTAAGGAACTAGTTCTGTACACGCCTCTTCTTCAAGTGTCGCAAAAGCCGAGCAGGCAGCCTCTTGCACCCTCTTATTGTTGTCAAGAACGCGTTTTAATAGCTATAGACAAAGACACACAATAATAAAAAAGCTTCTCATACAATAATAACCAAGTTTTTCTGAAGGGTATTAACAATAAACGCTCAAATATTTCTGCTTTATTTGGGTATGAGCAATGTAATGTTGCATTATTATGAATTATCTAACTTGCATATCATCAATATCCCAAAGGAATCTCCACTGTATGTGCTAATTTAAGTAAATGAAAAAAGTAAAAAAAATTACAAGAGTAAGAATACAAAAGTGATGAGCATTTCATAGGTGATGGAGAACTTGACAAATAAGAACACTTACCTCTGTCATGACGGGACGCAGGTACAGGTCGTGCGATTGGGAGACGATCCAGTGTGAGTATCGTGAGAGTGTCCAGCAAGTGATAGCACGAACAAGAGCTTTGCGTTCAGAGAGGCAGCAAACGAGGTATGGTACCAAATCAGGTAGATGTGGCACCATGCCACCCATGCAGCCGTCTGCTACAGCACCCAATGCTAGAATACCACTCTCCTGTGCAATTAAAACAAATAGATAAAGAATTCTTTTTTATAGATAAACAATATTGAATACTGTGTCCATTAAATAGAGAACTATTATCTTGACATATTTTAAAAAACAGAATGGGTACATTTCGTATAGGTAAGCATACTCTAGCTCCCTAATGATATTTAAATTACAATTTCTTAAGTCACTGAAAAGGTACACAAAACTATAGACAACCACAGAGATTTTCCTTTATGTATGCCCCTGCTAACAGCTACACCTAGTAACCTAGCCTACTGAGTTTACCAGAAAAGTGAATGTTGTACAGTAAATATTAAAAATGTGTTATAATGCATTAAAAAGATATATATTTCTTTATTATCATATAAAATTTAAGATTACAACAGACATATAACATCAGCATATATCAAAAAGGAAAATAAGAAAATGATATAAAAGCAATTTAAATAAATATGCAATAATTTTCAAACTATTACCTTAATTACCCATTCATCATGAAAGAGTGTTTCTTTGAGTATAGGAAAAAGCACAGGGAGGAGGTCAGCACAGAAAACATTGGCTAGCACATCAAGTGCTGCTGCACTACACTTGCGTAGATTCCAGTCAGATAAGGAGCCATCATCTGCCTCGGCACCACCATCATCCTCGTCATCTGATTCACCACCACCTGACATATTACTATCGCCTGCACCAGCTACAGAAATTAGAAATTCATGTTCAAAATGTATAAAACAAATAAATTAGAATAGAGTGACCAGATATATTGTTTTTAAAGTGTATTAATATGTATGTACGAAAATACTTATATAATCTAAACAGCAATGAACTTACCATTGTGCTTGATAGTGTGTGAGCGTGGTTTATGGAAACGCGGGCGTATATCGGATTCTCGATCGGGTTCTGCCTCATCAGCGTCATCATCTCGATCACCACGTAGTAGTATCACATCCATTTCGGAATAACGCATACCTCTCACAAGTACTGGCAGTAATGCTGGTAAACGAGGACCTAGCACCTAATATAAATAATAATGTATACCATTTATGTCTTTAGTTAATTAAACTATTTATACAAAACTGGCACACAAAGAAGGGGGAACATTAATGTGAAAAGTCTGTCATTCATAAATCATAAATGCAATGTTTAAACAGAAATTAAATGAATTTTTATCAGTACATAGTACAAAACAAAGCATCTACCCGTCTGTCTGTCTGTCTCTATGTATGCTTGGATCTTTAAAACTATGCAACTGATTTTGATGCAGTTTTTTTTAATACATAGAATGGTTCAGAAAGAAGGTTTATGTGTATAATACACATATAATATAGTATAGAAATACTTATAATTTTAGAGATTTCTAATGTGATGTCATAAATAAACACATTTTATTGCGCTTACATAGTAAACGCTGGCTGAATCCTACGAGATAGATCAAAATAATAATGTACTACAGTATTATACACCTTAAGATGGTCTACAAAAAAGTCTGTAATGGTAATGTCTAATGACAATAACCTACAATACAAATACAAATACCTACACAATTTTATCCTTTATTTATAGTTGCGACGATACCAGACAGGCCTATAAATAGTACTGTATAATGTAATCTTCTTTGACATTAAAGAAATTTGAATTTCAGCGAAAAAGGTTAATAAAATCAATATATATTAGAAAATTTCCAAAAATCCAGTGACTCAACAAGAAATTTCCGAAACTTTTAGATATAAACAAAATTTGGTAGAGATATTGCTTCTGCTATTTAGAGGTCAGCTAGAAATGTATTTTACAATATTTCTTCCTCAAAGGTAGTCGCGGGAAAGTTAATAATGGGATAGGGGTTTGTCGCAGGGTGGGAATATTTCTGACAAGCTTCAAGTCTATTTCCATATGCTGTCAGCAAAACGGGCAGAAAACAGCTAGTTAAGAATAATCCGAAAATACAATAATAACTAATATTGATATTGATACCAAAATTTCATACCTCACGGCAAACATTTTGCTCAGCAAGAGATAACCAGAACTCGCAAGCCTCTAGGGCGACTCCTTCCTCAGGATCTTGTGTACGTATCAACATGTACTGCAAAAATTTTATGATTTAAAGACATGTAATAAAAAATTGATAATTCAAATTATAATAAAAAATGATAAAAACCTCTATAATATTAGGCAAGTGTGGTATAAGCCTATCGAGGCGAACTTCCAGTAGGAGAACTAAAGCATGGCAAACATTTTTCCTAACATCTGGATCTTCATCAGCAGCAAGATGAAAGAGGTTCTGTGAAAAAAGGAGTATTATATTATGATAAAAAAGGAGTATTACAGTATGATACACAATAACTAAAATGTAGGTTTATCAAAATAAGTTCTCACTAATGGCAGTATATTTCTTAATTTTTATAAAATATTTACAAACCATTGATGAACATTTTCAATGAAAACTAATAAGTTATCAAATTTTGATTGTCAAAATTTAAAAAAAACATTTTTATTACTTTCAGATGAGATAAATATATTAAAAATTATTTATTTTTTTATTTCTATGAGGCAATGGTACAAGCAAGATATTTACCTACCACACCTACTCATAAAAATATGGAGCTAGTTAGAATGATAAATACAGCATCTGATTGTACTCATCATTTTGAGATAAAATGTTGAGTCCCATTACTCCAGTAATTTCACTAGCTACAATTACCTTCAAACCAGAACAGTCATGTTTGCATAGTACCATTTATTGGCAACAATAGCAGCTGCAGGTTTACCCATCTAGGTCTCTGGCAAAAGAAACTACCATTATGTAAATTATAAGCATATATGTAACATCTTCATATTTTAATAATTTCAGAATTTTTGTTACATACTTTCTTGTTTAATGCAGACTTACAACTTACCTCAATGAATGAATCTATATGTAACATTAGTGCCTGTGATCTGCCCATAATAAAGTAGTTTACACATGCAATTGCATGACATCTTATTTTTGGTGATGAATGCCTGAAGAACTGAAGAAATTTAGGTATCAGCACATTTAATGGTCTATTAAGGGCATCACTGTCAAGAAGTTCTGCTGTATCTTCACATATCTTTTGTAATGCTCCAAATGCTCCCTGAAAATTAAACATTTTACTCTAAAACTGCAAGAAATAAACAAATGTGAAACTAGAAATATGAAAAATATATTCATTTATAAACCTTACCTCACAAACATTGTAATCTTGTGAATCAAGCATCTGACACAAAGCAGGCAACAGCTCTGGCCATGAAGTCAGGTCACCCTTACTTGCAATGGTCGTTATGATAATACCTACAGTGGCTCTGATAAGGGGAGACGGGTCACCAACAGCCGCAAGACATTCACGTCTAATAAAATCGGCTACCTCTGGTAAAAAGCTATTATAGTGAGCTTTTACATTGTTTTTTAAAATCAAACCACTTAAAGACCTTGTAGGCTCTTCTTCGCTGATTAATTTTGTTAATACAAAAATAAGGTAGTTGTTGAAATCCGGATACTTATTTAATTCTTCCAATTTCTGATAAGCATTGTTATGGAAAATTTAATTACAATGAAAAGCTGTCAATGACTGTCATGTCGGAAAAATCGATTTTATCGTGAATGTGGTGTAAAGACGCTAATGAAGGAATTTTTGTATTACACAATATAAACAAAAGTGTTCATATATTTTCTTCTATATAAATTATAAAATACAAAAG
Source organism: Ornithoptera priamus (assembly GCA_029034505.1). Lineage (NCBI taxonomy): Eukaryota > Metazoa > Arthropoda > Insecta > Lepidoptera > Papilionidae > Ornithoptera > Ornithoptera priamus. The sequence goes on along the minus strand of JARDWD010000627.1, from coordinate 67,763 downwards.
TAACGGTTTTATAACAAAAAACATCCACGCCGATTAAGACTACCGACTAAAATTTTATTAAGGATACTTGTTGAACAGCTCTTTGTGTTGCAGTGTCAGGTGATTGAGACTCCTTTAGAAGTGTTAGTATTTGTCGTAATCCTTCTTGTTCAGGTTTCCACTCCATTTTCATAATAATGTTCACAAAATGATATTATTTTATTCTTTCAAGTAAAGATCAACCATGCCAAAATTTGACGATTATGAGTTGCCAGAACGAAGTTAAAAGTTGTATTATTTATGTACGAGTAATTATTAGTGTCAAAGAATAAATTACATTTTATGTTGGTGAAAAAAAAATATATATTAAAATTAAACTCTAACCTTTTAGCAACTTGTGTAATTTTAAATAAATTGTTTTATAAAAAAACATGTTTTGTTGCTTTATACGTTTGTTTCATATAAAAAGCAAGGCAATTCAAACGAAATGGCGTTAGTAAATAATAATATTTCTATGAATCATTTTAAAATTATCTAATTAATTACTTTTAATTTGATTATAATTTTTCTAACTCCAAAAATATTTTATATCATATTATCTATTTATTTAATACTATAATATTTTTACACAAATAAATTTACAACACCGCTGTTAAAATATTAAATTTATGCAAAATTCATAACTGTTAAGAAGCTATAGTTTTTCTGTTAAATAGTTAAATTCCCAAAAATGTACTATTTGGGTAAAAATAATACAATAGCAACATAAAATTATATATTTTGACAATTGTTATTATTTAACTACATGTGTTACTAGTAGTGGTTTTTTTTTGTTTTATTTACTCTGACAATAGTTTTAAAAGTAAAATGCCTAAAGTTAAAGTTGAGAAAAAATCTAGAATTCATAATGAAATTGCTAAGCAAGGTAAAATGCTCATGTTAATTTGCTTAATTAAGGTTATCCTTGCCACTTTGTAACATATCTTTCGATTTTAGGAATTCAATTTAACAAGGATTTCGGACAGCATATATTGAAAAATCCACTCATTATTACATCTATGTTAGATAAGTCTGGTCTAAGACCTACTGATGTCGTTCTTGAAATTGGCCCTGGTACTGGTAATATGACAATAAAAATGTTAGAGCGCGTAAAGAAAGTAGTTGCATGTGAAATCGATACTAGGTGATTAATTTTTCATACTGATATTTTTAGACTGCAAGTGACAACGAAAATATAATGTACGTATGGTTTTAGGTTAGTTGCAGAACTTCAGAAACGTGTTCAAGGTACACCTTATCAATCGAAATTACAAATAATAGTTGGAGATGTTTTAAAAACTGAGTTACCTTTTTTTGATATTTGTGTGGCAAACATACCTTACCAAATAAGTTCACCCCTGGTATTTAAATTGTTATTGCACAGGCCATTTTTTAGATGCGCTGTGCTTATGTTTCAACAAGAGTTTGCTCAGCGATTAGTAGCCAAGCCTGGTGAGAAATTGTATTGCAGATTGTCCATTAACACACAGTTATTAGCTAGAGTTGATATGCTTATGAAGGTGAGATAAGTTTGCAACAATCATTTATATTTTGTAGCCTTTAGGGAGTAACTTAATATAAAATTCTATGTTTTAGGTTGGAAAAAATAATTTCAGGCCACCTCCAAAAGTTGAATCGAGTGTGGTGAGGATAGAGCCCAGAAATCCTCCACCACCAATTAATTTTGTAGAATGGGATGGTTTAACTAGAATAGCATTTGTTAGGAAAAATAAAACATTATCTGCTGTCTTTAAACACTCAACTACTGTGGCAGTCCTTGAAAAAAATTACAGAGTACATTGTTCATTACACAATAAGGTATTACTTATCTTAATTTGGTGCACTTTTAGTCTAACATGAATTCTGTATTCTTACAAGCTTTCTTACTTATGTATCAGGTATAATAGTTTTTATGTAATTACAGGAAATATCACAAGACTTCGACATAAAACAAAAGGTTCAAGAAGTCTTAATATCAGCAGGAGCTGAACAAATGCGAGCAAGAACTATGGATTGTGATGATTTTATGAAACTACTCTATGCTTTTAATACAGAAGGAATACATTTTGCATAAAATTATATAATTCTTAATTTTGTTTCACTATGGCATAGACACCTAAAACACCAGGTGTAACAAAAGTGGTGTAAAAATCCAAATTTTGCTGTAATAATACTTTATGCAGTTATTTACTTCTACCACACTACTGTATAATTTAATAATTTAGTGAAACAGTATTATAATTTTCAAGTAATGTTTATTCATTTCTATTAATTGTGATAGCAAAACAATGGCTGTCACTACTACAACACTATTATGACATAATTTAAAAACACATTATATAGGAGAATCTTTGAATCCTCTGTTTGCATAGTCCTCATCTTTGATGCGTGGAGATTTAAATGGGAATCCACGTTGCCCTGGCAGTACACATGGCTTTGTTTGTAACACTTTCCAACCACCTTTCTTTGTCCAGTCCTGAAAAAAATATTGATAACAACATTATTGTTAGAGACATTTTAAATATATACTTAAATGTAGGTATGTAAATAAACATTGTATATCTTTAACATCTTTACCACCACATCACCAGTAAGTAGGTGACAGGTGTGCTTATGTATGGGTGGCTAACATTGTTATTCTAATTAAGACATTCTGTGAAATTATTAAAAGAAATTTAATAACTAAACAAAATACAACACAAAAATATATGTATATATAAAAAAGTCTTTACCAAAAAAGCAATGTATAAAATAATTTAAACATTAGTCCCTAAACTAGAGTAAACATATGTATAATGACTGGAATATACAATAATATACAGTAAAATATTGTATTATACTTTTTATTAATTTAATAATATGCTGCACTGTTTCTTGAAACATTTTAACATAAATGATTTAGGGTAATTGGAACAATATGTTGGTTTTGGTTTTCTTATTTCCACTTTTTATAAGTAGCTAAAGAGCCACAAATAAAAAAAAATTAACAAAGTACATGATGTAAGCATTTACTAAATTTGTTCCAAAAAAAAGCAGTGCTTTTTCCACACTACCACTTCATTTTTCTTTGGCAGGTGAAATGATTTCCAGTCAGATTTGGACCCCTCAGGAAAATTAAGTGAATTTTGATGGGTGCCAAATGTAATAACAAAGAAATAAATCTAATTTACAGCTACTCATACAACATTAATAAAAGTTTATAATGTTCTAAGAAAGCTATTAGACAACGAAGCAAACTATAGTAAAAATTAAATAGTAATATAGTTAAACTTACATTTCCTTGGTATTTGAAATAATAATGGATACAAAGTACTCCAACAGCTACCAGTCCCAATTTTCCAGTAATAAATCTATAATCAACAGCACGTTGTGCACCCTGAAGTGACAATGTTCAATAATGAGTTTGTTATAAAAATCTTTTCTGCAAAAAATGTGATGTCTTTAAGTCCAGTAGTTTTGGACAATTAAGAAAATGACTTGTAGCTCCATCCCTTTGTAGAAGGCAACTAAATTGGTTTGTGGGTTACAAGTTATTGAAAGTAGGGGCCCTTATCAGCCATTAAGTTAGCTTAGAGAGGATAACCAAAGTAATCTTGTGTTTGTTTGTTGTGTAAGGTATAGAGAATTAAAGCTTTTCTGCAGATATACTTTGGTGTGTTGCAGGGTGGCAGGCCTCCTCTTAACATATTGAAAGCTAAAACTGGGGAAGGGTACAATTATAAGGAAAAAGCAAAGTACTCTTAAAAATTTCTTCCCAAATAAAAAAAGGTTATTAGGATTATGTAATCTCACCAGAACAGGGGAGAGAGCATTAAATATTAGGTCCAGTGGTGAACGATATATACGGCGAATGGGATTAATTCTCTCTTTCCAGTATTCGTTAAGGTAGAGTGGCTCATCTGGAGCTAAAACTTGGTCTTTTAACCATTGCTTCCGCCAGGCTCTCTCTGCATCAGTCATTCCAAGACACCTTTCTCTTTCAGATGCTACTCGACCAATAATGGTCATAGGTTTTACTCCTCCAGTTTGTGCCATAATTTTCTTATAAAATTTGTTTTTCACTGTTCTACTAAATTCTAATTTTTTAACTATTTATGAAAAGTCAGTTTGACAATGACATTTTAAAAGTTAAAGGTTATTTGGAAAATCCCTTTCTGAATTTAACTACAATCGGAAGCAGATCTAACACGAGCACATGAATAAGAATAATATCTTAACTCATTTTACTCCAATTAAAGGTCAATAATGATATCTCTTTCGTGTTTACAGTAGTGATATTAAGCATATATAAAAAGAAATGAAAGTTTTTTATTCCGTTAACCAATAGAGTCACAGCCTCAATATGTGAGATGTGTTTTCTGTTGATTTTTTGCGAATCGTGCTAAATACTAAAAGAGGATGGTTAAATGAAGTGTCTTTGTGCGAAAAATCAACAGAAAATACTTTAAATTACTTTCTGTCAGATTTTATGCGTTTTATTCAATCCGGTATGATCGCAATGTTTTTTTTTGTTGATGGCTAAATATGTTAAAGCTATTAGTAATTGGTACGCAATAAACTATGACTGCAAAGTTTTTCTTTTAATTAACATTTCCCAAAAGATAAATTTACTGCTAGAGACGATAAATTTTACGTTTTATCTACTTGCATATTTTATGGGTTCGTTTTCAGTAATTTATTGATTTTCAAAGATATTGTTATTGTTCATGCCGAATAGTTGTTGCGACAAATATTCACCATGATTTGATGACAATTTGAGTATCAAATCAAGATACTATGTCACCATATGCAAAACGAGCAACAGGTTTTTATTATTGCTTTAGTTAAACATTTAGATGGATGTGAGAGCTTGTGGAAGGTTTTGGCACACTTTTATTGCTTCTATATTTTTATAAACCTATTTGAATAATAATCATGTGGAATTGCCTAAGACGTACGAATTAGATAGAATTTAAATGGATCATAGATATTTTTTGTAAATTTATTATAAATTCGAACGTTTTTTCCATTATAAATAACAGAATTAATCAGTCCCTGGATAAATTTGAATATTTCTTTTTTATTTTAAAGTTTCCTATAATGGTAATAAATTTTATTTTGAACAATAGTTGAGAGCCATAGATAAAAGATATATGTAATATGTCGAATTAGTACTGTCAACTTTTGACATAAATAGATTTCAATTTTTATTTTTTAATATTCGTAGATGTTTACCTATACGCTGTACTCTTAAAATAAAATTGCAATTATCGCCTAAAAACAATATGCCGCGATACCATACAGTAGAAATTAATAAAACAGAATGGATTGTGCCCGAGCGGTATCAGATGCTTACACCTGTAGGTTCTGGTGCCTACGGTCAAGTTTGGTAAGTGTGATTTTGATATATAATAGACGGAATTTATTAAGGATAAAATGTTAATGTATATTATTTTTATCCCTACAAATTTTTTAATAAAGACAAGATATGTTTTAATATCTAAGTAGAAGCAATTCTTTGTGTGGGTGGAACTGGTTTACCCTTTTTTCTATCATAATAAAAAAGGTACATTATGTTTTATCATTCTACTTATTAAATTATATTCTTTATTTAAAAATAGAACATTCCATCCTAAATTGAATTTAGTATTTTTGATATGTAATTACAGATAGTGTACATCTTAACTCTATTTATAGAAGTGTTAAGTAAATTTTAGCAAAGAATCATTTTAAATATAAATTTTTTTATATTAGCATCTTTGTTATGTCACCTGACTTGAAGATTTCATGTTTTCAGTTCTGCTATAGATACACTACATAATATGAAAGTGGCTATTAAAAAGTTGGCAAGACCTTTTCAATCTGCAGTTCATGCCAAAAGGTCATATCGGGAACTTCGTTTACTAAAGCATATGAATCATGAAAATGTCATTGGTTAGTATTATCAATATTTGTTAAAATAAAAGGTATTGTTAAAAACAATACCTGTTATTTAGTGATAAGGTTACAGTTCTAGACTTATTAAATTTGTAATACTTATTGGTTCATTATTGTTATTAGTCAGACAAATTTTTAGCTAGCCTTGTTAAATTTTTAAAAGAGACTTACTCATACTTATATTTAATGGCACTATAAGGTATTATATAATCAAGATCTATTATAAATATGTCTTTATATGTAGCTGGAGTTATACTTACCTTTTATTGCTGTTGATATGTAAATATAAAATTGCAAATAGAATATTTATAAATACTTTATCTGTATACAACAACCAATTGTTCATAAATTTATTTAGCATGTCTTTGTTATAGGTTTACTGGATGTGTTTAGTCCGGAGAAGAATCTTGAGGAATTCCAACAAGTGTATCTGGTTACACACTTGATGGGTGCTGATTTGAATAATATTGTGCGCACTCAAAAACTTTCTGATGACCATGTACAATTTCTTGTATATCAGATCCTGAGAGGCCTCAAATATATACATTCTGCAGGAATTATACATAGGGTATAAAATATTAATTTATGTTTGATGATCATGACATTAGATTTTTTTTAGTTTGTACATAGCCCACTCTAAATACACCCAAAATAATTTATTGAGGCATAATTTTAATGTATAATGCAAACGATATTATACTCTAAATGAATACATATAATGTTGTGATGAATGTGGAGATTGTGATTTGGATTAAACACTGTCTACTAGTTCGGAGGTTTTATCAGGCGATAAACAAGTCGCAAATGCCATCACTGTATCCAAATCGCGGAAACGTTCGTTGTCTGTTGCAATCGCTAGTTACGGTCGTACTTTTGCAGTTATTGTACAGACAGCTCACAATAACCTTTATCGCCTTAATTCGTCTTTTTCATATGCCTCGTTTTTAAGTACCAGAATATAACTTTTTCCTAGAAAACAATAAAAAGTGTTATTATGGTGATGTTTTGATATAAATTTACCGAACATGGTATGACGTTTAACACCTTAACCTCGAGGCATAAAGTTCGATGTTGCTTGTACCACAATCTATTTTTATTTACTCTGTTAATAGTTAAACAGATGCACACATTTTTAATTCTAATATTGACTTCTTGAACGTTCCCGCTTGTATGCGACAATGCTTAAAGAGCTTTATTAAAAATCTATCATTTATTTTAGGATCTAAAGCCTTCTAATATTGCTGTAAATGAAGACTGCGAGCTAAAAATCTTAGATTTTGGCTTAGCGAGACCTACTGAAACTGAAATGACTGGTTATGTAGCTACAAGGTTTGTCAATTGCGATTTCTTTTGAATTCTATATTAGTTATTAAAAGTTTATCAGTTATTTAATTGTATTTGTTGTATTATATAGGCTTGATACTGTGATAGATCAGTTTGTAAATTGTTTTATGTTTCAAGGAAGATTCAGTTTGGTCTCTTGCTGAGCTTAAACTTCTAGCGGAGTAAAACTGAAGGAAGTGGTATGTGCAGAAACCACACCTTTTGTGTACTTGTATTATTCACCAATTATACTTTCATACTATTAGAGTCTGTGCTTTGCTTTGTAACATGCAGGTCCATGGTTCAATTCCATGGTCACACATATTAAGTTTGCTAGCTTAGAACAAATGTAAAAGACAACGTTAATAATGTAAATTACTACACACTTTAATTTATATTATTTATTATTAAAAGCGACAAGACTTATTGGATGTTTACCTAATGGTGAGTTACAACCACTGTATCTCATTGTATTTGTCGCTTTGAGACATATGATTGTCTCATTACTTCAGTAATTTTTCTAGCATACACATTTTAAATCAGAAGAGAGTAATGCATAGACACTACTATTAGGTGGCAGAAACTTTTACTATAATGGTACTTTCCTAAAAATAATATATAATAAACAGACTATAGCAACAGATTTCTATCACTCTGTAGAATATGAATACATTTATTTTGGTGAAACAACTGGTGATTTATAATTATTTTCATTGTCATAAGATATTTGTATAAGTTATGAAACATTTTCTTAAAACCCTCTAATAATGTGTTTCCAGATGGTATAGAGCTCCAGAAATAATGCTCAATTGGATGCATTACAATCAAACAGTTGACATATGGTCAGTTGGTTGCATCATGGCTGAACTCCTTACTGGCAGAACATTATTCCCAGGATCTGACCGTATCCTTTCTATGACAAATAACTTTTCTGAATATATTTATTTTATTTAATAGAGCATCATTATAAAGGAAATTATATAGCTGTAGTTTTTTATTTGCACCATGTTTCTTTAAATTGTATTTTGCATTCTATGATATTGAGTTTTATAGTAGAAGAATATAATCTTTGTTGCTTAGCTTTTATTTAAATGTTACCTTCTTTGTCTGTGAACCTTAATGAATGAGACAGATATTCATCAGTTGAACTTAATCATGGAGGTACTTGGAACACCCGGTCAGGAATTTATGCAGAAAATATCTTCCGAGTCTGTAAGTAAAATGATTAACGAAAACTGTCTTACTATGATACTGTCTCTTTATCTATGTTTTTTTTATTGTAGTGTACATATTCTTTTGTAATATACAAAATAGTAAAATATATGTATATGCAGTGTGATGTTGATGTAACAGCTTCATATTAACATGCTTGAGTAATACAGTGTAAGTTAATTTGCTTATGTAAGTTTGACGCTTTTGTAACCTTAACATTTACGCATTCAGATATTGATCATCTCACAAGGATATTATTCCTATGTGGTAAACCTGACCAGGAAACTATTGACAAAATAATTAGCAAAGAGGTAAGTGTACATTAGGAAATTATGAGATGTTTATATAAAAATCATCAATATACATATTAATAAAATATAACAATTAAGATAGGTATAATTTCTAACTGCCTCTGTCGCGCAGTGGCTTTATCTTGTAACACGGAGGTCCTTAATTAAATTCCGAGACCATATAATAACATTGTACTTTGGTATTTTATATTTTTTATATATTGTACATATACATATTGTAAATCTGGTGCCATAACAATTACTCATAAATATATAAAATTGTGTTTGTTGATCTGTATGTATTCGTATTTAAATATTCTTAAGCATGTATGTTATTAAAATGTTGTATATTAAGCTTTCTGGTGGTAAGTCACTGTTTCAGTAGACCGTCTCGATACTTAATTTTTTTATTCTTTGAAGCGACGAGATGAGCGAGACGTTCAATAATGGTAAGCGATACACCCGCCCATAAGAACGTGATGCTAGTTGGGTAATATAAAACACAATATTATGCTTGTCGCTTACACCAGTACACAATAAGCACAAAACATACGACTCCAAGTACGGATGGGACAAGACCTAGCAAGAAGAAGAAGGCGCAGCCTCGTTCAAATCACAACGTAGTACTGTTTGCACAGTACTGTTTGGCAGAAGAAATTGTATCTGCGATGGTACCTATCTAAGGCGGACACCGAAACCAAGACCACTTGTGAAAACCACCACCATACAACCGCAATTCGTATATTTATCACAAAACAGTAGTGTGCAAACATTACAGTGGCATTGCAGCTATAGACAACGCATTTTAAACTGAGTCGTCGGGCAGTAAATGTCATCGACTACTGTTATCTATACTTAGGTACCTGGACACGCGGAGTAACTCACGTGTTCCTGTTTTTAAAAGAATTGAAAACTGATCCCGAGAAAAAGTTTCTCTATGGTTACGTGGAAATAAAAATTTTATCTTACAAATTAAAAATTTATTTTTAGTTAGCGAAAAATTATTCCTATTAATAGTTAACATAAATTAGGATATCGATCGTACTTATCCCCGTTATTCATATGCACTTCTACAATACTTACGCACATCACTACACCTCTTCATAAGACAGCCAGCCAGACATAAATATGATTTATTGCTCGACGACTCTTTAAAATGCGTCGACTTTAGTAAGATTACTGGGGTAACAAGATTTAATATCTTGTCTCAAAGCTGCGAGTGCAATGTGTATGTATTACGTATGAAATGGAATGCTTGTTTTACTATGTTTGGAGATGGAAGCGTCATACATTCAACACTAACCGTATCGTTGATGAGAAAAGTAATAAAATATTGGTACTCTTTAATAATGCCCTGTTAAATACATTTTTAAATAAATTAATAAATAATCACAAATTATTTATTAATTTTACCTGAAGTGAAGAAATAATTAATTATTTTGTACTGATTTACTAAAAATCATAACGAGGACAATTAACATAATAATAAATAATAACACGTTTAAAGTTCCTGCTGTACGGTTTGCTGTTACGAGATACGTTGTAGGCTATTTATATATGTTGGTCTAGTGCGAGTTCGCGGATGTGAATGACCACGTTACTTGTCGATGTATGTCATAGCAAAATATCGTGAGAAAGTGTCTTGTTTTCTTACTTAAAACGTAAGTTCAAATTCAGTGGGGAACGAAATCGCACCACCACGACAGCAGGTACAAAATTGAGCAATCACCTCTTCACACTACTCTTCAATATATTTGTCATGTAAGTTAATATAACAAATAAGTAAAATAGTAGTGTGAAGTGGTTACACCAGTATAACGACTAAAGTCAGTCCCAGTCGTGGGAATATTTATTGGTTCGTTAATCGTTATATGTAATTTAACATTTTTTTATTTATGTTAATGTCATTATAATTTTAGGCTAGAAATTACATTCAGTCGCTCCCGACCCTCAAGAGGCGTGATTTCCGTGACGTATTCCGCGGCGCGAATCCTCTCGCTATCAATCTGCTGGAGTTGATGTTGGAACTTGATGCTGATAAGTATGTATTACATAACTTATTTTAAAACCCCTGAATACAAACCATTGATTTTTTTCTTATTTAATTTAACCCCTATACATTTTTTACATTTAATAGCCAGAAAATTTTGAATACTATTGAAAACAAAGACAAATGATAGTACTAATGACTCTTTGATCATGGGACGGAAAAAATCAAATATTTAAAAAGTTTTATTAGCATTATTTACGCTCCATCAAGTTAGTACAGCTAAATGAAAAGATAGTTTCATAAAAAATACATTACAAAAAAAATAGACCAGCAATGAAACACAAAATCCAAACCAAAACAGCTGATGCTCGGATCAACGAACGCCCCGGCGCGCTGTCTAAATGCTCCGTGGCCATATGGAATAAGGTTCAAATTGGAACCCAATGCATCTCGAGTTCCCGCCGCGCCGGTGCTAATAAATAAAAAATGCTAATAGACGTTTTCAAAATAAGATTTTTTTTTTAATCAGGATCGATTTTTTTTCCGTCATATCGTCAAAGTTGTCATTAGTACTATCGTCTGTCTTCGTTTTCGGAAGCAGTCTCCTAGCACCGAGTATTATCGGTTTGTAATTAAAAACAATATTTTTTTTTGTTATTTCTTGAAGTCGTGATTCGAGTAGAACATTCATCCGAAAATAAGTGACACATTCGCTCATAATAAAGTGACATTAGCAAGGACGCCCGCTTTTGTCACATAAGTTTACCCGTGTTACTCCAGTAACTTTTCTGGCTACAGGTTCAGGAACATAATATTGTTTTCACACCAGTGGCGGGTGATATATTGTTACGTGTTGATTATGATCCGATCAAATGAAACAATATTCTGAGATGAAATCGTTTATTTTTCGCTGACAACAAAAATACAAAATCAGTAGCCAAGTCGTATATCCGTTGATTCGCCCGTACAGAATAATTGCGGTATCACCTCGGAGTTCACAATGAGAATGACCGCCTGTGGTATGGACGACCACCGACAACTCCAGATATTTCCAGAAAACACAACTCTAGAAATGTATAGAATATTCCATTTTTTGATGCAATGTGGATAAATTATTACTGATGATTCGTTACTTCCAAACTCGCCGCCAGATACCTGACTCACAACACGTCGATCTCTTTATTGTTCTCGAATGTTCCAGTACTACAATTGATCGCAATAATTTTTGTAACATTATGTACGCATTAAAATTATTACACTTTTTCAAATTTAGGCGCATAACGGCGGAACAAGCTTTGGCCCACGAGTACCTCGCTCAATACGCTGATCCAACTGACGAGCCCGTGTCTGCTGCTTACGATCAGAGCTTTGAAGACATGGACATGCCCGTCGATAAATGGAAGGGTCAGTGATGTCATTTTCATTAATTTAAAAATGTAAATACCTCCATGGCGCAGTGGTTAAACTGTTGCCTTGTAACACGTCTCTGATTTAATCCTGGATGGCGTATTTAAGCTATCAATATACGACAGGCCAGAGTATTGCATGTTTACCATCCACGACATTTATTCTTCAGACACTTGTCCTAATGCAGGCGAGATAACGACCAACTACCGATTGATTTGTCGCCCAAAAACGTGCAGTGGATACAAATCGCGTACGAATAAAAAAAATAGATATATGAATAGATCACTGTCTGTTCACACTATTGTCAGGGAAACTAACTCTATTAGATCTGTCGCAACAAGAACTATATAAAAAATAAACGTTGCGCGATGCTTACTCTGCGATCAGAAAACTCACCGCGCGAGCAGGTATACTCCCTGAGCCAGCTGGTGGCATTTATACTTTGCATGTTGGCAAAGGAACCGTTTTGACCGTTTCGAGCGAGTGGCGGAAGTAATCGCCCGTCACCTTTGCATACTCGCTTGTATTTTACTGATAAAACTATTGGCGCTACATATAAGACGTTGACTTGTTCATAGTTTCTAGCTCTACTCGTTTTTCGTTCATCGTCGGCAGTGGGACAAGTGCCTTAACACCATGCGAAATTAAGATAAAATATTTGTCCAAGGCCTATGTCCAGCAGTGGACTTCTATCGGCTGATGATAATTTGTCCGTCGTAGACAGAAAAAAATATGTCTGATAAATGATCGTAATATATCGTTGTAATTTATATTACAGAGCTCGTGTGGAAAGAAGTCGTGGAATTTAAACCGCATCCTCAGCACATGAGTACAGTAGTAGAAGTGAACCCCTCGTAACTTGATCACAGGGAGTAGTGTAACAGTTGTCTATAGCTATAATGCAACTTTTATATTTATCGATGTTTTGTTTATCTATATTATAACCTGAGCTATGATCCTGTCTCTTGACGGAGACCGTCTAGTAGACCGAGCGGGTACGACCGCACCATCTGTATATGGCCGCCAAACAACAGTGTGCAAACATTACCGTGTTACAGTTTACAGAGCGTTGTAGCCAGTTGAATTATTGGGGTAACGAGATCGTGTTATGTCCCAATTAGACCATTTTAATAATAAACAGTGAATATCATCCTGACTTGCACTACATTGTTACGGGCGGTCGTATCACATATCATCAGACGGATGAAATTAGTTGTGGCAGTATTTTAATTATAGCTAAATACATTTATGTTATGTATTTACGTTTTTTTTATTTGTTTATTATACACACAATAATTGCGAGAAATAATTTAATGTGGAATAAAATTGGTAATTATCAGAGGATCCTTTACTGTATATTTATATACTATAACTACGTATAATTGTAATATCTATGTGGTACATAATTATGAAACACAAGATGTAAGTACCATAAATATGAAATATAATTATTAGTGTTTTCGATCCGTAAAACAATAAATACTTAATAGTATATATGTGTAATATTTATATTTACTATTAAGTATTTATTGTTTTACTGAAAACTTAAAATTTCACGGTGTTGCTTAATTTCTGTATGAAATTTGCAAACTTAATTTTATTTAGTAATCCGTATTATTTAATGAGTTATCAAAGTGGTGTGCAGATTTTTGAAATATGCTGTGCTATTGAATGTATAGAGAACGTATTATGCTTTTTATATTCAAATATGAGGTTCTTTAGCATCGTTAGTTTATTTAACAGGTAATTATAAAAAGGTTATTCGAATTTCCAATTTTGATAGGAAATTCTGTGCTTTCTACTGACGCTTATGCATTAATGAATAACTATCGACAAAATAATTATAATAGATATTTTGGAATGTGCTCGACTAGGCTGCTATACCATTCTTATAATGTAAATCTGCCACCATAATAGCTGTATTCCGGCTGCTGACTTATGAGTGCCAGAGTAATCTGGACAAGCATGCTTTACCATCCACTGCCTTGTTATCATTTAACATCGTGTGAAACTGAGGTCCAACACAATTGTTACAATATTTAAATTTACAGTGTAATTTGTATAGAATTTCAAATGATATGATGTTTTTGTGTAGTATACATCATTATTATTATCAGCCTTTGTTTACCCACTGCTGGATATAGGCCTTCCGCAATGTCTCCTACCGAATGCGATCCCGAGCTTGTATCCACCCACTTCCGACCGCCCTGATGATGTCGTCGGTCCATCTGGTGGGAGGGCATCTTACATTTCTGCGACCTGTACGCCGTAGTAAACAATATTTACATTATTTTATCTATAATTTATAATGATTCAAAATTTTTTCAAAGTATCTGGAAATAATAAGTTTTGGATTAACCTAGAATTCAATCATGTTTGCACTTGTACGGTTGCAGCTTTTTTGAATACGTAGTATGTATGCCACTGACTTATTTTAATTTACATTAAGATGATTAAGGGTTTTATGATTTTTACTACCATGCGTCAGTAATGTAAACTGAAATAATAGTGAGCTTTTTGCGCATAAAACAGCAGTTAATTTGTAAGGGAAATAATAATAAATTTAAATTTGAATTGTTTTATGGTTTGCTCTTATATTCAAGTTAAAGGTTAATGCGATAAATAAAAATTTTGCATTAAAAAGGTATGCTGCCTTAAAATGTTTATTAAAACGACGTAGTATATATAACGTAGATGTCAATTTTTATAATTGTTAACAAAGAAAACGTACAAAAAAATATAATACATTATAATTTTTTTCTAAACAACGAACGAGCCGTCCATTTGGATTGTTTTTTTTTTTTTTTAATATGGCAATCGTTACTTTGTCGCTATTACTTTCATAATGCTTTGTTTTAGCTCAGAAGTAAAACTTCTATTTATGTATTTTCATGTGTGAGAAAAATATTTTTGCCATTATGCGATGTTATCGTCAAACTTTTAAGATTTTATTTTTGAATAAGTGAAAAAATATTTTATTTTATAGTTAGAGATAGAACGAAAGCTTACATCAAGAAAATAAAAATTTACCTCAAGTGTGCCTTTCATTCCTATCTTTTTTTCACATTTTCTTGTTTACGTTACGGCCTTTTCTCTTGATGATATTATCTTCCTATGTACCTATATAGAGAACAATCGCTTATCTAAATAAATCGCACTTATCTAAACGCTTTAACCCCGAGTGCCAGAGCCAATATATTGGCCCTAACCTTGTGGCGCTGTACTATTTGCGTTGTTATAAATTGTTTCATTTCATTACAAGAGGACTAAAGAAATTATTGTCCCGATTTAATATTTATTATATTACATTCCGTTAAGTACCGACTGCCTATGCGCTGGAGAGATACGGTTGAAATTCGACACGAGGGAACGATTTGATAGCTTCATTGTGACATGACCACAACTCTTGGACTTCTTAGAGCTCTTCGACACTGTATACTGTCACAAAATAAGATCGCATTGGCGCAGCGAGACGTAGGAGTAGTCTGTTTTTCTTGGTCGTTGTCATAAGCAGTAACAATTTGAGGTGTCATTTTAATTATTGCAGTTGTTTTCTACTTGTCTTAGTAATTTTTGTTTTTGACAAACAATTAGCAACATAATATTTCTAAGATTTTATAAAAAATACACCATCATGGATGAAGCCGAAATAGAGAATCCCTCCAGTGCTTACCATGTACAGTGGATTTGTTCTTTATTTTTGTTATGCAATATTATAGATTTTGTTACAAAATATTTCGGAAATGTAAAGCATATACTTGCGTGGTAAATGATCAACATAGTTATGAAAATATGACTTTTCGTTTGTGCAAATGTTTTGTAAGAGAGAACTCAATTTCTATATTCTTCATGATACTTTTATACCTTTATTATTTATATAATTTTCAATGAACATAGAAAGACTACTATCACTGTTTTGTTCTCTATTTCGTCCTTAATGCACTGCTTTTTGAATAATATAAATATTTTTTTTTCGGTTTTTATGAACAGTTTTTCAAACCTTTGTAGAATCGTGAAGTTCGGCCGGTTTTTCACGCATATGCACTGCTTTTTCGCCCGGCACTAAAAGGGTTAATTAATGCATGTGGTAGGGAAAAAAAAAAGAAAAATATCACTTCTATCTCAAGTCGAGAGATTGTCAAAAGATGGCGAAACAAAAGGATATTTATTTACGAATAATTTATATTACGAACCGAAGCTAACTACTATAATCAATAATTTTCGATATTTGAATCAGTAAAAACGATAAAGAAGGCAAAACAGAAAAAAAAGGAATTAACATACATGTAAAAATGATGCGCGGAATCTTTTTTAATTTCATTGACAAATTCGACGATATCAGATAGATTTAAATGGGTTTGAAGTTTTGATATTACAAATCATCATCAGTAGAGAGACGTCCACCGCTGGACATGACTGCTACGCCGATCGACGCCCATATTCAGCAGTTTACTACGATCTTCACCAGATCGTCAATTCACTTTGCAGAAGGGCTTTCCAACACCGAGTCTATCGGTACACAACTCGAGAACCTTGTTGCCAATTCAGCTGTCACTCTATTTTAACAAGATTAATATTTCTAAACGTCGTACATTTACATTAAAGGCTTAGACATAGAAAAAGAGTTTTACGTGTCTTTATAAATTTAAAGGAGTTAATAAAATACTTAGATGATATATATATGTATATAAATATGTATATAATATATATTTATGTAAATACATATTTCAAAAAGCGCCATATCAGCTTTATTGATTCATTATTGACCGAAATTAAATTTGAAAAATTAAATTTACTACTAATAAGTTAATATACAGTAACTGTATACAATCTTTAATGACATTCAAGTGTTTGTATTTTTACCCGTAATGTAAAAAAATTAAACAATAAGAAGTACTTGAACCAGCAGTTTCAACACAATATTAAAACGGTAGAAATCAAATAGAAATTACATACTATAATAAATTAATTAAAAGGATTTATAACAATCCCTTTAAGTTATCATTGTCGCCATCATTACCGCCTATTGACGTTGCCACGACGACGCAACAGTCGACAAACCTCAAGTGGGTAAGCGGAAGGTTGGTAAACTGCCCTTTTCCTGGAGTTTGTTTTAGTCATCTTTAATGATGACGCAGAATATATATACGGTGGGGATATTTTAACCGGTCTCCCACACACGGCATATTGATGAATTTGCATTTCTATAAATTTATAACCCAATTAAATAACAAAACACTTAGTGTTATTTAGAGAATAATTAAAATGGAGTCAGCAATTACCTAACGTCATACAGGAAAAATGAACGACTTGTAATTAAGTAGCCGTGATACACATATATAAATATACACGCACAAACACACCATATATTTATATATATATACACATACAGAAATCAGATGGCGATGGCGAGCGAGGAACGTACAGTTTACTAATGGAATTTTGACTCAAATCATTGATTAATAATATCAGATTGTTTTGAAGATACTAATTTCACAAGATCCAGCACATTACAGCTGACCGGAAACCCGTAACCTATGATCTAAGTTAAACATAATGTAAATTAATTTTATGGTACATATTTAACAGGGACCCTTTTTTTGCATGGTCAGATTTAAAGGAAGATCGTCTTCGGAATCTGTTATGTTATCGTCTTTTTTAACAATCGTCTGTCCTTCATATCTTGACAAAACAGCTTCGACCTTTCTTGACTTAGAGGACGATGTAATCACAGTCTTCCTCCCAATATCTTCTTTGATGATGGTCGTACAAATGTTTGACTTTGTTGTGCCCGAATTAATAACAGTGGTGGTCTGGGTCGACACTTGGACACAACTTGTGTTGGAACCGTTCGTTCTTCTGAGACTATTAATAACGTTCACAACACTTTTCAGTCTTCTGTTCTCTCGTACAGATCGTTCGTTAGATTTCTCAGTTTCATTTGTGTTCTTATTAGCGGTGCCACTGGTACTTGGTTGATCTAATGCCGGTACAGCTTGCACTGCAGCATCGGCAGTCGCTATAGCTGAACTGCTTTCCGTCTTTTTCGATGATTTAACACCTTTTCCGGAGAGAGATTTGTTTTTTCTGGACTTATCGTTTTCAGAATTGGAATTTGGTGCAATCTTCTCTTTTTGATTAGTTCGCGGTGTGCGCTTTTTCGTTTTCCTCCTATTTTTATTTACAGTATTAGCTTCTTTAGTATTCCTCTTCGGGTTCTTTTTGCGTAATTTCTTTTTTCTATTACCGGAATTATATGACCTGCTTGATGAATCGCTAGAAACACTGCTCGACTTGTTGCTCGTTGAATGTGATCGTGATGAAGATCTGGACTTGGAGTCCCAACTACGAGCTGGAGATGGCGTTGTGCGGCATGTGTCGGATGTGGTTGCCGTGTCGTTGGAGCGGTGTCTTTTTTTACGTTTAGGTTGTGGAGGTCTGTATGTACTATCCTCGCTATCGGAATCACAATCGCGGGTCGTATGTTTCTTTAAACTTAATTTTACTAGTGGAACAGATGCTCTAGTTTCTTGACTATCACGACTCTGTGATGGCTCTGGCACACTATCTTGAACAATAACATCACTGTCAGATCCAAGCAAATCCACAACTTCAGGAGTTCTGTCTTGAGGTGGTTTAATATAACCAACAACCATAACTTCCGATGAATCGTCATCCGTATCTGATTGAGATAACGTTTCTATGGGAATTACATTATTTGTTGTAGAGGTTGAAATCTGTAACCTCTGTGGGTATAAGGGAGCCAGCATGCTAGGTCCAGGAGGTGGAGGCACTCGAGAGGGTCCTGGAGGCACTTCAGAGGGTCCTGGGGGCATTCTGGAGGGACCCGCCGGTGGGTCTGCTGGTTCAGAGCTCGAGACCATAACGATATCAGAATCGGCACTTGCTTCGGATTCGGAACTTGAGATAACTTCATTCACCATTGTAGAAACACTGATATCGGTTGTGTATTGAACATTGCGATCGTATCCGGTCAAATCGTACGGTGTTGCCGCAAAGCAGTACAGTTCATGCAGGAAATGTTCAGTTCTTTCCCCAAAGTAACGGTGCGTTGCCTCTCTGAATTCTGGTGAGTTTATGTGGTATTGTGGAAGTAACTCTAAGATCTTTGAAATAACATATGATATATGGCCAAAGTTTTCGTTTAATAAATAGTGAAGTTCTCGTGTGAGCCATGGAACTAATCGGTGCATTTGAGAGTCATTATACCTTCAAAGCAAAGAAAAAATGGAATTAGACACAAAGTGTAAACATTTATTATATGTTTTTTTTAATTAATTTGAGTTTTGATCATCATTATCTTTTTTCTTTCATTCAATTAAGCGACGAGACGAGGAGGATCTTCATCTGATAGTTTTTTTCTTATTTCATTAAAAGACGAAACTAGCAATTCGTTCACCTGATGGTAAGTGATAATGCCTGCCCATAACACCGTGGCGCTAGATAAGATGGTATATACTGCAATTGTAACAAACATTACACTCGCCGCGTGAGATATACGATGTTGAGTCTCATTATCGCAGTTATTACATTACTAGCTACGTCTTTTAAACCGGAACACAGTAATGTTTGCGCAGTACTGTTTGGTGGCAGAAAGAGGCGCTACGAAGGTACCTGTCTAGACGGTCTCGTGCAACAGAGATCTACCACCAAACAGCCTACTACATATTTTAACATAATCATTATATTTGCATACCCGAGAACTAAAGATACTAGAGATTTACGGCAACATCACCATTTCAATAATTGTTTTATTCTCAAAAGAATTTTATTGAATGTACTCCAGTATGTAATTAAAAAAACTGGTTGTATGATAAACAGTCTATATTATATTTACTCATGCATCTGCTTTTGATCTGTCATTTAATTTGAAATATTTTAATCTAAATAAAACTGATAAGATAATGCCAATGGCGTTAAGTTGGCCTTTACACAAGGTGTATAAAGTTATAATAAATAAATAAACAAGACACCTTTGTCAGACAGTGGATATCTATGAATTTGGATGATTATAATGAAAATTAATTTTACCTATAAAAGGCAGGTGAACAATCTCTGAATCTTCCTGTAAAATCGGGCAGAGGTCGAGCCCATATATTATGGCGGTATATAGTGCGGCGGAAGGAGGTAGGCGAGCGGCGTCTTAAGTTCGAGCGACCTGGCAATACATCCGCCATCAAAGGGTAATGAAGCAATAGCTGCTGAATAGCCAACGACTCTCTTCTTGGTAATGTTAGAGTTGTCCTGAAGTGAAATTAAGACAGATAAATAATCAAAAACTGATTTATAATTATTATATATAAATAAATAGATCAATTAGTAAAGAGGATTGCAAATGCATTATGTCTTGAAAAGACACAAGCCTACATTGTGCTGAGATTCATGTGAAGGAAAATATATGTCTTATAACAGCAGTTTCATAGACATGTGCCATTCATTAACCCACACATGGCCAGATTAGTGGACAAAAGATTTTCTTTATGCTAGAGAAGAGCTAAGTCCCAATAGTAACATTATACTGCTGTTAAAAAATCAATTGAAATAAAATATTTATGGAATTGTTTCTTTAGATATTAATGAAATGTTCAAATTAATCATTGATTCTTCCTAATAAGATGGCATACTAACAAGTTGTAGTAACTAGTGATGACCAAAGTAACATCAAAACAAAGTGCAATTTTGCATTAACATCATGAAATTTGTTTCATTTACTTGCAGGAATATATTAGAACCCATGGGCAATAAAATAAGTACTTGTTTAATTGAATATTACCTGTATCTAAACCTCCGCGTAGCTGTAAGATTATCTATGTCAATTCTTTCTGTAGATTCCTCAGTATGTCTTTGTTCAAGCATATACTCCTCATATTGGTGGTTTGATTGAACATTGTGTATTATTGATTTAAATGTCTGTTTACAAAGTGGACACTCCGCCTTAACCTATAATGTTTAATATCATAGAAGATTCCTTATAATACTTACTATTTGTTATGGCTTAGGTAAGCATATATTTATTTATAAAAAACTGACTAAGTTATTAACATATGTAGCTTTAACATCTTCAGGCATTGAGTCTGCCACTGATAACACTTTCAATAGTTGATCTGAATGTACCATATGTTAACACTGAATGACTATTAAATTAACATCGACGAGGAAACGGACAAATAATTTATAACATACATTTTTGTTTTGATATACTTTCTTTGTAACACATATTTCCTCTATCACTACAGATATTATATCTGTTAGATTCTAAAACATTTTATGCTCAAAACTTTTCTACCCAATTCTTCAAAACTTGTTATGATATGTTGCAGTATTTCAAAACAGGTAACTTACTTTACTCCATGTTAGTAAACATTTGAAACAAAATTGATGTAGGCATGAATCAGTAAATGATTTGTTACGACAAGCTCCTAAGCAGATAGCACAATTTGGTGGTGGTGAACCACGGCCACTCTCATGTGGAGGGTTACTGTCGTCATCACTTTTAACACTGCTAGGATTTGCTTCTGAGCTGTTATCCTGTGCAGCAGTAGATAATGTCTCCATCTCAGAATCTGAAAATAATTGAATTTGTACAATAAGAACTAAGTAAGTCACCCTCCCATATTTATCAATTATTAGATTTTAGTTTGCAAAAGACACAAAAAAACAGCTATATAAATTAATAAAATTATATCTTTTAGATACCACCAATTTAAATTGTTTTGATATATGATTTTAGTTAGTTTAAGAGAATATTTGGTGAAAAGTTAGTAATGAATACCTAACATAAAAAACGTTAAATTGGCAAGGCAAAATATACTTAATAAGTATGATAAAAAGAATATTCACACAATAATAGGAAGGTGTGCAAGACATTTACACCTTAATATTTTGAACAAAATTTAAAATGCAAGATATTTTATCAAATATGGGGGTAAAACACAAATCTGTTCATGGAAAATATTTGTATTCTATTTTCCAAAATCCAAGGAAGTGCTATACAATGGCAAATATAAAAATGGATAAGAAATTTTAATCAATTTGAACACAATTATACAAAAAAATATTGTAAGCACAGGATTTTTACAGTAAAAAAATACAATACTATGCAAACTATATTATTATATCTAAAAGCAAATAGCATAAAATATTTATAGGAGCTCAATAGCTTATATTGCTTCAGAGTGTAAGAAAATCATAAAAAAAAGAATAGTGGTCTAACATTTTTTCTGGAAAATGGAAGAAAGGTTTATAGAACAATATTATCAAATAATATGAGTACCTTAACCGAGTGTATTCTCAACCGAAGAACATAGTAAATGTATATTACACTTAAAAACTAAAGAGTTTAATAATCCTGTTACTGTAATTCTTCATGTCACAAATCTTTTCCACTTTATTGTCAATGTGCGTTATGATCTGGACAAACTCAAATATTTGATGTGATCACTGATCAGTATTGAGAAGACAGGAGCAAGACAGCACAGATAAAAAGGTAGTAAGCATAGATTCAAATTTTATTGACCATTGCAACATAAATTAAAAATATCTCGATATGTACAATATATACATGATTGATAAATCCGTTTATTTATGTTATATGTACTAAATACTTTTTTTTATTTAGAAACCTTTTAGCAGATGTTTAATTAAAGGACGTAATAATAATGTTCTACATAATATCTATTATGTTTTCTCCTACTTCGGGAACAAAAGGTGTTATACATAACTACTTACAGAAAATATTAATAGCAATAGAAAAGTACATTTTCGCTTTATCATATTAAAAATATGCAATTTTAGTTACATTTAAAAAGCATACATACACTATAATAATTAATGAGTACACAGAGGTATAAATGTAACCAAGCTTAATATGTCGAAAAAAAATCGTGCCAAAAAACGCACACATGCTTAATTCACACACTATCATACAATGAAATGTCCATATTCAGCTGAAACCTGTTGCTTTTTCTGCTAATCAATGTTATTATTACAATGAAATATTCCTACATTACTTTTTACATTAATTATTGTTACTCATGTTTACTTACCGTCATGAATTGATTTTCAAATTCTTTATCAAATAGTGTCTAATATTTAACTCATGGACACAGTTATTGAACTAGTCGCTATATTTTTTGTAAGTAAGAATATACTGGACGAAGCTGATTAGAATCTGAAATTTGAACGTTTTTATTTAAAATACGCGATATGAAACTACACATATTTAATACTTACCTACAATTGTAATTGGATGGAGTTGAAATAAAGAAAGACATCTATTCCAAAATGAGTTATATTAAACGAAATATTTTTTCTAATTCTACTTTATTTATTGAGGATTGAAATCTTTAGATCAAGCCCACTAGATGATGTGGACTGCTAGTCTTCTCTTCTTATTGGTCAAATACGTGAATATCAAATTTTTATCCTTTAGAAACCAGCAAAATAGTAAGCATGTATCCGAAAAAGCTCAAAAAAAAAGGCATTTTCAAAATGTTAAATATAATTACAAATTGCGTTGCCACTCCATAAGGCGTACTTGATTATCTTACTATAGTCTTTAGAACACAAGCGCAATAATTCGTAGAAAATAAAAGCAAGAGAAAACACTTATTATTCGATGTTCATGCCAAAGCCTCTTATTTACAGCTTAATGAAATAGAAAACTGCCTCATTTCAATTATGTCTATGAATGTGTTAATGCTGCTTTAGCATAAAGAAAGAGATAAAATGATTGAACTTGTATTTTAGTAAAAGTAGTGCAGATATTAAATTATCCCTATCCGTATTTTCGTGAAGTTGAGTTAGGTCTGCTCTCATTTATCTTTGTGGTTGAGTATATTGAAGTTAAGTCCAGCAGCTTTGTCAAGCGGCAACCCAGAATTCGTTATTAAACATATGAGACATGCTGGATTGCGAAACAAAAAAGCCCAGTAAAAACCTTTAAATCAAATTATTTTGCAAATAAATTTACAAATAATTCTAGAGTAAGCCGTTATTACACTTGGATCTTGTTTCTGCAGGACCCTTCCTTGCTCCTGACGATTGCCTACTTTGTTCTTGTTTCTTCCTTGGCCGGAATCCGACGACCGCCTGTCTGTTAATCGAACGCCACCATTTTATTCTAAACGGACGGTCCGTTCAAATAGCACTACTAGTAAGCCTTAGCTCATGACCGCAACAGAGCGGGACAAAAGTAAAACTTAAAACTATGTAATACAATTATTCTATAAATTATTTGTCCTGCACAAAACATGTTAATACAAACAATTTTTATAAAAAAATTATATTGGGGGTAAATGTGTAGTTATTAATGTAACGATTTTTTATAATTAATTTTCAAACAACATGTTATCCATTTATTTTTATCTATAAATAAAGCCATATCTATACCTTACATGATAAACTATTTTCAAAAATTTAATCTTAATAATTGTATTTAAACTTTCATAAAACTGAGTTCTTATTTCTGATTTTGTTTTTAAAACATAAAAATATTGATGACTGTTATTGTATATCACCTATTTCGAACACAATTGCCATCAGAAAAAAAGCTTCTAAAAGAATCAAACTTGATTTTTGACGTATCGCGTTGAATTTGTTTGCTTTTGTGGTTATTGTATAACTTCGCAATATTAGTATCTGATCGTATAAATTTATTGAATAATTAACAATAAAATAATGGGTATTGTAAAAAAGGTACTATTCATATGTTTATCAATATTAGTGAATTTTTCGTATGCGTTATATAACATAGTTATTATTTGTCTCAGTTTTTATAAATATATATATATATTTTTAATATTAATAATAAACGATTATTTACAGACTACAGGTCTTATGGGGTTAGCTGTTGCAATCAACCCACATCACACTCTGACTTCTCTTTACGGTAAAATATTAAGAACTTTGCAAAAGATGCCGGCAGACGCAGCGTATAGAAAATACACTGAACTAATAGTTCGCGAGAGAGTTGCCGTGCTACAGCAGGTAGTAAATCAATTTTGTAAATGATTTCCATTTCAAAATCCAAATAAAAGATAGTAAATATATAGTAAATACTTTATCTGAAATAATTTTCTTTCTTTATAAGTTCTGATTATTAACTTTTGATTAGTTCTTGTAATTAAAAAACCTTGTTAATATTTTGTGGTATTGTAATTAACTCTTTATGATTGCATCCATATATTCTGTATCAATTGTTAATCCCCAGAATTGATTAATATGCCAATTTAATGTGTGGTTTAATTTAATATGGAAATTAATATGGCACATCTAGTCTGATTCAGATATACTATGTGTTATTCCAAATAATATTGTCCAAATTATGTTTTATACTGTAATGAGGTATTCATATTTATTAACATAGTTTAAAAAATAATTAAAGAAAATAAATTAAACTTATCAAATGTATAAAGTTTTAGAGTTTCATGTAATCAAAATCTTGTACTTAGGTGAAATAGTTTTGAAAAGTTATTATTTCAAGGAGAAATATTAGATCCTTACATATGAATTAACGTTTTGTCATACTGACCACTTTGATTTGAAATATCTCCTTCTTGGTTAAGAACCTCAAATTCAAATTTATAAATTCATTTAGCCGGTACATTTGAGTTTTGAAACAAATCATTCATTTGGTTTTTCATCATTATTTTTTTTTTGACGTTGCTTATTACCGCACAGTGGAAAACATGAAATGTCGGTTTATTTATGAGTACCTGTTCTTCCGTGGCACCAGTGCTGCAGAAACAGCTGGAAGGGTTGATGATGTGTACGGCGCTGGTGTCGTAAAAGAAAGCATGTTACCCTTTTGGTCTAAACATTTTTGTTCTGGAAATTTCGACCTTGAAAACTAACTCCGTGGATAGCTGGAGAGCAGAGAGGAAAATGAAAAATTAAATGCTATTGTGGAAGCAAATCCATCACAAAGCACTTCAGAGATAGCTGCAGGCTTAGGGGTAAGTGATAAAACTGTTTTAATCCACCTGAAGCAAATTGGGAAAGTAAAAAAACTTGACAATAGGTACCTCATGAATTGAGTGAATCGAACTTGCGAACACATCGACTGCTGTGTTACTTTGCTCAACCGACACAATAATGAAGAGATTTTAAATCGAATTATTACTTGTGACAAAAAGTGGATACTGTACCATAATCGGAAATGTTCGTAGCAATGGCTGAAATCTGGAGACCCAGCCAAATTCTGTCCTAAAGAATAATTGACTCAGAAAGAGTTACTTGTGAGTATTTGGTGGACTTACACCGACAGGTTTTTAAAATCTTGCCAAACGATTACGGCAGATATCTATTGTCAGCAACTGCAAACCATGAAGGAAGAATTAGCTGCTAAACAACCAAGCTTGGTCAATCACTCTAGGCCACTGCTGCTTCATGGCAACACAAGACCACACACTGCACAACAAACGACCACTAAGTTAGATGAGCTACAATTGGAATGTCTGCGAGATCCACCATACTCCCCGGACCTTGTCCCAACAGATTACCATTTTTTTCGGAATTTGGACAACTTCTTACAAGGAAAAAATTCAACTTCGATGCAACAGTATTCAAAAAGTTTATTGATTCTTGCCTCTGTGGTTTTTTAGTAAAGGGATCAATGAACTGCCTATGAGATGGCAAAAGTGCATACTTTGATTAGATAAATATAGATCACAAAAAAAAATTAATTTATATTCCTCCTGTACAAACCACCAATTTCATATGTAAGGACCTAATAATAAATTAAATTATCACTTAACACATTGCACTTGATATATTTTTTTATAAACATATAAAATATCAATCTGTATATCATAGGAAAGATATTCACACAGTTGCTTTATCAATCAAAACTGTAATATTTTAAGTTATATTTGAAATATTCCTGGTTTTTTAAATTTTGTTCTTTACACTATAAAGTAAGTACACTAATATACTTATTTAAAATATTTCAGACAAAAGATACATTTGAATTGGAATCAAAAATTAATTGTGGCCAAGCTGAAGAACTAATTGTACAGGCTGAAAATGAACTGAATTTGGCTCGAAATATGCTTAATTGGAAGCCATGGGAACCTCTTGTTGCAAAGCCCCCCAAAGGCCAATGGGATTGGCCCCCGGCAAAAGCTTAGATGGTGAATGACATTAATCAAATAGTTATTTTTCAAAGTTCAAGTTTGTCTAAATTTGTCTGTTTAATTTTTAGCCATTAGTTAAACAATTAATTATTAATAAAACATCTGAAGTTTCTTTGAATATTTTTATTTTTATGTTTATAGACATCTTATTTTATAAAATAAATGTGTTTTTGACCCCTCAAAATGTACAAATGTTTACCAGCCAAACAGACTTTATGACATCTGAAATATTTATTACAATTTTTACATATATAAACAAAGAAATATGTATTTACAAATAACTAAAATAATAAATATCCTGATTGCTATTCAGTACCAAAGAAGAAGTACATACACTCCTTTATACTTTCCGGTTTTTAAACAACATTTTTGCTATGTAAGTTTTTTATATCTTTGGTTATTTTATAATTATACTATTAATATATTTGATAAACATCATAACATGTTCATTTAAAGCAGTGTTTCCCAACGCAGGGCCCAGAGGGGGCAATTCAAAAATGGATTTTTGCTCCAGGCCATGCTAGATTAGTGCCAAGTTTACCAAAAAAAAGCAGTCTGAAATAATTGTAGCAATTTCAAATGACGGTAAATTCTTAAAAAATTATATATGTTACATAGGGGGCATAGAATTTTGGAAAGGCTAAGGTGGGGCATGATACAAAAAAGGTTGGAAAACACTGATCTAGTGTAAAAGACAGACTAATTTTTTAATTGGCCTTTATGTATTCAGGAGCATAGGTACAATGTGTGTATAATTTGTATAAGACAGCAAATTTGTATGTCAACACGTAATTAATAGTGTTTATGATATTCAGCCTTGACATATTATAGATTTTATAAATACAATGTTATGTACCAAATTCAAATTTCACAAAAAGAGATGTTCAATTTGTTAAGTACAATATTACACATATTTAGTTTGTCTATTTTAAGCGGAAACAGTATACAGGTGTACACAACAAATGTTTAATAGTTTTTTTTTGTATTTCCTGTAAAAAAGAAATCAAATTGGCAATGATCCAGAGCAACAACATTTAAACTCATACTTGAGTGTTAAAATTACAGTTTAAAAATATGAGCAAGAGAATATCATATTGTTAAATTAAAAAGTATACTATGCATATTTGTTAACAATTACTGTGTATATGTATAAAAAATGTAATGAATAATTGTAATGTAAAACATTGTTGTTATTTGTATTACAATCAACTAATAATAAATTTCTATCCACAAGGTAAATCTAACAATATCAATACTATTAACTTCACATTTATTAGTCTCATAAAGAGACTGCTGTCATCTCAAGTCTAGATTATAATTATAAAATCAACACTGGTAACTTATTTATAAATCCGCTTAAAGGTCTATGTAATATATTCCTTGATAAATTATTTCCAATAACATCATTTCCTCATAGGGTTTACATAAAACCATGTACTATTACATTTTATTCATACTATTAAAGTTATTAAATTCATTGAGCATTAATCAATTCCTTCTTTGCATCAATCATTGGAATATCCCTTTAGTTTTTGTAGTATAATGGATTATTCACTATCATTTCACAATAAGTAATTTCTTTAATAGAACTAAATACATTATTACATATAAAAGAAAAACTTAGAACATATGTAGAGGCGAGTAATACTTCTCATAATCATCAACTTTAATTTTTTGTGTTGTTGAATATAGACTTTCCTCAATTTTTCACACCAAATGTGGTCCTCATCCTCCTCTTTTCATATCCACTCACTTGTTACTGCTCTTATGAGGTTGTCGGTCCAACCCAAAGACCTATATGCACTACACTGTCATCCTGTATGCCTCCCGTCCAAGACTCCTGCCCCATCGGCTATCATCATTATCATCTCAACTGATGAACATCCACTGTTAAACAGATATTTTGAATGTATTTCATAGATTTCTTGTGGTGTTTGACTCCAGTGACACCTAGCTATTTATTTAGTGTTGTAAGTCAGTGAGAGATCTGCTGTCCAATGCTGAATTTGTGGGGTCGTGTTTCCAGTAGTCTCCAACATCAATTGGTTCTATGAGCAGTGATATGTAGTCACTGAGTCCACCAAAGTCATGTTGCCCCATTGACAATTCAGCTTGCAAATTTTTAGAGCTATGTCAACAACTGTCATTTTCCATCTTTCATCAATTCTCAGTTTTTGGATTTGGTCTCTCAGAAAAATGTTGCACATGGGTTTCTTGATTGCATACTGTCATACTTGACTGGTGAACCAAGCCAGCAGGCAAATAAAATAATATAAATAAAATCTGCACTGTAGATAGAGTAGGGAGGAGGCACTGCAACATTGATACTTCAAACTATTTTTCAATATCATGTATTAATTTAGATGCAATATTTGTACAGCTGTCAGTAATACAAATAAAACATGTATGCATGTGGTAACTGATTGACTATCAATAGCAAGGATTTTATAGTTTAATTAACCAAAATCATTACCACTGAATATAAGGAAAAATTAATCATCACTTATTAAAACAACTTAAGCCTAGGAAAATACCCTAAAAATAAATAACATTATAAAATCACTTGATTTTAAATACTTTTTTGAAGAACATTGATGCTTTTTTCAAACCACTTCATAAAAATAATAATAATTATACTTTAATAACAAAAACTGTGTAACAGTTATGTTGATGTTACACCTTTCCTAGCTACAAGAAGGTTTAAGACAGGGTGCTTCTTTATATAACTCACTGCTTTTTTATGTGTTACCATAGTGAAGTCATATCCATTACATTGCAGGATTTTATCATGCATTCTCAATCCAGACTTGGCTGCTGGACTCCCTTCGTGTACTTCAGTTACATAAATGCCCTGAAAATAATACATTTATTAAGAATAAAAGCTTCACAATAATTAGAACATATCATAAGTAGGTGATATTTTGCTTTGTAGTCTCAGGCTATTGAGAATATCACTAAGGTAAGCCCTGTCTGTCGTAGGTGATTAAAAGAGTTTTCGGTATCATAGGTTTTGATGGTGGGGATTGTTATTGTTCACTTAGCGAGCCTAGATGAAAGACCTGCACAAGGTGGTTTAGTTCTTGTCATACAAAAGCGAAGATATAGAGAGGGCTACAGCTTCCAACTGGAATGTGCTTTACGCTTAGTACCGGGAGGCTCCAGTGTGTTCCCCAGGAGAACACAGGGCCTCCCTCAACACACTGAAGATGACCATCGAGAGGGTTTTACTGGGTTTTTACACAGTAAAACCTCATTTTTATCCCACATAACTTTTTGTCTTCCCAGCAAAAGCAAGATATATTTATTAGATTTATTATATTATTACTTCTCTGCCGATAACACGAAAAAAGGTAAATAAAATAATATTTTAAAATATGATGTCCTAAAAATTAAAACAATTTTGTTATATCTTTTATTTTAGTTTTGTCTAATCTATTTAATTATCTATTTTATTTAATTAAATCTATATCTCAAATATGTTAAAATTATTTTTTTCAAAGTTGAAAAATTAAATGTCTATTAAATGTTAATTTTTCTTACACATGATACATTTTTCAGTCCAGTATCAAAAATATAGAAATATTAATTGTAATGTTTTTAATAGTTCATACGAGTCCTACTTACATTATCTGTGTACCCTTGAGGACTTTTTCGATAATCTTGGTCAATTCCACCACCAATTTTAAAGCCACATTTCATAACTTC
Organism: Ornithoptera priamus; assembly: GCA_029034505.1. Taxonomy (NCBI): domain Eukaryota; kingdom Metazoa; phylum Arthropoda; class Insecta; order Lepidoptera; family Papilionidae; genus Ornithoptera; species Ornithoptera priamus. The sequence continues at coordinate 36,747 of JARDWD010000627.1, read as the reverse complement.
CCGACCTTCTGCGTCAATTCCAGCTTCTTTTTGAAGAGTTATTGGTATCTGATAAAGGAATAGGCGAGAAACAATATATTAGAAGTATTATAACAGTTAAAAACAAAACACTTGGGAGTGGTCTTCCAACTTACACTCAGACATTCCATTGCCGTACCGGCTTGGTGTTGAAATGCCATTTTCGCCATGATGACAATGTATGATTATTGACTGGTAGATAAAACTAACGTAGTAATAAATTATCAACAGTTAAAGTTTACGTACAAAACATAGAACTTCAATTCTTAAACTGTAGTAATCAGTGATGTGACGCTATATTGTCATGCTTAACTTTAGTAGCAATAGTGGTGCAACTTTATCGATTTTTATATGTATTATAAAACTTCGGTTTATAAATTGAAATTAAAAATTATTAAAATTTTTAATTAAACTATCTTTATTATTCATATATTTGCATTACATAATTTTTTTAAATATAAAAATTATTGTATATGAATTCTGTTTTTCAAATATTCTTCCAAGCGCTAAGAAAAAAATTTGCAATCGGAAATCTATTTGCAAAGAAATTTTTACGCAAATGTCAGATGTGTCAACTATTTATAAAAAAGGTTATGTTGTGAAAAAATTAATTGACTGTGGGATAATCTGGGAAAATTGGTTTACTGCTTTATATTCACATTGATTTTTAAATTAGATTATATAATAACACTACAACAATAAAGGTTATATAATAACAAGTTTAGACGTATATCTGATTATGACTATTTATTTTACAAAATAATATATTGTTTTAGATGGCTAACGGCGAATACAGACATGTTTGGCGAATTGTTTTTCAAAATTTTATAAAGTCCTTTATACCTCGCCAAATTCGTGGAAACCATATAGGCAAGTATTTTTTTATAATATTGTAAGTATTTCTATATTGTGCAACAGTTTTCAAAAGAAAATTTCATGTTCACTATATAAATATACTAAACCATTTTATTATACATTTTGTTATATATTATAATATATTTAATATGGAAAGCATAAAGAATTTTTACTATAACATTTTGACTGCAGCAAGTAAAATTAATAACAATTTTTAGTTTACTGTTCAAAAATTGCAGGTCAAGATTACATTGGAAATACATACTTTGAAATTCCTGCTGATCCTAGTAGAGGTAAACGTAGGCCTTCTCGTTGGTATGATCCTCCAAAAGGTCATGACTTTGAAGATCCTATTCCAGCTGAATGGGAATCATGGTTAAGATACAGAAGGTTGTTATTTAAATATTCTTTAAAAATACATTAATTTGCTTTTGCATTTCATAATGCCTTGTTGTATTTATTTATGTTTGAAAATATATATTTGGCACTAACCTTCTACAACACACTTTGTATACTATATAATCTTATATGTATATATGCATGTTTTTTTTTATTTTGCATTTCTACTTTTGACATTATATCAAATAAATAATATTTTTTTTAGAAATGAACCTCCAACAGAAGAAGAAATTGCAAATAATCTTGCTATAGCAGAAATGAAACAAAAAAATGCAGCTAAACTAGAAGCTAAACGATTAGCTGAGGGTGGATCATTACCCACCAGACCAGAGAGAGGGCCTCGTTCATATCCCAAATATCCCGAGTATTATGGGGGAGATAATGCAAATCCTCGTAGAAAATAAAGAACTTATAATACTAGATAATTGTGAGCTGCTGTAGTTTTTGTTTAATTTAAATTATTATTTATAGTTAATGTTAATAAAAGTATGCTTAGTGGTTTGTGTTGTTTTTATAATTTGAACACTTACAAACTGAACACTGGGCATAAAATTAAAAAAATTATTAAACTAAATAGTCTATTGGATGCTTAATGTTTTTTTTTTTAATTCATTCTTTTGTGTATATTATACTATAGTACTATAAGCTTAATGTTAGAATCTAGATAAACTTAAGTTGGAGTTTAGAGAATGATAAAGTCGAGAACAAAGTCATTTTGGTAGTATTTTTCCTCCAAGATATCTTTAGACTCTTGAAACACTTGTGCTTGGTAGATGCTAGTATATGTCTTCAGATAAGGGATTTCCCTCATTGCATCCAGGTTTCTAAGATAGAGGGGACCACCTTATAATTTCAATATACCCATACATATCTTTCGAGATCTGGTGTGAGGGCTATTGCAAAATTGTTCCTGCTATTTTGCTGAGATGATTACTTCGTCTGGCTCATAAACACTGTTCCATCGAATGGTACTAATTCTGTCAAAGAAACCTCTTATCTATCTATTAATCTTTTACATCTTTATAGCCCTATATTAGGAAAGGGATTAGTCTTTCTTCATCAAGCAGCAGTTTCCACATTATATCCGTTATCCCCTTGATCCAGAGGAACGTGAAAAATAAAAATTAGCAGGGTCCCCTACAAGGAATCTGGAGGAGGAACGTCGAACGCAAGGACAACAGTTCTCCACAAAAGAATTGGCTCTCCAGAGGTTACACGCTAGACAGTCTGTCGATGTTGTAGTCCCAGTTTTAAATGACTGGTTTATTAGGCGACATAGTGCTTTGATCTTCCGATTGGTATAGGTGCTCACCAGGCACGGATGTTTCGGTAAGTACCTATGCCATATTGGTAGAGAGCCAACAGTTATGTGCCATCATTGTGACAGCGATGAGGAGTCGGCGCAGCATACGTTAGAGTATTGTCTCAGTTGGACCAGTTTGCGTCGAGATCGCGTCGCTGAAATAGGGAGAGACCTTTCGCTCCAAACTTATATCAAGGCTATGACAGGAAGCGAGAAGGTGTGGAGTGCTGGCGTCAGTTTCTGCGAACAAGTAATGTCGCAAAAAGAGGCTGTGCAGAGAAAGATAGAAAGAATCTCTCTACTCCTTATTCGTAGCTAGAGACCAGGGCGGCAGAGGAGAATGCACCTCTAATCCCCATAAGAGTGTTATGAAAGCGCGGGCAAAAGGGAAGGGCGTAAGGCTCTTTTAGGTGAAGGCGCACGTGGGGATGGAGGGGAATGAAAGGGCGGACCAACTGGCCAAGGAAGCGGTCCTGAAGAGCAAAAGAAGACCGGAGTACGAGGATTGCCCCGTTTCCTTCGTCAAGCGTCAGCTCAGGCTGAAGACGCTTGACGAATGGAACAGGAGGTACGTGGAAGGTACTACGGCTTCAACAACGAGGATTTGTTTTCCGGACGTCGCGTCGGCATATCGCTCACTCCGTCGGCTGGAACTCGACACGGTCTTGGTTCAGATGTTCACTGGGCACGGCGGATTCTCCGAGTACCTTCACAGGTTCAAGCTCAAGGAGAGTCCCGCGCGCCTCTGTGACCCAACGGTGGACCAGACCGTGGTGCACATCCTCACCTCCTGTCCCTTATATGGAAGGGAAAGGATGGAGTGCGAGATTGAGATGGGTAGGAGGATTGACGCAGGTGTCATTGCCTCCCTGATGAGTGAAGACGAAAATCGCGAAATATTCGTCAAATACTGTAGAAGAGTGGTAGAAAAAGTATTGGGGGAGAATAAAAAGTAAAGAATAGGAACTGGAAGAATAAAGAAGGAGGAATGCTTCAACGTATGATTGTTTCAGGCTCCCCCCTCTTCAGAAGTCGTCTTCAATCCAAGAGGATGGAAAAATGAAGGAAATGGAAATGAGAATGACTGAGACAAGAAGTTTGTGAAAGATAAGTACAGAATGAAAGACGGAAGAATGATAGAGGATTTTAGGAAATTAGATGGATCAAAAAAGATGATAAGTGATTGAAAGTATAAGGCCCTGACCCAAAAAACGCAGGTGAAATGTAAAAAAGAAAACCCATAAGAGAGACTACGGCAGCGGGTGCTGAGGTCACTCGTTGCCATATATCAAAGGCATCGAGGTTGCCAGGATCAAAGCAGCAGCTCCAGTCTGAGGCGAGATCCTACAGTAGATCAATACCGTTTGGACTGTAGAACTATACGCAAGTTCCGTAGTTCCGAGCAAGGGTTTTGAGGTTCTCCTCCAACGGGTTCTCGCCTTGTCGTGGCGGAGGGGCTTAGTAACCGTGGCGCCCAACACGGTGAAGCCAAGTGGAACCCATCCGGCCGGCCCGCGGCGAAGGGCTGGCCGAAGCGGCCGCTTCCGGTTCGAGCACCGGTTGGGATAACTGGAGCTCACCGGAGCGGCCGGGGGCCGCAGGGGCTGCTGTGTGCTGCCCCAGCGGCCGGCTGCAGGGGCGGTTTCATACCGTCCCTCGCAGCCGAGGTGGGGTCGCGGAGGGAGTACCCTCTGTGGCCAACCGGTGTCGCACCGGTGATGCGGCGGCGGTGGGGCCGCGGGGGAAGAGGAGTTTCGGTATCGCGATGCGCCGTTCTCCCTATCCTCCGCGGCCGTTAACAGGTAGCGGCGGGCCTAACATCTCTCCGCCGCGGGGGGCCGGGAGAGGTTTTCTCCCGTGGCTCCCATGGCCTCTGGGCGACAGGTTCGGGGGAACCCGTCGCCCGCACACGCATGAGGTCGAGGAGGGGGCGCGCTGCATGTTCCGGTGCGCCTTGGGAGGATTCATCCCTCCCCCCGAGGTGGGGCCGCGCAAGCGGCCAGCGCCGGCAGGGTCGCGGTTGTGTGCGTACCCGCGTTCCCGTGTCCCTGCCATCATGGCGATGAGGAGGAACATCGTGGGGGTTTTAGTCGGTGCAAGTCCGACATAACTCGTCCTTGCCCCCGCGAGGACGAGTATGCGTAGGCATTTCCCCCACGTTAAACAAAAAAAAAAAAAAAGGGTTTTGAGGTTACCGTGGGGTTTTAACCGGTAAGAGTACAGCATAACTCTTCTGCTGACCCGACAATAGAGGAGGATCCGATGTAGGATTTCCCCACAAAAAAAAGATTGACCATGAAATCGCAATGTTATTGAAGCTTCATTGTTTTTTTTTAGTCCATAGTACTACATGTGCGGTACACCTACTACTCAATTTAAATATTGTCAGATGCCTTATCCGAATTGGTAACCGAACTATAATAACGTGCTTATTATCTACTTCTACTTTAAGTTCTCAGAATAATTAATATCTTTTTTGAATGATCTTAAAGTAATTATAACAAATTTTAAATAATGATATAAAGTTATAGAGTTAAAGATTACAAAAGTCTGATAACGTATGTCGTATATTCGTGGAATTTCGCCTGGTATTCGTTTATTCGAGGATTGACTGTTTAGTTTTCTGAAAAACTTAGCTTTTGGGGTATTAAATATACGTTAAATATATTTTTGTATAATTAATGCAGTGATAAATTATTTGACACTTGATATCGAGAGTTAAAAATAACTTCGATTAGGGAAAATTCCAATGTCTTATTGTTTTGAGGCCGCACCGCATCATGCTAATAAGGAGTTCACATCGTGTGATGTAATACAGGACAGACCGTTGGTACTTAATTTATTTTCTAGTCGGCAGTTATTTCTATTGCCCCGTACTCCGCAGTCAACAAAGTTGTTGGATAATTTTATATACGATCTCAAGAAGGACTACTACTACACTGTACGATTAAAAAATAATAAAGGTCAGATATAATTTAATCTTATTTAAAATAATCAACGTTTTATTGCAAAGTTTGTCATATCTTCTGAATATTTGTATTTATGTGGGTATTAGCATTTAATGGTTGATGTAGCTCTTTTATCTACTAAAAATGTTGTAAATTGTCCCATTTTCTGGAAGTCGATTATGAAATATATTTATTTTAATTTTCATAGAATCTACTTTAAATAATACTGCATGAGTTCAAATCTTTAATATAATATTTACATGAGCAGTTCTTATCAGTTAAGGATGCTATATAACATTCTGAATGATATTCATTAATGCATTTATAAAAGTGTTTCAAAGAAAGCATATTTAATTATTATTGGTAAGTATGAATACTATAATTATTCGGTTATATATTTATATTTAATTATGTATAATATATAAAATAAAAATCAAATTTTGTTGTGTATATTGTTATCTAAAAATCATTAATCGATAATTTGGTAGTACTTACAGTTTCCCGAATATGTGTTAGGTACTAAATGTTTTTAATGATCTTAGTTAGTCTTATGTAATTATATGATATCCTAATAATTTTCTGTATGCCATATAATAAAGGCTTTTACTTAAAAATATTATTTGGTATTATTGAAGGTGGTACGAGATGCGTTGCTAAGGCACCTTGTCTTTACACATTTCTTTCACTAAAAGCAATTATACAGTATTTTGTTTCATTTATGTTGAATATATAAGAGACATGTCTGGCTATTATCAGGGATGGAAGGCGATCTCTACTGATAGTGAGAATATTCTAGATGATAGTGATGAGTAATAGTACATAAGCCTAATAAGTAAAAAGGTTTATTTCCAATTTTATATAATGGTTATTGATTATTTAGGGCGTTCTTTTCTAGGTGGTTAGTCTTTCTCTCAGTTCAGCCAAGTCTTTCATGTGTGTTTAGATTTTATTTATTTGATTCTAAATATTTTGTATAAACACTATATTTAAGGTTTTGTGTTTTGTTAGGTCATGGCATCCAAACGAGAGCTATCATCAGAGGAAATCTTTGCCGCGGAAGACAAGTATGGTTGCCGCAACTATGCTCCTTTACCTGTAGCTTTATCTCGAGGCGAAGGTGAGTTGTTAAATTAAATAGAACATACAAAATATTGTTGAAACTCACGATACTTTTAAAACGTAATTTTGAGTAATTGTTTGGCTTAACGAACAGCATATTAGCTATATATTAGACTGCCAATAAATCGCTAATGTTAAAAAACTAATTTTTAGCATAAACTCCATTTCTGGATCGGGCCTTCTTGAACTATAGGTTATGACCCCTAAAGAAGCCCTGCTTTGGATAATTAATTTCATTATTAGTTTTTGCTATATTTCCGATAATTAGTTTAGTATGTAACTTTAAACTGCACTACAACTACAACTACTATAAATTGAGAAAACTTAAAATGTAGTAAGTTTTATTTTAAAGACTCTCTCTTTTATTTTTCAACATATAACCAATAATGACGAGATCAAGTTGTTTATAGTAGCGTTCCTTACAGTGTAGTTATCTTATTTACATAGTTCATGCGACAAAACAATATACAGAAATTTCAAGTATTTTTGCGGTAAAAATAAATTATATAGAAATGATGAAATTCGTTTACAAGTGCGAGTTATTATGTCGAATGATAACAATTTAAAAATATTTATATGATTAGTATTATTGAACTTGCCTCGCTAATGTGATAAGAACAACTTACAACAAAACTGTAGCAAATAAATTTATTCTCATATTTATTTAAAGATCAAGAATAGTTTGTGACGTTCAGGATTATACACTAGCCAATTACTTCTACTAAAGGCTACATTAACTACTTTGTATCTAACATTTTCTAAGTTGTGGTATTTTTGTTCAAGTGATACGACCGCACATAACAATTTGGCACTATTTAGGATGATATACACTGTACCACATTGTGCTCGTAGACTAGAGACATCATGTTAAGTTTCGTTATCTCAATAATTTTACTAGTTACAAAGCCCTTTTTACCGTAACTCATAATATCTTATAACCCTTATAATATTTATACAGTACTTTGTGGCGCTTGAAATATCAAGTTCGAAGGTATCCGGTAACGGAGAGCTACCATCAGTAGATTAAATACTGGGCTACGCATGTTGTCTCAAATGCGTTACAATTCGTTTTATAACTTTCGTCTATTATTCCGGGTAAAATAGTGATGTGGCACTGGATCTCGAAAAGATTTTTTGTTTGTGTTTCACATTACCATCAAGAGGAAACGGTTCTATTTCAAAGCGATTTTCGCTTCTTAATAATACATTGCATGATTTATAAACTTCTGCAAAATTAAAAGTAATTATTGTTAATAAATATTTACGACACACACATGCTTGCTGCGAAAGCTTTTGAGATTCGCCTAGGAATTCGGTAGCAATTTATGCTCCAAAATTTGGCATTATTAAATAAATTAAAAAAAAAATACTGAAATAAAAAAAAAATGAATAAAATTATTTTAATCATCATCCACAGCATGTTGATGCCACCTGCTGAATACAGGTCTCCCCATTACGGATGTAATTGTCGTACTAGTTTCGCTGCAGAGAAAATTATCAGTGGCTGTAAATAAAACTTGATCTTGTATTATAATATTTTATTGTACTATAATAATAAAGAAATAATGGTTACATGTAATGTAATAATTTTACTCAGTTAAAGCATACGATAATACTACTATTTTAAATTACAATAAACAAATACGATCTGATGATGATACGATTAAATAATGAAGGAAATAATCAATAAACTTATTATTATACATTGTGTTTTTAGGTGTGTTTGTTTGGGATGTCGAAGGTAGACGATACTACGACTTTTTAAGTGCCTACTCAGCGGTAAACCAGGGACATTGCCATCCAAGAATCATCAAAGCGCTTAATCAACAAGCGCCTAAACTAACTCTTGTTTCAAGGTTAGTACCAATAGTTATATTATTGTATATTTAGTAGGGAGCTACCTAGCTCATATTGCAAATCTGCCGTCGGAACAGCATGGCTGTGTTCAGGTTGTCAACATGAGAGCGTATTTTCGAGAAACGCGATTTATCCTAAATGACATGATCATCAACTAACACTATGTGAAATGGAGGTCAAATTCCATTGTCGATAAAAAATGTATATGCTATAGACAGACATTTATACGAGAGAATCCATTACCTGAGATGTGAAATCCATAATTATAATTTAGTGATTTACTTTGTAGTATTATAGATAATTTGTATTTCATTTTGTAGAGGAAAAAAAATAATTCATACATAAATCATTTCATTTTAGTATATTTATTAAGTATTGTAGACAATGGATTTCTCAAGGATTAAGTACCGGTGTTCGTCCAGTTTACTGAAACACTGCTTTAATTTAGTTCTTGACCAGCGCCGTTAATTTTATTGTTGTCTTAATTACTTGTTATTTTTAACAGAGCATTTTATTCCGATCAACTTGGCAAGTATGAGAAATTCATGACAGAGCTTTTCGGATATGACCGGCTGTTACCAATGAACACGGGGGTCGAGGGCGGTGAGAGTGCCTGCAAGATCGCACGCAAGTGGGGTTACGAGGTCAAGAAGATACCTAAAAATCAAGCCAAGGTGATTGTTGTGTAAATATTACAATACCTGAGAATCCGCCACTCATTAAAGTGTTCTGAATATAATATCATATACTGCATGGATCGAACATATTTACGTACATAATTTTTTATTATTACTCATTTGCAGTAATGAGTACAATGTCAAATCGTAGAAGGGCAATATATGTTTGTAGACCTCTTAGATAAGATACAAGGCCTCTACAGAGTAAAGATTCTTTATTTATTTTATTACTGTGACGATTAAAGCTATTTTTTAAATATTTTTTACATCCCTTTTAATATCAAGTTATAAAAGTCTAATTTTGCATTTTGAAAAATATTTATAAAACAAACTATACGAATACCATTAAAAATTTACTTAAAATTATTTATTTAAATAAGATTTAACCTGTTTAGAATAAATCTTAATGATTTAATCTTTAACTGTAAAGAAAATAAATATTGCTGTATGTAATATATTTAACGCATTAACGAAGAGTCGTTGGTTGCAGATAATTTTCGCCGAAGGCAACTTCTGGGGCCGTACGCTTTCGGCGGTTTCCTCGTCATCAGATCCCACTTGCTATGACGGCTTCGGTCCGTACATGCCATGCTTTGAGCTTATACCTTACAATGACATTCCGGCTTTAGAGGTTCGTACATATCTCGTATACGTCAGTAATTCAGATTGTATTTTTTTTTTTTGGTCATTCAATATTTGATACATTTTGAATCAAGATTAATTTTCGTTTTCAATTCTCTTGACTTGTTCAAACTTAAAACATTCTCGAATTTAGATCTTTAAATTAAGAGACTTTCATTTTTTTTACGAATTTATTTCAGAAAGCATTACAAGATTCCAACGTAGCTGCATTCATGGTCGAGCCAATCCAGGGGGAAGCGGGAGTTATTATACCAGACGTAGGGTACTTGAAGAAGGTTAGGGAACTATGTACCAAGTACAATGTGTTATGGATCGACGACGAAGTTCAAACTGGTTTAGGTAATAGTTTCTTTTTATATTTGGGTTTTCTGGTACGTGTATAACCGATATGGCGGTGGTTTTTATTACCATCTATGGTTTTTATTCTCAACAAATTCTTTATTAATTATATACTGCTTCTGGCACGGCGGATTTTTTTTGTCTTATTCGAATAAATAATGTTTATTTTAAGGTCGAACGGGCAAGTTATTGGCTGTACAACATGAAGGAGTTAAGCCTGATATTCTTATACTTGGCAAAGCTCTCAGCGGCGGAGTCTTGCCAGTATCCGCCGTACTTGCAAATAACAACGTAATGGATGTAAGTTAAACAAGTGTTTAACAATATTTAACACTGTTGTTAATGTTTAAATTATCAATTATTCTTTATATTTTTTAAGATACATATGTGTTTTTTACTTTTTAGGTCATTAAACCAGGAACACACGGGTCTACATACGGCGGTAATCCTTTAGCATGTGCGGTGGCTACCGAAGCGATTAAGGTACTATGTCATATTAATGTTTGTTTTATAAAAAAAAAACATTATCCACGTGGTGTATAAGGATTGTGAACCTTTAAAACATAATGATGTATCTTTACGTATGTTTTTGTTAACTTTAAGTAAATACACTTCTTAAAAAAATTATGACCACTTTTAAAAAATATCATTGATATAAGTTTTACCATGTCAGGTATTATTGGAAGAGAGACTGATAGAAAACGCACAAAAGTTAGAAGCAGTTTTCCGTGAAGAATTGGAAAAGATTCCAAAGTCCAAGATCAACTTGGTGAGAGGAAAGGGACTCATGTTCGCGATTGTAATAGACGACAGTAAGTTCATTTTGAGATTTTAATGGTAATAATGATGGTTGCGATTTAACATAGTTACGGCAGTACATATATATATATATTTCTATGTAGGTATTCCAGCGTACGATGTGTGCAAACGACTCCGTGATGCTGGTTTGATCACTAAACCCACTCACGGGCAAACAATTCGTCTCGCGCCGCCACTGGTGATCACCGAACAGCAGATTCGTGAAGGCGCAAGAATCATTCAAAAGGTTCTTGAAGACTTCAAGAAGTAAACCCTTTGTAAAACTTATGCGAAAGCAACTTATCTCTTTATCCTAGTGCCGCACAATTTTGTATTTATCACGGTTAATTTTTTTTGTCGGTACCATTAACTTTTGTAATGTAAAATAGTTCCTTTAACTACGAACTGTTTAATTTTAATAAATTAAATTTGAGATATTGTTAATATTTGTTAACCATTTAACCAGTTGGAGTATTAAATCTTGATTTTGATTTTTTTTTCCAATGTATGAGATAAATTTCTTTACTTAATTTAGACAATTTACGCTGTTTTGATGTGGATTTTCTATGATTACATTATTTTGTGGTTTAAAAAAAAAATCTTTTTTTGATGTTCACGGTCCTGCTTTGACCATTTTAACTATATATATATAAGTTGAATTTAAATTCCTATAAAAAATACATTAAAAGATTTTTTGTGGACCAAGTATAAAGTCAAATTAAAATGTCTTGTCGATGTGAGATCTTTATGTATATATGATTACAATAAAGTGTTTATTCAAATAATTTTATTATGGTGTTAGCAACCCAGATGTCCTAAAGCGTGACCTGAAATAAAATTCATAAATCCAGTGATCTACACTGCGGTTAAGATATCCCTAAGCACCCTTGACGTATCATGAAAGGACTAAGAGAGAAGAGCTGCCTCATAAAATGTGGCGGATATGCAAATACTCTCAATTTGAGAAGCCCTTGTTCAGTAGTAGGCGTTAATAGGTTAAAATTATGGAGATATAATTGCTTTATATATACATATATATATATATACTTTTTATATATATATATATATATATAGTATACTGATGGTAGGTCTTTGTTGTTGGAGACTGTCTAGGCAAGTACTGCCGCAACTCCTATTTCTGCCGCCAAATATTAAAGTGCAAAAACTACTGTTCCGGTTTAAACGACGTAGCTGGTTAAATTATAGGAGTAATGAAACCACAATTTGTGTTTCAAGGATGCGAGCACAATGTGGTGCAGTGTATCGGTTTTACTAGCAGTTTGGTGTTGTGGGCAGGCGTTTCATATACCACCAGGTGAACGTCTCTTTGTTAAATAATTAAAAAAAAAACACTAAAACGACGGAAATTTAAAGGGTAGGAAACACACCATATTATAACTTTTTTAATTTTTCTCTATTGCATCTTGCACTATACCAAGACAGTAGTTATATTATTTAATTCATTAATTTTTTAATATTTAGGTGATTTTTAAGTGTTATATAAAGTAAAAAGAAAAGTATTAGTAATATTTATCATTAGAGGTTTTTAACAGAAATGAAGAATAATACGACTTTCAATTGCACGTGTTTATTAAACAGGATAATACGTGAATAATAATACAATAAATATCGTGTAAATTTTAAATAGCATATTCAATATATTAAGTCACAACGCTATATAAATCACAGTTAGTTGAGGTAAATACTCGGTTCCTTTACAATATATAAATTTATGTACGTATAGTAAGCTTTCGTGTTGCGTGCCGCCCATTAAAGTGTTAAAACTAAATAATGTATCTACTCCTAATACTGGCAAAATACTTTTGGAATTATTTTGTTTTAGTATAATTTAAAGTTCGTCCTCTAATACTCCTAGTTGTGCCCTCATGGTGTCTATTATTTTTGAAATCAACGTACTCTCGTCTAAAGTCATCTTCGGACTTTCCAAGATCCCTGTAAAAAAAAAACATTTTATTGGTAGTAGATTTCTGTTGCTTGCGCACCGTCTATATAGATACTACTGCAACCTACTTCCGCCGCCAAACAGGAGTGAGCAAACGTTACCGTTACGGATTGAAGGGCGTTCGTTGTAGCTAGTGAAATTACTGGGGCAATATCACTCAACATGCTGTCTTAAGGCGAAGAGCATGATATGATGCAGTATATACCATTTTTACTATCGCCACGTTGTTATCGGCAGGCTCTACATTTACCATCAGGTGAACGTGCTGCTCGTTTCGTCGCTTTCTTGAATGAAAAAACACTTTTTTATATATATATATATATATATATATATATATATATATATATATATATATATATATATATATATATATATATATATATATACATACGCATACCAACGGTATTGCAATGTCAACGAGCAGATAACCTAGACCGAAATAAACTAGTTACAATTTCCTTTATATATAAGTGTATATACATGAATGATGTAAAAACATGGATGTTATATTAAATGTAATGTTAAGCCGATGAGTACCTTGTGCCGTTGTGTAAACATCTTAAGTAACGCTACATTCAGGTCCAGAAAGACCTTGTCTCGTGAATGAAATAAAAACAGAACATATAGCACATTGCTCAAAGTATTCAAACTGGACGATATCAACAATCGTCATCATCATCATCATCATCATCATTCGAGTGTATACAGTCGCGAGTGGACCTGGGCCTGGCACAGTAAATACATCTAAGTCGTAATAAAGAAATGGGCATTGTAAATAAATATGCAGGTGGAAATATTTTAGGCAAAATGGAAAGTATGTATGATGATAACGTTATCAAATTGGCAAAACAACTCCACCAACTGCAATATTGGTTCATCGAATGACGTCATCGCCTGTGTACAACATTTATACACACATAATTTGTAATTTTTAAATTACATATTGGAAAAGCCGTGTTATTTCAGTTTATCAGGCGGTTAGATGTCACGAAGAGGCCCTAGTTTGATTCTTACTGAACTGAAGTTTCCGTTCAGGAAAACATCGTGAGGAAAACGATATCTACGTAGAACAACAGCTTTCATAGCAATGTGACACCTAACAATACGTATCTGACCAGCATATAGGATACAGAGCCTTGACTCTCGGAGAAAGAAGTCGCCGAGTCCTAGTAGTGAGAACATTATGGGTACTGCTTATTTTTTCATTTATATATTGAGTATAATGAGGCTTAAAGGGCACAAGAATATTTTCATAATTAAATGATATTTGCAACATACTGTTCTTAAAGCTTTGTTGGTAAGATTTATCAAAGTTAGTTGTAATTGATTAAAAATAATAACTTATTCATATTTTAATACACCGACAAAAGAAACAACAATATCTAAAAGATTAGAATAGAGTCGAAAATTTAAGCGACTTTTTGAACAAAAATTTTACTTCTAAAACTTAGCAGTCACTATATTATTCCGGAAGCTTATAGTAATCGTTTTTTGTGTGATTTGTCAGAAATAATATATATACCATTAGCTAAGCAGTCCCAACACTCCTGTATCTCGTAGCTCAAGCCGGCGCTATTATGGAAGTGATAGTTGTACTTCCCTTTAGGCAAGGTCCACTCCGTGTTGTTGGCGGGAGATATCTGCAGCACGGTCGGACACCAGAAGTAATCCAACTGTAATTATAGGAAATATTTGCACAAATAATATAATGAAAAACAAATGCGACAAATAGTTCTTTTCGTCTTAATCCTTTTATATAATGTTTGACGGCGGCCCATTACTGTGATTAATTCACTTTTATAATGATACTCAACCCTCGACGAAGTTATTCCTATAAAGATAACAGAAACTTCCCAACTCCGTGTAATTGGCTGGAGAAGAAATATAGCAATTTATGAATTGTGGTGTAATTTCCGTTTTACCATTTTTTTTTATTCTACTGACTGTAGTTTAATTTTCAGTTCTATTATTATTTACGTTGTGCCCATTTTTATTCTATAATTATACTTGAACAAACTCTTAATAGTACAAACGCCCACCTAATTTAAGAGCAGCTCGAAAAAAATAAAAAAATTGTGATTCCGAACGAAGTTTATGGTAGCCGAACTATTGATTATAATTATATAATATTTAACTATAACGGGTATTAACCCAATGCTATAAATAGCCTTCCACCAGATATTCAAAACATTGTTGTATCTTAGGCTAAGAAGATGGGCCAATGCAAACCAGCCCGGATGTGACTTGCCCTAGAGTCAGGTCACGACGATTATATTATTCAGATAAACCTTACTGATTTTCGGTTAATATTTTTTTTTCTTTATTGTAAAACCTTATAGCGAGGTACACAAAAGGCAGGCTTAATGCCTGTTGGCATTCTCTACCAGCCAATCTTCGGTAAGGTGAGATGTTGTGGCAGGTGATAATTACGGACTTATACAAATAGTAACAACATATATTTATATATAATAATAACATAGCATATTTATATATATAGATAAAACATATACATATAACACTAAGATGTTTGTTTCTGCTTTAAGGTATTCCTAGAGTCTTTTTTAAAAGAGAAATTTTGTGGAAATATTCAGAATCTCATCGGGTAAGCAGTTCCAGAGTAGTGCAGCCTGAATTGTATATGAGTTCCCATAGAACCCAGAGGCGTGATTTGGAACAGAGATTTTATTCAGGATAGAAGATCGAAGGTATCTATCGTGGGAAGAAAAGAGATTTTGGAATTTATCTTTGAGATAAGAAGGAGAGGACGGATTTTTCAATATCGAGAAAAGAACAAGGAAAATTCTAGAATCGCGCCTTTGTCGAATTGTGATTCAGCTAAGTTGAGAAGGATATTTAGCGATATGGAAACTTGTTAAGAAGATTCAGAGATTGGTTCGAGTAACACATATCTGCATAATCGATGATTGGTAAAATGTCTGCACGAGCATAATTTTACACTTAATTGGGGGAAATGTTTCGGTCGAAATAGCGGGCGTAAGGAGTAGGTTACTTTGCGACTGATTTCTACGATATATGGATTCCAATTAGTAAATTTAATACCTTTCAAAAAAAAAAAAATCATTATGTAATAAAGATAATGTGAAATGATGAGATAATGTGAAAAGTAGAGGCAGTATTTTAAGAATTATATAATGATAATTGCAGCTATAAAACATTGCGTTATTTTTACACCTCTCTTGTTACGTTTAATGGATTTTATTACGTACTTCCCTAGTGTATGCAATTGATATTAAAATTTATGAAATTTAATTGTCGAGCACGTCATTACATATTCCAGTTAAACTTGACGATGGCCAAGGTAAACGGTCCTTAATTAGTATCAGAAATTCCGCTGATGACAACAGATTCCAACAATTTTGCGTTAACATTATTTATATTTAAAATTGAGTTTTGAAAAAGGCTCAGTTCGTATTTTTGTAATGTGCGGTTTTTTTTAAAGAAAACGGGCAGAAAAAGCTCTTCGGTATTTTTTTGATAATCATTTCCTCTGACATAGAGCCTATTTTAAATTATTCTTATTCATTCCAGTTCTCACTAGTATACCTCTCGCACATTCATTCTGCATACGTACTATCATTGGGTGGGTCTTCGGTATTTTGTAGATATTATAAAAATCTTATATACAGCAGGCTCTGATAAGTACAGTTTTTTCAAAAGATCCAGTGACTGAATTGAAGGGAAAAGAAATTTTAAAGATATTAAGGCAGATGATGTTAATACTTCATAGCAAAGCTTTCTGGCGGTGATTATTTAAGTTACAGTACTACTAACCGCTATAGTACCCTTAGTCCCAGTGATCTCAGCTCTGTTGGTCATAGCAACGTGAGTGTGGGCCGAAATGGTGGCTGTCCTCCCGTCCTTGTACTTAAGGGCGCAGGATAGCGACTCATCAACGCCCGCCTTGCTCAAGTGCCCCGTGCACATTATATCAATCGGCGGTTCTTTGTACACGAACTGTACCAGTTGCAACATGTAAATACCTAAATCCATAACCGCGCCGCCTCCCAACTCTTTCATTCTGGAATTTTCCAGCATAAAGTTAAAAGAATTTGTCGAGCCATTATAAGAAATCGATCAAGCTTGAGTGATGTGAAAAAGAATGTTGTTATTAATAAGGCCGCTTTAAAGAAATAGTACTATTACTGCATAAATAGTGACCTATTTGAATCTATTAATAATTAGATCATAAAGATCTAACCTAAAATAACAAAACTGTAAGATTAAAAGTGAAGACACAAGATCGCTTGGATGTATTTCTAATATTAAAGTAACATAAGCAGCTGTAATATTAACATGTACAATAATTAATGAAAGAGAAAAAGCTGTTTTAAGCAAGTTGTTTAAATATATCTTACAAGTTCCTCTCAATGTCATTAATCTCAACACCAAATTGCACGTTTATATGATAAATGTCCCCAAGCCCACCAGAGGATATGTGTTTATCTAAAGCGTCGTAAGCCGGAAAAAAACGTGACCACATTCCCTCAAGAAGAAATATTTTTTTTTCGCGTGCCAAATCCACCAATGATTTCGTCTGTTTGTATGTCATCCCCATTGGTTTTTCACACAGTACATGTTTACCGTGCTCCAACATCAATTTAGTAATTTCATAATGCTGTAAATTCATGACACTGACGAAAACTATGTCTGTAAATAAGTCATAGCACAGTAATTTAAATCCTAACATATAAAACTAAGAACAATTTAATAATAGATCAAATACTGATAACTTGGTTATTTATTTATAAGAAATGAAACTAAATTGATTATATTCTTAGTCTTTTAAATAAATATTAATTACAGATATTAAATTTATAATTAGAGACTAAATTCAGGTTTCTTTTTACCCTGTTTAAATAAAATAATATAGATGAAAACCAAAGTGTGGTATGCATGTTGATAAAGGTGCCTTTTGATAATGACTATATCAATTAATTTCAAGTTATATAACTGCACAAGAATATTTTGTGACCTTTCTTAGTAAATTTATATTACTGTGTATGTAGGTCATCAAAAATGTCACAGCAATTTTTCTGACGTTCTAGGTAATTTGGAATATATTTCAAGTGACAAGACTTACCAAGTTACCATTTACAGAGTAAATAAATTTAAACTTTGTTAAAAATGGGAAATAATTTAAAGTTTCAATTATTATTTTTTCTTATAACTATATGTTAGTAAAAGCAGAATACATTAAATAACTTAGAAATGTAATAAAGTCCATCACAACTGCAGAACTAATAAAGCTTGTTGATGTGAAGCAATTACAATAGTCATTAAACTTAATTACCAATTGAACTATCATTTGCAAGTAACTCATAGCCTTCATATGCTGAGCTGATATTATGAAGCATTGCCAATCTATGAACTCTATTCATGTCTTTACCAGCAATGGCCTTGATCTTATGTTGGTGAGATGGCAGGTTGGTCATTGCAGTTAAAAAATCATGGCTTATCATGCCTACTCCAGCGACACCCCAATTGAGAGTAAAATTCATCTGAAAAACAATTTTAAAAGCAAAGGTTGTGGTTTTTTTTAACAATGTTCATAACAGAATAAACAAAAAGATTTATGATTATTAGTCTATTTATCTAATCATGATAAAAAATTGATTACTTCAGTTCATAAATATATAAAAATATATTCTTATCACTAACATTTATAACCATTTTAACCTTGTCTTTTTACTAACACTAAATGTACCATGACTGGTCAAATGACCAGTTGTAAACTTTATATTAGAAAATTCACATAAAATATTATCATTAGACTTCATGACTTTTTCTTTTAAATATACAACATTTAATTTTATATCATTTGTTTATATTTTTATGTGTTAAATCTGATAAACACATGTAATCTAGCCATTAATCACAGTGACAGGTCATTTGACTAGAGCCTTCTATAAAAACATTGCTTTTGTTTTAATGCTTGTATTATAATATTACATGACTTTATGGTACAAAGACTGCAGACTGTTGTTGGGTAAGCATTATAAAGATAAGTTGTAAATTTCAATAAAGTGTCTTAGTCCAAGTTGCAAATATTGTTTAGTAAAAAAAGGTAATGGGAAATGAAATATGTTCGTGGACAGTTTATAATTTGATTTTTAGAAGGTCTTGCCATTTCCATTACATCAGTGTTAGCATATTTCCAGAAAAATGTAAATGCAATCAAAGCTGTTGAAGTACTTACAAGAAAGAAATAACATAGGCGAAAAGTAGAGTTAGCAGAAGAATTGCAGCTGATTATCAAGAAGCCAGAGAAAAACAAATAATAAAGACATTGCTATAAACATAAAATATGTCAAATAATGTATTGAAAAGGCAATAAAACCACAAAATCTGTTCTAAATATGAGAAAAATGTTTCCGGAAAATGTACATTGTAACCTCCCTGCATCTGCATAAAATGTGGAGCTCAATGAATTATCCAAAAGTTTTTGTATTTTAAAAATAGCAAAAAAAAATTGTTATTGTTAATTATTACCCAGAAGTTACTGTTTAATATTTTTTTACTAAAATCAATATTTCTTCATAGAAAATTAGTCATTATCTAAAAACTGGTCATTTGACTGGTTGTGGTACAAATAGGTATATGTTAAGTCTGGGTACATTTAGTGTTAATATAAGTTAATGTTTTGATACCAAAATTTGTTCAGCAATGTTGGCTTCATATTTATGTAAACAAAGTGGTTAACACAATTTATAAATTTAGTGAAAATATTAATACATGAATTTATTAAAACCATATAATATGCAACTCTTTACAGATTCTTTTTATAGATCTATCTGATAACTAGTAAGAGAAATTAATTTCTTATATAAAATATAATGAAGTTATTCATACCTGCAATTCGTATACATATTTAAATTGATTGCACTTAAACATAAGGTATGGATGGATCAAGTTGAAGTATATGCGAAATCCTTATTTTTCATAATACTTAATGAAGATTCACTAATTAATTGTTTAATAATGAAAAATAATATTTTCAGTATTTATAATCGTTAATAAAGTGTCAGGACCAAAATGGATATCGTTTTCAAGGTTTTAATGTTTACGTTTATATGAAATTATTTATTTAAAATATAGTTGATTAATTTTACTTACGTTTATTTGTTCAGTGAATAAAATTGGTTCTTTTATTAATAATTATTTAATGTTGCATTAGTTGCACAGGGATAATTCGGTATTGTTTTAAACATATGTTTATTTTAAACTAAAACACTTAAAATTGGAAATAATATATAAAAATACTGGAAGTAATAGTTTGGTGTGTTATAAATACACCCTAAATGAAGCTTATAAAATTATCACTATACTACTAGTGATTAAAAATATGATAATCCGCTGTAGCGATGTTTAACTACGTTAATAATGAATTAATAATGGAATTAAACTACTGCATATAAAAACTTGATCACGGGACGTTATGACATTTAAAGAATGACATTACTGACAGTGTGTACATTTAGATCTATAAAAACATAAGATTTTACATGACTAACAAATAAAACCTATCCATATTATATAGAAACTTCTAAAAATTATAAAATTCAAAAATGCAAATGTAGATGGTATGTTAGCATAAATTATTAATAAGCATTTTTAATTCAAGTGAATATATTATCCTAAAATTGTCTTACATAAATGTCATATGCAATGTAAAAAGTTTGAATATTTTATGAAATATGTCAATAAAAGTTAATAAATGCAATAATTAATTAAAGATTTACTTATCCCTATCCATCAGTTTATTTTCATAGAAAAGTAAATAAATCGGAAAAACTTGCCTATAAAAAACTTTTTTTCGTTCGTTATATATTTATTTTTTAAAATAACATTTATCTTTCCCAGTGAATAAAGTTTTGTGTTAATATCTTTTAAGGTTTAAAGTATGTTAGCTCATAATCGAGGAAATACTTGTAGATAAGCATCGCATTAATAGTTTAAAAAATGTTTCGTATATCATTAGTAATTTGCGAATGATTTATGAAATTGTATAAAATATAGTACATATAAAATGAAGTCTTACATATAAAAATGTGAGTAAGAGTCAATTTACATAATCTAATTTACGAATAAATTTTTGAATGGAGAATTACATTTGTCAAAATTATATTTATATTTTTAAAATTTGTTATTATTAGTTAAAAACACGAAGTTTTTATAGTATGTTAATTTTTTACACTCTAAATATTTGTGGTTACTGTCAAATTTGACCTTAAGAAGTGAAAAAACATAAATATTATTAACTAGACCAACAGTTGATTTTATTTTTTCATAATTTTATAAATAATATGTCTTTGGCCTTACGAAGATCCTACACAAAGTTTAGAAAAAATGTGTCTATTTGCAGTAATTCATACTGTACGTCTAGTTGTGTTTTTATTATAAGTAAACGTAGCTTTAGCGATGATAGAGTGAACAATTATGATTGCTGTAATAGTACTATTCTAATAGAAAATGGCTACATTGTTCAAGAGCTTCCGATAGTTATAAGGAAACTAAAGGGTATTAGTGAGCATGTACCTAAAGTGGAATCAATGCATAGAACAAGCAATTCTGTAAATGATCATTTAATCCAGGCGGAATTTAAAGAATGTTTGGATCTACGCGAGGTATTTTCGTTAATAACAAAGTGTACTAAAATAACTCCAAATATTGCTTTGGGTGCCATAGAAAGAATTTATGAATTGGAAAGGAGTACACCAGTTACGACTAGAGATATAACAGTTGGTCATGTTAACATTGCAAAAGGTGCTATTTTAGATAAATTACTTAAAGTGGTGGTGCAAACTGAAGACACTTATACAATTCTTAATATTTTAAAAACAGTGTCTTCTTTAATAGAACCCCATAAACATAAATTTTGTGATGAATTAGTTGACAGAGTGATAGATAACAAGCTAACATTAGACCAACTGTGTGAATTTACCAGATACTTAATAAATAATAATCTTGATCCAAAATATTCAAAGACTATAGATAAACTGTGGGTAGGATTTATTGAAAAAGAGAGTGAAATCAATGAGAATAATATTGAACTTCTATTTAAAATATTACCAGGGCTGAAATCAAGTAAAAGGACTATACTTGTTCTCTTAGAACATAAGCTGGCAGAAATGTGGAATAAAATAAATGTTACATCTATGCAGAATATTTTAGAAGTTTTTATTAAAGTGAAATACTTTTCAATGCAGTCCTTTGCAGTTGTGGGTTGTTGGTTTAACAGAAATATTCACACTTTCGATGAAGATAACTTTATAGATGTCATAACAAAGCTCATTCATCTTAATTATACTGATGATTTAGTGGAAAAAGCTATTGAGAAATATGTGAAACATAGAAGTAGTAAAATAAAGTCATATGTATTGGTAGTGACCATTTTAAATTATTGTATGCAATTTAAAATTCGAAATGAATGTATTTTAAAAGTGTGTTACTACTTTATTATTAATAATCTTAATGAAATACCTGGCAGCTTTTTAAAGTGCTTCATCTATCCATTTGGTTATCTAAACTATATTCCTTCCAACACTGACTTTTGGAATACTCTTGAAAAAGCCTTAATGGATAGATTTGACAAAATAAATGCTGATCACCTTTCTTCCATTGTTCTCTCTTTTATTTACATTGGCAAACATCCATGTCAATTAGTAAATAAAATATTCTCTTCAGAATATTTGGTCAAGATAAATAATCAGGATATCATGAAGAGGCTACATTTAATTGATGCTGCATTATCTTTGGAAGTTCAAGCATATCCTGGGCCATTGTTACCTAAGGATCATTGGTTAAAACCTGTTACACAGGATAAAAGAGTTGAGAGTATGTTAGAAAAAATTGATGATGTATTTACTTCTACTGTAAAAGATCCCATAAAAATATCTAAAGCTGTGTTGATTCCAAACATATGTTCAGATGAAACATATTTAGTTGATATAATGTTACACACAATTGATTATGGCAGAAATCTTTCTAATTCAAGTTTGAAATTCTCAAAAGATGCAGTTATTGCAGTTCTTGTTCATCTTCCTGATCATTATTGTTCTGACAATGAAACACTTACTGGTCCTCAAATATTAAAAATAAGACAATTACATATTTTGGGAATGAGAGTGGCCAGTTTGAAATATGTACAGCTCAGCCAGTTATACATCTTACGGGATAAACCAGCTCTAAGCAGGTACATAAAAGGCTGCATAGATAATGCTACACCATACATTTAAGTTTATTCTTGTTCATTAGAGTTCATTGCTGAATACTAAGATATTATTTGAAATAAAATATAAAATGAAGTAAATTTTATTTCAATTTGATTTTAATTTTTATCATGCAAAAAATCTATTTTGTGTTACAAAGTATATCACTACTGTATCAATATGTTAATTAAATTATAAACATATGAAAAAGTGAAGAAGTATTTTATAAAACAAATCAAAATGTTTTGTTCTAATAATTTTATTTAGATTTTTACTATCAGTAGGAATACTAGCACTAAGATTAGTTTAAGAATTTTACAAGTGTATTATATAGAAATTACCTAAAGAAATTAAAACTTTATATTCTTTAAACAAAATATTTTTCTAGTCTTGTATAACGAATATGAAATAATAAATAATTTTGTTATAGACTTTTTTTTTTATTTCCTATCTGTGCTTACGTGTTGGCGCAAAGTTTAGTGGAGGATAGGAGGGAGGCTTTAACGGTATTTTTAAATATGAAAATGTTTAGCCGTAACGTGACGAACTATACAACCGATTTTGACCGAGTTTTTATGTTTGCTTTAATTCAATAAAACCATTTCGAGATTATTATATTTATTTGTTTGATTACTATTTGATGTATTTTCTTGGTCTATCTTTGTCTTTGTCGTTTAAGTGGTTTATGTAAAAATATTTAACGATGGAATCAAAAAAATTACATCATTACAACTCATCATAGTTTTTTTTAAAAAAAACCAGCGTATATCAAAAGTTCTTTTTATTAACAGACTGAAAATTTACGAACATTCACTGTTAAATTCTATCACATACGCGAGTTTTACGGTTGTGCATAAATTTTAAAGGGTTGGTTTATTGGTGTATTGGTTTTAAGTTCGGGTTTGCATGTTGGGTTTATTTCAGGGAAGATTTTTTATAAAAATATGTTAATGAGTTAAATTAAAAGTACACGTACTATAACTTTAACCCACGGGCTGATCTTCGTTGGTATAAAATTAATATACACATATTCACTTTTTTTTGGTATCTCTTTAAGCGAAATCGCTTTTCGAATGAAAGGGAAATAAGAAAGAACTTTTTTTTATCATTAATTTATTTTATTATATTCATAACATCTCTTATATTTACTCACTGTCTAATTCTCTATAATTATTATTTGATTATTTTAAACAGATTTTATAATTCAAAATACTTCTCTAATAAAAATCTTTCTTCAGAATATAATTAATATAATAAAATGAATCGATTATTTCGTTTATCGATATTTAATTGATCTCGAGTGTTACAACTATTATTTAGAGAGAAAACTTTTTTTTTGGAGTTTATTATATTTTTTGCCTTTTTCAGTCATTTTGGTTTACTTTAAGACACCATGTACTAAACTCAACTTTTTATAAAGTGCATTGTTATTGTTTAAAAAGGGTTCTCGGTAAATTCATATCCAACAATACATAACTTAAATCTAAGAACAAGAAAATAGAAGATACACCACAACATACTCTATCCTGTCGATTTATAAAAAAAGTTATTAAGTAGTTTACATCCAACATAATTTCACAATTTTAAATCATTGAGCGCTGAATGCAACTTGTATTATGTTTTATTTACTTAAATCTTTGACTTTCGCTTAAAGTTATTTATTATCGATACATGCTTCAGTAAGACTAAATGTTTTTTATTTAACGAACACGACTTTAGCTACTTGAAGTAGATAGTAATTAATGTGCAAAGTTTTATCAATTATAGCTATTTTAATAATTTAAAGTGAAAACTCTAACACACGTAACTCCAAAAAGCTGTTAATTTGAATATATCGTATTCGATACAAACTTGCATGAAATTTTAATGAAGTTTTGAATCTACTTTAGTAGAATATCCTAGGCGAGTAGATATTGCCTTAGTAGACTTTTGTCAACTATAAGTTTTGGCACATTTTACATAAAGTTGCATAAAGTGTAACCGTTTCATATTATGCATGAATATTACAACTAATCGATGTCATTCATCGATATTAATTACTTTTAACAAGATAAGAAAGTGTTTTTTGGTGATAGACCATATACAAACGAATATGTAAAACGAACAAGGAAAAATTCTATGAAGTCGTTCCATTATATTTGTACATATCTTGTGGATTTCTTTTTCTCCGCATAGTTTGTTCGACTAAATTATTTTAGCAAAGGCCTATAAAAAAAGCATAATTTTTAAAAGATTATTGTACTTACAAAAATTAAAAGGTACATAGTGGCAGGATAGCGGTTTTAGTTTTTAATATCATCATCTTTTGGAATAAAATTATTCATTGCCTATTAGTAGACATAAAGTAGGCTTGTGAATATATGGTAAAATATGAAATTCCTCTACTCCAAAGTAAATATATTTTAAATAGTTTTATTTTTTATATCACTAAGTGATGAAGAATTACGTTTACAAATTTCAAACAGCCATACTATAACTTAATTAAATGTTTAGAATCATTTAGACTTTTATACTTAATTTCATTAAGTGAAGTTGTTGTTACTTCATACAATTTTTTGAAGATCACAAATTGTATCACGAACAGGTTCACTGTATAAATAAACAACTGATAATTATTTTCTTATGGATTTGAAACGTGAATAATCCTTAAATAAGATCCTGTCAATCGGAAGTTATAATTGTCAGTGAAATTTTTGTTTAATAAGAAAACTTTACTATTTACGAACACTAATTTACCTTAAAAGTAACTTCGGCGAGCATTACGAATTATCAACACGCTAAATACCGTAACTACAATACTATTTCCTTTAACTATTAATAATTAAAAGTGATATCATGCAATAGGTTTCTTAGGACTATTTTATCAGTTGACCTAATCTCCTAGGAATATGAAATTTTGAACGATGAAATTTTTAGAATTAATTGCTAATCTCTTACGGACTAGGATATTAAGACATCGAATCCTATTTGGCAGTTATCTAATTTTTTTTATACTGAATGTACTATTGGCATTAAAAAGGGATTATAGAATAAAAAATTGAAATAAGTCTGACATGTGATAATCTAAAATTATAAAAAAAAATATTTCAATTAGGGATAATTTAATTGTCTGGTTATTTTCCAAACACGTAAATTGAATGAGTGTAATATATAGTTGTTATTAAATGAACACTGCTGTTTTATAAAATACTGAAAAGTAGTAAAATGACTTTTTTATTTCACTGCAATCTAGTATCAATGATGAGTTTTTTAAACTACGACCGGTCTTATGTTCTTCTTTACTTTTCTTGCAGCTTTTTTAAATATTCCAACACACATTCAAATCTTTTGTCTATATCTTCATATGTATAGGGTCACAGAGTACTCGTCGCCTAACAACGGGT
This sequence comes from Ornithoptera priamus, assembly GCA_029034505.1. Lineage (NCBI taxonomy): Eukaryota > Metazoa > Arthropoda > Insecta > Lepidoptera > Papilionidae > Ornithoptera > Ornithoptera priamus. The sequence continues at coordinate 10,217 of JARDWD010000627.1, read as the reverse complement.
TTGTTCATTGGTAAAGTTATATGTAGTAAAGCCGCACTAAAAAATTACATTACGCACACATAGTTTTACTTCAACATTTAAAATACAGTAAAAGTTTTGATGACAATAAGGTTACATACAAAGCATCACAGTAAGAAATCATCTATCTACGCGAATGTGCGTAATAAGTTTACAAGTTTAGACACTAACGGTGGAGTTGTCACAGGAAAATTAACAATACTGATGGAAAGTTACATCATACGATGATAGTTATTATTTTCTTATTTTCCTGCAACAATAATTTGAATACCTCCAAATCCCATGAATTACTTTAAATCCTACTCACCATAAAACACTAGGAGTATCCTTAGTAAGAAATATTTAAAACAAAATGGTAAACCATTAATGTTATTTGAAAAGGACCAAATTTAATTAATTTAATTTAGTGTCTTCTGCATTTAGCGAATGCAACAAGTGATGAGATATTAAATTTAATTTATCAATTTCTACTTTATCCAGAATATAATTAATTAAATATATAAATTTTTTACTTCAGTCCCACGGTAAGTTTGAGTTGAGCAGATGTAAATATCTTAAAACAGAATATCTATTTACAAAATACATTTTGTATAGATAAAATTGTTTACGGTCTTGTACACGTTTATAAGATGACAACATTTTTAAACATAGGCAGAAATAAAAAAAAACATAATTACATGTTTTAACAATCATAAAATCAAAAACGGCATGACTTGTTCCGCTGACATAGTCAATATGGTGTATTACATACAACAACAAAAAGAATAGAGCTAATGTCGTCTACTTAAGGCTCATCACTGGCTTCATATGAAGTACTCATACATACGTAATCATTACAACAGTAAATAAATTTTATAGATTATCACTCTAAGCTCCAAATTCAACAAAATTTATATCTAGTCTAACATTTGTGAGTCAAGATTACGTCATTCAATGTTATTAAGTCAATATATCCTAAACACAACACAATTAGACATTTTATTTTGCTAATCTTATGAGAGCATCCTCTAACGTAGAAGAAATTTAAAAACGCAATACATTTCAAAAAATCACTAAGACCGTTATTGGAGACGCACGAATGCGTGATATATTTCAGTTTACTATTTATTATTAAATTAGTATTGCCATATTTAGTGTGCTTTGCCGTGTAATGCGTTCACGAGTAGATGGTTATGACTTCGCGTCCACCCCCGCGTACCATGAGTACCTTTTCCAAACCTTCAGTTAAGACTTCAAGGAATTCCATATCTGCAAGTGTATAAAATTTTATTTGTAAATAAAAGGAAAGCACAGTCACAGTTTCATTAATGATGATATTATAATTTATTCTGATGTTTAATGTCATTCTACAGTTAAATGTTGAAACTGACAAAATCAAAAAATAAACTAAGGTTTTTTTAATCTGATTTGAATAGTTTTTTTTAATACTTTTGAACATCTTTTCGAGAATACAAAGTATTATCTCGTCTCGTAGGCATAGCCTCTAGAACTATTCTAATACCTATTTTTGTGAAATGATTCTGGTAACAGGTGATGCTAACATATTTTTTCAGACAGATATGGGGAGCATTGTAATATCTTGGTTGTTTATTAGCTTTTTTTTAAAGACATCAAGTTCAATAAAAAAATTATAAAAATGTCATAATTGCTTACAGTTAGACTCCATCTCAAGCTCTGTATCTCGTGGTGGCCCTGGCAGGTTCAGTATCACTAGTTGTGCGTCGTGAGATCGCGAAACGATCACTTCATTTAGCTTCACAGCTGTGTGCATTTTTCTCACGGTCCCCTCATCGCTACGTATAAATATATTGTTATAGAAATAAGATTATTGTCAAAAAACTTGAATTTATAAAAAAAAACATAGATATAACTTTCAAGTTTATTAATTTAAAGTGGACAAAAATATGTCGTGTGTTTTCCAATAATAGAAGATTTAGAGATCAGTATCTCCAGAAATTATGTTTTGGGCCGTTTTTAGATATTTTGCTTCTTATTAAACATTTGTATTTTTATTATGCTGCAATAATAAATGTAATGTGAAATAGTTCGTTGTAATAAGAAAATGCTTTCTGGATTCCTTGCGCGTTAGTGTATATAACCAAAAAACTTACGGTGTTATATTAGAAAGGGTGGGTTTAGGCTTCATCGCGTCACCGTTGGTATTGACTTCCTTGTTCTTTTCGGCATCGAGTGGTGGCGATGGTGCACCCTCACACTGCGACTGTTCATCGGGCGAGTCCCACATTGAATCGATTATGTGCAACAAGCTACTTCGGAATTCGTCCTACGTTTGCCCAATTGTTTGTTTGTTTTGTTTCGTAAAATTTTATTTTCGCATCGCGTCGCGACGTTGCACATGACGGATTCAAGGCGAATGAAACACGGGATGTCATATATTACTTTGATTGTTAAATAACTGACTACGGACATCAAACATCCAATCTCTTATCTAATGTGACTAAAGAAATGAACTGAAGTGAACAAATCAACGTGAATGAACATTGGCAAACATATGACCACCGTGTGTAAATTCGCAAGGACTCGTAACGATTACTTAAGGTGATGATAAAATTAGGATAAGTAAAATGTGACGATGATTGTGCATATAGCTTATTAGACATTACAGCCATACTCAAATTAGCGATGCAGTTAAAAAAATAAATATGACCTATATTTTTGACCATAATATAAATAGGTATGTATTAGCAGAAAAACAACTTTTATGTGAAACAGAACTAACATACTGTATTTACAATAATAGCATTCAAAATTAAAATATGGAGGTGACTTTTAATTTAGCTTATCCGATGCAGAGACATGGATGTTTCACACTTATCAACATATAATCTAAATCAAATATTAACTTCTACATAAGAAAATAATTGTTTAATACATTATAAGTAATAAAATCAACATTTAATTACTTTTGATTGAAAATCACCTATTTTTGTTACGTTAAATTCAAACTATAATAATATTATCACTGTTAAAATATGTATTTGTGATACGTTTTGATGTTTATCACGTAAAACGAATGTTACTAGAGATGTTCATAAAACAATTCTTGAAATATTCAGATTTATTAACGTCGTGGACAATATATTTCAAAGGTTCAAATAGTCATGAAATATATATTGTACCTTATCAGTATCATGTTCAGAATTTTACAATATTTAAAATAATTTGTTTTCACCTTATCATCTTTATCCTTTTCGTCATTGTCCGTAAGAGGGGGTGACGGTGCATCTTCAGGGCCGGGTTCGCCAACGCCTGGTTCTGCAAAACGAACCTTGCTCGTAGTCTTCACGTCGGCGTGGTGGTGGTCTACAATTGCTTGGACCTGTTGTCGCAAAAAGTATGGTATGATTCAGCAGGTCTTAGTAACAAAAGATGAAAGAAGTGTAATTCTAAACATTTAAACAAACCAAAACAACTTAAGTAAGGGAAAAATAATATTAAAATTGTTTAGTAAACATACCAAAATATACTGAATCTTTGAAAAGGAAGTAATAAAATGCCATTAAGATAAAGTAAACAAAGTAAAAGAAAAATTTGTAAAAGAAATATTGTTAATAAGGAAATAAAATTTTTAACATTAAAATGTGCTTTTTTCTACGTGGTGCTGTCAACAAGTAAGAAATTTGTATAGAGTGCTTTGGAAAATTTAAAATATTAATGATTTTTGGAGTTCGTATAAAAATTTTAGTATTAATAATTGCGTGTCTGTAAGTATAGTGCACACTCCAATAAAAATGTAATGATTGTAAGCAGTACCACATATTTTAAAGAAAAAATAATTAAGAATGTAATAATGACACACCTAAAGCAAGCAAAGTATTTGCTTTTCATAACACGCATTGTAAGAGAGAGAATATGAAAGTTACACCGAAATGCTTCATTGAAAAGATAAAAAATGATAAAAAAGCCATACGTACATACACACATAACAGATTGTTATAAAACATCGAAAGAGTTAATAAATCCAAAGCCGTGAAATAATACAATAAGATTTTACTAACACCCAGATTATTTATTAAAAATATTTGAAGTAGAAGGCATGAAACTTATGTTAAAATGATTAAACTAAATGACAACACCAATTATAGCTAAAATGCATATAAGTGGACTTGATCGAGGGTAAAATATCCTTTTTACCAGAGGTAACTTCTCTTCTGCGTTTGGTTCGTGATAGTCCACCAAATTTTGCATCTGTGTTGGCAACGACAGACAAACATAATGTTAGTTTTATAACTATTAAGCTACAGATATTTAAGCCACAAGAAATCAACAAGTACATATTAGCTTTTACAACAGCACACACTTTTCAGGACGTTTACATAAAAACTGGAGTTGATATTTTCACACAAAATGATTGAAAATAAAGAGGAAACGGTGAAATTTACCATTCCAAGGGTTTCTCTCTTATTGAGTCTCAGTTCTCGTAGCATTTGGTTACGTTGTTCCATCATTAAAGTCCGTTCATAGGTGTAAGCTGAGATGTCGCTATCGGTCTGCAAAACAAGAATATGATTTTAAATAGAAATGGAAATTTCAATAATATCGCGATAAGGTAAATTTGAAAAATCTTTATTTAAATAATTTTTTCGGTTCAGAATCTTAATCAACCTTTATTTATAGAGTTGAGTCAGAAAGATGAAAGTAATCGTCAAAAAATAACATTATTAATGGGTTCCAAGGAACCTTAAGATGGTTCAGCTTTTGATTGCAAAAAGTTGTGTCAACTTTATTTTAAAAGTTACATAATTACCATTTCGACGACTTCTACTTCAGCTTCGAGACGTAGTTGATAAAGGAACATCTTGAGGTCTTTTTTCATTTGTATAGAATTATCTTCCATCAGAGCAACAGTGAAAATGCGCATCTTACAATTCTTCCAAGTTCTATGTTGTTTTAGCAAGAAAGGTAATAACATCAGCATACCACCGTCATGAACTATCCACCAAATATCAATGTTGCCAGATACCTTAAACAAGAATTACAAAATACATAATACAAAGATTAACTTCAATTAAAATTAGAGACACGGATGTTAACTTTTACCTTTTCACTACTATCAGGGAAGAAGTTAATGCCTTTTGGGACAAGCATAACCATTCTAGCGGCAGTGACGGCACGTACAGTGTCTAGAAACACTTCCCAGGTGCGTTTGTCTTCCGATTGCCTCCAGCCATAAGGCCAGCCGAGGATTACCGTGTTTGGTTTAAGTCCTCCCAAACCAGTTGTCTGAACACTGCGCATATAAAAATAACAAAAGAATTACTCATAAGTTTGATATTAAGTGATGATATGGTGTAAGTATCCGTGTTCGCCTATGACTTCATATTTAGGTATCTATGTTTATAACTTTATCAAGAGATATATATCTTTATATGTTTTAAGTATTCAAAAAAGACGTTTGAATTTAGTTTTTTAACTATTATTAACAACATTTTCGACTAACTTAATTTGAAAAAATAAACATTGGTTTAAACGTTTTGAAGTTATACTGACATGATGATGACTTATAAAGTTTAATAATTTTTTTTCCTCAATAAGTCAACTCACAAATGGCTAAGTCCATCGGCAATGTTATGCGATACAAGAACATCCACGAAGCCTTTAACTTTTTCCACGTCCATGGCCTTCCGTAGGTTTTGTTTAGCAGTCACTGATTCTCCAGCACGACGGGGAAAGTCTCCACCAAGTACTGACACGCATACCGTCAAACCCTTTCCTGAATTTAAAAAATACAAAGTAAATTATGAAAATCACTTTTTAGTGTTTATTTGAAGAAAGAAGAAATTTCAGTTGTTACCTGCTTTAAGTTGACTAGCAAAAGCTAACATTTTACGATATTTGGGATTCAAATCCTCATTTAGTTTTGCAAGGACTAAAACTTGTGGACGCCAATTTTTGGTATGTGGGGGACCTTCTTCAAGACGTAGCAGAGAGTATCGAGCCGCCGAAAGTGCAAGACCACGTAAACCATCACCCCATTCTTTTTCGGCGCTGTAAATTATTTCGTCATTACATAAATATATCTTAATAATATTTATATTACACATTATTTTAATTTATAATCATACTTACCCACGATATTCGATGTACTTGTAAATGAGACCTGCCATACCCATCGCAATCAAAGCGTAAAACCAAGAAGTCATAAACATAATAGATATACATAATGTTAAACCCGCCAGCGACAAAGACCTGAGGACAAAACATTTAAGATAAATAAACATGATAATAAGTTTTTATTTTAAATCGATATTATTTTAGTAATCTTACCAATGATAATATTTGAATCTTGGACGCCAGTTAGGAGTTTTCAATAAAGTTTGTAAAGCGCATGCCAAATTTACAAAACCGTAGCACATCAGGAAAAACATTGATAGAAGTGGTGCGAGGATGTCGACGTTACCGAGAAGAATGCCGCACTGGCAAATTACCATTGTCAGAAGCAAGGCTCTGTAAGTAACGAAAACATTACGATTACTATGAAAATTATTGTGTAAAAAAAAATGTATATTAATGTGTGTTATTATTATGTATTATTAATATGTCCACAGTACCTGGTGGGTTCACCTCTGCTTGATGAGACAGCAAAAGGTGCCAAAAAAGGTATAATTTCATCCTTAGCAATAGCTTGCAATAATCGAGGGGCTCCAGTTAATGATTGTAATCCAGCACCAAGAGTTGAGAGGAATGAGCCAACAAGGATGACCCACTGGTTTGGCCAAGCCATGTTTGCTACCACCAGCTTACCCCCAATAGACTGACCAAATCTGAAATTATAATAACATAAAATTATCACAAGGTTCTAATGGTCACATTTAGCACACCTTACATAATTCGTAAGTATTTTGGAAATAAACTTACTTGTCTCTAAGCAATAGGTTGTCGACGGTTCCGGCGAAAAGTAAGACACACGAGAGATAGACAGTAGAGGTTGTCAAAATTGCACAAATTGTTCCGATTGGGATACTTTTTTGGGCATCAGCTAAATCACCAGATCGATTTGATCCCGCCATAATACCTAACAATAAAGAAGCAATATTATTTTATAATTAAAACTGTTTAAGTATAAAAAAAACATAAACGAACATCAAAGATGTATCTATAAAGGTGAGAAATTGAACACTGATTGAACTATTAATAAAATTAATAATTAACCTACTGATTGAGTTGAATTACTAACAAAATAATTTCGTAATAAATCAAAGATACTCACCAGTGACAGACGGGAAGAAAATTCCTATCAGTATGGTGAAAGTGGTTGTTAGATCAGCGTATACTTGGTTGTAAGTGGGCCTTTCCATTTGTTCTATATCATCTGGTTCCTTGCCATAAGCGATATATTGACCAATTTGGAGGAATGAATCTTGAAGATTATCAAAAAAGACTCCACTAGACAGACCCTAGACGGAAATAAAATATAATCTTTTAATGAAAATATAAAAAAATACTTGGTAGTTATTTTATTAAAATCTATTATATTATAAATATATTATGGACTGATATTATTATATATTTCAAATTATTTCAGTATTAATTATCATCAAATGATTCAAATCAAATGGTGATTAATGTACTATAAATGTTTACCTTAATTCCTTGAACTACACTGATATTATGAGCTGAGTAGTATGGGTCACAGATATTATTAGGACAGAACAATTGATGCAGTTCACCACCAACATCCTTTGTACAATTGTTGATGTTGATGTCTTTGAGAAGACGTTTTCCTAAGACGCACATTCTAAAATAAACAGGAAGGACGTAAGAAAAAAAAATCAATTCGCAATAAAAATGTTCAATCCTTAAATATTTTTTAATTTAATTTATCTAGTGATAATTAAATTTTAATTATTCTTACTGTAGTTTAGGGCTTCCGTTGAAGTTGACGAAGATTCCGGCGTAAACGGCACTGATGGAAAGAATGACACAGGCCAAGGCAATTGTTGCAAATTTGTTAACAAACTTCACACCAACGAATACGACCATTCCCATGATAAGCAGCAATCCAGTTCCATAAACGCGGAAGTTGTTATACATCGCATCGGGGTTCTTCGTAAAATCTCCAAAAATTGACATCCACGGAGCCATGTAAGTCTATTAAATACAATAAAACAATCTTAACAGAATAAAAGAAAAATCGGTACGAAATTCATAGTTTAAAAATTAAATCAATGCTTTTCCGAGTATGAATGATAAATCGAAAATAACGACTAGGGAAGTCGCACAACATAAAATTAGTTCATTTATATTATATATAAAATATTCTCTAGAATAAATATTCTTTGTGAGACCGTAGTTAAAGTAAGCAATTACTTTTTTTTAGAACGGAAACAGAGTAATAAGTTTAAGAGATGAGTATTGCGTTATACATATTTGCAAAGATAATTAGGAATTGAAAATTATTAATTTATACATTTAATAATTAATACATTCATATGGGTAATAAAATAAAGGGACGTATGTACCTTAGCGGTAAGTGATACTTTTTATCCTAAGTAGTGTTTGACTCACTCCAATGTAGTAAATTTTAATGCTTAATTCAATAGTCAATCTAATTTTTTTGCGCTGTAGATCTATACCAGAATACAGAGGGCCACCGGCGCATTACGGTGGATAAACCGGAGCCCCTTATAATGCAGTGATAAAAACCACTCTGGAGGTTTCAGTGGGTAGAAATGCAACATAATACCGACTTCAGTCGATTTTCCCTTAGATGGAAAAAATACCTATTCACTATAGTTTGAAATATGTATAGATGGAAAATTGTTTAATGTACTGACCAGTACAATTTCGACTGCACCGACGATGTACATGGCTGCGGCGAGGGTTGTTCCGGTGTAGAAGAGCATGCCCACTGCGCCGCCGCACTCCGGGCCCAACGAGCGGCCGATCATAAAGTAGGACCCGCCCGCCGGCACTACGCCGTTCGTAGCAATCGCTGACATTGATATCGCCGTGAGCATCGTCTGCAACATTTCGGTTGATAATTACACTTAAACCTTATTTTTGTCAGTTTTCCGCCGAAAGGGAACTTAGGGCATTTGCTCTATTTTTATTTTCTATTTTTTTTTCTATTTTTGCTTCGTTTAAGGTGAAGAATTACTCCTATTAACAGTAATGTAGTCCCATTTATTTAACATTATCGTAGTGCTCATTGCTGAAAACCTGTTGTTGTTGTCTTTTAAACCTCAAACAATTAATTAACAAACTGAAAACTGTTTCTGAATGAAATTTGACAATTAAATACGATGACGTAATTGAAAGATTTTAGCGGGCCAATGTGTGTGTAAATCAAAAATCTATTGGAAATCTTAGTTGAAAATATTGTTTATGAACTGTATCTACTTACCGTACAGCAGCATGTCAAAACAATGAGGAAACCTTGTATAGCGCCAGCGGTGCCGACAACCCAGGTGAGACGGATAAAAAGTATAACACCAAAAATATTTTGAATGCATGGTAGGTACACTCCGATTAGAGTGCCCATACGCGCGGGTGGTGCCGGTTTGGGGGCGTCGGGGTCCGCAGTTGACGCTGTGGGTATGGTGTTAGAGTAATCCGCCAAGGAACTGAGGAATGTTGCAGCGCGGGGGCGGTCTTCGATCTCCTCCTGTAATATTATAATATATTGCATAATACTTCCATATTAAATAACTTAAACGTGTATATATAGCTAGTCTGGCCTGATATATACTGTTACATAAAAATATTTCTTTTCTTCAACATTTTAATTATTTTGAATTTGGAACATGTACATTATTTTAAAAACTTCTTTCGATTTTGCGATATTTCACATATTTTTTGTGTTTATTATCAAATTACAAAATGGAATGGGGTGTTAAAGAAAATAGAATTGCAGGGATCGCTTTGGACAAAGTGGGTGTGGAGCCATCAGTCATATTCCCGACACTTCAAAACCTTGGTATATTCGTATATCGTACTATCAACAGATACAACTAACACTTTCTCTGTCGAAGACCAGAAAAGATTGGGGCGGTCGCGTGCTGTTAGAACTACAAAGGCTGTTAATGCTGTTACAGCCAGAATTCGTCAAAACCCCAATAGGAAACAAAAAATCTTATTGCGATAAATGAAGATTCCCGCTAGGACTTTGTCGCGTATTATAAAACGAGGCCTGATGCTCGGTGCTTATCGTTGATATACAGGACATGCCCAAAATC